>OU860800.1:11022500-13422500 GCA_917862395.2 Heliconius sara | reverse complement strand
TTGAACATCAAATGTTTCTATGTAGGTTTAGGTTTTTTTTTAACACCACGGTAGATCGTAGGCCGTCGTGGCGTAAGGGCACAAGACATTGACTGTAAATGCAAAGGTTTTGTATCCGATTCCCACTCGGGAGCATCGATTTTTTTTTAATATTCATAAATATTTTAATTTCTCCGCTCTGGTACCAAGGCAAAGCGCGGCGTTGAGGTCTGCTACACAACACGCATTGTGTCAAAAAATTGGCGGAAAGTGGGGAACGAAGTGTTTTAACACTAGGGTCCCTCTCCCTCCCCTGCTATATGGGAGATACAGCCTAAAGCTTCACCCTAGATAAAATATTCATATAGCAAGGTAAACACAGGGAACCTAGAATTAACCCTACGTCTCCACTTTTCGCTCTATTTCCCTTCTTCCACCATAATGACTTCGAATTGGAAAGTTATTAACTGTGAACGTGGTGGTTGCAAATTTGATTTCAACAAGGATAAGTGGTTGAGTTGCGGTAACGCTTGCGTTACTGTGATAGACACGGAGACAACGCACAGAGAAAACTAATGGAGTTACAAAGCTAAAATTTGAAATTTGACTTACCTAGCTACGCCAGGAAGTGTAGGTTTCTCAAAAACCTCATGACAAAGAAAAAAAACTGGTATTTTCCTATAAATACGTACATTTAAACCTCTATTTATTGTGAACAAATATCCTTATTTAATTATGTTTTTTACTAAACCTATATATTTAAGTAAAATATAAGTACACCGGATTAACGTTACTTCAAGCACAAATAATCCCCAAAACATGAAAGAATTCGCCTTTGACTCAAACAAAAGTAAATAAAATATAGAGACGAAAAAGAAAACGAGGGAAATTAAATCCTCTAACGTTTTCTGTTCAAGAAAATTATATTCAAAGATCATGCTTAAAATGAATTTTTCAAAATATTTCATTAAAAGCTCTGAAAAAATCTATATCTTTTTTTACCGTCACGATGTATCTTGCAGAGTGGACTAAGGAAGCCTAGTATTAAGACGTTATTCTTTTTTCTTTTTTACTTCTTTACGCTCCAGATGTTTTTCGGCGAAATATCGAAAGCGTACTGTATGGTGAAACTCAACGTCCTGTTTACAGACGTTATTCCATTTTACCCCAATAGCCTTAAGTTTTTTTTTATATTATATAAAAAAAATATACAACTGCTATGCTATACCAATAGTTTGTATTAATCCTGGTGAAAGAGAAATAAGCGGGTTAGGCGGAACGGATTGTTTTTTAAATAAAATATAAACATTTCCAATAACAAAGAGTTTTATATTTTGTGGTTAGTTCACTCAGGGAATTAGTGTTGTGAGGTCAACGTAGTCCTTAATGTGCCCGCTCCGCTCGAGGTGGAAGCAACAGGTTACCTAAATTTTTATTGTCTCTATATACATATATAGAGGTGACCAGGTGACCCGAACGCTCGTTTACCTTGTCCTTTTCCATAAAAAAAAAAAAAAAAATAATCAGCTTCACACTGTATCCCGTACACAGCAGGATAGGCAGATGGAACCTAGTGTTTATTTATTTATTTATTAGATCCACTAGTGATGAGAACATTACACAGTGACAAAGAAAAGAAATACAAAATAAAACTTAAGATTAAATGCACCATCTTTTAAAGTGTATACAGCATGCAGTAATATAAAAAAAGGTAATAAATTGTACGGTTTTAATTATTTGAGTTTGTTTACAATTTCAATAAACAAATTAGAATTAAAGTGACTAATGGAAAACACGTTAGAATATATTATTACAAAAAGAGGGTCTATGACTTCATCCCGTTGCCCACTTTGCGCCGAATTCTGAAAGCATTTACAACTCTTATATAAAATCCTTTCGTTGAGTGTTACAAAGCGGCTGACAGACAACGCACTACACAACGACGTAGAAAGATGAAATTTGGCATGTAGGTAGGTTAAAAAGTACATGCGAGTACTAAAAGAGGATTTCTCGAAATTCCTATCGGATCGCGAACGAGCTCTATTCTACAGGCAATATCTCGAAAATTTTACGGAAAATCTACTACAAAACTCCCTGCTGTGAAACCCTGCTGCTGTATTCAGGATTCTATAGGAGAAAAAAATCTAAAACTAGTAGGGACTAGCTAAAACTGTTCATATGCTGCAAAACAAAGTGATGTTACAAACTTTATTGAAAAAATGGATAACGTTTTCATTTCTCTATCCTCCTATCGGCAATTAGGCTAATGGGCCGCTATTCCTGAAACGGAATAAATGTGCATTTCAAACACACAACTGCTCTGAGGCAGGAAATTTACATAGGTCCGATTAGATTGTGCAAATCTGTAATGGGTAGTTTTATAAGGGTAGGTGCCAATAGTCATTATTTTTCTTTTTTCTCCGTTTAGCTTAACGCTATATATTCTGCACATAGCATGATAGGCAGAAGAAGAATGGAACATTTTTCTCAACTTTCCGCCGAATTCGAGTGTCAGAACTCAATCGAAATGAGTCCATAACCTTCGCGTTTACAGTCACACGCGCCCCGTCCATCACGACAGCCTCGTTACTAGCTTACTCTTGCGAGTACTAGCTATAAATATTTATGTACAAATCTATTTTCGTCTGTATAACTTATATACATATTAGGTCTGTTTTTTCTGTCGCATTAGGCATCTACGATATGCGGAGACACATTCTGTTCGACAATCTTTTTTACCATTCTATTTTGAAAGTTCGATAGCGGTGTTAAATTCTCTTATCCGCACTATGCGGATACCTTTGACCCAAATCGTGGTAAATCCTTCCGTTGAATGGGTCGACCTAAAAAACTGATTTTTTAAAAAGATATTGTGGTTGAATGAACCGCAGTTTAAAGTGTTAGAATCCATTGCTTTTAGTGATTTTCTATTTTGGTTCTTAAATTAAATGGATTCTGCATAAAGTTTCAATATTTTATATTTAGTTATATTTGTAAAGCTGTTTAACATTCAGCTAAGTGGTCAGAGCGTTTGGATGGTTTCCAAGAGGCGCAAATTCGAATCTCGCTACTTTCTAGTTTTTCTACGTTTTGATATGTAAAAAATAGAAATTGGTTTCTTACAAAATAAAGCATTTAAAACATAATATACGAAAAGACTAGACTATTTAGAGAAATTAATTAATATTCAATTGAAATTATCTAAAAGCAAACCGTTACAAGCTACGTTTTGTTTTTATGCTCTAATATTATTTAAAAGATAACTGACATCTCTGCGTGTCGGTGTCGTGCGGCTTAAATTAAATATATAATTATATATTATATTATTAAATGTATTATTATTATAATTATTACAAATTTAAACTCATTAAGCTAACTCATTTAATTAATGATGAAACGTCATGAAATATCAATTAATAGCGCTTGCCCGACAGTCAGGAGCCAATGTCAGTAATGTGTTGACGTCATCGTTTTTTTTTATTTTCTATATATACGTAACAGAGAGTTGGGCTTTCAGTTTTCTTTTATTTAATCCATTTTAGATTTTGTTTGGTTGAACGCAGATGCGAGCTTCATGTATCCCACATCAGCAGGGAAGGCAGAGGGACCCTAGTGCTAAGACACTCTGTCCCACTCTTTCCGCCAAATTCTGAAAGCATTGCGTGTTGAGTGAAGGAATTCTACACTGCGTTTTATTACCTCGACACAGGCGAAAAAATTAAAATATAAATTTAAATAAATATTTTATTTCCTCGAGTGGGGATCGAACCCCCAACCAGTCGCGTTTTCAGTCACATACTTGTGACCCTGCCACGCCACGACTGACTAGTATTTTTAAAATATGTGATATTAATAGAGATCTTATGAGAAAAATTCTTGAGATGCTTGAACCAACCTCAGATACGAGTATGGCAGCGTAGGGGTGACGCTGCAAATTATAAATATATTGTCTCCGAGATATTCCAATAGTCCTCTATTCTTCTACTACTCTACTCTATCTAGAATTATTATAGCACAGTACAGATAGCTTTTTAACTTTTATTTGAATTCTTTCCTTCTAAATATATAGGTATACTAAATATATGTTAAGTATGTAAATATGAGAGGCCGGTCGTGGCGCAGCGGCACAAAGTGTGACTGTAAACCGACTGGTTGTGGGTTCGATCCCCACTCGAGGAGATGAAATATTTACTTAAATTTATATTTCCATTTCTTCGCTCTGGTGTCGAGGCAAAAGCGCGGCGTTGAGTTCTGCCACTTAACACGCAATGCCTCCGAATTCGGCAGAAAGTGGGGAACGGAGTGTCTTTCACTACGCTCCCTCTGCCTACCCTGCAGTGTGCGGGATACAGCGTGAAGCTGATAAAAAAATGTAGTATATAGTATAAGAAAAATGTGTATAGTATAAGAAAAAAAATTAAGTAAAGTTACCGTAGTGCCGTCGTGGCTCAGCGGTACAGCGTCTGACTGTAAGCGTGTAGGTTGTGGGTTCGTTTGCCTCTCGGGGAAATTAAATATTTTCATTTTTCGTTTTGATTACAAGACGGCAGCGGCGAAATATCTCTATTTTTTTTCCGGAGAGTAAATTGATACTAGATTATACGCCCCTTTGCGTGATAATGATTAAAGAGTGAAACTAAATAAAAATATAATAAAACGTAAATATTTCTGCGAATAAAAAATAATGGCAAATTGACTTCAATCACAACGAATATGACTTTACAAAGGCAATTAAAGAGTCAATTTAGACACTATATTACATGGCTGTATGAACAATCGGCGGAAAACTAGGTCGAACGAAGGCTAAAAAGGAAGCCGATTCCATCAGTTCACACCGTAGCTATTGGAAGTACAAAATATACAAACTAGATAAGATCTTTGATTTTCACGATTTTTATATATTTTAAATGTAACTGTTTATACGGATTAAGCGCTTATGTTTAATATTATATATTTATAAAGTAGACACGAATACATTTAAAATAGATTTAATTTATTACAAATAATAACGTGGTCTGGCCTGGTAACAAAGATGTCTGTAAATTAATTACACTTTAAAAAACATAAAATTTCATATACTTTAAAAAAGGAAGTTGTACTTTGCCTCGAGACCAGAGAAAAAAATATTAAATATTTTATTTTCTCGAGTGGGAATTGAACCCAAAACCTGTCGTGTTTACAGTCACACGATTGTGCCCCCGCGCCACTACTGGCCTCATAACGCTGAGTTATGGAAAAAGAAAAGTTGATTGAAATATATATATAGATATGTAAAACTCTTTATTACATACATGTAGGAAATAAAGTATTTTGCATGAAAAAATATAACAAATATATTAAAATGAAAAACTAAACAAAAAACGCATTACATTTAGCGAACAAAGGTAGCAATATGCAAAGGCAACCTTATCACTCTTAGTGATCTGATTTCAGCCACCTGGTCATAAGGTGGCAACTTCCGGTGGGAGCATCACTGTCTTAGATTAAGTCACGCAATGTTTAAAAATAAGCGGAAAGTGGAGAACGAAGTGTCTTGACACTAAATTTTCTTTCACTCTATTTTGAAGAACACATATTTAAGGCTATATTTTATACAGGAGGAAGCTTTATCGCTAAAATAGCAATATATTTAAGGCAATCTTAAAGTATCGGAAATATCTCGCTGAAAATTGGATATATGTATATATTTACCCACGTTTTCATACGAATATGATGAAAGTCTGAATTTTTTTTGTATTCATGTTTTAAATAATAATAGCGCTGTTGTACCGCAATGGGGCTATGCTTAATAAATTGTAAAAAATAGAAAAAATAAACTTAAGTTATAACGGCACCGTTTAACAGAACAGCTTTCCGAACCGGTAGTAACTTCCTGTAGAACCGACAATATGACATGTATACATTAATTAATTCAAAGACTATTTAAATAGTCTATTAATATAAAAATATAATATAAACTTACGACGTACGCGTACATATGTATATGATTTTTGGGTTCTACTTTATTTAAAAAAAAAACAAAACTAAGCTTAAGGCCAGTTAAAATGTGTGACTGTAAAATCGACTGGTTGTGGGTTCGATCCCCATTCGAAGAAGGGAAATAGTTACTTACATTTATATTATCGTTTCTTCGCTTTGGTGTTGAGGCGAACCGCGGCGTTGATTTTTGCCACTCAACACGCAATACCTTCAGAATTCGGCGAAAAGTGGGGATAGGTGTATCTTAACACTAAGTTCCCTCTGCCTACCCTGCTGTGTGGGGGATACAGCGTGTAGCTGATTTTTTTTTTCTATTTTATTGATAAATGCCTGCAATAATGGATTTTCTTACATATCTTCCACATACAGACGGCGATATGTTATAGTCTTACATATTTTTAACAACAAACATACAAGCAAATAATACTATCAACACTTTCATCTTTCACATCCCACTAGTAACACTGACATTGAAAACAAAATACTTTCACTACACAGAAAATTCATTTCGCTGAGAAAATTGTAGCAATTTCCATTTGTGTTTTACATTTTCACATAACATAAATCTTATAACCTGCGATAACATGGCCTAGTTAGGATGAAAGGCGAGTTTTGCTCCCGTATTTGAATATCTATTTTATATTCGCATCTCTTATTTTTATAAGCTAAACGAGAGAAATAGTGACGGTTTCTCCGTTTTCTACGTTCTATACGAGGCCATTGTGGGACTGTGGCATGGCGTGCGACTGTAAACGCGACAGTTGTGGATTCCAGATGAAGCGCAGCCTTGAGTTCCTAAATTTAACAATGCAATGTCTCGAAATTTCGGCGGGAAGTGGGGAACGGTGTGTTATCACAGGTTCGTTACTTTCTTATTTTCTTAGTTTCTTAACTTCATAATTTATTCTGCGTATGACAGGGTTAGCTGTGTACATCCAGTGTCACAAGAGTCCATGAATTTGTGTGTTTTTTTATTAAATAAAAAAAGGATATTTTCAACAAATATTAATTTCTACGTGTGAATATTTTTATAATTTAAAGAAATGCAATTTTATAAAATAAATTCAAATGTGTCTATCATAATTATTATTTTATATTCACTAATATTTTTTTCAAAATAATTTGTTGAGGCCAGTAGTGGCGCAGAAGCAAAATTGTCAAATCGATTTCTACAACAGGCAAGGCGCAGCGTTGAGATCCGACACTCAATGCCTCCAGAATTCGGCAGAAATTGAGGAATAGAATATCTCAACGCTATGTCCCCAAGTTATCTTCGCCTGCCCTACTGTAACAGCTTAAGCTAAACCTAAACAGTGTGAACCTAAACAAAAAACAATTTGTTTTTAAAATACCTAACGTAAAAAAAAAACAAATAGTTTTTTTTACATTAGGTATTCTGAAAAACACTATTTAAATAGGAAAATTAAATACTCTATTGAATAAATTTAAAAAATTCTCGCCTCCAAAGTGGTATCATTGAAAATAAGTCCACAACGCGCTCCATTCAAGAGCTCACGGCACTCGCGCCACCATCGAGCACGGCTGCGGAAATATAAAGACAAGTTCGCCCCTTTTCTTTCAATTGAAGCAATATTATTTTAAAAAAGTTTTTATGTAAATTTTAAACGGTTTTTTTTTTATTTATTTCAAGATAGTTTCTTGTTGTTGTTCTTGTTTGAGCTACGGTAATGCTATATCGATTGTTTTTTTTTAACAATATATCTAAGGAGTGTTTCTTTTCTGTAAAATGTAGATTTTTTTTTGACTGCACGCTGTACTCCGTACAGCGCAGGGTAGGCAGAGGAAACCTAGTGTTAAGACACTCCGTTCTCCACTTTCCGTGGATTTTTGGAGGAGTTGAATGTTGGACCTCAGCCAGCGACATCAAAGCGAAATTAAAAAAACATCATATCACTTATCAAAACTTTTACAAGAAAAAGAAAAATGGAGAACAGAGTACTCAATCACTAAGTTAACTCAGTCTACTCTACTATATGTGAGATGTTGGCGATATCGCCCTCTTGAACTACTTAATCATTAATTAACTAATCTTCCTTACTTTCGTTTTCTAATAATAATTAATAATTTTAAAAACAATATACCTTTAAATAATTAGGCCAATTGTGGCGCAGGGGGTACAAAGTGTGACTGGTTCAATCCCCACTCGAGAAAATGAAATATTTATTTACATTTATTTTTTCATTTCTTCGCTCTAGTGTCGGGGCAAAGCGCGGCGTTGAGGTCCGCCACTCAACACGCAATGCGTCCAGAATTCGGCGGAAAGTGGAGAACGGAGTGTCTTAACACTAGGTTCCCTCTGCCTACCTGCTGTGTGCGGGATACAACGGGATAGAATAAAGTTTGAGCTAATTCAATAAAACAATTACTTATAGCAATTGTCTTGGACAATATAATTTAAAATATTATATTTTTTTTTATTTATACACCAATTGAAATAAATCAAACACTAAATGTAAATAAAGCTTGCCAAACAAAGGCGCATACAAACAAACAGATATACAGATACAAATAATTGTTTTTGGTTCTATGACGTTATTAAATGTCCACATAACTTGTTTAAACAATATCTTTCATATACAGGCACC
This sequence comes from Heliconius sara, assembly GCA_917862395.2. NCBI lineage: Eukaryota > Metazoa > Arthropoda > Insecta > Lepidoptera > Nymphalidae > Heliconius > Heliconius sara. The sequence continues at coordinate 13,413,936 of OU860800.1, read as the reverse complement.
AATCCATTACGATCTTATTATAAATATAGTACAGAAATCGATTGGCAAAAATACATTATGCTACCCCCCGTCAATATGAGGTCGTCTACGTACGCTCGTAAGTTACTCTTTGGACGTGCGTTCAATCATATTTACCGTCGCTCTTAAGGTCGAATCAATAATAACATACTGTTTGATAGTCTTTACTGCGGCTTCGACCGGACCTATATAGAATAAGCTAAAAGTTATTGCAGGGTAGGCTGAGGGAGCCTGGAAACGCAGTGTTATGACACTCCGTTAATATTAAGACATTTCCGTTCTCCACTTTCTGCTGAATTCGTGTGGCATTGCGTGTTAAGTGGCGGAATGCTACGCCGCGCTTTTCCTCGAAGCCAAGACCAAAAAAAAGATATTAATTATTTCATATCCTCAATTTAGGGTTCCATTTTAATATAAATTATTTATGAATTGGTACGGAAGCCTTGGTGAGCGAGTCCGACTCACGCTTATCCGAATATTCTTTTATCTTTAAAACTTTATTTGTAAAATATATATTTTTGTTTCACCAAGAATTTATTAAGTGACCAAGTAAAATTATGTTAAAAGCCATCTAATTTTGAGCTAGGCCAGCGAAACGATAATGTAAAATTATGAGCAATAAAAAATTCACAAGTTAACTCGCTTTATTTCATATTTTATAAAGGGAAACTTTTAAAACCTTCATACACTTAGGCCACGTTTAAAACGTTTTAACGATACACGGCTTAGTGTGTGTTTTGACCCTTATTTTAATATTATCGATTTAGTTTAGATAGTTGAAATCATCTTGTATTTCATATTTTTTTTTTGATTGGCGCTGTAGGCAGATATTTCCACCTTGCCTGCTGATTATATAGATTGTCTTGACAGACAATCTATTCATCATTTTCCACCTAAATTTAAGACATTGCGTGCTAGTAACGGAATTTAACGCCGCACCATATCCCGCCAGTTTAAATAAATTATATTTAAATAATTTATTTATTTTTCACTGTCACTGTTTTTCACTGTCAAAACCACGCTATAAACAAGACAATGCTATTTTAAATTTATCAATTACAAATTGAAATTTAAACGAGAGAAACGAATTTTTGGCTCAGCTCAGTTGTCAAAATAGAGACGCGAGACTGATTATGTTATTTGTGTTGCAGCGTACGGATTTAAATAAAATTGTAAAAATAAATAAAATGTTAAAAATAAACTTTTTCCTCGAATTGAAAATGGGTAGCATTTTTGTTTTTATATAAATAAATAAATAGGTCACACGTCAAAAGGCAAAAAATTGTAAGGATTTCTTAGCGAGCGAGTCCGATTTGTACTTAACCTGTATCAATTGTCAATTTTTTACCTTCTGGTTAACAAAGCGCGGCGTTGAGTTCCGCCGCTCATCTTGCCAGCGTCTTGCCAACATAACATTTTAGGGGAACGTAACAGATTGGGGGAAAGGCGCTTTGTCTGTTCAAGGTATACAAAATAAGTATATTCGACGTTTACTTCAAAAATTCAGAAGAATAGAACGAAAATGTTATTTTTTGTTAATTGTTAACTTGTTCTGAGATCTATTATATATTACTAAAAGTTTAAACGTTGGTTTGAAAATTAGATATTCTATTAATATTATATAGGTTCTAAATACCCTATGAAGCCAGTCGCGGCACAGGGGTGCAAGCGTGTGCCTGTAAGCGTAGAAGATTGTGGATTCGACTCCATTTCGAGGAAATGAAAAAAAATTACTTCACTGTGGTGTCGAAGTAAAGCGCGGCATTTCGCCACTTAACACGGAATACTTCCAAAAGAGCTCCAAGAGAGCTCCAAGAGAACGGAGTGTACTAACACTAGGTTCCGTTTGCCTTCCCTGCTGTCTACAGGATACAGCGTGAAGCTGTATATATTGTAGAAGCTGTATATATATAGTAAAAGATTTATAAATTTAATATATATATCTTACTTTTATAACAACGCAAACTAACTTAATCCATCGATTACTCTCCTTCGACCTTAACATTTTATACAGCAACAGTGATACTTGTAACTTAGTAAGCATATAAGTTCCATTTAAGTGGTACTTACTCTTGTTTCTAAAGATATTGGAGTTGAAATATTTTCAAGGTACGAATAGCCCTAGAGATAAGATCCATAAAAAGTTTATAGATTCACTTATATAAGTTGTTGTACAATCTCATCATTTAAGTTACATTATATTGGTTTGTGTTGTTTTTTTTTATTCTAATATAAGTTATATAAAAGCACAAGCTGTGTACGCGACAGATTGTGGGATCGATGAAAGACGGGGAAGTGAAATATTATTTTTTTATATAATTTTTTTATTTTCGCTCTAGCAACGAGGCGTAGCGCAGCGTTGAGTTGCGCCACTCAACACGTGAATTATGTTTAGCGGAAAATGGGTAACGGAGTGTCTTATCACTAGGTTCCCTTTGCTTACCCTACTGTGTCCCCACACAAGAGCGTGAAGCTCAAAATGTTCTTATTTATGTTCTTGTATGCATTTTCAGTTTCAAGTTACTATAGTTCTTGTGATAACGTAGAATAACTAAGTTGTTTAGTAACTAAATGGACAGGCCACACATCCTAAATAAATTGTATAGTTTACGGAACTGGGACTTGTAGAGTTAGTACGTGCATAGTTAGTAACTTGGCTCTACATCAGAACTGGTAACTTTTTGACAGTGCAAGGCAGTGCAGTGTCTTGGCAATATTTTACGTAATTATTTTTTTCGGGATTTTTCGGTCTTAATTATTAAGTACTTGACGTTTAAAATATTTAAATTATAGTAGAGTTCTACGATGCAGTTAATTAAGATAACTGATTTTGTTGTTTGTTTATTATTTGAAATATAATTTAATTGGCCGAATTATACCAAATACAGTGTTAGATTTCACCCAAGATTTTAGTAAAAGAGCAAAGTACATCCTCATTGTCAAAAATATTGATATATGAACATTTTTGTGTTTTTTTTAAGTTCATGCTATATATCACACCTAGTAGGATAGCCAGAGAGAACCTGGGAACCTAGTATTGAGACACTCTGTTCACATTAAGACACTTCATCTTCACTGGAATGTTAAGTGGCGGAACTCGAGGCTGCGCTTTGTCTCGCTACTATGGTGAGCAGATAAAAATATTAAACATTTAATTTCCCCGAATGGGAATCGAATCCACAGCCTGTCGCGTTTACAGTCCGTACAACCGTACGTACATATATATATATATATATATATATATATATATATATATATATATATAGTTGTTTCATCGTCCAAAATACCATTGTTTTATTGTCCACTATTAGGATTTCATACATATTATACAGTATTTTCATACACACATTTCAATACAAGAGAATATTCCAATAATGTATCTAATTAACTTCGTTAATAATATAAATTCAATAATGACTGCATTGATTATGGATGTATTAAACATCTCTGATTTACAATAAATACTTCGTTTTGGTGTAAAATTATAAATGTATTCGTTTTTAACAACAGCTATGTGAAGACTCAATTCTCCTATTTCCACTTGATTTCTACATATTGTGAGTTAAGTTTTAAAAATTAAAAGTCAAAATATGACGGTGAGTTTGACCACTCGTCACGCAATGTATTGAAATCGAATAGAATGTGCAGAGAGTCTTAACACTATATTTTATCTACCTTTTTTTACCTTACAGTGAGCGGCAGTTAACAAGTTAAAGTAATATTTAACTAATACTCTATATATTAATAAAAAAGCCGTATTTACATTTCTAACTATTTGTTTTTAGGAAGAAATTTGTATAAAAATATGTATATATATGTTAAATTACCTTTACCCTTGTTAAGGCAATTTGTAAATATAAGACGTTCAAAATACATGATTTACGTGCGTATTATATGAGAGTATGAAATGAGGAAAAAATGACAAATTTAGTATAATATTCTGAGTTCTGTTCAGTACATTTCGCTTCATTCATTCTAATAGATTTACATTTATAGAAATATAATAAAGGTGAAAAGTTTGTTTGATTGGACGCTAAATGGACTATTTTATCGATGGCGTTATAGTTATATAGATATGGCCAATTTTCGAGACGTTACTTGTTGAGTGGTGGAGCTCTACGCCGCGCTTTGTCTTCTTGCCTCCCGAGTGTGCTATTGTCATACCGGCTTATCTATTATTGTATATGAAGATAACATACAATTTTAAATAATACTAATACTCTTTTAGTTCTGATGATGAGATAAATGAAAATAGTATATATGTACCCATAATCACAGAGGCCAGTCATGGCATATAGGCTTGTGATTATAAGCGCGCTAGTGGATTGTGGGTTCGATTCCCACTGGAGGAAATGAAATGAACTCAACCCTTGCTGTGCCTAGTGGCGAGGCACAGCACGGGTTGAGTTCTGCCACTCAATACGCAGTGCCTCAAGAAATGACCGAAAGGTGGAGAACGTAAGGATGGAGAGTCTTACCACTAGGTTTCTTATGTCTGCTCTGCTATGTGCGAAATACAGCGTAAAGCAAAAAATATATAATCAATTTACATTCACAACAACATTACAATTCACAACAATGGAAATGGAAATCGAACTCAAAACTACCGATTTAAATGTTAGACATTCCTCGTAAATGCTATTAAGATTTAATTTAAAATTTATCTACGTAATAAAAGGACCCCGTATCCGTAGCATATATTTTATAAGGGATACTTTGGTTTCACCCTTCCTTCATACACAAAGGTCGTACAATTTATAATAATATGTACTATAATAATCTCTTTGGTACCCGCATTATCAATAGATGTCTGTATGAGCGAGGATTCAAAGTAAAATATTACTCTAAGAAGTTGTATTTATTTATTTTTTTCGGTATTATTGTATGAAGAGATAAACGCAAGAGGTTTGATTCCCATTCGAAGAAATGAAATATTTTCATTTCCTCTCTCTGGCAACCCGCGGTATTACGTTACGCCACTCAAGAATTCGACGGAAAGTGGAGAACGGAGGTGTTATGTCAATGAGAAAGGACTGTCTTAACACTAGGTTCCCAAGTCCCTTTTGGCTACCCTGCTATGTGCGGGATACAGCGATACCTGGATGAAAATTCGAAAATCTTTATACCTACACCAAAAATATTCGAAGATATAAACAAAATATATTTTTTTATATTATTTACGAAGAACCTCTATGACACTGCCCGTTATATATCTAAATAAGACTCCATTGTCCACAAGTATACAAAATCTGTATATACATTGAACTGAACTTGAACGAAATTAACTGTAAATACTTAAACGGAAAGTAAATGTGTGGAGCCATTGCGGTCTTAATAGAATAACGCATGTTTATATTATTATATAAATAGATTTTTAATATACAATATTTCATAAAAAATCCAGAAAGCTTTTGAAACAAAAATCTAAATTAACCAATTATGTATATAACAAAAACGACCTTGGCAATTGGTATAATCTTTTATGAGACGTACAGATAAGAGCAACATCAATATAGCTATAAAATAGAAAACGGAGTATCTTAGCACTAGATATTATTAAATACCTCAAGATAATAAAAATACACAAAATAAAAAAAAAGCATTTCCACATAATATTTGTCTACATATAAAATCAGCTTCACGCTGTATCCCGCACACAGTCCCACTTTCTGCCGAATTCTGGAGGCAGTGCTTGTTGCGTGGCAGAACTCAACGCCACGCTTTGAATCGACACCAGAGCGGAGAAGTAAAAATATAAATAAAAATAAATATTTCACTTCCTCGAGTGGGGATCGAACCCACAACAGATCGATTTTACAGTCACACTTTGTGCCTCTGCGCCACCACTGGTCTCATGTTTATATATATAAATAATAAACATATTTAAATATATCATTTAAGAGCCAGGGCTCCACGGTTGGCGGTACGATCAAAGACGAGGCGACACTCGTGATGTAGGCCCCACTAAGCAATTACAGAGTAACCTTTTACCTCCACCTGTATATGCGTGATTTTAAGTTATTCTTGATAAAAAGAAAAAAATATATTAATATATAAGGGTAATGGATTGTTATATCTCTTAGATTTTCTTCTGCGTTATTGAACCTGAGGCTTTTATTAATAATTTTAATTTAGAAAAAAAAGTAGAGCTCCGCCCCCCAACACGCAATTTCTTGAAATGTTGGCATAAAATGGGGAGCGGAAGGTCTTCAGTGAGCTAAAAAAATTGCTATAATAATATAAAAATATTAAAGCAAACTGAAATATTGACATTTTTTTCTATAGTTCTTCTTTACTTCTTCTTATACAATATTTTTTTATTTAACATTGCTTTATAAGAACCATTTACCCAATACATTTTTATACAAAATAAAATATAAAGAGAACACATCAATCTATACAATTCCTTTCAATGTCAACTACTTGAAGGATTACTAGACCTCCTTTTGGGATTATTTATTATGTGATAACGCTAGTTATTGCATATATGTTTTATCTTCTAACATATCCTGACTTTGACAGTTGGAAAAGAGAATAGATTTTGAAAACACTTTCTCTACTTTCTGCTTTTCACTGTGGAGAAAAAGAGTTCATCACCACGTTGTACTTACTATATTTGATCGTTTTTTTTTTATTTATACAACCAAAACGAGAATCGAATCTACAGACATCAAGATTATATCTAAAACTCACTATCCATTATTGGTGACATGTTAATATTTAATTATTAATTACAATTAAAATTTACCTAAATCTAATGCCAGACGGTAAAAATAAATAAAAAAAATATTTTGATAAATTAAATGATTTCAACCTTGTGAAGATAGGTTCGGTGAACACGTAATATCATTATGTTACAATAGAGTATAACATCGGAGGATCTTTATATACGATATTACCCATTCACATATAAGCAATAGAAACGTATATTCATATTAGATATATCAACGAACATTTTATAATTTTGTCTCATATTATGTATTGAGTGTAGTGTGGTGGTGTTAGGTTCCGCCACTCGACACGTGTTCCGTCCAGAATTCGGTGGAAAATGGGGAACGGAAGTGTGTGATTAATAGGTTCCCTTTGGGTACCCCGCTGTGTGTGGGTACGGAGTGACTATAAAAATATAAAATTTCTAAACTAATACTCTGAAGCTGAAATGTGCGTTATTTACGCGTGCGTTATACTGTGTGTTTCTGAAGTCAAGAACTCAAGAACTACATTTTCGAATTAGAAAAATATTTTATATTAGATTGAATATTTCGTTGTAACTCTTTTTACCTGACAACTCTGACAGAGAGTTACTTTGGGCACTTAAAAATTGTCAAACACCATTCTTCGTTATTCCATTTGACGACCAGCGTCTTTATTATAATTACGTATAGAAAGGTAAAACTACCTTGCTAAAGCTAGCTGACAACCTAAAAGGTTTTTAATCTAAATGATTTTGGCGCTACAGCGATGGTAATCTATTCGAATCATAGTTATACTTATTTTACTAATATTAATTTTAATTTATATTACAAATTAGAATTTAATTATGAAATATGAATTTCATTTATAAATTTGATTTAAATATTTGTCGTTGTCCCATTATAAAACAAAGAGCGGCGTTATGTTCCGCTTACAACACTTAATCTATTGTAAATGTGGGAATGTAATATTAAATTTAAGCATAAATTTTAAAGGTTATTTATTTGTAAAGGTTATTTAAAAAATATTGTATATTTTTTACTTACTTAAGATAACGCAATGTTCCGAAAATTGGAAAATGGGGAACAGAGTGTCTCAACACTATCTTTGCTCTGTCTATCCTGCTAGATGCGGGATAAAGCGTGAAGCTGTTTTTTTAACAAATGTATGTGTTTCATTGACAATATTAATATAAGAGTAAAGTTTCCTTCACCTTGTATAGACTATACAATTTAGGTTAATTATCGAAAGTGATTTTGTGACATACTTCGGTAAAAGTTATGCAATACCTTATAATTATGTTCTACTTAATAGACTTGCATTGTGTCAAAGTGAATCTCTTCTGTTTTTATTCATATACTGTAGGCCAGTCGTGGCGCAGGGGCTCAAATTGTGCCTGTAAAACCGACTGGTTGTGGATTGGATCCCCACTCGAGGAAATATTTCATTTCTTCGTTCTGGTATCGAGGCAAAGCACGGCGTTTATTTCCACCACTCAATTTCTCCATAATTCATCGGAAAGTGGGTGATGGAGTTTCTCAAAACTAGGTTCTGTCTGTCTACACTGATTCTATATCATGTGAAGAAAAAGAACCTATATACACGTTCGCATATTAACCATACAAATCCTGATCAACAACATTTTTAGGTGTTGGCCATCTGGATTAAAATTATTTAGATTGACGAGATGACGAGAGTGCCCATAGTAACTGACCACAGGTTACAGTCTGTTACATCGAAACGATCACCGTGGTGTAATTTAAGTATTTCGTTGTTAATTGACAAAAAAATTATTCGTATTAATACTTCCTGAGATAACCTTTATTAAACAGACAAACTGTTCACGTTTATAATATCGGTATAGATTGTTTAAATATTAGACTTCAGATTTTTAGCAGTACAATATGTTAAAATAGATAATCGATCGATCCATTTGTTGACATTCACTAAGTATAAGCGGAGAAGAGAGAAAAAAAATGAAATTTTGATACAGCATTCTAACTCTTGTAAAATGAGTGTCGCAAATTCCCATTTCTCGCTTATTTATAAACTTGCCACCATTACTTTGCCGTTTCGCATTACGACAGCGAGATTAGATTTATTTCAACTTATCTGTGTAAGTTTAATGAAAAATTTCTAGGTAATACTACAACCCGACGGCGACCTTAACATTGAATTTCGTTTCGCTTCTGAGAAAAACTCAGTTTCTTCAACTCATTTAAGTGACTTCGAATGCTTTATGTATTGCAGTTCTAAGTAAACTTGGTATCTTGGTATACAACGATCAATTTTAATTGCGTCCGTTGAAATTATTTAGACGACGGTTGTATTAAACCACAAAAAACGTAATATAAATCCAATTTTTATTTTTTTTAAGTACTATTCCATACTAAGAGTGGAGATTTATTTATTAGTATGGAATAGTACTAAGTTAGAAAACGTATAAAATTTTGAATGATTAATTCTAAATTAAGGCATCAAATGTAGTAGTATCTTAACTCCATTTTGAAAATATATTATACAGAATTAAAAACAAAATAAAACGATTAACCTTTAAAAAAATATTCACGGCTACGGCCTTGAACTTGAAATATCGGTATGAAATTTTCAGAACCATCATATTTTGATAAGCTCAAAGGAAGCACTACAAAGTGTTTCGTGGGAAAATGGAAATAACACATACATTCTGGACGCCATATTACCTCTATATTGCATTGAATTAATTAACATAACGTTTGTTTCCTTTCTTTCACAATATGTTAAATTTCTAACACGAGTATTTTTAAAATTTGAACCAGATTAGTTCTTGAGATTAACACGATCAACCAAATAAAATCTTCCTCTTCTAATTAATAGTTAATTTTATGTGTTTTTTCTTCTTTTATCTTAGTAATTATATATTTGATTGCTGAATAAAAAATTTAAATGTTTGTTAAAATTTTAATGAAATTTTTCTACGTAAAATCACAAAATAAATTGCGACATCAGCCATCAACTTTCATATTCATATAGTGTATTGAAAAATATTAAAATTAATTAATTTTGATACGACAAAATAAAACGTTCGTCAGGAAGCATTTCAATGTTATCATTTACACCTGCTGAAATATATGTGTAATAGCGAATACTACTAGTGGGAAATGTACGCTTAAAGAAACACGAACTTCTTGTTCAATATGAAGTTTTTTTTTTGTTGGCTATATAAAACGTGATATATGTAGATATTTTCAACGCGATTTACTTATTAATGAACTTTTCGATTATTTTTGTTATTTTAACTTTCTTTGACGCCTATCTCCTTAAATCCCGTTAACACACCTTTAGCTCCTTTGGTGTTGCAAGGGGTCGTGGGCGGCCATCACACCTGATGACGCGTCACCACGCGTACTGGAGTTTTATATATTATAGTGGTACTAAGTACACATAGCTACATTAAAAAGCTTTAATTATAATTTTTTTTAATTTCAGGCGACCGCGAACCCAAGCTGGAGCCATCTCAGCAAAGTAATCGGGTTTTACCCGAAATGGCAGCCATCATATCCAAGATGAAGATAGCAGTGAACAGCCATCCTCCGACGTTGGAAAATAACCCTATTTTGGAGTTTTTCGAAGTAGGCAAGGAGAGCAGCTGTACTGGACACGGTCTGGTGTGGCGGGTCCACGACGCGTACAGGAAGAGCGATGGCAAGGTAGGTTTATATGAAACTGTTGTACGTGTTCATACCACTTTGTTTAAGGTAAGTTCTTTTTTTTTAGTTTCACGCTGTATCCCGCATATTAAAACTTCTTGATTAGGTTAAATATTTTGTTTTGTTTTATTCTGGTATTATATTTCGTGTTACTTTTAATTTTGATACTTTCAAATATACTTATTTTAGATTGATAATACAAAACAGCTAGTTTCGTTTAGTTTTTTTTTCAGTATTTATTCCAATATAAATAATTTCCTTTTGTTACTTATTATTTTTTGTAAATTTTAATTAGTTTGGTATTTTTTTTAATATTAAGATTTTTTTTTCCCTCACTTATGTCTACTTATTTTTCTTTTTCAGATTATCTCAATTATTTAGTCTTCCTAATACTATTGAAAATTGATAATTATTTCATAAATATGTTTCAAAAAATATTAATACAGTCCGCGCGGTCCCGCTACTTACACAGTATAAAACAAAGTCGTTTACCATCGATATATCCAACTACGCGACGGACTTTAATGAGGTTTTCACTAATTGATAGAGTGATTCAGGAGAAGAGTTTTTATGCATAAGACTCAGAGGTATATTAGAGACAAGAATATTATAGATTTTTGATATAACATAGTAAAAAACACATTATTATGCGTATCTCGTATAACCTCACGCAGACAAAGTCGCGAGCGGACCACTAGCTAATAAGCAATATAATTGTTCTATATATTTTTGTAATTATTCAAAATACGTGTTACATAATTATTTTCACTTTAATATATGTTAAAGTGAAAATATTTATGTAACACGTATTATGAGGCCGGTCGTGGCGCAGCGGCACAAAGTGTGACTGTAAACCGACTGGTTGTGGGTTCGATCTCCACTCGAGGAGGTGAAATATTTACTTAAATTTATATTTCCATTTTCATCGCTCTGGTGTCGAGGCAAAGCGCGGCGTTGAGTTCTGCCATTTAACACGCAATGCCTCCGGAATTCGGCAGAAAGTGGGGATCGGAATGTCTTTCATTACGTTCCCTCTGCCTACCCTGCTGTGTGCGGGATACAGCGTGAAACTGACTATTTATTTATGTCATGTTATTGTTTAAAAATAAACCAATAATTAATTTCTTATTTTATACAGATATAAATAATCCTTTTGACCTTTAGATAAGATCCTTAATTCGATGCATTTGATTGCGCACGGTAATTGTGACTTTTCATACCTCTTAGAAGAAATTTTATTTTTAACATTTATAAGAAAATAGTATAATAGAGAACGGCGTATAATAAAGGACGCCTACGTGTCGCAGTAGTTATGGGTTCGATGACTCCTTGGAGAAATGAGATCAGTCATCTCCATACTCTGTTAGAAGTAAACGTGACGTCGAGTTCCACCATCCGACAAAAAATTAACTAAGAACCCTAAAAATATTATTTTTAGGGTTCTTAGTTAATTTTTCACACCTGAAATCGAATAAAAACGAAAACATATTTCGTATAAGACCGACATTTTTCAATTTTATAGCTACAAAATTAAGATTGATAAAATAGTTGGGAAGCATATAATAAGCTAGCAGTAAAATCTCGCTGGCGTTCATTTGTATGTTTGCAAATCGGCTTATTGAAATTTTATCGTATCGTAATTATCGTATTAATATTTTTTTAAATAATTGTGATATTTTAACATCCAAGAGGTTTGAATGAAATCTCTCTACATAATATAAGCTGTATCCCTCACATAGCAGTGTAGGCAGAGGGAACCTGGAAACCTAATGTTTAAGCCCTCCGTTCCCGTTAGCACTTCCATCTATTTTCAGGAGGCATTGCTTGTTAAACGGCGGAACTCAACGGAAGGAAATATATTTAATTTCCTCGAATGGGAATAGAACCCACAACCTGTGGTCGCAATAGCACGCCTGTGCCCCTGCGCCACGACTGGCCTGTGACTGTATATATATTTTTATATTTTCCTTCTTGAAAGATTGTAAAGTATTTAATGAAAATATATAACAAAATAAGTGTCCATCTGATTATTTTGTTACACGGGCACAAACGAAAATTACCTTAACATTGAAAAGAAAAAGAAAATTGTATAATACCGTTTTGTTTCTTAACGTTATTAAATTTGAAAAGTTTATTATACCATTAATTAGCAAGCTTTCTCAAGAAGAAGCCTTCGAAGGTGAGGAGCGGAGTGTCTTTACACTATAATCCTGTCTACTGTGCATAAAATACCAGTAGTGCCTACCAATAAAAACAATGAATATTTAAAAGACATACTCATATAAATTTTTAATTTGCTGCATAATTTTAATGGTGAAAATAAATAATTTATATATGAGCTGGTATTATGTAAAGGTTAATTTCATTTGCGAATTCCGCTAGAATGTTGTCCCCGACTTTGATGTCACTTCCGGTTTGCCAAGCAAATGTGGCGGCTTCAGGCTTTGAAATTTATTAGGCGAGTTAATTTTAATATTGTCACTTTTATTTTGAGCTCGAAAACCACTTTATTACTGGGTCCACGGAGTGTCTTGACACTAGGTTCCTTAAAAATAAAATAGCATCTAAGAAACTAGATTGACCCCACTCGAAATTTATCACGAATTTTGGTGTGATTTATCATAAAAGTTGACAGTAACACTTTTGGCTCGGGTAATAATATCAGGACCTGAATAGTGAAACTTTTCGGAGGTTACCAGTAAACCTACTCTAGTTTAGGTCAATAATTTATGGCTTCGAGCACGTTGACTATGAAAAGAGACTGTAAATATGGACTTTAGTGAATTCAGTTTATGTTTTGGTAACTATCCAATTATGACGAGGCCGCTATAGGCCGTATCGTCGAGCGAACGAAGCGAAGAGCGGCGGTGAGCTTCGCCACTCAAAACACAATGCTTCAACAATCCGTCGGAAAGTGGAGAACGGAAGTGTCTTGATAATGTATGCCTAGGTTCCTCTGCCGAAGCCTTATATGCGCGGAGAACAGAGTGACTCTATTACGAAATATTATTATTTACCATTTAAAAGAATAATGTCTTATACATAAAGAAGGATGTGGCTGATTGTGTTCTTTTCGATTCTATTAAACAAAGGGAATATAATAATAGAATGACAATATGCCTATCCTAAAATTTACACACTATGTTTCTCTCAGGCAGAACACCGCGTTGAGTTCTGCCACTCAAATCGCAATGCGTACGGAGTTCGGCGGAAAGAGGGGTACGGAGGGTTTTAACACTAGGCTCCTCTCTCTACTCTGCTGTGTGCAGGATACAGAGTGAAGTTGATTTATTTGATTTATAAACATATATTGGATCGAATTCAACCGACCACTTAAATAAAGTGAATTATTTAATATCTAGACCGCAATGGCTCCTTCATATAAAATTGCAAAACGAATTATAACGGACAAAGGAGTGCGTTGAGATAAATACATTACTTCTATTCCACGTATCATCTCTATTATACAGAATGTTGCATTCTCCTTTTTGCATAAATTATAATTTAATTTCCTATAATTTCATACTGGCCAACGTTAAATTATATTTTAATGGATGAACGCGTCTGTTTTAACACATCTCTTTATAAAATAAAGTTCTAATGAAACTAATATTTAACACCTTAGTTCCAAGTAAAATTTATTAAAATACTGTAAAGATAAAAAATAATATTTTCTTGTAATAGGCATTCATTGTAATTAACAATAATATATTGTTAGCGTACTCGTGTAAAAGAGGGTAGATTTAGGTGAAAATAATTATAAAAGCAGTGGAATTGTGTCAATCGGGGGACAGTTGCGTGTAAGTGACGGCCCTTATTGGAAGGAAACTAGTGTGAAGTAGGTGATACATATCACCTATTGCAATTACGTGGTATCCCTTTCCAAATAGTTTAAAAAACATATTGATGATGTGTGTATTTATCGTGTATTTTAAAAACTGTAACCGCTTCCGATTTCTAACAATATTTAATATATATGATACGAAAAGAAGGTTTATTATTAATATGGTGAAAAAAAGAAAACGGATTTAGTGTGGTACCACACGCTTAGTGTGGTATCGAACATAAAAAATCCTAATATTTTAATATATTGTAGAAATATAAATACTTTTTTTCTATTAGAATACGTTTAAAAATTTCAACGCTCCCGGTTCAAATCCCGCTGGATTTGAACCCTATGTTTTTCTGTTGCCGCTAGAACAACAAGTACCAAAAAACTAAACAAAATAAATATTTAATAGGGCTTCAATACAAAAAACGAGATTTTGTATAAATAATAATACGGAAACCTTCGTGCGCAAACCCGACTCGCACTGGGCCGATTTCCTTAAGTACTCATTACGCTACTACTAAAATAACAGGTAGGAGCAATCAATACATTAAATAATGTTATTAAACCAAGCTACCGTCACTTATACTTTATTAGTAGACGTAACTCAAGAAACGTTTTGAGTAACTACATTTTTCTTTTTTTTTTGGTACAGTACGTCAAAAATAAAGGCAGTTAATCTATTTAAACTATTTTGAATTGAATGTATTCTATGATATCTAAATAGATAATCTATCTTTCAAGTAAAGAAAAATGGCAAATCGTTCAGGTCTTTTTTTTAGTGCCGTTTCATAAATTTACATCAATTAATATGAATATATTGTACATCAATTTATATAAATTAAATTTCAAACAAATAAAATATAAAATTAGATCTTAGGCCGTCGCAGCGTAGCGGCATAGAGTCAGCGGCGTAGTGTGCAGCAAATAATTCCACACTTTGGCAGACAATGTCTTAAAAAAAGTTATTGACAGGTATCAGTCAATCATAAAGACAGGTTTCGTCAAGGACGAAATCCAGTCTTTTCGAGAGTCTATGATAGATCGTCTGAACCTAGCACTTCAGGGCGTCTCCGAATGGGGTGATACCAATCTTGTCAGGTTTAACGCTACCAAAACTCAGGCGTGTTTATTCTCTTCAATACGGAGCCTCTTCGGTCTCGTTCCGACTTTCCGAAATGTACACATGTCGATAGCTGACCATCTTAAGCTTCTTGGCATGAACCTTTCCTCTGATTTAAACGTTGGAAGTTATATCGAGTCTTTGACTACGACTACTACTAAAAAACTAGGTGTCATTGCAAGGATTAAGCAGTATTTCGCTCCGGGACACCTTCTTTTTTCTGAAAATTGTGCCAAGAAGCTCATTGGTGACACAGCGATTGTTGGGGAAAAGTTGCAAAGCCTTGAACATCGACGAAAAGTAGCTTGCTTGTCGGTATTCTATTGCGAAGAGTGTGTAGCAGCGCTGCATGGCCTAGTACCCTCTTCTCTTTTCCATCTGCGGGGCAGTAGACGTAGGCTAGGATTTCACCCATATGTCGTCGACATACCTCCTTTTCGTACGCAGCACTTCGCCTCCATTATCTTGTCTATGCAAACACCTAAAGAATGGAACTCCATGCCTGCCGAACTCTTCCACGCTAAGTATAACTTGGGCCTTCCACGCTAAGTATAACAAGAATGAATAGGCGTTATCTAAGTAAGCATGTCCCACCATCGTTCGCATCGTCACTTAACACCACGTGAGATAGTAGCGAACAAACGTTTGCCCATCTCCAATAAAATAAAAAGCTAAAAAGAAGTATATATTTAAAGGTTCATTTCCTTTAAATAGAAAGCTATTTTAAGGAAATGAACCTGTCAAAAAGAAATGTTTCGAAATATGAAATGACGCGAGAATATCGCATCCACGTCAATATACATATTGGAAACAATACAGCTTGTATACTGTATTTGACAGCTCGCTCGTGAAACTTTACGTTTTATATTTGAAAGTTTTTTGATTAAGTTTTATAATTCCCGCATATAACAGGGCAGTTATAACAATTTAGTATTGAAACAAATGTGCTTTCTACTTGGTACTCATTGTGGTGACCTTACGTGTTGCGGAACTTAACGCCGCTTTATGTCTTGCTAGACGGAACGTCATTCCCCGCATGGGGTGGAAGACAGAGAGCCTTCACGCTAAGACACTCCGCTGCCCACACCACCCAACGTTTTCGTAGCATTACGTGTTGAGTAAAATATTTTTATAATTTATAAACCTAAAATATAATGTATTATTTACATATTATTAAACCTGAAGCAGTTTTCTTGTGCCCATGTTGCTTTAGCGTAACAATGAAAGTCATCATAAATTAATGTAAACCTGTACTATACAATAGATGTTTCAATATCCACGACGCCACATCTAACAAAGACTATTGAGAGATTGGCGCTCTTTGCTTTTATACTCAACGCTATAAATCATAAATCGTCGTAAAATAGATTTAACGATTTAAATCCATAAAGATATGTTATTTGATTGAAATTTAAATAATATAGTAATAAACTAAATAAATCAGCTTCACGCTGTATCCCGCACACAGCAGGGTAGGCAGGGGGAACCTAATGTTAAGCCCCTCCCACATTCTACCTAAGCATTGCTGGAGGTATTGCGTGATGAGTGGCAGAACTCAACGCCGCGCTTTCCCTTGACACCAGAGCGAAGAAATGGAAATATAAATTTAAGTAAATATTTATCTCCTCAAGTGGTGATCGAACCCATAACCAGTCGGTTTTACTCTGTATGTCCCTGTACCACGACTGGCCTCAAATAATAATAATATAATAAAATTACATGACTTATGCAAAAGTGGCTGGCGTTGGTTGGATACTTAGAGGCTAGAGCTTATGTCCAAGCCAAGTGAACGAGGACAGGCTAATGATGATGATTCTGGTGATAATAGTGATGATGGTGGTGGCATGGCGAAGAAATTTTTTGTGCTGTTTGATCCCGGCCTAGAATAGGATCATCCTGGTACTGGTGGTATCGTAAGAGGCAACTAAAGTACGTGTGGTAGATTCACGTCGCCAGCAATGGCAACACGCATGGGCAGACTCGACCGGATCATTACCACCCCCGGCATTTAAAACCGGCGTGAAGTAGTGGCTTTATGCCACTGCGTTTCGCATCAGGTAATGCCGGGCTCCGGCGCCCAACCCATCTTAAAGGCCGGCATTACGCCTGTAGCTCCTCTGGTGTTGCACGGTGCCGTAGGCGGCGGTAGTTACTTACCATCAGCTAACCCGAACGCTCGGTTGCCGCGTCTTTTCCATAAAAAAAAATGCTTCTAGTTTTACCATTTTATTTTAATTTTTTTTAATTTAATTCAGTAGCTGAGTAGCGAAAACTATAATGATTCCTATATCAGATATTTAAATAAAAAGGTAAAGGAAAATCGTAATAATCGTAATCGTAATACGAAAATCGTATAAAAATAATATTTTGGAATATATGTAGATTTTCTTAATTTGAAATTTTATGAAATCAACTATAAATTTTTTACGTTGCTTTTGGTAATAAAGCAAAGCGCGGCGTTGAGTTCCACCACTCCATCACATGTGTGGTAGTGTCTTAAAGGGAACGGAGTGTCTTAATACTAGATTTCCAGATTTCCCTTGCCTACCTTCCAATATGGAGGATACAGCGTGAAGCGTAAAAAAATAATTAGTTAAACGCTGTTTTAATTTTTAATACAATTCGGACAACTTTTCCAAATATTGATCGGCACACAGCGACCTGTTCTCCGGACGTTAAGATTACTGAAGTCTCTTAGTTGTCAAAACTCCATTTAAATACAAAAATATAAGTTATATTTTTATCATATTTAATAGTAAAACTTCGCGCTCACTCAAGTAAGACCATTTTAAAATTTAATTTATTTCAGCGCCGTCGTTTCTTTGCATCTGTTCTAGATAATTTTTTTTTCATTGCTCTGCGTTGGTATTAAGCCACTGCGTTGTCTTCTGCCAATACCACTGAAACAATGCGCGATTTCTCAAAAAGTGTCTGAAAGCAAATGTTCCTCTGCCTAACCTGTTATAAGAGAGAAACGTGACTATATATATATGTGTATATATATATGTGTGTATATATATACATATATATATATATATATATATATATATATATATATATATATATATATATATATATATATATATATATATATATATATATATATACGGCTCGGCTCACATCCAAGACCAGCCTCCATGGCTGATGATGTATGCCGATGATGTAGCACTCATTGATGAGAACCGACTGATGCTGGAGCGTAAATTGAACCTGTGGAAGGGTATCACGATGTCTATAGCCGGATAAGCGCTGCTTGGACCAAATGGCGGGAGGCCACTGGTGTGGTCTGCGACCGCAGGATACCGCCCAAACTTAAGGGTCTGATATACAAGAGCATCATCCGACCGGTTCTTTTATACGGCAGCGAATGTTGGCCGGCACTATCTCGGCACACTCAGGAGCTTCATGTCACGGAAATGAAGATGCTGAGGTGGATGTGCGGCGTAACGCGGTCTGACCGCATACGCAACACATTCATTCGAGGTAGTCTTGGAGTCCGTGACGTAGCGGATAAGCTCCAAGAGCGTCGCCTGAGATGGTTTGGTCACGTTACGCGCCGGCCTGAGAACTATGTCGGATGCAAGTGCCTTGCTATGTCAGTCCCTGGAGTGAGACCTCTCGGACGCCCAAGGAAGCGCTGGTTGGATGTCGTGAAGCAGGACATGAGAGCCAATGGTCTAACCACCGAGGACGCTAAAGACCGTGCAAAGTGGAGTAGGTTGAGCAGGAAGGCAGACCCTGGCAAATAGCCGGGATTAATGCCAGGAAGAAGAAGATATATATATATATATATATATATATATATATATATATATATATATATATATATATATATATATATATATATATATATATATATATATATATATATATTGCTCAATGAGATTTGTGATCTACTCTCTATACTACCACAATTTGTTACTGATGAGATGAAGTTGCAAAGGTCTATAGGTCTATTAAAAGCGAGGCTTACCTATTACTTGAACCATTATTTTATATGTTTGCCCAATCCTAAATCTCACCAAACTGTAGGCTTCTGTAGACGTTTCATAAAATTAATTTAAACTTGACACAGATAACCGTCAACTTTGAAATAACCAAAAGGTTAGGGCTATTTCACTTTGATATGTTCTGTTACTGTCTTTTACTATTACAGTCATTAACTGAGGAAGTTACAGTTTACCTACAATGTGATTGTAAAAAAGCTGGGGCCAAAAAGCCAATATTTAGTTGGAACCTCGATATTGACCTAGGGAAAAATGTAGAGACGCTTTGTCTTCCACTTTTCGCTTTTTGACTGACATTGCTTGTTGAGTGACGGAACTCAGCGCCGCATTTTATTTTACTGAATAAAACAAATAAACAACAATTCCTTTTCACGAATAACGATCGAATCCACAACCAGCGACCTTTACTTTCTGAATATATAGTTATATTACTTATAAGTACTTTTTTTTTATTTACATAAATTATAAAAAAATAAATCAGGTTCACGCTGTATCCCGCACACAGCAGGGTAGGCAGAGGGAACCTAGTGCTAAGACACTCCGTTCCCCACTTTCTGCCGAATTCTGGAGGTATTGTGTGTTGAGTGGCAGAATTCAACGCCGCGCTTAGTCTCGACACCAGAGCGAAGACATGGAAATATAAATTTAAGTAAATATTTCTTCTCCTCGAGCGAGTGGGTATCGAACTCACAACCACATACCAACCAGTGGGTTTCACTTCGTGCCGCTGCGCCACAATTGGTCTGGATTATAAATTGCATAAAAATTATTTATTTATACCCACTCAGTTTAACCAAAATTGCAATTCCTTGGATTGTTCCCCATGTTAAATTCACAGCGCAATGGTCGATAGCAGCCGTCCAAGACATGTATACGTACCTCACACAGCACTACTACAACACTAAACTAGTCCTGTAATAGCGTTGTACTACAGAGAGAGGTCTAGTTTAATATTGTAGTAATAGTTAACCTGTCACTTGCAGACTGTAAATGGCCGTTTACTATTTATTCTATTATATTATTTATAAAATTGAATTTGCAGTATGTAATAAATGTATTGGTTATCTGGAAAAATATAACTTATTAACGTGAATCGTGCTCCCTTACATTTCCTGTTTCGTTAAAAAAACACAGCCTTTTCGCATACAAGATATGCATATATATATTAAACATAATTAATCCTCTAAATGAAATTGAACCCACAACCCACTGCGATAAAATGTTGATGATCTGAATTGACTTGAACAAAATTAAAAAACGATTTATAATTTGAATCGACAATTATCGCAATTAAAAGCTTCCACATAAGCTTTTAATTAAGCATTTCGTTTAAAACTGACATGTGCAAATGAACATACTTATATCGCGAATAAAATAAATTAAATGTATTAACCAAGTAATACAAAAAAATAGTTTTAGTCATTTTAACTTTGTTGATAGTGTTTGATTGGATACGTGAAGGTTGTGGGTTTGATACCCACTCGGGAGAATAGTTATTTACATTTCCCACTTTTACTTTAGTTATATATGTATATAAATAAACAAAATTAGCATCACGCTGTATCCCGCACACAGCAGGATAAGCAGAGGGAACTTAGTGTTAAGACACTCTGTTCGCCACTTTCTGCCGAATTCTGGAGGCATTACGTGTTGAGTGGCAGAATTCAACGCCACGCTTAGCCTCGACACCAGAGCTAAGAAAATGGAAATATAAATTTAAGTAAATATTTCATCTCCTCGAGTGGGGATCGAACCCACAACCAGTCGGTTTTACAGTCACACTTCGTGCTCTTGCGCCACGACTGGCCTCATATATGAATAAGAAACTGAATTTGAACGAGCGGTTCATTTTATTTATTACGAGCGTCATTACGAGCGGTTCAAATTCAGTTTCCTAGATTTGGTTACACACTAACAAGTCGACTTTACAAAGGCTTTTCAAAAAAGGCTTGTCTCTACTCAGTTACTCAGGAATAAAATCTAAAACCTATATATGTGCATTTTAGTTTATTACTTTTTTTTTTTTTTTTTAATTTAATGGCCTGATTTTGCGATGACAGACGCAAAATAATCTGCCAGTGTCACGTATAGTAGAAAAAACACGAATGATATGAAGCAGTAAATTTTGAGAGATATTATGAACTGATATAGATATGGTAGAGGTTGTACTGGTTCAAACACTAAAACAAACAAACAAACGATATATTAGAAATGTACAAATGAAAATAAAAAACAGAAAATTACACACACATTGAGAACAGCTATAACTTAATGTCATTATCTACAATAAACTTAACCAATATATTAATGAATGGACTAAAAACTAAAGCTAAAATACATTTTATATTAACAGGACGCTGTACATTAAGAGGAAGGATATCATAAAGAGAATAGTTAAGTTTTGGGCAATTAAATACAATGTGATCCGTAGAACCTTCCTCCAAACCACACTCACAAATAGAATTATCTTTAACTCTTAATTTACCTAGATGTAAAGGCGTACACGCGTGGCCTAGGCGTAGTCTACAAATAGTAGATGTTACAGATCTATTGGCGCGCCTATATCGAGAGAACCACGGAAAGGTTGGAACTTCCGGTTGGATAGAAGCATAATATCTACCTTTTAATAATACAGATTTATTCCAAAAAAAATTCCAGGAAGTTTTTAAATCAGATTTTGACAAGGACAACAGGTCTTGGGAATAAATAAAATTATGAGTTACAGGTCCAGAGGTCACTGCAGATTTGGCAAGAGAATCGACTATGTCATTATCTGTAATACCAGAGTGGCTCGGGATCCATGCCAACGATAAGAGAACCCCTTGTTGGTGGCAACGATACAGAGCTTCCCTGATTTTGAACACAAGGTGAAAATTAGATTTGCTACGGAAAGGATTTTGTGACAAAGACTGTAAAGCACTTAAGCAATCTGTAAAAATAACAACTTTTTTAAGATTGTGCGACACTGCAAACAATATGCCTTCAAGCAAAGCAATACATTCGCCAGAAAAAGAAGAGGTTTCAGGAGGACACTTAAAACTTAAAATAATTTTGTATTTCGGGATCCAACAGGCAGCCCCAACATTAGAATTATGTGATGACTTAGAAGCATCTGTAAAAATGCCTATATAGTCTGGCCAATTTTTAGCGAAATTAATTTGAAATTTAATATTAGCGCCCGGATCGTTCTTGACAATACCCAGGCTCGTGAGCACAGAAGGATTATATGTAAGCGCACTAAACGAAATAGAATATAACGAGCGAATAGGAGAAGTGAAAATACAAGATGAAAGGGAAGAAAATTTATGGAAACTTTTTAAAATGCAAGAAGAATGGCGTGGGGATTTAATGGCACGGGAGAGACGATGAAGACAGATAATCAAAGGATGAGATGAAGACTGCAGCACTTTAGACATAAAGCGATCGGAAAGATATTGACGACGAAGGTGGAGCGGAGGATCAACACATTCCACTTGCATCGCATTTGTAGGGGATGACTTCATAGCTCCCAAGATGATTCTTAAAGCCTTATAATGAATTTTATCTAATTTCATTAAAGCAGACCTGTAGCATGGGTCCAACAAAAAAATAGCGTAATCAAAATGGCTACGAATAATGGCGTTATATAGCAATTTTAACGGTAATTGATGGGAACCCCACCAAACCCCTGATACTGCACGTAAAATTTGGAGATTCTTTTCACACTTATTGACCACATATTCCATATGTGGAGAACCAGATAATTTAGAATCTAAAAGCACACCCAAGAACTTGACGCAATTTAGAACCGGAATACTTTGATTGCTATAGACAATATTAACAACAGGGATATGCCTTTTACGAGTAAAAACAACCACACTACTTTTAGGGACCGACAATGACAACCCATGCATGGATAGCCATTCACCTAAATAATATAAAGCAGAATTCAGTCTAGATACAATTTCGACGATGTTTTTTGAACTAAAATACAAAACAATATCATCTGCATATTGCAAAATATTGCAAAAACTATCAACGAATTTATCTAAATCATGAGTATAAAAGCTGTATAAAAGAGGACTTAACACAGAGCCCTGAGGAAGGCCATTCCAAAGAGATCTAGGAGGAAGAAGGTTGCCTTGATGCCTGATTCGAATGGATCTGTCGGTAAATAGATTAAAAATGAACTGAGATAATTTAGGAGGGAGACCAAGTCTAAGCATTTTAATTTTAAGATTAGAGAGAATGACGCTATCGTATGCGGAACTGATATCCAAAAAAACACCTACCAGATATTCGCCTTTAGCAAAGCTTAGGCGGATTTCTGAGGTGAGAACACTAAGGCTATCAATTGTGCCAAGACCTTTCCTAAATCCAAATTGGGACCTAGAAAGTAATCCCCTACTTCCAATATCCAGTCAAGTCTATTTTTTATTAAACGCTCCATGACTTTGCACACCGTGGAAGACAATGCAATGGGACGGTAGGAAGAAGACTCTTTGGGATCTTTCCCAGGTTTTAAGATTGGAATAATAATTTGAGTTTTCCAGGAAGAAGGAACATAACCGGATTCTAAAAAAGAATTAACAATGGAAAGATATATATTTTTTGCAGGAATACTTATATTTATAAGGAATGAATAAGGGATACCATCAACACCAGGGGAAGAGTCAGATAAGCCGTTCAAAGCACACTGAAGCTCATTAATAGAAAAGGGAGTATCTAAAACATTAACCTGCGATGGGAGGGGAGAGTTAAAGCAATCGAAGTTAGGTACAAAAGGAGGAGCAAGACTACACGTAAAATTTTTTAACCAAGAAGAATCATTGGACGATATGTTACATAGAAAATCATTAATGGAGAAACGAAAAATTTTGATATATTTCCAAACTATAGAGGATGGAGTGCGA
Source organism: Heliconius sara (assembly GCA_917862395.2). NCBI lineage: Eukaryota > Metazoa > Arthropoda > Insecta > Lepidoptera > Nymphalidae > Heliconius > Heliconius sara. The sequence goes on along the minus strand of OU860800.1, from coordinate 13,389,685 downwards.
GGGTGCAAAGACTGACAAAAACGAAGCCAACCCTTTTTCTTTTTGGTTTTAAATAGTCTTTTAGTTTGGGCTGCTATTTTCTTGTAAACTATGAAATTTAAGGGGGTCATACGCTGGATATATTTCCGTTCAGCAGCTTTACGAGTTTTAATAGCAGCAGTGCATTCTTCGTCCCACCAAGGGGGGGATGATAATAACTTACGCCCATTCTGCTTACGAGGAATATGGGAATCAGCTGCAGAGCATAAAATATTAATGAAATGATCGTAGCAAGCTAAAGAATTGATTACATTAACAATGGGAAAACTATGGAGGTGGGAGTCAACAAATAAAGAAAACTCCAACCAATTAGCTCTATTTAACCTATAGGGCAACAGAGGGGTTGGAGCGGAAGGAGTGGATGATTTGGAAGGGCGTAAAGTAACAATAATGGGGAAATGATCACTACCAAACGATGAGGAAAGAACTTCCCAATTAAGGGAAGGAGCCAAACAAGGAGAACAAAGGGTCAAATCGACTGCACTCTTAGGATTTTGATGAGGGTAAACTCTGCGAGTTGGCGAACCGTCGTTAACAAAACAGACATTTGCATCATCAAAAATGTCCAATAACTGTAACGCAAAACTATCACAGTGATTGCAGCCCCACGCCGTGTGGTGGGAATTAAAGTCGCCCAGGACGATGAGTGGCCGGGGTAGACTTGATAAAATAGACTGAATATCTGCACCTAAAGAAGAATCAGGATGGGGAATATAAAAAGAAACGAATGTTATATCAAAGGCTTTAACTGCAACAACATTAAAATTGGGGCTATGAGAAGGAAGAGATACGCGCGAAAAGGGAAACAAGCGATTAATTAAAAATGCAGTACCTGCGTACCCATCATTCCTGTCATCCCTCAAACAAGAGAAACCTGGCACACGAAATCGTACACCAGGCCTCAACCAGGTTTCAGAGATGGCAAGTATAACAGGACTATGATCTTGAATCAAGTGAATTACTTCAGGTTTCCTCTGAAAGAGACTTTTACAGTTCCACTGAATTATTTTCACTGGGTCCATGAGGAAGAGCAATGGAGGATGAAGGAGAGGAGATAGGAGCTGCGTTGTTCGGTTGATTATTATTACTATGAATGGAAGACAAATGATTAGTCAAAATGAGTAAAAGAGTATGCAAGAGTTGTTCAGTAGAAGGAGAATGAGATGAGGGAGTATTAATGGCACAACCATTACCAAGAGCAGATGAAACTAAAGAGATGATATTTTGATGAGCTACTTTGTCATAGCCAAGTGGACTTGGGGAATGAGGACGAGCAGATTTGATGACTGTTTTTTTATATGAGGAAGTGGCATGAGTATGATTGTTGGAGGTAGATGAACTTTCAGCAGAGGATTGAGTAGGTGGAGAAGAGCTGTGAGAGGCTAGATGATTTACTACCTCAGCATAAGGCTTACGCGAACGAGGAAACTGAGCAGAGGCCTGGGAAAAAGAAATATTTTCTTGCGACATTGCACTTTCAATTAAACGCTGTCTTGAGTGTTCTGGACAGGATTGGTCAAGTGCGGAATGGTTGCCAGAGCAATTAAGACAAGAAAAATTATGACCAGAGATTAAGCAAGATTCACCAGAGTGAGGTTGGGCACACTTAAAACATCTTGGCTTAGAACGGCAGATGTTTTTAGTGTGACCAAACCTACAACAGTTATGACACTGAATAGTTGGTAAATTATAAAGTTCAACATTCAGAGCATTATAAAACAAAAAAATTTTTTTAGGCAATACTTGACCTCTAAAAGTAAGGACTACAGATTGGGTAGGAACCCAACTAGTAGTACCATCAACAACCTGTTTGCGATTTAATCTTCTTGCTTTTAAAACAGGACCACACCCTGACGGAAGTTCCAAACTTTCAGTGAAAGCTTGCATAGACCATTCTATTGGCACGTCCCGCACCAAACCCATACGCGTAATACCAAAAGTAGGGATAAAAGCCTTATATTTGTGAGTGGTTAACAGAGGATTTAACATAAAATTATTGGCCGCATCAGCAGATATAAACTCAATGCTTATTTTATTGCGACCGATGCTTTTAACCCCTTCTTTATTTATACTTTCAATTTTATTTTTATACAGAAATTCACCAAATTTGAGAGCCTTTATAGATAGTCCTGCTAATGGCTCTGTTTCAAGACGAGAGACGTGAACTATATAAGGGCCAGAATCAGAGTCGTGATAAAAATTAAGAAGATCATCGAAGGAAGGGTTGATATGGATAGTTTGTATAGAAGGGATCGCAGCAGAAGGATCAATAATAGTCATTTTGAGTGAACCTGTATTTTGGTTGATATTGTGGCGTTTTCTAGAACTAGAAATTGGAGATGGAATATCGCTATCGGCAGTGTAAAAAATATCACCCGGATCAGGCGGATCCGGTTCTGGCCTAACATCCATTCCTCCTGTCAAATATGACACATAAGGGAAAAAATATAAAATAAGAATATAATTAACAACTTACCTCAACTATTATTTACAATACACTAAAAACTAATACTAATAATAATGAAACAAAAATTTACATGAAATACAATTGATAGCAATGGAAAAAAGAATTTAAACACAGAGCTTCCAAATCGTGTATTGACTACATCAAACGCGATCTGACAATCTAGTTTATTACTATTAGAAAATTGATCTTGACTTTGACGTTAATTTGTCATCAAAAATTGGGTGTCACTTTTTGACATATCCGATCATCTTGCACTCATCGATCAGCGGAGCTCTTTAGAAATCCCATTTTGATCGATATTATCTTCTATTGTGTGGGCGTCTTCGTAACCAGAAAAATACATACATCAAGTATAAAAATAAGGCATGTACTGGGATGGATGTAGCAAATTCTTTATTTTACAAAATCTAATTTTTCTTAGCAAATATTTTTTTTTTGTTATCCATTTTATACATTTTAGCTATTTTGCTTACTTTATAAATTGTTTGAAATTATCTATTTTTAATTTGTATATTTGTATCCTGCATATAGTAGGGTAGTCATTGAGAATCCAGTGTAAAGGAGATGATTTCTGTTTAACGCCCGAATCTAAATCCCGTATTTCGTATTTCTAAGCCGCTGTCTACTTCGAGATCGATTTTGAGACCGATCTTGAAGTGCCGTTTTTATTCACACATTAAAATCTATGATGAAATATGTAACAGCATCTCAAGATAGCTCTCAAAATCGAACTCAGAGTTGAGAGAGGTTTATAAATACGGGCCAGATCAACAATCCACTTTGACTAAAAATAATTAAATCCCCTAAATGGGAATCCGAACAACGTAAATCGGCTGTGACATTTAAAAACTTTACATGAATAAAATAAATCACAAAAATAAAATAAAAAAACACATAATCGCTAAAGTAGAAAGCGTGGTAACATCGTAAAAGCATGTTTAACACCGTAAAATGGATTTAAAACTGGACTAAGATAAATGTAGCCGTCTAACAGATAACTGATAAGAGTGATAACATCGACTCAACCTTTTAAAACCCCCTGTATATAATATATACCTATACTATTTAACCTCACAATTTAAGTTTCTTTACAAAATGACCCCAATAATTACCTTATTGGGGCCTAATGGGTAGTGATTACGGAAATTATACGTTAATAATGGTCTTGTTGATGTTTTTACTGTATTTAATGTGAATATTGATTTTTTGGCCATCTTTCTTTTATATTTAGGCTTCAATTAACTGAAATGGCTTAGTATTTAAATAAAATAGTTGTTTGCCTAATTGGCATTTTTGTTTTTGTTGTGTTTTTTAGGGGATAGAGACTTTGACGGATATAGCGGATTAGGCAGAAGAAACCTAATGTTAAGACACTCCAATCCTCACTTTCTACTTAAACGTTACATGTTGAACGAGGAAGGTCAACGTCGTATTTTATCTGGTTCCCTTTCGGTAAGTTGAAATCGAACGCACACACGTCATTTTCACAGTCAAACGATGTGCCGCTGTGTCACGACGACCTCAAAACAAAAATTTATTAAGTACTTACGTCGAATCTACAGTCAACTTTTTTTATGAAATAGTAGATATAAAAGATAATATTATTATAAAAACACAAAATTGAAATCATCAATCACTGAAAACACAGGCGGTTAAAAATCTCGCGTAGCAAAGTTAAAGCTGTTAAAAGTATTAATAGTTAATACCGTATCATCCCGAACTTCATAATGAGATATCTAGAATTAATATACATAAACGACTCATCGTTTTATATTATTGTTTAGACCGTATTTGTTCAGACCGTAGTGGCCCAGTGGTACAGTATACGACTGTGAACGCGACGGTTATAGATTAGCTTGGTGGAAAAAAATATTGCTCCCTCCCTCGCCCTAACAATAAAATAAAGTGCAGTGTTGAGTTCATTTTTTTAACTTCACGCTGTAACTCGAGCCTAGCAGGATAGCCAGAGCGAGGCACCTGGTAACCTATTATGATACTCCGTTTCCATTAAGACTTACGTTACCCATTTTCCACCGAATTCTAGAGGTATTACGTAGTGAGCGGCTGTACTCAATGCAGCGCTTTGCCTTGTTACCAAAGCGCGGGATTGAAAATATTACATATTTAATTTTTTCGCTGAGAAATCGAACCTACAACGCTGACCCTGGCCACTACTTGCCTATACTAGCTTCGGGCACGGTAGGCGGTTCTGCAATGAAACCGCTCCCAAATGCAGCTACTTTGGTGAAAACGAAAATAGAAATTAGTATTAAATTCACAAAAAAAAATATAAGACAGTTAAAAAGTATACAGACGGTTATAAACACTTACCACTGATGCATAGGGTTATCGCATTCGAGGGATTAAAGAAAGAAGGAAGACGTCAAAACGAGATATAATCGAAAAATATAAATTTTCTCAGTAGTAAGTGAACTTAGTTCTTAGTACTCAGTTCTCGCCAGTACTAGTTCATGCCTTAAAAAGATTTATTAAGTACTCACCCCATGACCGCATAAAACATATTGCAAGCAAATTCTCTAATAAAGTCAGAGGTACAAAAAAAAAATAAAAAAAAAAAAACATGTCACATCTCTAAATTTACGCGGTACGTGGGGAATGGAGTGTCTTAACACTAAGTTTCTTATGCCTGTACGCAAATTAGTATAATTATGCCAAATATTGTAGCGCAGTGCGACAATATTTCACCGTACGAGTAAACACAAAGTTCTGAGTGAGATCTCCATTCCGGGGAACGTGACGTTAAATTTTGCCTCTCTACGAGAAGTATCTTTTAATGGGTAAAATCGTTGGCTTCTCTATCTCACCAATGCGATATATCAAAATAATATATAATAATATAATAATAATAAAATTGCGTTGTAACGTTCTAATATTAATTACTTAAAATATTCTTTCAAATGTATATTAAAAAATGTTTATCTTCAATATCGTAAAAAGCTCGCTCCGTTTCCTTCTTTAACGTTACACCCAATTTTCGAGGCATTAAATGCTGAGTGTTTCAACGCCGCGCTTTGTCTCTATCGTGTAGAGACTACTTTAAATATAATCATTCTTTCGAGTAACTATCGAACCAGAACAATCATAATAACAGTCTGACGCTGTCCATCTACGCCACGACGGTCTTTTATTTTACCAATCAACCAACCAACATTTTTATTTTACAAGTCATTCATTAATCTTGTTAATTTTAAAACAACCATCATCATCGTAGATTCCGCTACCCGGTATGTATTTGCTATAACAAGATAAAAAATGAAGATCGGAGTCACTTATAAAGTCGTTCAACCGAACATATAGTATGAAAAAGCAATATTTTAAAAGGAAAGTTTATACTATAAGCCTGCACAAGCTTAGTAGCCAAGTTACACTACTCAGTATATACACAAGAACTTTATTATTTAAAGCTTTCTTTGCTAAGTTCAAGTTCAATGTCAGAGGAAATTGCACTTTATCGCCAAGTGGATGACAGTAAACTCGCTGTTGGCTTATATACTATCCCGTATAGTGCATAGATTAGTTTTTTAGTACGTCACCCGTGTTTGACTTTTACTCTTTATTGTATTTTTTTTTCAGTAAGTAAGTTAAGTGGTTTCGTCTGTTGGTTGTCTGTGTATCACTTAGTAATAGAATAGTTTTTTTACATCGAGCAGTCGCGGCACAGACTGGAACGCGATGATTGTAGATATAAATTAATATTTAATAATATTTTCATTAAGCCAAATGGCCAACCAAATCCAAGACCAAAAGCGTGGCGTTGAGTCCCGCCACTGTTTAATGGCAATGGCTCCGGAACGGAGTGTCTTACCCCTAGGTACCCTCTACCTATGAAGAAATGATTTCATTTGTTTTTGATTTAATCCCATTTAATTTTAATAACAAGCAAAAATAATACCTACCCTCCATATTTGTTGATCTTTGATGTTCCAGGGTGATGAGTTACACTTGTGTTTACTTCTGAGAAACTACTGGTTGATATTGCTTTAGTGCGCTACATAACATTTTATTAAAATTCCTGTTAACTTACCAGAATGTGGATATAAGTCTCTCGGGTACCTTTAAAGTGTTAGTACGTAATCGCGAGTATATAATCGCATATGTAGTCGCGCCACTGTAAACGCGACTGGTTGTGAGTTCGATCCCCAATCGAGGAAATAAAATATTTAATATTTTTATTTCGAGGTAACGTGGCAAAGCGCGACCCCGAGATCCGACACTCAACACGCAATGTCTTCAGAATTCGGCGGAAAACAGGGAACACAAAACTTCTCATTGGGTTCCCAGGTTCCCTCTGCCTATCCTGCTATGTGCGGGGTGTAGTCTATGTAAAGAATTATTTAATATGTGTTCCATATATAGCAAGATAGAGTATAGCATTGAGTTGGGTATATATTTTTTTTCATTTTAAAGTGGGCATCATTGTTTTCACCACTGCTTATTTAAATAAACCACGAAATAAAAATAAAAAGAAATTAACAAAATTTTCAAAATATCAATTTAAACGCAAATAGAAAATTGCAAACGAAATTAAGCTCGTACACATATCCTACCATATACTAGCTAGCTATAGTTTTGACACCCACTCTAACGCATCTCAATAGTCAAAGCGAGGTGATGCCATAGGTGTGTGATTGACGCGCAACATCTGTGGTGATTCGAGTTAATTTAAGCCTTTAAAATTATTTTTAGATTCAACATTCAATTACTAATTAATATATCGATATTAAATTGTTTTAAATTAAGTGATTTTAATTATATTATATTCAATTTATTTTGCTTTACATAGTTTTGGGCGGATGCATGTATTTTTCTCGTATATAGCTGTATAGGCCGAACGAAGTCAGTGATAAGTCACTCCGTTCTCCACAATATTTGAGTGATTTGAACACCCCAAGATTTGAGTGGCGGTATTACTCCGTGCATTTTCTAGAAAAGACGAGGGAATGAAAATAGCTTAATATAGTAAATTACCTTAGTTGGAACAGAACCAAGAACTATTGAATTTATAATTAATCACTGAATCACTGAACCACGACGGTGCTTAAGTAGTTTTAAGTATAAGAAAAAAATTATAGATTTGTGCTCTTTAAATTTTTGATCTTTAAAAGACAGTCTCTAATGTTTTAAATATTTATAAATTTTGTACTAACTAACTACTTGTAATTCGACATATTGTGAGTTGAAGGAGCACAATCGTACGATTGTATACGCGACAGGTCATGGGTTCAATTCCTAAACGAGAAAATGAAATATTTAATTGCCTTTCCTTACTTTGGTAATGAAGCAAAGCGCGGCGTTGAGTTGCGCCACTCAATGGCGATGGCTCTAGAATTCGGTCGAAAATGTGATTTTAATGGGCACGTAGTCTTAACACTAGGCTTCCAGGTTACTTCTGCCTACCATGCCATGTGTGGATCCAACGTGATGCCAAAAATTTATATCCCGCTCCTACCTACTTTATAATAACAAAATCATTTTTAAAAAATATCTGAAAGCTAATAAGAAAATATAAAGCGGTGAACTATATGTTTATATATATAAAGCTGATCTTGTTTTAATAGGTAATTTTAAATCCACCCGTAGTTTCGCACGTGCCGGTTACCTTGACATTGATCGAGTTTCGATTAAAAAATATATAACCTCCTATAACTTGTTAATTCAACTTGTTGGAAAAATATAGATATCTAATATAAAATGTTATTTTATAAAATATAGGTGCTTGTTCTTTATATATATTTTTTCTAGCTACAGACTTTAGATTCGGTGGTATAGTGGCTCAGTGGTATACTATGTGACTGTAACTACGACGGTTGTGGGTTACCGTACCGTTACCGTGAGGTACCGAGGAATGACCATATTTTCGTTTTGACCATATCTTCGTTTACTACTGCAGGTAAAAACCTGCAGTAGTAAACGAAGCATGGCGTTGAGTTTCGCAATACGCAATGTCTCAGAAATTCGATGGCAAGTGACTAAGTCACGAAGAAGACACGAAGTGTTCTAACACTTGATTCTCTTTGCCTACTCTCTAGTGTGAGGAAAACCGTGAATGTGCTCTTTATTGTTAATGACGTTACGAATTCTAATCTCAACGAAACGGAAACGAAACAGTTACGAATTCTAATCTCAACGAAAATATAATTATTTTTTTATATTTTCATTATTTTTGTTTTTTGACTAAACATTAAACTTTAACATTGTCTGAGCGAAGAAGATTAAAAACGTATATATTCTTTTTTTTCAATTCTCTCTTTACTTTCTGTAAAAAATAAAAAACATAAAAAAATATTTCTTCTATCGAATTTACTTTAAAATCTAAAGTTATTGTTGAACAAGACACACGTGAACAAAATCATGTTTCACAAAAGTTCACACTATCAACTGCTGCGAGGTCGATGCAATTTTTTTGTGACATGGCTAAAAGAAGTTACGTGGAAAATTTATATTTTCAAAAACATAGTGTTTTATGAAAAAAAAATATAAGCAAAAATACAAGTGGTATTTTAGTAATAAATATAGATTTATTTTGAAAACTCAATAAAAAGACAATAATAAATAAATCTTTTAAATTTTAAGTAAGATGCAACGTATTAAGCTTTTCTTTGTAAAGAATATAAAAATAAAGCTAATACTGCTTAGATTACAAAGTGAAGCGTGTGTATTATTATAACGTAAACGGCCCTATCATTTCATAGTTAGTGTCCGGTTGCTGGTGGGCTCGGTTCTTACTCTAAAAAAGTAGTAACATTTCTTTTCTAAGAAAGAAAGAGAAAACCTAATGTCAAGACACTGTATTCACTAACATCCACCTATATTAAAAAATTGGGATTGCTTCGTGGTGGAGCTCAGCGCCACGTCTTATTACGATGAGAAAATTCAAATATTTCATTACCTCCAATATGTATCGAACCCACAGCCATTGCGTTTACTGAGAGACGCTATTGCACTGCACTACTATAGTATCAGCTACATTATATAGAAAACTAGATTTCTTCTTCTTCTAGATTTCTTTTTCCAAAGCAACATCTATCTATCTATAGACCGAGGACGCCCTAGTGCGGATATCCTGCATCAATTATCTCCAATCTGATGGAACTAATTATTCGACATGATTTTCCACTTTTCTTTCACGGTTTTAAAGTTTTTTATACACTACTTTCTATTTTTTTTAGTTTCACGCTGTATCCCGCTCCCGCATTGAGCTGAGTAAACTGAGGGAATCTAGTGTTAAGACACTCCGGTCCCCATTTATCGTCAAATTTTGGAGATATAGCGTATTAAGTGGCGGAAATCAACGCCGCGCTTTGTCTCGACATCTGAACGAAGTAAATGGAAATATTCAATATTTATTTTTTTCAATTGGTAATCGAACCCACAACGTTAACTTTGTTGTGTACCCCTGCGCTACGTCTGGTGTCAAAATATAGATGATTATTATATTACAAATTCTGTTGTATTTTGCAAAATATTGTAAGAATAGTTTATTCTGACAGCATATCCTTAGTATAAATATCTATTATGTAACCTAAATATATGAATTTCTGGTCAAATTAGGCAAAAGCCATCCATCCACCTGTATAATGTGTTATACTAAAATCCTTGGGAAATAGAGCGTTAAATCGATGTGCTAGCGTTAAATAAACTTATTTACTGTTTACTTTTACTGAAAAAGTTTTATTTGCGAAGATTTTTAAGTACCACGTTTATTGATTTCTTTGACTTTTCATTTAAAATTAAAATTTTATCGCTATTTTCTATTTATATGTAAATTTATCAGTTCACAATACTATAGAATGTGAATTGGTTATTAGTTATAGGATACTAGTTAAATCATATTTAATCCTATGAAATATACATTTACTTATAGACGTACGAGCTACGTAGAAACATTTCAGTAACATCTAATAGATGCTCTAATACTAAATCAATAATATCATTATATTTTTATATCCAAGGCTCTATAGATAACTCTATATTGAGATTTAATAGGGATTTTGTACCTTATATGTTATATTTTCCTATTTCTTTTTACTTATAAGGATTAACTACTTTGTAGTCTTGGGACGTTCAATCATTTAAATCATACGAAAAAATTTTTTATGTATGATTAATTTAATTTCCTTTTTTTTCATAATCTTTCTATACAAAATGCGTCGTTCCGCTATTCAAAAGAAAAAATCTGTTTAATATTAAATTACGATCGGAATGTTTTTATATTGTTTGTTATTTAACAAAAAAATTGAAGCTGTTTATTCACTATACTATTGAGTACAGAACTGTAGTTCTTCGAGTTACTTAGCTTAATTTATTTTAAATTTAACCGGATGTAGTCGTGGCGTAGTTGGACTGTAAGCGAGATGGTTGCGGATTTGATCCCCACTCCCCTCGGAATAATAATGTTCAAAATTTGGCGAAAAGGAGAAACAAAGTAACTATAAATACAATCAGCTTCATTCACACTGTACCCCGCACACAGCAAGATAGACAGAGGGAACCCAGTGTTAAGACACTCCTTTCTCTACTTACCAGTAAGTTTTGGAGGCATTGTGTGCTGAGAGGGGATCGAACCCACAACCAGTCGCGTTTACAGTCTCAATTTGTGCCCGTGCGCCACGACCGGCCTCTATTGTAGCTTGTGTAAAATATAAATAATATATCCATGAAATAACCAAATATTATTCTTTTAAATTTATTTTCATTTTATCTATCTTCACTTTTCAAAAAGACTAACTAAACTATTCTTAAAGATTTTAGTAACACAAAATTAATTTATTTATAACATTTTCAAATAACATGCATATTGATGAAATAAAATTGCATATGGATACTATTTGTATGCTGCCGTATTTATAACATTTTCAAATAACATGCATATTGATGAAATAAAATTGCATATGGATACTATTTGTATGCTGCCGTATTATTACCTTCTTTGATCTCGATTATCTTTGAAACGTTTTGTATTTAGATTAGCTACTGACTATTAATGAATTTGTAGGGTGGATCTTGAAAGAGAAATGAAGTAACATTGCCATCCTTTATTATGTTTACTTAGGATCTCCGTCTCACCAGCATATATTTATCTTATCCTAGTTTTTTTAAATATTTAATGAAGCCGCGTGACGGTTGTGGGTTCGATTCCACTCACGCAATGTATCGGTGGGATATGAGAAACGGGAGTCTTAACACTAGGTTTCCTCTGCTTCTGCCTCTGCAAATTAGTGTAAGTTCAAATCTGAGGTAAAGAAAAAATCAAAATATCTAGCATTCGGGCGGGAAGCAGTCAACGAAAATTTTAACGCCACGCTTTGCCTCGACACCAGAGCGAAGAAATGAGAATATAAATTTAAATAAATACTTAATTTCCTCAAATGGGGATCGAATCTACAACTACTCGCGCTAACAATCACTTAACTTGTGCCCCTGCGCCACGACGGCCTCAAAACCCATATATGATAAAGGGATTATAATATTACATTAGTATAAACACATAAATATATGAAACAGTTATATCTTGAAACTTCTTATTAACATAAACTATGAGATGACTTAGAAATCTAAATATTACATGGAATCAGCGTATAATCAATGTGGATTCAATTCCTCTTGAACTATATGTATGTTTATATGTTTCAATTTATGGCTAACTACATATTTCGATTCAAAATAAACACTAAATTCCATTACAGAACACAATATTGCGACACCGATTTCTCTATTATCCTCCCGAATTTAAAGCATTGGGCGGTGAGTGGCGGAACTTAATGTCATTAATAAGTTTCTTATTAAACACTATATTTAAGTGACATGCGCTATATAAGGAAAGATAAAAAACAACAGAACAACAAAAGATTCGAACACATAACTACGACATACAATCACCCAACCATATATATATATATATATATATATATATATATATATATATATATATATATATATATATATATATATATATATATATATATATATATATATATCTATATATATATATATATATATATATATATATATATATATATTATATATATATATATATATTTATATATATATATATATATTCATTCCCTGAACCGTAGAAGTCGAGCAAGCCCTTTGAAAAGGTCGATTTCTGCCTGCGGTCATTATAGAGTATATAATATATGTATGTATGTATGTTATAGGTATATTATAACGTAAACAATGTAAAGCCGTAATCCTATAAGATTATCATTCCACTAAATTACATGGAAACATATTCCCTAGCTGTTATTTCGGTCCCAAGTTAATTAATATTTAGGTTTTTTTTTAACTTTACGCTTAGCGTTTCATTTTTTTTATTATAGCAGTGACAAAGAATTCAGTGTTAAGACTCTCTTTTATCCACTTGACCCAAATTGAAGACGTTGTGTGATAACGGACGAAACTCAACGTCATGCTTTCTCTTGCAAGAATAGAGAAACAAAAATAGTTAATTCTCCCAAATTAAAATCGAATCCATAACTTATAAATATAAATATATATATATATTTATATTTATAAGTTATGGATATATATATATATACACATATATATATGTATATAAAATATGTTTTTAAATGTAGAAAAAATGTACAAGGAAAAGTGAGGTGCGTCGAATCCTACGGTTACGGTTATGAGATTTTGTTTTGTTCTGAAACTTTAATGCTTAATTAGTAAATACAAATATTTAAAGAAAATATATGAAGCACTTTGGTGTATAGACCACTGAGTCCACTAATTTTGCGCTCTTAACGTGCTGGTTGTGGATTCGCTTCCTACTGAGTGGGTTAATCATTTTTAATTCCTCCGATAAGATAAAGCGCAGCGCTTAGTTACGCAACTCAATCGAAAGTTACAAAAGCAATAATTCTAATTCCACCAGAAAATTCAGAACGAAGTGTCTTGAAATTAGATTCTATTTACCTACCCTAGGCATAAAATGATAAACCCATATTAATGATTTCAGTTCGTCTTTACATATATTTTCCATCTTAAATAGTATTGAGGCCAGTCGTGGCGTAGAGGCACAAAGTGTGACTGTAAGATCGACTGGTTTTGGCCTTAAATTTATATTTCCATTTCTTCGCCCTGGTGTCGAGGCAAAGCATCCAAGTGGGAAACGGAGTGTCATAACACCAGATTACCTCTGCCTACCCTGCTGTGTGCGGGATACAGCGTGAAGCTGATAAAAAAAAATAAAGATAGCAAATGGAAAGTAAAATGCCAAGTTGCTAAGACCTTTTCATATAAATCCTTTGCTATTTATAATCATATATTTTTTTTATATTTTCCTCCTCAGCAGGGATCCAACCCACAACTACCTCACGTACAACCACCGACTCGCCCTACAATATTAATCTCATAATTATATTAATAAACGTATTATTTTAATACAAACATAGTATCGGAGTTAATTATATAAGGCACATATTTGTGAGCTTGATTTGTTGGTATTCAACGATGTTAACACGATTGAATATTAAATGAGGGTTGCGTTTCTCCTTTATTGTTTGTTTATTAGTTTATATTTGAAACCGCTGCACAGTGGTAATTCGATTGTGGCACAGGCACGTCCTCTTTAATACCCGGATTCGATTCTATTGATGGGGAGAACGAAGAGTCTTATCACTCGATTCACTCTGTTGCGAGAAGTAGCGAGAAGCTATATATTTGATGTGGTAGAGTGAAAGTAATTTTGTAGCATGGTTAGTATAGATAATGTTAGTGATAAAATCGTCCGTTCTCCAATATCTGTAGAAATGAGAGAATACAATTATAGATTTATAATTAGTGAGTGATTAAAAAGCAACACACATATGAAACTACTAGATAATTGAAATTTTATAAGTATCTCTAGATTAGGTGTAAGGTGTTTTAATTTCACAAAATATATCCAGTTTATATTTATTTTATAAATAAAAATAAACATTTAAACCATACTGTAGAATTTTTAATTAATTATTATAACATTTATAATACCTACTAATATAAGATGAGCACCTCATTAAAATACAAATACTATAATATAATAACAATGTACAATTTATTAAATACAACGCTCTCTCAAGAATAAAAACAGCGTAGAGTTCCGCCATTTAATACAATGGCCCAAATCTGGATGGAAAGAACGTAGTGTTTTAGCATTTTGTTCTTACGTTTCCTCTGCCTACTATGCTATGTGGGAAAAACATGAAATGTTTATTAATTATAAACTCAACACTTAGTCACTTGTTAAAACATTTACATTTTTAAGGGAGTTTCCAGTAATGAAAAGAGTTTAATATAGAGCCTTGTGTAAGGAAGCCTTGCTTTATTAAAATTATAATGATCGTTACAATGTGTTTAGTTTTCTTTCAACCAGCCTTCGCTTCGCTTTCAGAAAGTTTAACTTCATTATTTTATTTATAACAGCAAGTTGAATTTATATAATTTCTTATTAACTTCACGCCGTACATAGTAGAGTAGGCAGAATAAATCTAAAGTTAAGATAAAGTTACACATGCTCATTAAATTGTATGCTTATTACCATGCTTGAAACGAGCATGCTACTGAAATTGGTACGTTTGCTTTTATTTAGCATATTTTCTTAAGAATGCTCGGGTACAAGCAAATAATAGAACTCACATGCTCTTTAAGCGCGGGCTGGAGACTCCGATACTCGATATTCTATCAAGTTCTCAAACAGTGTCACAGTGCAGGTGGTGAAATTAGTTTGATTGCTATATAATGTATTCCAAGTTCTTTTTTAAAAAAAAAACAAGAAGAAGTTAGAAGAATAGAAAGAAATTGGAAAGAAGAAGAAATAACGTACAGGCACTCACTTAGAGTTATCGTCAGCCCAGAGGGACATTTTTGCAAAGATGAGAGCCGATGTAACTGAGAGCAGATGAAGAGCATGTGTAACTGTAGCTTAAAGATATAGTAACACATGCTCGACATCATCGAGAGCCGTGCGATATTTAGGTATGCTACCTGCGGCGCGGGGAAAGTGGTTGTGCTTTGAGCGCGTGTGAACACGTTTGCTTATTGAGTATGCTAATATGCTGTACTGCACAATATCGCTGCAAAAATGTCCCGCAATCGGGTACTCGCTCTAAGGTTTCCCCTTCTTTACTTAGCTAATAACGAGTCCAAATCTTCTTATTTCTTATTTATTTTTTTCTTGACAAAATTTTTTCGGACATATTGTATTACAATAAAATAATTATAAAAAAACATGATTTTATTTAGTTCTGTAAAGAGGGCCACTTGGTTTTCCATTTTTCCAGCATGCGCTTAAACAACATGTGTATGCCATTATTTTCTTTGAGCACGCCGAGAGTGCTTTTAAAAGCATGTTAAATTAAAGCAAATGTGTCAATTTGAGTAGCACGCTACTTTCAAGCATGGTAATAAACATACCATTTATGAATAATGTGTCACGGTTCCTTAAAGTATTACGTTTCCGCTCAGTTTTCAAGACATTGCGTATAGACTGTCGGAACTCCAGGCCGCACTTTGTCTTGTTACCAGAGCGCTTTCCCTGAAATGAAATTTATTTATGATCTAAATGGAGACCGACAACAACCGGTTGACCGCTGACTTTATTTAATGTAGAAGCTATTTTTTTCATCTACACGCTGTACATATTGTGTTGAACGGCGGAATTCAACGCCGCACTTTGCCTCGACACCAGAACAAATAAAAGACACTATAATATTTATAGTTTCCTCGAGGGGGATCGAACCCACAATCCGTCGCCTTCGCACACGCGTGTGTGTCTACCCCACGTCTGGTCTCAAGAATGAGATACACGTCAAGAATATTTTTAATAGATCCAAAATATTACGTTCACTGGTAATTTTTTTTAAGCCTTGGCAACCAAGGCCAGCCCCCACACATGGGATTTCAATTACTAAGTATTTATTTCGTATATCTTTTCCAATCAGTTGGGATTTGACTAATTCTTTTTAGATTGCTTGTCCAATTATTGTTGTTTTTTTGTTGTCCTTTTATTGGGTAAATATAATTAAATATACAGTATATAAAATTTCTGAAAAAAAAAGAACCAATTAAGACTATTATAAGAATTAAAGATGAACTGTCAGTTTAGTTTCACAAACTATTATGATTGATATTTTAATATAACATACTTATGATACGTTATAAAAAAGGGTAATCGCCATATTTAATTTTGTTTTACAAACACAGAAATTACATACATCATTTTAGTTAAATTACTTTCATTCTGAGAGTGGGTTTTAATAATAAACTGAAATAAAAGTGAAATCCCAATTAATATAATTAACGTTTGTGGCAATAACCTTTTAACAATGTCATTGAGTTCAGTCGTGGCGCAAGGGCATGAACATGTTATTGTCAACGTAACAGGTTATGGGTTCGATTCTCACTCGAGAAAATTAAATATAAAATATTTTCATTTCTCTACTCTGTAAACAGCAGTGTCAAAAAAAAATTGGCACCTAAGTTACTACCCATAGTATCTATAAAAGCATCTAAGTACTTATCCTTAGTATCTAAAGACCTTAGCAAGCAAAGTATTGCTTTGAATTCAGTCATCAAAAATACAATATCCAAATTGACAAATAACCGGATTTCTTAAAATTTTTATGAACTTCGTCTGTCCGTCTGTCGGTCTGTCGGTCTGTCGGTCTGTCGGTCTGTCGGTCTGTCGGTCTGTCGGTCTGTCGGTCTGTCGGTCTGTCGGTCTGTCGGTCTGTCGGTCTGTCGGTCTGTCGGTCTGTCGGTCTGTCGGTCTGTCGGTCTGTCGGTCTGTCGGTCTGTCGGTCTGTCCGTCTGTCCGTCTGTCGGTCTGTCCGTCTGTCCGTCTGTCCGTCTGTCCGTCTGTCCGTCTGTCCGTCTGTCCGTCTGTCCGTCTGTCCGTCTGTCCGTCTGTCCGTCTGTCCGTCTGTCCGTCTGTCCGTCTGTCCGTCTGTCCGTCTGTCCGTCTGTCCGTCTGTCCGTCTGTCCGTCTGTCCGTCTGTCCGTCTGTCCGTCTGTCCGTCTGTCCGTCTGTCCGTCTGTCCGTCTGTCCGTCTGTCCGTCTGTCCGTCTGTCCGTCTGTCCGTCTGTCCGTCTGTCCGTCTGTCCGTCTGTCCGTCTGTCCGTCTGTCCGTCTGTCCGTCTGTCCGTCTGTCCGTCTGTCCGTCTGTCCGTCTGTCCGTCTGTCCGTCTGTCCGTCTGTCCGTCTGTCCGTCTGTCCGTCTGTCCGTCTGTCCGTCTGTCCGTCTGTCCGTCTGTCCGTCTGTCCGCCTGTCCGCCTGTCCGCCTGTCCGCCTGTCCGTCCTGTCCGTCTGTCCGTCTGTCCGTCTGTCCGTCTGTCCGTCTGTCCGTCTGTCCGTCTGTCCGTCTGTCCGTCTGTCCGTCTGTCCGTCTGTCCGTCTGTCCGTCTGTCCGTCTGTCCGTCTGTCCGTCTGTCCGTCTGTCCGTCTGTCCGTCTGTCCGTCTGTCCGTCTGTCCGTCTGTCCGTCTGTCCGTCTGTCCGTCTGTCCGTCTGTCCGTCTGTCCGTCTGTCCGTCTGTCCGTCTGTCCGCCTGTCCGCCTGTCCGTCTGTCCGTCTGTCCGTCTGTCCGTCTGTCCGTCTGTCCGTCTGTCCGTCTGTCCGTCTGTCCGTCTGTCCGTCTGTCTTCTTTGTCTTCTAATCCAACACAATTCACCGCAACATCAAAACCTTTAAGGCATTTCTCAATCACAATCCAGAAATTAGTACAAAACCCATCAATGAGGATGTCCGACTCGCGCTTGCCCGGTTTTTTAAATACACTTAAACAAACAACGAAAATAGATTAATTGACATTTTACAATAGATTATGTAACTCTGTTCTGTTCTGTTCTTAGTTTATGGCCTTCCAAGCGTGACAAATGAGCACTAATCACTTCGTTATATAACTCTCTGCTCTATTGAATACGAATAATTTGAGATAGACAAAATAAGTTTCAACAGTGCAAAATTAAAAATTCTCACGCTTCAACTTCACTTAGACGTATTATACTCGTAGTATGAAGCAATGTGTGTGAACAAATAAACGCACGTGCGGTAGTAACAGATGGTCCTGACAATCATGAATGAATGAATAGCTCGGCTGAAACAGCTACACTCTGGTTGCACCGCTCCAGTAGCCCCCGACAGCTCGTGCAGGGAGGACGTGCATCTTGTTAACTTTTACCAATAAAGTTCGACAGATGGCAGCCTTAATATTGAATCGTAGTAAACTTACAACTCGATCTGACGTACTCACAGGGCTACAAGGCATGCGCGGCTCCAGTACCGCGTGGCGCGCATTTCTAGATAGACATATATTTGGTTGTCATTTGCAGATATTATTGAAAATTATGTAAAAAAATACTTATATCTGTATCAAATATATTTTTTATTCAATTCTGATTGTCTTTTAATACAAATTCCTTCATCTTATGTCAGTACCAGCCAAGTTTATTGAAATGTCCTAGAATAACCCTATAACATTGGATACAAGTGAACACAAGCCAAGGTCATGAAGTCGCTAACCTTTAAACGTGTCACGTAATAGTATTTTATTCTTTTCATGGTCACAATGTCGATAGTCGAACCTGTTTTGCTTGAACTAAAATTCTTGGAGGTTTCTTCAACTTATAAAATTTCTAAAAATATGTTTTTTTCACATATATAAGACTTTTATGTTTTAAGATTGTTATACAAAATTCTATTATTTTATTTGTTCTGATGAGCTTATTGCACATGGATGAAATACTAAGATTTTATTATATAAAATATGTACAGGAAAATGTGGGTAGTTCAATATTCATAGACCTATTATCAGTTTGGACAGTAACACCGGCATACAATTGATTTAGAATATATTAGATATTATGAACATATCATAACTAACTGAAGTATAGTAGACTTTAATTTGCTCTTAGCTTACAAGTCTTAGTACATCATATTATTCGTGCCGCTGTCGGAACATGCCGACGGTATATGACGGTATATTGAGGAACATTTGAATTGAATGGGTAAAATATATATGAATTGGCTACCGTACCTTAACTCCTAATAATTTTCATTTAGATCAGTTACTGTTTAAATTAAATAAGAAAATATTGAAATGGTCAAGCATACAGACAAATACCGCTAATCTTAGAAGTCAAAATTGACAGGATATCTTTATTAATAACTCTATTTCAGTAACTTACAAAGTACTTAAAATTGAGATTAGGTTTAAAAATTCTATATAATATACTCTAACATAACAAAATTTAAATCCACGCATCATACGTGCCGTCCGAAAGCTAAGCCAGCCAATTAAGCCAAAACTTTGCATAAGGCATATTTACATACAATTGTTCATAAACTTCTGTTGTGAGCTGCTCTTTTGAAATATTTTTGTTAAGCTTCCGAAGCGAGGTGATCTATTTATACATTTTGCACTCATTTATAAAAGCAGTTTCACTTTCTCTAATTTCCAGTCTCCCAAGATGCTTAAGAGTAACATTTATACCTACAGATTTATCTTGTTACTGCCCCAACCAATTATTATCGTCTCAATTTCAAAAGGACTTGGCCTTAAATGATTTGATAATATAAATTACTCTGGGTTGGTTTAGTTGTTACTGAATCTCATCTCAACTAGAATAATTGTGGAACAATATCTCTATTGTTAAATTGTTATTGCCATTTTAGAGGTGTCTTGCTTTTTAGATTTGGTCTTACATAAATATGTAAAACTAAAAATGTTTTGTTTAGATATGATTTCCTTTTTTTTTAGTAATGGCTACTAAACTACTGGCCGTGACTTAATTTTCATTATATTTCATTATCATACCTGAAACGATAAAATTAGTGTGTATTTTTATAGTTTCACATTGTATCTCGTTTGAAATAGGGTAAGCAGAATGAGCTGAGTGTTGTGACTCTCCGTTCTCGATTTTCCGTTTAGATTTTCGAGACATTGCGTGTTGAGAGGCGCAAATAAATGCCTTGCTTTGTCTTCTAACCAGAATGGTGAAATCCTAACAACTCGTTTTCCCAACTAGAAATCGTTAACAGACAGATATATTAATGTATCGGCGTAAATTAAGTAAAACGCAAAATGACCGTCAGAATTCTACTCGTGTACTCTTCTCGTTTGATAACGTATAATGTGAATTCCAACTAATATAATCTAACTCACGTTCTTAATTTTTCATTTATTGGTTTATTTGAAATATATTTTTGTAAAGGCATTATTAAATTCCTTAGACTTTTATACGTGTATGAGAAATTCTTGGAATTGTGTTATCCACTTCATGAAGTGGTATGAAATACACTATTATATATTATTATTATTTTTACAGCTTCACGTTGTGTCCCGCATGAGCAAGTTAATCAGAGGGAGCCTTGTGTTAAGACTCTCCCTTCCTCATATTTTTTAAGCTTCAATCTATTTCCTCCAGAGTGATCAAAGAGATTGATTGTGTGTTGAGTGGCGGAATTCAATACCGCGCTTTGTCTTGTGAACAGAGCGAGGACATGAAATTATTAATAATAGTAAGTAAGTTCACCAAGCAACACGCTTGTGGCCCTCCACCGTGTAGTCTTAATGTATTATACGTATGCTACCTTGTTTCACTTGGGAATGTTGGCTATTACTCTACATTCTAGTTCACATTGTGTAATACTTTAAATTTTATATGTATACATTTACTTGCAATTACTCTATTTAATTGTTTCTTTTAATTTTTTATTTTCATTTGTGCGGCGTTGAGTTCTGGGACTCAAGTCACAATGTCTCAAATCCGGGCGGAGAACAGTGTCTTAGCACTAAATTTTATCTGCCTATCCTAAGGTAAAGCTAAAGAATAAATGTAGGTAGAAAAAAGATTTCTCTATTCTCCCCGCCTATTTTGAAATAGTGCGTTTTGATTATAAAAACCAAACGACGCCATTCACTGTTACACTTGTATAAACTTAAAAAGCAGCGCTACTGTAATAAACGAATATTTAAATTACCATCATATGCTATTTTAATTTCATATCAATAAACTAAATGTTGGTATTGCATTACTTGGGCGAAGTCTTTATATGTTTTTGTTTTCACCGTCATGATCTTCAACTTAGAACAGAGTAGTATAATAATAGTTATTTTCAATCTACATTTTTATAATATTTTTGAAAATTATTACAATTTCTTTCTACCTCGAGATAAAAGATTATTTGCTATTCCAACTCTTTTAGTTACAAACAAAGAAATGGCCCACTAACAAATTTCATATTTAATATCATTTCAGGGCGCGTTCCTTTGTAACATAAAATACTGCTGTATTTTCAACACCTTCCGCAATTTAAACGGGGGAGTGCACTTAATTATACTGCAAATTCATTTAAATTTTAAGCTAAATTTCCAAATGAAAATGATTATTTGGACTATATATTTTTTATCTACATGTATATTATACGTAAGTGCTATGGTAGTGGGTTCATTTAATCAATTTCCATTCATGGGAATTAATTATTTTCATTTCATCACTCTTGAAGACAACATGTTGCGTTAAGTTCTGCCACTCAATAAGCAATGTTTTGACTTCAAATTAAAAATAAAGAACGGAGTGTCTCAATACTAGATTTTCCTTCTTACTCTGATATACGATAGCCGATCCGATATACCCATCCGATATACCCATCGTGATGCATAAATAAAACATTAGAAGAAGAAGAATTTAGTATATTATAAATTTTCTCCTGATGAATAGAGAAACGCAATACATGAATAATTTGGTTCTAAAATTATAAACAAAAATTATAAAATGGAATTTCTTCTTTGGATTAAAACGTGAAATTTCAAAACAATTCAATAAAATCTTTCCTTGGTGCTTTTTCTCTATATATAAATTATGAAGGGCGTTGTATATATTATTTTATATTTGACATATAAACAAAAATCTTAACCCACAATATTTCAACACAACTCAACTACATTTGACGTTTAAATGAACACATTTTTTTTTAATTTCACTCTATATTTAGCAGAGTAAGCAGAAAGAACCTAATATCTTAAAACTCCTGTTGCCCACTTTCCACCAAATTCTGGAGACATTGCGTGTTGAATGGCAGAACTCAGTGCCGCGCTTTGTATCGTCACCAGAGCGAAGAAATGAAAATAATTAACATTTCATTCCTCCGAATAGGAATCGAACCCACAACCGTCGCGTTCAAATCACACCCCAGTACCCCTGCGCCGTGACGATCTAAAAGTACACGAACAAAATCTTAGCCAACCTAATAAGTGTTTATTATGTACAAATCATTTTTATTTTATATATTTCTGGTCTACGAAAGTATCAACAGCTCGAAACCACCAGTTGAATCGCGATATTAACGCAAATTGCTTTTTGGGTCGGCATCTCGGCGTGCTCGGTAACTGGGTCAAGGCTTCTAGTACACGGTACATAGGGTAATTGATGAAAACATATTTTCGTTCTCATTCAACTTAACCTTTTTATTGTTAGCTAATATATATTTTTTATGTTATAATAAATTCTTTTGTTGTAATGTACTAATGGCCGTCGGCAATTTCATTTGTGTGAACTTTAAAATGTAAAGTCCTGATTTTCAATTTCTGTAGAAATTCGAGAAATCCTTTCCAAGTGGAAAGTAGGGAAAAGGGGTGTCTTAATGGGAACCCTACTATGGGACAGCATGAAACTCACAGTGCTCCACTATACTCCTTAACGAACCTACGTGTTAAATTTCAGAGTTGAACACTGTGCCATTTCAGCTGTACGTTGTGCGTCAGGTCAATCACTCAGTCGCGAAAGAGTTTATTATGTAATATACAGATGTACGTTTGTTTAATAAATATATAATTTCTGTGAAAAGTAAAAAATTGGTAATTCCTTGAAAATTGAATTTAACAATGTCTCGAATGGGGTGGAAATTGAAAATCGGAGTGTCTTGACACTAGGTTCTCTCTGGCACCTGTCTGGAAATTGCACGATACATGAAAAAAATATCACGCTGAGTTCCTTGCGCCGGTTCTTCTGTGATCTTGACGGTAACTTTGGTGAACTGGTTATAAATTATTTAACGTTCATAAAAAAAATGTTGTTATATGAATAATTTAATTTGTTATAATCTAATTTGTTTCTTAGACAACGTTTATAAGTATTTATATTTAATGTCTAGCATTCCCTTTATAATCATTTTGTAGTCTATACATTATCGTATTACGTATACATTCTGTACATTTTGTTGAGAATTAATCAAAGTATACTATGTTATACTATGTGCTCTTTGCTTCCTTTTCACCCAAGATAAGCACTGAAATTAAATCAGTTGCCTTATCAATGCAATTAAAAGTTAATTCAATATAATTATTTCGTATCAGCATTAAATTCCGCAATATTAAAAAATATAATACATATATTTTTGGTTATAATATAAAAATACGTTTATGCGAGCAAAGCCGCGTTTTAGTGTCTAGTTATAAAATAAAATTGAGGAAAACCATGCACAGAGGCACAAGCGTGTTACTGTTCCATTTCCTCGCTCTGGTTACGAGGCAAAGGGGCTCGTAGGGCTCCGGAACTCAACACGCAATGCCTTGAGAATTCATCGGAAAGTAGGGGACGAAATGGAGAACGTAGTCTCTTAACAGTAGCTTCCCAGGTTCCCTATGCCAACCGCCACCTACCTCCGCACCTCTTTAAGCTAAAAGAAAATTTTGCAGGATTTCAACCTATTACCTATATGAAATACTACACGTTTAACCTTCACCTTCCTCTAACCCTGGACCAAAATACAGTGGTTGCTGCTAGGTACAAATTGTTGTGGTTAAGAGCCGGCGCAACGCAAATCTGCAAAGTGTCACTGTTTTTGACATTTCAATGTTAGCTCGCATATTCCAGTACATGAATGGTTAGGTTAAATATTGGTCTATTTATTTCTATATAAACTCCATACCAAATGATAGTAGCTTAAAATATAATTATTTTACACATATAATAATCATGTATGTCAAATTTACAACGAGGCAAAATTTTACCGCATCATGCATCCATTTAAAGCAGATCGGGCAAGTCCGACGGTAGGGATTTCTGCTTTTCGGCGAAATTTGAGACATCGAGTGTGGAGACCAAGCTCAACGCCACAACATGTTCTATGAAAATGATGAAATTAAAATATTTTACTCTCCTATAATAAATTTAATTTCATATAATTGTAAATCATTAGGGTACATTTGATTTCTATTCTTATCAGCCTTTGCTCTAGCAACAAGATAGTGACAATAAACCAAACCATAAACCGGTTGGAAAGTAAGGAATGGAATGCTCTAAGACTAAGTTCCCTCAGTCTACCCTACTCTATGCAGGATAAACGTGACGCTAAGAGAAAAAAATTATATCAAAACCATCGTAAATATCAAAACCAAGAAATTCAAATAATTTACTTCCCCCATATGAGAATCGATATCCACAATCATCGCGTTTACAGACACACTGCGCCACAACAATTTGAATAACACTTTATTATAAATAAATAAAAAATAAATAAATTAACTATCTTATTCACGAAAATCTCTCCGTATTTCATTTCTTCAAAGCTGACAGCTACTTATTTACATAGAGCTTATAACTTTTCTTCATAAGCTATGTACATATAAATATATACATAAGTACACTGAGTTAGCTAGAGTTCAGCTCAAATACTCATTCTCATTATGTTAAGTTTACGAAAGCGCCCCGAGCGTGTCGTGTACGCTGTACGGTGCACGGCCAATACTTTCTAAGGTCGAAGGTCACGATATCAGGTTGCAAATCGATTTTTATATCTAATATAGCGGCTAGTTTTTTTTTTATTTCATATTTCGAGTGAACATGTGTTTAAATAAAATAAATCAAATCAGCTTCACGCTGTATCCCGCACACTGCAGGGAAGGCAGAGGGAAAGTAGTGAAAGACACTCCGTTCCCCACTTTCTGCCGAATTTCGGAGGCATTGCGTGTTAAGTGGCAGAACTCAACGCCGCGCTTTGCCTCGACACCAGAGCGAAGAAATGGAAATATAAATTTAAGTAAATATTTCATCTCCTCGAGTGGGGATCGAACCCACAACCAGTCGGTTTACAGTCACATTTTGTGCCGCTGCGCCACGACCGGCCTCAACATGTGTTTTATAGATTATATCTCTTTAAATGTACGTAGCGAATGTAATTTTGGCTTTTAAGATATTTATTTTGATTTGAGAAATGGATATTATTATTTTTTTAATGTTATGTTTGTTTTAAACGACTTTGTGGTTTTAGTTGTTTTTATACATATAATGATTAAAGATTCGTTTTGCCTTGCTTAAGGTAATATTTGTATACTATTTTCATATAATTAGGTAGGGTAAATTTTTGGCCCTACCTGCTCTAGTAGCAACATAATAACAATAACCCAAAAACCGAGGGAGGAAAACAGTGTTTAAAAATTACCTCTAGATACGCTGATTTTTGCGGGACACAGCGTGAAGCTACGAAACATTTAAATAATTAATTAATTTAAATAATAATTTATAATAAAATTAAATTTATATTAGAAGAAAAAGCTAACAATCATTAGAAAAAATGAAAATTAAATCGCCACGGCAGCTACAAAACGTGTAGCTGCACTTGCTACGAGAGCTCTACGTCACTACGACAACCGTAGACGCTTGAGAGTCATCGTCGTTGTAGTTGCGTTTTGAGTACTGAAATGCCTGTTTTGTTTGAAATATTTATTAAAAGCTGTAAATATTGTTTAATTTAAAAAAAAAATATATTTTTTATTTGTGTACCATAACGTGATCAAGTGTGGAATCAATTCTTATTCGGGAGTATTCATGTAAATTATTATTTTTATGATTTGGGAAACTAGTATTAAAATACTCCGTTCCTATTAAACCATTTTTGTTCTCCATTATCCACTACTAATTAGAATTCTGCCACTTCACAAGCAATGTCTTTCAATTATTAAAAAAAATTTAAATATGTCACAAACATGCATCAATCAGTATTCTGAAAATAAGAAAACCTTAGTGTTGTAATTTATGTTTTCACTTTGTGACCTCTTCTTAAGGTGCCTCTTCAATCCTGAAAGTTGTCTCAGCATAAGAAACGCTTCTCTGTCCAATTTCAGATGGAATATTTGTTACACAGATTTCATAGAGGTTACTCATCCATCATGCATCATGATCAGAACAAGACCTCAATATTCTTTTTTATTATTTTTATAAAATAAACAAAATATAGTGATTTTTCATTTGATTTTATTGGTTTAGTGATAGAAGACTGCTTAAAAATATCATGGTCAGTTAAAATACAGTAGTTACTTGAATCAAGTTAAGGCATTCACTTAACAAACTTTATTAATTTAGAAGTTAACAGCTTAACTAGTTTTAAATTGACTTATCGTTTAGTTCTCCTCTAGGTGAGTTTGCATTGACACTACTAGCTAGGAATGATAAGGATATTAAATAAAATCAGCTTCACGATGTATCCCGCACGCAGCAGGGTGGGCAGAGGGAACCTAGTGTAAGACACGCCGTTCTCCAGTTTCTGCGGAATTCCGGAGGCATTGCGTGTTAAGTGGCAGAACTCAACACCGTGCTTAGTCTCGACACCAGAGTCCTCCACCCACCTCCTCGAGTGGGGATCAAACCCACAATAAGTTTTATAATCACCTTTTATACTATACACAATATTTAAGCTATTTTTCAGTTTATTTTATAAGCATTCTTACTAAAAATGATATGTATACAAGTACGGCATTCGTAAGAATATTCCTGGGAACTATAAACTTGAGAGCACACCTCCCAGCTGCAGTAAAAATCTCAAACATATTTTACACTAAGCGTTTCTCTCGGTCCGTTTAAAGTTATATTTTATAATTTAATATTAAATTTTATTATTTCCTTTTATTCGCAAAGACTTTTATAATTTTTGTTATAACTATTTTTATATCAATTCTGAGAAGTGAAAGGAAAAACTGGGATAATTTTAGATAAAATATAACTAATACAGTAACAAAGCAAACGTAATGTGTCAAAATCAGACTTAAAGAGGAGAATAGATTGTATTGACGCTTAACTATCTCTGCCTTCTGTACGTGAAAAACTGTAAAGTCTAAGCTCAATGACAGCTATTTGTCAATTATAACCAAATGAAACCTTCACGCTGTATCCCACACGAACCAGTGCAGCCATAATTAGAACTAGTGTTAAAACACGCTATTCCATTAAGATCTCCTGTTCCTGACTTCCCATTTTTCCACCAAATTCCAGAGAAATTTAGTGTTGGAACTCAACGCCGTGCTTTGCCTGGTTACCAAAGTTAGTGCTAATGAAAGTTGAAATAATTACATAACGAAAAGCACAGGTTGTTGCGGTGAAGGGACGCAGTCGTGTGGCAGTAACGTTTTTTAATATTTTCATTTCCTCGCTGTGTTAACGAGTTCCACCACATAACACGCAATACTTTCAGAATTTGGCGGTAAGTAGGAAAGGGAAGTGTCTTAAAATTATTTTTCCAAGTTCCTTTTGCCTACCATACTTTGTGCGGCATACATAAGATCCGCAAGACAAAGATATTAGCTTGAAGATAAAAGAAAAAAAAAAATAAGTAGCCGGATGAAAAGCAGAAAACGGAGTGTTTAGACACTTGATTCTCTCTCCCTACCTTACTATTGGGCAAACAGTGAAGTTTAACTAATAATTGCCAAGTCTCGATCGCACCTGGTATTATTTTTTTTAATCTTTTACATGCTAAGGGTTGCCTGGAAGAGATCACCTGTGGTGATGATGCCTTTACACCATTTCTCATTTGTTTTCTCATCTGTTATATGTTGTTATGTTTAACTTGATGTACTAAATAAATTTATAGATGAAAATACCATTTGCATACTTTATTACCTGTTACAATATCCAGTGTAAATCAGACGAAACGAAATGAAAAAAATCCAAATTTTCAATTCGAATACATTGGTTTAACTTTTTACTGTCTACAATAAAGTCAGCTTTGTCACGGTTAAAATGTATTAATTTAATATACAAGCCTATAGGTTTATTAAAATGAAGCCGAATTCATATTTAAGTGGAAAATATTTTTTATTTAATTAATTTTATTATGAAATTTTTTTTTTCTGATTATTTTTATTAATTAGTTATCAATTATTAAGTAGATAGTGCCAGATTAGACTGTTATATTTACTATTTCACGCTTTTTCACGCAAGACACGTCAATGGGCTTTTAGTGATAATACACTCCGTTTTCTACTATCCGCGTGTCATTGCGTATCGAGTAGTGGAAATTAACCGCACTTTGCTTACCAGAAAAAGGAAATAAACATAATTCATTCCCCGAGTGGAAATCGAAGTCGTAACCCTCGTGACTATGCACTACGCCAAGATCAAGTATCAAAATAAACTATAGCTAAACATAGTAGAATGAAGTGAAATCAACGGCAATTTAACCAGAACAAACTATAAGCTGCTGGTGCTATTATTTTTCTACAACTTAGTACCGCAAACTTTCTTCAGTGTGCATTGCATGAAGTGGATCTTTTATTTGTTTTTAGTTGTAGTATAGGAAAAATATTTTTCAGTTGTAATAATTTTCTCGTAATATAATACACGAAGGATATTATAATAAATTATTAATAATTTATTGTAAATTGCATAAAAAACATGTTTCTTTTCTCAAAAAAATGCCTACAACTGTTCTCTAAGATTTAATGTCATCGACTCAACATTTCAACGTTTTTTTTATTTGAACATACAAATTTACAAAGATATTATATAAATTTTTTTTTTATATAAAACTTAATATATTATATAAAAATTTAAATTAAATTTAAGTGTAAATAAACTCGGTCAACATAAGCCGGCCAAAAAAAAAAAATTCTACAATTTTTCCCCCTCAATGGTACATCAAGGTTTCGTCGAGTAGCAGGCGGTTACTCGGGCCCATTTAAAAGCATTAAAGCCAAAGTAAAAATGTGACTCTTAACCAAATCCCCTATACATTTTGACAGCCTCTCTTGAAGCTCGTTGGTGCGTTATTAAAGTTGAAAATATCCCACTGTCCTTGTCATAGCCTTGACTCACTCATCTTAGGCACCGTCCACGTGTATGATATTGCGTTTACAATTTTTAATGCAATTACTGGACATACGACGTCAATTTCCTAGATTTAATAGGGAAGTAGAATATTAACAAGAGCCTTCTGACGTTCCGGCACACCCCTTCTACACCATGCTGTTTACGTGGAAATGAAAATATAATAATATACGTACGCAACAGAGACCAGTCGTGGTGCAGAAGCACAACGTGTGATATAAAAGCGGCTGGTTGTGAGTTTGATCCCCACTCGAGGAAATGAATTATTTATTTTAATTTATATTTTCCTTTCTTCGTTCTGGTGACCAAGTAAAGCGAGGCATTGAGTTCCGCCACTCAAAATACAATGCCTCTAGAATTCCGCGGGAAGTGGAGAACGGAGTGTCTTAACACGAGGATTCCTCTGCCTACCCTGCTGTTTGCGTGAAGCTCATTTTATTATTTTATTAATAATATAAGTATAAAAAAATCAGCTTCACGCTGTATCCCGCATAATATAAGTACAGGGCCAATATCTATTTTTAATATAACGAATTTCCCGCTCGGTGCATTTGTAAGTGGTATTGTGAACTTGAACCTTATGAAATACGTAATTAATAGTAAATGAAATATCATATTTATTTTAAAATATTTTTTTCAATTTATTTATTATGTTCATACGTCTGTTGTTCATACGAGGAGAGGTAGATAGAAAAGTGTTAAGTTATTTTGTTCTTTTCTTTCCGCTCGTATACGTAGATGGTAGTATTGTAACCGAATTTATTTGTAAAATGCATTCTTCTATTGTTTTTTACAATTAACTTCGATTATTTTCTCCATGCAACGTGACATTGCCAAAGTGAGTAGTCCTCAACTTCCAAGTTCGGATCGCCATTATCAAAGAACAAAACAGTCTCCACCCTAAGAACATCGCTTGCTGGGTGGCACACGAACTTATGTTTCTAATATAGAGTTTCTAGTATAGTATAGTGAAACTATTTTTATTTTATTATAAATTTACTCATTCGAAATAATCGAACTTACAACTATCGCATATAAACAGAACAGACACTTCTTAACTTTATTAGGACAAGGTATACAGAATTTATATTTTTAGCCATTTCGCAGTGGAAAAACATCTGACTGTAAACGCTATAGTTTGTAAGTTCTGAATCATTCAAGAAAAAATGCGGCGTTGAGTTCCGTCACTCAAACAAAAATATGTTATTCATATACTTTGTCATAATATAATATAACAGTGAATTTTATTCAAACATACTCACTTTCAACAACACGTGCAGTTGAAAATGATCAAAATTATCTATAAATAACTAGTTATTCAATTATAGATTAAATATATATAAATTTTGTGTTAATATAGGATAAATTATTAATTTTGAATTGATTATGATATTTAACTTACATCTGCATATTGAATTTGTTATTTGAAATTCTAATAACAATATAATGTTATTTAGAATAATTCGTATGATGAGCTAATGAAGTTAAAAATTTTTAATGGATCATACAATATTCTTAGATCATTCACAGTTTATTTTTTTCTCCTACGTATATTGAGGCCGTGGCAACGCAGAGGCACAACCACGTGACTATTAACGCGACGTTTGTGACTTCAATCCGACTCTGGGGAATGAAATATTTAATCATTTTATTTCCTCGCTCTGACAGCGTGTTTGAGTTCCGCTATTCAACACGCAATACCTCAAGAACTTTACGGGAAGTGGAGAATGAAGTGTCTTAACAGTAGGTTCCATCTGCCTCTCCTACTATACGGTTACAGCGTGAAGCAAAAAAACCTTATCAAGTTAAACTATATAACTTTAAGTACTTAAATCCAAATTGAAATACATTCACTTGGAAACGCTTCCAATAATCTAGTCAATGACGCCTCGGTGTTAGATAGTCTTCGAAGCCCAGCCACTTGAGTTAACATTCAAGTAAGTTCATTAACATTTATTAGTTTATATAATATTTACTGTAACTGCAACGCCCGAGCTTTTGTCATTTAAAGTATAAGTTTTCGTTAAATAAGCTTATAAAGTTGAATCTGTTTAGACAGAGTTTGAAGTTTGGTTCCGCTATTATTAATATTCATATTTTCTTTGGTAGAACATTAAGTGAAGGTTGACACTAAGTTTTCGTTCTCGCCTTGCTGTCTATATGAGATAAAATGTAATATTGAAATATATGTATATATTGTGCATAGAAAATTGAAAGATGTACCAATATAACATATTTGGCAATCAATCTTCGAAATTTGGCTCGAAACGAGGCAAATATTTATTGAGTTACCACCTTTCAGTACATAATTTGAATGCTAAATTCACGAAATATGGTTGGATTGAGATTGAAAAATGTATTTAAATATGTTTATATTTCCACGCTATGGTAAGCGCGGCGTTGTGTTACGCTAGTCAAAACGCAATACTCTACATTCGGGCGCAAAACGCAGAACAAAGTGCCTTAACATTAGAATTGGTACATTCTACTCACTTTAAAACATATATTATCTTCACGTATTTAGTAAATAGGCAGACTATCGTTTTCTTAGGTATTTTTTATGATCAGAAAAACTTATTTTCCTTTTATAAATTCGCAAATTTATAGTAATTACAAATATACAAATATTTATATCTTCAACTCGGAGCAGTGTCTGGGATTTTCGATCGAAGTGTAGGCTTTACAATGTTTAAGGCAAAGCCTACACTTGGCCTTTTACTGCTCGAGCTAATTAAAACAAAAAATAAATAAATAAATCAGCTTCACGCTGTATCCCGCACACAGCAGGGTAGGCAGAGGGACGAAGAAGACACTCCGTTCCCACACAATTAAAACATTTTTATCAAATACTCCATTTTCTTTAATTTAGTCACTTATCTACAGTATTATAATTAGTAAAATCATAGCACAGTGTTGCCACAGTAGGTAAACAGAGATCCTTATTACTATCAGAAAATACAAGAAGTAAAATGCAATGTATACATTTAGCTATATTCTGTGCCACCATAAATTACATGTACGTATAAATATACCCACGAACAATTTCAATTGTTAGATTAAATATAAACATTAATACTTTATGCGGCGTTGAGTTCTGCCACTCAACACACAATGCCTCCAGAATTCGGCAGAAAGTGGGGAACGGAGTGTCTTAACACTAGGTTCCCTCTGCCTACCCTGCTGTGTGCGGGATACAGCGTGAAGCTGATTTATTTTATTTTTTTATTAATACTTTATGAAGGACGAAGCATATGTGGTCGTGGATTCGATACCCACTCGAGAAGATTGAATATTTATTTAAATTTATATTTTCATTTCCTTGCTCTGGTGTCGAGGTCAATCGCGGCATTGAGTTACGCCACTCAACACGCAATGCCTCCAGAATCCGGTGGAAAATGGGAAACGGAGTGTCTTAATAAGTTCTGCTTACCCTGCTGTGTGAGGGATACAGTGACACAAATACTAATTTATTCTAAACTTGGCTCAGTAAAAGTGGAATAAAATAAATGTCAAACGACCTGCATAAAAATAAATAAAAATCTTGAAAAGCTTTTAATTAATTATAATTTTAAAGAGATTAGTTAAGAAATACACTTTACTTTAAAAAAAAATTGCTTTTAGCTTCATCTCCTGCAATTAACAAAGAGAACCTAACGTTAAAATACTGACTGTAAATTACCCTTCAGGGCACCTCACCGCCCTCATTGCCGTTTACCACTCGAGGGAATGAATTATTTTCATTTTCTTTCTTTGGTAACAAGACAAAGTACAGCGGGGAATTTTGCCACTAAACAACCAATATCACGAATATTTAACGGAATATATTAACACTAGATTCCTTCTGCCTACCTGCTATTGAGTATGCAGTTTGAAGCTAAAAAAAAATATTTTTCAACTGTTTTGACCTTATATATAGAATGGAACTTAGACCGAAACTTAGAAAGAGTTGTCTTCCATATAAACATTTTCGATTTGCATTAGAAATTTATAAAATATAGATTTTCAACTTTTAAACGCGCAATCTAGATATGCAACTAACAGTAAGTATCCATTTGTTCATTAATATTTTTCTTTTATTTTATTATTTACGACCGGATACGTTTTACAGGTCATGTCAGATTGGCGACTCAGCTTTGTAGTTGTTCATATCGTCCTCTTTTGAAGTGGACTGTAGTAATTATAATTAGCGTTTATTTTATAAATCATTGTCCCAATGTGTTTGATGTTTTCTTTTACTTTTAAATTTAATGATATCAATTAGAGTTTTATTTTTAATTTTAATTTAGTACTGAGTGTTTATATATGAATTTATATAATAAAAAGCAATTTTATATAAGTACGGAGGTGTTGCAGGGTGGGTACTCATGAAGGATTTTGTGTCAGACAGGTAGCGTCTCCTCATCCTCCATTGGATGAGGAGACGTTGCAGAACAAAGCGCCACGCCTGTTTTGTTACCAGAGCAATTCATTTCTCCGAACCGAGATCGAATACATAACCGTCGTAGTAATAGTAATACTGATGAACGACAGGGGCAGAGGGAGTTAAGACACTCCGAAAGAAAAAATGCACCGATTTTTTTTCTGAAGACACTGGTTGTTGAATTGCGGAACTCAACGCCGCGCTTAGCTCCGATGACAGAACAAAGAAATAAAAGGAAATAAAATTAAATATTTTATTTCCTCGTGTGAGGTTCGAACCCACGGTCGCTATTACACTCGGACACTACATTATTCAATAACGTTTCTTCCGAAGCAAGTATGAAGGCTGCATGTATGTATATAATTCTATATATTATATACATATAAACAAAGATATCGTAGAGTACGCATTTATAATGTAAGGTTCTTCCCCGAAGCCGAGAGCAATTCATCTGCATACACATATACACTGCCTACTAAACTAATGTACGTTGTAATGAAGATATTATAAATGCTACAGCATATTGTATATGTAAATATATGTTTTTTTGAGAATTTTTATTATTTTTGAAGTATTGGAAGAGGCACCGGTTGTATTACCGTTATGCTCAAATTATAGAAAAATACTCGAATAGTTTGTTTTTTCGTCTTGATTTAAAAATTAGCCTATATATTTTTACGATATTTATTAGTTAATTGTCATTTTACTGAGTTAGGTTTTTATATTATATCTTTTAGGCAATAAAACAGTGGTGAATTTAGATAAAGATAATTAATATTTTAAAACTGAAAAGCTTGTTTGGTTGGACGTGCTAATCTTAGCGACTATTGGTATGAAATGATAAATAATTTTTGTATTGGATAGACTCCTTATCGAGAGAGGCTACAGACTGTCACGTTACGATCTATATCTGAGGACAGAGTTATGAGATAGAGTATCAGAGGACACTTAGACTTCTTATTCATAAATTATAATATGGCATCTCAAGATTGATCTCAGACTTGACAGGGATTTGTAAATACGGGCTCTAGATTATGTCATGTGTCATCCACAACTCTTACCTAGCTTCACTTGTTCAAGCGGACAAAGTCACTGTTAAAAGCTAGTTTCCATATGTATAAGAAAATCTATTTATATTAATAAGTTTACTCGCTAATACTTAGAAACATTTAGCTACATAAGTTAGAAACAAGACATAAATGAAAATAAATAATTGTCTTTACAAATGTGCGATTTTGATTTATTACTTCACTTGTTTCCTGTTACTTGTCAAGTAGCAGGAAACGCGCTGCTGTCTGCCTGCTACTTGATTTATATTTAATTATAATTAAAAGTACATACTAAAAATACTAAAACCTACTTAATGAAAAAAAATCTAGTGTATAATATCTATTTAATAATGCTAATATGTTTATGTTTTAGTTATTTTGTAACTTTTTAGTTTTAAAAAAACTTTTATTTTATATATGTTTATGTGTATTTACAATATATTTTATACTGAAATCCTTTCTTTGGTTCACGAACTAATTTCAATAAACTATACTATATAAAACAAATTTATTTCAACGGAAACGGAGGTAAAAAGCTACATCCGCCATCCACCTACTTTAAATTCGTAAAAGAGATAACTGTAGATGGCAGTGATTGATTTGATAGTTATTTTAGTAATAGATAGAAATGTAATATATGAAGGCCATCGTGGCGCAATGGGACACCGTATAAAAACGATGGTTGTAGATTCAATCTCCACTGAGAGGGAAAGATGAAGAAAGATGCTCAAATTATTTTCATTTCTCCGTTTATATTCTCTCGTCTCGGAAAGTTTGGAGCAAAGCAAAAATAAATATTCCCCGAAAGGTGATCGAACACACAACCGTCGCGTTCACAGTCAAACCCTGCTCCACTACGCCACGATGACCTTTAGTCATAGCCTCAGTGTCGATGATAAAACAATACATACATAATTAAAATTAATCGAATACATAAATTCTAGTAATAATCGTAATCAAAGCGAAACCGCATAAAGCGATGGCTTGCATAATAATTAATGTAGTAGTACAATCGAAATTAAGGCACACTCGACTAGCTGCTGTTAGCTTCGCTCCACACCTGCTCGTTAAGGTTTATATTTCATAGAGTTACAACATCATGCCCTTGTACCGTGACCTTAAATTCAAAATGTTTATTATTTTTAAAATTAAGCTTTTTATTATTATATTACTATATATTATTTAGCTACCAGGATAGAGAGAGAGAGAAAAACTAGTGGTAAGACATTCCGTTGTCAGCTCTCTGTCCGATTTCAAAAGATTGCATTGCTTGAGGCCAGTCGTGGCGCAGTGTGGCAAAGTGTGACTGTGAAATCGATTGGTTGTGGGTTCGATCCCCACTCGAGGAAATGAAATATTTAATATTTTTACTTCTTCGCTTTCACACGTAACGTCCCCCGAATTCGGTGGAAATTGGAAATGTATAGGAACACTAGATGTCCAGGTCCCCTCTGCCCACCCTGTTATGACGGGATACAGTATGAAACTAAAAAAAATATGACATTGAAAATTTTTATTAGGAACTAGATATTCGAATTGAAAGTATTCTTGTTTTAATTAATATTCCGTTTGTAGAAGAAGGCTTATGGGCTACATTAAGTCACGTTAATCATCACTATGTAAATCGCTGTATTTGCGATTCTATATTTTATGATTATTTTCTTTTTTTTTATATATGCATAAACATGAAGAAAAGAAGGGCGGAATATAAGTAGATATACAGAAATAATTTATTATAACGTAATCTAATTCGTTTCTTATAAAATACTCTCGAGTTCTCTCTTGACATGTTCATATGAATTCACACGTAATCGATGTATCAATTTTACGATATTGATTAAGTCTTCGCGAATATACTTGTACATAGAATACGCTAGTCATTAGAGGCCAGGCCAGTCGTGGCGCAGTGGCACAAAGTGTGACTGTAAGGCCGACTGGTTGTGGGTTCGATTCCCACTCGAGGAGATGAAATATGTACTTAAATTTATATTTCCATTTCTTCGCTCTGGATAAAGTCGAGACAAAGCGCTGATTTCTGCCACTCAACACGCAATGCCTCCAAAATTCGGCAGAAAGAGGGGAACGGAGTGTCTTAACACTAGATTCCCTCTGCCTACCCTGCTGTGTGCGGGATATAGCGTGAAGCTAAAGATCGAATATGCAAATTAATATTAACTTAACAAGTGACTGAGCTACGATTCAGCAACAGGTGTTATTTATAATGGCACATCTGATGCAATAGTGACGTATTTGCCATTTTTTGAAATACTGTAGGGAATTTACACAATTTTTGTTAATAGTTTTTCTTCTTACATTGGCATATATAAGTAGTTAGGCAGAGAATAAGAGAGAGTAATAAGTGATAAAGAACTCCATAGTCCACTCTCCGCCCAAATTCTAGACTTATGTATTTAGAGACGAACTCTACGCCGCGAATTATACTAAATACTAAGAATCTAGACTATTTATAATAGTACGTATAGAAGAAAATATAAGAGTTTTTTTTATGATAGGTTTATTTGTATATATTTATCAAATCCCTATATTGCCTCTATTATTTAACGTGACATTGAAACTAAATTTAACACAACACAACAAATGCTTTATATATTTATCTTCGAGCGAAATAAACTTTTCTAATTTATAAAACAATACGAGCAAAACATTAAAACTAGTTATAATTCATTCCGCGTCCACACTGACCCGAATGCACACTAAAATATTGTTTTCCATTTCTAACCTAAGAGGTTTATATTTTTATGTTATCACGAACTGAATTTATTTATTTGTGTTTTGGCCGGCAGTTACGGGACTAGAGGAAAAGAAACATAGAGTGTTTTCATTTCTTCGCTCTGGTGTAAAAAGGCACAGCGAGGCGTTGAGTTCTGCCACTTAATATGTAGAGAGCCTCCAGCCTGCCTACTTCCCTCCTCCTTACCTCCAGGATTTGGTGGGTATTGGTGAACGGAAGTATGTTAATGTGTAGATATTCAAACCGACAGAAGAGAAACCATAGATTCATATTCTATAACTTATTTTAAGCCATACACGACTAAATAAATTTAGTACATAATTTTTTCTTAAATATATTCAATTTACAGACACAATTTTACTTTATTTAGATTAGAATCAATCATATTTTAAGTGACAGATGTGATAGCTGATTGATATTGACAACTAGTCTAATGATTATTGCATTTTTTGCTTCACTTTGAGTGCTTTCTCATTTGTTTGATATTTTTAACGACCGTTTTATTTTTCACTGATTTCGACTCTACCTAGTTTGTACGACCCTAATTTTGTCACTGGACATCGAAATCTTTAGGATCTAACGACCGTTCCGCTATGAATATTGATTGCAGTGTGAATTGTGCGATAGCGTCACTTTTAGCAAATCTGTACGTTATAATAATAACTCTGCGCTCAGATTGCCAAAATTGACAGAATTTTCGGAGAGGGAATTGAGGCCAGTCGTGGCGCAGACGTGCAAAGTGTCTACTGGTTGTGGGTTCGATCACACTCGAGGAAATGAAATATTTATGTACATCTATATTTTCTTTTCTTCGCTCTGGTGTCGGGGCAAAGCACGGCGTCGAGTTCCGCCACTCAACTCGCAATGCCTCCAGAACTCGGCAGAAAGTGGAGAACGGTCTTAACACTAGGTTTCCTCTACCTACACTGCTGTGTGCAGGATACAGCTTGAAGACGATTGGAATGATTTACCTGGATCCATTACGTTTACGTCCTGGGCTCAAGAATGTATTCATCGTTGTACGCATCGTTTCAGTCTCATTTAGTATCATCAGCAGGTCCTCAGGTTCAGTAGTATTACTAAAAAGAAATATCACTCTGGCGTAGTGGGACAAGCGGAGGATGCGGTGTCTTAACATAAAGTGATCTATATCTATCTTGCTCTATACTAGATTCAGCATTAAAATGAAAAAAGACACAAGGCTCGATTTGAATTAAACTGGTTTAACTTATTCAAGTAAGTTAATGTGCTCGTCATATACACATATATTTCATAGTTTAGTTGAACTTAGATCCCTTAACTTCATAAGAAGCCGGTCAACTGAAGTAATTTCCAAACAAGAAGTTACCAAGTCCAAACTCACATATACATATATGCAAAGGGACTGTCTTTCTGTGTAGTCATATTAGGATGATGAATGAAACGGAATAGATGTGTATGGAAATGGCATACATTATTAACAGTCGAATGACCAACAGACGGTGATGATGTTTTGTTACTAAATAATTTACATGCAATTTCGGTGTGTATAATTGCTCATTTTCAAGCAAAATGAGCAAAATGATTCGTGGCGTAGGAGTACAAGCGTGTACTGTAAACGATAGGATGTATGTTCGACTCTCACTCGAGGAAATTAAATATTAAGACCAGATCGAAGCAATTTTTTAATTGCTTTAATTTTTGGTAGCGAGGAGAAGCGCGGCGTTGAGTTCCGGCACTCAGCAATCAATGAGTAAGAGTGGGTAGCGGAAGTATTGTAATGGGAACGAAGTGTCTTCACACTAGGTTCCCTCTGCCTAACCTGCTGTGTGCAGGATACAGAGTGAAGCTGATAAATCAGTAATAAGAAGCTCATTTTACTGATATAAACAACACAACTGACAGAAAATATACTAATATACAACAATTAATACAAACCAGAAAACCAATTGACGCGTAAAGTACACGTTGCCATAACAACGTGTATGTCTTATTATTAAATGAAACTATTTTAACCGGATTAATCGCGTATATTTTGTATTTTTATACATTTTGGGGAACCCGACGTTTCGAACACTTTGCTAGTTCGTGACCATGGACTACTAAAAATACAAAATATACGCGATTAATCCGGTTAAAATAGTTTCATTTAAAATGTGTAATAATCGTGAAAATCAAAGAACTTATAACGTGTATGTCACTTCATACAAAGCTGTATATTGTCAATATACATTTTTGTATAAAATGACAATACATACTCTCCTGCTTCTCCTATACATAAATTATGAGTGTGCCAAATTTCATCGTCCGTGTAATTTTCGTAAAAAGGGGTAAAAAGTGATTGCTTCACTCATTAATATATACACTGGTACTTTATTTGATATAATTTAAAAAAAAAAATATGGACACGGACGGTAAAAAATATATTTAATTTTTTAATATCAGTAGAGGCTATAATCATATATACATGTTAGTACTTAAAGAAACTTGAAATTTTGTCACATCGTTCAGTTTAAGGACAAATAAAATTTTACCTACGACGTTATTATCGTAAAAGGATCTTTACTGGAAGCCGTAAACTCGTTTTAGGCTTTATAAAATAACACGGTGTTATATTGTAAGTTTGCTTTACCAACCACTTAATATAATGAAATATGTTTACAAATAAATGAAAACCGAAAAATATATATATTTATGTATATATATTACTTATATTTTCAATTTATGATTACGTCGTAGCCTGGTGGCACAAGGGTGTGACTGTAAACGCAACGTTTGTGGGTTCAATTTCCACTAGGAGAAATGAAATATTTAATACTTTCATTTTCTCGCTCTAGTGATGAGAAAACTGCGGCATTGTCTTCCGCCACTTAACACTCAGAATTCAGCAAAAAGTGAGGAACGGAAGTATCTAAATGGGAACCTGGGAAAGTGTCTTAGTACTGGGTTACTTCTGCCCATCTTGCTATACACGATACAGCGCGAAGCTTAAAAGAAATTATGACGTGGGTGGGAATGGGTATACAAGTATTTCCTACTCATTTTAATTTTTAATTAGTACACACACATCTTATATGATTTATTAATATTTTTTTTCATCTTGACTCTGTATCCCGCATGTAGCAGGGTAGGGTGGTGGAGAACCCACTGTTAAAGTTTAAAGTTTCCCACTTTCCGCGGAATTTTCGAGGTTATTGGCGGAACTCAACGCCACACTTTGCCTTGGAAAATACAAAAGTAAAGGAGCGTCTTACTCGTAACTCTAGGTATATTGTCGTATATTGTCTTTAAGACAATTGTTGTATGTTGTCGTGAAGAAACTTTAATAAACTGCACCAATGGCAAAGCTATTAAAATTGCACTGCGCGCCATAAATATTATTATAATAAAAAATAAAGAAAAATTGCCAAGAAGCCTTATCGCTGTCTAATTACTGAGTGGTAAAAGTTCACTTTGCGTGTTTTTCTATCGTTATGTGAACCGTGATAAGAAAATACAGGGTGTTTTATTGTTATAACCGTGGATACTAATTTAGATCAATTTTGAAGATAGTTTCGCTCTTTTTTACTGTGTATAAAAATTTTCAACACATTATTTATATATATATATATACATATATATATATATATATATATATATATATATATATATATATATATATATATATATATATATATATATATATATATATATATATATATAATTTTTTGAAAAGTTTACATTAGATTCTCTCTCCTTACCCTGCTGTGTGCCGGATACTGCGTGAAAATCAAAGAAAATTGCAGTCACTGTACACGTGTTAGTTGTAAATTCGTATGTCTCCTAGGGTCCTTGCGTCCTTGCGTCTACTTTATGAATATAAGAATTCTAGTAGAAAACATTTTTTGATATTCATGTATCGTAGAAATTTACAGTATAATGAAGGATTTAGAGATTGAAGTCCCTAGATTCTCTATATAGTAACGTCTAAGAGATAGATAAATCAAATCTATTTAGAAACATGGCATGTTACGGGGCGGATGCTCACCTCTTATTTTATATGTATTTAAAAAACCGATTTAAATAAGCGATTTAAACCTA
Source organism: Heliconius sara (assembly GCA_917862395.2). Classification (NCBI taxonomy): domain Eukaryota; kingdom Metazoa; phylum Arthropoda; class Insecta; order Lepidoptera; family Nymphalidae; genus Heliconius; species Heliconius sara. Next base: position 13,347,794 of record OU860800.1, on the reverse strand, counting down.
CATTTAATAATATTAATAAAAGTATAGTAGAAGCTACTTTTTTCCTAAATTAGAAACTTTTTCAGATTTTTCTTCTAGATTTTCTTTTTTCTATTATAGTATAGCAGGCAACATAAAAGTTGCGTTTTCTTTCACGAAATCAAAACTTAGTTGACACGACGCGGCATCTTCATGAAAAATGTATAATAGATGCGGATTTACACTACGAATGCGCTCTAAATGCGCGCAACCTCAAACTTCTAGCTATTATTCGTTATTCGACAATATAAGAATATTAAATATGTTAATAATTAATGAGAGAACCTAATGTTAACATTAACGTTCTTCCCTTTGGCCGATTGGCTACGAAGGCAATTAAAAATAATCATATTTTAATAATTCGCTAATAATAATGTTGAATCGCAAATATCACTTTCCGTTACACTCCAAGGAGAACAAAAGTAGACTTCCAAGAAAGATCACAAGTTTTCCTCTCACCCGAGAAAGCTTTGTCTGTTTCGAAACAGAAACTCAATATTCTATAGAAACGACTAATTTCTTATAAGTTTATATTATGTTACAATACTGCGAGGAAACAAATAAAATTCATTCATTTTTGTTAACTTCTTTAGAAGAATGACTAACATAACATGAACCGTCTTAACAAAGTTATAAATATGACAGTAAAGTATGCGTATAAAATTTTTGATATAAAATATTTTATTATCTTGAATACTAAACAAGAGAAAATAATTGTCCATTTTAGCTTTCTACTCTATCTAAAGATAATCCATGTTTAGCAAGTGGTCGAAAACTAACGCAGAATGTTATTTAATATTGAAACGAGGAAAAGAACTTCCTTTACATTTTTATATTTTGCTAATACAGCTAAATAAAATAATTTACTCGTAACAAATTGTAGACATTCATTCACTCGAGTGGGGATTAACCTGCGACCATCCAGTACACCCACCCACATGATATTGGCCAGGAGGCCAGTCGTGGCGCAGAGGCACTCTCGAGGAGATGAAACTTACTTAAATTTATATTTCCATTTCATTGCTCTGGTGTCGAGGTTAAGCGCGGCGTTGAATTCTGCCACTCAACACGCGATGCCTCCAGAATTCGGCAGAAAGTTGAGAAAGGAGTGTCTTAACACTAGGTTCCCTCTGCCTACTCTGCTGTGTGCTGGATACAGCATGAATCTGATTTATTTGATTTATTTATTTATTTTATATTGGAATATGGTAGAGATAAAAAAGTGCCAATTCGACGAATTAAAAAAATGCTTTTGTCCATCTCTGAATGCAATTTATATGTATGGCTGACGATATCTAAATCGGCTTAGCAGCTTAACTTACATGGTACACAACGGCTGATACATAGAAACGTATAAAGATTCGTGGATCACTTGATTTTTTATTGTAATTTGTAAATTTCAGCAAAAAAATTCCTCAAACATTTTTAGTGTGTATTTTTTATGAAGTCCAAAAATGGATTTGAAAACAATCTATGTGTTTTGATTTCTGACCATTGGAGACTATTTTGCTAAACATTTTTAGACACTTTAAAAGTTAGAAACGAAAATTAATTGGAATTTTAAATAAAACTCGACTCTCGAGTAAAAATCGAAACTTACAACTATCGTGGACCCAGCCAAATATTGAACACAATATATAAAAATAAATATTCTAAGCACATAAAAGAGAATTTATATTATTTTATCACAAATGAATTTTAATATAAATATAAAATATTTATATTTGCATGGAATAAACATATATGGCAACATTAATATTGTAATAGAGTCCCAACAATAATACTTACTACATATTGCAAGCAAATATTATATATAGATATACAATATAAAAATAATAATAATTAAAATTTGACAAAATTTAAATGGAATAAAAAAAATATATTTTAATGTTTGTTAAATTTTTATATGGGTGGCTGAATGACTTACTGTTGAGTTCTACGAAATTTATAATTGAAAAAAAAAAGTTTAATGGCGGGAGCGCCATTTTAACGTGGTCTCAAAAATTTTGAGTATTTTTTATATAATACTATTATAATTGAATACGTTCCAATTTTATTTTATAAGTGTAACATTTGGAAAATGAGAATATAAATAAAGGCGTTGTATAATAGTAATATATTTATTAAATATTTTCTTATTATATACTAACTAATAATATAAATACATTGATTCCTATCAATTAATATTATTGTGAAGATCGTCATTATACTCTATTTTGAGGTATGTGATTTTAGCACGTTCTATTAATATAGAGCCTCCGCGGCCATCTTAATTTGGTGTTGTTATAGGAAATTAGCTTTCAATTGGTCTTGCGTATGCGGTGAATGCAATGGTTTGATATTGGTTTCAACCTGCCTATTCTGTGAATAAAAAAACGTAAAGCTGATTATAGTAAAAAATATATATTTTTCTCAAGAGGAATACTTCTAACTCAAGATAAATATATTTTAAGATCTTCATTTGTCAATATCAGGCTAGTATGATTTGCTGATAATTGACGTCGGTAATGCAAACAAAACAATAAAACAAGACAAAGCGCAGCATTCAGTTCCTCCACTAAAATTACGCAAAAGAGAAGTGAAAGGAAAGCTTACTACTAGGTTCCCTCTGCCTACCCTGCAATATGCAGAATATAGTGAAATTCTGAAAAAAATAAACAAAAAATAAAAACATCTTTTGTTTCATAGGAATGCTCAGTATTCGTCTTCGACAAGCGCATCGCTGACAAGCTGTACAAGCCCAAGCGTAAGGAAACAATGCTAGACCGCATAAAAGCCTGCATCATAGCCATGGACAAGATGCGCCACCCTCGGATGCTCCAGATCATTCACTCCTTGGAAGAGGGTCATCACACCTTGGCCTTTGCTTCCGAGTCGGTGTATGGCAGCTTGGAGAACATTTTGGCTTGGATTGTAAGTATATATTTTTTACCTTTGTGTTGCCTTATATTATTGCAAATAAAAATTTAATTTATATTTATTTAACTTTTTCTCTTCGGTCTATTCCACTATAGATTCGATATCTGTATCTATACATGTAATATCGAAAAGTGTAAATTCAAGTATCTTCTGCATAATCTAATTTCTGTCTACCTGTCGGGTAAAAAAGCGGAAAACAGTAATGTATTAAGAATAAAGATAGAGACATATAGATCATTATTCGGCACTAAAGGTTTTTTATTAATTAATTTTGATTTACAAAAAAAAATAGACAAGATAAGGAGTTAGCACTAGGTTCCATCTGCCTATCCAGCTATTCAAATATTTTGGAATTTAGAGTTTGTTGTGCTTTCAAGTATTTTTTTCTAATTATATTTAAAATACATGTTACATTTATATCGAATGGCGCTATTATTTTCTAGAGTAACGTTAAAGTGTACATTATTTTTCATCATAAATTTCCTTCAATGCTCCTAACCAGTCTATAAAAATCATCAAAAGTGATCCAACAGTCGTTATATAAACATGCAGATCCATTATTTTTCAATTTACTGTAACGGTTTGAAACGAGCGGATGTAAACATGGTTATAACAGTATATTTTCATAAAAGTATTCATATTTTTGATATAAATATATAGGAAAATATTTATAATATAATATATTCGATTACTTTATGATATTTAATTGTAATAATAATATAGAAAAAACATTATATCAGGAAGCTGTACATGTATTTTTGTAACCTAAATGTTATATTTATGGTCTACTCATACAAACATAACTCCTTTATACTAGTTAAGTTAAGGAATCCCTTTTCCTTTTATGTGACATTGTATTCAACTTCTTTCTTCTACTATTATTTTAAAACAAAATAACATGACAAAAACTAATCTACATATTGATGAGTTATTTTTATTTCTTCGCTCTGGTGACGAGACAAAACACGGTGTTAAATTGCATTCTAGAATGCATCAATACTCACCTTCACCGCTCGAGCACGATTTAGCTAATCAAAAGGGATTTAATGTATACAGTTCAAGTTACTTTGAATACGGGGTTTTCACTTGTAGTTTTATCGATTTTTTTTCGCTTTACGCTGTTATGGTACTCCGAACTACAACTTCCGTTATTTTAAGACATTACATGTTGAGCGGTGAACCGTGTTTTGTCTTGTCACCAGAGCGAAGAAACAAAAATATCTCTTTCCTTCGAGTGGCCATTGAGCCGCTTTCGATTACATTTTCGCCATAGCATATCGATAAATATAACAAATTAACAATATTAAGCGGTCGATACCAAAGTTTTGCGTTACCACACCGTAAAATAGAAAATAATTTTAAATGCAATAATTCTGTACTGGGATTCGAGCTCTCATTGTACTATAAATTATATCTATCTATATATCTAAATCTTTCATAAATAATCTTTTATATCTAAACACGTAAATAATAAAAAGGAACGAGAATTTTTTTATGTATGCCTTAAAGAGTTTCTAAGGGTAAATATCGAATGAAAAAACACTCCAAGCTCTTAGGCGTCTGGCATTCAATCATTCGTTCAGTTGAATCTCTTGGGTGACATTACACATTTGGAAATTTCAATGACAAACAGGTAAAACTATGATATTTATTTTAACAATTGAAACCATTATAGAATTTGAAACTTATAATAAATAATTTATATTTGCCTAAATAAAGTCGTGTCGCAGGGGCACAAAGTGTGTAAAACCGACTAGTTGTGGGTTCGATCCCCACTCGAGGAGATGAAATATTTACTTAAATTTATATTTCCATTACTTCAAGCTCTGGTGTCGAGGCAAAGGGCGGTGTTGATTTTTGCCACTCAAGTCGCAATGCCTCCAGAATTCGGCAGAAAGTGAGAAACGGATAGTCTTAACACTGGGTTCCCTCTGCCTAGCTCCTGTGTGCAGCGTATAGCTGATTTTTTTTTCTTATTTATACCCAGAATTATAAATAGTTATTTGTTGTTCCTGTGTGTATTTATTTGGCTATAATTAAAAAAAATAATTAGAAAGATAATTAGAAAAAATAATAATTAGATAGTATTCACTTAAAAAACCTGCTTTAACTGCCATTTTTATTCGTTTTGGGAGCCATATATATTTTTAATAATCTTTATAGCTTACGGATCATTCGGTATTGGCTCAGTATAAAATATATTTAAATTTAGTGGATTACCGTACACTGAATTCCCACTCGAGAAAATATATCTTAACATGTATGTTTTTATTTTATTTAGTAGCTGCACGTTTTTTCTGGCTCTAAATCTAGTGTTAAGACACTCCGTTTCAAACTCAAGGCATTGCTTGTTAAGAGACGGAACTCAACTCCGCATGTTTTGTCTACCAAAGCAGGGGAACAGTTTAATTACAATTATTCTCCCAAGTGAATCGAAAGTGTCTTAATGGGAATGTATCCTATTCCTAGGTTCCCTATGACTCCTCTGCTATGTGCGGGATACAGCATGAACCCACGACCTTCACTTTCACAGTTAGACTCTGTCCCACTGCGACGCAACGATCTGAATTGTCCAAATTATCAACAAATCATTTATATATTGGTTCACACGTCCATGCGCCACAGTTCACTAAATTAGCGAAATGAAGACCTAATTGATACATAATTATTTTGTAATTGGCTTCCAATTATCCGCAACAGGTATTATTATTGTTATTCTTTATTTATATTAAAATCCACATGTATGAATACATATTTATTAATAAATATCACATATTTCAGTACGGTCGACAAAGTCGTTGGCGCGGTGAAGTAAGTTAAAATATAATCAAATCAAAAATCTATATAAAGTAAGGAGTGTTTCTAAATAAAAAAATAGTTATTTCCGAGTCGATACGATATGGATATCTTCAAAGACGTATTTATCTCCATCTTAAAGGCCGGCAACGTACGTGTAGCTTCTCTGGTGTTACACGGGGTCGACCCCGTATGTGCCGACATACGGGGCCGAGACTTGTTCGTTTGCCTTGTGTTATCCATAAAAAAAATAAAACAATTCTAAAACCAAATATATGCACCTCCATCTACAACTTTTCAGGGTGGCCACAAGTCGTCGAGCGTACTGTAAAAATATATACTAAAGTGAAAATCAAAACTTAGCGAGCGAAACTTTTTTTTATTTCCAAATCTATAATTTACAGAATTTCAGTTTGTGACACTTTACTTCTCTTGTCACCAGGATTCTTCACCGCTACCACCTGGTGTGAAACCACCGGTCATGCCCCACCCGGTGTCCCTCGCTCCACCGACTGTGGTGCCCCAGTATGCACCGTCGCCACGACCACCGTATGCAAGGGAATACCACTTCCTGGATATTGAGCTGCGTTTTGGGATACTTCAGGTATGTTACTTTTATTAACACACAAGTGTACACAGTATGTTGACCTTTGTTATTTTAAAAAGATTTTTGTATTATTAATATTAGGAAAACAACAACATTTAATAATCAACTCAAAGACCTATGCAGATACGATAGTTCAGTTACAAATTTTGAATGTAACCTTGAAACAGTTTATGATCGAGCGCCGCTCTAATCCCATTTATAAGTGATTCCGCCCATTACGTCCAATCACGATATACGCTACACGCTAGCGATTTTGATGAAAATTCAACAGTGTTGAAATTGTTCAAATATAGTATAAGTATTTTATAAACATATTATACGTATAATATAACATATGTACTGTAAATATAGTGACCAGTTGTGGCCAAAGATCACATAGTGTCAGTAAACACGACAGGTTGTGGGTTCAATTCCTATTCGAGGCAAAGAAATATTTAATTTCTTCGCTCTGGTTTCGAAGCAAAAGCGCGATGTTGAGTTCCACAAGTCAATACGTGATGCCATAGGTTCCGTCTGCCTACTCCGCTGCGTGCGGGAAACAACGTACAAATATATATATATTACTATACATACTTCTATAAAAGAAGAATGAGAACTAAGTAAGTCTAACTAACAACAAATAAATCTTTCTCGTCAAACTAAAATTTAAAAAAAGATTTTTTTAACTTTAAGCCTCTTCTACTAATAAAAGAAAATATTAAAAAAAAAAACACCTTCATGCAGCAGAGTGGGCGTCGTTAATCACTTTACCATCAGGTGACTCGAACGCTCATTTGCCTTGTCCTTTTCCCTAAAAAAAAAGAGTAGGCAGAGGGAAACTAATGTTAAGATACTGCATTCCTCACTTTCTGCCGAATTTTACGACACATTACGTGTTAAATGACGGAAATCAACGCCGGTGCAGAGATGAAAATATTTATAAGTAATATTTCATTCCTTCGAGTGGGGATCGAACCCACAACCGTCGCGTTACAGTCAAACTCTTGTATAGTATTACTAGTAAATAGTATTAATATATTATTATAAAATATAAGTTCTAATTATTTTAATTACCTGTTACACGAAGTAAAGTGAATGTTAAGCCGAGAGAAATCTATCACTGGTTAATTACAGCAAAATTTAATAACACAAACCTACAGTATTTGATTTTATAAAGTTAAATATTGTCCAAGCATACCTTAAAAGTTAAATAGACGTTTGTAAATTTCGTACTCCTTAACTTTGTCGTTAACTGTAAAGGAAGGTTTTAAAATATTAGTATTACCCGTACAAATAATGAGTTTATTTGTACGGGTTTACATTACTGGACTAACACATTTTAAATAGAAATTTGTGAATTTTAGAAAGCTAAAGAGCTTTCTATATTTAAACTATTTAACTAGTTAGTAAATGACTAATACATACATTTTCCAAATCAGAATTGAACCCACAATCATCATTCCTAGGCTGATATTTGTCAAATGGTCTACGTTGAAGTAACGTTGTCTTATCTTGAGGAGAGTATCCACTGCTTCATTAACTAATTATCAGGAAAAATATAAATAAATCCAGGGCTTTGCTATTCTAGTATATTGAATAAGACTCGCCCACCGGCAGTTCCGTTCTAATTTCAGGACTGGCGGCCAACGAGACAGTATTAAAGATGACAAATTTAAGTTTTAAAAAATACATCAAACAGTACGCATTCATGTTGTATGAAATGAAATACAAATATAAGTTTATAATCATTTTTTTCTATTAAATATCTATGATTGTTAACTTTGCGAATTTTTCTCCTTATTTTATTCTCCTTAAAATAAATTAAAATTAAAAAAATAAAAAAAAAAATTAATAAATTAAATTCTGATTTCATGTCAAATTTTTTAATTGTAAGTCCATGTGAAGTATCCTATAGGTTTTGATTACGCGGCGAATTTTATTCAAAATGCAAAAAAGTTGAAGCATGTTCGCTCGCAATACACGCTCGTTATTATTTAATCTTTTGATTGCGTTCACTTAGAAGCAACATTTTTCTAGTGATCACAGGGACCGTAAGCCTAAGTATTTGATATTAATTTCATCTTGATACCTCCACGCGATCTTGAGATAAACGATCTTGACAGACGGACTGACGGACAACAAAGTGACTCGAAAAAGGGTTACGTTTTTTTTCTTTTTTAAATACATAACCCTAAAAATACACAAGCCCTTTTATATCATAGAAAGATTTAAGATTATTTTAAAGATTTTTCTTTCTAAATGTTTACTTTTTAAATGTTATCAATTCTTTGTATTCACATCTAGAAATCAAGATACGCAATCTATTTGATCTTACTCTAATATACTAAAAAGTCATCATTCGAAACTATAATAACAGAATTTTTGTTTTGATTAGGATCTTTTAAAAGATTTTCTTAATATTTTTATATCAGTGGAATTATCTTTTAAAAGAAGGTCACTTACTCTGTCTTAGCTACATTTAAAGGCCGGATTACTGGAGGCTAAATAAGATAAGTCTATGAAGGCTATTTCATAAATGTATACTTTACATCTTGGTGGAAGTGTTCTGTTTGTATTATAAATAGTGTATACAAACTTATGACTTTATTATGAAAAGAAACGATTGACATTCATATATCGATCGACTTCATATTCTCTCATATTGTAAGATGTTAAATATGAATGACATCGAATATATAAGATAAATACATAATTACGTAAATATTTACTTTTGTAAATTCAATTTTTATTTCGTATTATATAATATTTGTATATTTATTTATTTAGACCAATCTCAGAAATTTTTATTGTGTCCTTACTAAATACCATAATTCATAGCACTTTTATATAAAAATACAAAAGTCTGAATTTATATAATACTAGTGACACCCGTGGCTCGCTCGCTTAAACTACAAAATTTTTTTTTTCAAATCGTAATTAACTTGTTCTAATTGGAAACTAAAGGCAATTTCAGCCAATTCAATGAAAGGATCTTTTTTTTTTTTATGGAAAAGACACGGCACACGAGCGTGCGGGTCACCTGATGGTAAGTGATTACCGCCGCCCACGGCCCCGTGCAACCCCAGAGGAGCTACAGGTGCGTTGCCGGCCTTTAAGATGGGTTGGGCGCCGGGGCCCGGCATTACCTGATGCGAAACGCAATGGCATAAAGCCACTACTTCACACCGGTTTTAAATGCCGGGGGTGGTAATGATCCGGTCGAGTCTGCCCATGCGTGTTGCCATTGCTGGCGACGTGACTCTACCACACGTACTTTAGTCGCCTCTTACGACCCCACCAGTACCAGGATGATTCTATTCTAGGCCGGGATCACACGGCACAATATCTTATAATTTTCTTTTTATATAATTTATATAAAACATTAATGTAAAATACTAAATTCGAAACTGTTTTTAAATGTGTAAGCCGTTTCTGAGATCGGCATGCACAGACTACAAAAGACAAAGAGATAAAAAAAATAATGATTTTTAAGTAATTGTTTTGAGTTCTATTACATTGACAAATACTCCCAAAAATAAATTTTGTCTTATGTACAGACAGAGATCAGTTACAATTTTATTATATGTCAAAATTATGTTTGGGAATTTTATAATATGTAAAGATAACAATCGTGAGAACAGTCGTTTAAATTTATATTTTCATTTCTCCGCTCTGGTGGCGAGGCAAAGCGCAGCATTGAATTCCACCACTCAACAGGCAATACCTATAGAATTCAGCACAAAGTGGGGAACTTAACACTAGGTTCCCTCTGCCTACCCTGTTGTGTGTGGGATACAGCGTGAAACTGATTTAATTAAAATTTTCAGTATGTTATGCATGTATACAGACACTGCGATTCAAAAATAGATGTGGTTAGTTATCAAGCAAGCGCTTAATGTGAAATTCCAAATATACTCACATACATTCTGTCTTATTCAAATTATAATTCTATTTATTGATGCAATTAACATTGTCGCTGTATGTTTTAAATGTCAAATGCTATTATTGTTTATTTGTACATAAATATAATAAAGCGTCTCCGAGTGGTGGCCGCCCTGTTAGTGATAGGAAACTTTTGCGTATTGTACACTCGAAAGAATAATCAAAAATATAAATTCAAAATATCGCACCAACTAACAGATAACTTTGGAGCAGTCACGACTCGTCTACCGTACTATAGATGTACTTCACTCACTTTAACCCAAAATCAAGATAAAAAATCCAATGTTTAAGTCTATATTATTTAAAGTTAATTAGAGTGTTTCACCATCTCCATCTTTGCAACATATCTTAGCGTGAAAGAGTCTAGACTATCTGCATATCCAAAGTTTAAAATAATTTTAAAATAAAATACTAAATATACTTAAATAACAAAAACACGCCCACAGAAGGTTAAGGCAGAGGGAACCTAGTGTTTAGATACTCCGTTCCCCACTTTCCGCCAAGTTCTGGTGACATTGCGTGTTGCGTGGTGGAACTCCACGCCGCGGCTTGCCTCGAATAAATATATGTATATTGTTCTATTAACTTTAAGGCTGAAAAATCTTACCTTTAAAAATTATAGAAAAATAAATATCTTTCTTTTCATTACAACTTCACCCTCTATCCCGTAAGTAGGATAGGCAGAGGAAGCCTAGTATTAAGACACTCCCCTCATCGTGTGAATTTTGCAAGCATTGCATATTGCATGGCGGAGCTCAACACCGCGCTTTGCCTCGAAACTAGATTGAAAAAAAGAAAATACTAAATATTTCATGGAATCTCTCTAGTAATTAACAGATATAAATAGAAAACATCTACATTTACAAGGAATCTCTGATAAATGATTTTCAATAACATTGTAATCCATTTCAAGGGCGTCCTTAGATATAAGACGTGTTGTCTAGCCGTGTTATCGTCCAGAGGTGCATCGGGCGCGTCTGTCGACACGTGTTTCGGATCCCTTCACTATAGACGAGAGAGCAAATCCTCTCAAACATTTATCTTTTGTATCGAATTTCAGAATACACTATCATATATTTCTCGTACGGCTATAAGCTTTTGGGTATTAAATATTTTGTCGTGTCAGATGTATTGTATAGGAATTCGTTTTACATTAGTTCTACAATGTGCGTAGTAGTGTAATAAAAAAATAATTATTTCTTGAGAATGGCAACTGTAAATGCTACAGCTTTTTTTTCAGGTTCGATTCCCGATTGAGGAAAAAAAATATTTAATATTAACATTTCACCACTCTGGTAACAGCAAAGCGTGGCGATGTGTACCGCCACTCAACACGTAATGCCTTCGAAATTCGGTAGAAAATGGGGAATCTTCACGCTAGGTTCCCATATTCCCTCTATCTGCCATAAAATAATCATATAAACACCTTACAATTAAATATCTCAAGCCAAGTTCGTCTTAACCTCTCCTCTTACTTACTATCGATAACTAAGTACACACATTTAGTGTTCTAATCTAACTACTTATTATAAATTCAATTCTATAGACAAATTAAAACCACATTATAAATACGGCCAGACAGACAAATGGCCGTTCTTAATACATTATTTATATTCTTAGGTAATTTCCACAGCCGGTGTAATTAACACCTGTCATATTTGTCTTAAGAAATTCTACCAAGGACTGCGAAACAGTAATTGAAAACTGTTTTGTAAACAACGTGACCTTTAAATTTTGTAAACCGTTCTGATTTATCAAAAGGATACCTTTTCTTGGATTTTACTTTTTTAATATGAACTCTTTTATATATTTTTTTATGATTTAATTAGAAAGTTTCGCGGGATTTTTTTGTTATAATAATAGTATTCAAGTCCTAGCTGAGGCAAGGTCTTGACGCAGGGGCACATGAGTGTGACTGTACACGCGACAGATTGTTGGTTCGACTCCCATTCGAGGAAAAGGCAATAATTAAAATTTTCATTTCTCAACACGCAATGCCTACAGAATTCAAACTCTCTCTGCCTACCAAGCTACATGCAGGATACATCGTAAAGCTGAAAAAAAAAAAAAAGTTCTTCTAAATAGTAGAAATTATTCGATACACACGATTATTCGAAAGTTACATTTAATACAAAAATTTGTTACCGGCTAGGTAACTTGCACAGTAATAAAAAAATAAATAAAGATTTTGGCTGAAGCAAGATTTGAATCAGCATCACCTAACTCAGTACTTGCCTCCAAACTATTAAGCTAAAGTATACTTTTTCTTATGATATTCTTATATAGCGATTACTCCTATTATTATTTTACTAAAGCGTCGCGATTTATATAAAGTATTTAAATTTTAAAACATGCCATAACATTTTATAACCAACAACTTTTAATAAATATTTCAATAATAGATTCTTTTAATATTTTAAACACACAAACAAACCAACCAAACAATACTAAAAATGAAACCCCACTTATTCTCAATATGAAGTGAATAAATAAAAAATATATAAAAACTAAGTGAATTCCGTATATAACACTAATATATCTAAATAATTCCGTTTCACAAATCAAATGTCGTTTATAAGCCCACCCACTCGCGGCCTTCATCGTCTATTTAAGTATATACTTGACGAGTCTACCTCTTGACGTCATATTGGAATACAACACACCTGCCCTCGATGGATTGGAAATAAAAATTGTAATGCCTAAATAAGCATATTTTTGGTGTTACTTTATATCTAGTTATGTAAATTTACCCGGATACGCTTTTACTGGTTGAAAATTCTAAAAGTTGTCAAAAAAATTAAATAAATAAAATATGGTTATTAATTCTTTATTTAAAATTTATATGTGTAGATACAGTGTGAAGAAAAAAAAAACAAAACTCTTTCTCTGAAACATTGCGGTGTTGAATGCATGAATCTTGCTTTGTACGCTTACTTCCTTAGTATAGGAAAACATAAAGAGACAATCGAATCGAATCGAATCGAAAATCAGAATCGATTGTAATTATACGCAGACGGAAAAATGGTATGTTCCATTTTACGCCTTAAACTCCGCGTAAACACCGTCACGGACGACGACTATTTGTATATTATGATAAGAAAATATTTCAAAATGTATGTACGTTCCGTTGATTACAGAGCAACAGATGGAAAATGTTCGACTGAAACGCGCTGCTTGTTAATTCGATCTCAGTTCAGTTCAGTTCTTTAATTATAGCGTTTCGAGCGTGCCAGTTGTGCACAAAATATTTCGATCTCATCTATGCCATGTTATCTATTTATGAGCACCCACGATATCCTTATTTTTTGCATATTTAAAATGCACTGTAACCTGAGATCAGAATGTTTTAACTTTAACTTATCCATCTCCTTACCTTTTGTATAATACAATTTAAATTAAAATTAAATAATTAATAATTTTTCAATGAGATACAAATTAAAATGCAATATATATGGCAAAGTGCATTTGTCAAGTGACAATTTGCCTTTTTGTCTTCGCTATACAAACTTATAGATATCTCACTCGTTCGATTTGCCATGTTTACTTATTCAAATAAAAGCTTTGTCCCAAAAAAACTACCAAATATATATATATATATATATATATATATATATATATATATATATATATATATATATATATATATATATATATATATATATATATATATATATATATATTATACTCAGCCCTGGACTCGAGTTCATAATTATTGCATGCAACGCTACACTCATAGAGAACATGTTCCACGAGTGCATCTATATAACTTTCATGAAATAAATGATATTGTTATAACTATGTTTCAATGTCACGAACTAATATATTTCGTAAATGACTAAGTAAATAACTCAGGTACAACAAAGCTAGTTAAAAGTTATATTACAGCGCTAGAGGCATTAGGTTTACAACATTGTGGAGAAAGCCAACTGTGAACGTTAATACTATAAATTTTAATGACTTTTCATAATACTTCAAAACAGACAGACAGAAAACTTTAATATAAGTGGTAACTACTTAATTAAGTTAAATTTAAACTGAAATAGGTAACTGAAACGGTAGGTGTAGTTTCATAGATACTCATCATGGCATTGTGACAGCGTCCGGCTTTAAACACGATAGTTACGGCTTCTAAATTAATGTCTCGACACTTGGTTCAATGCCTATTTGCTACGTGAAGTATTAAGCGATAGAAATATTAGTCATATACTGCTATAATCGGCGATAATTTACTCAGTTTTCCAATTTTCTGGTTTTCTTTTTCCAAATTTACTATAATTAGGAAAATATTTAGACATGTATTTTTAATATTACATTACATTCATCCTTCAATAAGCCTTAAATAGTAAAAAAAAATAACTTTGGTCTCATAAAATGGTCGAGTGAATGAATCTAACTTATACTTTCGTTTCCATGGCAGTAGGTTTATAAACATTATCCAAAACCAATATAAGATATTGATATTCCATCTATATTTCGCTTGTTCACAAGTCACCCGACTATATAACAGTGACTGCCATTAACCTTTAATGCACATCAATTCCTCTACAATTACTCGAGCTACTATCCACTCGTGAGGAATCTAGATCGATCAATTACCAGCACCGAGTACTCGAAATTGGAAGCAATCATCTAAACACCAATCAAGTATTAGGTCGAATCGGTATTGCCAAATAGAGCTCATACTGTTACGTTGGGAAAACTGAGTAATAACATCAGCATCTAATTGTAAAAGCGGTTCTTCTGGGTTCGATGCACATTCGGGATAAGTAACTTTTATATCCGGTCTGACAACACAAAATGAAGCATAGAGTTTCGCCAATCAACGCAATGTTTTAAATTAAATTCATACCCATCGTGAGCTAGTGAGCTACATATTTGCTGAGAGACTAACTATACGTCACTTCATATTAATAAATAACATCTCACAAATAACAATAAAAAACCTCGTCTCTATGCCTGCCCCGCTATCGTGTTTTATCCCCCAAGCATGAAACTTAAGCTCTTCAATCACTGTATCCTAAAATAATCTACAAATGACAGAATATGTATATGTATAAATCATAAATAAAGCGGAAATTGTTAGAATCTTTCTCAACTGTTCTTATCTAATGTAATGAGGCGAGGTAGCCTTAGTACATTGTAGTAGGACTTGGCCTTCAAAGTCAGATATAACTTAAAAGCTTAGCGAGTTAAGAATTTTCTATTAAATTAGTCTCTCTTTTTATTTATTTTACCTCTTATTTTACCAAGAAAGTATACGCATTTTTTTTTCTTTTCTCTTTTTTCTAGACTAGTAGCCAACTGCTACTGTACTGCGCTGTTTTGGTTGTACATAAGGTGTTGTAGATCTTTATTTCTTTACGCCAATGAAAAATTCCAAATACGCTGATATACTTCCACCGAGGCAGCATTTCATTATATTTAGTTTATCGGACCTATTTCTGTTGTTCATCAAACATTTGGAAAAATATTATCACGCTCTACAACTTTTGTCAAGGAATGCGAATCATCAAAATATAAATACTTTTCATCTATATCCAAAACAAATTTAAACAAAATATTATTACAAAACAACAACTTCAAATCACCTAATAATAATATAATCAATTAGCGAAAATAATACACCAGCAACTTGCTCTTCAATTTAGCGTTTAGGGTTTAAAGGTATTTTTTCTCTGTCGTTGAAATACCTGTGCCTTGCTCTACTGGGATCGGTCTATTATGACTGACAGGTATATACCTGACAAAGTAGGTTAGGTAGACCGAGTGGCGCGCTGTGTAGTGATTGTTGATATTGCTCTCCCACAAGTTGATAGTGTCTCGTAAAGGCAGAAAAAGAAAAGGAACCCCCGTTCCTCTTTGGAGCTCTAGCCACTGATGGTCTGGACCAATGTGCGTGTTAGGAGAGTATTTTTTTATTTTTCTATATCAATTTTTTATATTAATTCTATTTAAAAATGTAAAATTTTGTGGTCTTTGATAATAAAAGTATATATTGTACAAAATGAAGTACAATATTATATACTTAAGAAGTACTTTAAATTGAGATATAATTAATAGTCCTAGAAGGAACTTTTGAAGGACTTGGGAAATGTTTGCACACAGAAAATTGAGCTCCACTAATACTACGTTCAATCTCCGCAACACTCAAATTTAGTCGATATTGGTTTAATTAAACGCCTCCTGTACCTGTCTGGGTCGTTTCATGGTCTGAAATTGAATATAACAAATCAAGACGATTAAACAGATTTTACCACCAAATTGAAAATTATATAATTTAAATGTATATTCGATATAATTTAATATTATGGCGGGGACGGCGTCCGATTGTAAAAGTGATGGTAGCTGGTTCGAGCTTTATGACTGTATATTGCTTTCTCTTTCATTCCTTATGGTATAGAGCGTAGAATAAATTCTAAACCCACTGTTAATATCTATGGATAATTATGTTTTAATTCGATTTAAAAAATAACAAGATATGACACTAATAATTCAGAAAATACTATTAAAAGTTACCACGTTTCCGTTATGGTCAGAACAATTTACATTATTAATCCGTTATATACAGGCGTTCCGTCCGTTATGGTCAGAACAATTTACATTATTAATCCGTTATATACAGGCGAAACCGCATAGCATCTGGCCGTAAACGCGACAGGTGTGAATTCGATTTCCACTTAGGGGCAATAATATAAAGTAGGGAAACGTGACATTTAGTTCCACATCTCAATACTGCTACCTGGGTACAGCTTGAAGCTAAAAAAAGTAATAATATAACATTTTTTTTAACCTATTTCGTTCTTTTAGATAATCGAGGCGCTTAACTTCCTGCACTACACCACCAGACAGGTGCACCGCAACATCTGTCCCCACGTCATCATAGTGACCAAACGGGGCACCTGGAAACTGTTCGGCTTGGAATTTGCCGGTAAGTAATAAGTATACCTATATATTTTATGTTTTTATCTTAATATTCTTATTAAATACGACTATTTGTTATCTTTTTACAATTGCTGTAGTAATATAACGAATATTAAATACGAAAATCCTGTGTAAATATGTAATATTTTCATTCTTCTTCTCTCAGTTATGAGAGTTAAGCGCGGCGTTGAGTTCCACCACTCAATACGCAATTTTCCAAAAATTGGGTGGAAAATGGGAAGCAGAGTGTTATAACACTAGGCCTCCTCTGCTAACCCTGCTATAGCGTGATACTGAAAAAAAATACACTCGTAGACCCTACTATAAATCACTTCATGTCTATAATCACTATATTCGCTTGATAATACATATTTTCAATAAAAGTTGTTTATGTGAGAATAGTTATAGACGTATTTAGTGTTCATTTTTATTTAAGCATTAATGTTCTCTACGTTATATTATTGAACTAGTTTACTTTAGAATATATAATAACAACTTCATATTCAGGATACCTATAATAATTATAAAACCAGTACGTTAACCATAAACTATTTAAAAAAAGAACTCAATAACTCGCAGGAAGTACTTTCACAAAATGGAACACAGGTCATAGCGGGTAAACTAAAAACAATAAATTTAGGGGCTTGCAAGTTTATTACCCGTTGCGGCAGTAAACGTGAACGTGGGCGGAATCGGAACACTAGTAGGAAAAATTAATATTAAACATATGAATAGTATTAGGGAACCTCGTTTTTTTCGTATAATTCTAGTTATTTTCACTGGTTTGATATATTATATGAGTAAGGAGGAGAATATAGTGATATATGTCAATTCGATCTAGGGATCCTGTCTATTTTAAAGACATTGCCTGATGAGTGGTACAACGAAAGGTATAAATGGAGGGTTTTGATACTAGGTTCCCTCGGCCTACAGCTATATGCAGCATAGCAATGTAAAGCTTAAAAAATCTAAGAAGACGTGATAATTATCAAATTTACTTTAAGTG
This sequence comes from Heliconius sara, assembly GCA_917862395.2. Classification (NCBI taxonomy): domain Eukaryota; kingdom Metazoa; phylum Arthropoda; class Insecta; order Lepidoptera; family Nymphalidae; genus Heliconius; species Heliconius sara. The sequence goes on along the minus strand of OU860800.1, from coordinate 13,329,606 downwards.
GGAATAAAATCCGTGGGTGTCTCGTACGTCAGCTACTTCAAAAAGGTGCCATAGCGTTGTTCCAATCATATATAGAAGATAGACATTTTATTAATTTGGTAATTAATTATTTAAATGACATTTAAACTTTATAACCCTAATTTTATATGTATAATTTTATTTTAATTAATCAACCTTTATCAAAATCTAACTGTTGACAACTTACAAATTTTTATAAAGCTATATAAGAGAATATAATAACTTATTTTTATAACATGTAACATTTTTTTTTCTCATTTAATACTTGCAGCCCGCTCGCGGCTTCGCCCGCTTAAACTACATGATTTGACATTGATTTAATAAACGGAATTGATTGACATCTATAATGACTTCTAATATTATTTTGTTACTACATTATTGTAATTTCTATACGATTTTTTGATTGTTTTGAATTAAAAAATACGAGCAATGTTGATATTTGACATTTGTAAAATATACCGATTTTGATGAAACAACTGTTAAGTTGAGTTAAAACAAACTTTAATTGTTAAGTTGAGTTAAAAAAAAAGAATTTGGTGAAACTCTTAAAAAATAAGTTTAGTACTTTCAGAATAAAATGTGGCCATACATATCGACAGACAGACAGACAAGAAATTAATAATTAATAAGAAATTAAAAATATATTTTTGCTTTCTATTATTGTTTTTAAGTGTCCTTCTATCCATTTCAGTCAAAATTACTAAATGTACAGACAAAATATTTTTACTGTCTTATTATATATAGAGATTATAACATATTTTTTATTACGTGTATTCACTATCATTTTACGAGTACTAAAATGTAAATGGAATCGGTTTGTAAGGTAGGTTCTCTATTCTGCCACTAGCGGATACAACATATAGATAAATAATGTTTTTGGACAAATTACTGCAGAGTTACTAATATTAATAAAGGCAGAATCAAAATTATTATGTAAGATTCTTAATATTTTATTTTTTATATATAGGCAAATAAAATACAATATTCCAAATACTACGGCAAAAATCTACTAGTGAAGCAACTAGTGTCTCTGACATTGCTTTCACCGGCCATGTCTATTAAGCTTCACAAAGTAACAATAAGAGGCTAGACAATCAATAATCTCACATTAAATAATTAATAGAAAGAGTCGAGTTCGTTAATAAAGAAAAAAAATTAACGATTTTTTATTTTATAAAATATATATCGAAAATGTGAAAAACTTAACTATAGAAAGAATATTCAATGGAATAAAATTAATATAAATAATAAAAAGAATTTACAATTTAACATTTCATTTTATCAACTATTTTCAGTTACGTGTTTCTGTATTTTATGCCGCTACCCAGCATGAAACATACACTAAAGAGGTAAAGTGGAGAACGGAGTAGCTTGCTACTAGACTTAATTTGCCTACCAAATCGCAGGAACAGTTTTTATAGGTCGACTCACGCGCGGTTTAACTTTTAAGTACTTTGGCGTTTAAAGACAAAATATCAACCGTTTCGGTAGGTTTGTAACTTTAATGTCAAAATTAAATAATTTTATTCACAATAAGAAGGTACATGCTTCATTTTTTGAATGTCAAACAATTTACCACCAGTACACTAAAGTTAATTCCTCAAAAGAACCGCAAGAAACTCATCGAAAATATAATTATTATAATTGCCTCAAAATAACATTTATATATTTGAAACCTTTTGAAACCATTTATTTTATAAATAAAAATGTACAATGGACAGAGAACAGTAACAAATTAAGTTACTAGAATAGTTGAAAACAATCTAAATGAAAGAAATCATAAATTACAATTTCATACTAATTACTGTAAATAAATTCAAGGTCAAAAGACAAAAATATAACAAGAAAACGGTGATACCGTAGAAATTTCCTACTGAAGGCCACATCAAAAATTAAGATCAAATTTTAATTACCACGAATATTGCTTGAGTTGTTAAACCTTTGGTATGAGGACTGAAAATGTTCGTTCGCGGCATCTAACAATATGAACGTCTATAATGAACACCTATAGAACCTCTTTTTCTCTAAATATATTGACTAGTAATAGTACTACAGCAACTCTGGCTGGCGGACAGAACATAATGTCACGATATTCCGTTTTTCGTTTTTCACATTTATTTCAGAAATTTCCTCGTTTATGAGTAGAACAGTAACTATTTAAATATTTTCTTTTATTTAAGGTAAGCAGAATCTAGTGTTAAGATACTCCATTTCGTTAAGTGGAGTAACTCAACCTCGCGCCTTGCCTTTCCAAAATAATGAAATGAAAATAATTTATTCTCCCAAGTGGGGATCGAACCCACAACCACGAACCTTTGCGGACCATTCCCACTGCACCACAATGACCTCAGATATATCAAAAAACTATATAAATACTTTGAACTTCAGAAATAAATAGAAAGATAAATGTCTTTATTGGACACTAAAAAAGATACAAGACAAAAAGCACAAAGGTGGCCTTATCACTCACTACAAGTAAAAAAAATATCAAAAGTCGGTGAGAATAAAGTAGCGGTTGAATGTAAATTAGGAAAAATCGATTCAGCCGGTTTAAATTATTTCTTAAGGTTAAATTTGCACAACCACATGGTACTGAAAATATTAGAAGTAGATTGTTTCAGCTGAACAATAATTACTATTTATTAAATATAACCTTATACTAGTAACTTTTTTGCCGTGTGATCCCGGCTTAGAACAGGATCATCCTGGTACTGGTGGTGTCGTAAGAGGCGACTAAAGTACGTGTGGTAGAGTCACGTCGCCAGCAATGGCAACACGCATGGGCAGACTCGACCGGATCATTACCACCCCCGGCATTTAAAACCGGCGTGTAGTAGTGGCTTTATGCCACTGCGTTTCGCATCAGGTAATGCCGGGCCCCGGCGCCCAACCCATCTTAAAGACCGGCAACGCACCTGTAGCTCCTCTGGGGTTGCACGGGGCCGTGGGCGGCGGTAATCACTTACCATCAGGTGACCCGCACGCTCGTTTGCCGGGTCTTTTCCATAAAAAAAAAGTAAAATTTTTCAGACTTTGCCTGGAAAAATTGCTATACACCGCACCGTCCAGTCTTCTAAAAAAATGAAACAATGTACTTCCTAGCATGAAATCGAACCTACGACCATAAAAGCGGTCACTTTAATTAAATGTTAACAGAAATCCATATAAACGTAGGTAGTTCTTCTAAGAAATCTCAAAACCAGAGGTATACTGTGGGAAACTTAGAAAAGACGGTGCTCCTGCTAATACTTGTTCAACATTGTTTAGAAACGATGAGACCTCTTTGTTGTCAAAGCAAGTTACAACTATCGCTTTAATTATTTATAATAACCCCTTCTGCAACAAGATTTCTAGAATGCAGTACTTAATGAGCATCCTCTTGAACTTTAACATATGATAGAATGCTTTTAGATTTCTCTTCCTCAGTGACACCAAAAGGCATATAGTATGAACAAAGGTTCCGGGTTCATAATATACGTGAAACGATACTTATATATATATATATATATATCTACAAAGGAATGTACTATTTCCAATTTAAAAAAAAATTGTTAGGTTATTAGATTATTTCTCTATATTTTAGTATATTTTATGAATATGTGAAACAATATTATTGATGAGTCAAAAACGGTGCTTTTGGCCTCTACTTGGTCTTTTATGTACATGAATATTATGCACGTTATATAAAATATATAAATGATGTTAATGATAAAGCTTTTGTATTGAATACAAAAAATAAATTTATAGGGTTTCGTACCTCGAAAGGAAAAAACGGAACCTTATGGGATCACTTGTATTGTCCGTTCGTCTGTCAAGACCTTTTTCTCAGAAGTGGAGGTATCAAACTGAAATGTATATCAAATACTCAGGTCTACTGGCCCTTGAAGTGAAAATAACCAACTTCTAAAAGATACTGCCGTTTATGTCTCAAATTTTCAATACTCGCAAGGGAATCAAAACCTACACTATATTTCCCGTGAATTCAGAATCTTGAAATGTAGCAAGAAGCCACGTCTTAAAGCTCAGATAAAGGAAAAGTGTGTATACTAAAAATTTATGGATATTTCATAGAAAAAAATATTACAAACTTATATTTGTAGTTAATTTCATACAAAACGAGTGCATCTACCCTCAAACTAAAGTTTGTCAACTTTAATATGTTGTACTTCCCGTTGACCTACAATCCTGAACTAGTTTCTTCTTTGGGCTTCAAAACTTTTACACTTGTAATAAATTTATATTTTTTACATTTCTCTCATACTCTCTCATACTAACTCTCATACAAAATAAAATTCCCATCGATTTTCTGTCTCGTTTTACAAAGATATACATAGATAGATACATATATTCTCCATTACAATGTAAATTCTAAATTAACTGGCTTCAAACGAAATCGTTATAGCGTACGTTTAATAGCATTCCCGACGTTTTTGACTTTACTATAGTCAAATATGTGAACTTTAGATGGTTGATGCGGTAATTGAAATAGCCAAAATAATAAAACTTAGACAGCATTGAAATAATCAATTTCTGACTCAAAGATCTCAAAGTTTTTTATTTTATATTCTTATTATACATATATGCAATATATATACATATAAAAATATAGAGCGAGGGTGAGATATTATAAAAGAACAAACAACAATTACGATAACGAGATCTAAGCGAAGGCGTATTATAAGAAAGTTAACCTTTAAATTATAAACCTTGATTTTTATAACATTTAAAGTAGTAGCATTTTCCTCCAATTACTAGTTTCTAGGCTCACCCTCGTTCTATATACAATCTTATCAGACGCTCAACGAGCAACGTGTCTAACCAACCGATTGAAATGAAACTCACTTAAGTAAATAAGATGTTTCCGTGCTCTGCAAAAAGACCGGCGATCACTAACTAGACGGGTTGTAGCTTTCGAAATATGAACAACATTTAGAATTTAATCTTAAAATATATATTATAAATATATTTATGTTTACGTATAAATTACGAAATATTAGATACATACTGCTTCATGCCTACCATGAATAAATACCAAATAGCGCTTAAATATGCAAATCACTTATACATATATTTAAAAAAAAACTGCTTCACGCTGTATCCCGCAAACAGCAGGGTACGCATAGGGAACCTAGTGTTGAGACACTCCGTTTCTTGCGTGCTAAGTGTCAGAACTCAACGCCGCGCTTTGCCTCGACACCAGTTTGGGAATCGAACCCACAACCCCTCGATTTTACAGTCACACTTTGTGCCCTGCGCCTCGACTGGCCACGACTTATATACATAAATTTAGAAGAACTGTCATATCTGCCTGTGGAATTAGTATGACAGATCGCAAAATGTGTGTAAAGAAATAGAGAGATTGTATAATTTCTCAAGAACAGCATCTTTCTACTTCCATTTTAACTGAAATTAACTGTTGAGCGGCGGAACTCAACGCTGCGCCATGTTCACCTATGCCATACTTATAAAATATAAACATTCCTTTACTAGTAAAAGAATCTTTTATACTATAAATGTCTATCGTATAAAAATAGAGTGTGACCGTTGAAAACAATTCAGGAGTTTCCTTTGGGGAAATCATGTATACGATCGTTTGATTTTACCTACCTTAATGAATTTTTGTCCGTTTTGTGAATTAGGTTTTAGTCAAAATTTATTAGAAAAAAAATAGTTAGTATTTTAACATATATATATACTAAAATATATATATTTTACCTTTTTTATCATAAAAAATCATTCTTGTATTTAAAAGTAAAATTTATATAATGACAAATATAACGCAGTGCTACGATACTTAGAACCACCTATTTCAGAAGAATTAACAGTTTTTTACATATACATTTAATTTTTCATTTAATCTTATTAATGATGTTCTAAAATCTGTAACTTTCCTTTTTTTGGCTTCACGCTGTATCCCGCACATAGCAGGATAGAAAAGGGGAACTTTTATTTATTGAGCACCAATAAATGTAAATGTAAAAATAATGAAATTTATTGAAATATTTTTTTTAAATTGGGCGTTTATTTAGCCGTACGTATATAAGAATCACTAGAAGATGTTGAGACTAGTCGTGGCGCAGGAACAAGCGTGTGACTGTAAGCGTGACAGGTGGGTTCGATTCCAACACGAGGAAATGAAATACTTAAAATTTTCATTCCCTCCCTCTGGTAACGAGACAAACCGCGGAGTTGAATTTCATCACTCAACCAATTATAAATACATACAATTAAACTCTAGAATTTATCTAAAATTATTTAAAATCTTAACAAATGATGCTAAATGCTAAATAAATCTATTATTTCAAAATTAGGTAATTCACTGAATAGTTAGTTACTTAAGATTAATAGGTGTGTTGCGCATAGAATACTGGAAACAAGTTGACATTTTAAATAGTTTACTAGATACTAAATATTTTCACAAATATCTTTTAAGCTTATATAGTCGGGCTTAAGTAGGCTTAACTTCACAGACACTACGTCCCTCGATATCGTCTATCGCCTACTATCGTCTGAATTAAAGACGTTCCATTCAGAGTGGGGCTTCAACACCGTGTTTTGGGTAATCACAGAAGATTTTTTTTTTTTTCAATTATATATGTCGGAGCGTATCTATATTTCCAGTGTAAAGACATCTGGCCAACTTCTAATAAATAATAACAACCCACATTTAGTATAATATGTTATCAACAAGTGTATAAAAGTGCAAGTGCACGGCGACCCGTGGTATTTCGACTGAGCGTCTCGAGACAAAGTCCTTGCAAAACCCATCTACGTGGCATTATTCAACCCCAAAATACTTATTTAATTTACGGTAGTCAATATCTGGGTATTCGTGACGTCAAAAATGCTGACGTCGTGCTTTTTAAAAACACCTGTGGGGAGCCCTTCTTTGACATATAAAATATAACCATTCCTAGGGAGGGTGCTCTCACTCGAACTTACAACCATCTCATTTATATTCAGATGCAGTCCGATTAAACCACGTTGCAAGATCAAAATTATTCATTAAAAATTCTGAACGTAAAAGATATAAAACTATGTTCAAATAAATACATTAGTAGTATTTTTTCAAATTATTCCAGTTATTTATCCATTTGAGACCAGTCGTGGCGTAGCGGCACGAAGTGTGACTGTAAAACTGACTGGTTGTGGGTTCGATCCCCACTGGAGGAGATGAAATACTTACTTAAATTAATATTTCCATTTCTTCGCTCTGGTGTCGAGGCTAAGCGCGGCGTTGAGTTCTACAACTTAACACGCAATGCCTCCAGAATTCGGCAGAAAGTGGGGATCGGAGTGTCTTAACACTAGATTTCCTCTGCCTAGCCTGCTATGTGCAGGACACAGCGTGAAGCTGATTTTTTTTTTATTATTTATCCTTTATTCATTTTTTTCCAGTGAGTAGGAATTACTTTACTTTAGAACTTATTTGCATAATTACTAAAATCGTGAATACGGAACCGTCATTTTCAATCATTACATAAACGCAACAAACTAGAAATAAATTAAATATTTTTTATATAAATAACAAACAAACGCTACAGTTTATATTATTGGGGGTCCACGATGAAAGACTTGCCCGCAGCGACCCCTGCCAGCCTTTACGATGGCTGTAACTCGCGAGAGCGTACTGCTAGGGCGTCTACTCAAGGCGACGCGCATCAGTGGCTAGGGTGTGGGGACCACCTCCCAACATGCCATGCCCGGAACGGTGGGAGATGGAGGACGAAGCTACATATAACTACGTGGAATGTAAGAGGAGGGATAAATGACAGAGATTTAGATGTTATTTGTGTGACTGAGACCAAACGAAAGGGCGATGACACGATCGCTTTACCGGTCAGTCGGGTCACTTTCTGGGCCAAGCCAACGCAACGGAGATCGACCAGGCCTGTCAAGGTGTAGGTGTGTTAATGTTCTCTCGGTTGATTGGTGCAGCGGTAGAAAACAAGGCGATCAATCCGAGGCTGCATTGAGTTCGGTTCAAGCTGGTGACAACAAGACTATTTCAAGCAAGACAACAAGACTATTCTAGCGGCGTATGCGCCAGTATCCCCAGCACCATTAGGCGAATTCGAGTTTTGGGAGAGTATCAGGGATGTTCTAGGTAGTGTTAAAGGAAAAGAAAAAAATAATATTAGTGGGTCGGAATTGGAGATACCTGAAAACATGACGTTCCAGTTCCCGTATGGAAAATTAATAATTTGAATTTTCTGACGTTGACCTCGCCGCCGCTTATATAGCAATTATAAAATAAATACATAAATTTTAAATAGCCAATTCGTGATAAAGCTTATTGGAAAGTTAATCTTTGATCAATTTAATCTATCACTTAAATATATTTTCTTCTTATATATTATTTCATATTATTTCTTCATATATATTATTTCATATTAATTTGTATAAATATCATTTATACCAAAAATTATTTATAACTTTATATTTTGATACATTTAAAGTTATATCCATATTATAAAACAACAATTGTTTTATTCCTACTACTACTATAAAAAGTAGAATCACATTATTTCTCGTTCCCGTAAAAACTTCGGGACATTTTCTTTTAGTATTTCCTTACACTCTCCAACGATTTAGCAAATTTTTGCTGTTTCCGAATAGTTTCGACTGTCCGTTGTTCGTCACTCACTTAGTACCAGAGCAGCTTTATTTATTAAAAAAAAAGCATATTTATAATCATTGCGAAGATATTGCGTGTTGAGTGGTGGATGTCAGCGCCGCGCTTTATCTTGTAAATCACAGGGATAAATAAGTGAAAACAAAAATGAAATGAAAATAATTCATTCCCCCAAAATCAAATCCAATCCACGACCGTGGTGCTTACAGTCATATGCTGTACCGCTGCGACACGACGGCATTTATCTAACTCAAAATAAATAGAGAGCAACAGGCGCTATAATTATTTAGCAACTGCTCCCTAGAGCCAACTTTCGCGGCCAAAGTATAATAACATTAGCTCGTGCTAGTTAGTATATAAGCACCTGTGGCAGATTTATATTATAACTAATCCTAATTAGAAATCTATTTTATAGTAAATTATATAAAATGTATATATTAAATTATATAAAGCGAGACGTTGGGTTCCACCACTCAACACGCAATGCCTCCAGAATTCAGCGGAAAATGGGGAACGGAGTGTCTTAACCAACATTGCCAGATTCACTCTCTTTTTGAACGGTTTAAGTTAAAAACCGTAAATATTTCGCCATGAGTGTGACAAAGAAGAGAAAAATAATGCTCAAATTAAAGTTAAACAATATGGTTTTGGTTTAGTATATGTAAGGCAAATTCATCAGAATAATTATACGTAACGTACGAATATCCTTATTTATTTTTCTATGAAATTACAAGTAACTAATTAAAATTCTTGAGTAATTAAAAAGATTTCTCACAGTACGTGAAAAAATCGGTAAAAAATCCAGCCCCGATCGAGGCTTTAACGTTTCGGGCTAAAAATCAGGAGACCTGGCAGCGTTGGTCTTAACATTATATCCCTGGCTACCTGATTTTTACTAATACTAAGTTCAACTAACTCCTTATAAACGTATAACAAGCATATAAAACTCATATGTTATAAATAATATTTTGATATATTCATTGGTACTTAAATTGAATTGTGAAATTTGGGCCTGTCGAGGAGCTGGTCGATTCCTTTAACCCAATTTTTAATATACAATACATAATACAAATTAACTCTCAAATTTCGTTGAAGAAATTATGTTCATTAAATTTGTAGTGGATAAACATCTAAGTGAAATTCCCGTTTTGTTTTACGGCTACGACGCTGTCTTGATTTTCATTTATCTATTCACAATTTAAAGATTGATCTTTACAATATTTAAAGGCATTTCATATTTTTTATACTTCTTTGGACTGAATCCACAGCCGTCGCGTTTTAACACAGATGCAACACTGCTGCATCAAGAGAGGACCACTATTTTTTTATATTTTCTCATAATAAGTTGGAGGTCGTCCACTTTATATTTACTTAACGAATGATAAAAAATGTAAAAATTTTAATTATAAACAAATGTATTTTTATACTACTTCTTAATAACGAAATATACTTATAACAATATCTAAATATAGTTATTCTATCGAGTAACCGACGGTCATTCACCCTTAGTATAACATCGTACTGACCTGTTGCCTGTCGCGTGGATAAATTGAGTATTGGGGCATGCTAGTATGTCAGAGAAGTGTATCAAAATAGATGGAATAGATTTTTTATATAATGGGAACTATTTTTAAATATTGAAAAATCTATTTTATTGAAGCCAGCCAGTATTAAGGCCAGTCGTGGCGCAGGCGCACCAAGTGTAACTGTAAAACCGACTGGTTGTGGGTTCGGTCCCCACTCGGGAAGATGAAATATTTACTTAAATTTATATTTCTCGATCTGGTGTCGAAACAAAGCGCGACGTTGAAAAATGTATCAAATATTGTAATATTTTTTTTATTTACTTTATAAAATTGTAGAATTGGGGTATAATTTTTTTTTTAATTACCATTATATACATACATAATATAATTATATCAATCAAAATATAATTATATGTATATTAATAAATAATAACTTATTTCCGCGAGTGGGGATCGACACCCACAACACCACCACCGCAACCCATAACCGTTTTGCTTACAGTCACAGGTTTGTGCTTCTGCGCCACGACAGCCTCTAGTAGTTATGTGATTACATTTTTTATCTGAACCAATGAAAATGTGCAGAAAATATATGGACAAGTGTATTTACACATCTTTAAATTTTATTGTTTTCTATACTTATAGATATACCTCTGTTAAACAAGGATTAAAGATCTTAAGATTTCAGGCTGTCCTGTTATTTTTAATTACTAAAAATGTATTAAGTACATAACATAGTCAAAAAAAGATAATAAAAAGCCTCCTGGGGGTAATTTATTGATTTTTTTATAAAATCATTATTTATAATTTGTAATTACGAACTAAAAACTTGTAAATTAAACAAATTTTGATTATTATAATCCAAAACACAAATCCTTCAACACAATCAATATCCTTAATTAAATTTCGCTATCACTCCACGATGACAAGAACATGAATATCCGTAAGGTCAGTAGAACGGACATACATATCTACTTCAACTGTAAGCACTCGAATTAGGGCGTACTGATCCGTATCTCATAGCTCCACAGTACAGGTACAAGTCTATCTGACTTAAATACCTGTATTTAGGTAACGAAGCCAATGCACAATTCTAATATTGTTATTTTGATATATTTTTATTATATTTTCTTTTTTAAGAAACGTCATATCTTTTTAAAAATAAAGAAAATTATAAAGTTTCAGTATAAAAATAAAGTCTACTTTATTTGTACAGGTACAAGTCTATCTGACTTAAATACCTGTATTTAGGTATTTAAGTCAGATAGACTTGTACCTGTACTGTGGAGCTATGAGATACGGATCAGTACGCCCTAATTCGAGTGCTTACAGTTGAAGTAGATATGTATGTCCGTTCTACTGACCTTACGGATATTCATGTTGTTGTAATCTAGAGCTGATTCCTTATATTAGAATATAAGGAATCAGCTCTACATTGAATATTATTTTTAAATAAGGCTAAAAATATATAAAAACTAGACTAGCGCGAGTCTGGCTCTTCCACCGAGGGTCCCGAACAAATATTAGAGGTCTCGAGCTTTTTCTGAAATTCAGGCTTAGCTTTACCAGACCACTCGTCTGATACCTCACTTCACGACTTCAATACAAAATTTTGTACAAATTTTGTGTTTTCCAGAAAACATGTGGTCGCATTTCTATTAATTTAATTACTTAATTTCAAGTCGATTTCTCCAAGCGTTCCTCAGGTAAAGGCTCTTGTCAGACAGACAGACGGACAAGAAAGTGAAGATCACTTAAAAAAGGTTTCTTTTTTGATTAAAAGATACGGAACTCTAAAAATAGGCTGCATTAATAATTCAAAAATATCTAATATATTACCAGCTAGAGAACCAATTGAAGCGTATAAAGATACGCGTTGTGTATGCCACTATATAAACATAAAGTGTAAATATTCTCAAATGGGTGGTAGTGTGTATAATGTTTTATTAATTGATTTGTTGTCCTGTACTTTTCCCACATTTAAACTACAGGTGTGCCAATTTTCATACTCATCCGTCTAATTTACTATTTTCATGATTTTTTTATATAGGCCTTTCTTACCATAATACTTCTCTAAAATTGTGTTCAAGTGACACATTGGCAGTGTAAGCCTAAGAGTGCTAAGACACTTCGTCATTAATATGTCGACATTTTTTTCTTTTTGTCTATAGAACCCATCATCGGGCCAGATCCGACTGATGTAGTAAACGTACCACCATGGTCCATCAAGATCGCAAAAATCTGCCAACCATGTCTAGATTACTTGGGTAAGTTACTTTAATTTCTATTTTATTATTCTATTTTTTTATAAATTATATTATTATTATATGTTTTGTATTAAGTTAAGTAGACGTATATGGAGTTACAATGAAATGCAAATAAAACATAAATAGTCTTCACTTGTTTCGCCAAATAGTACTATATTTGAAAGAGCATTGTTGCATAGATCATTTTTAAAGCTTTAAAATGGTCTAAATGATATACCGAACATGGACTGCCTTTCAGTTTGACAATACAAAAATAAAGTAAAATGGGCTGTAAAGTAAAAAGGGATCAATGGTTCCTCGAGAGCTGCAAGTAAATGTACCTTAATTATTTATTTCTAATCTTGGTCTATATCTATATTATTTTAATATCAAATCTTTTATAATATATCTTATTTTTGTGAATCCTTCTTAACATCTAAGTACTCATCCGAATAAGATGTTTACCAACATGAACCAGCTTGGCAAAGAACTGGCTTACTCCGAGGAAACGGATCCCCGTTTATGAGTTCTGGTCCATCTATTTATATTTAGTGTAACATAAAATTTTTATAGCGCGATTGAGGCATCCACCGAATTTTTATCTCTTTATTACTGTATGATGCTAACTAAATTGAAATGAGTACATCATTCATATCACATTCACTTCTAGGATGATTGACATCAAAATTGAAAGAATAGTTGTGCCACTAGTTGACTAATATTAAATAATCATGTTATAAATAAATCAAATGCGGTCCATCAACAATTCAACTCCATCTCCCGGCATAAGGGGCCGTATAGGCCAAATTAATCGAAATCCATTGAATCTGTAAAGCTAGATGTCGCTGATACTGAATTAAAGGACAGTAAATAAATATATTTAAGAACTTCAAATTCACTTTAAAATTGCAAATTAAGAAATGTTCATCTAGTCCTTAGCTTAATCATAGTACAAGAAAGAGAAAAGTGAATGAAAAGCATATTTGTTCATACTTTTCTATACAACTGTATCATATAATAGCATATTTGATCTTACAATCTATAATATAACAGTTCTACTCTCAGCATTCAAAGCCACTACACCAGCAGATCACGAATTGGTTAAATTAATATCACGTGAATGTTCTCCAGCGCCCGAAGTGCAGTTGAACGCACACTGCAACATACTATCGGACATGTTTTCTCTCGGGCTGATCATTTGCGCGCTCTTCAACCACGGCCGGCCACTGCTGCAGGCCAACAACAATCCAGTGCTCTACCTGAGGCAAATTGAATGCGTAAGTATCATTATTTTTGTTTAATTCTTCATTAAATTAGTCTATTCAAGAATTATCAAAATTTGTGTTTTTCATTTTAATTGTAACCAGCCCAATACAATGATAACTAACCGCGGAGCATTTATGAAATGAACTTTTATATATATAATTTTGAGCACAATACACCTAGAGTTATGTCGTAGTCAATTCACACTGTTGACCGCAAAATATTGTTAAATTCCAATTTCATTTAACAATTTATTTATGTGTGCGGCTTTGCTTTATCGTCATCAAATTAATAAGCGATTCAACCTTTTATTGAGCAATTTCAATAGAAAGATGGTTCTCAATTTGGCAGTGCTTTAACTGATATTTGAGACATGATTTTGTGATATTGGGTGGTAAAAATGTTATACATTGATTAATGTATTTTATTAATTGATTATATATAAATAACATCTAAACGTGTCACCTAACGACTTGGACGTAACGTTTTAATTCACAGCGTGTGTCTCTAAAACGTGAAAAATATCGACAATGTTGAAATCATTGTCGATTACAATCAAAAACAAAACGTTCTCATCTTTAACAATTAAGATGCTATTAACGAAAATGTAAATAACGATCAATGTTAAAAACATATAACAATTCGAACAATGTTTGTATAAATAAATGTTAGTCTTCGAACAGTAGCGATCCGGACCACTAAGCGTTTTGTTTAATTATACCTGCCTCCTACAGAGCGGAATATTATCAGTGAAATTACTGAGTAAATACGAGTAGGTACGGCGACGTGGAACGACCGACGTTTTAAGTTGATGATGCCAATTAATTTCGCAATCGAGACCAGATTAAACGATCCTTTCATCATGAGAGGATTGCTCAGGGCTCATTGTGTAGTGCTATATACATACAAGTATATGTATACAATACAAAACAAGATTATATTATACATTTTGGTTGGGGGTTCGATTCGAGGAAATGAAATATTTGTTGTTTTCATTTCTTCGTTCTGGTGTCGAGGCAAAGCGCGGCGTTGGATTTCGCCACTCTACACGCAATGCTTCCAGAATTCGGAGGACAGTGGGGAACGGAGTTTATTACCTAGGGCTACCCTTGCCTATCTTACTACACGAAGGACCTACCTTACTTACCTTGAAAATATATATTTTTTATATTCAAAGTTTAAAAGTGTTTTTTTTATTTCAATATTTTATTACATAATACAAAATTATTCAAATGCTACAAAGAATTTTTTTGTTACGTTTTTATATTCTTAAAAAGTAGTTCGAGTTAAATGAAAAAATATGAACAAAAAATTTATCGTCCCGTATTTTACAAGCAACTGTATTGGTCAAATGTTTGATGATTTATTAACCGGCCGACCCATTAAGCCGTGTTGACACAATAATTTAAGTGATGATCGATTTTATAATGACATTATAAACAATTTTCAATATATTTCCACATTTATAATACCTAAAATAGATGAACGTGGAAATTAGATAACATTTTGACTACTGGCATGTATTTTTCTACAATTGTCTATAGTGTAGTGTGAAATTGTGCTACTTTCGTTTATTTTGTTTTCTTTTTTTTAAATATATGAACAAATTCAAATATATTCATTGATCTCTCAAAAATAAGGTAAATAGTATGGATGTAGGTTCACTTATTATCAATATCAATATGGTGACGATGAGTAAAGAAATAACTTTGAAATTATACATTACCATTATCTATGATTTTTTTTTAATAATGCTTTCCAATTTAGGAAAGAAAAATAGATTTTTTGGAAAACCTATAAAAATTGTAAATTTGTAGTTGGACATTCAAGTGAGCCAGATCCTGCCCCGCATTCCGGTAGGGTTGCAGGAAGCTGTCCAGCGTCTGCTCTCACGCGATCCTCACCCGAGGCCCTCGACGCAGCTACTGCCTCTGATCAACTACTTTAAGTAATATCAACCTTTAGTCATGTTCCTACTAATGTATTTTGTCCTTTCAGGAAGCTTAACATATTTCAGTTATAATTTCTTCTACTTATTGATTAATATTATAAAGTAAAAATTTGTTTGCAATAATATCTATTTAATATGATCTACGTATATAATTTTTGTAATGTTGCAGGTTCTGTGATGAGTCGATTTTATAATTATATTATATGAGGATAACGTTTCTGTTCATTTTGTTAATTTATGTTTCACTTTAAAACTTAGCCTTAATTTACTATTTTCTTTCGATTATTTTGTTGCTTTCGATTATTAGATCTATTATACTAGGCACTAAAACACAACAACAAGGTAATGTTACAAAAAAAAAGGAGTATTAAAAGCAAAAAAAATTGGCGCGAATGTTGATAGATGCCAGAGCGAGCCCGCAATCCAGGCCATGCAGTTCCTGGACGTGATCACTATGAAGGATCCCGCTCAAAAAAGCCACTTCTACCGCAGTGCACTAATAGAGGCAATGCCTTTTATACCCAAGGTAACAAGAAATATACTAGCTATAGCTATGTTTATAGTACGAGCACATCGAGTGCTTGTCTTAGCGTTCTGAATGTTGTAAAGTGATTTTCTTAATATGTTTTAGGTATCACGTTTACTTCTCATATACAAAATAAAGTCAATTGCCGATCGATCGATTTGGTTTTTTTTTTGGAATTTGTGTTGTTCATTAATTGCTAGGTCGTATTCAATGATTGCAAGTTGAATTGGGTATTTAGTTACTATTTTTCATTTCGGGAGTTTTCCAATATTCATAAAATATGATAGTTTTTATGTGGGATTCGTCATTTTCGTCATTTGAAGATGCATTTTTTCTCTTAATTATCTATTGTGAAAGATCTTCTTCAAAAATATTTTATATAATATATAAACTAATAGGTCGTATATTGGTTTTTAAAGTGATCATGTATAATATTTCAAATTTGAATCACTTCTAAATTGGCAAAGGCACGTCCTATTCAGCTATTTATAAAGCATTTTTTCCAAACATCTTGTTTCCGGTAACTTAGCAAGGGAGAGGCTCGTTACAAAGTTCGAGTTGACTTGAAAAGTAATTTCGCTTATAAATTTGTACCTTGTTAGGAAATCGCTTTTATTGTTTACGGTAAATAAAAGAAGATATAGACAATATTGTCACAAAAGTTTAGTATTATTTCATAATAATATAAGAAACCTAATTTTATTAAATATTTACAAAAAAATTCTCCAGTCGGATGGTTCTCTCTATCAATCCCGCAAAATGGTGTAAGATACCTGAAGATAAAAATAAATGAGTATAGTATCTACATAAAAAATATATATTTATAGAATCGATTACTTCGAATCGATCACATTGAAATTGACTTTGCAAGATTCGAGAAGAACGTTAAACTTAAGCATAACTAAAGCATGAAACTCTTATATTTTATTGAAATAATAGCATAGAAGCTACAACTTGCCCTTGCGATTTGATGAATATTGAATATGCAATGCGATATAATATAATTTTTTTTACAATTTATATTATTGAGACTATCAGAGTCCACAAAAAAATATTAAGAAAACGGTCTAGTCCAGTCGACCAGATTAGTCCATTTTTGTGATTTTTAGTTAAATCATAGGTGCATGTAGTTTAAATCAAATCAATCAAAAAATATCAAAATATGAGAGATCTATCATTTTCAATTCTCTGTCATCAAATTGCATATTGCTTCTATGTGATATTTTGGCACTAATGATATTAATGATATATCTCTAATCTAATCTTATAATATATTTTTTGTAACAAGTATTCATATATTGAATATATTTTATGTTGTCTTTAGGTTCTTAAATATCACAAAAAGCGGCTAATCAAATCTGGCGTAACCGTAATTATAGGCATCAACCGCATATACGTCCTGAGACTCAACCCAATTCCCGAAGTTACCAACTAAAAATGACACTTATTTTTATTTATTTTAACAATTGGCAATTTATTTTATTTTAACATGACAAATTACTTAATTTTAAATATCATCGTTAAATTTAATGTCATTATCATTCTTTATTCGTCATTTAACAATATCAAGCACGAAATGTGCTCTTTTCACTTATCCACCATTCATATTGAACAAACGCTAAAAATATCAAAATTCGTTCATTAAAGTTCCTTATTGAATGCAAACAGGTTATAAAGTAATTTTCTAAATATATATTAACTTCTAGGCTAAATGTCTCCGTCTACTTTTGGGAACTTTTCTTCTTACTTATATATAATATTTGTTGCCTGTTATTTTCGTAGCTATTGTAAAGCTACACGATTCGTTATGGCATTATCCTTTCACTTAATTTTTTCTCAATCTTCGAATGCCATAATCTTAAATTACTATTTTATTTTGTTTAAAATTGTTTAAGTTGATTATTTTTGCAATAAATTCAAAATATTGTTTTGTCGCCTACGCTAACTAACACCCTTCTGAGCTTATGCAACGTATACGTAGTAAGTTACGAGTTTTTACAAATTTTCTATTCAAACTGCTCCATCGACATCAAATCGCATTTTATTTTATCTTCTGAGTATTTGCTTGTTCTGCTTACTGTCATTGTAGTTTGTATTAGACTTACTTTGTCATTGACTTTTGATGTAGATATATTAAGAAAAAGCTCTAAATGTTTTTGCTTATAGATACATACATCTATATTAACTTCTTTAGAATCTCATAATGAAAAATACTCTTGCAATATTCACAGTCGATGTTTTATTTTGATTATATGCATATTTTTGCGAAAGTTCTGTAATGCAACAATTATCGCCATTGTTTTTATTTTTCGCGGCTGCGTCTCCATCTCGTTGTATTGAAGTACGGTAGAGGTGGGGCAAGTGGTTTGAATTATTAACGATATTGCAGAAACTGCGATGGCAACACGTTTGGCCCGTATTGCAACTAGAAATAAGATGTATAGAGACGTTAGAAGCTGTACTAATACCAATTATATGGATGACTAATGAGGCGACTCCTGAAGAATTTGCTTCACACGTTTTACCAGCGTTGAGGTTAGTAGTAGGACATTTTTTAAATATATCGAATTATATCGTATTTTTTTTTTGAAAAAGAAGCTAAATGTATTGTTAGCATCCAAATGTTTTGGCGGCTTTTTTTGATCGATCCATGCCCTAAAATATAGACTTTATTTATAATATGTGGTTGAAAAAGATTGATCATTCACAAGAAAATAAAGGTGAGCCTGACAAGCAGAACCTGAGTGGTTTCACTGTCTTTTAACATTTCTGGTTCCTAAATAATCTAGAAAATATCACACATCTAATAATATAAAAATAAATTACAAAGAGGTGGTACTGTATTGATATGTAGGACAGTGGATTTCTGTCACGTTATGAACTCGCCGAAGACTCAACAGGCGGCCATCACTCTACTGGAGAACTTGCACATCGTCATACGAAAGGGCACCAGGGAGGACATCAATAACGAACTGATGCCGCTTCTTTATAATGCCATGGACCATAATAATAATAGCATTCAGGTTTGATTATTTTAATAATACTGGTAATTTGATGACTTTTATTTGTTGATTAATTAACTTACCATTCGAATATAGCGATTATAAGACGGTACTCTTCCAGAGAAAAGGTAACTGAACATTGTACCTACATCCACTTACATTATGTATAATATAAAATAATACTTATATTTCATTTCGTATAGCTTCTTAGCATTAAATTTTGTTCTTCAAAATATAACTTCATTTTTCTTTCCTAGTAAAAGTTACTATTATTTGTGACAATAATTAAATTAAATTATATACATTTTATTCAAAACGAACCATATCTTTTTTTTAAATTATATATATATATATACATTACACATTTTTACAGACATCATCTCTTATTGCCATCCAAAACATATCAGAATTCATATCAGACCGAGCGTTGCATAACATCGTGTTGGGCAAAGTTAAAATTTTACTAGAAAAAAACCAAAGCGATGTCAAAGTCATCAGTTTGATACTCGGGTTCTTCGAGAAAGTTCTCTTTCGTCTGGAAAGGAATCACATATTGGAAGAAGTGATACCCACTCTCTTGTCCATGAGGCTGACAGATCCTGACATTATCACACGAGTTGTCAGTAAGTAGATGTCTTACTATTGTTAGAGTAAAAAACAAATTAGATTTAGCTTCGTGTTTATAATATTATAATTTCGACAAATATATAAATGTTTATGCTAAATGCTTTTTGTTCTATCAATTTCATACTTTTTACTATTATTGATTGTTATAAGTTGTTACATAGCGATATAATTTTATTAGAGCAATGCGACTGTACTGCGAAATTATAAATGATTTAATGCGAATTTGTGCTATATTGTGTTGTTATTTCTTATAGGATGAAATGTTAGTATACTGGTTAAAGTATATTTTATTACAGAACTGTACAAGTCGATGCTTTTGGAGAGGAAGTTTGCACTCACAACCAACGTGATGGCCACAAAAATGATACCGTCTCTCGCCCCACAGACTATCAATCCATCTTTGAGTCTAGACCAATTTGGGACTCTAATGGAAGTAAGTCTAGAGTTAATTTTTTTTTCAGTTTTACACTGTGTTCCGCGTATGCCAGGGTAGACAGGGGAAACCTAGTTTTAAGACGCCTCCTTCCTCATACACCATCCAATTTTCAAAAAGTAAAGTTTTGAATGGCGGGCTTAATGCGACGCTTTCTCTTATTATTATAGAACAATCCGTTCTAAGAGTGCAACCACCGTGCAACTACTGTACATCGCACTAAAACAACGTTTGTAAAGTTAAAGTTAAAGTCTAGTATTAAAACAATATATGCGTATATGGAACACAAAGCACGTGTAGAAAATTATTTCAACAAATATTCATAAAGTTTCAAATTATTAAAATCACAAGTTTGAAGGTTCCGCGATCGACAGATCAACAGTTGTCCATTTGTAAAGGACCTAAGTACCTATCCATTCACATCCATGAATATTCAGCGATTGTCAGTGGTTCAGCAGTTGTTTAACAATTTGTGATTTTTTAGAAAGAATAGGATTCTTGAAGAAAATTGACTAATACAGTCAGACTGTTGGGTCTGCGTCCGTGATTTTGTTCGTAATATAGACTAGTAGGAGGCATTTGTATCTCATTTTAGTTAAATCTAAAAGCTATCGGCTTATTAATCAAAAAACCGGGGCTGTTATAAAAAAAATCGGATAGTCCCGTACAAAAATTGGAGGTCTCGAACCTCTGCTGAAATTCAGGCTTAGCTTAGCCAGAGCCCTTTCATCTGATACCTCACTACTTCAATTAATGGCTTTTCCCCCCTTTCAAGGCTATATTTTTTTAGGATTTAACCACAAATGTATAGTTTTCTAATTTTTTTTATGAACTAGGGCTGTAGATGCTAGCTGCCAAATTTCATAATTCTAGGTCACCCGGAAGTATCCTATGAATTCTGATTTCCTTTATAGTGCGGAAATACACGTTTTTTGCTATACAAACGGCCATATCTTTTTTCTATGTAAATATAGAAATATATTTTATATTATGAAATCATGAGGTCGTACATCTGAGTGTAAAGTTTGAATTTCCATTCGATATCTCCAAGCGTTCCTGAGATAAAAAGTTTTGACAGGCAGACAGACCGTCAGACGGACAACGTAATGATCGTATAAGGGTTCCTTTTTCCCTTAAAAAGTACGAAACCCTAAAAAACAGCCTAAGCCAAAACTTTTAATTTTTACTATTATGATAGGCCAAGTGGCATGATTCTTCTTGTTATATAGCTTCATAATAAAAGGCCGTTGTTCCGTGAAAATGCGATCAGTGTCGATACGGAGGACAGTAACGCTGTTAGCATCAACTCCATTACCGCTCTATTTGCTTGAGACAAGGCGTATTAGACGTTAAACAGCTTACCGTAACTCTTCCAAGCAGGACGGAGGCTTGTTTACTAATGAAATATACTCAGTAAACTAGCTGGATAGTACATTTTTTTTAGTTTATTATATGGGTTAGAAATATTGCAGCATTTCCCTTTTTTTCCTTTATTATTATTTTTTTAACTTCGAGCTTTATCAATAAACGGGGTTCGGAAACGGAATAAAAAGTTGGCTAGCTATGAACGCGCCTATTGCGGTTATCTTCCAATAGGGAGAATGTATAATTTAATAGTTTCTTCGTTTCTTTGAGTTTCGCCCCTAAATGTCTCGAAACTTCTGCGCACATGAAGAACGAAGTGTCTTAATACTAGCTTACCTCTCGCTAAAATTTCAGTTCAATTCAAATATTAAATACACGTTGTGTGTGTTAATGGAAGTAGTATTTAAAAAGAACAAGTGAAAAAATCTTTTTATGATATACTGCTAAAAATATGTGCATATTTTGAAAACATTATATTGTCTAGAATATAGACTATTATATCATTTCCAGAGTAAATACGAAATAACTATTATAGGTTTATAAATACGAGTATATATCCAAATAAAATATTCTTATATCCACACATCGTTAATGTATATACTTATTACTTACTTTTTAATCTGTACATTTATTAAAAGCTGTATAACTTATTCCTTTCTATATATAAAGGAATTCGTTCATATAAATAGATATTGAATAACAACTCTGTCACAAGATTAACGAAATAAGTTTGAAAAGTTTCTTGTAACTTACATATATTATTTGTATCTCAAAATATATTAGATAATATTTAATATATATCTCTTATATAATCTAATCTATCTCTTATATAATGATAAAATTTAGTATTTTTGACTGAAATGGGTAGAGGGACAAGAAAAATTCAGAAAATAATGCTTTTTGCACAGCACCATTTATTGAACTTAAACTGTAAATGTTCACACAGTTAAAAATGTCGTTTTTATGTTTAAGTCGTAAATAATTCTACACAGAAATAAAGAACGACTTGATCTTCAAATAAATATCAACTAAATACATAGACTCTTCGATTTGTTCATTTTAAAAATTAAAAAATTAAATTAGTTTCACCCTGTATACCGCACACAGCAGGGTAAACAGAGGGAACCTAGTGTTAATACACTCCGTTTCCTACTTTCTTCCGAATTTTAGGAGGCATTGCGTGTTGAATGGCAGAACTCAACGCCGCGCTTTGCCTCCACACTCGACACATAAATTTAAGTAAATATTTCATCTCCTCGAGTGGGGATCGAACCCACAACCAGTCGGTTTTAAAGTCACATTTAGTACCACTGCTCCACGACTGGCGTCATATGTTCATTTGTATTTTCATATACAAATGAAATGCTGCCATTACTTTAAAATAAAAGGAATTAATTGTAATTGAGCTCTCACTTTTGGGAGTAACCTCTTAAAAAATTGTTTCCCAAGAACCAGATCATTTTTCACAAAATCGTTTGAAGGTTAGATACCTCAATGTTCAAGTCTATACTCCCTCAAAGTATAAAATGCATCTTCTTCTAAATCATGATACGTTCATTTCGTTTTTTGTCGCATTTTGTATCAAAAATCTACAATTATGATATTTGGTAATAAGCTAAACCTTACGGTACGTATAAAGAGAAATTGCAAAATAATTTTCCAAAAATTTATAATTTATTGTATTTGTGTCACAGAAAAAAACCATTACAATATTTTATCAGTACTTAATTTCATACAAAATGTAAACTTTAATAAGTAATACTTACATTACAGTTATTTTACTAAGAATTTTTTGAATCCTTGTCCAAATCAATAATTTAACATTTAAGGCTGTTTCTGAAGTAGTAAATTAAATTATTCACTGACTTCACCACATTTAACAGAATTTTAAAATGATGATAACACGTACATAACATAAGTAAAACGAACGTAATGTTACAAACCTATATACATATAATAAATAATTAGCTTTAGGTATCAATATTCAAATTCAAAATATATTATTATAATTGTCAACATTGGTGGTATTTTTTAATTAGAAACAATCAAAAATCCTTATTATAGAAATTACGATTACGATATTAGAAGATTAAAGATTAAAGTAATAAAAAATCATTTTAGAATTCATTATAGTTGTCAGTCAACTCTGTTTATGAAATGAATAATCATGTAGTGGTCGGGTCGCTAGTTAGAGTATTAAATAAATACATTCACAAGATTTGCAAGTCCACTACATATTTATTGAAGCAATAAATATGTAGTGGACTTTTTTACACTTATATGGTTTTAAGCATTAATTTTATATTTTTAATTATTTAAAAGGACTATATATATATATATATATATATATATATATATATATATATATATATATATATATAAATTTTAATTTATTTTTGTTTATTTATAATTTTTCCACATAATATATAATACATAAACATAATAGGTTTATCTATTAAATAACGAGACTAATGACGAAAAGATTTTTATTATAGAAAATATTTTGAATGCTCCGGTCTTCAATACACTCCCCTCTCCTTGCCACATGCCTTTCCATATATTTTTTCCATTGATCTAAGCAGTGCTGAAAGTCTATAGAAGATCGTCGGTCGTTACCATCGACTCAAATCGGATCTCCCTTTCAAAGCAGATTTTATCTTCAGACACAAAAAAAATTCACAGTGCTACCACTGGTGAGTTCATGTTGGGACACCGGATTGCGTCTATCAGTCAAATTCCGCTTCACAAATAGCGCATTTTTGGCACCAACTTCGCACAGATTTTTGTCATGGGCAATACATCGTATCTAAACAACCACTGCACAAATACTATAGTAGTGACGAAAACGTTTTTTCAAATCCCTCTAGGTTCACGCCTCTCTTGAGACTCCGGCTCAATATTTAATAAATACTACCTGAATATATTAAAATTTATACAATTATATAGATACTATACGACATGCTGGAAAACATCGACAAGTCTCAACGGCTCAAATTGAAGCCGGATCCGGCTGCCCCGAGCCCTGAGCGCCGCGCTCTTCGACACCAGATGAGCACAGACAATGTCACTGCTCCTCCATTCAACATACCGAACTTGAGAGTCGAGCAACGAAAAACTTCGAGCGCTGAGGACATGGCTCGTAAGAACTCGGTCACCGCCCCGCCGACCACGACCACGGCTAATACTGGCAGCGTGGGAGGCTTCAAAGGTGTGTAACACTTTGTCAAGTAACTTTTTGTGTCTTAAATTGTTTTCATATGAGAAATCCACGTTTACGAACGTTTTAGGTACAGGAATCGGACAATGGTTCTTCGGATCCAGCAACTCCACAAACAACGACAGCAACTTCTTGCGCGTCGCAAGTGTTTTTCCGAACCGCCGTTTGTCTGATAATACTCTGATGACTCCAAAGATTAAGATTGCACCATCTTGCGCCTCGTCCCCTGGCGGCACCCCCGGAGGCACCACCGGGCTACCAACTCGCCGGCACTCCAGTATCGGGCCACAGGAGCGCCGAGGATCCGCTGTCAACCTATCACCACCCACTGTAAGTCGCTTGACTGCCACCAATGACTTCATTTAATGACTGAACACACAATTTGCCACATTTAATAATGTACAATAATGACCGTGCTATAAGTACCTATGAGCAGAAGACGGGATGGTGACGGTATTATTTTGACAGGTCCACCAATACCGAGGGCGGGGCGGCTCAGGCTCGAGCCTGTCCGTGCCATCCACCTCGCATTGCGTTGTAAGTGATGTATATCGCCCAAACCCGCCTCGCAACGTGTTCCCGAATCCTATGTTGAATGTCAACTTGAACCGGCTTACATTGATGTGGACTGTTCTCTTCTGCGGTCGGGTCTTCTTCCCATACGGACTGGGAGAGATCGCGTCATTCTCATCATCACCATCACACACGCCCATCTGCACGAACCTGGTTGGCGTCTTGTCACATGTCTCTCATTGCATCACATCGCTGCTACTACTACTTCCGTTCCGACAAGGAAACTTAACCTTCAACAATAATGAAGTGGTGCATGCTGGTCATTCTGTACTGTTAACGACTCGCGATGCATGACGCCTGTCACTTCGCCGCGGCGACCTCCCAGCTATCAGTGCCATGCAACCATGCTCTTTATCTTCGTCTTCCCAAAGGATCCTCGTCGATGCTGTGTTTTAGACTATATAATTGGCAATAAATAACCTTATTATTAGTTGTAAAAAATGTATTCAAAATTTTAAATTGATAATATAACACAATCATTTCCGTAAGATTTTCGTGAGATTGTAACGTGGAAACACTTACACATCTCAAGGAAAGTATGTAGTCGACAGGAACTCTCGGCTCTGCTAGCGCTTACTTTATGTTTTAATAAGTGTAAAGGAATCAGCTCAAAGTCATCATTCCATCCATCTCGTGGCTGCGGCCGAATGATAAACGCTGTCTCATATACTATTGCTATTTGTTCTTCTACGCAGCTTGCACGGAGCATGATCGTGAGTATGATCTTCTCTTACATGTTTGTCGTTCATTTACGACTTCTGTATTCTGCCGTCACCGCATTTAGCGTCACTATGATGTTGCCCAGATACGTCAATACTTTATACACCGACTGATAGAATTGTCCAAATTATTTATAGTCCTAGTTCTAAAACAGATCAGTCAAATTTTAATAACGGCAACATCTTCGTGCCTTGAAGCTAAGTCAGTAGTTTAGTTTATTAATTATTCTATAATACACAAAAAAGTAAGCTCGTCATGACCGCTGAGTGCTGATATTATATATATACGTACGTTTGACGGCATGCAGTAGTACGTTCTACCAATTACTTTTAGGTACGAACAGTTTTTGAATTGTAAGTTGTGTTCTTGTCATTAATTCGACAAGGTATTTTTAAGTATGTATTACTCTTTAAATTTATCTTTCCCTCTGTTCCCACCGCTTGAAAAATGCTTGAAACTAAGTTTATCCAAAATATTTATTTGAATTATTTGTCCGTTTTGAAATAAATAGTTATTAATGTGTCTTATTTCATAAACCTTTTCATGAGTACTTTAAAATGAAATTATACTTACATATTCCATTTGTATTACAAAGAATTCAATGTTTCAATTTACCAAAAAGTAAATGTCGTATATACCGTACCGTTTACCACTTGTGCGGTACATACATGCATATAGCAATACACATCTCGCATGTACTTTTACTTGGGCACTATTGAAATTCCCTGTAAAAAAAAATGTAATATACCATTGCATGGGAATGGAAGCGGAGTTCGAAGCGAAGCTTGGTTGCTAGGGCAGAAATTACAATAATATGATGGATGTAGGGTGGTTCGATGCCGAATACGTCATCGAGCGTTCCATTCTTGCTGACGTCATCGATGCAGTCGATCCGCTCGCGGCGGCCGTCGACGTGCCTCAGCGGCTCCCAGGGCTCCGGCATCCTGCAGCAGATCAGCAGCGGCATGGTAAGGCACCTCCCGGTCGGCTCCCATGGTAGTGCACCGCACGCTCCACAGCCCTGGGGCGCGTTGCAGGGCGCCACGTCCGCAGGGTACAGCGCTCTGCGGCACACTGCGATGGCAGTCAGGAAGTGCCCCTCTTTAAATATCACTCTGACTCGTTAAATCTCACCCACTCGTTATGGTGCATTTACATACTTGGCAAGCCTCCACAACCTCCAGGCGATAACGGGTACGTCGTAAGTGTTAGCTTACGCCGTCTACCCCATTGATTTGAAAACACGACCGACGCTGGTCAGTTCGCATTTCTTTGTGCACACATATGGTATTGGTCGACAATAGTCTAGCTCTCGCAAACCAAGCCAAGCACTTTCTTAACTCGCTTGTATGTGTGGACGCTTGCCAAGCTTTACCAAACGTGTAAAATCACCATAATATATTAAAACTACAGCGGACCGAAAGCGCCCTGATTTTCTTGGTGACATGTTTACACAGTCGTGAGGGATTCCCCACCGCTACCTAATATTTCTGTTGTTTCTATTATTTTCTATTATTATAAAACTATTGTTTATATTTTTTAATAAAATATTGTAATTCCACAATATTTTATTCCAATGAAAATATAAATAAATAAGATTTTTTAAACGAAATATACAATATGCGGATGTATTTTGTTTAAAAAATAATAATGTGTTCTCTTTTATAACAAACTCCACTTGTGATATTAAGTTTTTCCTCTAAGTTACGTCCCCTTTATTTTAATTTTCATTAAGTTCTTCTGAAACGTGCAGTCTTGTCTCGTATTTATATATCTGAACCCAACAAGTCCTTCACGGATGTGTGTAAACACTGCCACATCATAGTCCGCCGGGCGAGTGGGCGGGGTTGAGCCCTGTCCGATCCCTTCATGTTCAATAGTTCTACCATCGCTGTTGTCAAGTGTCGACGTTACATTAGTTTGCATTTGAGATCCACTATTATATATTATTCTTGTTAACGAAAAAACTCACTTGTGTTTCCAAAATGAAGACTGATTCGCTTTTTAGAAACTATCTTAATTTTCTTTGTACTTCTAACGTATGTTGCGGTAAGACGAAACCTGGTATTGGAAAAGCTTTAATTGATATAATGTGGACATATCACTCCTACATTGACTTCAAACGTGAATTTAATGTCCAATTATATTGAACACTTAGACAATTTAAATATTTGAAATATAAAAATATTGAGAGACGTCACCAAAGTGACGTCACGCAGTAGAGTGGTGTATATGTGCTGTGATATGATATTGTTGTATTGAAGGGATATATGAAGATTACTTCTTCTTTTGTTAATTTGATGAGAATTTTATTAGAACCCAACTCCTGGGCTCGACGTTACGTGCCAAACACAGGCTTAAAAAGCCCCAAATGTTTTAATATATTCAATAATATTATTATTAAATACTAAATTAAATATTAAATTAACTTGATTGTGCTATACACAATATATAAAATCTATTCTTACTGGAAAGCAACAATTTGACTTAATGCACGTTAACTCCACTTTGTACGTCTTTATAGTATAATTCTGAAATCTTGCATATATTTCCAAGTAAAAGCTATATATAGAGATTAGACTTAAATCCATTATGTACATACATATGTATATATTTATAATATATTTACATATATTAATTGATATAATATCTACATTTTTTATTTATTTTTGTACTATAATGTGTATGCTCAAAGTAAATTATTCTTTTTATATTGTTCCTACAAATGATAAAATACTATTTTATGTTAATGCAATAATATATTTATAATCCGACAAAAACTTCAGTTTAAATTAAATATAAAATATTTTAAAAAATATATTTTAAAATAAATTACTATTACAGGTTCCTTCAAGATTAATTGCATTGTTTTATTTTTAAATTGTTACATTTGATTGACCATTTCAAACCTATTGTTTGCTTGTGGGTACTCACACTTGCCATTGGTACCATTGAATCAGAACATTATTTATATAGATCCCGTTATATATTCGATCCATTTACTGATAGTGAATGAAATATCATTAAAATATATATATCATAATCCCCGTAGTTTGCTTTGGCTTGTGAGTGCGGTGTGTAGCTCGGTAGTCTAGTGTCGTAGCTCGTGCGGACTGCGGGGGTCGCGACCACCACTGTCCCGGTATTGAATTATTAGTATTGTTCGACTCGACTGTATACTAATTTGATATTTAATTGTTGTTTTGCAAGTTATTGGAGATTTATATTATGTGTTCAATGTGTTTTATTAAAATTTAAATTCAATTTTTTTTTTTAAATTAAAATTAAAGAAGTGAAAGATTATCTTTAATTTCAACCAGCCAAGTTAACCACGATAACGCGAGGATCGAGTCGAGCGGCGCCAATAACTCGGCCGGGATCTCGCTGGGGCGTAGGTTTTAATGACTGTTTGTGGTTGCTTCCAGCACCAGCTGTTTTCCGGGCGTACGTAAAGAGTATAGAGGGAGGGAATGGGAGGGAGTGTATTTGATATCGTTTAATAGATGGGGGCGGGTCGACGACGCGCCCGCACCATCGCGCTCCCTGCACTAAAACGTTCAAACATTAAAACTACATTCGCCACTCACCAACCATTGTACACGCTTCAGAGGACTCGTAATCGGTTATTGTTATCTTTGACATCCAAATTTTGCATGACCACGAGATAGCGTCTCACCACCAGCGACTGACCGCACACGCCCCATCTAACATGACACGGTCGCTTGCACTCACATATCACGTACCTACAATGAAACCTACAATGTTTTGTTTGTTACAAAATCTTGAGGGAATCGTCGTGGTTTAATGTTAAATACATTTAGAACGTTAATTTTGAAAAGAATAAAAGCGAATATAACGCGTTTAAATTGATATTATATTATTTATTTTTTTAAATAAAAAATTGGCTTTTAAAATAAAAACAGATAGCGCTACAATGTATTATCCTAACAGTTTGTTGTAAAGCTCAAAAGAGATGGAAGGGATGAAAATTTGAGTGTAGAAAAGTGGACATGGTCAGATCACTCATAAAACTATAATATCTAGTAAACGGTCTGTGATTTTAAAGATATTCTTAATTTTTAGATCTCTTGTCTTCTTTATTGTGTTATTTTTTTTTGTTTTCGTTTCATATAATATTGGCATTCTGTCTTCACAATATTAATATTATCGTCATTTTTTTAAATACAGCGTGTAAAATGTAAAAAAGAACATTTTTTTTTGTATTTTGAAATCGACGTTCAGTACCGTACCCAGATTTCTATTTCATTGACTTATTATATATTTTTTATTACATTTAAAGAACTATATAAAATTAAAGTAAATTAATTTTGAAATAAATATTCTTTACTTTCTTATTTGAAGTGAAGCTTAGAAGGATTCGTCGTACATCGTACGATGCTAGGTTAAGAATGTCCAGAAAGTGAGAAATAGGAATAAACTGTATAGCTCGGTGTTTAAGATTTTCGTATTATATTTATAAATAATTATTATAATATATTAACGTTGTGAATCTTTCAAAGAAACTTTGCCTTCAATTGTTATTGATCTTACATATAATCTATATAAATTATATAAAATAATTATAATATACTAATATAACATATTATATTTATATGTACATAATATATATGGTATACTATATAAATGAAATATATATATATATATATATATATATATATATATATATATATATAAAAATGAAAATGGAGCGGGTATTAGATCTCGAACGAGATTTAAAAGTCTACGCGTAAGCAAAGTGATGTAGTTAAGGTATTTTGTGGGATAATATCCTTGTTAGTTCGCAATAATAACTCTGTTATGTATATATTTCAAAATTTTAATGAATTTAATTTTGATCGACTTCATTTAGAAGCACCTATTGTAACGTCACAAGGTGTAGTGCCTACGTAACTACGGTATTGTATTGGTAATGTGGGATAGTAACTCGAAGGGCAACATACAGTTGAAATAGGTCGATTAAGTTTTACATTAAGCATTTAATTGTCGTACGTATTTTTTGCGTCTATCTTTTGAAGATTGTGGCGTTCCAGTGTTACTTATATACTTATATATACACGCATTTTATTATCTTGCCCGTTTCCAAAGTTTCTCTTTAAAAATACATTTAAATAACTTTGTAAGACTTGACCGCGTCAGTGCTACCTTGTGATCTGTTTCTACTCGGAGCGCGACCGCTACGGTCTACGCGCGTAGCGGTCGCTTATATTTTCTCTACGACCCGACGCTCTAAGCGAGGGCCTCTTCTAATCTAAGATGTGAGCTTACGAAACTACTGTAGACTCTATTTATTATTTATTTTTTCATTTTTTAGGAGAGTTTCCTTTATACATCTATCTATAAATTTATATCTCTTTACTTATACAACCTAAAGCTTTAAACTCACCCGTCACTGACAATATGTAGATATAATCTTGTCATGTCACACTCCTCTCTTCGAACATATTGTTAAATGTACAGAGGAGGCGTTACACGGTCGTCAATGAAAATGAAGAATTAATAAAGCTTAAAACTTTTTTTTTTGAGGATTCGTGTAACGTCTCCAGCGGAGTAGGTTCCATAATATAATACATACTCATAACTATTCAAAATTTATATTTAAACATATATTAAATATTGTCTGCATCTAAATGTATCTTTAATGTATCTTTAACCGTTTATCATAGTACTTGCGATTTGTCTTTTCAAAATAAATATCAGTAGATACCACATATTAATATTTATTGTAATTAGATGTAAGGACCTCTTATAATATCTCTCTACATAACATGTTTCTGTAGTTTTGATGTTACATATTAATTATTAAATTATATGAAGAGATTTATGCGAAATGTTTTAAAATATATTAATTATAATACAACAATATTTACCGTTACAAAGCTATATTGTACTTAATCAAATATATAAATGAATATATTATTGAATGTTTTAACTTGATAGATATATTTTGTTGTCACTCGATCTGTGTATACGTGGAAGTAGAAATGAATAAAAATTTAAAAAATCCAATTGGGTGTTTTATTTTGTTATTCCATTGTAGATTATATTTAGTACCTTTTTACACATAACAGGATCTGCGGAGGGAACGTGAGAATTTTGTGTTAAGGCACTCCGTTTAAGATTCTTAATGTAAACGGACTTTCCTCCGAGTTCTCGAGATATTGAGTGTTGCGAAACTCAACGCCGCGCTTTGTCTCGCTACCGAAGCGAGAAAACGATAATATTAAATAAATATTTCATTCCCCGAGAGCACATTGGTACCTTCCGACATTAAACGCAATATTGTACGTATCATTTAGATATTTCAATTTAAACTTCACTTGAATTCTTTAATTTCGAAACTCGTCCTAGTATTAGAAAATAAATTGCAATATAAATTTAAAAATACTGCCTCAAAATCTCATAAAACGTGTCGTGAGATTATATGATTTAACTCTGATCAAGCAAAAAATGGAGAACGCGTGGAAACCGCAGAGACCTTCGCTTGCCACAACGTATCTACTGCTACCTTGATACTAAGAAAAAACACCTTATACTAACAGTAATAATTAAACCTACAATATCATATCAAACCTGAAAGTTACCATATACAAAAAGCTTATGGTGCCGCAGTGAAACCTCAGACTTTATATGTGGTGGGTGTAGGTTCGATATCTACAGGGAGAATTGAATTGTTTTCACTTTCCCGCTTATTTTTATTGTTCGTTACCCGCATTCGGGGTTCGAAAGACACCATTCACTCATGTCGTAAAGACCGCATGCTGTTAATAGTATTCATTGGTTATATTATATTGAGGCCATGAGCATAAAGTTAGACTGTAAACGCGACTGGTTGTGAGTTCGATCCCCACTCGTGAAAATGAAATATTTATTTAAATCTATATTTAGCGTTGAGTTCCGCCACGTAACACGCGCACATTCTAGAGGCACTCTCCAGATTTCGGCTGAAAGTGGGAAACGGAGTGTCATAACACCAGGTCCGCTCTGCCTACATTGCTGTGTGCGAAATACAGCGTGAAGCCGATTTAATTTATATTTCTTTTGTCAAACATACTTTTATAAGTCGACAACTCGTATTCGGTGACCCCTCGAATGCTGTATAATAAATGACCAATGGAAATGAGCGCTCAAGGCGGAAAGCGGAGAATCTTGACATTAGGTTCTCACTGCTTACACTGCAGGAAAAAGTGTGAAGCAACTTTATAAAATATATGTTTTTATAAAAACACGTTATTGTGAATATTATTTACATCTCGAAACAAATAAAGCTGATAAACAAGACCAGGTAAATAAAGAGAAGTAAGTCAACAGTAACCAATTGTATGATAAATCCAATATCAATATCGAGAATGCTGTATATATTGAACATCATATTTACATGTACGGTATTTATTATTATATTTTAAAACAACCTTCTTATGAAATGTTTTCTTTAGATAATATAAGGTAGAGCAGCTACAATATATACAGCTGTGTACCGATGGTTGTGATGGTTGTAAGTTCGATTCCCATTAGGGTTAATGTTACATTTTAAATATTTCCGTTTCCTGGACAAGACGAACATGGATTCGACCACTTATAACGCATAGTGAACCACCGTCCCATTTTTATACATATAATAAAAACAGATAAAAGATTTTCAAGTCTTTAACTCCATAAACTAGGCATAGTAAAAAGATATTCTTTATTTAAATAATATATTGTGATCGTTCTAGTTTTCTTGAAAACTATGAAGGTATAAAAGGTATATTATGAAGATTATGATCGCTTTCTTATTTCCGGTACTTTGTCCTTCGTCCTCCTTTGACTTCATCAAACCACTACAGCTACTACTTGACAGTTTACCAAAATAGAATCTAATCTTCATATTATAATAAAATATGAATGTATATATGATTCAATATTACCGCTCCTCTCATTTATTTTAAATATCACTCTGGTATTTTTTTACTAGTTTATATGTGGGAAAAAGTTCCAAAAGTGAAGAAGGAAAATTGGGCACCTATCCTAATTTTTATCAGCTTTACGCTGTATTCCGCATATAGCACCGTAGACGGAGAGAAACTAGTGTTAAAACATACCGTTTCCATTTTTGGCCGAATTCTCGAGACATTGCACGTTGAGTGGTGGAGTTGAACGCCGCGCTTTGCCTTGTAAACAGAGCAAAGAAATCAAAATATTAACAACTAATAATTCATTTCCCTGAGTGAAAATCGAACCAACGACTGTTGAGTTTACTGTCGCACCTTACACCCTGAGCCACGAATGGCCTAATTGTTATTATGTGACAAAGTATTCTTTCTTCAAGCAAATCTTCAAATTCCACCATGATGAGTGCTACAGCGAGCGTGTTTAGATATTGAAGTTCTTATGAACGAAAATAAAACAAGTTCTATACAACTTCGTCACATGTTGCTCTTATAAAATACTTTTTACAATCTAGTGATATTGTTTTGTGTTATATAGATATTACTTTACTTCATAATATTAAAAAAAAAATGAAATTTAGGATACCGTTGTTATTTAAAAATACAAAAATGTTGTTATATCAAAGTATACGAAAAGAAGGTACTGAACCTCTTTTGCTCGGTTATAAATAAGCTATATTTTACAATATTGAAGGTAACAACATTTTTAAGTAGGCAGCATCATTTGAAAGCACAAATTGCTTATAGCACCCAAGTATTTTCATTTCCATTTTCAAAGAATTTTAGAATGTGTATATATGTCAGGCCAGTCGTGGCGCAGAGGCGCAAAGTGTGACTGTAAAACCGACTGGTAGTGGGTTCGATCCCCACTCGAGATGAAATATTTACTTAATACGGTGACTTTTTTTTTACTCTGGACATTTTTCACAGACGTAGTACAATATCTAATTACTTCTGAAATTTATAAAATAACAAGCAACGACGGGCGGCAGCCAAAAAGCGGTATAGTAGATAGATGACTCAAATAATACTAAAATTTTACAAAAGATGGCTCTTGATTGGAATCAACTTATTTCCACGAAATAAAATAGATGTCTTATAATATCTATATAAATCAAATAGATGGCGGTAGTAGTAACCTAAAAGTAATTTCACAAAACTTGTTTCACTCATTACAAAGATGATGGCATTAGTTCAAACAGTGTAAAAGCATATTTATTATTATAGTTAATCATAAAAAATATATATAATACTACTTATTCTATTCAAGATAAATTACAAGAAATTATGTAAAAAATTATTAGGCTACGTTCAAAATTTTAAGAACGTATGGCTTAGTTGGTCAGAGCGCATGATTTCCAAAGAGGACGGGTTGGACGGGTTCATATATAGCTACGTTTAAAAAAAAATATTGTGTTCTCAAAAGTATTTTTCTTTCCTAAGCGTGGAATAACACTTTAAAAAATGAAAAAAAATATTAGGCTACTAATGTTTTTACATAATATTATCAAGATTTCATAAATTTAATAATCAACCAAAAATGCATTCTAGTTTTATTATACATCAAGACAATGGATGTAGAGTACATATACAAATTTAGTGATTGTAGATTTAACAATATTTCACAAAAGAAAAAGAAAATTAGTTATAAAATATAGGGAAAATAAAACACCATTTGCTTCTTACACATTTAATATGAGCCATAGAACAATTTAAAACAGCGTCAACGTAAACCACGATAGGTACGCATATTTCAACTGTACCAAACCCACGTCCATCGATAAAACGAAACGTACACGCAAAAATATATAACCTTTTGCTTTATTAAAAAATATATATATTTATGAATCCATGGGCATTTTAAAAACCATAATTTAATAAAAGACAAAAAAATTAACTTGACATTTACCTAATGCTATCTAAACTGACAGTTCGTAAGGAACCCTACATTAAATACAGCGATCTATGAAAAGAGACAAAGAATTAAATAGAAAACAAGAAATTTGCAAATTAATATTAAAAAACCATAATAAACACCCATTGAGCTTAGAACATTAATAACACCAACTATAATTAATAATATCTATAATTAATAATTGGTTATATTATTTAATAGGTTTCCCTATGTGGGTTTGAAACTAGGCAAGCTTGAAATGCTTTTTTTTAAATTACATACAGGTAATAAAATATTTTTAGTCAATTTTAAAAATGGAAAATCATTTATATTAAAAAGATGTCGTAGGAAGGTTATCCAGATTAGAATTAGAAGACAGCATCTCAAGCTTTTACATGACTAAGGTACATATCATACGTTTTATATAATATCAATAATATTTATAATAACATAATATATACATATAATAATAATCGTTAATAGTTTAGTACATACAAACATTTTTTTTACATTGAAATGGAACATTTAAATCTACTATAAAACTCCATTAGAGTCCAAAAAATTTTTAATAATGTAATTACATGAAAAAAAAACAAAAAATTTATCATTAAAACAATTGAAACACCAATCGAAGACCTAAGGTCATTTCACTACTTGAATTAACTATTGTTTTTTTTTTCATATTCACATATTATGTTTATTTTTAAATAAAATTTTTAAACATATTTAGTCCATTGCCACTTTATATTTCCATCGCTCGTTTCTTTTTTTTTTAGAGTCCATCTTCCAAGCTACGGGATCATGTCAAGTCAATCAAGTCATTCAATCACTGCGTTACGGGTGAAGTTAAAAAGTTAATATAATATATTATAATAATAATAAAAATAATTCAATTAATTAAAAAAATATCAAAAAATATATTATAGAATATAAAAAATCGCGAAAGCCAGTCAGATAAAAATTGTATTTGGCCGTACATTATATGAGGCTGAAAGTTCACACGATTTTATTGAAAGCTCAATAATTAAGGCCATTTTTGTTTTGAAATGTGTTTTAGTGTCGATTCAATCACCTGTTTCATTAATTATTATTTATATCATTAGTTATAATCTTATTTCGTACTATTTTAAAAAATATTATACAAAAAAAATAGGTGGCCCTGATTTATTTATTAAGCTGAGGTTGTCGGTTCAAATCTTATAAACAGAATTTTATTCACCTATTGCTGTGTTTATTTACTTATTATAGTATTTACAAATTATATGTACATGTACGTTTATCAGTTTTTATTTTAATGTTACAGATCCTAATTTTAGACATAAACGTTTAAAAATATTATTCGTTAGCATGATTAAAATTGTAATATCACTAATATTAATTATTATTTATATATGCATGTTATTTACAATTGCTAGTCTATATATAGGTTACTGATAAAATTTAAAAAATATGTGATTAAACACTTAGGGCCACGAATTTAGGTCCAATTTTAATAGAATTTAATTCAATTTACTAAAAAAAAATCCCCCTACTGTATATCAGTATGTATGTACATATTAAACGACATTTCTCAAGAAACAGGTAACTAAATTGACACTTAATTGATCTTGGTCTTTACAGTAAGAACATTTAGTTACTAGTACGATCGACGAGTCTTGGTCGTTCAGGAGTTAGCTGTAGATGGCTGTACAAATTTGATTTTTATTTTCTTATAGTTCTGATTATTTTCTTTCCGAACAATGCGCAAAAGTTGAGAAATCTGAACTTCAGAGCGGCGACGACTCGTCGACCGTACTGGACATTATAGGAAGATAGATGTTAAGCGACAAACTCTGAATTAACTTTTTAACTTATTTTAAAATATATAAAACCATCCCACGTTACAGGGTGCGCCTTATTCGTTGCCGCTCGGTTGCGTCTCCGTTGATTTCTGCGTGCTCGGCCTGGATATGGGAGAAAACGGAAATTTTGTATTAAATAATATTTTTAGTCAGTAGGTAAAGTTTTTTGTGAGAATATACCTATACTACATAATTGTATATGTTTTCTCAGATCCTTGGTGAAGGATGAGGTTTAATATTGAGTTACATTGAAAAGTTTCTATAGAAGTCAACTCACGTTTCATTACGTTCCCGATGCCTGCTTCCATAGTGACGGGCAAGCGCGGAGGTAGGAAAACATCATTATAATGATCATAAAACAAAATCTTCCTTAAGTTAACTACTAATAGAATGTAATCAGCTTCACGCTGTATCTTGCACACAGCAGGGTAGGCAGAGGGAACCCAGTGTTAAGACACTCCGTTCCCCACTTTCCGCTAAGTTAATTAGAATGTAATTAACATCATATTATACCACTCATTAACAGTATAACATAAAATCGACAACTACTAAAACACAATATTGGATCCCATAACTATTTATTTATATACTGCGCATCCATATACCTGGTCTGCCTGAGGAAGCGCGCGGTGGCCACCAGCCGCGTCGGCTCGTAGTCGTCGTCGGCGGCGGCGCGCGCCCTCGCCAGCGCTCGCACGTGCTCCCTGAACGCCGCGCGGAGCTCCTCGTGGGAGGTGAGCTGCTCTGATATCTCGCCTACACTCTCTGTTACAATCAATTTACACGTTGAATCATATATAATCAGTAAATATTGTAGTTTTAAAAACAATAAGATTAGGATTAATAAGTATTAACTACAATGTTGCCAAGTCAACAGAAAAAAAAACTACACGATAAATTAAGACTTAGAATCGAATTCAAAGTAGAAAATGTCTAATTTATTACTAAAACTATTAAAACGGCAAAAAAAAGTTGAAAGATTGCTTAGTTTGAAATTACTCACCACCAATCAGTCCGTCCAGAGTGGTAGGCGGTCGTGACTGTCGGACGCACCGACGTTTCTTCGGCGGCATGCCGGATAGGTACGCATCGCTGTAAGGCTCGGACGATTCGCTCTGCCGCTGCAAGTCCCTAGTAAAAGTGGGTACCCAGTCCTCGCCCCAGTGCTGCGCTATCTGCGCAGGTGGCACCTACAACAATATTGAAATAGAACCCCCACCAACTATATAGTGTACACACCGACACGACACGACACATACATGTGGGTACCTGCCTGTTTCCTCGCAAATTATTTACTTTTCATAATCGAAACGATCTGATGAAACACACAGACACCAATAAGGCTAGTTAAAAGCATATATATATTTTTGAACAACGACCGCAAAAAGCTGCGTAGTTATGTGAAATTAATAGATTACCTTCAAAATTCCGACGATGACTGCTAATATTATAGCTCAAAAACAGATGTGAATGTTAAAAACAAAAATTAATTATAGTCAAAATAGTCTTATGTATAACGTATGTATAAATTGTATAATAAACCGTTCAGTAGAAATTTAGCAAAATCGTTAATGTTGTTTTTGATAAAACATAAATATACCTACAAATGCTCCATGAAAATCTTAAATGAAAAAATATATGTATGGATATAGCAAAAGTCTATATATATAGTCTATAGTAATGACAAAAGCAAGCTCATGACTTGAATTTTAGCCAAACGTAGCTAACACCCTATATCCTTACTAAAAAACAATTTAATAAATTATATCTACATACAAACACGTTTAGTTATATAAATGACGAAACATTGGGCATTTATTATAAAATTCTCACTTCTGTTATACTTACGAATCTTAGATTACTGCCATCATCCGGCGACGGGGGCGAGGCCGGGTTGTTGTGGTTGTTCTCGTTTGTGTGATTGTTTCGGTGGTTGTGCCTAATAACGCCACATATATGAGTAAATGTTTCCCATTAAATAAAAAAAACACATCAACATGCAAATTGTTGTTAAAAAAATGGCAAATCAAACCTCAAAAGTAAGGCTAAATCAGTGTAAATATGCTGAAGTCCGATGTAGTAAGATAGATCGATATAAAAATCTAGTCTATTCAATAAAAAATAAGACATCCGAAGAACGAAAAATAAAACAAAGTGATGAAGAGTGTAAAAAGCGCTAAAAGTACTTAAATACGACATATCTATGAGTGTATCAACAACCGCACATGCACCTAATTATAGGTAGCGTTGCCAGGTGCCTGGAAAAGCCGGATTCCTGACAAAATCAACGGTCGTCAGTTCTCCCATTTTGAATTTAATTAAGTTGTTACATTTTATTTTGTTTCTCTTGGAATTTAACTAAATTCATGGGAAACAATCGAAAAAACTCCGGTTTGAATGGTAGAAATTTCATTTGTCAACACAAAATCCTTAACTATGAATGGCGTCCAGAATTTTTAGCCAAATGGCTGGCAATACTGGCTGGCTGATTTATCCGGATGTTAGATTTGACAACCTGGCAACCCTTATAATAGGTCCTGTAACATGTATTTGGCCTTACCGGGCTCTGCCCCTGTGCGAGGAGCGGCGGACGATACCATTGGCCCGCGGGTCAAGCCGATATTGCACATCGGAGCTATAGCTAGTTTTAAATTGTATTAGAAACAGTTCTTAACATTTATAAAATATATGCATAAGTTGACTTTAAACTTATTTTAGATTATTTTTTTTTAAATATAAAATTATTTTATCGACTAACAGAATAAAAAATAATCACATTTATATGTTTACAAAAAAAAATCTTACGCATTTACCTTATGCTTCCATAACTGTTTCCAATCAACTGGCGCTCAGGGCGACCACCCAGGTGCGCGCTAAGCATGTAAATGTATGGACAATGAAATAAAAGGCAGGCGACTCATATCTTATGACGATCGATAAAAATGTTATTTAAAAACGTGATTAGTTGGTATATAACAAGATTTACAAAGCTGTAATGTAATTACTTTATTGAGCTTTATTTTTAAAAGCGATATAATTATAAGGATTGCTCTAAATAATAGGGGAAGTCCGGGCAACTGCGGTCGGTGCCCGACAAATTTTTTAAAATCGAATCAAAACAAAAAAAATGATATGAAAAGGCTTTCTTTAAATATTACACATAAAATACATTAAACCTAGTTATTGTTGATGTTTGACTTTGTTTTCCGATTCAATACTTTTTATTATATATTATTTCAGTCAAATTATTGTCAAAGCTTTTTGCTATTATAATAGATCATATTAAAAATATATATTTTTCTAAATATACCTATAAACCATTTTCACGTGTATTTTTTTAAGGTTACAATAATTCTGCGAATAAATTACGTATAGAATAGTATTTGTATTATAAATGTCGCTACGTTGTAAGCATTTCACTTTTCAGAATAGGCAATTAAATAAAGTGAAATAATAAAAGCTATCTAACCTAATAACGAACTTATATACACATTGGTGTTTCCATTATAGCCTAAATTTTTAAAGACATTTGCCCGAGCTTCCTCTATAAATATGTAATTTAATACTAGAATAATATACAATTATTTTTCTTCACAATTAAGTAGTAATATAGTATTTTACATTATGGGATTTTTCCATACAATAATAAATTTGGGGCTTTAAATATTTCATAAATATTTTCACCTGTTATGCCTTCCGTTAAAATGGTAGTGGTTGTGACCATTGGGATTGCCGTGAATATCCGAACGGGAACCACGAGATGTTCCGGGATGGCTAATAGAAGTAAGTTTACGCTTAATTACCATTAATACCGTAAATTTTATTACAAGATTAAACTTGTCACATATAAAATAACAAAGTTAATGGGTCACTTGCATACTAAATATTAATATATACTCTAAAACTATATTAAAAAATTTTAAAATAAAAGTAAATTACTCTGGGCCGCAATGAGCTAACTAGAGAATAAATAATCTTCTAGTTCATGAAAAATGTGTGGATACTGTATATCTTAATAAGTCATTAATTGTAAATTAATTATATCTGTAACAAATTTGAAATTTGCCACAAAAGTTAAATGTGCAACAATGTTTGTTTTTTATTAAAAAAAAATTGTGCTCATAAAAAATTGTATATGCTTTTGTCTACCATGTGTTACATTATAATTCTTAAAATATTTTCATATAGCCAATTACCGTCTTTGAATTTTACTATAACTTTTAAGATTATAGGTACAAAAATAGATTAAGTTTTAAGTGTTCATCTCACAAAGAAAAGATAACCTTGAAATTGTACCTGTTACGATAGATTTGGATCAAGCGACGGTGGATGTGCATCCTACCCGAACTCGACGGCTGGCTATAAAATAAGCAATTCTAGCAACATTTAGTAGTAAGTGAACGTAAATACTTTTTTATATTAGACAATGATGCGAATTAGATCAGCAAATACAGTCCTAGATATGCCACATATATATTATATGAGCTAAAACGACATTTAAGCGAAATGTAGCTTATATATATTAAAAAAATACAAGTACAGGATTTTTTCCCATTTTTTTTATACTTCAAAGTAAAAATGTTATACAAATTAAACATTTGTTTACAATTTGTAAACAAATATTTTGAATATATAATATTTGTTCAATATCTTTAATTAAAACATCCAAACTAAAACAAATCAATACTGCCTTTGAAAAAATGTCAAATTAATTGACCAAATTGAAGTTTGATGTAAAATATAGACTAGCGGTGGTTACATTACTAATAGAAAATATCGTAGTCTGTAGATCCCATTCAGTTAATCTAAAGTTAGACATCTAATGTATTAAATTGTGTAGGTGTGTTACTTGAGAATATGTTAATATCACGAGCACCCTCGCCTCCACATTGTGGAAACCTTAACGACGTTCTTTACATTAACGAGTGCGTGTACCTACATCTGACTTTCATCAAATAAACCATTTTAGCCCATTGTCAGGTATGTCCATGTTAAGACATATCTTATCAAAACGAAATCATACTAACGAATAAGTACCCGTTTACTTCACTCAACTTACTTTTGAGAATGAAGTAAAGAAACAACGCTAATTTTGTGTAATAATAATTCTCTGCTGCTTTCATATTTATATATATTTATAAAGTATAGGTTATATGTGAAAATTTGTGGAATTGCAAGTATAAGTCTTATTATTAATAACTTTTGTTTTATTGTAATTATTTATCAATTTTGTCATTATTAATCAAACATTTTTTTTGTTTAAAGTTGTCTTATATACATTTTCAATATCTTTTTTTATTATATCGCACTCCCGAGATTACAATTACTAACGTTAACGTAGGGAACGTCCCTAGTTACGTTAGGTTATTATGTTAGGTCAAACAATTATTAAAAGAAATCATTTAACTTAACAAATTTGCAATCCCATCCAAATAAATACAAAATACCAGCCCTTAAATGTTCAAATAGACTTACTTAGATCCACGATGAGTGCGGCGCCCACGATACCCACGATACGTGTGATGGTGGGTGTGATCTGAACGATAAGACGACGAGGACGCCGACGGACTATAAAGTACGAATTATGTGCCGTGGGTAAAGTTATAGAAACAAGTATGCCTAGATATCGATGTTTTTATTTTGATCTATTTCTTATGTATTGATTAATTTATTCATTATTCGTGTCAGAGGGCAGGTAGGTCAGTTGCCCCCTCCCTCCCCTTTTATCTTTCTAGTAGTCACAACAGGCATATTTTAAATCAAAATCAATTCAGTAGATTATGACTGAAACATAACATTATGTAATTAACAATTCAAATTCCTGTATAAAATTATAAATTTCTATTATTCTACAAATAAACGACACAATAAGCTATAGTAGTAAACTCACTTATAATGTCTGTTTTCATAGCTACGGTCCGAGCGCGACGAAGTAACCGTGGATGTAGCGCTATGAAACAAAATTTACGAAAATTGGATTTTTTAAATCTAAGTATACCCTATATAGTATATTACGCATAGCATTTGCATATTTTGCCAAAAGAAAGATTTAGAAAATCTCATTATAATTCCAAAAAAACAAAAGAAACGAACGAAAAGAAAAAATCTTCAAAACGAATAACATATCCATTTAATGATTCCATATTAAGCTCCTATACTCATATGAACCTGTACATGTAAATTACTCACTTGCGTCGTCCACGGTGGCTGTCGTACGAACGCTCCGGGCGCGACGACCGAGGATGACTATAAAACCAAGTTCTATTGTACTATTTGACGATGAAAAACATATATAGTCCGAAATATTCTTCATATTTTTTACTTTATCATGTTTTTTTTTTGCCAATTCGTTTGTATTTTTTTTAAAACATCGTTACGATTAAATTTTGAATGAAAAATGTAAAATTTTGACAAGTCGTGGTTCTCGTGATTAAAATATTTCTGACTGTTCTTTCTATAATATAACGACTTTTGCACACGTAATAAATACCTATTTAAATAACATTGATTATTATAAATAGATTTATATAGTGAAAAGAAATTCTAATGCAAAACGCAAATGAAAAATCAACTGAAAATACCAAAGCGGACATTCAGCCGGACGAAAAACGTGTAAAAAAACAGTAAGCGTAAACGTATTATAAACGTAAAGCGAAGTATTACAAAGATAACAACAAACAGTTCATAAATTACTATTTTTCTCTCAAAAAATTGTATTTTATTACAATAAAAGTAAGAAAACACATTTAATATAACAATTTTCTTTGAACGAA
This sequence comes from Heliconius sara, assembly GCA_917862395.2. Taxonomy (NCBI): domain Eukaryota; kingdom Metazoa; phylum Arthropoda; class Insecta; order Lepidoptera; family Nymphalidae; genus Heliconius; species Heliconius sara. The sequence goes on along the minus strand of OU860800.1, from coordinate 13,285,050 downwards.
TATATGTGTATCTTGTTATCTCTTTAGTGCAAAATTTTGATAAATATATGATATATATATTTATATATAAACGACATCGAATACATCAACTCACTTGAAGCGTCCACGAGGCTCATACGGACGCGAAGAAGACCGCGAAGTAGACGCCGAGGCCGACGCTCTACAAAGTACGATTCATTTAAGACAATCACGCGTTTCTATTAATTCAACAAATTGAAAATATGTTTATATACTTGAATATAATATTATATTTATGTAATGTATTTAACTTACTGGGACTCTGACATACTGTCGTCGAATCCATATATATCGTGTACTGGCGCCGATGATGTAGACGGAGCGCTACAAAATATGGCTTTATTAACTAAATACTAGTAAAAATGGGCCTATTTTATTGCACTTAGTCGATAATGTATGAGCTTTTATGTTTTGATCATTTTACTTTTCATTCAACATAACAATAATAATTCTGTAGCATTATATCACTTTAAAGAATAATTTTTATGATCTTATATTTTAAATCTTGTCTAAAAATATGTAATTTTACCTGAGGCAGCCCCATTAGACTACACATTCAGCATTGTAATAAATTATCGACTTGCTGTAAAATTTGCTTATTATTTAAAAAAAACCTATATATTTCCTATCAAAATGTGTTTTTAGTATATTTATCATATATTTCATTATTATTTATATTTAATCTCACCTATATCGTGTACGCCGGCCTCGATACAGATCGCCATCCCAATAATCATCGTAATTCTCTACGAAGGGGCACGGCCGACGGCCCGAACTATCGAAATTACATCAATTTACTTTAATTTCAATAGAAATTATAAAAAAAATTACCTATATTTTCATGTTTTCACAGAATTCAATTGTATATTAACCTTTTTTGAATAGTATATATATATCTATATATATATTTGAAAAGTATTAAAATATAATCGTCACAGAAATATTTTAACATATTATTAATATCATTCTAATGGTTCAAAAGAAAAAAACTCGCAAGGGCCAATTTTAAACGCGTTGAGCCAATCGATTATTCAACATAAGAAACCAAGTGATTTACGGAGTGACACGAAATACTGATTATTCGGAAAAAAGATTTTCTGTTATTTTTTGCCTTATCGTCAGAGAATTCGATTATGAAATACGAATTTAAATACTAAAAATACACACACACAGTATATAATAATCATCGAGTATTTCAATTTTATAGTAAATTATATTTATCGAACAATTTTCACATCTCATGTTTTTCTAAACAGACAAATAATTCTTATAAAGACCAATTTGGCCCTTACGACGTCGAACCAAAGGAGAAAAAACATTAAAAAAAAAGTGTGTCACAGATGACACTCACGTTCTGTCACGCGATCGATGCGACATATCCGAAGTGGAACTAGAACCGTAGTCGCTATGTTCGGCCATCTCCGCCGCCTCGAAACTGGGATTTGAAATTAGGTCGTGTATACATGGCTGGCGTGATAAAATTTGCGTATACAACGAAATGATAATGGCGATTCTATTATTCTACATTTTATTGCCAATTGGTTGAAACGAATGTCATATAGAAACAATATAGAAGCTATATATTGGTATTTGACTTATACGACGTTAAGGTTCAATTAAGATGTCTCGCTGTACTTGAATAGAGTGGGTTCAAAACACATTTATACGAGATTTTATGGTCATTATAAATATTTCTTGAAATATAAACACGTGCAATGTCTATAACCAGCAAAAATAACTGTAGTGACGTATTCGACATGTCCGACCTTTTCCTACCTATAAAATTGCGTGAAACAAAAAAAAGCACAAATCCTATCCAATTTTGAAAAACCCTATGCAAAACCAAAATCACAACAATTAGACAATTATACACCAAATCTGTAGGTAGTGGGCTTTTGTGCATCTTGTTATACATCTATCGTATGTATGACATGAGTGTATAACATATAATTAAAAGTAAAAGACTAATATGACGCCGCGGCACATTATCTAACTATAAAAGCGACGGTTGTGGCTTCGATTCCCAATCGGAGAAATGAATTATTTTCATTTTCTCGCTCTGGTAACGAGAACATTGAGCTGTAGGTGACAAACCGAGTGTCTTGACACTGACTTTTCACTCCAATATATGTAGAAAGCGTAAATGTATGTATAAATAACAATGTATAAATGGCTGTGTGATGACAAAGCACTTACTTATTGCCAGCTAGTACGCAACCAATGGTGTGGAGATGCAACGGCAATGGTACGGTGTATATCGGTGCGCTAAGAAATAATTATTCATGATACAAGAATATATCGACTACAGTACAAAGAACGCTACGAAAAGACGCCATTACCGACCTCGGTGCTATCAGATACATATTGAATATAAAAAAATAATTATAATATATGTATAGAGACATTTGTCACGGCGAAGCCATCTTGTTAGTTTGACATTAAACTGAGACATCAGTTACTTTGTTTACTAAGACAAAATCCATCAAAGGGAATTTTTCATATATCAAAAAATAAATTTTGTATTAGAAATCCAAACACTTGATTTAAGTGTTAGAAGAGAAGAGAATAGAATAGTATAGATGTATGAATATTTAATTTGGACCTCACCTGTAGTGCAGATGGTAGTGAGGCGCGTAACATCGTACGCCGTTCACTGGCCACCCGACGTAGATACTACACAGTCAACAAATCTATCTTACTACACCGCAAAATAAATGGACTAGTCACTGATACTAAAACGCTATTTATAAATATATAATATAATATAGTATATTTTCATCTCAGATCGAGAATCGAACCTAAACTCACCGATAGCCGCTATAGAGGATCGAAGGAGACTAGTAATATGCTTATATGTTAAGTGCAAGGCGATTTGGTTAAACAATGTGTTTTTTTAAGCTTTAAATTGTTTATTTCAATATAATAAGATCAATAATAATTGTGTAACTTACCTTTCTCTTGCATACACGGCTGAGGACGATTGAAATTGGTTCGAATTCGAGGCTATTGCGGAAGCTCCAGAACGGTCTATATATTGAGGAGATATGGGTAAAGTGGGTATGGGTATAGCGGGTATTGTCGGTAAAGTTGGTACTATGGGGGGTACGGGGACTAGTACGGGGCGTGGGGAGAGAATGGACATCGTGGGTACCATGGGTACTGTGTGTACTATGGGTACAGAACCCATTGGCGGAGCGGATGGTGCGGAGGAAACCATTGAAACAGTCGGTATAATGGGTGCAGTTGGTACTAGTGGTACTGAATGGGTTGTAGTGGGGGTTTGATAAGTGGACACGTTGGGTACAGTGGTGACCGTGGGTACTATTGGAGTGGTAGTGGATGATGTTCCCGAAGTGGGGTTGACGAGAGTCGTTATAGTGGGTACGATGCCGGCTGGGGTGGCCTCGCTGGGGTAAGGGCTAAATTCTTCAATGTCATCTGGAGATCGCTCCATGGCCTCAGATTGTGAATATGTCGCATCCACTATATCCATAGCCGTTTCTGACGAAGTTTCCTGTAACATGAGATTGAACCATTTCAGTTGTGTCGCAAGTAACATTAATAATATTAATAATTCAACACATTAACAAAAAAAATCTTACTACACGCAAACGATTCCGGTTCTTAACTACAAAAACCACTTCGCAATAGCAATGTTAAAAAATGAGTTACTAATATCGCGATTTTTTTAAAAAAATATAAATTAGAAACAAAAATATATTTCGTAGACATTTTTTTTTGCATTTAATCAAACAAAAAGAAACAAAAATATAATTATTAACGACATAAAAAAAAAGTCTGAAAATATACAATTTTCAACCCTTATTGTAAACGTACCGACGAATCGCCCTGGGACGTCCCCTTGCGCCGTATGAACTGCGCACAGTGCACCTTGTTCGTCTCAATGCGACTTATAGCCGTGTTCAGGTTCTCCATACCGAGACTGTAGAGGAGGTCGCGGACGGGTTCATCTATGTTTTGGATTAGGTCACTCTGTGGAAGATTTTTTTTTAAATACGATATTAAAATATAAATATTATATTTTATTATTTGTCTTGAGATTCACACTGTATCCCGGGGTAGACAGAGGGAACTTAGTGTTGAGACACTGTTCCCCATACACCACCCAATTTTCGAGACATTGCGTGTTGAACGCCGTAACTTAACGCCGCCCTGTCTTGTTATCAGGATAAAGAACTGAAACACTATTTACAAATCATCATTCATATCCCTGAGTGGAAATCGAACCCACTAAATCGTTAAGTGATTAAGGCTTTGCTTCTATTTAAGCGCTTCAATTTAGATTAATCCCATTTGTGGAAATGAAATATTTAAATATCTTCATTTTTTCGCTCTGGTAACGAGGCAAAGCCCTGCGTTTAGTTCACCACTCACCACTTCACAAATCGGATATTGTGGTCTTAATAGGAGCGGAGTGTCTTAACTAAAAAGTACCAAATAATACTCACAATAAAAGATCTATATATCCGTCTCAACCCTTCAATACCTTCCAAGCAACAGTATGACAGCACACCACACAGTTCATAGAACATTCTAGGGTACACTATGCGGAACCTTCTAGAAAACATCTCGTTGTTCTCCATCTCTAATACCGTCATCGCTTCGTTTAGGAAACGGATTATCACCGCTTTCATTGACTCCACTAAATCAACGCTTGGACGTATAGGTGTTATTAGTTGCTATAAAAAAAAGGAAAAAAATTGTTTGAAACTTACTAATAATTAATAATTAAATAAATTTAAAACATCTTTTTTTCTATTTTAAGCGGAATTACTCTTGTACAATTATAATTTATCTAATCTTTCGTAAAAAAAATTAAATAAGAATATAAATTAAAGCTATTAATAAAAGCCCACATAAAAAAATATTACAAGCAATATACGCAAAAAAGAACATAAAAGAAAACATTAAATATGTTGTAACAATAATATAAGAATTTCGACGTATCGATTATTCACTACAAGCGTTTCCAATCGATGCGGATTCAGATACCTTTAAAATTTTATAAGCATTCAAAAAAAAAATATTATTCTTTCCTAAGTATAGGCATTAAAGAGATATACGTATAAACAAAACCCACCATCCTAGCAATAAAAACGGCATGGCGGGCAAATATTATTTCGGCCAATTGATCCTGAGTGTCCACTTCGTAATCCCCTTGCATTATCTCCCGCATGTGATGCTGTAACCTCCTTCGCAGTGGCAACAGTTCCTCTGGTACTAGAGTACGACCACTAGAGAACGCCGTTGCTTCACGCTGCAAAAAATGTATAAATGTAATAAATAAATCCGTCCGTAAAGGTTGTTTTGATGTAGCGGCAAAATTTGATTGTAAGCGCGACGGTTGTGGGTTTGATTCCTATGAGGGGGATAAATAGTTTTTGAGTTGGCGTTGAGTCTCGCTACTTAACGCACGTCTTGAAAATTGACCTGGAAGTGAGGGACGAAGTGTTTTAACACAAGGTTCCTTCTGTCTATCTGTGCCGCTATGTGTAGGATAAAGTGTGAAGCTAAAAAAATATTAATCATATTTTTTTTTGTTGTGCTCTCATATGAAACAGTAATAAAAAAAGTAAATTTATTTTTATTATTTAATTACAAAAAAATTATATAATAAAGTATTATTTTTTATACATACCAAAGTCAAGAAAGCAGCTATCATAAGTGACTCTTCATTGATAGTATTCCTGTCAAACCTCTCGAACAGAGTCTCTACATTGTTCTAAAATACAAAGCAAAACAAAATAAAATTTATATAACTTATAAGTTATTAATATTATTTCAAAGTCTTTACATTAATTAATATATGTAATAAAAAGTTACCTGTATACGACTTGTGCTGCTATCGCGTAATCTGGGTCCCCCAGCTCGCAGAGTATCTTCCCTATTAAATTAAAAAAATATATTTAATTTCCTCCTACACTGATATGACTAATTATTTATAATAAAAATAAAAAACCTACGATAGTATTAATATTGAAAATAAAAAAAAACGGACGACAACTTTAAAATTAAATAAATATTAGTTAATAATTACTGTTCAAAATAACGTGGGAATGAAAAATTTTGAAGTGAATAACGTCATACGTCGTCTACTAGTCGTCATAAGTTACTACTAGTACACTACTAGTACTATATGCATAAATTCTAAAAATGGTAAAATAATATTTTTATAATATTAAATAATTTTCTGCACACAAATACAACAAAATAACAAAACAAAACTCACCGGCGCCTTTGCAACTGGCGTCTAGCGTGTGGACTGTCACAAGGCAAGAATCTGTCGTATATCAAGTTCAATAACGACACCGACTGGGGACGAGGAGGTTCTTCTTCTAAAAATATAAAAATAATAATTATTATGAGAATTACAATTTGTTACATTAATAAACGTCTACAAGTTCTCGCTTTATCCCATCCCATAGCAGGATAAGAAAATAGAACGTAGTCGCTCCCAAATTCGATTGGTTTGAGTGTTGGAACTCAACACTCAAACCAATCGAACACACACACAAAGAATGGAAATCATATTATGGTAGTGTACAAAATTCATGAGACAATAACATAATATATTGTCTCAATGTAAGTGAATTTTGTATTCTTATGAGAAATAAATATCTTAAACCAGAATGGGAATCAAACCCACATACATCGCGTTTACAGTGATTGATCCTACTGCATTTTGACGGAAAGCAAATGGAAAAAAACGTGAAAAAATTAAATGTAATATTAGTAATTGAATGGATATTATACTTACGATTGGGATCGCTGGAGCCTCCATTTTCTTGATCTTGAGGTTGAGCAGGACCTGGTTGATTCTGGTTGTTTTGATCTTGACTGGCCTGGCTTTGACCAGGTTGGCTCTGATCATCTTCGCTTTGACCATTCTGTCCTGAGCCCTGGTCAGAGTCATCCTGTCCCGACCCACCCTGGCCTGGCCCTCCATGGCCTGAACCTCCTTGGCCTGAACCTCCCTGGCCAGAGCCACCTGGGCCAGGACCACCCTGGTTACTCGAGCCTTCGCCAGCTCCGTTACCACCGTAACCTTGTCCTTGGCCTTGATTGGCCTGGCTGTCTCCACTCTGGCCAGAGCCACCTTGTTTTGATCCAGAATCGTCCTGGCTGGTCCCTGCGTGGCTTGTACCAGCCTGACTTGTGCCTGCCTGGCTTAACCCAGATTTATTAGATGCAGTCTGGCCTGGACCTTGATCTAGTCCAGGTTGGCGTGGATTTGCTTGGGCGTCAGCATTATGGTCGCCAAGATTTTCATTGGCAGTTTGGTCCTGACCATTTTGGTTTTGTTGTCCGGCCGATTGGTTCACATTTATGTTGGGATTGGGTATTTGCTGTAAGTGGGCGTGCAATATTCCTTCCATTCCAGGAACTAGGCCTTGCCGTATCACTGACGATAGAATGTTCTGCAGGAGCTCAGCAGTTGGCGGTCCACCGGCCCATGGCATTTGGGCGAGGTATACTAAACAAATAAAATACTCATATACTATGTATTGATAAGTTGTAATATGTTACAAAGTAATAAATGCAGATATAAAAATGTAATCACCATTACTAAATAAATATTATATAAAACGGTTAATGTTATTCATTCTTTAAAAAAAATATTTTGTTTATTAGACAACATATGTAACACCCAAAATAAGTTCCTTGACACCAATACAATAAAAATCCCCCATGTACAGTACGGTCGACTAGTCGTGACAACCTTGAAAGTGTGTCGCAAAACGCAATTTTTCTTACTATTGATTATTTTGTTTCAGAATCAGAGTTGGACATGCTTTAATTGTAATTAACAATTGAATATTAAATAATTTGGTAATTGTACTATAATAAAAAAATAATTAAATCAAAATTATAATTTTCACACAATAAAACAGATCGGCGCGTCAACGGCACTGTCAATCTAAATATCCAAACTAACTCTGAGAGCCAAAAAGCTGAGGCCCACCAGCTGCGACGTCTTGTTGCGGCATGGGAGCGGCCGCGCCTTGCGGTATTTCCTCCATACTCATCACCACTTCCACACCACCTAGTGTACCAACTTGGCCCAGACCACGGAATAGGTTCTCGAAATCTGCGAAGAAATGGGATAATGATATGGATGGGTATTATAATTAAAAACATTAAACTATTTTAGATTGGGCTAGTCGCTTATATTTTGGTATTGAAAAGATTCTAGAAAACCCAATTTGTGGTCAATGTATTATAATGTTTAGTGTATACAAATAGTTTAGTGTAGTATATTTAGATTTTTTAAAAATTAACTAGACTTAGTATTAAACATATTTTATTCTTCTGATTTATTTATTAATATTTTTTTATAATTTTAATAATATTTTTTATTTATATAAAAGAACATTCAAACTAAATGTCGAATCAAAAAATATATGAAGTACTTACCAAGCATAACTTGACGACGATTGCCTTGTCCATCTTGATTATTCTGATTCTGATTATTCTGAGCCTGACTCTGATTATTCAGATTCTGAGTTTGGGGCTGATTCTGATTTTGACTCTGATTCTGGTTTTGGCCTTGATTTTGATTTTGACTATCAGGATTCACGGGTATCGGAACTCTTGCTTCTATTTCCACTTGGTATGTAATAGGGTCCGGTTGTACGTTAATATTGACTGTTTGCTGATTATTTGGTTGAGTTTGAGTTTGGCTTCTCTGTGATGGTGGCTCAGCTTGGCTCGAGCTTGATGCCTCGTGAGGCGCGCGACGGGTTGTCGAGGATTGTATTACGTTTATGTGTGTCTAGAGAAATAGTTTAAAAATAAAGATTTATAATAACTTCAAATGATATTATTTATACGATCTAAGTATTTGCATTGATTTCCTATTGATAACCTAGAGTTAAATGGAAATCTAAATTGTGATAGATCGTAATTCTTAAGGTTAATATATTGATTTATCTTCACACTTTTCCCACATCTAACATTTTGCTTATTTTATACACTCTTAATATTATATGATACACGTCAGTGCTTTGCCTAACCAGACTAGAAACATTCAATATATTAAAACCTCCGATTTCCATACTTTTCTTATTCTTTTAAAAAAAATATTATGTTGCATGTAGTTATTGTTAAATATAAATTAAAACTAAATTAGCAAATAACATCAAAAACCTACCTGTACAGGGAACGGCGTACGCATCAGTGCCTCGGAAGTAAGGCGCGAGTTCTCATGCGTCATCAGGAGACCAATGTCGGAGACAAGATGGTAGGCGTGGGAGAAGCTGTGGTACAGTTCCGCTGATATCTCCGCGGTACGCTGACGACGTTGGAGCTCTTCTTCGTCCAATTGTATCTACAAATTATTGACTTTCTTCTTAACGTATCTTTGGTTGATTGCTGAAGATTCTCTTTTTCCAATGACCACCCATTTTATAGACATATACATACATAGTGGAAAAAAGGATCCGCCTTTTCTTGCTTTATGAAGATTTTTTTAAACTAAATAAAATAAGCCTACTCTGCTGTCTGCGGGATACAGCGTAACGTTAAAAAAAAGTATTAATATTTTCCAAGTAACCCACATGGAATTTATTGTAAAATTGAATTTATTAAAAAATTTAATTTATAGTCCCATTTTGGCTACTTTAGATTTTTAGGTTCTTACACAAATCAACAGCTATACTAAAAAATGTTTTACAATTATTTTAATAAAAATTAAGATACATAAATAAAACTCAAAATATATTTATTGATAAATAACAATTATACAGTTTTTCTCAATATCTATATAATATGAAGAAAGAAATTGAATCTATATAAGGTGAATTATATGAAGTTATGAAAGTCCAAACGACATGTATTTCCTCTAAGACTTGCCCACATGACAGTGCTAAAAACGTCAACACTAGTATCAGTCCATAAGATTTTTTTTATAGTTGTTAGATAATGAACCCAATTTTTTTTATATCAATAAAATATATCGCAATTAAAGAAATTTGTCGAAAAACACATAAGTTACTTTTATATTTACACGCCCAATATATGTTTATAAGGTACACTTTGTTTTATAAATTACTGCTATAGTGATTAAAAAAATGTGCTGATAAAGCAATCTAAAATATCTAAAAGAAAAAGCAACATTTACGCAAGGTACACCTCAGCACAAGAGGCTACTCGTTTCTCTTTCTTCAACCTACTCTAGTGAAATATAGTAATCCACGCTACTTTTCCGCCTCCATAACTGATAATGATTTTTATATGTAAAAATAGCCTATTTTTTATATTTGAAAGACGCCTTACTTGAGGATTGTTGACTTCGCGCAGAGTCCTCACGTACAACTCCCTGAAGGGCGCGAACTCGGCGTCGAGATTGTGCAACTGTTCAACAATCTCGCCGAAGTCGGCCGGCGGCGTGTGGTACGACGAGCGCATTGCACGTATGCTAGGGAGGAGAAAATAGTTGGTTGAAGAAAAAAAAACTCACTTAAAAGAATATATTTTAAATCCCACGAATGAGGGTCGAACCCATAACTATCGCGTTTAGAGTCAAACGCTGTCGTACTGCGATGGCTTCGTGGCGGCGTCGTTGGACAAAATTGGCTATACTATTGATTACAATAATGGCTGCAGCATTGGCAATAGTATTGATTACAATATTGGCGTAACATTGGCGCTGGTATTGACTACAGCATTGGCTATAGTAATGGCCATATTGGCTATGACCATGTTGGCTATAGCCATATTGGCTATATTGGCTATAGCTCAGCCATGGCTAAGCACAAAATTATAACGTACTTTGTTAAATAATTCTAAGCAACTATACCCTATTCACGAAGGCATGAGATAAGAAGTAAACAAATCAAAAAAGATTACTTTCTAGGTCACGACTAATGGAGCTTCTTAGCTTAATATACTATTTATTAAATAAAAGAAATATCCATGTATTTATGGATGTACGTAATATTATTGAACTGTGTCTATGGAACTTATTAGTTAATAATTATTATGATTTAATTTATCGATTTAATTCATCAATGCAACGCAAAAAATATGCAAATTTATAAAAAAATAAATGAAAAGAAACGGACATAATTAAAAATAAAGATTGTTTTCATATTTAAAACCAGGACCATTGTAAAAATCTTATATCAAATATAAAAAATGTTTTTATTCACCCCACTAAACTGTTTCAAAAATACCATAGATTATTTTCTTTATTTTCATAATATTGTTTAAATACTTGACATGTAAAAACACCCAAAAGCCAACTTATTTTCAAACTAGTTAATTTATATAAATTAAGAGTGACACATTAAAATGTGATGTTTTGTCAGCGATCAGGTTATATCCGCCATTTTTACTATTAACCTGCTCATAGGACAGTAGATACTGTAATTATTCCGTTCCGTTTTACAAATATGCAGCAGGTACACAAAACCAAAAATCTATTTACTACACGTTTATGAGTAAAATAAATATCCATTTTTTTATACTAACGCCATTTTTTTTATGTAAAAAAAAACTCAGAATAAGGCCACACCACAGTAGGTTAACCAACGACATTTTTTTAACAGAATACGAAAACCGAAATCTTTCAGTTTCCTCCAATTAAAAAAACCCTTAAAAGACGCCTTCACTAAAAGAAATATAAGATAGTCCTAGATGAAATGGGCAGCTAGATTAACATGTAAGTGAGTAGTAAAGTTTTAATGTACCTAGTGGAGGAGACACTGTCGTACATAGGAACAATAATATTTCAAAAGACAATAAATTACAGTTTAAGCAACTTTTCTTTTTGTAACCGATCTATTTATTGTGTAATATAAACTAACAAAATTAGGCCGCTATATGCTAAAATAATTGCTTTTGATTCTATTTATAAAGTCTAGGGAAGGTTTATGAGTTTAATAAATATTAGAATGAATTAAGTTTTTTAGTTATAATTAACTATTTTGAATATTTTCGAAAAATTATTCAAAAAGTGTTAGAAAATAAGTCAAAAAGCTTCCAATTACAGGATTGTAGATCAACTGGGAAAAGGAAGTACAGCTTACTTAAATTGGAAAACTTAAGTATGCGGGCATATGCACATATCATTTTGTATGCAATGAACTACAAATATAAGTTTGTAATGTTTTTCTATGAAATAAAAGTACATAATAATATATATAAATTTCAGCTTGTTACCTCCAGCATTCCTGAGGAAAAGGGTCATGACAGAGGCCTAGAATAGGATCATCCTGGTACTCGTGGTGTCGTAAGAGGTGACTAAAGTACGTGTGGTAGAGTCACGTCGCCAGCAATGGCAACACGCATGGGCAGACTCGACCGGATCATTACCACCCCCGGCATTTAAAACCGGTGTGAAGTAGTGGCTTTATGCCATTGTGCTTCGCATCAGGTAATGCCGGGCCCCGGCGCCCAACCCGTCTTAAAGGCCGGCAACGCACCTGTAGCTCCTCCGGGGTTGCACGGGGCCGTGGGCGGCGGTAATCACTTACCATCAGGTGACCCGCACGCTCGTGTGCCGTGTCTTTTTCATAAAAAAAAAATGTTTTTTTGTTTATCATACTATCGTGTTTTTATCAAGATGGAGAATAAACGTTTCTTAATATATTTTTTCTTTTTTTAGCTATGTATCTTGTATGAAGCAGGATAGCCAGAGGGAGCCTAGTATTAAGACACTCCGCTCCCCACCTTCCGCCGATTTCTGGAGTCCGCCATTGCCTATTGAGTGGCGAGATGTTGCGCTGTACCTTAACAAGACACCAGAGGGAAGACATGATAATATTAAATATTTCATCTCCTCCAGTGGGAAATCGAACCTGACCCACGAATGGCATCGTTCATTAATATAAGTTTCTATTATTAAATAAATTTTCCAAAAAAAGTTTGTATTATTAAAACGATACTTTCAATATTGTATGTGTTACTAGCGCCTGTAGCTCTATCGAGACTGCCAATCGGCAAGTTGTTCAACGATAACCTTAATAACCAATACTCATTTCATACATTGTATTCTTATCGAGGTACTTTTAATTAAACACAGAATTGGTGGTTTCCATTATAATGGTATTAATGTCACCAGTCAAACTTATGTGTTTAAAAAAAGGCAGTAGCGTATTCGATATTTTATTTCTAAGCTTTACACTTTAAACACCTTCGAAAATTGTTCCTCTAGCCTCGTTCCATTAATTTTTGCAGTTGCAGTTGTATAGGAGTATATTGCGCAATGCCTCCAGAATTCGGCAGAAAGTGAGGAACGGAGTGTCTTTACACAAGGTTCCCTCTGTCTACCCTGCTGTGTGCGGGATATAGCGTGAAGCTGATATTTTATTAATTATTAACAATTGTTTTTAATGTGTTCAAATACATTATAAATTTACTTAGATTTTTTATATGCCCTAAATTAAAATACACGTTTATTAGCATTGTAACTTAATTATATACAAATATTATATACTAACCTTCTACCGCGACTCTGCCTAGTACTGCCAGAGGGTGGCTCAATCTGTAAAACGTTATTGCATTAATAAATAATAAAACAACAAATAAATCGCAACATTGCCTTGCAAAAAAAATTAAAAATACTAACTAATAAAGGTGTGAGTAAAAATTGAGTTAAAAAATTTAAGCAACCCATAACCTACACCTTTGCCACACTATTTATTCATTATTAAAATTGTAAAGCGATTTTTGATAAATCTTTCCAAAATGCCTTATTTTATATTTAAAAATACCCGTGCCCATGATTTTCATGAAGATTAGAATGAATTTAATTTGCAATATAAACATTTACTTATACTATTTATATATAAATATAAACACATTTTAAATAAACATATATTTTTAGAAATATATCTTTTAAGGTTTCTTAAAAGATATGTGTTTTTTTTATTTCCAAACTATGGAAAAGATGAAATTCTTATTTTTTATAATAATTTGCGTAGTTTTCTTTTCTATAAATCGTATAAGTATCAATATTGATAGGTTTAATATCGTCGCATAGCTCAAATGGTAACAGAAACAAATATATGAAAACGTAAAATGATTAACGCATTATTTAAAGATTTTTTTTAATTATTTTTATGTTTAAATATCAAATAAGTTGTAATATTAAAAACTAATATCAACGTAAATGAAAATTATTTCTTTTATACATTTTAGAACGTTGTCAGCGCAAACAGAATTCTACCAATCTAGTTACGCGACGATATGATTGGGGACAAAAATTTATAAGCAAAAAAAAAACATTTTTTTAATTCCTTATAGCAGGGTAGGTAGAGGGAACCTAGTCTTAAAACACTTAAGACATTGCGTGGTGAGTAGCGGAACCAAACGCCGCGGTTTTTCTACTTACCAAAGCAAAGAAATGTAAATAACTCACTCCTCCGAGTGTAAATCGAACCCACACCACAATAATATTTAGGAATAAATATTCATAAAGAAAGCAATTTAAACTTAAAATAAAAAACTTTTGTTCCCAATATCGATAAACAAAACAAAAAATCCAAAAGCCATGCTTAAAGCGTCTGCATAGAGAAGATTGGCTGGTCTTTATAGTACTATGGAGCACTATAACACTGCCATTTTAAATATCATGTCATCAACTACCTTCCAAATTTTTAAACCAAAAGTTTGACATTTAAATTCGGGCGTGTTGTATAGATCGACCAATCTTTACTAAATAGACACTATAATCAACCTGGTAAACGAGAGGTCTTTGGTGTATTTGACACATCACCTCGTTGGTAGCGCACGCCTCTGCTAACGAACCGGTGGGCGGGGCCGGATCTTCATCAGGGTAGCTGGGTTGCTCCTATGGTCACAAGCCAATATTCAACACAAGATTTAAGGCTGGATTGGGGTGGAGAATTTCCGAAAATCGTGGAAAATGTTAGGGAATGTGTGGGACAATCTCAAGAGAATGTGAGGAGACAGGGGTAGTGGGATGTAAAAGTGAATATTTCCAAAATTTACCGACATTTGGGAAGAAATAATGTTGTAGGGAAAAATAAGGACATTTTTTTAGCTTTATGCAGAAACCCGCACATAGCAGGACAGGGCAGTGGAAACATGGCAGCCCAGTGTTCAGACACAGCCATTTTCCGACGAAATCTGTAAGCTTTGGGGTGATGGAACACAACGCCGCAAGTAAAGAAAAGCCAAAAATTTTGACTTGATAAACTTTTAAGTTTAGGTGATTGGTGCTTTTAATTTTTGATGATTACTAACCAAAAAGGTATTAAGAATAAATGTGTAGATTGAAATTTTATAATAAAGCCTTTTGTGTTTAATAGCCTTTGTAATAAAGCCTTTGTTTGTTAAAACAGAAAAAAGAAGGAAGTTTTCCTTTTGTTGGCCAAAAAATGGCCAAATTTTAACACATTTAATATATTCTCACTCTCTCTGGTTTCAAATATTGAGTTTTATGTGCCAATTTTTAATAATGTAATATTATTTTAAACTTATTGTTGTGACTATCACAAAAAAATAGCTTTGTTAACCACACTGAATTACTGATAAAAAAATACGTGTTCTTAGACCTGGTACAAATGTTGTTCAAATATACTATAGGTATTAAAACTTAACGCAACCCCAATCAACGATTCCTATTTCCTATCATTGCAAGTCATTGATTTAAAAAAAGGCCATCGTCGCGCAGGGGCACAAGGGTGCGACAGTAACGCGACGGTTGTAGTTTCAATTCCCGAGTCGAGATCATGAATTATCATTTATTAATATTTTCAATTTTTTTCTCTCTAGCACCAAGACAAGTCCCAACGTTGAATTCCACCACTCAACACGCGATGACCCAAAAAAATGACGAAATGTTGGGAGCGGAGTATCTTAACACTAGGTTCCCTCTGCCTACCCTGCTGTGTGCGGGATACGTGAAACTGATTTTTAATAAAAAAAAAGGTTAAGTATATTAAGTTATTAGTCTCAAAGTAATGTTATTTTTAAATGAAGTAAGAACCTTGTAGTATTCAAGATACTCTAGTTAATAAACCTAACAACAGATATCACATAATTGAACATGATATTCTCAAAGAATCCGAAATGAGGCGCTATGATACTATCTCAAATTAAGATGATATTTTTAGAATATTGATTATATATCCGAATCCAATGTGCGCAAAGGCGCAGCGCGTTGCCCGATTCCAAGTTTATTTATCTACAAAAAAAACTATATTTTTATGTAAACGCGACGGTTGTAAGTTCTCTCTTCTCTTCTCTCTTGAACTTGGGAGAATCGTCTTTTTTTATTTCCCGCTTTGTCCTCAATAGCAGCGTAGGGAGAGAGAACAAAGTATTAAACCACTCCGTCCTCCGCCTTATATACTACTAATTCGAGACACTTCACGCTCAGCGGCGGAACCAAACGCAGCACTTTATCTACCGATCATACAATAAAATTAAATGTGACTTAGAATAACGCAAACATTAAACAATCTCTAATATTCACACGATCGATATCAATGTAAGAATTGAATGTTTATTTAAGTATGACCTAGTTGTATATTAGAACGAAATATGAATTTTCTATGAACTAACGTCTCATATACGATAGAATAAAATGTGATCGCCCGATTTTAGGAAAAAAATGCCATTTAACTTTTAACATTCGTATTATTTAATTTCGCTCAGGGGATCCCGGTTGACCTTCGAGAATACAGTATCGAGATGATACGCCAGGAAGGTCACGTAAATAGCGTAGGGCATATATGAAGAGGTTGATGGCAGTGGACGAGGCAAAAGGGGGATTCCGACTACCTCGCTAGGTATAAAGCGTGAAGCAAAAAAAAATAATGTTCAATTATAACTCCCTGGATAGTTCTGTCATTGTTATTACAATCACTGAACAAATTTTGTCAATAATTCTATTGAATTATTAACAAAATTTGTTATAAAAAAATCGTAATTATTTACAATAGCGATTATCTTAAGGACTTACTTGAAAATGTAATTTATATATTTTTTATTGTATATTCTACTTTATTTGCATGAACTGACTTTTCACTTTTAAATATAAATATATAGAATTTAAATCCTACCTGTTATTTTAGCTTTACGTAATCACTCAAATCAAAAAAGAAAATTTCCTATACAAAGTTTACAAAAAGACGTATGAAACAAAATTTAGCAACTCGCATATACCTATATTAAAATTAAGTCGGTATTGGGAAAGTTTTAATTGCAAATTAACAATTAAACATTATCAATACATGAAATTTTTGTGCGGAAATCACAACTAACAATTAATTTATAATTAATAGTCAATTATAGTTATGGGGTTTTTTTTTTATCACTAAAGGTATTTTATATCTAAATTTATTATATTTATATAGCTTGCTTTAATTGTTCTTTTAAACAATATGGGGTGTAGAATGATTTGATTTATTTACTACCTACCTCTAAAAAGACATAAAATTTATATAAAGTACAACAAAGTATATTTATTATACATATAAACCAAGTCTATTAAAAAAATTGGGCAACGAATAAAATATATATATATAAATACCCGCCAAAAAAGAACCAAAAAACCACCTTGCAATATCAAAAACATCATCCATTAAAGAAATAGCACACATTTTTTTTCTAACATGTGCTATAAAAACACATTATTTCTTACATCACTCTCGTTTTGTTTTAGTGCCTCTACTTGACTGGTTATCTCAGTGATGAGACGCCTTAGGAACTCCAGCCTGGATGCTGTGGGCGATAGGTCTAGACCGGGCAGCTCTTCGATCTGGATGCCTTGGGCTGAAGCTGCTAGGGCCTAGAAAAATATATATATTAATATTTTTTTTAGATTCACGCTGTAGTTCCCGCATCCCGCATATACCAGGCATAGGGAACCTAGTGGTAAAATACACAGTTCCTTTGACATACGGTGTTGAGTGTTAGATCTCAACACTGTGCTTTGTCTTCTAGAAAGCAAGACGTGCGACTGTAGATGCAACAGTTATTTGGTTCGATTTCCACTCGGGGTAATGAAATATTTAATATTTTTATTTTAAGTTGTGCCTCTCAACAAGCAATGCCTCGAGAATTCTGTGGAAATTGAGGAACAAAAGTTTCTCAATGGGAACGGAGCGTCTTAATAGTGTTGAGAGGCTCCCTCTCAAAACAATATTACTAACAAAAAAATGAGCACACAAAAAAAGCTATTAATAGTTCCAACCAAATATTTAAAAAAAAATGCAAAATTGAGCAATCCTATCAATTTAAGATATAAGTATAAAGAAATATTAATTTAATCCGTATAGAAAAAGAAACTCAAATAATATATATTTTTTCCAAAACCACCATTTTGTGGAGCAAAACTCACCACAAGGCGCCTTATTTGTTGTTGGGTGAAATTATTTAAATGTACAGGACTCATCGTAATCGGTTCTGGAGGTACGATAGGTGGGTTAGTAAACGCATGTTCCCTCTCCCTTTCACGCTCTCTTTCCCGCAGAGCCTCTCTCGCTTCTACCGATGGCGGCGCCCTTTGCACCATGTGGACCACTTTACCATCCACACCTGGTTAAAGTAAGAAACACCTTTATATATTGGCTACACTTAACACCGCGCTTTGTCGTGTTATAAAAGCGAGGAAATGATAACAATTAATTCTAGCGAATAGGAATCGAAGCAATGTAACAATATCTATAATTAAAAAATTAAATTAAATTAGCTTCACGCTTTATCCAGCTCACAGCAGGGTAGGCAGAGGGAACCTAGTGTTAGGACACTTTCCGCCGCATTCTGGAGACATTGGCTGTGTAGTTGTTGCAGTGGCGGAGCTCAACGCCGCGCTTCGCGTCGACACCAGATCGAAAAAATGAAAATATAAATTTATCGAACCCGCGACCAGTCGTGTTTACAGTCACACTTTATGCCCCCGCTCCACAACTGTCCTCATTATAATTCTCTAAGAATAGACAATATAGAATATAAATTATAAAATTAATATATGCTAATATATTAGTTATTAAAGAATCTGCAAATAGCAGATATTTGTGGGCGGCGGTAGTCACTTACCATCAGGTGACCCGCACGCTCGTTTGCCGTCTTTTCCATAAAAAAAAAGCAGATTGTTGCAATAGTATAGGATCTAAATGCAACGTTTGTGCTTTCTCTGACCTTATTTGGTAAATTATTATATCATTTTATACCTTACTCAGCCCTTGTAAGACAAAAAGAGGCGTTAAGTTCCATAACTCAAAACAAAATATTAAAAATCAACAGAAACTTGAAAATAGAGTATATTTATATTTATATATATATATAATAGTATAATATATTTTTATACCATATTCAGCCAATTTCTTATCATCCTGTAAAACTCTTCCGCAGAATATCAAACGCTGCAGATTGATGTCTACCCCCATCTCCTCCATCACCTTCTGTTTTAACTCTTGGACTGTGATCTAAAAACCAAAATATTGTCATAAAATTATACATTAAAGTGACAAAAAAACAAATAAAAAAAATAAGGTTTAGTATTAATTAGTAAATAACAGTATATATATATTAAAAAGTAAAACAACTGTCTATCATCTAAACAATATAAGATATATTATTATGATTATTTTGCACATTAGTAATATAAGACTTATATTAACATAAATATAAATTCGCATATATTTCTAGTAATAAAAAGTATAAAATAAAGAGGTACATTGTACCTACTAAATGTATTATTAAGACAAATTTTTGGTATCAAAAGAGTCTACACTAAACAAGATAGTTATGGGTTCTATTTCTTAGAGGAATTATTTCTATTAATTTCTTCTCTATTGCAATAATACAAAGTGCATCATTAAATACAACCACTCAATACATAATGTCTTAAGTGTATTAAGTAAAATTGGTCTGAAAGTGGGGAACTGGCTACTCTGCTTCATGTGGTATACAGTTGGAAGTTAAAAAGAAACAAGTCTAGTTATAAGACACTTTGTATCTTTTCGAGACATTCCAAGATTGGCATAACAATTCAATCTTATATTTATAAATACTAAATTCCATTTATGCATATATTCCGGGATGCAAACCCCTAACATACAGTGTGTACATTCATTTAAGTCAATCAAATATGTCTTATGATATTTTACAAAAACAAAGGATCCTGAAATTTTATTAGAGCCCTAGAACAAATTAATAATGATTTTTTACAAAAAAAAGTAAAACATTTTATTTTAGTGGTAAATTGGAATTTTTATGTAAAATAGGGAACTTGTAAAATATGTAAAGACATATAGCTATCCATATTTAATTACATTCATATTTGGTCATGAAAAGAAAATTCTTTGCATTGCGGCAAACTTAACACTATAATAATAGATAGACATTTCATTTAACTAGTTATAGCTTTGCAAATACAGCAAAAGTAGCTTAATTTCAAGTAACTTTATTACATTCACAAATGCTTAAAAAATAATTTGCTTGCATTGCCTTTATAGTTTTTTTATTGGTAATTTGAATATCTAGGATATCTGACTGCAATCATGATTGTTTCTGTTTAAAGAAAGACTATATTAAAATTATTTTCATTTCCCCAGTTTCCTTTCATATTTAAGGCCAAGCACAGGTGTGGCACAGGAGCAGTGTGACTGTAAAATTGACTGGTTGTAGGTTTAATCCCCAGTCAAGGAAATGAAATATTTACTTATATTTATATTTTCATTTCTTTGCTCTGGTGTTTGAGCAAAGCGAGGCATTGAGGCAAAGCGAGGCTTTGAGTTCCGCCACTAAACACGCAATGCCTCCAAAACTCGGTAGAAAGTGGGGAATGTTGTGTCTTAACACTACATTCAGCAGCAGCATGAAGCTGATATTTTTCTTTCCCGCTCCGATAGATATAGCACAGCCTCAAGTTAAGCAATTTTAAGCCAACAATGTTTTTCTAAATCTGAGCACATGGGGAATATGTCTTAACACTTAATTTGCCTACCAGAAAGTGATTTAATAAAGAGTGTAAAGATGCTTTGTTGCTATTTTGATTGAATGCCCTTGTCTGCTTATTGGTACAAATAACCCTACAGCTTGCACAAAGCTTTTGTTAGTAAAGTATATCAGTTAATTATTAAATTAGTGGGCAAATGATATTAAATGTATAACTAAATATATAACATCCAAAATTGATAGTAGAAAGCACAGGCTAATCAATAAATCAGATCATAGAGCAAGTCTTAGTCCCCACACTACCTCCCAGAACACTCCCACCTCATCCCTCCCACCCTTAGTGCCACCCCCTCCCCTTAAAATCCTGGACCATTTTTTTTTTTCATAATATTGGTTATGACTGTAAAATATATAGAGATGCTTTGCAAATGTATTTTTACTATTTTTATATCACATATAGCACATTACTGTCATGACAGAAATCACTACAATGGTTCTTAAAAGTAAAATCATGATCAATAACATGGATGAATATGCTTTATCGATGAAACGACAAAGGCAATTGAATATAGATAATAGCCATAAGAATAACCAAATAATATATGATACATACCTACCAAGTGAACAATTTTAATCGATATAGATTTATATAGTACAGTATACTATACATTGCTATGAAATATACCACGCCTATATATTCTTCTCTGAAAACTCATAAGTTCTCATATGTTGCATATATTTAGCTAGACTAAGTCTTATAAGAGTTCAAAGATATATATTTTTTAATTTCTACCCACTTACCTCATCGTCCACAGTAAAAGGGTGGTCTCGGGAGTCCAGCGTTTTTATCGTAAACTGAATCATTTTTGCAGGTAATCATGTAAGAACAACCTCCGCAAAGCAGAATATACTATTAAAGATACACCTGCAACGCAATCAAAGTATTTTATCACCGTGCACCACAAGGAATTGCATAGGACACTAAAATCATGAACCCACGCTCGATACGAAGAATTTTCTAATGGAAAAGTAATTGGCGAATATCGCCGCACCAGTCCTTTCTATATGATTGCCTGTGCTAGAGAAAGATAGACAAGAATTTAGTGTTGCCATAAGTTGACATACGTATTTAGTTTTAAGTAAAGCCGCGTGATTTTATATAAATTTTTATGTTTTAATTTTTATGTTGAAAATTAAGTTAAGAAATACGCTATCACTTGCACTGTAAATACATTGTTAACTAAGAATTTTGATTGTTATAAGTTTGATAGTATTTTTAACATCTCACAGAGCTTAGTACATATAACAATAATCATTAAGTAAATAAATGTTGTTTATTGGTTTATAAAATATAATTACACCGAATTTATTGATAACATTATCTTCCAAAACAACGAGAAGACGGACAAATTAATAAATTTGCATGTTATTAAATATTATGCACTTTAGCAACACTGACCTAACGCAAGCGCGGATTTATTGATTAGAAATATCGCGCAGAGCTGCGCCCCACGTATGGCTATTATAAAGAATATATGGTATCTAGGCCCGGGGATAAATCAATACTGCATCACAGTGTCCTAATTATTTGAACTTTGCCATTTAAGCTACTGATTCCTTGTGGGTGAAACAAAATATGTTGAAATAAGTTATAGATATTTATTCTATAGCTGCAATTATCTTTTATCAATTTTCTTCCTATCCATATTAAGTTGAAAGAAGAATTACAAACTATTTTTATTTGTTACAAATTTGCTTTATTTTATTTATAGCTCTTCTCTTTGGTTGTTCACAATCCTGCCTTCTTTAAATGTAAAAAAATGGGGAATCCAATATAAAAGTAATTCTCTTTTTATCCCTATGGTACATTAATGAGCTCTCTACTACCACTCTATCTAAAAAATCAATAAACATCTATTACGGTTTCTTAAAAATCTACAATAACGACATCTAGATTTATAATCATTCAATAGTTGTGTAAAATATATTTAAAGAATCAACTATGAAATTATCAATTTAAATATTTAAAAGGACCTATTTTAAAAGCACTGTTAATTAAGTGTATATATATATATATATATATATATATATATATATATATATATATATATATATATATATATATATATATATATATATATATGTATATATATATAAAATGTTCAAACAAATAAGCAATTCTAGTAAAAAAAATGTTTTAAAACTTGTAATTATAGTAAATATAAGCAAATTATTGTATCTGTATTGTGAATATGTAATTTTTTTAAATGAACTACTTCATTTAATTAGAAGTCTGACACTATCATACAATAGATTAAAGATTAAATTTATTGAAATTAAGTATCAATTGACAAATATATTGGTATCAATTCAATTTATATTTTATTAATAATTGTTTAAGCTATATTTTTAGTACCGGACATATTTAAGTGTTTAAGACACATCATTTGTATTATGAATCAGATTAAATACAGTTAGTGTATAAGCGAGCCTTAGTTGTCTATGGTATATCGATTGACAAATTTGACAAAAGTTAAGCGTAAATGGTTATATCCACCTATGATAAATTATTTCTTAATAAATTAAATTGATAATTACTTAATAATAATAATTAAAATAATATGAAAGAATTAAAAAAATAATTCCATTTTGACTCTGTTAACAAATTTTGATAAACACTTACTGACAGCACAGTATGACATTCATTTAGGGTTGTGATTAAATTTTAAACGACTTTAGTGGCCCGAATTAAGGATGCCCGATGTTATGAAAACATCGATGTCAACATCGAAGCTAAAACCTTGATGCCCGATAAACATCCAAAGAAAATCATTGATGTAAGCCAACATCGATATTTTATATATTAATCTTGATCAATCGATCGATTCTGTACGCGAAACAGATTCTGTATATAAAAAGTGTAAGTAATCACCACCACCTACGACCCCATGTAATACCAGAGGAGCTACAGGTGCATTGTCAGCCTTTAAGGTGAAGATAGACGCATATTTTGAAGGTATAAATGAATTTTGGTATGATAATAGTTCAAAGCCTAGAACTACTTATATGATAGTTTTCATTATAAAGTAATTTTAATAGGAAAAATGAAAATCTGACGCTTACAAATAACCTTGATTACTAATAATTAATGTTAAGTTGAATATATCACTTCTTTTCCTAGTTTATTTAACCACATTTATTTGGAACCCGAATAATAGATTCATCTTATTTTGTTCACATGACATCAAAAAGATAAATAAATCAAATCAGTTTCACACTGTAGACAGCAGAGTAGGCAGATGGCAGTGTTAAGACACTCCGTTCCCCATTTACTGCCGAATTCTGGAAGCATGCGTGTTGAGTAAATGCCACTCACTCTCTCATCATTTATATTTTTATCAAAAAGATAAAAATTGTAAAATAAAACTATAAGTATAAAAATGATACTTTTTTTTATTTTTTAAAAATAGTAATACATATACTAGTATATATTTATAGAAATACATTTATTTATTTGATATACTTGAAATCGACTTAATGATTAATCGATTTTAGCATTTTACAACTTACATAGCAATATGCTAAATTGCTAACTGCTAACCCTATATCTGTTTCACTTGTTGCTTCCCTAATGTTTACACTTTCCAGAATGTAACTATTGATCTGTACACCTCCTGTTTTCTGAAATCTTACAGCGCATGATCAGAAATCTTTGTGCAATTCTGCTGTGTTGAGCGTTGGTGCTAGGTGCATATATTTGTTGCGAATTCTGTGTATTACTTCAAAACCCTAAAAGATCGAAAAAGAAGTAACCATTCTGTCCAAAATGGCCTCAGCTCCTGAGCCGGATCCCCTGCCGTCGGGATGGGAAGCTAGAAAAAGCCGAAGCACTGGTAAAAAAACTTTTGTATTTTGTCATATTGGTTACTTTATAAATATCTGTATATATATAACTTACTGCCTTTGACTTGTATGTATATATTATTTGTAACTGTTATTTCTCAAATAAATAGTCTTTCTTATTCTAAATTATATTCTAGAATCGAATTCTATCCTTATTTCTGTTATTGTAATTGTTATAGTATACACTTGGAAACATACATATGTAACCAAAATTTTTTTGATATTGGCCTAAATTTTTTATTGTTGTTGTGTATTTCATTAATAGTAGGTGCACTCAATCTACACCATCGTCCTCAAGTGTGGAATTGATATATAGAGAAAAATATTTAGTCTTTACATTATAAAATTTGGATACAAACAAATGAATATTTAATAAAAAACTAAACTAAAAGAATAGAAATATAACTAATACAGATTTTTAAAAAACATTGTATCAGAGTACATCCTGTACCTGTGTCATGTATGGCCTGGACAAGCTTAATTGATTTACATAGGGGTGGGTCAAGCCACCCTTTACCCTACCCCATTGCACTGAGATCGTTGCCTAGCAACCCCAATCAATACTGCAATGCAAATGGCCGCTGTAATTGCGTAGCTTGTTGCTTTATAAACAGAGACAATATTATGAAATGACTACTTTGTTTCTTTAGAATTATTCAACAAATGAAATATTAAATTATTTGTTGACACTGTTAGAGTTATGGTGTAGCACTACCGCATCTCACTGTAAATATGAAAGTTATGTAGTAGTAATTATGATTCAATTCTACTGGGGGAAAATTTATTATTTTAGCTCTTGTGATGAGCCAAAGTGTGTTGTTGGGTTCCACCTGAGTCTTAACATTAGGTTCCAAATAGAACAGCCAGGTTGGCAGATGCCCATTCTGCTAAATACCAAGAACAGTACAGTTAAAAAAACTGTACCAATGATTGTAGGTTCAAATCCCAAACAGGGCACGCATCTTTAGCTCTTCTGATGTTACACATAGGTAGTGATCACTTGATCGCTTCACCATGAGGTAGCCCATATGCTTTTTTGCCTTGTCTTTTTCCACTAAAAAAATTAAATTAAAAAGGCACTGTTATATTATTCGCTTAGATTGTAAATACCTGCTAACCACTTATTTTTATTTTTATATGAGACTAAATTTTTTTAAATAAAACTATAAGTATACATATAATACAGTCAAAAGTTTTTTTTTTGAAAATTGACTTGTATTGTAATTTTTAGATTTCCAAAAAAACTAAAAACAGATTTAGCAGGTTTACACTCGTACAATATTTATGTTTAAAATATATTTATTTTAATATAATAGATCTTACTGGATAGTATGTGATATATTTTTGAATCACAGTCATTTGCCTATCTCACAAGAAGTAGACATACTTAAAATAAAAAATAATTACATTTGTCCTTGAAAGTAACTTGATACTCACATTTATACAAATTTAATGCAAGTATAAAATTGATATAATAAAACTTATCAAACCTATCTTTGCAGGACCTACAGAAACTTAACAACAAAAATGTTCTTACATAGTATTATAATAAAATAGACAAAAAGTAACAATTGTATAACATAATATACCCCAACAAATTTCTTCCAGGCCTAACATACTACCTGAACACCCATACTAAGAGGTCCCAATGGGACAAGCCGACATCCCCAGCTCCTCGCAAGGAGCAGGAGGAGGATGAGGCCAACCCCAGCCAGATCCAGTGCAGCCATATCCTGGTGAAGCATGCGGGCAGTCGTCGGCCAGCCTCGTGGCGTAATGACAACATTGTATGCACTAAGGAAGAGGCAATGGAGACTATTAAAGGTATGTTTATTGTAGATTTCTATGGGATGTTCAATCGGCTTAGTTGATTTAACATCTGGAAAGATTTTTATATGTATATGATTTTTTGTGTGACATTGAGTTCTGTCAGTTAACACACAATGGGAAGTGCGTGGGGAACAGAATGTCTTAACACGAGGTCCCCCCTGTCTAGCCAACTAAACAATGTGGAGCTAAAAAGCGACTTGTATAATAAATATCTTATTATAACATATAATATTTTTTTTGTTATTTTACAGGAAATTCAGAAACCTACAAACATATTTTTAAACAAATTATAAAATGTTATTAAAATGCACCACACAAACTTCTATGATTCTAATTATATTCTTACAGAGTACCGACGTAAAATCGTCGACAGGGAGACGACATTTGTGGAGATAGCCAAGCAGTTCTCAGACTGCTCTTCGGCCAAGCACGATGGGGACTTGGGTCGTTTCAAGCGTGGCCAGATGCAGCGTCCTTTCGAGGAGGCTGCCTTTGCTCTACGAGTTGGACAACTGAGCCAAGTCATCGACACCGACTCTGGCTACCATATTATCCTGCGAACAGCTTAAATAGCTGATAAAATCCCGTCGCAAACCCTGATTACCTAAGTAGACTCGCAGTAACCCGACAAACGTTTTGTATGATGTCAGATTATTAAATACGTCGATTTGTAGACTACCATCCAAGATACTATAGTATGGAGTGCTTCTGAATAAGACTACAGTATTGTCGACGAGTCGTTGGCCACCCTGAAGTGCCCAAACGTTCAATCTTCCTGAACTTTTGCACATTATGCACGTGGGAAGAAAAGCTGAAATAAAAAAAAATCCTAAAATCAAGTCTACGCCTGCGCCCGATGGCTACATCAACAGCTAACTTCATGACGGCCACGACCCGTACTGTATGTCGTAAATTGTAGATCAAATAACAAGTTACAACTTGTTCTATCACGCAACAGTTATAGGCGTGTCGGATTACCGCAGGCCCACTGTGTAAATGTTGACTTGATTGCATGTTCTAATTTAATTTCTTGAAGAAAAAAAATAATAAACAAAAGAATAGTTTGTTTCAGATTTAAACGAAATATCTAGAAAAAAGTTTTAAAAGACATCAAAATTTTATTTTTCTTTTTTTTAAATTTTGAATTATTAAGTATGGACATGTTAATCAAGTCCCCCTACCCAAGCTTGATATCCTCCACCCTAATTTCTCGCATATGTAATCATCAATTGCTATATATTTTATATATTAATCTATTTATTAGAAATGACTTTGAGTTGAAAATAAAGTCTGTATTTCCATAGTGTCGCACCATAATTATTTTGTACTAGCTAGAATTTATTTTACTTGTTACATTATTTTGATATGAGATTATTTTTATAATATTTTATGGCAACATTGCAAGTCTTGTAACTAAAAAATTTGGAAATATTTACTCTATTTAGAATTAGAAGAAAAAATCTAATTAAGATTTTTTATCTTTAAATACTTTTCCATTTTCATTATTACATTGTATTATTATTTATAATTAGTTAAGAATTTTATTAGAATAAAAAAAATATTCATGGTTTTTTTTAAGATTTTTGTTTTAAGAAACTATTGGGTTTATTGGGTAAAAATCTTTATTTTATTATAAAAAAATAGAAGACTGTACATTGTATGGTTTATTTTCTGTCATATATATGGTTTGTTTTCTGTATAAGGGACATACAGGCTGGAAAAAAAATATACAATGCCAAATGTAGCGATCCTGGTTTATTTTATACACGCATACATATCCTTTATGACCTAAATTTTGAAAAAAAAATATAAAAGATTTTTATTCTACATTTTCCAGACTATTTTCTCTTTTAAAATTGCACAAGTTATATTTGAAGTTTATTTATAGATGTCGCTTCGTAGTCGTAGGTGCTTAGGTATTAAATGTGCAGTTTTAGTGGATTTAGAGGCATTTTTAAATTATCTTGAAAGTCGGCCAAGCCGTCCCTTCTAAGTGTTCCTAAGATAACTCTCGCAGTATGTCCGACTGTTGAATATGTATTACCCAAATTATATTCTGTAGAAATATATGTATATTATTATATTGATGTTTTATTCATCTCTCTAAGTATTCTAGAGAAATATTGAAGGTATGTAGTATTGGGTCTGTCGTAGTGTTCGACTAGTAACGTTGTGTTGTGGATACGATTTAGACTCTGAATTACTTAATTATTTTTATTTCATCGCTTTAGTAACGAGCAGTAACGCGACATTGTGCATAGCTAATTAAACGCAATGTCTTGAAAACTATGGGCGAGGGGAATGAAGTGTCTTAACACTAATTTCTGGCAGGGTGCTATTTGCGGAATACAGCGTGAAGTTATAAAAAAATAAATAGAAATTTAGTAAGTATGTTTTATTCATCTAACAGATGGATTAATGAGAATAATGCAGGACAAAAATGGTGTAGATTAATATCAACATTTTTTTATAGCTTAATTAGGAACTAAACCCCGATTTTGCTCACAACTTATTAGCAAACATTAATGATACACAGAACTTATCTTTATTTTTTTAGAATACGGTTATATAAATGTATTAGATTTAACCAATTCCATAATAAATAAAAATACATTGTCTTCTACTTAATTATCATATTTGTACTTTGCTTAAAAATAGAAGTTTATATAAATAATGTTATTTAAATAATTAATTTGGGAAATCGATAAGACTTTTGTAAAATAGTATATAAAATATAAAATATAATTGTAAAATAATATATAAAATATACGATTTTATATATTATTTTACAATTTATTTTTTTATTCATTACAAAGTTCCCTGATTAATGTCAGTTTGTTTCTGAACCCAAATGATGTTGTCAAATCATACAATGACATTTGCCACTAGTCCAACTATTCATCCATAGATGGCGCTTAGTGTCTCATAGTGAAAAATTGCTTGCAAGAAACTAATTAATTCCACAAGTTGAATAATTACAAGTCACAGCAATGCAATATTCGTTACATTTTGGACGAAACTTGAGGTTTAAAATTTAAGTTATACTACTTAAGTCTGAAAATAAGAGATTATTAGACTTTTACTTGATACTGTATATCTATTGTTAAGATTCCCTGTTCTCCATTTGTGTTCAGTGGCGGAATTCAACGCCGCGCTTTGCCTCAAAACCAAAGCGAAGCAATGAAAGTATTAAATAATTCATTTTCTCGAGTGGGAATTGAACTCACAACCTGTCGCGTTTATAGACACGCGCTTGCACCCCTGTGCCACGACTGATCTAATAATATAATTGGACACTTAAAATATAAAAAGTCTCAAATCTACAAAATTATTTCAATAGAGGCCAGTAGTGGCGCAGTGGCATAATGTGTGACTGTAAGACCGACTGGTTGTGGGTTCGATCCCCACTCGAGGAGATGAAATATTTACTTAAATTTATATTTCCATTTCTTCTCTCTGGTGTCGAGGCAAAGCGCGGCGTTGAGTTCTGCCTTTCCCCCCTGCCTACCCTGCTGTGTGCGGGATATAGCGTGAAGCTAATTTAATTTTTTTTAATTTGTATTTTAATAGAAATTTAAATAAACACCTTATCAAAAAAACTATTTTGCTTAGGCGTCGAAGAACTAAATAGGCTTGAAAGAATTCTTTAGCCTCAGTAATCAATTAAAAGAGCGTTTGACGAGATCCATTATTTACAAATCTTTTGTAAACGTTTCTCCGGAGACCGGCGTGCCTCGTTCCATGTCGCTACTAACTGCGTAAAATGCGAATAATAAGAAAATAATATATTAGTGTTAAAAGTATAATGAATATGCTAATCAATATTGTATATTATAATATATCTCACTTATTTAGTTTCTTCTCTATTCTCGTAGAAATATGTATAAGGTAATTCTACGATAAGAGGTAACTAGTGCGGCCATCAGTTTAAAGCATAGATTTTATTTCCATAAGTTGTTATTTTTTGCTATGAAACACGTCATCTAAATATACTTTATTAAATAACGTCACGATTAAATATCTAAGTATATTTTTCTGAAACTCCTTTTAAAGTCTAAAAAAGTATCTACCCTGGCCTGTCCCTCCGTCGGTTTCAGTTTAATATGCAAACAATACATACCTTCTTTGTATCAGTAAATAAATTAAAGTTTGTTAAATACAAATTTCAATAACTAGTATTGTGAAAGAAAGAAAAGAAATTTAACAATATTTATTTATTTGCAATATTTTTTAAATTTACCTAAAGTTAGCAATACAAAACATGTGAGCCGTAAAGGGCGCCGGTATTTGTTAGATATTGCGACACATTGGTACAAAGTAGTGGTTTGGCGAGGTCAACGTGTCTCTCCCCTGGTAAGTCATAAAAATTATATTATTCATTAAATTTATTTGTTTTTTCTGGTCTGATTTAACAATAATGTTATTACATTAAAAGTGTTAAAGTGTGATACATAATGTACTGAAACATTTCTTACGTCAATTAAAACAATAAAATTTATCATGTAAACGTCTCTACACTGCCACATTTCCCCTGGAAACGGTTTTGCCAGGGGAAGAGACTTATTGAGCAGGGGAGATAATATTAGTGCAAACAAACTTAGATATAGTATATTTTTTATCATTTAACAGTTTAAAATAATTTAAATATTTTAGTAAATTCTTAAAATTGAAAAAAAAGGAGTTCTTAGTTCATATTGTTTTTATATTATTGTCTATGTAAAGTTAACACGTGAAAAAAATATATAGAAGAAACGCAAAACAGAGAGCCTACGATATGAAAGAATTAAAAGTGATTCTGAAAAATATTAATTGCAAAAGCATAAAAAAAGGCATTATATTTAATAAAGAAGGAGAAAGGAATAATAAAGACAAGCAACGAAATGACTCCTCAGAGCAATGGAAGGCACGAAAGATATGGAAAAAGAAAGAACGCCATCGATGTCAGATATTGCTCATACTTTTAATTTTCATACAGTTATAGCTGCCAAACTTAAATCAATTTGAGCCAGAAGACAAAGATATTTAATTAATAAGAACAAATCGAGACTATATATAAACTTAAATCTAAATTAGAATTAAAAGGTTACAAAAATTACGAAAGCCTAAAAAAATTGATACTTAACAGCAAATTCACCAAGTGCCAAAGAAACAGCGAAGAAAAAAATTTATGATTGCAGAAGTGGTCGATCAACAATTTAAAGAAAGTTATTCTTCTCTTCCAAATAATAGGAAAAAAAGAATTATAAGTAGGAAACTGGGGAGAAAATATGGCATACTACAGAACGAAAAAAATATTTAACAAAAATTGCGCCAAGTATGATTACTGGAAAATAAAAGAAATATCAAAGCAAGTTATGAAATGAAAATAAAAATTATATTGAGGCATCGTGGCCCAGGGGCACAAGGATGTGACTGTAACGCGACGGTTGTGGGGCTTGTGAAAATGAAATATTTATTTAAAATTATATATCCACTTCTTCGCTCTGGCGTCGAGGCAAAGAGCGACGTAGAGTTCCGCCCCTCAACACGCAATGCCCCCAAAATTCGGCTGAAAGTAGGGAACGGAGGGTCTTACCTGCTACTGTGCGGGACACAGCGTGAAGCTGATTTGATTTTACAATGCCACGTTATTTTAAACATTATTTTTAAGGCTGAAATAACTAACCTACTACTAATGTTTAATATCATTATTAAAAATAATAGTCGGATTCTATGTTATGTCAATGTGTAATTATAGTTGATTTTTATAATTTTGTTACTTTTATTCGTACAATTTCTCTCCTCGTGCCAAATAAATATCTATACTGAACTTGGTGTCTCTACCCTGCCCAATGTATTTACCCTGGCCTTGTAAAAAGTAATAAAATTTACCTAAAGTGACTTGCCCTTGCGTGAATAAATACATAAATAGGACAAAAATCGTAATATAAATGCTTAATGCAAAACGGCAACTTTTCTCCTTGGCCGTATTCTCCATGGACTTAAAACCTATTATCATAGAATTACTCATATCCTATGTTCTCGTATGTATTTATGGGATAAGTCAGGAATTTTTGGCTGGAATTTAGCTTTGGACAGTTCTCTCTTTTTTCTCAGTGCACCTACTGTGCCATATGCGGAAGATGTGTTACATTAAGGAAAATAATAGTCAAGTCATGCTCAGGCAAGTCAGGTCAAGGTCAAGTGCGAGTAGGTCTCACCCATTGACGATTCCTTATCAATAACGTGATTGTACGTCAACGGGAACGGGACTTATAAGAGTTGAAGAAACTTAGATACTTAAATTTGCGGACGTGTGCTCTCATTTGTATGGAATTTGTAATAGTTTTTTTTTCTAGAATATATTCTATAACTTTTAGTTTTTTTGTTTAAATTATAAATTCTGACATCTTTATAAATCTTATAATTGTAGATCCCCAGGAATGGATGCATAAACGCTAGTGACTTTTGATTGTGATGACTAAGAAGCATATTTTTTTTGCACTCCAAGGGAACAATCCCTGGATATATATTGATTTTAATTTCAGTTTGTTACCTCCACACGATGTTGAGGTAGGAAAGACTGGTCTTGACAGACAGGCGGACGTACAAACAGCGATCGAATCGATCCCGTAAGCCTTATAGAATCATGTTGTTCATATATCCTTATGTAAAGGGTTAAAATGTTTTCTATGGAGGTACGGAACTCTAAAAACAATGAATTATCAATGGCATTTTAATTTTTTAACTTTTGATTATGTCTTAGCTTAATTAGCTTAATAAAAGACATTTGATTACATCGATTCAATTAATGTTTAATGAATGGAAAGATATGCGGAGTCAGCTTAGTTAATGGAGATCATGATGAAGACCGTGAATCGAAATGAATCAGTAAAATTTTGATATTAAATTTGGTTGAGATGGTGTTCACATCGTGATCATGGCCGTTAAATTAGTATTGTTTAGAGAGGTAAAGTACGTGGTAACAGAATATAAGAATTGTTAATAAATATAAAAACTCTGCCGAAAACATCGATGTCATCTCTGAAGAAAATAATTCGAATATTTTAAGTTAAAATTAAAATAAAGTTATTTTTCCCTTTAATCGTTAGCAGAAAGATCAAAGTGGCATATTCGGTTTTACGTTTTAAAAATAAGGGGGGCCACTGCTGACTACATGCTGACTATGTAGTGTGGCCCTCTATTTGTGTTGTATGTATAAAATAGACAATACATACAAAAAAAAAGAGTGTCTTATTTTAATATTAAAAATACTTAGTTTTTGTCTTTACAGGCACTCTTTTCTGATAAAAAACTAGACTATAAACTAAATTAGGTTAGGGATCTATCCTACAACAAAAATCTGTATGCGTTAGTACAAAAATCATATAAATTTCTTATTCCAAATGTTATGTGGAAGAAATCACTGATTAACGATAAGACCGCCTCTTCAGCGTCATTTATGTCTTTCTAGAGTTTCGTACTTTAACAATTTTTAAAAATTATAAGATCAGTTTGCTGTCCGTCTATCTGTCCATCTGTCAATTGCATTTCTTTTCTTATATTTTATTTTCTTAATTTAAAAAATTATGAACAATAAAGTAAAAATCAATAAACTTAATTCGCAACAATATTTTCTCAATTCCATCTAAACAAATACAACATACAGCAGCATACACCGTCTCAACTGATCAACGATCCTCAATTACCAGCAGACCGGCACTAGTAGTACCAACAAACAAAAGGGGGTTCGCAAGGAAGGGAATAAACTGGATAATTGCGAGGGGAGCTCATGACCTCGAGGCTTCAGCCACGGAGACGACAACATCCGTTACGACTTGACACCTACTGCTCCATTATATTATTTATTTGTTGTATAATTTATGAGAAATATTGTTTATAAGGTGGTATGTGAAGTATCCGTTTGTATGGTCAAACGACTTTTCCAGTCCAAAAAAATAACGGTCGTGGTGCAGTGGGACAGCTTCTGGTTGTACACGATGATTGTATTATAGTTCATTTTAATTCCAGGCTCCGGTAGACACTGTGCGGTGTTGAGCTCCGCCACTTTGTAAGTAATGTCTTGAAAATTATTAAAAATATAATCTCGGAAGTGAGGAACAGAGTGTCTAAGCAGGTTCCTTCCTGTTTTTTATAGTGCAAAGACAGAAGAAGACGTTACCAGCTGTTGTGTTATAGTACAAAGACGGAAAAATAATGAAGTTTTTGAATATAGTATATGTTGAATTAAGTTTCCAAATTATTAATGAGTTGGAATTGTATTTCAAAAAGTCTAGGTCCTAACTTTTTTTCCTACTTTACATTTAGAATATATCAATGCCTGATAACAAATAATTCTTTAATTATTTTATAAATAAATAATTTACAACAAAAAAATTAAATAAATCATGTACATTTAAGCAAAATTAAATAAAAAATTGCAATAAAATATTAAATAAACCTAATAAACCAATCTATCTATATCAATTCACGGTATAACTGAGGTGTTTCTAGTTAGCATTCAGACAGGCCTCACCGATTACACCCGACGACGTCTCCTGCATAACATATGGCACGCCATAATTAACGTGATAATACGCCGCCATGTATGCAAGTCATATGATGTCACTTTATATTGTATTTGTTATTAAACAACTTATAAATATTATAATTCTAAAAGAATATGTTTGTATTAAATATGTGTTCAATTTAAATATATTATTTATAGAAGTGACGGAAACATTAGGTTCCCAGTTTCTCTGCCTATTTTGATATGTGCGGGTTACAGCGTGAAGCTAAAAAGAAAACAAAACAAGAAATCAAAACACTTAAATAATAATAATATAATAATGGTTCTTCAAAACTACATTTAACCCAAAATCCTCACTTGTACAGTCAGTCAGGCACTGTTTTACTGTGTTAAAACCATCACAGGCTTTTTATTGTTATAAATTGTATACATTTCTATACATCACTATAGGGAAAAAAATCTTTAAAATACGGTTCGCCGAATCGACCATGAAGATTACATAAAAAGAGAAATAAACTTGTGTCATATCGTCATTTGTCATCATCATCATCATCATTATCTAAATTTTACGTAATTGACGTGATATTCTTTTTAACTTCACGCTGTATCCCTTATATAATGGAATATGTAGAGCGAAAGTTGAGATTGAAATGATTGAATGTTTCGTCATTCCCGCACCGCACAATTTTCAATTCATTGAGAGTTGAGTGACGAAACTCAACGCCGCGCTTTCCTCCTGCTACCAGATCGAGGAATACTTAAATTATCGGGGAATCAAACCTTCAAACGTCGCGTTTGAGCCAGAATGTATGGTGCTGCTTCGAGACGTCCTACATTCAGAGATTGAGGTCCATTCTTTGAAGATTTTTTAAAAATATTTTATACCACCACATTGGTTTTGCTTTTTCCTCCCAATATCAATTTCTATACCTATTAGATAGAGGTATTGCCTTCCCGTCTCGACGTAGTATCGTTATCCGTTTAAATCTGCTTTATTAAATTGAACACAGCTCTACAAACTGTTCCAGTCTACTACAGTCATTATGGTTTTGTATGTTTATGTATAGGCCTATTCTTAGTTAAATGTAGCTTCTAGTTGTAGTTTTCTATGGGTATATTGATACCGTCGTGGCGCAGGGAGACAAGAGTGTGGCTAAACGCGACGGTTGTGGGTTCGATCCCCACTCGAGATAATAAATTATTATTAATTATTAATATTTTCACTTCAGCATTCTGGCACCAAGGCAAAAACCCGATGTAGAGTTCCGCCACTTAACACGCAATGCCTTAAGAAACTTGGTTTAACGGAGTGCCTTAGCACTATTTTCCCTCTGCCTATGCGACTCTGCTATATGCGGGATACATCGTTAAAATGATTTATAGGCTGATTTATATTACATTTTTTGTTTCCTTTTACATATCTATATTGTATATATATTTACTAATTTTAGAAGAAAATATTTAGGTTAATGTTTATTTAATACATTTTATATAGGTTCTTACATTACTTTGTATAATGATCATGACAGAACTGATTGATTTGATAAAATGATTTGATAAATTACGGAGTTTATTATACAGAGTTAAAGACAGCGGAATGTGGGGGACGGAGTGTCTTAAGGCAAGGTTCCTCGATTTCCTCTGCCTACCCGGCTATGTGTGGGATACAGCGTGAATCTACAAAAAAAGACTTACCTACAATATAGTATCTCATATATTCTCGATAGCGGGTCACATTTTGTTTTATTAACCGGATCCAATACAAAGCAGGCTCTATATAAATCTATATCCCGTTATTATTATGTGTTAATGGAGAGTCCCTGAGTGATTACCCATTTCAACGAACGATTTCATTTCCTCGAGTGGGGATCGAACCCACAACCAGTCGCGTCACACCAGTCACACCTTGTGCCCCTGCGCCACGACTGGCCTCGACAATTATACTTAATATAAATTAAACATGCAACGAATAAAAACACTAACATTTGTGTACGTTGAATTATTTATTAAAATGTTGAGTAATTAATCAACTGGATTAAATAACAATTTATTTGGTAGTATACAATTGAATTTTGGTTGTTTTTAGATATATTTTTTTATTTTTAATATTATGTAAAGATAATAATAAATAGTTATATAGTTATGACAGTGTAGTCACTGTTCTATTATTTAATTAATAACAGCTAGTCTAGGCAAAGCACGGTTTTATATTCCGCCACTAGGGGAAACGCAGTGTCTAGACACTAGGCTCCCTCTTCCTATCCTGCTATATGCGGGATATGAATGAAAAAAAAAATGTTTTTAATTTAAGCCATACCGAGCTCGAGCAATTAAGTGGAGTTTTTTCTTTATGAAAAGACAAGGCAAATAAACGTACGTGTCACCTGATGGTAAGTGATCACCGCCCACGAGCCCGAGCAACACCAGAGGAGCTGCAGGTGCGTTACCGGTTGACAAGGTCCACCCACCACAAGGATCCGTAGACGCGCTGTTTGAAGGAAGCCGTGTTGTATCGACCTGGAAACACTGCCGCAGTTAGAGCATTCCATAGTGAACGCCACTGTGCATGGAAGGAAGTTCCTGCGTAACCGCACAGTAGTGGAGTGCTCCGTATCCAGGTGGTGTGGATGGTACTGAGTGTGTGACATTTTTTTTTTTTTATGGAAAAGACACGGCAAACGAGCGTGCGGATCACCTGATGGTAAGTGATTACCGCCGCCCACGGCCCCGTGCAACCCCAGAGGAGCTACAGGTGCGTTGCCGGCCTTTAAGGTGGGTTGGGCGCCGGGCCCGGCATTACCTGATGCGAAACGCAGTGGCATAAAGCCACTACTTCACGCCGGTTTTAAATGCCGGGGGTGGTAATGATCCGGTCGAGTCTGCCCATGCGTGTTGCCATTGCTGGCGACGTGACTCTACCACACGTACTTTAGTCGCCTCTTACGACACCACCAGTACCAGGATGATCCTATTCTAGGCCGGGATCACACGGCACAAAGGAAATTCCGTCGAACCTGCACATAAAAATTCGTGTGTATTTTGTAAACTCCTCCTGTTATTAGCGTTACTGAAAATTAATAGACTAGCAGCATGATGGGCCTGAACCAATATTTACATTAGATATCCCAATATTTGTTAAATTCAATGAAATAGATAAATTTGTCAGTATAAATATTTTATATTGATACATTATTTGTGGGTTCGTTTCCAGTCGAGGGAATGAAATGTTTATTTTTTTCATTTCTTTGCTCTGGTGTCGAGTCAAAGACGACGAAGATGAAGAGAAG
The DNA here is from genome assembly GCA_917862395.2 of Heliconius sara. Lineage (NCBI taxonomy): Eukaryota > Metazoa > Arthropoda > Insecta > Lepidoptera > Nymphalidae > Heliconius > Heliconius sara. The sequence continues at coordinate 13,246,608 of OU860800.1, read as the reverse complement.
TGGCTTACGATTTATTTAAATTGGCCTGCGGTCACGTGGTTTAGTAGCTTGATTTAAAATATATGTATAAACAATTTAAGATGATAATATTATTATAATAAAATCGTAACAGATCATTGTTTGTATTTGCAAGATAAATGTATAAGATAAAATGTTATTGGTAGCATTTAATAACGTAATAGAACCAAAAGCAATGGTTCTTAATAATTTTGTTTGTGTGTTTATTCACGCTTATATTAGAAACGGCTTAACCTATTTAATTGTAGTTTTATGTATGGATGTATGTTATTAAAATGTAATTATTATTAAGCTGCAAAATAATGGAGATTAATTAAAATAATAGCTACGTCTGTTCTTGAAAATACCTGTGCTTTGCTCTACTTGGATCAGTCTATTACTATTGACAGGTATATTGTTACAAAGTACTAGTAGACAGGGTGACGCGCTGTGCAGTGATTGTTGACGTTGTCCCACATGATGACAATCTCGTAAAGGCCGAAAAAGAAAATATATTAAAATTTTCAGACTTAGCCCATGAGATTACCGCCATGTAGGATGTCACTGTGACTATCATTGTACCGATAGTGGTTTCAGTTAACGGGTTAATAGCGAAAAGCCTCGACCAACATCTTAAGAGGTTGATTAGTAAATAAGTGATTATGATTTCCTAAGATTTGCGTGTAATTGCGACCGCGTTCAAGATCTAAAAGATGTAACTTTATTAATTTATATTTTATAAAAAGGAAATGCTATAAGGAATTCGCGGATCCGCCATTACCATGCTATGGACCAAGAAATAATATTTGCTAATACATTTATAAGGATTGTAACAGAACGGTATAACATCCTGAAATTATAGACTAGACCTCCTTAACGAACGCTCCGGCGTGCGATGTATGGGACCATACACTGTAGGGGAATCGCGTGTAATAAATATAAATACTAGTAGACGGAAGGTGTATAACATCTGACCCTAATGTCACTTTGTGATGACCACGACCGCTCTGACAACAGTGTTACGACAGAGAAGAAGACGGAAGGCATTCAAAACCTATATTTAATACACAAACATCTAAACTAATCTATACTTCTTTATTAATTTTATAAAGCTGAAGAGTTGGTTTGGTTAAACGCTCTAATCTCAGGAAATACTGATTCGAATTGTAAAAATATTTATCGAGGAAAGTTATAGATGCCTACGATCAGAGATATCAGAGTCTCTTAGAATATGTCCATATATGACGGCTAAGTCGCAGTAAAAAGCTAGATTAATAATAAGTTATAAGATCTTTTATAATATTAGCAATCACATGAAATCTCTTTCACACAGCAGGTGGTGGTTCCCACCATGTTAGACCAAGTGGAGTGTTGGATCTTTGCCATCCAACTATGTACAAAGCACAGTGATATTTTAACTAAAATATTCAGAAAATGCCGTTGGCAAAGGAACTATGACATTTTTGTAATTAATTATAAAAAAGTGCTTAATTTAATATCAGCTTAAAAGATGAATGAATCAGCTTTATATATTTCTCCTTCGATATTTAGTTTTCTGTTCTGTTCTTTGATTTTGGTGTTCCGAAAGTACCAGTTGAGCACTAATTACTTCAACAATGTCACGTTGTACGGACGTTGTATGAAGGAGATTGTAACAAAAATTGGATTTTATGACATGAAATTGTTTATTTAATTGTAAATTATTTAAATTAAAATTGTTTTAATTTAAAAATATACGGCTTGTTCTTATTCAACTTGGTATTTGTGTATTATATAATCTATATATATGTTGTTGCAAATACATTTTTTAATGAAAGCTTTGCTGTAGTTATTTAACTATTATTAAATTTTCAACTTCGAAACTGCGCGGTGCTATTATCCTTTATAAATAACGTATAATTAAGTAGTCAAGTTCAATCGTAATTCCATATCGATTGCTACTATCTAATAATATTGGTTTTAATGTATTATAAAAATTAACTTAAATATTAAAGTAATAAATTTTTTCTTTATGTTTTTAAAGTGTTTCCATGCTTACGAAAAAATTTGAAACGATTTTTGGAAATCGTATAAAAAAAGAAAGTAAGTACCTAAGTTATTCGTAACTGCTCTCTTGTTTATTTGAATATAACTTTTTTTTTAATATTTTTGTTTTATATAGTACCTTAAATATAGGCCACTACTTAACTGTTCAAATATTTAAATCCTAAAATAAAATTAAGCGTTGCGGTCCAGCGTCGTAAAAGCAAAGTAAATCTAGAAAGCAGCTTTTTGAATTTCGCCTGGACAAGCTTATATTTGGTATCCTTATTATTTCTTATTCATGAAATTGAGCTACCTAAAATACTGACAGCGTGGCCTGTGGATATTTATATATAATACTATAAAGTAGAGTAGAGGCCGAAGGACACAAAGTGTAAACCGACTGGTTTTGGGTTCGATCCCCACTCGGGAAAATACAATATTTATATGAAATTTATATTTCCATTACTACGCTTTAGTGTCGAGACAAAGGGCGGCGTTGAGTTCCACCACTCAACACGCAATGCCTCCAGAATTCGGCATAATGTGGAGAAGTGTCGTAACAATAGATTCCCTCTGCGTATCCTGCTGTGAGCGGCATACAGCGTGAAGCTGATTATTAAAGTATATCTACTTACATTAGAATTACTTATAATTTATGTAGGTACTGTATAACGACATTAAAATGGTATAGTCTTTAATATGAATTCAAATTAAAAATATTTCCTTCATTTTCAATGTTGAAATTTATTTTAAAATAATCAATTATATCTTAAGGCCAGTCGTGGTGCAGGGGCACATTGTGACTGTGTATTGTTATAAGGTGTTTCCTAGTGGGAATCGAATCCCAGACCTGTCGCGGTTACAGTCAGACGCTGCGCCACTGCCTCACAACGGTCTCGAACAGTTAATTAATAACATATTTTAATAAGTAAAATATTAAAAAAAACACATTTATTAAAGAATATTTGAAAACCTATTTAAAATTCAAATTGAAATATTAGAATACCTATTTAAAATGTGAATATTATAATAATTAGTATTACGCGCGCGTTAGTAATTTGCTACAAGGTCGAGCTGCTGTGTACCTTTAGAGACATACAATACAACGGATCTACAGAACTATATATAGTTGTAACCAGTCGTGGCGCAGGGGCACAATGTGTGACTGTAAAGCCGACTGGTTGTGGGTTTGATCCCCACTCGAGGAAATAAAATAATTAATATTATCATGTCTTCGCTCTGGTGTCTTGTCACGGTAAATCGGTTGAGATCCGCAACTCAATAATCAATGGCTCCAGAATTCAGCGGGAGGTGGGGAGCAGAGTGTCTTAATACTAGGCTCCCTCTGGCTATCCTGTTACATACAAGATACAATAGCTTCACACTGTATCTCGTATGTAGCAGGATAGGAAAAAAGGAAAAAATATATTAAGAAATGTTTATTCTCATTCTTGATAAAAACACGATAGTATGATAAAAATAAAAACATGTAGCATGTATGTGTATGTATGTAACACTCTAGTGTCGAGACAAAGCGCGGCGTTGAATGCCGCCACTCAACGTGCATTGCCTCTAGGGTTCGGTGGTAAGTGGGGAACGAAGTGTCTTCACACTAGGTTCCCTCTGCCTACATGCTGCGTGAAGCTGATAAAAAATAACAATATCTAATCGTCAATCTATAACATAACAAAACAGTAAAAAAGTGATTTTGCGTTAAATATTTTTACAAAAAAAACTATTTAAGATATAAAAAATTTATAGTTCTAGTGTATTGTATAATAGATTATATTATATATAATATATTATTATATATTATACAATATATAAGCACTGGACAGGTTTAAATGTAACTTTTTTATATTTTAAATATTAGACCTGGGCAGTATTTAGGCTGTAAACCATTCGTATAAAAGTAATCAATTTAATGTGAATAAAAAATTAAATGTGACTCTTAGCAAAAAATATTAAGCATAATAAGTACTTTCTATTGATATATAAAAATTGAAGATCTGACATTTATGGTAATCCTATATTAAGGGGAATTAGAAAAATCCTATATAGGGAACCCAATGCACTTTTTTTCTTTAAAAGTGGAAGTCAAATATTATAAGTAGGTATAGGCACTTATACATGTAAAAGATACTAGTCGTCTTAATAATTTCTTTGAATTTGACCATTACTTAATATGTTTATTAAAATTGCTTTTCACGGATTTCATCGTTTACAACATTTAATATTACCTATGACCATGGTCTCCTGTATAAAGTTCCAAATTTACATAAAAAAATCATATAATTAAATTAATATAATTAAAATATAACTCAACGCCACACTTGGTCTTCTTACCAGAGCGAGGAAATCAAAACCGAATCGAACCCCCAACCGTCTCGTGTACAGTAGGACAGCCTCGAAAAATACATATATTTTATTATTACTTAATTATATAAATTAAAATATAATTTGGCATTAATAAAGACTACTTAATAATCTTAATACTTTTAAATACTGTATACAATATTCTTCTTCTCTTATAAATATATTTTTTACTGTTTTCAAATAATTGTACTGTTGAAGCGACATGGTTAGATGCTACAGCTTGTTTGAATATAGTTTGATGGACAAGTACAGTACGGTGAAAAAGTCGTGGCCGCTTTGAATTTAGATTTTCTAAACTTTTGTTTGTTTACTCGGTTAGAAAATAATCAAATGTAACAAAAGCGGATTAAGGGCGAGTAGGACTCTCCCACCGATAATTCCATGTCTATTTCCGGAGGCTAACGGGAAGTAAAAAAAAATTACAAACTTAAGTTTGTAATTACCACCACTCCATATGCACTCATAATATATGAAATGATCCTATAAGCGTTCCTTTTTTATCTATTGACAAGGTATGGAGACATAAAAATCTTAAAGCGAATTTGCCCAGCTAATTTCAGGGCGGCCACAACTCGTCGACCGTACTGTTGTGTTAAGTCGTTAATTATATAGGTACAGGACAAGTTATGGCTTTAGCAAAAAAAATTCTATACAATTCTTGTTGGCCCTCATGCGAGGCGCACGTGATGGATACGATAGGTAAAAAACTGAAAGAGCGTTATTGAAGCGACTTTTATTTATATCTACTAAAATTATTAATGTTTAATTGAGGTTAAATATTGATGTTTGCCATTTTTTTAGTATTAAATATTAATACAATATACTTTTGTGGGGCTAGTCGTGGCGCAGCTGTACAAAGTATGACTGTAAAACCGACTGGTTGTGGGTTCGATCCCCACTCGAGGAGATGGAATATTTACTTAAATTTATATATCCATTTCTTCGCTCTGGTGTCGAGACAAAACGTGGTGTTGAGTTCTGCCAATCAACACGCCATGCTTCCAAAATTCGGCAGAAAGTGGGGAACGGAGTGTTTAACACTAGGTTCCCTCTATGTCCGGGTTGCAGTTCGAAGCTGATTTGATTTTAAAATAAAGTTTTTAGTATTAAATAAGTAAATGAAATGATGACATCACTGTTCAAATGAAAAGTGCTTAGACCCTGGTTGTGGGTTCAATTGCAATTTAAGGAATTCCCGTTCGAGTTAGTCATAATGGACTTATTTCCAAGGATCCTGATTAACAATTCAGAATTGATACATAACAAGAATTATGGCACCCGTCATTATACTTGTAAAAAAATGAAAAACAAAAAATGTTTAGCTTAGCCCACTACCTTATTTCTCCTTAAAATTAGAGAGATAGTGAGGGAGAGAGAGAGAGAAAGAAACTTACTAACACGACGCTTTGTCTTAACATTAAATTATACTATGTATACTCTGTTGTCGTTACTATTGTTATTAAAGAATTCTCTTGCCTACTCATCATACATTTGCATCAAATTTGAATTATAACAGGTGGTGAAAGTCATAAGCGAAGCTGCGGAAGGAAATTAAAAAGTTTTAAAATTAAATTATATGCTAACTAACAAAGCATCTTAAATATCTGGTTGTAACATAAAAACTTTTTAATATATAAAGTGAACCGATCAAAAAATGAAATGTATTAAATAATAAAAATGCTCAATATTAATTCTTAATCACTAAACAAAAAAAAATATTAGATATATTAAATGATTTAAAAAAAAATACCTAAGAAACGTAGAGTCGGTGACGAGTCAAAAGCTGTTTAGCTTTTAATTTCAATTTTAAGTATATTTTGCCGCTTTACATTTTCCGTTGCATTGTTAAATTTATTTGGTTATTTGTCTCAATTAAAAGTTTTATTATTTATTGATCTTTGATAATTGATTTTTTTGGATTTTTCATAGGTTATTAAAAAGACAGTGCATAAGAGATAGACACATGCAGTAAATAAAAGGCGGGACGGTCCCGATCGAGTCATTACAAAACACAAATGGCTAATGACAGAAAATTAAATTGACATATATAAAGGGGCATTTACTTTATATCTGGGGGAAAAAAAATTATAATGTTGTTGACTAACGTCATATAATTGGTATTAAGTTAATATATTTTGAACACTTTAAGTACCAAAAGTATTTAGAGCCCGTGGGACAGCATCTAGTTAGAAGCGTTTATAGTCACATTCTCGTTAGGTGACTGTGGGTTCGACACTCACTCGTGGGAATCTCTTGTTTTAAATATGCACGTCTTTTGCTCTGTTCGACTCTGCTCTGGCAATAATAAAGGCAAAACTTTGCCAACTACAGCACGCGAACACGAAGAACGGAGTATCTTGGTTGGTTCTATATGCTTATCTATCTGCATGCGGGATACACTATCTATACCTAACAATATACGTGTCGCTATAAATAAAGCTATTTTCGATGCAAAATTGAAAAATAATATTAAAGGTAACATCATAATAACCGATAAGTGGAAAATTTTATTAAGTATTATAAAATCCACGTGTACTAATTTTTATCAGAGAACTTTCTAGAATTATTGTTAATTGTATGTCGTTGAAAATAAAATTTCACAGGACTGGACTTCCTTACTAATATAAAACCTTTATTCGGTTGGTCTCCTTATCCTTTCTCAGTCTGATTTACCTAGCCAGGTTAAATTACAGGCAGAAAAATAAATATTTTCATTTAAATATTCTATCGTAAAATATAGAAAGAGGATGGCCTCTACTGCAATAGTGCAGTGAGTCAGAGTGGGGAGGTCTTTATACTTTTTAATATTGAAGAGTAGACAGAGAAATTTTAGTATCAAGACACTAGTATTCTAGTATATTCTCTATATACAAGAAAAATCGATTCTGTATATTAAAGATATAAAAAAATAAAAAATAGTTCAGTTAATATATCGATCATAGAACTTAAAAAAACACTCAGCAGAATTCTTGTTTGTCTGTCTGTCTGTACGAACTTAATTCAGTGCATTAAGTAAATAATTCTGTAGTTCAAGCGGGCGAAGCCGAGCGGGTCGCTTGTACTTAAATAATAGTTAAAAATTGTGCGGAAAGTGGAATACTTTATATAATTTTTAAGACATTTTATGATGAATCGCAAAGATTAACTCCATGCTTTATCCGGAGTGCAGCAATGAAAATGATTTAAATACAATCATTTCCCGAGTGGGATTCGTCCCCACAAAACTGTGATGGCTCAGTAATGTTAATAAATCATTCTTAAATACTTTTCAATGCATTTAAATTGTATAATAAATGCATTATAAATTATTTTTTTATTATATGGTAATAATTTATCAATATAAAATTTTCAACACGACGAAGTCAACCAAGTTATTCATCACGTATAATGTATAGAAGGTATAAGCTATAATTAGGATATTAATAAAAAAAAATGCTGCAAAGTACGGCATTAAGTTCCGCGACTTAGCACGCAATGCCTTCAACATTCGGCAGAAAGTGGAAAGTGGAGTGTCTTAACACTGGGCTACCTCTACCCTGGTACACGCGTCCATACAGCGTGAACCTAAACAAAATCGCTGTTTTTCATTTAAATTAACTACATTAAAACATGGTTACTCTACACCAAACGAGTTCACGAGCATTTATTAAAAACTTTTTGTTTCATTTTTTCACTTGCTTCTTTAGTCGTTACATAAATGATCTCTAAGTGTATTTCGAGTACTATCATCGACATGCGATCTTGAAGAGTAAGTTCCGTTATAACGAATTTATGTATCTTATCGGAATTATTGTCAATTTTTAAAAAATCGACTGAGTTTTATGTTGTATCCCGCACACAACAGGTTATGCAGAAGGAACCTACTGTTAAGACACTACGCTCTCTATTTTGGAATGGAGTAGAATTCCAGAGGTATTGCGTGTTTAGTGGTAGAAATCAACACCGTGCTTTACCTTGGTACCAGATTGAAGAAGTGAGAATATTAATAAATAATAAATCATCTCCCCGAGTGGGAATCAAACTGACAACTCTCCAGGGGAGGCAGAGGGGACAGCAGGGGAGGCAGAGGGGAGGCAGAGGGAACCTAGTGTTAAGACACTCCGTCCCCCACTTTCTGCCGAATTCTGGAGGCATTGCGTGTTGAGTGGCAGAACTCAACGCCGCACTTAGGCTCGACACCAGAGCGAAGAAATGGAAATATAAATTTAAGTAAATATTTCATCTCCTCGAGTGGGGATCGAACCCACAACTAGGAAACCTCGAACCCTTGACCATCGTCTGCATCATACCATTCCTTTACCAACTTGCATCGCGACAAAGTATCAACTGTAGTAACGAACAAATCTGTTACTTTTTGTAAATATAATATTCACTTAAGTTAATTTGTATCTAATTAGTGTAATTGAGGCCGTCGCGACGCAGCGGTATAGGGTCTAACTATAAATGCGACGGTCTTGGGATCGATTGCCCATCGGAAGGATGGATTAGTTTATTGGGTAATTTGAATTGAATAAAGTGATTTTCATAAGTATTGTTTACATCTAAACTCAAGAAAAATGTGGCTTAAAACCAGAATGAAATAAACGATTCAAAATCATTGTAGTGGTTTTTATTAATATTTGTAGGTAAGGAAGACTTTGACACCAATACGTAGGAGCTAGTGGCCTAGTATCTACTAGTTTCCCTCTTGTAATATTTCATGGTTACATCAAATAATATAATTATGTTTTACATTTATCTTAGTTAACCGTTTCCAAATATTTTAAAAATATGATTCCTAGATAGAAAAATATTTTTATTCAACTTTTTTTATAAACTAAAGAGTACTTTTCGCTGTTGCCAAAATGAACATTCTTGTACCAAAATTGCTATCAACCGCGATTTAACGCGAGAACAACAAAGAGCGGCGCTGATTACGTGACTCACCACACCAAATATCGAAAATTGAGAGCAATGTGAGAAACGCAGTGTATTAACACTACGTTCCCACTGCCTCCCCTTATATGCCAAGAAAAACACAGACAATTTTATTTCTTACAAAAAAAAAATCTAAGTATAATTTATCAAAGCAAATTATCCATTATAAATATGGAGGTGAATATACTATAATAATATCAGAGAAAATCTCGTCTGAAGCTATTTGCATTCAGATCAGAGACAGTAATGGATGTTTATATATAGCGTGGTCGATATTTTCACTGCATATAACCTGTTCTAATTAGGGCCTTTATTGGGTCAGACGTTGTTATAAAAGTGACTTATACCTCGTGTTTCTACTAAAACTATATATGTATGAACTAAAAACAATATTGGATTATTTACGGATTATCATTTATTAAATATAAAAAATAATAATTTCGTAGTTTGACGCGTAAAATCTCGGTAATTGGGCGAGAAGCGGGGAATTGAATGTCTTAGCATTGAGAGATACAGCGTGAAGGTAAAAATCCCCGTTTTGATAAGACATAAATCTCAGGTCAGTGTCTCTGTGTATATAATATTTTAAAATAGGGTGGAAAGTCCAGAACGGAGAGTCCTAACATTAGGTTACGAGAAATACGTTTAACTTAAGTAAATATAAAATTGTATAATGTATCGTAAATAGTAATAACATTAACACATTTTTTGCTGTGTGATCCTGGCCTAGAATAGGATCATCCTGGTACTGATGGTGTCGTAAGAGGCGACTAAAGTACATGTGGTAGAGTCACGTCGCCAGCAATGGCAACACGCATGGGCAGACTCGACCGGATCATTACCACCCCCGGCATTTAAAACCGGCGTGAAGTAGTGGCTTTATGCCACTGCGTTTCGCATCAGGTAGTGCCAGGCCCCGACGCCCAACCCATCTTAAAGGCCGGCAACGCACCTGTAACTGCTCTGGTGTTGCACGAGGCCGTGGGCGGCGGTAGTCACTTACCATCAGGTGACCCGAACGCTCGTTTGCCGTGTCTTTTCCATAAATAAAAAAAAAATCACAAATTCCTAATATGCATAAATTAAATCAGCGTCACGCCGTATTCCGCACACAGCAGGGTAGTCAGAGGAAACATAGTGTGTTAGCACATTGCGTTCACCACTTTCCGTAATTTCACTTTCCTCTGTTCCTTATTCTGGAGGCATTGCGTGGTGAGCGGCGGAATTCTACGCCTCCTTTAGCGAAGCGGTAACATTTTATTTTCATCGAGTGAGAATTGAACCCACAACCAGTCAATTTTACAGTTAATCTTTGTGCCCCTGTGCCACGACTGGCCTTATATAAATATTGTTGGAAATCGGAAGCGGTTATAGTTTTTAAAATACTACGTAATTGCAATAGGTGATATGTATCACCTACTAACAATACTTCACACTAGTGTCCTTCCAATAGGGACCGTCACTTACACGCAACTGTCCCCCGATTGACCCAATTCTACTGCTTTTATAATTATTTTCACCTAAATCTACCCTCTTTTACACGAGTACGCTAACAATATATATAATATGTATCTATCTAAATTTATATATATATATATATATAGCCTCCAATATTGTTTCTGATATATTGCACTAAGTTACTAAACGAATTGGGTCCACTCCCTCTGTTGACACAATAAATAGAACAAAAAGTAATATCGTCGAAAATGTTCCTTAATTATCAGTTATCATAATGTTGGTATGAAAAACGACTTGCGTAACTTGGCACCGCATTTTATCTGCTATGTTTTCTAAGTGAGATTAAAGCATTAACGAGTAACACCAGGAAAGTGTCGATATTAAGACCTATATGGATTATCATTGCTCAATAAACTTACTTTAATAAAAAACATTACTTGGTTCTTATATTTTTCAATATATTAAAAATCTGTTGATTTTTAGCTTTGATTAATAGTAAATAAGGTATCAATTGGAATAACATATTAAAAGTAGGCCTTCAGTGTAACTCTGGTCTTCTTGCCAAAGAAGACCAGAGTGTTACTTTATACTATAAGAATATTGCATTGAAAGCGAGAATAAAATTAGCTTTTTCAATGATTCAACACAAAAGAAAATCAAACGACTTATTCCACAATAACCAACAATACACAGTAAACATAAATTATGTCATTTACCCCATAAATGCCCTTAAATACAGTGGCGTGACAAAAACAATTTATTTAATATGAAAATAAGCAGAAATAATGAACATTTAGAACGTAATAGGTCAATTGGAATGAATGCAGCGTACTCTAACCGCATACGTACATTGTGTGGAAACTAGAAACGTACGGTGCGTGCACATCGTAAATACTATATTTTTTAATATATTTTTTTGAAGATTCAGCTGTGGTATAGACAGACAATTATTTTTTGTTAGCCTACTCGGGCTGAAACAACTTGTGAATTTACGTTCGTTCCCCTGTTCCCCCCCTGTCCATTAAATACTTGATGCATTGCGCGTTGAGAGGCGAAACTCAATATCAATTCACATTTTACCCCGGTAACAGAGCGAGGAAATGAAAATATTAAATGTTTCATTTCTTCGTGTGGGAATCGAACCCACAACGTGATACGTTTATAGTCGCACACTTGTGCCTCTGCGCAACGACTGATCTAGAATTCTTAATAATAATGTACATACAACAAATCATTTATCTTAATCCAAATTCAATTAAATGTATAAATTAGAATCCATAAAATATATCGCCTCTTTTGTAATCTGATGGTTGTTGCACTCTCTCTACCAAATAAGAAACTAAACAATAGAATATAAAACTACGCTATTTTTAAAAGCTGATGATTTTGATTGGTTAAACGCGCTTATGTCAAAAACTACTGGTTCAACTTGAAAAAAAACGTGTTGTAAAATCATAAGCTTGGATATAGCCAGCCGGGTGTCAAAACTACTAGAAAATATAATGCAAAATGTCTGTTCAAAACTCGTCCTGATTTATTACCAGAACTCGCCAGCGGAAGTTGGTAGCGTGAAGTGGATATTATTAACTTTGAACGGTCCGAACTAACGACACTGCTCCAGCTACTATGGTAACTTTGTAATTGTCTCTAAATAATAATTACCTTTTAGATATTATGGTCAATTTTCATAGTTCGGTCGTTGAGTTTTGTTGTGCGGTAAAATGTCGTGGTTTAACTTTAATAATACTGACCGATTTTGGTTACAGTGTGAATTTCTAATTGTAATATAATTTTGTATGTAGTTCGTTGGACATAATCTAGTGTCATGACACTCCTTTCCATACTTTAAGTCCAATATTCGAGATATTACGTGTTGAGTGGTGGAGCTCAATGTCACCATTTATTATGTTACAAAGCGAAAAAAAGAGAATAATTCATTCTCTCAAATAGAAACTGAACCCACAATCGTCATGCTTACAGTTTATTGCCGTTGTCTGTGTCTTTATATATGTGGTTAAGATTTTCATTAGATAATTAATCATCCTTTGCCGAAACTATAGCAACAGTATCAGTTAATACTCGACGTATGCAATATTTATTCATCAATATAAATAAGGAAAATATGAAATATTTCATTTTCTCGTGTGGAAATCGAACCCACAGCCTGTCGCGTTTATAGTCAAAATTGTGCTGCCGGGTCACGGTTGGCTTCGCTTTGTGTCGAGGTAAAGTGCGGCGTTGAGTTCCACCACTCAACACGCAGTGCCATTCGACTGAAAATGGGGAACGGGGTCTCGCAACGCAAGGTTCCCTCTGACTACCCTACTGTGTGCAGGATACAGCGTGTCGCTAAAAATATTTTTTTACACATAGCGCCACAATACTCTAGATAATCATACTATAAGAATCATAGTTTATTATTAGATACGCAATTTAAGATGTCGGTATTGACTGTGACCATTGGTTGCGGTTAACCTCCTTTTAATCCAAGATACAGATGTGTATCTACCATATATACTTATATGAGGAAAATAAATAAAGCTATATGAAAATATAAATATGTTAATAAAATTTAATTATAGCCTGGGATAGCTACATCTCAAAAAATTATGAACAGCTTTCGTTGAAACTTAGACACTCGCCTTGATTTATTAATTAAAAGGTGTGATTTAAATAATTTGAATATCAACTATAGTTTCCGAGAAATTGTGGACAAACGTACAAACTTGCTTATGAAATCTTATCTCTTAAATTATCCTACTCAAATATCATGCAATTCCAACAATATTGCTTATATTTGATCTTGCCATAAATATTGTCACAAAAAAAAATTTTTTTTAATGTATTTCTTTGTATAAGACACTACGTTCCCCATTTTCTACCGAGTTCTGGAATTCGTGTAGAGTCCCCACTCAACACGAATTCCAACACACCTCAACACTGTGCTTTGCCTGAACACTAATATTATATGAAATTCATTTCATTTTCTCGAGTAGGAATTGAACCCACAACCTGTTTCGTTTACAGTGACACGCTTGTACCAATGCGCCACGACTCCGGCTTCTGACGTTAATGTAAAACTGTTAAAAATATAAATAGCTTATTCCAAGTGGTCTCCGTTAGCTGCAATATAGGCTTTTAAATGTTGGGGCCAGTTATTAATAACAGCACGGACTCCTTCTTTGGAAAATTCTTCAATGCCAATCATATGGATTGTTTTAGGGACTCCAAATTATATATATTATAGGCGCTTATAGCAATCATAATCATAGTCCTGAAGATCAAGGCTAGATGATGGCCAGGCTTCAGCTCGGATGAGAACTTTCGTTTCTAACCAAGATGAGGAGGATCGAGTTTTATGATCTGGCGCTGGGACTTGATGAAAGGACTATTCTTGGTATTGTATATTTTGTTGCTAAGGGATTTAACTACCTTATCAAGAATAGTATCTTGATACACGTGTGCCGATGTTTTGATATCTTTTTCACAAAAATATGGCTCAGTCACTTCTTCTGTAGCCCTGTACTCTACTTCCAGTAGCTAACTTCCACTAAACCATCACTGAAGTCGGTTAATGTCCACATTGTACTCCTCCTCCTCCTGGAAAGCTCCTTTAAAGGTTTAAAAATATTACCTAATTGTAAAAAAATCTCATCTATATACAATTTTTTCTGTGATCTCCCTTTGTATACTGATTAAGTAGTTGTTTTGACTTTACCCACTCTATTCTTTTTAAAATTATCAATTAAGAACTGACCAGGACCATAGGCTGCAAGTCCTGTCCTGTGGTGGTGCTCTCATCACCTCCCGAGATAAAAACTTTTTAAAGTCAGTTAAAAAGATGAAAAACTAAGTACTTATAGATTACCCTGTATCTAAGCATATGGGCTAGATAATATAAATATAAGATATTTCTTAATCTAAAGTGTCAGGTATATAATGTTGTCACGAATAGCATCAATGTAATCTCTCTGTAGTGCCCACTTAGCTGCATTTGTCTTTCGGGCTTTTTGCTATCTATTTTCAATTTTAACACTGTCATGCCTTGAGACCAGTCGTGGCGCAGGGACACAATATGCGACTGTAGAAGCGACTGGTTGTGGGTTCCATCCCCACTCGAGTAAATTAAATATTTCCTTTTTTATGTATTAATAGAAATATTTAGGATACCAAAGATATCTGACTATATGTTTACGCAATGGCGCGATGTGGGCCTAATCACCACTGGGAGAATGAAACGAGAACGAAGTGTCTTGACACTCGAGATAAAGCTAACCAAAAATATGTAGATACGTACTACATAGCAGGTTTTTTCGCTACATATAGATGTATCTACGTTATTAAAGACATAATGGGGAAAACTTTTGTCGTCATGTTTGAAATGTAAACATTTCCTCGTGTGTGACTAGAAGCTCCAATCATTGCAGGAAGTAAAGAACATGTGCTCGGAGCTATAAATTCAAATTTATATTATTCTTTATTTAAGTAGAGTACTCAAATAGAACTTGTCGAATGAATTAAAAAAAAATGAAAAAACCACAGAGAATCAATAAACTAGATGAGCCTCTCTCGATTGGTTTTCTTACTTTTGAAGAGTTAACGAACCTAGCAACTTCTGAGAGTTTCATAACTCAGGCTTGGACTCCATCATCAAACCAGCTCGATGATGTATGTCCTACCAATGTATAGTCACGGTAAGTACGTATAAAGATTCATGATCATGTTTCATTATTAAAAGTGTTATAAATAAATTTTCGTAGTTTTCATAATGTAGTTACAAAATTTACAAGTTGACCTAATAAAATCTTATAAATAAAATCTATTTAAAAACAACCTTTCTAGATTTTTTAACGTTGTATTGTATTGTCCAAATTCAAGCCCTTTTGATGCCAGTCGTGGCGCATGGGCACAGGGTGTGACTGTAAAATCGAATAGTTGTGGGTTCGATCCTCACTCGAGAAGATAAACGCCACTCAACACGCAATGTCTCCAGAACTCGGCGGAAAGTGTTAAGCGGTGTGTCTTAACACTAGTTTCCCTCTGCCTACCCAGCTGTGTGCGGGATACAGCGTGAAGCTGATTTCTTTTTTAAAATGTATATTATATATAAAATGAAATTTAAAATGTCATCAAAGCTGATGTCGTCATCCAAATTTCAGCTCAATCCGACACTAGGAAGTGTCAAATAAAAGCTTGTATTAAGATTTCTTGCATATATTAAAGGAAGTCAAAACATTTCCTCGATTCGGCTTCGTGTGCCGCGACAGTAGTTGGTAAGTAAGACGGCTAATAATGAAGAGCGAAGACCTCGTCCTTCCGTTTTCTAGTTTAATCCTTAAGGAAAGGATATAAGATTATATACAAGCTATTTACATTTTAATTATCTGTTTACGTTCATAATTTATTACAACGCCGTCATCAGTGGTAAAGCGTCTGACTGTAAACACGACGATTGTGGCGTCGATTCCCGCTTGGGGAAATTAGTTATTTCATATTCTTGGTCTTAAAAGAAGACATAAAGCGGCGCGGGGTCCAATTTTAATATTCAACACGCAATGTCTCTAAAATTGGAGTGTGCGTGGGGAACGGAGCCTCCCAATTTGCCAAACCTGCTATATGCGGGATACAAAATAAATAAATTTTCTGAGTGATATAATTAATAGTACATCACTCAGAAAAAAGAAAAAAATATTTTAAATTTAAATAAACGTGATGTGACGTCAATAATAAAATGTCGTTAAAGGCTTATTATTTTAAAATAATCAAAATCATTGTTTTAAATGATGAAGCAATCTATATCTGATATCTCTATTTATGATATAAAATTTGTTTATTTAATAGTGTTCAAAAGTCTTGTTATAAAAAGTTGAGAGCCCGATTAATACTAAGCAGGTCAATAACATAAAGATACAAAAAATGATAAAGAATATATAATAAATAATAATTTCTAATACTGATAAATATATACATAGTACATACATACATACATATGGAAACAATCATCGGATGGAAAAATCTAGAGGTAAAGTTGAGACTTGCCCATTGACGTACGTACTTATCTCTGTGACCCGTCCAAGATTTTTGTAATGTACTTAAGCTGTTACATAATAAATACATATAATAAAATTATAACTGATCGCTGTCTGTACATGGAAGATTTATGAGCAATTTTTTTATTGGAGGAATTTTTGAATGTGATAGAGCTCTAAACAATGATCTTTTTTGCTGTTTTGTCTGTTTGTCTGTGCGTATGTACATGCTAATCTCAGAAATGGCTAAACCAATTTAAATGCAATTTTGACTGTTGCATTTTGACAAACCTAGTTTCCAATATATGGATATTGTTGTTATAATTATGTATATATTATAACATGAAAGTAATTCAGATAAGAAAACTAAAAATGTTGTAGTTCATGCGAGCGAGTCGCTATTATGTAATACACATGTATTTTATTAATAAATTGAATAGACGTTCATTTATGGAAATCGCTCGTGTCTACTGATAAAACTGATAATATCCGAAGTATATTATCCAAATATTGTTAAGAAAGTAAATTGACGCTTATAACATGCGAGTCAGTAAATGGAGATAGCATATTTCAATATACTAGTATTTAACTAGCGACCCGCCTGCGACTTCGTACGCTTGAAATGTGAAACTGAACGATGATGAACTCACTTGAAATAAAACAAACACTTAATGCTAAGGGAAGTTCCATTCAAGAAGAAAATCCTGAAAACTGTATTTAAATAATCGAATACAGTTAATTAACGAGAACGAGATTAACGTGAACAAACAAATTTGTGTTGTTCTTACAATATAGCCTTGTTGATACGATAAAACTGTTTCCAGATATTTTTCTCTCTCTTTTTATTACTAAACCTAAAGGTATTTATTGATTATTTTATTCGTATTATATTGACTTTTCGTTTTTATGCTTAAAAAAATAAGTGAACCTTAAGCAAGCTTGTAGGCTTGTACTTTTCTCCGCCAAATTAAGAGCAATAAAAGAAATCTCTAATACGGACAAGGTGGCTGTTATTAACGTATTCTACCACGTAGAAGAAATATGAGCAATGGATTCGTATCCATACAAGTTTGATAAACGTTTGAGAAGCTTTGTGTAGTTTGTTTACATTTTTTCTCAAGCCTAATGATCTGTTCATTAGGTAGCTATAAGTATTATTGAAGTATATTATAATATGGTTATAAATACTTCTTTATTTGTCTTTGCTGGCAAAAAGGAAGAAAAAAGTTTAATTATTTCATATTTATCTGTGCGGTAGGCACTACTGTAGCGCACAGATAAATAATAAGCCTGGTTTTTCCCGCGTAAATCCATATACCGCGAGATTTTCGGAATAAAGAATAACCTATATGTTGCACCACAATCTCCTCTATCTTCCAGTGCAGACCTCATTTAAATAGGTTTAGCTTTTCCATAGATTACGGCGGACAAACAGAAACACAGACATACCAATTTTAATGTGAGTCACACTTTTTATCCAACTATACTCCTTATCATGATATGATAGAAAGTGTCATCTACTTACGTCGTGTACATTCAATTTATACAGAATTAAAACTGCAACGGCTGACTAATACCTATTGGTTTATTTATTTTTATAAAAACGTTTAAATAATGTAGGTTTCTTCATCTGTACCCTGCATATATATATATATATATATATATATATATTTACGTTGAGTATGTTTTAAAAATATTGCAAAATAGATTTTTGTATTTTTAATGTTCCTCGTGGCACAGTTAACTTTTGCCTGGCTGAACGTGACGATTGTGGCTACATTTCCATGGGGAAAAAAAAAATATCTACATATAAAAGTTAAAAACGGAATGAATAATCACTATATTACTTGTTTCCAACTAAAACTTCGGAAACTAACAAAAATAACGTAATAACTTTTTATAAAACCAACGTCACGTTGAAAAACGTTTTTTACTAAATGAGACAATCGGATTACATTTTAGCTGAGTGCTTCAATTTTCCATCCACTTTGTGTTTTGTTTGTTTTAATATAGCCCGCAGTTTCCAGTAGTATTATTTTAATAATTGGAATTTGAAAATGTAAAACCGCTTTCTTCTTTTTTTTTAAAAAATCCTTCCATATATAGAGTATAATCGTGTCTATTATACTTTATAATTAAGTATACTTATAAAAAAAATTGGTTCACGCTGTATCCCGCACACACCAGGGTAGGCAGAGGGAACCTAGTCTTAAGACACTCCGTTCCCCACTTTCCTCCTAATTTTGGAGGCATTGCGTGTATATATATCTTTATGGGATTTGTATTTCGTATTCATACTTTGCACATGAGCGTATCTAGATATAATTTCAACGGAGCCCTGAACTTTAACTTCGACCAACTCTGTATGTATACAGGTTTTTTTTTAATTTTAAAGCCTTCACAGTGATATTTTTATTAGTAACACTTCTAGGATGGGCATAAGACTATTCTGGGGTGGGCATGGACCACCTGGCCTTGATTATTCCTACGCTGATGCGCTATCCATATCCGTATTACATTTATAATTTAAGCCAAAAAGTACTTATTGAATTTATTAAGATTTTCTTTAACGTCAAAAAGTTATTTGTCTTTATTTTAATGTAAATTTAAAAATAGATACGTCTATCCTACATAAGAGTATCGCTGTGTGACCGTGCCGGTCCCCCACGTCTCAGAGGTTATCGCCATTACGTTAAATTATATATCGTATACACAATAATCTTGGAAATTTCTTTCTTTTGCACGGTGTGTAACAGTAAACGAGATATACGGTTATCTCTGGTCTGGTACTTGCCTGCTGTATCATAATATTTATATTTAAATTGTAGGCAGACGGAACCCAGTCTTGAGACACTCCGTTTCCCATATTCCGCCGAATTTTGAAGGCATTGCTTGTTGAGTGATTTGACTCAACGGCGCGCTTTCTTTACCCAGAGCGTGGACACACTAACAATAAATTAAAATTAAATCTGACTTAAACTGGCCATGAGGCCAGTCGTGACACAGGGGCACAAAATGTGACTGTACACGCGACTGATTGCTTAAATTGATAATTCCATTTCTTCGCTCTGATGTATAATTCGAAATCCGAAAAACGATGTTCTTTAGATATAAGATTTTCCCTATCCTAGTATGCGCGAAAAGGCCAGAAGATGAGCAATAGTACTCCTTTTTTACTTTTTGTCTACTTAAATACGTTGTTTCTGACGTCAAATGGTCAACAACGACATGAGGTCCGAGGGAATCAAGAAACTGTTCGAGAAACACGTGAAGACTGAAGACCAAGTCATAGTGTAAGCATGGTTAGTTATGTTCAAGTGCACCTATAATTAGTTGTTATAACTATTAATATCTATTTTGGCCAAATAATCCGGCATCATAGTGATGCTGAAAAAAGAAAAATCGACTTTAAACGAATTTACAAAGCCATTGATCAGCAAAATCTTTAATCTTTGATAAAATTTTAATAGTCAATTTTATGAGCAAAGAATACTTGGTACTAACAATTAAAATTGTTTGAATTGATAGTGTGCTAAGCACGTGATTGTTCATTTGCGTCATACTCGTACACCCTTATCTTGAGATCCGCTACAAATTGTAGAGGTCAATAATTCTTGTATCAGTAAGGTAAAATGATATTATCACGTTGGAATAAATTTATGGAGACACGAGGAAAGTTTTGGTTGTAACTGACTTCACGGTTATTGCCTATTCAATTCCTATTTGGAGGAGAAACCCATTTTTCTACAAATACGGATGAAACTAGAAATATATTTAATAATTTAATAAGAAAGAACAGTTCGAGAAGTATCTCGCAACACTGTTGTTACACTCTTTCACTGTTCATGCTTTATTTGTGTAATTAAATAAAGAAAGTGTAAATCTGATGAATTACATATTTCATATATATATATTTAAGAATCTCGAAAAAACAGAGCTTAAGAAATAGAATTAAAAGAAGCATCATCAGTATACTCTCGTCCACTGCTGGGCATAGGCCTCTCACTAAACTAGATGTTCAATTCTTATCTGCCAACCGTCGCCAACCACAAACTCCAGCTATCCGGGGGGCGTCCTACACTAAATTTACTTCGAAACAGTCTCCACACCAGAATCCTTTAACTCCAACGCTATTACGTCTTCACAGCATAGAAGAAAATAGACATAGGCAATATATCCACAATAGGTGATTACTTACCAGCTATAACCGATAATAAATCGATCTTTTATCGCCTTGCTAGCATTAAAAACAGTTTCTCTATACTATACGGGCGTCCTCGTCATCAATCACAAGCGCAGCGCGCACGTGCCGGCGGCGTGTTATGATCAATTGTTTTTACACGCACTATCAGTGTTCGCCAGCCGGTCGAACCTTTGAGTGTAATTGTTGTAAATAATGTTGTAATTTACAATATATTACGTTAAGGACTATGTAATTTATCGATTGTATGAATTTACATATCTCTATATAGATGGAGAGGATGTAGTGTGCACAGTCTCCGTTTATCGTGGCAACATACGCAAGCTGCTTGGCAACTTTTGGCAGAAAAAAAACTTAAACGACAAGCTTGGAGTGGCCTATGTTCAGCAGTGGGTGAATACAGACTGATAATGATGATGATGATGATGGTGACCATGATCTTTCTGTCATTATTTTTGTCTGCATCATCCTTTACTCATTTAATTTCTTGACGTTGCAAGTTTAGTAGAAGCTAATGCGACACTTAATTTAGTTAGACTATGGGAAAAAAATTCAACAACAAACAACAAACTCCCCCATTAGGTATGTTATTCAAGCTAGATCGATGGTCTGAATTTTTAATACAACAATTATTAATACAATGGGTTGGAACCCATAATTATTAGATACAAATTATTATGCTATTTTCCGTACACGGCTTACTATTATAATAAAGGTATAAAAAATATTTATTTATTATTCACAAAACGTAGGTACGTCTATACGAGTATGTAGATTCTGTAGGCAAAGGCAGAGAAATTGTAGGCAAACATTTGGAAATTCGACTCAGAGCTCAACGGACCACCTTAATTGTACTCACCTTTGAATTTATAGTTCACTGTGTAGCAATTTATCTAGTAACAGCTCAAACCAATTTAAAAATGGCAGAATAAAAATTATTCTACTGTTATTACTACGGTTAACTGTTAAATATATGAAATGTATTTTTTTCATGTGTATCCCGCGTGTAGTAGGGCAGGCAGAGGGAACCTAGTGTTAAAACACTCCGTTCTCCATTTTCCACTGATTTTTAGAGTGCCGAGTGGCGGAAATTAACGAAGCTAAGAATATTAATAATTGATCATTAATTTTCCGGAGTGGGAAACCAACCCACAATCTATGGTTTACAGTTAGACGCTTGTGTCCCGCCATCACCACGGCCTTCTTATATATACCTATTAAATGTCTGTACGTAATAAAGTACATACTTCTATGTAATCCCTAACTTTAATGTAATAACTAAAAAAATTGTGTTATAAAATAAGAAGTTAATACGATCAAGCCCCACATTTTGATTGCAAGGTGCAAAGTTTGTGAAGTTGGAAACTTGGCTCTACATGAGATTTGGCAACATATTACATGAAAATATTTTGTTGAGTTTTATCATTATTTTCAATGAATCAAAGATTACGTTAGAAAACTGAACTGAATAGAGCAGTTGTAAAAATATCATATTGCTTTTGCAAGTTCATGACTTGTTGCTTTCTAACATTTTTTTAGTTTCACATAGCAGGTTATGTTAAGACACTCCGTTTCCCATTTTCCACCGAATTCTAGAATTCTAGAGACGTTGCGTGTTGAATGGCGGAACTCAACGTTGCGCTTTGCCTCGACACCAGAGCGAAGAAATCAAAATATTGAATATCATATTTCCCCAAGTTAGAATTCAACCCACAGCCCTCACAGCCACTGCGCCACGACGGCCTAAATTATTAAAGAAAGATACGTCTATTTTACTAACTACTACTATTGAAGGCTTATCTCTGGTCATTATACGAGAACAAAGGTAATGTACTAAAAGTAGATCAACACTCAACAGCAATAACAAACATCTGTTTATTATGTAGAAATATTTATTCAAACAAATAAACGTCCTAATCATTTTATCTTGTTGCTATTCGTGAATTGTGATAGTAATTATAGGTTATAGAACGTATTTAGTTTTTTTTTTTTTTGAGCTTCACGCTTTATCCCGCATAGCAGAGGGAACCTGTAGACTTAGCATTAAGACGCTTCCGTTTAACACTTTCTGTCGGATTGATGAGGCGGTGCGCATACTGCGACGGCGAACGGCGACGTTGAGTTCTGCTGTAGCAGAACTCAACGTCGCCGTTCGCCGTTCGCTGCTACCAGAAAAAAAAAATATTTTTTTTATAAATATTTCCACTCGATTTAAAAAAAAAACTATTTCACCGCTACAATAGCGTACAGAGATATTTCGAATTACAAATTTTTCATATAATGAATGTATTTCGTTCTACAATAGTAGTTTCGACTGTCTTTCAGTTGACACTTTTATATGTTGTTATTTTTATTTTGAAAAATAATATTATTATAACGAAAAAATAACATTTAATTCAATGGCAATCACTTTTAGTTTGTTTTTATTTATATGAAAATATAAATGACTAAGTTGGTCTTAAAATATAATGATTAATGATTAATTTTAGTCATTCTATCCTCGGAATGATATTTACATTCACACAATATATATTCTATTTCGCGTACATACAGTCTTCTCAATTGCATTGTAGATATAAGCTATAAATTGCTTTAGTGGCGCCATAAAATTTATTTATTTTTTGTTAAAAAAAAACAGCTTCACGCTATATCCTACACACAGCAGATCAGGCAGAGGGAACCTGCACTGCCCTTTGCTTAGCCTTACCTATATACATATATATATAGCTTAGCTTAAATAAACCGATAACTAGCTTGAGGCAAAAGAATGTTAATTTTATGAGAAATATAAGTTAGGGCTATCATGACGCAAATTCACCGCGTCTGACTGTAAGCACGATGGTTGTGAGTTCGATTCCTCATCGAGGAGTCCCTGACTAATTTTTATTTCATTACGTTGTTGACAAGATAGACGCAGTCGAGTCGAGACTGTATGTACGCGAAGTACAAATATAATATGAATTACAATATATATTATGTATTCGTAAACAGCATTCTGTGGATAGAATCACTAAGATAGTAGCCACTCAACGCATAATATCTTAAGGACTAAACTGACAAAAAAGTGAAATATAAAAGAAAAGTATTAAAGGAAAATATAGATAGTCCAACAAAGGAGAGACGGATTAAAACTACAAAAAAAAATGTTGGCTTTTTTACTCGTATAGACCACCTACCAGTATTTTTTAAATTATATTTTTTGTACGTTAATAATTTAGTTGCAACTCTACTACGAATTCTTGAGGCATTGCATGTTGAGTGGCGGAACTCAACGCTTTGCCACCACTCCAGAGCGAAAAAATAAAAATATTAATTATTAAAATTTCCTCGAGTTCGAATCGAACTCACAACCTGTTGCTAATACAGCCACAACCTTGTGCCCCTGCGCCACGACTGGCCTCTCAGAATAGATCATATTTACAATCTTATCAATATATATTTTATCAAATCAATTGGTGTTCTACTTACACAGATTAATAACATATCACTAATAACTATTTAACTTAAATAAATCAAAAGCAATCAATAATTCAATAACAAAACCAACAATTCATTAAAAAAATATTTATATTTGTACTTATTATATCTAAAATAAATAAAATTAAATTAAGTCACGGCCAAGCGATCTATAAATATAATAAAATTATAAATTTGTTGAATATGCACTAAAAAAATACTTCTAGTTCTAGTAACAGAAAACAAAAGGATGATTTTTGAATTTATTTTGTGTATCTGTTATACCTTCCAAGGCCAGTCGTAGCGCAGGGCCACAAAGTGTGACTGTAAAACCGACTGGTTGTGGGTTCGATCCCTCCTTGAGGAGATGAAATATTTACTTAAATTTATATTTCCATATATTCGCTGCTGTGTGCGGGATACAGCGTGAAGCTGATTTCATTTTAATATACTAATAGCTGTTAGTCGTCAGCATCATATAGACTATAGTTTATTTTAAGTCTGAAACTGTAGTAGCTCGTCTAATTTGTTTAGTATCTTAATAAAGAAAAATTCGTTGACATGATGAGCATGTTCATATAAAACACCAAAGGTATGATGTGGAATTCTAGCAGTCCAGGTAACCTTATATACCTTACCACATTAATATATAATTATAACACCTTAGGAAAACAAATGTATTAGAGAAAATTGAGGCCGTCGTGGCTCAGCGGCCACAGTGTGCGATTTGAACGAAATTAAAGATTGTGAACGTGTGAATTTGATTCCTAGTCACGGGAATAAAATATTTAATATTTTAGTTTCCTCACTCTGGTAACGAGGTCAAAACGCGGCGTTTTGTTCCGTCTCTCTCAACTCAACACGCTGTCTATGCCTAATGAAATTAGCGGTAAGTGGAGAATGGAATAAATTTGGCAGAAAATGGAGAACGAGTGTCTTAATGGTAACAAAGTGTTCCTGCTGTGTTCAGGATTCAGCGTTAACCTAATAAAATATTATACCTATATATTTTTGTTATTCTGTATGCCTATTAAACTATCGAATGCGTAAATTAGGATAAGATAGGTCAGGGCGATGTTTGATAAATAATATTCAAGAAAATTACGTCGCAAATTCTAAGTATCGTCGTACAATATCTATTATTTTTTTATATAATACAATAAAGCGGAAGAGTTTATTTGTTTGTTTGCTTAATCGCTAAGATCTCTGGAACTGCTGGTTGGATTTACATTTTTTGTTTTGAGTGAAAGCTGCATTTCTCAGGATTGCTATAGGCTATATAACAATTATTTTTATTTGACGAAAATATTGTAACTTACGAGTGAAAGTTTCCATCATCAAGGAAATTTCATGATAATCTTTGGCTTTTAGGCACTTTGTCAAATTTATGAAAATAAGTTTTTCGTGATTGAATGTATAACTTATCTAATCTATCTGTTGGTAAATGCACATTAAAAGAATTATACGTGGTAAACAATATAAACATTTGAGGCTGCCGTGTCACAGTAGAACGGCGATTGTGAAATCGACGGCTGTGAGTTCGATCCTTCTCGGGTGAATGATAATGAAAAATTTTACCTTATACTGGCCTACATATCTGCCTTACCATGGTCTGGCAACCTGCCAATATGAGATAAATACATTTATTTGTTTTTATTATTTAAAAAAAAAGTCACTTAAATACTACTTGTACTTAAAGTGGTAATATAACGTTTAAAAAATTACAGTGTTTTTTTAAGACCTTCAATGGGAGGTTGTTGCTATAATCAAACTGGAACTTATAATTCATTTTTAAATGTTATTTATTTAAGTTAAAAAAAGTAAAGGATATAACACATTTGTTAATTATAATTATACGATAATATATGTAACTCTAGATATTAAAATTATGTTAACATTATATTTTGTCTTCTCAAATTATCTATTTGTTATTATAATAAATTAGAAGCTTATTAGCTTTATATATGTTTTTTAATCATTTATTTGTCGAGTTCAATAAGAAAGAAAATAATGTTAATGATGAATTAAGTAAAAATAATATAATAAAAGAAAACATCAAATGACAAATAGCGAAAGAAGTTGAGTGATAAAATTTAATTAAAATTGATGGTTTTGGGATCGATCTCAATATTGAGAGGGTAGGTTTTTCTAACCGCCCTACACTCGTGCAAAACAAATATGCAAAATCTAACTATATGAATTCTTTTTATTACTCTAATTATATCTATCTATCTAATCTATGTTGAGGCCAGTCGTGGCACAGAGGCACATGTGTGCGACTGTAAATGCGATACGTTGCAGGTTCGATTCCTAATCGAAGAAATAAAATGTGTAATATTTTAATTTTTTCGCTTTACTAACTCTAGATTTGATTTACACTAATATCAATTATACTAAAGTAAGGAGGCTGTCGTGGTGCAGGAGCAGAGTCGTGTGGGTGATACATATATATTTTATATCATCTCCTCTCTCTGGTAACAAAGCAAACCGCGGCGTTAAGTACCACGGTTCACTTCTAAAAGAATTTGGCGAAAAGTGGACAACGTAAGTGTCATAATGTTGAACGGAGTGTCTTCAAATGAGGTTCCCTCTACTTACTCTGTTATGTACTCTGTACGCATACAGTTTGAAGCTAAAAAAAGTCAAACGTATCGTACGTTTGATTTTTTTTAGTTTCACACTGTCCGGCAACAACGTTTCCATTGCGTATATAAATATAGCGCCACAAAATTTTCCATTGAATGTTTAAAGAGAGCATCTGAGAATTTTTGTTAGTTCGGCTCAATTATGTGTTGGCAAGTTGCAATGTGAAATATATAGTATTTATATAATCAGTAATATTGTCTGTATGTCCTGATTTCGCTTGGATCGGACTTCGCTATATTTAAGTAATTAATAATAGTATTTAATTAATATTTTATAATAATGTACCGGTGTAATGTGCAGGCCACATTTTTTGCACCGGAGACCGGTGCAAAAAATGTGGCCTGCACCATTTTCTATTGTATACCCATTGAATCAACTAGTACATCACTAGCTTTGTCTTGTTGCTTCACCCGGTTTGTCAAATGGAGATAACAGCTCGATGTATACAAAATATAATGACATTCTTATTTGCAGAAGGTTCACTTTTTTGTTTACCTTACCATTGTGACAGTAACAGTAACGGTAACAGTAACAGTAACTGATATAATATATTCTACATCAATAAATGAAAAGAAATTTAACAACAAAAAGTTTTTTTTTTTTCAATTCATACCAGTCCTTTTGGAGAAAAGCGCGTTCAACCAAACGAACTCTTACATTCTTTAATATTTATGTTTAGTGTAACACCTTATCGTTTATAAGGATACTTACTTATTTGTATATTTTAAAATAAAATTTACTTATGTCAATTTATTAAATATAGAATTTTTCATTTTGGCCCATGGGCACATTGCTTAATAGTAGTGGCGTGTGGATGTAAACGTGATTGGTTGTGGGTTCGAATCTCAATCAAGGAAATGAAATATTTAATATTTTAATTTCTTCTGTTTTGCGTCAAGGCAAACGCAGTGTTAAGTTCCACCTCCCAACTAGCAATGCTTCCAAAATTAGGCAAAAAGTGACGAGCGGAGTGTCTTAACTCTAAGATCCCTTTGGCTATCCAGCTACATGCGGGATGCAGCGTGAAGTTGAAATAAAAAAATCAGATCAGGTACATCCTAGCATAAACGCCAATGTAACTAGGTCCCAATACTGGTTTTTATCGCACAAGGCAATGCGATCTGACAACTCTGTCAATGTGATCTTTTTCACATTTATTAGTGCGACTTGTATTAAATTAAATATAACTCAATGTTAAACGTAATAATTATTATAAAACGAATTTATTTCCCTTTTTAATGTGTATTTATATCTATTTATTGAGAGCCTTGAGGCCAGTCATGGCGCAGGGCTGCAAGCGTGCGACTTGGCTTTCGCGTTTGCTTTCGCTTTTACACACGACAGGTTGTGGGTTCGATTCCTTCTTGAGGAAATGAAATATTTAATATCGTTCTGGTAACGAGTGCGCCACTAAAAACGCCATGCCTCGTGACTACAACGAAAAATGGAGAATGTGACGACGAGTGTCTTAATGCTTTTGAGTGGTTCTGAACTGCCTTGCTATGTGTGAGTTTACAGTGTGAAGGTAAAAGAATCGATTTATAAAATTACAAGTCCTTACCCGCAACTTTACTCGTGATTTAATAAATTCATTCCATCTTATCTCAAATCAGCAATAATATAAATAATATTTTCCGTAACCGCTTAGTGACAAAAGGTAAATTCACGAGAACAAATAGATACTTTAATACAATGTAATCTGAAACATTTGTGTTTAACATATTGATAAACAACTTCAGCAGATATTTGCTCGTTGACAAACATACATATATTGTTTACTTTAAAATCTATATCGTTAGCGATCTCGATTTCAGGTTCATTCAACGGAGGCTCTAATTGGCGAATGCAGCACCGGCACAAACCGGATGTATGTAAACAATGTATCGCAGGACCTGCGAGATTCCTATTAGCATACATTACCGTGTGTCACGTTCGCTGTTCGTGCTCTCATAGGCCAATTTTGTATGGAAAATTGAGAAAATAATTAAAATTGTATCAATATTTTTTTTAGCTTCCCGCTGCTCACATAGCAGGGTAGGCAGAGGGAACCTAGTGTTAAGGCACTCCGTTCCCCACTTTCTGCCGAATTCTGGAGGCATTGCGTATTGAGTGTCAGAACTCAACGCCCCGCTTAGCCTCGACACCAGAGCGCAGAAATGGAAATATAAATTTTAGTTAACATTTCGTCTCCTCGAGTGAGGATCGAACCACAACCATTCGGTTTTACAGTCATCTCGTGCCCTTGCGCCACGACTGGTCTCAATCAATATAATTCTCTAATTTAATGTATTATGTGGTAATTAAATTAAATATATTTAGTTTTAATAGTAGACATATAATGCGAGTTAATTTGATAGCTCGTCCTACAGAAACTATCCAAGTTTACTACGTGCCATAATTGTTGTGAGTGATGTTGGAAGTTCACCTGACGATTTCCGACTCTACTTACTCTCATAAAAATCAGATTAATTTACTTTAAGGAAACTTCCAAATACGACTGCCCCTGAGGTCAAATTGAAGTAACCTAAAATATTGTACAGCACATTCAAAATATTAAAGGTAACTTCGACATAATTCAGTACAGTGGGATATATCAAAACCATTTATGATGATAATATAGCCTTCCTCGATAAACGGACTATCCAACACAAAACAAATGTTTCTATCGAGAATGTTTCTAACTAAAGACACTAACAAAGAATATAATCTTTTTGTTTTTTCAGAAATTTTCTTTTTGCCAATCACACTCAATTCGAAATGTTCAATCGAAATGTAAATTCCAATTTAATTTCAATATATGTATTTATAAAAACTTTTACCTGCTTCCGGTAATTTGGCATTGTAATGACAATGACCCAATATAAATCACCTTGTAATAAAAAAAATACTTTAAAATTTCTGTAAAATTAATTATATTTTCATAAACAGTAAAAATAACGAAAATAATAAGAGGTTGCCTATATTTTTATTACCCAGCATTGTTAAATTGGATAATCAATAGTTCAAACCTCAAAGCTTAAAATAGTACAGACAAATAACGTTTGTGGCTGAAATAACGAAAATTAATAATTTTAATAACTTCACGATTTATTCTACAGTAGGATAGGTAGCCTATGAACAGGAAATGTCAATGTAACACAGTTTTTTTTATGCATAATTTTTCGACACCTTATGAAACTGAGCGCCGCGCTTGTCTACCAGTGTGAGGACATAAAAAGAATTAAATATATATGTTTTCGTTTTTGAACTTGAGGTTAACGCTGTTGGCTTTGTTGCCTTTACAGTGATACTGACGGGTAGGGAAGAGGTTACGCTCTCCTTGTAAATGCTGCATTAACAGATTGGACCCTGAACCCACAATCTCGATTATATGTATAATAATTTTAACACTTTACCTACGGTTTTTGTTTACCAGAAACAATCATAAAAATCAGAAACTCTGTTTACAATCTAATTGCAAATTCATTCGAGTGTAATAGCCATATCGGTCTTTAGAATTTTTTCAATAGCATTCTATCCAATATCCGTTTTCTGTACGTTTGCTTCAATTCAGTAAAAAGTTTCCGAAGTGGTTTTGGTCTAATCTTTTCAATATAAACGAATACGGTACAGCAATTCTAATTTCATTTGAGAGCTACTCTAATTCAATTTAGTTTTTCTGAATAGATTTTATTCAGATTCGCTCAAAGTTCAGGATTAGTTCATATTCCATAGGAATTTCCTTAAAATTAACCGACGAAATTTTTTAAACTGTTTAATTAATACTGTTAACACTTTTTTGTACTTTTATTGCGATTTTTACTTAGTATTTTAATTTATTTTATATTTGACTAAATGAATGAATGAATTTAACTTTATATCTAAAAGTGACATAGTATACTTTCATGTCTACAATTGAATTGGGCAAGAAGTGAGAATTTACAGTATAAATAAAGGAAAAAAAACCAATTATACCAAATAAAAGCATTATACAAACTTATGTTTATGGTTCATTCCATAAAAAAATTGTGCACGCAGTTGGTTCTAGTTTTAAAAAATAGTCCGTTACGTCATAATATCCAAAAGACGAAACATATATATCGTCGTAATATGTAATCAATATATCAATTACTGGAAGTAATTTCCAAACATGTTCAATTTTAATTGATTGTTACCTTGTTGTTATCATCCATTCATTAAAAAACGAGGTTGCGACACGTCACTGCTAGTATTCTGTAATAAGCTAAAGACATTGTTCCAGTTTGGGTGCAAAACAAAGAAATTATATATTTTTTTTGTTCTGTATTCAATATCATACGTTATTAGATACAAAAAGAAGAAAACAAGCCTTAAGTTTTGAATGTTGTCTACAGTAATATTGAACAATTAAACCATTGAAATAGTTTTATATTCGAATTACGCAAAAAAAATATAAACATTAACTATATATAACATTTTTTATATAGTTTTTTTTTGTAAACGTCAAATTCTTGCAATGTAAAAGAACCACTTAAGATCCAAAATAAATTAAAACCTGTGAACAAATTAAAAAATGTTAATGTACCTATCGTATCTTGCGACATTAGAAAGTCAAGTCAAGTCAGGTCTTATGAATAATGAATTAGTAAGTCTGTATGCTCTCCACATTATAAATTCCACTCCGTTAGTGTTAAAACACTCCGTCCCCCACTTTAACCTATTTTTGGCGAGGCATTGCTTATTGAGTGGAAGAACTGAACGCTGGGCTTCTAACCTTGGTGTCAGGACGAAGAAATGTAAATTAATAAATAATAATGCATTCCCCGAGCGGGAATCCCCCTCCCGTCGCGTTACAGTCACAACCTTGTGCCCCTGCGCCATAACTACGTCGAAACGAATTTATTTTACGAATGTCTTTAAAAACACTTACCTGATTTTTACCAGGTCCTAATTATAGTCCTTAATGAATATTGCGCATGCGCATTATTACCTATACATTCAGTCGCCTTTTTCAATTCTATCAAGAAAACCAGTATATCAATTAAGATGTAGATAACAGGTACCTTATTAGGTATGGTATTAGGTACCTACGCCAAAGTTAAATGATACTTTGAAAAGTTAATTATATAATCATCTTTAAGTGACAATTACTGCGAACACAATGGAAAACGATAACGGTGTTTTTCCTCACCTAAGTGCTTAGCTTGCTTTAGACTCGGCTTCTATAATGTAAATTGATTTAGTTAAGGCCAGTCGTGGCGCAGTGGCACGAAGTGTGACTGTAAAACCGACTGGTTGTGGGTTCGATCCCCACTCGAGTAGATGAAATATTTACTAAAATATATTTCGCGGCGATGAGATCTACCACTCAACACGCAAAGCCTACAGAATTCGGCAGAAAGTGGGGAATGGAAGTGTCATAACACTAGGTTCCCTCTGCTTACCCTGCTGTGTGCGGCATACAGCGCGAAGCTGATAAATAGAATATTTAGTTTATAATATTGTGTATGACATATAAGTTAATGAATGCTATACAAATTAATGATGAAGTACGTTTAATTTCAAAAGAAGAAATAAATGGAGAGCTACCAAGATCAGGGAAATTACGAGGGTTAAAGATGTGTCATGCAACATATTGGGTCACTAAAATGGAAATTGACAAATGGACTAAGAATTTTACGGAGTGGAACCCCAGAGACAAATAAAAAGTGAACCACCACCAACCATATTGAAAGCTTAAAACTAAACGTAAATGACACAAATACGAGGTACATATAAACATTGTTGATAATGAACAGTTGACCTAAACCGACTAATTTTCGTAATACACTGTGTCACATTAATTACTCATATTATTATCATTCAAATTCCAGTAGCTTTTCGATCGTCAAATGTTTGCTCAACGGAAGTCTCCACTTTAAATTATAAAAATTTTACATTACGAATGCATTTTTTTTTGTTGGATTTGGAATTATGAACAGGTATATGGTTTTTTTATATATATAAAACTATATATTAGAATGTACTATACTTTTATATTATCTCCAAGTTTCATCCGGTTAGACAAACTAATATAATCTCAGGAACTAAGTACTGCTGGGTATATATATATATATATATATATATATATATATATATATATATATATATATATATATATATATATATATATATATATATATATATATATATATATATATATATATATATATATTGTTGTTGGATAATCCATTTACAGAAAATATGTAATGGCTTCAATGTAAACTAATTTATCTGTGGTCGGAGTTACCTCGGGCACTAAGAGTATGTCATATATCATGACCAACTCTTAGTTATTTCTATTTGACCATGGGAGCGAAGCCGCACGTATAATTATAAATATATAGATAATATAATATTCTACTAATATAATATTATATTAATTTGATGGTGTTCAAGAAAAATATTCTGCAGTAGCATCATTTAAAATATATTTCTAGATTTCAATCAATCAGTTTTACGCTGTATCCCGTACACGGCAGGGAAGACAGAGGGAACCTAGTGCTAAGACACTCTGTTCCCCACTTTCCGCCAAATTATTATTGCGTGTTGAGGGGCGGATCTTAACGCCGAGAGGCGGAACTCAACTATCTATATAATGGTCTGTAAATAGAAATAATATATAATATTGACAATATGGTTGGGTTATTTTTATGATATCACTTAGATTTATTTTAAGTAGCCTAAAATCATTCTGAGTTATTTTATAATAATTTTAATGTGGCAGGATTTGAACCTACTGTTGTTTTGTACCTAGCCTAAGTACTGTTAATAAAATAAATGTCGATTTTTTACCGGAATGTCAGTTTGAAGTATAAAATAGTTAATTAACGGTTATGATCAGAATGGAAGTATTTTAGTTACTAACCAACTAGTATCATGCTCAAAGATGATAGAGAAAAATTATAGATTATTAGATGAGATTAGAGACTATGACAATAGAAAAAAAAAACAAAAATTATTAAATTTATTTTCATTTGCCTCACTCTGATTGACAAATCGGGGTGTTGGGTTCCGCAATGTCTCGAAACTTGGCGAAAAGTAGGGAACGTACTGCCAAAACATCTCTATCTCTCATCTCATCTACCTATAATTTAACTCGTTCCCTATGCCGTGCTATACGGGAAAAAGTATTAGTAAGATTTTACTTTAATTAGTAATTTTATGCATTTTTTTTGTTTGAATAAATACGACGTTAGATTTCGCCACATTGCCTGTCGGTATATTTTAGTGGAAAATTTAGACGAATGGTGAAGAAAATAAAGAAAATGATGTATTTACGGGTATATTAATTTAGGTTATTATTTTTTTCCGATTTACGCTGTATCCCGCACACAGCTGGGTAGGCAGAGGGAACCCAGTTTTAAGACACTGCGTTCCATATTTTTCGCCCAATTCTGTAGACATTGCGAATTGAGTTGCGGAATTAAAAGCTACGCTTTTTCTCGACATCAGAGCAAATAAATATACATTTAAATAAATATTTCATTTTCTCGTGAAGTTCGAACGCACAACCAGCCACACACACAGCCATTATTCAAAATACATTTTGGGAATTGGAAAAAAACATGAATTTTACATTCTTCTATACTCAGATCATTCAACAAAATATCATAAAACTATAAAATTCACTTGTACGTATAAGGTTAGTAACTAACTATATACGAGTACATATGTATAGATAATAAAGCGAGTGCTGATAACGTTTTGTTACATTGTGTTTGAAATGAATAACAAAATAAATAAGTAAAAAGCAAATCATATAATTCAGGTATTAGAATGGACATTGTTGTTAAGGTATTGTTTGAAATAAGGTATTTTACATATATAATGTATTATGTCCCCATAGGTACTAATATATAGTCCTATACATTCTTGTAAATCAATCGGGCTGTCACGATTAGTTCTAACAATGGATAATATGTCCTATTATTTTTTTTCAGTTTCACGCTGTATGCCGCTTACAGCAGGGTTGGTCGAGGGAATATAGTGTAAATTCACCCCCACCCCTACTCTCCGCTGAGTTATTGGAGGCATTGCATGTTGAGTGGCGGAATTCATAGCCGGGCTTGGGTCTTGATGCCAGAGCGGAGAAATATTAATAGATAATAATTTATTCCCTCGAGTGGCGATCGAACCCACAATTGTCGCGTTACAGTCACACTCTTATGCCCCTGAGCAATTCAAATTTACAATTTATATGTGAATTGAGATAAATGATGCGAAAAATTCGTGCAGAATCGTTTTTTTGCATCGTTTCATATGAATAAACTTTTATTACTGTACTATTTTTTATATGTGTAAGTAAATTTTGTATTTACTCTATCACGTGGTGGGTTGCAGTTTTTGTGTAAGCAGACCAAGAAAATACATGTAAATTATTTGGAGGTCCTCGTGGACCATGGACACAAGCGTGCGACTATCAACGCGAAGTTTATAGGTTTGATTCCCACTCGGGGAAATGAAGTATTTAAAATTTTCATTTCCTCGCTTGGTAGCCAAGCCAAATCACGGACTCCAATATCAGGCGGAACGTTGGTAACTTAAGTATCTTAATCTGAACGGCGTGTCTTAACACTTTCCCGGGTTATCTCTGCCTACCATTATATGTGGGATACAGCGTGAAGCTAAAGAAAATATAAACTTCATATAAACCTAGAACAAATTATTTCACCAAAAAACACCGCAAATAAGTAAATTTACTCCACAAAATCGTATTTACATACCAAAATATGTTAGAATTAATGAACGTAACAATAAGAGTAGGTAAAGGATATACACGTCGGGAGCCAGGAACTGTATTTTATTTTTTGTTTGCTTCACTCTCCCTAATGAAGTACCGCCCTGTCACGGTGATGTAACATCTCTATGGAAAAACAAGCTAACATTTGGCCAACCTATACCAACGCGTTTTGTCAAAAGATTTTGAATGAATATACTCGAACTTGGACCACGATTGGCCCAACTTGCAATGTATTAAATGCATTTTTTTAGAATTTCGTAAGCTAATCTTTATAAAAGGTAAAAAATGACGTGGAATATTAGAAAATATTTAATTATCGTTATATAAATATTTTCTCTTGATAGATTGCAATGTAAGAATATATAAAGACAAGAATGTAACTTTACCGGGAGAGTAAATAAGCGTAAGTTAGTTTTTCTCCCCGACTGTACCTACATTAAAAATATAAAAATCAGCTTCACGCTGTATCCCGCACACAGCAGGGTAGGAAACCTAGTGTTAAGACACTCCGTTCCCCACTTTCTGCCGAGTTTTGGAGGCATTGCGTGTTGAGTGGCAGAACTCAACGCCGCGCTTTGCCTCGACGCCAGAGCGAAGAAATGGAAATATAAATTTAAGTAAATATTTCATCTCCTCGAGTGGAGATCGAACCCACAACCAGTCGGTTTTACAGTCACACTTTGTGCCACTACGCCACGACTGGCCTCAATTAAAAATATAAAACGAACTTAATTTCTTTTTCGTATAGTATTCAAACCTGCAACTGCCACTGAGTCGCATACGTACTAAGTTAAAATATATTAAAAAAATCAACGGTATTAATCACTTCTTTTAAAATTCATTTAACATCAGATCGTATGGCTTAGTACTAAACAATACTATCTATAAAGGACGAACACAAACATAATCGTTCCATTTATTTTCTATAATAGAATAACATCACGTAATTCATTTTAAATAGAAGCAATAATTGTTTCTGTTCTGCATTATCAACGGATAATATAAAGCTTATATAGAATATAAAAATAAGGATCCATCCTATGAATGGTTGACCTATACTTGGTAAGTTTATCTGTTTGAGGCAGCGTATCCCGCGAATGTAATTGTAACACTACGGTTTTATAAAAAAAAAGAAATGCCTGTAGACTGTATTATGTAACAAAGTTATCTATATCTAATAAATTTATATATTAATACGTAAAGCAAAATCTTTGGACCCGTTTTTTAAGAAAACTTACCACTAACTTATAATTTTAACAGACAGACGCAGTTCCATTTCGCTATAATAGCTTTGATAACCATATATATGTATATATAATAGTCAGTTTAACAAAGAACCTAAGGAACATAAAAAAAAAACGTTTTGGACCTAAAGCGTAACTACCATTACATTAAAAAAATAATTTAAAAACATAATAATGCTCACGTTTATTTTAATGATTTTCTATACAAGTAAAATATAGAAAATAGTTAAACCTACAAGTACTTAAGTATTTTAGTCCACCTTGTAACAAATTTAAAATGTAATAATATAAATTATCTTATTTTCCTACATTTTCCTTCACAAGAAGTCAACTGTCGTGGTCTCGTGAATTTTTCTTTAATATGTAATTCACGTTGAGTCTACTTGGCAAGCATTAATTGTGTGGAAAAATCTGAAAATTGTATTCACACTTCTTTGTGTAATAGTTAGCCACTTGCTTATTATATGGCCATTTAGACATACTTCAATATAAATATTTTTTTATTCTTTATATGAACGTAAGGCGAAGTGATACAGTGAGCGCGCGATGGTTCTGGGTTCAACCCGCGTTAGTTGATTTTTCCTTATTTTTGCAATTTTACGTTTTTAACTGCAGGATAGACAGAGAATAGTGATCACTCGGTTCCGCACTTTTTCTTCAATTTTTTAGACGGAACACGAAATCGTTTTGAGTGGCGGAACTCAACGCCACGCTTTATCTCTTAGAGAGTCGATATGGAAATAGTTTTAAATGACGTTTTTCTGCTTCTCCACGACGGCCTCATTGGTCTTTTTTAATAATTGTATGTATACCGATTTCTTAAATGCTGTTGATCTTGTAAAAGAAAATGATAATATACTGTCTTAAGACTAAGTTCTATCTGAAAAGTAGTAAGTTTATAAAATAAGAAGTAATACAATAAATAAGGAATAGAAAACAAATAGCCATAAAGTTTATATATTCACGGAGTAGTCCCCAGAGAATATCCAATAATTTTTTTTTATAAAAATCGAACTGCCCGTTAAAAAAAATAGTTAAATTATTAAAAAAAAATACAAATCAACTTGAGTACCTCCTTTGGTATTCGTCAGTTAATAAGAGTAAAGTGAACGAACGGACATTTATATAACTTTACTGCATTTGCTATCATTTTTTGGCAGATGATCTGACGTTTTATACAGTTTGGTCTTTTTTTTTCATTATACTTATTTAATCTCTATCGCGATGAAAATTCCTTTATGACTCGGATACTTTGTATGTATTTTTATAATTATGTTTGTAATGTTTCTTTGTTTATTGATCATGTGATTTTTATTTGTATGAATATGCCTGTTTATAAACAATAATGTACATATACGTTAGTAATTAAATTTTGATCAAACTTCCTGTTTCTTCTGACATCTCTCTGGTCTTTTACTGTCTTATTTCCTGTCACTTGCATAAAATTGTGGAATAACATGCAAATAAAATTTAATTTTTATCTATATCTAATAAATATTGGACCCAGGAACTTGGTGTTAGTATTCGTACGTTACGACTGGCTCGTACCCAATATTTTGCCAACTGAGAAGAACTGCCTAATATCCAAATGATAGGCTAAAACAGTAGTTTTTAATGTATTTTTTTACTTTGACACTACCGTGATCACTGCATTATTCCTTTCTCACCCTCATTTGGGTCTCATCACTTTATTCAAGCTTAAACGTTGTTCAGTACCATCTCGAGACAGTGAAGTCAGCCTTACTCTTCCTAACAGAGATGAAGATCTACTACTGACAAAACATTTTTCTTTTCTTTAGCTTTAATGTATGTATTTGTATTTGTTGTCAAATTAAAATTTTAAATGGATATATGCTTCCAGGCATCGTTTGATTTCGATACTACCTCATCCTCTTTTTACCATTTCACATCTCACCTATCAACAGTAAATATTATCCGCACTAGCTGAATGGGTGGTTTGCACCCAGCGTACGTGCGTCAATGCCATTGTTTCCGCATACATGCAAACTGCGGAATGATCTACCTCCTGAAATGTTTACTGAGCACTAGGATTTCAGGACTTTCAGGCGTCGGTTGCATTTACACTTACATCCTTATCAAGGCAACACATCCTCAATCCTCTCAGGTTGTAGATATTCAAGAATGAAGATCCGGCTTGCGTGATTCCGGCTAGTTTGCCTACTTTTGCAAAAAAAATATGTTTAACTTTTTAAGAGGCGTTTTAAACAAAAAAAACGTACTAAAAGGTGGTGGAGAATTGTGTATTACGCATGAAATAATATTAAACGTGATGACGTGGGTTCTATTATACCTAGAAAAGAATTTATTGTAGCAAAAAAAATCATAATTTCATGCATTTTACTATAAACAATTGAAACTTTCACACGCTTACTATAAATATACAAAAATCTACAAAATCAAATTTAGTAAATTAAATAATTCTATTGTACAAAGAAAATTGCGAGTTCAGTCAAAACAGCACAACGCTTATCGTCCATATTTGCTCATTATCTATCTACACAATCGTGTGTAAGTATCTGTTTGTACTTGATTGTATTGATAACAATACGGAGTAGTACGGAGGTGTATCAGAATTTTTTTTTCTTATTATTTACAATGTATGTAATAATATCAACAATATAAACATTATGTAAACTGTCACTAGACATTATGTTTGTTCGTGCCGACTTCTTCGTTCTTTGTTGTAATATTACAACAAAATATACTCAATGTTACAGGCCTTGAATAAGTTAGTAATAAAAAACTTAATTTAAAGTATAAGGATTTAGTTATTAATGATTTAGTTATAGTAGTGAATGAATTTTGTCTAGAATGGACGATTTATTATCGTTATGATTCGAATATAATGAAAAATACACGGGATCAAATCTGATGAGTAGAGGGTAGAATTTTCTAATAAAATATTTCCAGGTAATTTTCGACTGTTTCTGTTTTATCATGTTTCTTCTCTTTAGATTTTTTTCACTTTACCTTATAGTAAATGCACTTTTCGTCACCAAATGATAAAAATCGTCTCTTTTTTTCCGCCGAAGCAGTAGTTCGCACGCGGTACACCGTCTTTACACACACACAGCTACCGTCTTTTAATCTATTCAATTCTTATACTGACCAATCGGCCTTCTTTTGTATCATTTGCATCGCTTTTAAGCCGCGAAACTATTGACATACCTTTCGTTTCTAAACTGTATATTTCTGTTAAAATTAAAATTTCAATTATTTTCAAATAATTATTTTTAAATAGTGGAGACCGTTCTTTTTGTTTCAAAAATATCGCTACCTAATCTTGGCAAAGTGCTTGTAGCTTCATAAAACATAACCGCGATGAACAAGGTTTTTTATTAAAAACCGCATTCAAATTGGTTCATTAATTTAAGAGCTACGGTGCCATAGATAAATAAACAGACACACTCGTCAAAACAATAATACCCCTCTTTTTGCTTGGGCGTTAAAAAGAATTCAATGCGCTTCAGCTGCAGATTTGTTTGCAATAAACTAGTGTATATGAACTACCTAATTTTAAATTTAAAGGTACATACAGTAAGACGAGAGGGAAGAGGGAATCTGGGAACCTATTGAAGTCACTCGGTTCCCCATTTACCGCGAATCTTTGAGGCATTGCGTGTTGGGTGACGAGAGCGAAGAAATGAAAAATATTTAATTTCTTTGAGTTATCATCAAACGCACAATCGCCGTGTTTACAGTCATACGCTTGTGCCGCTGCGCCCCGACGGCCTCACATTTGCTCTAATTTGTATACCTCCTTATTTATGCGTGAATATTCAAAATTCCAAGTAAAAAGTACTATCCATAGCGTCTTCTCTATGAAACAGCAAGAACTTATTGAAGGACCCAATTTATATCGCTTTGAGAGTTAAAATAAAGACGGCTGTGAAATATCGTAGTTCATATAAATATTGTTTTTGGTTCAATAGAGGTAAGTGAATTTTGAAATATGTTAATAAATTATATCATAATATTAATTTCACATATATATTTATAAAGTAATAAAAGATAATAGTAATAAATAATTGGTATGACACTTGCAAAAACAGGAAAATACTAGGAAATTGAAAATCAACTATCGACTTGAATATTACGATATGATATTTAAAATTGCTTGTACAAAAATGATCTACGGCACTTACGCGATGTAATAGATATAGATGAATTTGATCCAGACTGGGACTAAATTAATAAGTCTTAAAAATGTTGGATCTCTATTTAATTATATTCTAACTAGTTTTTTGCAACGAGTCCTAGTTTTAATGTTTCTTAATCAAACTGTCAACAACAAATTTGAAGTATTTAACAATGTGCCGCGCTTCCCGCACCGCGCAGTTTCCGGCAATGCAGATAAATTGAAAATTTCCCACGCAAACATGCATCTTTTAAAAGTTGTTTACTATTCGACTAGCGTACTGGCCGGCGTCGGGCCGAGCCCCGGACCCTGGGGGACCGGGACTTCCCTGACAATCACCTCCAATTGTTCGAAGTGGGAACCATTACCTGCTTCAATTTGTCAGAACAATTTAATGGTATGGGACATCCGATGTCGCCGATGGGTGTACGGTGGCGCACTCAAATGTCGCAACGCACCAATGCTTCTGAATGAGTAGTGGACCAGCGATATGTGGCCGACTGTACGCGGTTCTCCCTCCACGCAAGCGCAAGAGATGCGCGCGCATATATTCACCAACACGCCGTTGGAGCATCAGTCAATCTTTGAACGGCGTTGGTGGCGTACATTCTTTTCCGACCGCATCGCTACACGCACGATTCCCGCGCGGCTTTAAGGACTTTATCAAGGTACTGTATATATTTTATTTTAACTGTACAGTGTGTCAGTGAGGGCCCCCCGGCGGGCTTCGCAGGCCCTGCGGCCGGTGCAGGCGAGGCCCCTTGCATTGCGAATTGCATCACACTC
Organism: Heliconius sara; assembly: GCA_917862395.2. Lineage (NCBI taxonomy): Eukaryota > Metazoa > Arthropoda > Insecta > Lepidoptera > Nymphalidae > Heliconius > Heliconius sara. Next base: position 13,204,574 of record OU860800.1, on the reverse strand, counting down.
GTCCAAAATACGCGGTACTATTAAATGCTCGCGATACAAACTTTCATAGTACTTGCTAAGCGAACTTTTTAAACATTACAAACTGTCGTCAGTTCATAGCTTAATATTGGAAACGACACTCGAAATTTGTTTTGCACGAAGAAATACTGAATTATATATAAATTGCATCAATTCCAACAATTTAATACTTAATTCTAACCTCAATAGGAGATAAAAATCTCGAGACCGTCGAGGTATATTTTGACGTGACAAAGAAATACTTAAAAGAACATAATATTATATTCGTGTTTCTTTATAAATCAATTAGCAAGTAAGCCGTCAAATAATGTGACTTACGTTGTGAATTTACGTTATTTTTCATTTAGCCGTAACTCCAGATTGGCGGTATTTATTAATGGTCATATAAACAATTTTTCGACCGACCGCCTTTTCATATTCTTATACAGAATCAATTATGTCGGTAACTTCCAATATTAATTTCAAATAAACCGAGTCATCGTCGGGGTCACGATTGTTTTGTTTTATTCATCGTATCGGACCGTATAATAGTGAAAGAACTGCGGGGGATCAAAATTATCAATTAAATAAATATAGCAGTGTCGATGTTTTTGAAACTGACTCCCGATTGTTGCCATGGAAATGTATTACTAACCCAATACCTTGTTTAGGCTAGTATATTTTCCTACAATTTTAATTTAATATGTCATTTTAGTAAAGGTGCTGTCGATGTCTATTTATTACTTCTAACTATCTTTCCTGTGATTATTTATAGGTTTCTTATAGGTAGGCTTATATTCCTTAAAAGGTTTTTTTAGATTCAATTAATGTGCCTTAATACTAAGTTCCCTACGCCAATCTTATCCTATATGCGGGATACAGGCCAGCAGGATAAAACAAAAATATGATGTATCTTTTATTTTAAAAAGTGAATCCCACCAAGCTTACCAACAATAACACATTTGCATTTATCGTGCATTCACAAGTAATCGACCTCGTTACTTCGAATGCGTCACTACAATTATGATTTAGTAAACATTCATTTAGAAACAAGAAATTACATTTGTTTAATATAATTTTCAAATGAAATATGTAATTAGGTAATAATCTCATGTAGGTGGCTATTTTCATATCGCTCGATATTCTGAATGTAATTTCGTTCATGTAAATTAGAAATTCTCGTAACTCCAACACGAGCTCACGTGAAACATTAATACATTACTACTCAATCCCACTAAACCCATTTCCCAGCTCGTTCACATTATTGACCTCGCAATAAAAATATATACTACAATGAAAATAAGCTATTTTTTATATTAACGAGAGTAACAATTACATCGTATAACATTAATTAATAGATAATTTTTCAAGTCATTAACATAATTTTAACTTAGCCTATTAAATACGAATTACTGAAACTATTTAATAACTAACATTTTTAATTACTATTTGATGGCGTGCTTGACGACCTAAAATTAAAAAGTTTTAATATGAAAAATTTGATATATTTAACAGTCCTTTTAAATGACCTTTAAAACGTGTCGTAATAAAATACAAAGACCAAGTGATAATGATTCATGAATATTTGTTAAACATGTTTATTTTTGTGTCGTAACGTTTCCTTACGGAAACAAAATTAGGTTAACTTCAAGCGATTAATTGTAGGAAGCATAATATTGTGCTGTTCTTTGTCTGTCTGTTCTGTATCTGTATAAAGTAAAATTACACAATAACTTGTTCAGAGAAGGTAGTTCGACCGTTCACCCGAGCAGTGTCATTATGGATACCGCCATTTAGTAGATTGTAACACCTTTGAAATATAGTTAATATTAGAAAAGCAAAATCTTTAAAGATAGAAATTAGAATATTTCAAGAGCTCTTACCGTAAATGCTAACGACAAACAAATGTATTGTTTGCCCCAAATCGGTCCAGACAAAACAAAGGGCCCAACAACGTATTTAGAAAATATTCTTATTTTGTATTCACCTATACTTTTTGATGAACTTGAAAAAAAATCCTTTGTTTCCCTATTTTATATTATTAATACGATATCTTTGTTCTTAACGTCATAAGATATGTACGAAATTTCGTTGAACTCGAGCACCAGCTACGCTTGCAACTCGCAACACATCACGGTGCGAGAGCGTGAACACTGAACAGGGCGTCGTATTTAAAGGTCAAACGCAGTAACTTTATTTTTAAACATTTCAATAAATTTTCCAATGTGAATAAGGATTGTACCTGTAACTACTTATAAGGAAATATATATGTAACACGAATACTGTTATAATTACCTTTTATTTTGTCCGTCTTTATTACAAAATAATTGTTAATTTCGTTTCAACATTAATGCATGATTTTAATTTTTGATTTTTAATACTTACAGTAATTGATTTAGTCGATTTTTTCGACTAATTCAATTATTGAAAATAAGAAAACTGTCGAATGAAAAGATAAGACGTCTTCTGTTCTATTCTCCACTTTCTGATTATTATTTAGATATTGTATGTTGACAGATAGAACTCGACGCATACATGACTTTCTTTTAGAGGAATGGAATGCTCATTATTCTAAAGTTTAAACAGAAAATGTCCTCCGATTGAAGCATGAACCAACAAACGTGATTTCTACGTTAGCAAAAATTCAGGCGTGAATTGGTTCATAAAGGTGTAAATTTAGAAATATTTAGCCTTAGGCATTTGTTAGTAAATAACGCTCAAAGGGTTTGACAATCACGGCGCCGCCGCGTGAAAGCGTCACTCTCGTACGAAAGAAAACGTAAAAATAAAAACAGACGTGACTCATCATCGGTCACGCACCTTCACACTCTCGGGTTATGTATCTCCTGTAAACTTTCCGTACGGATGCTGACGACGGTACTATTTATAAATATATGTGGTTTGCGCCAATACATCACAGTTGTACCCGTCTCTCGTTGGCGGAAAAAAACCAAAAAAATTTAATTAGCCAACTAATATTGAATTATTTTATAATCTTGTATATTAGGTTTGATAGTTAAGGATTATATACCGCAATGTGCTGTAGATATTAATTATTCTCCTATCAGTCAATGACCTTTGGTCAATTAAAAACAGAAATGTATAATGCTTATGAAATGCTTATAAGGTATATGTAGCTATCTAAAAATAGATCAATACGCTCTTAAAACATAACTCATCTTATAAGGAAGTTGATTATAATATTCATATTATCATAAAAATATAAATATTTATGTATATTTATAAACACTAATGTATTTATTGTTTTTTTTTATACGCAATATGTACCTGACCTTGGCCTATTGCTCGCTTACTCTGTTATTTCATAAAGCAGATATATCTATTAGATGACCTTGATTATATCAATTGTAAACAAAAAATAATCCTTGTTCGGCAAACCCTTTATAATACAAAAGTAGGCTATCTCCAACGTCCTCCAATATGTCGAATCATTTTAATTGAGTGATAACGTCGATCATTGGCCCGCGTTACATTTAAAAAAAAAATAAATGAATGAATGTAAATGATTGGATTTAAGTTAAGGCCATATCTTTTTTTTATAAATTTTGAACTATATATTGAAATTCAAAGCTAATATTTATAACATCTATACATAATATGTAAAAAAATAAGGTCTTTGTAACTAGATCGAGACCGTACTAAGTAGAAATTACAAAAAATATATAGTATACGGAACTTAACGGGTAACTAAGTGTAAAGAAACTAAACCAGTCGATGACTATAGTAACTATAGTATACTATACTTTAGTAACTATAGTAATATGTATACCAATATAAAGTAAATTCAAAATTGAGGAATAAGTGATGTAACGTTTTTTCGTTCGTTTCGTTTCGTTTTCGTTCTCATAATAAATAAAAATAACAAATTGTAGATAAAGTACATGTAAACATATAACGAAACCAGCGGTATTATAGTTAGTAAACCAGTTGGTTTAGGCTTATCTGTCAGGTCGTCAAAACCGTGACCCAATATTGGATGGTTGACGCAACTTCTGATATGAAAACCGTTACTTTAAAATTAGCGTTATTATCAGTAATACATTTCTTGTTGCGAGGTTTCATTTAAATTACCTTTATATATTCAGTTTGTAACGCCCACACGGGTGTGCTCTGTCTAAGTATCTACTTACTATGCACGTGGAGATATATCATAATTCCACTGGAATCCACATCCACAAGATCAGAAATCAAGCTTGATTTCTAATATTTATTGAAATATATTGGCCTAATTAGGTTTTATTGATAAGATATCTTTATTACTATAATGGATTTATTTAACCTTAAGTCCAAATACGATGTTAAATTGTTGTAACATTGTAATTTATGTATATAGTATATTAGTAATAATATTGCGTAGGTTTTGAGAATACCTCCTTACCGGTCTTGGGCGCGGCTTTCGGGTATATTATACCTGTTCAGTATTTGCTTGCGCAAACCATCTGCACTGTAGTTTGTAGTTATTCTTCTTTAGGTCAAGACCGACTCGTCTCAGATTGCATCTTTGTGTATAGGTACTCACCATGACGCGAGTATATAGGTATGAAATGTTACTCCGGTACACTTTCTATGGATAGTAAACAGCTCGTTTAAACAGATTCATTAATTTATATACGTAACAACGTTCAAAAGTGTCATACATTGTTTTGTTACTTCTTTTATATTTTTTTTTAATTTTGGAAATTTTATTCACTGTTATATTTTGGACAAAATAATATTGTGACTTTAAATTTGTGAGATAGTTAATCCAATGAATAAAGTTATAATTCTCTTTGTAATCACGTCGTGTCAGCGTTCAATTGTCTTTTACGTCAACGGGATAGGAAATTTGTGTTGAGTGACGGCACTCAACGCCGGGCGGAAACCAACACACAACGAAGGAAATGGGAATCTTAAATATTTCATTTCCTTGAGTGGGAATCGAACCCACGACCTCTCGCGCTTACAGTCACATTTTGTGGTTCAAGAAAATGATTTTTTTTTACTAACTGTTATCACACCACGCAGTGTCCCAATGATAGAAGTGCGCGATAAAATATCTATCTTGAATGCTAATCGTTATCAGTTATAAATAGGTACTTTATGTATGTACATACATACACTGTAAACAATAAATTATATTAGATATATCGCACGCCTTGTTATGAAGTGAATTAAAGTCGATTGTTTCAAAGATTTTTTTACGAAATCTTTTGTTACATATGAAAAAAACGGTATGTTTTACTTTCATTTTGGCTTTGGTCACATTTTGAACCGATTACGAGGTTGTTCAAAATAGTTCTTAAAAGTTTGTGTGGATTTTACAAATATGTACTTACAGTAAATAATAATAATAATAATAATTTTAATTAATTTAAAACTATTAATAATACAAATCTATTGCGCTTATTCTTTAGGTAAACCATAACAAAACTTCAATATTATAATTAATATAAATTAGGAGAGAAGGTATTTTCAAAGTTAATTTAAGCTTAAAGCACACTTTTGTTTCACATTTTACGACCAAATACATTTATATTTTTAGACGCGCACCTTGACTGAGTTCTTATTTTTATGTTTGCGTATGAATAATTTGGCTTTACGATTTTCCTTTATACGTAGGTTTTTATTTATCAAGCAAGAACAATTTTAATTATATATTATTTCCAACGAGACCTACGAAGCCCGTCTCAAAATAAATATTAGATAAAAATATGGCAAAAAGTGTTAAAGACGATATATTTCTTAAATGAGCCTGTTAATCATTATTTTATTTACGACTAGTGATCGAGTGGTGGTATTTTCACCTTAGATATTTTGCCAAAGTGTAACTGTAAACGCGATGGATTGTGGGTTCGATCCCCACTCGAGGAAATGAAATATTTATTTAAATTTTGTATTTCTGTTTCTTCGCTCTGGTGTCGAGGTGAGTCTTATCATTAGGATCCCTCTGCCGACCCTGCTGTGTGCGGGATACAGCGTGAAGCGGATATTTTTTCACATTTCGGCATATTTAGTTGGATGGATGCCTTCAGTCAGTTATATCCATATAAATATTTACAAGAATGCCTTTGCACCGCGACTCATATAATATACCCATGTGGGGGGAACACCCGTTAGTTATTAAGGTAGTCATCAGAATGACTTTTGCTCGAGTTTTGAAAGTGTCTAGAAATTGTTGATGGTAGACTAACACTTGTAAATTACAACTTTGCTCAAGAGCGCACAAAGACGCATTTTTCAAAGGTTCCCAGGTTCCATCTGCGTACTCTATGTTAGGGATACTATTATAATAGGATATTAATTCTAATATTCCAACTATATATATCTAATACATAACTATTCAATTTTCATAATATCTTTCTATAGATATGGAAATGTTAACAAGCCTCATACGAGTATATGCAGAACGGCTTTAGTATTAAATAACCATTTGGATTGATGTCTAGATATATGACTCACTTAGTTATTAGCCTTAGATGCCAATTTGAATATAGCTTATACGGGAATTAACATTTCTTATAGCAGGGTAGAGGGAACCTAATGTCAAGACACTCCGTTCACTTTCTGCCGAATTTATTTTAACTTCCTTTAACTTATTCAGTGAAGTGAGTCAAAATTACGAATACCGACATAAAACCGACAATAGTTGTTAATCGTTATATACAGTTGACGCTGTTAAAATTTATTTTCTATTAAGATGATAAATAGAAATTCAATTATAAAATATATAACGATATTTATATTTAAATATAAACAAGAACGTCGTTCCGACCGTTGTGGCGCAGCGGCAGAGTCGTACACTAGTTGTGATTGTAAACGCGACAGTAATTAGTTTCATTCCCACTCAGGCAAATGAAGTATTTAATAATTTCATTTCTTCACTTTGGTAATATGGCAAATCGCAGCGTTGAGCCCCACCACTCAAAATGCAATGTCTCGAAAATTCTGCCAAAAGTGGGAGACGCGAGTGGCTTAACACAAGGTTTTTTCTCTTTATCTACCGTATTACTTGGATACAGTCTGAAGCTAATAAAAAAATAATTTATTATCAATTATGATAAAACATCTTTTGATCTGTGTTTATCTTTTTATCATATCACGTGACCACTGCATTGCAAAATGAAACTCGTGTGAATGATAAAATTGAAAATATGATAAAACTATAATAAATATAAGTAATTGAGATTAAAAGTGTAGATTTTAAGTATCTATACAATTTCGCTACATACATATATATTATTGACACGCAGATTATGCACAAATGAAACTACAGGACTTTTGAAAGTTGGCATATTTGTAGGTTAGGGAGTGTAGGGTAGCAGTAAAAGAGGATTCCTCGAAATTCTTGAAACAAAGTAACAAGGGACGACTAGTATAATTTATATATTGATTAATTAAAAAGAAAAAAACGTTATTTCTTGCTTCGCTTTAGTCTTAGAATAAATACGAAAATTACATACAGTAAATAATAATATGAAGAAGAGCGCGTACCTAATAAAAATATCTATATAGATAGTTATATCACATTTAAATAAAAAATAGATAAAATGAACGACACTACTTAACGATTGAAGCAATTATGTGGATATATTTATTACGTTAAAATTATATAAATCCTGGTTATAAAATTCATACATAACTACTAAATCATTAAATATCATTTATCTATATTGAATATTGTATATGTTATCACAAAATATAATAATATCTTCATAAGCTTTCCGCATTGCGGAAAAAATTGGTTATTGGTAACCCCAGTCTCCGTTTTCATTTTAGAGTTTTTTTTAATATTATTAAGTTCAGCACTACAGAAATTTCAGCCTCTTTTATCATTTTAGAGTTATCTGTATTAACTATAACATTAAAGAGTTTGTTTGACAAAACGCACTAACCTTAGGAACTATTGGCTCGATTTGATAATTTAGTAATTGTATTTGTATCGTGTAACTATACAACACTTTCTGTTCTTGCCATTAGATCACTCGGGAGTAGCCGCATGTTCGTTTGTATAAAATATTCATATGATATTATAAACTTAGGTAATATTTTCTTTAATAATTTCTTTGCTGCTATTGTAGATTTAATACTGGAAAATACTAGAAATATTATTATATATAATTCCACCCCTCGGGTCGTTAACACAAATTACACACGTTTCAAGGGTCGCTTGTAACTCACCAGTCTTACTGTTCTCCTACAGAAATAAGGTCACGTCAAATAATACGATATTATAAAGCTAGAATAGTTTAGTGAAAATTACAGGTTGTGAATATAAATGTGGTTTTTGGTAAAGTAAATAGTTTATAGTTTATTATAAATTTTATTTACTATACACTCCTATGTAAATACATTGCCGAAGTGTAAAAACGCGGTGTTGAGTTCCGCCACACAAAACACAATGTCTCTAGAATTCAATGGAAAGCGGACTGTCTCTATACTAGGCTCTCTCTGCCTACTTTGCTTTGCATGCGGGATACAGGGTGAAGCTGAAAAAAATATCTCAAGTGGGAATCAAATTCACGACTTTCGACTTTCGACAATTACTTATTCATAACAACAATTTTTAAAGCATCTGTAGAAAAAAATATATGACTTCAGCAACAAAATTCCAATTTGATTATTTCCAAGCCATTATATACGTATGTACGATTACAACCAATAAAGTAGAAAGGGTTTTTCAATAACATTACAATATGAATTAAACAAATCTAAATTGTTTATTTTTATTTTTTTTATTTGTGTCATAATATTATTATAGATCTAGTCAATATAATAATTTAACTGGAAAATTAAGCCTTTACTCGATTATGTACGAACGATTGCGTCTTATTATCACGTCTCATTAAATATATATAATACGTGACTCTCATCTATAATACTGGTTTAAAGGTGTAATATTATATAGGTAAGTAGGTATTATTGAATACGTTATTATTTGTAAACAAGTTTGTAATTTTTTTTATATTCTTTTTATTATATAATAAAACTAAAAATAACAACACAAATATACAAAATATAAGTATTTTAGTTATTTAGTTAAAGTCGGTAAATTTTTCAAAATTGCAATCTCTTACATAACGTAGTCGTAGTCTATATTTAATATTTAATACTAGCAACATTAATCTGTTGATCCGGCACTGGAAAATTGCACGTCTCGAGACGCTCTAAAGTCATGTCATATTTACTAAATCCCACGTAAAATTGCATATAGCCGTCGTGGCGCAGTGATTAAACGCGACGTTTGTAGGTTTGTTTCTCATTCGGAGGAACCTATTGTTTTCATTGCCTCATTATGATAAATAAGACATCAATGAAGCACGTCATTGAGTTTCACCACTCAACACGCAATGAAAACGGAACGGAATGAAAACCAAAAATATAATTTGTAGATAGATATCATTTTCAGTTTTCCTCTTAGATTGTTTTAAAGTATCTTTAATTTATTCGGTATTTAAAAAAGAAACATTGTTATATAAAAAAAATATTTAAAATTAATATATTGTAAACATTTTTTAATGACAATTGCCTTATTTAACATTCTTACACATATACACATGATAAATAACTAGCTAGGTCTATAGTGTATCATATAATAGGTATCCGTCCGTACCTAACCACAGTACAAGTTGATGGGCGACGCAACTAAAGCATCTATTAATTAAGTAAACTGTAGCGAAATACATTAAAGTTACAGTGAAACCTTGGTTGCTTGTACCACAAACCAAGGCTATTACGGCAAATTGACAACGAATAAATGTTCAAAGTTATGAAAAAATATAGTTAATAAATAGTTGGAACTACTTATTTAACTTAAATGTCACGGCGTTAAGCTCCGCCATAGAGAGAGCTTGACTTAAACTTGATATTTCAATAATATGTTTCTTTTTTGGGCAAGTTTAGAAAATAAACGGACTATACGTTTCCTTTCTTTGTGTGGAAAACGAACCCACAACCGTCCCCTTTACAGTCACACTCTTATGACTCTACTCTTATATCTACTCTTTTCTTGTTTTTATTTAAGATATAAAAACCTAATTCGTACGTATTATTTTCCATTTCTTTTTAGTTTCATCTACAATAGTTTAGAATTTAGGGGATTTATTAGGTCAAGTATTGATAGATCGTTGATATCCGTTTCTATTTCCGGAGCAACAAGAATGATTGAATTATGCATCTGCAGATATTCATTTATATTTGTAGTCTGCACTATATTCACTGTTGGATGCTGAAATTATATGAAAAAAGTTGAATAGTCTTTATAGTTATAGAAAAAAGTTATTTAGATTTTTAATAATTAATTATTAATATACCTAACGTTTGTTTTGATTTTAAATGTCTGTTATAAATTTGAAAAATATATCATAGAGATACTGTCCGTTCTCTGCTTTCCTTTCTTTTAAAACACATTGCATGATGAATGACGAACAAAAATGAGCGAACATGGTCTGATTAGAATAGGAAACTAACAAAAAAAAACTGAAAAAAAATCATTTTTCTATTGTTTATTTTCCCGCTTCATCCCGTATATTACAGGATAGACAAAAATGATCTAGTACCAAACGTTCCTCCCAAAAAAAATTATTGATTGAGAATCGAACCTACAACTATCGCGTATACACACCAATTGCGCCACAACAAACTTAATATCATTAAAACCAGCATTTTCACTGACACGTTCTACTAGTGCTATTGATGTTCTTGGCATTGATACGAAGCGACGAGTTAGCTAATTTACAATGACATAATGTTTAGCGGGTCGTATTGGCACGCTGCTTTGTTATGCCGAGTTGTAATTAACCGTTTAATCTTTGGGAGTTTCCTGTGACTATAAATAGAATAGAAAAATACATGTGCGGCGTTCAGTTCCGCCGCTCTTCATGCAATGTTTACAATTCTGATGGGAAGTGGAGAGCGGAGTGTCTCAGCCTCTGTCCGTCGACTGTGCTATAGGTGGAACACCGTGACGCTAAAAAATATAGATACTATATACATTAATTTTAACTTTATTTTTAATTATGTTTATATACAAACTGATCTAAATAAAATATTATAATAGAATTATATACAGGAAATAGTCCGTCAATTTCTATTAAAAGTAAATTTCTATTTTGCTGCTAATTTTAATTTTCATTACAACTTAGTAAACTTTCCGGTACGCCGTCGAGTCGAGGTGCCAGCTTCGACACCAGTTGGCCCAAAGCCAATACCCTCGCGTCCAATGCCTTGTGGGCTGTGTCAAGGGCCCAGTTTATTTACAATTGTGTAGTGTTATCAATCATTGTTTTATAGTAAAGAGCGTTTGTCATCTCTTAAGCTAGAGAATGTCGAGTACTGTAGAATCGCTATTATAAATATTTAGCGACGGTTCGATTCCCACTCGAGGAAATGAAATATTTCATATTTTTTTCTTCGCTCTGACACACACAATGCCTTAAAAATCCGGCGGAAAGTGGGGTACGATATTGTCTTAGTGGAGAACGGAGTGTTTTAAAATTGTACTCCCAGGTTCCCTCTGACTACCCTGCAATAAACGGGATACAATAGATTATCGATTCCTGTCTTGGCTTAAGCGTGAAGCTGAAAAAATAATATCCACATATTAGTTTTATATATTTGTCACGTACGTGAAACATTAAATATCAATTTTATATTATTAGCAAATAAAATTGAATTATTATAATATAATGGAACGACCATTGCAACGGAAGTGTAGATATTGCGATATATTAAAATCATTCATTGTAAAGTTATTTTTAATATTGTAAGTTAATTACGTAAGTACGTGCTCGCATGTATAAGTTTTCTTCACTAGACTACCTTCTAGTTCCCCTGCACGCTTTTGTTATTATATTTATTTATATATAAAGGACCTTCAAGTAAGTTGCGGGACTCAACACCACACTTACCCTTACCAAAGCGAGGAAATGAAAAATAAACTCACTCACATAATGCAGTAAACAAATAACATTAATAAAAACACGGATAAACACGCGTGGGCTTATCACGACGAGTGTAATATAATCGTTTGTTTGTTTACATTTTTTTTGTCTATTCAATGTCTAGACACGCCGTAGTGCTCACCTGACCGTGACGCCCGTGAACGTGACCCCTAGCTACGTGAAGAAATTGAAAGTTATCTAAAATTAGAGACATTCTCTTTTAAATAAATAATAGATACTCCTATAAAATAAATTTAGATATTCGTTCTTACTTCATTATTCATTCCTTCATTTACATTTAAGATTATTTAAGTCTTCTGTGGACGGTTTTAGAATTGTCATAAATATTTTATTGTTATGTCATATATATAAATATTTTTTGTAAAATCAAAAAAACCTTGAATCCACCTGCGTGTATAGATAATATAATTTATATATTCATTAGATCGTTAATAATATTAAAACGCAAAAGTAATACGTAAATACAATATTGAATGTAAAACCTATTTCTTTAGCCAAGGCCAAAGTTTATGATAGGCACGTTCTAAACAGCTGAGTAGCGGTTCAGTTTTTTTAATAAGACATACCAATAAAATAGATTTTACTGTTGCGTAATTAAGATACGGATTAGAAAAATATGTATAATTGCGGCGTTAAGTTTCGCAAACCCGTCATGCCCTAAAATTTAAGGGGAAAGTGATGAATCGCTCGTCTTGACAATATACTCCGTGCCTATTTTGTTTTATGCGGGATACAGCGTGAAGCTAAAAAAGAAAATGCCTTATTCACGGATTTGTACCTTTTATCACGCAAATTATTACTACCTACTTTCATAACTATTTCAGAAACTAAAACAGCTTGCTTTTTTAATAAAGTAGTGAAAAAATTTACGTAATTGTAAACCGATATATAAAATTTAATAGTTTGATTAGTTATTATATTAGGTTCAACATATATAGTTATTTTGATTATTTTATCGTTCACTCGCAAATGTCAAGGAAATCTATGTATCGTAATATATTTTACTGTTTTGAATTTAAGATGGTTTTAGTATGTATAGAATTCAATATTTTTTATTACATTTTTAAACCATTTCCAAAATGTGTTTTCCTTTTTTCATATGTACATTTTGTATCTCACTGGCGAATTCATAGCTTTTTTTAAGTATTAATCTATCTTGTGTAAAATATATTTTTATTCTTTTACTATTTCCTTTTTCTCATAATTGTCTTTGCTTGTTTCAGGTTAATTAAAAATCCACAAAATGGCTGACTCAGGCCTCGTTAAAATAGAAGGTAAGAGCTGGACAAACATATCATTCGTTCTTTATTTTTTACCTGTTCTACTTGTTCATTCCCTTTATATACTGAAATTCCCAAAATAAAAACGTCAAAACATTCATTCATGTATTTCTTAAATGTCAAAATTCGGAAGTTTATCATTTTATAAGATTTAGTAGTTATCATATATTTGTTTAATTTTTAAAATTCGTAGTATAATTATATAAAAAATAGGTATTTATTTTCCCGGCTTCATTTATGTTCTCGACATAATGATTCACGTTGTAAATGGGACACAGTCAGAGATAAAATTATTATTGATATAAATATATTTCTATTTACTTGTATAATTTGTATTATGTCATCATGACAATGACAAGTAATATCATCGATCGTCGTAGAGGTTAGTTTGGAAGTTTTAATATAGTAACTTTTTATAAACGTATTAAATAATCAAATACGAAATCAAAATTAAAAGAAAATTATTTCAATGAAAACAATTTTGTTAAATAATTTAACAATAATAAAAATTAAAAAAAAACCAAACATTTTAAATGAATAATTGTTTTACAGATAACCCAAAGATTCTGTCAGGGCCAGTCCTGACGAACTCTCCAAACGCAGTATTATCCAAGACATTGTTGGGTCGCTACAACGACCTGCCGTTGCCCGTTGACCGCATCCAGGCCACCTACGTATGGATAGACGGTACTGGTGAACACTTGAGATGCAAGGACCGCACTTTGACCTTCATTCCCAAGAAACCTAAAGGTAAATTTTATTTTTTTTTATATTTTCAAAATTTCAATTCAACACAATATTTTTTTTCAGCTATTTATTCAATTTTGAACTAGATGTACAACAAGCTGTCTATTTTTCTAAGACTTTTTACTCTGTTTATAAGCACTATAGATAATACAGACTGATGATTGCATAAAAATAACTGCATATAATTAATAGGTTAATAACTTAATAATTCCATAACAAAAATAATTTTATACGGAATTTTTCTTGCTTTGGAGTGCTGTAATATGCTTGATTTTGCATTTGCAATAAAGGAAAGATCCAGAGCCTAAGGTGTAATTATCCATCCATCTATATACAGAGATTGAATAAGACATTCAGGTTAGAGGACAGTCGCTTAATAAAATAAAAAGAGAAATTGGAAAAGAAAAAATAATGAATTGATAAATACGATTTCTTACTAACCTCTTCCTTTTTATCTCTATTTTTAATACTTTAGCAAAAAAATTATAATATTCAAAGCAACCTAACATTATAATAACAATAACAAAATAAATAACTGGTTTGTATCTATCTCCATTGTAAATAATTCCATTGTATTTATCACGTAGTGCGCTTGTCTATTAACTCTTTAACTTCGCAAATAGTGCAATTTGATTACACACCAGTGGCTCACTGGCTGGTTATGTTATCGAATCAAGTCATTTAGATATGTGTGATAATTATGAAGATTGTCCATATTTTTGTATTAGATTATTAGAAAATATATAATTTGTCTGTTTGTAATGTTTATTGGTCGCAGGTGAAAATTTGATTTCCGGTAATAACTTCAAAATTCCTTTTTTTTTCATTTGCATTCCAAATAAACTGAAAACAAAAACTTAATAATTAAATCAATAAAAGTCAAAGCGAGGCGTTGAGTTCCACCAACGCGCGATGAGAAAAATATAGAATAATCTTTTGTGGGTGAAATTACGTTTTAGCCGATTGAAAAAAAATATTCTTTATAGCTTTAAGCTTTTTCGAGATTCCTATTAAGGCACTTAATAATTCAACAAAAATAATACACATAAAAATTATCATATTACAGAACTAAAGTAGACACATTTGAATATAACAAAACAAGCGACAGTAAAACGTGAACGTTCATAAAAAACAATTAACTGTTACATTAAAGTTAACGATGGTACAGCAGTTAAATTGCCACCAACTCGTCACCCACAGTCGTATTCCACTATACACCTAACTAACTAATATATATAGATATACATATCTAACTAAAATACCATGAAATATAACACATTACACCGTGTATTTAATACATCCGCATTAAACACAGTAATTAGCGTTATTCGCATAATTTCGCGGCCTCCAACGTTTTATTTGTAAACAACGAACAATACCTAAGTATAGTACGTACTCGTATTGTAGATACAAACCGTTAACATTTAGATGCAAGTGCTATGCCCGTGTGACTGATATTGTATTGAATTGTATTGTGATTGTTACTATTGTTTTGATGTTAATTATATTATACTAATTCTTTGTGGATTTACGGTTTTTTTTTGTATGTTTAATTCAATTGAATGATAGTATTTCGTTCGTCTATTTTTGGCTTTGGGTGCCGGTTGAAGGAACTTGTATAATTGAACGTAGCTGGATTTGAACCTGCGTCCATATAGACTAGACAATTTAAATATTAACAACCATTTGGATACCTCAATATCCCACCATGTCCAGGAACATCCTAACCGCACATCTCGATTATAGATAAGCTAACACAGCTCATAGACAAGATAAACGACGAGTACAATCAAAATCTCAGGAACTCGTTGCACGGTACGTACGAGGGGAATTACACGTTCCCATACGTTTTCCCGACGGATCTGGAACGTGTGTTTGATGTACAATGCAAGAGGAACATCGACAGGAATAGCTTTGATGAAAACTTAAAAGGTTTCCTTCTAATATACTCCGCAGCAATCGTACAAATGTATCTACACTTTTTGTACGTAGATACTAGCACTGGTGGTAGCTTGTTGGTAATTAAATATTGATTAATTAATTATTACTGTATTACTTATTATTGTACTTCGATATTTATTAGTTTGCTAGTTTCTTCTTCTAGTTATTATTATTTATTCGTATAATTAGTAATAATCACAAAATAATAATAGATTTTTATAAATGGATTGTAAATACATAATTTTGATTTAGATGTATGTTTTGTTACCTTAGTCAAAATATAATTTAAATAAATAACATTGTTTACTGTTTATTATCTGTGCAACGGTAATAAAATACTTTGTAATCAGTTATACGAATGTATGGTTGTACGAAGTAGTTTTCCGTTTCTTCTGAGAATATTCCAATGTATTGCATTTACGTATAAAATTACATTTACAATATTATTCAGTTTGGCGCGCTCCAACATCCTAACTATAGATTCTCTAAAGAAATTGAAGCTCAAATTTGTATACTATATTATGAAGCTCCGTTGTTCTCCGTAGAGGCCTTCGTGGCGCTGGAGCCCAAGGGCATGACTGTAATGCGATGGTTGTGGGTTCGATCCCCACTCGAGGCAATTAATTATTATTTTTATTTATTCTCTCTGGTCCGAGGCTCGGCGTTAGGTTCCGTCACTCAACCTGCAATGTCTCCAGAATTCGGCGGAAATCGGAGAACGCTATCAGCTGTGCCTCAACACCAAAGCGAAGAAATAGAAATATAAATATTTCCATATTCTTGAATGGGAATCGAATCCACGACCTGTCGCGTATATAGTTACACTTTGTGTCCCTGCGCCACGACTGGCACCCCTGAATCTCCGTTGAATTCCTAAAATCCTTTTAATGTTCTATTTCTGAACGACTGACGCAAAATAAAGGTTAAAAGAGTTTGTTTACTTTTTTTATAATAATAATATTTTTATGTTATCTTTAGGTTATTTTTTTGTGGGAACATTGAACTTGCACTGTAACTAATACTGCGTGTATGATGAATGCATATTCTGTCATCCTATCCGTTCGTAGGCGTATCTAGCATTATGGTGTATAATGTAGATAACTAAATAAAATTAGAGTAATAGATAATAAGAGGCAACCGTGGCACAGTGGCACAAGCGGGTGTGTAAACGCGACGGTTGTGGGTTTGATCCCAACTCAGGAGAAGACTAAATGCGGCGTTAGATTTCGCCACTCGCCTCACCCGGTGAAAAGTGAGAAACGGAGTATCTTAACACTAGGTTCCAAGTGCCTACCCCGCTCCAGGATACAGCGAAAAGCTGAAAAAAATAATATAAAATTACGATGCAGTTCAATAATAACTTTAGGCCATTGTTTATATATAGGTGTACTTGTGTATCTTCGTGGTATAGAAAAAAGAATAATTTACCTAAGTAGGCTCAGTTTAGTTATCCGCAGTATTATTTACTATTATAGTATAGTAACCTACCAACGTATATTAGAAACAAACGCTACTATTATGGTTGCTTTACTTCATACAGTACCTAATATAGAGGGTTAATACTATTCTTTGTATGAAAAGAGAATGATATTTAAAATTTTATATATATATATATATAACTAATTATTATGTTTCTTATAGATTTGCCCGAGTGGAACTTCGACGGCAGCTCGACTGGCCAGGCCGAGGGCAGCAACTCTGACACATACCTGATCCCTCGCGCAATCTACAAGGACCCCTTCCGTCGCGGGAACCACATCCTCGTCATGTGCGATACCTTCAAATATAATCACCAGCCTACAGGTGACTCATTGTTTAATATTTATATTTTTTTTTATTATCTGTGGAGAGCCCACTAAGGGCTCTTAGTTAAGTAGTCACACGATTAGAATTTGATTTTTTTTTACTTGATAACATTCTAAAGAAAGATTTTACACGATTCTGGTTTGATTGTTTTGCCATCTTGAAATGATAATTTAATTGGTTGTCTCGGCGAAGCGGCGCAGCTTCTCACTGTAAACATGGTGGTTGTTGGTTCGATTTACGCTTGATAGAATGAATTATTTTGATTTTCTCGCTGTGTCCCGAAAATTAGATGTGGTGGAGAGTCTCGACTTTTATAGCGTGAAGCTTTAAAACAATTCAGGCTGATATTATAGAAACACAATTACGTAACAAATTCCTTTTTTTTTAAATGGTTATGGTTAATTTAATAAGTTAAACAAAATTCCAGAGAGCAATCATCGCGTGAAATGCGAGGAGGCGCACGATAATTGCAGGGAGGACGAGCCCTGGTTCGGCATTGAACAGGAGTACATTCTCTTGGATTCGGACCTGCGACCCTTCGGCTGGCCGCCCGGCGGCTGTCCCCCACCACAGGGCCCTTACTACTGCGGTGTGGGCGCCAACAAAGTGTTTGCCAGAGATCTTGTTGAAGCTCACTACAAGTAAATATTGATTTATTGATATATAATTTTTTTTGTTGTCAAATATACATTAAGAAGCATAGCTGCTGGTATTATAAAAAAAATTATAAATTCTTAACCAATAGCTCAAGGACATCTAGCAAATAAATTAACAGGAACTTATCTACCGGAAGCTAGATATCTAGACTATTAAATAAACCCATCATTTTATTCAACACATAAGTATTACTAGTTCCGCATATTTGGCAATCAAAATGGCAGGTTTTGCATAATATATGTTTATATTTTTTAAATGAGAAGTTAAATAAATATTGTGTTGTAATAATTTAGTTTATATAAATAGAAGGTCCAGTGATTATATCTTGTTAATAGTTGAAATTATATGAAAATATAGTTTAAATGTGAAAATTTTAGTTATTTTTAAAATTTTCTTAAAAGAAGTGAAACGTGTATTGTTATAATATTATTGTTATGACAATTCAAAAACCTCGTTAGTTTATGCGGCGTTGACTTTCACCACTTGATACGCAATATGTGGAATAATTCACCGGTGTGTGAAGGACTGAGTGTCTTAACCTTAGGTTCCTTTAATTTATCCTGCTCATATTGTCATATTTCGTCTAGATGCTGCCTCTACGCTGGTGTTCCGATAGCTGGTACCAATGCCGAAGTGATGCCTTCCCAATGGGAGTTCCAAGTGGGACCCTCAATAGGCGTGTCCGCCGGAGACGACCTCTGGATGGCGAGATATATATTACATAGACTGGCCGAGGAGTACGGAGTCATAGTGTCCTTCGACCCCAAGCCGGTGCAAGGCTGGAACGGATCTGGTGCCCATACTAACTTCTCGACTAAGAAAATGAGAGAGGATAACGGTATTATGTGAGTATTAATTTTTATTATTCATAATATTAATATAATAAAATAATATAATAACATTAAGGTCTATTTGAGTGAACGTACTGATCTCAATGAATTTTGGTTCGAAATTAATAAAAAAATTTATTCGATAATGAAATAACACCACGTTACGTTTCGATATAACTCACTGTCACTCTCTACCGACAGAATGGACACTTAGAGTCAGGACAGTTATTGATAAATGGTAACGCAACTTAACGCTGAAGATAAATATGTATACAACTATATGTACATACATAATAAAAGCAATTATTATTTACTTGAATGTGTCATATTACTGGTTGACCGTGTATTTTCTTTCCTTTACTGTATTTCTTGTAAGACTCACGACTACGAGATAGTATATATTATATGTGCAAATGCCTTAAAGATAGTAAAATATATTACCATTGAAAGGAAAAATACCCAATTATCTATTAATATGTGAGTGCCGTGGCCTTATTTCTTGGACAAAACGCATAAGAAACAATTTTAAATCTATTATAAAATACGTTTATCTCCAAATGTTATAAAAGTAGGCTACGGAGTGCTTAAATCTTTGAGTAAGGTTTGTTTTGGAAAAATGGAAACAAGCATTTCATACTAGCGCAGGAGCAAGCAGGACATATTGTAGGTTCAATTCGACGAAAACTGTGGAGCGGAGTGTCTTAACACTAGGTTCCCTCCGCCTACCCCGTTACATGCGTGGTACGGAGTAAAGTTGAAATACATATTATTCGTATTGTCGATTGTTATCACTTACGTCGCATCGAACGAGTTCACAATCGGTGATTACCATTTACGTCAATGTGACATTATCGCTTCTCTTAAACGGGTCAAAGTTTTTATATACAAGTTTTTGAATGTTATTGCTTCTATACGAGAACAATCTTGTGTTTCGTGAAAATAGTTTTTTTTTATTTTGTAGATAATATAACTTAGTTTTTTTTTTCAATTAATATAATATATATTTCCCGTGTTATTTGTCAGTAAAACAGTTTTTTGTGTTTTATACTTAGTACTCGTATAGTTGGATAGTGACGTACTTATTAACTTTTTTTTTTTGTTAATCTGATATTTTTAACATGAAGGAAAAAAAATATTTCCTTTACCTCTGGAAAGAAAAATCACGTCACTCCGTCACTATATGATACCACTTGACTTGACCACTGTCAAGAATTCGATGATCAATAGGTTATGTAGGATATAGTATAATGTTAGGTTACAAATAGTAGGATGTTAGGCAGTGAGTCAACGCGCGTGACAAAATTTTACGCTGTTTTTTTTTATATGTTTCATTTTAATTGTAATCTCACAACTCACAACCATTGTTCTCTCCACAGTGAAATCGAGAAAGCAATCGATAAATTATCCAAAGTACACATGAAGCATATAAAGGTGTACGACCCGCGCGGCGGCAAGGACAACGAGCGGCGGCTCACCGGCCTGCACGAGACCGCCAGTATCAACGACTTTAGCGCTGGTGAGTCAATTTTTTTGATTAAATACTTGCAATTTTTCAAAATGTTACTTATTAATTGTTATTTTATTTATGTTTTTTCATATAATTATAAATTAATAAATATCTTTCTATTTTTTTTAACAAAGGCGTGGCTAGTCGCGGCAGCAGCATCAGAATACCTCGCGCCGTAGCTGAGGACGGCAAGGGCTATCTGGAGGACCGCCGGCCGGCGTCCAACTGCGACCCGTACGCTGTATGCGACGCCCTTATGCGTACTTGCATACTTAATGAATAACGCCAACATCAACGAGATAAACGTGCTAGCTAACAGATCCCGAATGCCTTAAACACCGTGAACATACAATAAATTTGATTACCATGGTAATATATTACCGGGTAGTATGTGTGTAACGCTTTTGTTATATTATCATATAACATTAAGCTAAATGTGGTAGCTAACACTAAATGCCTACAATAATTGCAAAGTGAAATATTACCAAGTAATATATTACCCAACTAATAATGTTTACCAAAATCATCACACATCCCCTAAACGCCTTATGTGAATATACAATAACAAATTATAAATAAGCATGAACACCAATATAGATTACCACGGTAATATATTACCCAGGTAATATGTTTATTACCATTGTAATATAATGGAATTGTTTTTCTTTTTTTTGGATTAGATCTAGTAACTGTTGTTAGAACGCTAGCACTTGCCGCTTCTCGCAGTCACTTTATAGACATAGTTGCGTTGATATGGACCACAAGATATTATAATATAAATAATAATAATAATAATATTTAGATAATATTTTCTACGACTATTATGTGATATTTAAACATTAATTGTTATTTTTTTCATGTTATATAGTTTATTGTATACAAAGTAACCACATATCATTATTTCTAACAAATTCATTTATTGCATAGATAATATATTATACATAGTTAGGCGTATATCACAATTGTAAAATTGATTATTATAATTATACACTTGATTAACTAGTGTTTTAATTTTTTTTTTATTAATATATAATAATATGTATATCTAGATAATTTATTGTCTATCAATGGAATATTGTAGATGAGATAGCTGTTAGAATTAATGATGCAAGCCTAATATAGGAAATTTAAAAAAAAATAAGAAACAGAGCCTTTTTATCACTTATGAATTGGAGAGTAAACACCAGAGTTAATTAAATGTTAAGCGCAATTTCATAAAAAAACTATGTTAAGGTTTAGATTTTAAATTGTTTTTATGCATGCATTCAATATGTCTGGAGTATTGACAAATTTTATTTAAAGTTGTATATGAACATGTTATTGGAACGTTATAAGAATAAATAATAATTTGTTAAGTTTTTGTTTTATTTTTCTATTCCGTATGTGTGTTTAGATATCTTATTTAAAAAAAAACTTGTAAGTATGTTGATTGTTGTTTCTTCCTCCGATAGTCTTTTAAAACTGCTGTTGGTGCTGCTGCTGGCCATTCATTAACAATACCTATCTGTGATGTGCTTATATCACGTACAGTCTACATGTAATGATTGTGGGTTCGATTTCCGTTCGGGGAAATAAAATTATTTTTATTTCTCGTTTGTAATAAGATAACAATCAACGGAAACAAGCTTTATTGTGTCTTAACGCTCTGTTTTATTGGCCACGGCCTTACAGCGCCATCTATTATCGAGCAGAATAAATAATAGCACTAGCAAGCATATTTTGTACAAAACAGCTTAAATTTAATGCTAAAAAAATATTTTATAAAACAAATTTATATAATCTAAAAAAACGCTTATTTATTAATTAATTACCTTGGTTAGACTACACCATTGGTATAATATCTCATAATTATATATTATAAATACATTTAATAATACCTATATATAGTTGGAGATTCACTAAATAACAGTTACTAAAACAGTATAAGTAACATTTTGTTCAGTATAGTAATTTATATATTTCTAAATAAAAAAATATTGATTAGATTTTTTTAAATTACATTTATGATATCGGATAAATACAGTTTAATTATAAAAACAAGGTAAAGTTCGGAAATCATAAAGTTGTCGAGCTATGAGAAGATTAAATAAGTTTAAAAATGATCTTAATCTACTACTACTAAAAATCCTACATTCGTATTAAGGGAATTTGGTGGAATTACCATATGTTCTTAACACGGAATATTTGCGAAATCAGAGTTATATGACAATAACTTAAATAAAACTTTCTCGAATAATATTGCCATATCATTGCCATAAGAGGAGGCCGTCGTGTCGCACCAGGACAGCGTCTGATGATTGTAAATGCCACCGTAGAGGGTAAATTTTCTTACGGGGGAACGAACTCTCTACGGGGTGTATACTCAATTTAATTTCATCTCCTCAGTATTGAGCTAAATAAATGCAACAAAAAGAACATATCAAATAAAACAACCACTTGGAATATAATTTATTTAATATAACGTTATTCTAAACGACATTTCTTCAAAAGAGGTAATTCTTAGAAATACATATTAAAAAATGTGTAAATAAGAAAAAAAAATCAAGTAACAACATATAAAAGATATTTTCTATAACACAATAAAATTATACATAATTACTTAAATTACTCAGGTATGAATAAAAAAAACTTAACTCTAAATTAATGTTAACTCATTAGGCAATCACCAAACGATAACTAAGAATAAATATTAACTACAAGAAATTAATATACAATAATAATTATGTGAATTATATGTAAATGTACTATATTTTTTAATATTATATATATATAACAATACAAGGCCTAATCGTTTTATATGAGAATTCTAATATAATCACTAGATTTATAATAAAAGTAAGTAATATATATATATATATATATATATATATATATATATATATATATAGATATATAGAGATATATATATAGAGTATATATATATATATATATATATATATATATATATATAATACATATATCATAATAAATCAATATATATAAATCCTCATATATATACTCAAACTTAATATGCTTATTTAATATTAAGCCAAACAAATTACACAAAAAAAAGAAGTTAAATATAGTCAATATTCAATATCAATAACAATGCATAACTTTTTTTAATAAAAAAGAAACGAAAGCTTGAATTTAACATACTGTGCGTAATTTAAAACTAAAAAGGATAATTATAGAGTCAAAAATTTCAAACATTTTTATACACAGATAAAATATATAATTGTAGTTGTAATTAAGTTCGTCTTGACATCACACTGTATCCCATAAATAAGGTAGAGTAGGGGAAAATATTGACTTGAAAAATGAAAAATAATAGAAGAGAAAACGGAGTGATTGATCATTTACTGTGACGATATTTCATATAACACTTAGTCACAACTATAATTATAACAGGGTGTATAATAATAATAAAAACACTATTAAGTATATAAAATAAATACAATTTACACTACAAATAGACATTTAAACGGTGTAATATTAAATTTCAACAGCCGTTATGTTATTTGTAAATATTTCATAAGAGAATATTATTTTTTTTTATCCAAATCATCTACATAACGGCATATTTGAAGTTAAAGTGCAATATAGTTAAAGATGGACACCGAAAAAGTGATACTTTTAAATATATTGGATACAATTTAAACACATTCAACACCGAAAAAACACTTTCTAAAGCGCTTATAATTTAATATAAAGATAAGATATCAAGTATTTATTATATTGTTCTAATAGATTTTTTTTTGATAATATAATATTATTAATAATTTTAAATAAGAGTTCCTTTCTTTTACGGACAAGTTATTTTTTACAATATTATTATTAATAATAAACTATCCTTACTTCTAAGCGACAAAAGACGAAGACTCTAAACACGGTTAGATATAATGATTATATGTATGTATTCCATTTTTCTAAGTCTCGCTACTGAGATATTTCTTTAATAATTTCATATATTAAAATCTTATACAAAGTAAGCTTCTGATAAATGGACATTTTTAGACATCGAAATTTTCCAAAATGCCTGTATTATAGTAAATAAGTGGAAAATATTTTTTAAATATATATACATAATTTGGCTTAAATATTTAATGCTAAAATTTCAAGGTAGAATGTATAGTCAATAAATTCTCAAGTGTAGAGAATAAATTATTAAATCTATTTACTATTTAATACAGTATGTTTATATATTTTCATTTTCATATATATGTCTAAAACATTTTCAGAAAAATATTTAATTTTCTATTAATATTAATAATGTAAGTTAATTTTATAGTTTATAAGCTACCAGAGACATTCCACTTATACTATATAATACTACAATAAGAATTAAACACGTCTACAAATAGGCCAAATAGCTTTTTCAATGCTGTATATAACCGCACCAAAACTAAAGGAAATCCGGAATAAATAGCTATTCGTTTCTGTAAACGAATCCGATATAAAAATTTTGAATAATTGAGAATTATAGGTACACAGTTTAAATAAGATATAACTCTTTGAAAGATTATTGTTTTTTTTTTAAAATGTCAATAATATGGGATCCGTAACTGAAATTGTTCGAAACTATTGTATAAATCGTAACTGAGACCGACATAGGATTCTTCTTATATCCGCATCCGTAACATCCTTATAATAAACTTATGTACAATAGAAGCATTGTATACTTCATACATCTCTTAAATATCAGACCATTGGTTGTCCAACAAAATCATTCACTTCGTGTGATAGTTCAAAAAGATTAAGCTTTTAAGCACTCCAGATGTTAAAAAGTTTAATCTTACTATCGATATACATGTAGAAGTGAAGATCGTATTACATTTAATATTCTAGACATCTGAATGATTACCTAACTGTGTACAATTCTTATACTTTATTTTACATATTAATAATGTTTTAAGAATCAATTTTAATACT
The DNA here is from genome assembly GCA_917862395.2 of Heliconius sara. Taxonomy (NCBI): domain Eukaryota; kingdom Metazoa; phylum Arthropoda; class Insecta; order Lepidoptera; family Nymphalidae; genus Heliconius; species Heliconius sara. The sequence continues at coordinate 13,178,938 of OU860800.1, read as the reverse complement.
AATGCATAATGAGAGAGCATTCCACCCCTTTTTAATCTGTGATCGTAATGACGTAATATATTAAATAAGAATGGATACATAAATATACAGTGAAGAACAATTACTTAATTAGATAATAAATAATAAAGATATTATCAATATACCTAGATGATCATAATTAATATACATGCATGTACTAAGAGTATAATTATTCAAAGTACTTGGTTATACTATTTAATCGTTATTTCAAAACATATATTTTTTTGTTTTTTTTTTTCCTTTATATATCACAAAAAACACTAAAGGGTCTAGGGTAAGAGAGTCTATAAAGGTCATACCCAAACAATAGCCAAGACATATTACATATTACATCTTTGACTGCTGCCACCCCCAAAATACATCGTAAGCACTATCACCATCACATAAACACCAAAAAAAAAATACTATATCTTATCAGTTTCAATACCCAAGCACGACAGCCAAGCAATAGCTTCTCCCGTACTATCTAGGATCTATCTCCTCGAAGTACTCCATTAGGAATGTTCCATCAACGATTAATCTTTGACTGACGCCCCTCAAAAGTACACATGCACTAATCACTATCTCAAAACACCAAAAAAGACACTGTCCTATCAGTTTTCATTTACGGGTACGAGAATATCAGGGTGAAGAAGCCTAAGAAGGCCACACCCAGACACGACAACCAACAGACGAAACATCATTGGCCAAGCAATCGCTATTCTCGTACATGAGGATGTATCTCCTCGAAGTACTCCATTAGTTAATTGTCCGGTGAGCCCGGAGGTGGTGAGATGTCGCGGAGGGCGTGCCTGGCGCAGTTGTTTATAACTGTCCACGCTAGATCTTTGATCATCAGGTAGGGGCCGGGGTGTCTGAGTAACTCCTGAAGCAGGTTCAGACCACCTTCGGTTTCTACCAAGCTGCAGTATTTGTCGGCTGTAATGTGTTAAATTAATGTTAATGTCGTGGTTAATTAATTAAAGTCTATGGTTTTTAATTTTTCACACGAATGACACAAGAGAAACGTGTAACTGTAAGTAGGTATATATATATATTTAGCTCCAAGTCGTATTCCGTATAGCATGGAAGCCAGATGATTACAGTTCGTTCGACATAAAAGCTCAGAAAGCCTATCTTCACGTGGCCACAACCAGTCAATCTTTCTATCGCGATCTGCAGAGCTAAGACACTCCGTTCCCGTGTTATTACGTGTTGAGTGTCGGAACTTGTTACCAGAGCATGGAAATGAATACAATTTCCCTATTCGAGTGGGAATTACACCCACAACCATCGCGTGTACAGTGAAGTACAAATGATGGCATCATTATTTATGCAATCCGCATAATATGTTGGAATATCGCCAAAATTGTTAATACAATTTTGCATTGGAAAATTACGCAGCGTAACTAGTAATGTCACATACAAATAGATTATTCAAAAACTTATATATAAGTTTCCATTTCTCTACCTAAAATAAAACATACAAAGCGCGGTGTTAATTTCCGCCATTAAATACGTAATATTTCTAAAAAAAAAGTTCTAAAGATTTCCTCAGTGATTTATCACTTCGCCTTTCTTATAATACATTAGATACCTACAACCAAAAAAAAAACAACTAAAAAAATACTTACGATAAACCGTAGTCAAGTTGGCGAGGGCCCACACCGCCCAATGTTGACACTGTGGTGTATGATGAGCCTGCAGCAAAGTTAATATAGGCTCGAAGGACCGATAGTTTATATTCCTTTCGGCTGAGAGATCCCATCTCTCAACAGCGGAGGCTATACGAGACAGTACCGCGTCCCTGGCCGGCTCCTCGACGGTCCAGGCTTGAGGTCCGTCTGAGGCCATGTGCGCGAGAACGCCCGCCGCGTTGTAGCTCACCTAGAAATTATATATGACCGTTTTTAATGGAAATTGTATTGATTTATTTATGTTTAAAAATTAAATTGATCATTATCAAATTATATTTAAAGCCGTCGTGGTGGAGTGGTTGGTCCAAGCGTGTGACTGTAGACGCGGCGATTGTGGATTCAATTCCCACTCGGGGGACTGAAATATTATATATTGCCATTTCTTTGCTTTCGTTACAATGCAAAAGTGTGACGTTGAGTTCCACCATTCAACATGTAATAATACGATCGGCAGAGAGTAGGAAACGAGGTGTCTTAACATTTGGTGTCTTCTGCCTACATTGCTATATGGGGGATAGAGCGTGAAGCAGAAAATAAACTTTATCATCTTCTAATATATATGTTCTCATATATATATATATATATATAGGCCGGTCGTGGCGCAGCGGCACGAAGTGTGACTGCAAAACCGACTGGTTGTGGGTTCGATCCCCACTCGAGGAGGTGAAATATTTACTTAAATTTATATTTCCATTTCTTCGCTCTGGTGTCGAGGCTAAGCGCGGTGTTGAGTTCTGCCACTCAACACGCAATGCCTCCAGAATTCGGCAGAAAGTGGGGAACGGAGTGTATTAACACCAGGTTCCCTCTGCCTACCCTGCTGTGTGCGGGATACAGCGTGAAGCTGATTTTTTTTTTTAATATATATGTTTTCTCTTGTTGAATTCTATAGCTAAACTTTCAAATTTGGCACCAACAACTAACCAACCAATAACTTCCTAATTCTAAAACAAATAATAAGATAATAAAGATAAAATAACAAATACAAAAAATATCAAAACATTGCTAGATGATTGAAGTATGTAGTAGAAAGAAATTACAAACAACTGGTCCATCGCACAGTGGGCTTTATCACATAACTCCCTTACTTATCTACTCTACTTATTTAGAAAACGTATAAATATTTGAACGTGTCTGAAAATTTTCTAAGTGTGGAATAACACTTTAAAAATGTTTAAGAAATATTTATTTCTGATCATGGAGCGTTGAAATATTACATACACATACTATAATATATTTGCTATCAATAGCGTAACACAAATATTAACAAAAATCATCTGTAATTTAATAAATACTAAATTCTAAGTTAAATATCGTCATCATAAAGAATTACTGTAAAATTGTAGACATCTTCATCAGTAGCTGATCGCGAACCGACATACTTCTTGTAATCTACTTGCTTCTCAGAGTCAGAGAACATCATCAGAGAGTTGTCAAATAGGATGAATTGCGTAGTATTGTATCATGTTTAATATTCTTTTTTTTATTTTAATCCTTACTACAGACTTATGTTCCGTACTTTTTGTTATTTTTACATTTCTTTTAATATATTTTTTTGTAGATAGTACATACATACATTTCTATATTTATACAATATCTGCTTAAGACAGTCCAGTTATTCATTTCAGTAGCCACTTACTAACTTAATCTAACACTATAATCTAAATCTACATGCACAAAAATAAACATTAATTATAAATAAATTTAACTTAATTGATTACAATAAGATAAAATGTTCATTGCGTATTACAAGAATAATTTTATACAATCATACAAATATTGCTTATGATTAGGGAAATTGGGACGTGGATGGCGTTACCGCCACGATGGAGGACATGACCGCTTCGTTTCTATCTTTTATGGCCATCTTTAAATTAAGCTCCACAATATCTTTTGTCGCTGCTTCTGTTGCCTTCTGAATAAGCCTTTTTATTGCGTCGTCGTCACCACTGCTATAATAGGAACATCTGTCTGTGTGACGCGTTATTGCTACAATTGCGTGTGACACGCCGTCATGTAGTTGTAATTTTGTCGACTTTGTGTTCACTACTATAACCGTTGCATTTGACAGGCCTTGGACTTCATGAATGGTCAACACTTTTGAACCTATGTGTACCCAATATCCCTGGTGGGGTGGTGATGTTTACCTCATATCCCTGGTGGATTAAAGATTTTTTTCTCCTCTTGATTAAATATAAGGTAGAGGGTTTCGCTGAGGTCCCTTGGCGCTGGTTATTTAATATTGTTATAAATATGGTTTTCTACATATTTACGAATTTTAAGGACCGAAGAATGCATGTAATTCTAGTCGTACTTTTTAATATAGAATTACACTGTATTTGTCGACATTTGTTGTTTCGGTAGTACATTTGAAAAAGTCTTCTAACCGGGCTTCCATCGTTGCTATTTCCAGTATTTTGTCCTGATTTGTCAGATTCTCACGAAAACATCTTCACACAAGCTTATTTTTACATCGTTTCTTTGTTTTTTTCAGTTTCGGTAGCTGTTGCCACTTTTTGAATGATAAATTGAACGGAATGTGAAGTATCATCAGCCTACATGTGAAAGAGTTCATGCTGATATCCCTTGCCATTGCATTTCTTTTGTAGGGTTAATAAGGTTAATTTGCCTTGGTATTGCTCCAAACACGCTGCAGGAAGCACTACATAGTGTACTACTCTAAACTTGAGGGAGCTTTCATATCACTTCGTCAGTTTTAATTAAGAGCGTTGGAATTGATTATTTTATCAGATTTTGTATGTTATCTTACAGTAGGACAGTATTGCAGCAATCACTATAGATAAAAAATGGTGATTTAATTGTTTTTGTTATTGATTTGAACCGCAAAAAATAGCTTTCTGTCAAAAAATAGTAACCATTGGCTGTGAACTATTATTTAAAATAAAGCCATTATACATGACATATAAACAAAAATTATCACTTGTTTTTTTTTGCTGTAAATCAATATGTGCAATAGATTTTTTTTGATATAATAAAATAGTTTTCTGGACTGACTATAATGTTAAAATTTAATAAAAAAAAAATAATTATTTTTAAAGACAATTATTTATCGAAAAGTAACTGTACTTTCTTAAAAAAGATATAATGAGGTTTATAAAAATGTATCACTAAGAATCTAACGTTTAACTACCACCATGTGCACTATATAAAATAGATAAATATCAAAGTGTATTCTTTGAAAGTCATTTTGGACACCTTAAACTTTCTTAAATTGCAATCAAAAACAAAAATCATATTCTATAGATAAGTTAGCCTATTCTAGTATATTGAACAAACAACAGAACTTTCAAATTACGAATTAGATACAACCATTTATTAGATGCTCTTGTATGGGAGCGTTAGGTGCATCGATTCAAGGCAAAAATTGTCCTCTTTTATAATTTTGCAGAAAATGGAATCTAATATCTATTTAAGGCATTATCAAATTTTATGAATTTATATATTTTCAGTTATGTTTCTACAAACTCCACGATTGGTAGGGATGGTAAATAATGGGTGGTATATGGCTAAATATAGGGTTTAAAACACATCGCGTTTAAGATTCCAGAAATAGTTAATCGATTGCAAAAGAAATACAAGTGCCAGTGATTAAAAATTGGATAAATATAACATATATTTTAATGTCTTCGCTAGATGTATCCAGTAGGTCCATCAGTTCAAGATTAATTTAGGCCACTTAGACGTTATTGTCGAAAAGATAAAAAAAAATAACGTTCCTAGATATTCTCTACATATACTAATTACGTTAGCATAACGAAATCTGTCGTATCCAGGTTGATTGTAGCGTGCAAGTGCTTGTTAAATACAATATATATTTTATTCGTATCGCATTCTGTTCACAATTTTAACGAAAAGGTATAAAAATAATGTTTCAAGATTCCCTTACATAGATTTTGATAGATTAGTAAATACAAGTAAGACCAACAAAAGCTTGAGAATTACAATACATACTTCAATCCCATCGCTGGACGAATCGAGTAGATCGTAGAACACGGTGAGAAACAACTGGTCCATCAATTTCGGACGGAGTTCGGCCACTTCTGCCACATTGCCGAGGAGACCCATCATGTTGCGCAACAATTCTTCTTTGTCGGGGAAATTCTGGTAACATTTGGAGTATTTTTTAGTTACTTATTTTTTAGTTCCATGTTGTATCCCGTATATAGAAGGGTAAGTAGCGAGCAAAAAGTGTTAAGATTTACGTTCCCGTTCCCGAAAGTAGGAACTTGCCGCCGAATTTTGGAGACATTGCGTGTAGAGTGGCTAGAGCTACTGTACTAGAGCAAGAACACGAAAATGGAAAATAAATAATTCCCTCAAGTGGAAATCGAATCCACAGTTGTTGCGTTTCCGCAATTCTGCAACTGTAATATTACTTTCATTCATACTGTAAAAGAATTTGTTAAATCTTGACGCATTTTTCTTATATACCTCCAAATTTCGCCAATGGTTTGGGCACGTCGAGCAAATGACTGATGAAAAAATGGTAAATATATATGAAGAAAAAGAGGTAGGGGGAGACCTCTGTTGACTTTCGAAAACTACGTATGATACTGGAATGTATGACGAGGTGCGCACAGTGGCACGAGAAATAAATCACGCCAGTATGGTACTATCGGCACAGCGTATTTTTTACGCAACGCAGGCTCTTTGTTTATATATAGTAAGTATAACAACCGGGCGCATTCCGCGACGGCTTCACTTTTTGCTCACCGTTTGCCCTCATACGGAGAAAAAACGACCAATGACAGTGGACGAGGCGTCTAGCGATTCGTTCTGTCTGGCCACCCCGCTGATTGCCTCTCTTTTTCCATACAAAAAAAATAAAAATAATTACCTTAAGGCAAGCCAAAAAGAACTCCATCCCGCGGTTATCCAAGAAGCGCTGACAGTTCTGCGGCGTTTCATCAGTCACGTTCCACATGGTAGACCAGGCGACCTCGAGCACGTCGTCGCAGACGTGCCGGTCCAGACGATCTGAGATCAGCTTGAGCATTTTCTGTAACAAGTATGTATGATATTAAGTATATATTTTTGGTAATAATAGTAGTATTTTTACTTATGGTCTTTAGTGAGAAGGCAGAGAAGAAGAAAGAGAGAATCGACAACCAAAGCCGTAACAGAATTTATGTCTCTTCCACCGCATTCACCCAAAAATACATAGCCTGGCCATAAATACAGATAGAACTATAAAAAAAAAAAATTTTTTAAGAAATTGGAATTTTGTCATTTTTATACGATTGTTCATTGTGTTTTCTTATTATCACGCCAACATAATAAAGGGAAACGAATCGCTATGATTGCATTATATATAGTAGGTATGGAGGAAAATACAATTTCTAAAATCTTCCTTGGTAAGTATACTTGGTATTAGTAAAATGTTTGTGTACCGGGCTATTGATAGGTACAATGATACCTTCGTGCTTGTGACAGTATAAATTCTGACCATCTACGTCAGTGGTTTCTAACCAGTGGTCCGCAGAAGCCTGAATATGGTACGCCATCTATTTTAATTTTATGACTGGGGATGGCGAGGCAAAGTTTCTTTTTAATTATCACAGTTAATCTTCATTATACCTTCATCCACAGTGATCCCTGCTACCAAGAACGATATAAAAGTGGTCCTTGATCAAGAAAAGGTTGGGAACCCTTGGTCTACGCAATGTTCATACGGAAAAGCAGTAAGAGGATTGCGAAAAAATCCTGTCCGAAAACCGCAGAACTATGCAGCGTATTTTAAAAGATGACTTAGAACTAGCTAGAAGCTAGAATATAAGAGACGCACTGGTCACTTCTAAACTAATGATTTTAAAAAGAGTAGGAACATTCTACACAAAACTCAAAATCAAAACAACTATTTAAGTTTACCGAAGGTGCCGGACTCTATCATAACTGAATTCTGGCCGCCATCTAGTCCTGGTCTTAATCCACTGGATTATGGATTATGGTCAGTTTTAGAGACTAAGGCTTGCTTTAAACGCTATTATAATTTGGGAGTCCCTAAAACAATCCATACGAATGGCAGTTAATAATTTTCCCATAGAAAGAGCGCGTGCTATTGATAACTGGTGACTTATTACTATATAAGGGATTACTAAATCATATCAGTTTATTATTTTTAATGCTAGGTAAAGAAATACCGAAGAGTAGCTTATCTAAAGGCAAGTTTGATTTTAGTGTAGGGAACCATTATTTATTATTATAACTATTATTTGTATTTATAGTTTATTTAATATGTGTCATTTAGGTATTTCAATATTGTAATTTATTTATTTATCTTTTATATACATACATGCATTTAATATTGTTTATATATTCTTTATTATATTCTTCCAAATCAGTTTTTATCGTGTTCTGTTTTAGATATGTGTTTGTGGTTGACTTTTGTATATACTGTGTCATGATTTACTATTTGTGTTAAAACTATATATACTTTAACGTGGTGTTGAATATACTCAGTGTAAACCGTGAGTAGACTTTTATTCATCTCCATTAAAACTACATTAGCTTTCAGTATTTACATTCTACTTTTTATTACTACATATTTAAGAAGTTCAATTTACAAAAATGTTATGAAACATTATCGATCCATAATTTCATATAACTTATAATTATTTTAGTGTTTTTTATATAAAAACTTCGCATATACTGTGGTCCTATAATACGATTCATTATATTAATGCGATACGTTTTAAGCCCCTTTATTCTATGGAAACCTTTCATCACTAGGATAAGGATTAATTGAACTACAACAATATATCGTTGTGTTCGAATAAAGAAACAAGCAAAGAAACTTTTTTTCTGCATTTCTAAGGCACCTATATTTTTCAGGTCCTCCTTAGAAATTCTCTTATATGTTGAGCCAAAGAAAATTTGAGAGGTTGACAATATCTTACTAGTTAGTTACTCTTCAAGAACTTTAATTATAATTATATTGAAAATTTATTTTATTACACTTTTCATGAGCTTAAAAAATTTGTAAGACAGTGCGTTTAACGCTTTCTGCTCGTATTCGTGATATTGACGCGTGGCGGAACTCAACGCCGCACTTTGTCTTGCCAGATCAATGAATTAAAAATAATTTATTCGATCACTTAACACGATTAATAATAATTATAATGCCTACATCCTTTTACAAGATTTAATAGAGAAGGAGAGGAGAGGTGGATTGTAAACGTGATGTTTGTAGGAACGGTTTCTACTCGAAAGAATGAATTATAACATATAAATGAAAATGTGGTAAAAAGTGTTGAACGGGGAAGAAAATCCCTTGAAATAAATATATAAAATAGTTAAAATACGATTGCCGTTTTTATTTCAATATTATAAAACTAACTTTGCGTTACGATGATAGCAAATGAAGCTAAAGTTCATGAACTACATAAAATTAGGTCACTATCCACTCTGTAGTCTGATGTTACAAAATCGTGTGTTAAAAAATGCAAAAAATTACTTTATTATAGATTTAGAATTTATTAGTGAAACATTTAAATATTTTTGGGTGCCAAATACGAAATATATATACGCTCTACGCTCACGAGTAGAGCCGTAGAGAATTTAGTGTAAATAGACTGGAATCTTTGCTCTTCGCCTGAATGTGGCATATATGCACCGATTCCCTCTTAGGGGAATGAAATATTTATTTCCTTGCTCGCCGTGACGTTGAGTTCCGCTACTCAACGCGCAAAGCCTTAATAATTCGGCGGAATGCGGGGTGGAGGACAATGGAATGTCTGTACACTGGGTTCCCAGGTTCCCTCTGCACATTTTGCTATATGCAGAGTATAACATATATATTGAATATTAAAATCCACTGTTATCAGATTTTTTTTTATGGTTGCATTTGTGTAAATAATAAGTACCTATACATCTAAGCACTATAATAATATCGGCGTTGTCCGATAGCTGTGAAGAGTAGTCTTGCAAAGAAATATCAAAAATGAGAAAATATTAATTTACTTTTAAGTTCCTTTATGTACTCTTAAAAGCAGCCTCGCCGTTTTAACACATAGCAGGGTAGTCAGATGTAACCTGAACACTCCGTTCTACACTTTCCGCTCAATTTTCTTCACTTCACTCACCCGAGCAGAGAACGAACCTATAGCCGTCGTATTTACAGTCAGACGCTGCACCACGGAAGACTCGATGGACATTTAAATCGTTTTTTTTATTGCCAAATAGAAACAATACCTAGATTATAGAATTCCGACGTGATTTAAGTCATGTTTCGAAAATAATTTTATTACAATCAATGAAGAAATTAAGACTTACTTACTATATATTAGTAAACGTTTTCCGCAATATAGATATTGGCTAATATATTTAATTACAGTTAAAGTGCCGGCAACAAGAGACTTCATAAGATAATTGTGCAATAGTTTCATAATAATATTTATGCAACAGATGGGTTGGTAACGTTTTAAAATATTATTAATTTTTTTTTCGAGTTTCACACTGTATCCAGCTCATAGCGAGGTAGGCAGGGGGCAACTGGGAACTTAGTGTTAGGGCACTTCGTTCCAATTAATACACTTCCGTTTCCCACTTTTCGCTGAGTTCTTATATCACACATAAAAATGTATATTTTCATTGTTTCTGAAGAACAAAGTAGAGCGCGGTTAAGAGTTACACCACTCAACACGCAATGTCTCGAAAATTATTAATTACACTTTACACATGTCCCATTTCATAAGATGCGTTTTCTAATTTCGACTTATTTTAGTGGCGTTGGGCGCTAGATAACTATACCAAAAGCCACATTTTGTTCAAATTCAATCATTAAATAGATTATATGTTACGACCGTTAGTGGGATTTGAACCCAGAACGACGGACGGAACAGACGGTTTGTACGTAAGTACATTGCTTTTATATTGAGGTGCTCATATTTTTATAGAATTCTTTGATTTTTATTTAAATTAGTTTTTTCTTGATATAAGATTTAAATTAACTTATTATGTAAAATTAATTCCTGTCTTAAAATCATCTAAAAGGTTTATTTAAAGTCTAAGATCATAGCGATGTATGGTTCTAGAATAACGCAATAGCTCTAAGTCGTTTTTTTAGCTTCTTCTCAATATATGACAGGCAGAACAAATCTGTGGTCAAGACCCTCGCTTCTCCATTATACGCCTAATTTAGACATTACAAGGCGAATGATGACATGCAACGCCACGCATTACTATAAAAACGGAGAAATTGAAATAATTTAAATGTAATAGGTAATTCCTTTACATAGAACCTACTACCACCACGTTTATAGTACAGTGTATGACCACTTACGGTAACCACCGATGGCATGATTTTTTAGCTTCACGCTATATCGCACAGGTAGCAGGAGAGGCAGAGGGTACTTGTGAACCTAGTGTTGAGACACTCCGCTCCTCCCCGTACTATAACACTAGTAATCATAATTGAATATTTAATATCAATTTCTAAGTTACAAGAAATAAAAAAATAGCAAACCACAGGTTAGGCCGTATAATCGAGAGTGATTATAAAAGTTAAACCACGTTATATCAGGACTTTGTAAACTATGTTACTTTATTGGACAGCAACTTTTTGCGATAACATGGGGATGTTAACACAAATAACTCTTCAGCGGCGCAACGGCAACGCGATGGTCGCGGGTTCCCTTCCTCGCTTAAATAAAAACAAAACAAGCGGCGTTGAATTCCGCTACTCTCTGTCCCAAATATTAGGCAATCCGTGGGGAACGGAGTTTCTTGTAACTTCCCCAATTAAGGTTCCCTCTAACTACGACCGAGATGCAGCAAAAAGCCATAACATAATAAAATATCGCCATTGCACCAACATTCAATTTGAAGATGGATATTGTTTGTAATAAAAAATATATAAATTCGCTGGCAACGAAAATAACACATATTATTAATACGAATAGGCATAGCTTATTAAATAATAAATGTCAATAATAATACCCAAAACCCGTTTTTCGACGTATTTGTTCACAATGCCTCGAGAACTAGTTCTAGGATCGCAGACGCAACATGCTAAAATATTACAAATTACAATTGTAGACGCCTGTCGTGGCGCAGGAAGGACACCAGTGTGTGGCTGTAAATCCGATAGGTTGTGGGTTCGATTCTGACTTGAGGAAATGAAATATTTAATATTTTCATTTCTTCGCCCCGGTGTTGAGGCAAAGCGCGGCGTTGAGGTCCGTCAGTCAACACGCAATGCATATATAATTCATAAGAAGTTTTATTATTTTAGTTACCTCCTTCTTTTACAGAAGTCGGTTAAAAAGTGGCTTTATGCTTCACACCTAGAGGACCTAGTGCTAAGAAGTTCTCGAACCTACCAGAGTGAGAGAAAAAAAGTTTTAAAATATAATTTCCAACCATCACATTCACAGTTAGTCACTCATGTATCGTTAACTTTTAAAGAAATTCTAAACTTCTTAAAGGCAAGTTTCCTAAGAATATTAGGAAGTCTTGTCTTAAGAGCATATTGTAAATACCGGCGGTGTGTGCGTACTTCGTATTTGCAATATACATACAAACTGTACGTTAAGCTACATACGAGGTTGAGATAACAAATACTCTGAACAAGCATCAAGAGTTCGAAACAGAATAAAATAAATAAATATAGAAAGTTTCAAAAATGACAATTGAATTGAAAACCGTTTCCTTTTATTGAAGTCGGTTAAACACTCAACCCGTAAGCTGTGCTCGGGAGAAAATCTAGAATAATTAGTATGGCAATCGCAATGCATTGAGCACTAAGGGTAGTTTAGAAAAAAAATATTTGAGAAAAATAAAAACGTTATAATTTACATTACCTTAAAATATTATTATTCATTCATCGGGTTCTTTTCACTTCATAAATATATTAAAGCGTAAGTTATAAGTATACCAGACATGGGACGTGTACTTGCCTTTTCTGAGCTATCATATTTAAAAATAATTAAAAAAAATTACACCTAGACAATACTGATGTTAATCACATATTTATATCTTATTGAAGTTGGGATAGAACCCACAAAAAGCATGATATAAGCAATAAAATTAACCGCCCAATAGTGATTGGCTTTTTAGAAAATCAATTAAAAAAAATTGTATCTCTAATCTATATTATAATAAAATATATATAGATTTTTAAAAAATATTCCCTTTTTCCAATTGCACGCTGCATCCCGCCTACAGCAGGCTAGGCAGAGGACACTTACAGTTAAAACACTCCGTTCCCCATTTTGCGCCGAATTTTCGAGGCATTGAGTGGCGGAGCTAAGCGCCGTTTACTAGTTCCAGAGCGAGCAAATGAAAAAAATAATAAATAATAATTTACGTCCCTTTCAGTTTAGTCACGCTCTTGTGCCACTACGCCACGACGACCTCTAAAGATATTTTGAAAATCAATCTGAACGCAGGGTATAAAAAACAAAATCGACAATGACGGACATCACTATCTTAATACTTCGCATTGCTTTTGCACGTTCATTCAATTCGCTGCCATCAAACGACATCCTTGCTGTAAAGTGTCGAATACTGCATAATAAATACATCCATACGTCCGTTTGTATATAAAATATTTACTATGTGGCCACCTTTACAACATAATTATAATGAATAAATAACAATATGGAGGTTACGGTATGGTCATGTCATTACATTATTTAAAAAATAATGACGACGTCGTCGGTTTATAATTGGAAAGTGACCTAGCACGCTATGTTTATAGGTTTGACTCCATTTGGGGTAATTTTATAAATATGTGTATGTGTACCTATGTGTTATTTATTCAAGTTAATCAATACATAAATTGCAGCGTTAAGTTCGGAGTGGGAACCTAGGAACTGTTCAGACATTTCATTTCTATTAAGACACTTCCGTTATTCAGTTTCGGCGGAATTCTGGAGGCATTCCATACTTAGCAGCGGAACTCAAGGAAATGAAATTATTAACTTTTGCATATCCTCGAGTGGGAATCGAATTCACAACGTTTAAGGCATAGCCTCATTTAGCATTTTTTTCTCAAATTGACATCCGAATGGTTTATAAATATATATTTTATCCACTTCCAAGCCAAGAGGCTTAAAGTTATTAAAAAAATAGCTTACCCCAATGGCGCCATTGTTGCCAAGGAATCTCTTCTGTTTGCCGTCCACTTGGCACGCCAGAGAGTTCAGGAGATAGATGGCGATGCGCTGCACGAAGCCCTCCTGGTTCACATCAGCCACACCGTTCAATAGAATTTGAACGACCCGCTCATATTCGAACAACTGGAAATAAATGATTATTATAAATAGGTGTACCTACCTATTGACTAAATATTATATTTTATATATGATTCTTCTAAAGTCTTAAAAGAAAGGGAAGGGAGTTATTGAAAAATCTTGTTAGAATTGACACATAATAATAATATAAACGTAATAACTTTTTATGAACATATTTAAAAAAAATATCATCAAAAATATATAAAAAAAATATCTTCTCCAATTATTATTAAAATTATTAAATTTAAATAAGTTAAGCAAGTTCATTTTAATCTGCTCTCTGCTATATATACACAGGGAAGAATGTTACATACACATTTTCATTTCTTATTTCATTATTATAAATTAACTTATATTCACTAAATATATCGCAATAAGACCGTATAAACATAAGGGTAGGAATAGGAAGAGACGGAGGGGGCTGTTGTTTTGAAATGACGTGCCCACCACACAATTTTATCAACAACAAACAATTTAACCTGAAAAATTGGAAGAAAAGACTTTTATATAAAAAGATCCATTCAAAACCTAAATCAATTCCACCCTCGGAAAATATCTCTAGATAGCACACGGGTGTAACAACAGTCGACGCATATTTTATCAACTTTATCAACTTCGAAAGAAACTAAAAAAAAAAACCAATCCGAATATAATCTTCAATGTTCACTTAATTGGAAAATGGTTTCTGGTTTTATTAAATCCGCATCGTGGGCCCCCGGTGGCGGTTTCACGTACCGCGAGTAATCACTTTTATCCATCTCGCTGCCCAGCACCCGCAGTAAAGCCGCGGTTTCGTCCAAAAGCTTCGATAACTTTGTTAAAAAGCGCCTAACTCGGTTATAGTATGGTATTTATGAAATAAAAACACTGTACGATTAAACCTGTGAATATTTGATGATTGTAGGTGACAAATTGATTTGCGCGATTTTATTTCTTTTTTTTTTTTCTTTTTTTTTTTTATGGAAAAAGACACGGCAAACGAGCGTGCGGGTCACTTGATGGTAAGTGATTACCGCCGCCCACGACTCCGTGCAACACCAGAGGAGCTACAGGTGCGTTGCCGGCCTTAAGATGGGTTGGGCGCCGGGGCCCGGCATTACCTGATGCGAAACGCAGTGGCGTAAAGCCACTACTTCACGCCGGTTTTAAATGCCGGGGGTGGTAATGATCCGGTCGAGTCTGCCCATGCGTGTTGCCATTGCTGGCGACATGACTCTACCACACGTACTTTAGTCGCCTCTTACGACACCACCAGTACCAGGATGATCCTATTCTAGGTCGGGATCACACGGCACAAAATTTCGTATGGAATGAACTATAAGTATAAGTTAAAAATTATTTTTTTCTGTGATATACTTATAAATTATCATTTTTTTGGTTTCTTTCTTTTGTTTCTATTATAAGTTCTCATTTCAGGTCAATTTTTATATTTTTTGTAAGCTTAATATAAAATACAGCAAGAACGATGACGCTTGTGTCTTTTGATCGAGTTCACTTAGTACTTTTACTAAGTTATTTTTTAAGAAACCTGAAACTAGGAAGTCAATTTCATTTCTTCATTCAAGTAAATTATTTTTAATAATACGATGATCAGCGACGGCCGCCGGGGCGCAATGGGGAAGATTGATTGCCATTACTGTCTACATCAAGTTCTGACGGGAAACCATTTAGGGTCCCTTTTGATTACATTTACTATAATTATTGCGTCAGTCATTTAGGACACTTTTGACTATGAGTGCAAGGAATATATAGAATACGTAAAAATATCATAAAAGATCATTTCAATACTAAATCAGGCCGCACAGACTGACTGGAAACGCGACGGCTGCGAGTATGATTTCCAATCGGAGGATTGAATTGTTTTCATTTGCCAGCTCTAGAAACAAGACAACGGGTAGCGTTAAACTCCGACATTCAAAAGCAATATCTCGAAGTTTGGACGGAAAATAGAAAACACAGTGTCTTGACATTAGGTTTCCTACCCCCTGTTGTAAGTACCCAAATTGGATACAGCGAGAATCTAAAAAAAAAACTATTAAATCCATGTCCAATAACTATAGCAGTTTCTAAATTGAAATATAATTTAATCACCACAGATTTGGCTCTAATATCGCGGTAACCGCTCCGACCTCAAATTGTCGCCATGCGCTACGATTTAACCGCACTTCTTAAGTTTAATTTACACTTATTTGAGGAATTAACTATCCCATTACAATAATTATATCACTCTACTAGTGACCCGCTCGCGGCTTCGCTCGCTTAAACGACTGAATTATTTACTTAATACATTGAATTACGTTCCTGCTTTAATATATAATGTATGTTTGCAAAGTACGTAAGATTTCTACTGTAAAAATTATTAAAACCATTTCATTTTCATTCATTTCGGTAGATACCATAAGGATATTCAATTGTTTTGAAAAAAACTACAAAATTTATAATAAAATGGTAATCATAATCGGTGTCTGCATATGGAAGATATATTAGAATTGTTATTGGGGGCATTTAACAATTTAATTGAACCTGGTCGGTTTGTCTGTTTATCTGTGAATTTGTTCGCGCCAGTCTCAGAACAGGTTAAACCAATTTAAATGCACAGTTTGCACTGCTGTAATATGGCAAACCTTAACATTGAGTATTTGTTTTATTTCAATAGGTTCATATAAATAAACAAAATCGGACAAGTACGAGTCGGGCTCGCCCACCAAGGGTTTCGTACAAAAATTGGAGTTCTCGACTTTATTCTGAAATTCGAGCTTAGCCAGAGCCCAGAGGTTAGCACTTCCTAGTGCCGAAATACGCGTTTTTTTATATATTTTGTAAACTTTTGTAAAATTACTGCTTTATTTAATTAGCTGAAACTTTAGTTTTTAATGTATAGATCAGCTTTACGCTGTATTCCGTTATACCAGGGTAGGCACAAGGAACCTAGTGTTAAGACACTCCGTTCTTCCCCACTTTCCGTGAAATTTGTGAGACATTGTGTGTTGTGAGTGGCGGAACTCACTAACTAACTAAACTAACGCCTTGATAGTTTTTTTCCATATATATATACATAGTATGTATCATATATATTCTGTTATTATATTTTTTTGCACCTACACATTCTCCCACATGACTTAAGTTGGCTGGTAGTAGAAAACTGGTAGTAGTAGAAAATGCTTTTTAGCGTTAAGCCCGCCTATTGTACATTTTTTTAGTATTAATTTTTGTGCAATAAAGAATAAAAAAAAAAGATTTTTTTAATCCAATTTAGGAAATAAATAAATGTTTTGTGAAATAAGAGTACTTTCCTACTGCATTACGCCGTGGGGTGGCATTTATAAATCAACATTAGTGACAATTGAACGCGCCCAAAGATCTGTTCCGAAAACTGGATCTAAAATCCTAAAGAAGCACTCTGCAACTTGTATAATTCCAAAAGTACAGCTGTTTAGAAGAACTGAAGAACAAAAACATTTGGCCTTTAAGCAATTTAAGAACAACTTTTTCTCATAAGTTTTATTATCGGTTTCTTGGAGTTTTTATATAATAAAGTAAATCAGTACTTATCTATATACCCTGTAACTAAAAATAAATGTAAAAAGCTTGTGATCGAATGGTTAAAATGCTGTTACTATGATAAAACTGAAAAGGTATTGATAATTCCTAATATGACACATACATACATTTACACACCCACACACACTCACATACATACACACTTGAACATGTTAAGCATTAAATTAATTATTAATAGATACTCAATACTAACGATTAGTCAAACATCTATATTATTAATATTCACTTAATCTGAAACTATTCTTAATTATTGATATTCACTTAATCTGAAACTATTCTTATTGTAGATTATGAAAGGGTGAGTGATATCCAAGCATCGCTCACCTTCACGTTTTCAAGCCCTAAATAACATTTTCGTCCATTATAATACAAGAATTATTAATTGAACAAATCGATATTAAGTAAAGTATTCAATAAAGCTCGATCCTGTTGTTATTATAAGATAATAATCATCACTTATGACTCGAGTTCTAGATCGATTCAAAATAATAGAATTATATGTAAGTCGCGTTTCCCCGTCGGACTGACACCACTGACACAATAATACAAAATAATTAAAGGCTCGTGAACAAGTCAGTTTTGTTTGGATATGTTACAGACGATAACTTAGAATCCCGGCGGCGACAATTCTAAATGACGATAGCTAAAAATAACTTATTTATTTTAACTTATAGAATTTAAAAAATGTCTACTTCTAGTTTAAATTATTTTGTGATATATATAAGTATATTTTCACTGTTGTGTTTTGAATAGTATCTGTGTCTCCGTTTTTCGTGTAGTAAGAACATTAGAGTGTGGACGGCGGGACTTAACGCCTCGCTTTGTTTAATAGTTGGTCGGTCGATTTGTTATAAATATTTGAATTTGAATTCAATTAATCAAATCATTCCAATTGCATCACTGTAGTACTTATTATAGTAATGTGTAAGAGAAAGATAAATATATATAAACCAATAAATATACTAATCAATAAATATACTTAAGTATAAAGTACACATCAGAGAATAATTATAATAATTATTTTCTTTTTTATAGGGCAACACATAATATTACATCTAATTCAAAGCAAATAAAAAAAATGTATACATTATAAATATTAATACGTTTTTTACTACTATATAAAGACTGTATAGCCTAGAATATAAGGCTATAAAATATCTATCAACTTAAAAAAAACCAAAAAGCAGTCGAATTGATAACCTCCTTTCCTTACTAAAAGTCAGTTAAAAAACCATCTTAAACAGCTGCACCAATTAAAAGAAATACTTACGACATCCGTAGGTATTTTGAACTGGCACAGTGTGAGGCAGCCGTTTCTCATCATAGTATCGTCTCCGAGGTGGGCCTCCATCCCGTCGAGTAGGGCCGTGATAATTCTACGCTTCAACGTGATACCAATACGCGGTTTTTCTTTATCTTTCACTATATAGAATAATATAGCACTGTAAAAAAAGAATTACGTTAATAAAAAAACAATTTAAAATTTGTAAGGACCGTCGTAGCGCAGGTGCACAACGTGTGTCTGTAAACTACGATTGTAGGTTCGAATCCCGCTCAGGGAATTAATTATTACTGTCTTGTCTTCCTTCCTTTTGATAAGAAAGCAAAGCGCAGCGTGAGTTTCGACACAGTGTGTTAATATTATGGTATTCCCTTTAACTGCCTGAACAAAATATGGTTTAAAGAGTGAACTTAAGATAGAAATAGAAGTATGAAGTAAGAAGTAGGCAAGTGAATTTTAGAATAACTTAGAATAAGATAAATAAAAAAATACATTTTACTTCAATTTTATACAACTCTAATACAAGTGTTATGCTAATATATTTTTGTTAAGCATCTACCCACTATTGAGAACAATTAACTTACCTTCAGACATATTAGGAGCATTACACTTTTTTTCATATCTCTGCATCATTAAATATGTATGTATTGTGGTTTCAATTCACATTTGGGGGAATGAATTATTATTTATTAATATTTTCATTTCTGTACTCTGGCAAGTCGATTGTTGAATTGGAAAAACTAGGTTCCTTCTGCCTGCTATATCTGGGATACACCAGATGGGAAACTGATTTATTTTTGTGATATCACAATTTTGTATCATATTTTCATATGCACTGTACTTTTAAAAAAGCAGGCTTTGCTCTTATAAACCTCTACTGGGGACTGGAAGTTTTGTTTTAAAAATAAACCCACCTTTGTCAGCTAATTTTATAATTTTATATTTCTTAAATGGTTTGAGTTCAATAAAAGACGATAACATATTATTATTTTTAAAGCCTACCTGCCAGATATCTGAATATTCTTCTCGGATACATGTTGTTCCATTGCATCCAAAACAACTCTGAGAGCTCGGCCTACATATGAATTATATCGTTCAGTGCTACGGAACATATAATACAGATCATTCAAGACCCGAGTGAGCATTGCAGGACGTTCCATGTACACCACACCAGCAGTCAGAATTTGCTCTTCATTTGCATCACCGGTTATCTATTTATAGTATGAATGTAAGTTTAAATACTTTTAACTCTTTAGAAATATCCTAGACTATTATATTTTAGTTTTTACTCATAATGATACATAGAGGCCAGTCGTGGCGCAGTGGCATAGTGTTACTGTAAAACCGACTGATTGTGGGTTTGATCCAGACTCGAGGAGATGAAATATTTACTTAAATTTATATTTAGAAAGTGGGGAACGAAGTTTCTTAACACTAGATTTTCTCTGCCTACCCTGCTGTGTATGGGATATAGCGTGAAGCTAATTTAATAATTTAATTTAAGAATGAGACATAAGAAGCCAATATGGCCCAGCTTCTAAATGAAAAGTTAATGTTTGTGGATTCAATATTTACTCCCAGAAATGATTTATTTTATTATCCGTGCTCTGGTAACAAGACAAAATATGGGATTGAATTACCACTTAAATCCAAGGGAGTGTATTAAAATTAGGTTCATTGCCTATGTTGCTATATGCAGAATAGTGTGAAGTTTAAAAACAATTAATAAGACATGTACACTTACAACTTTAGCAGGAATATCATGTCGGATGCAAGCTCCATGGTGAGTACCATATAAGCCAAGGAACTCAAGTGGTCTGTTGACACGGCCCACCAAGCCTGGTATATCACATCTGACATGTACCTCAGTTCCATCAGAGGGCCCACTAGTCAATGCTGGCACTGCTGAACCTGTCCCTGCCAGGTTTGTGCCAGATATGTCTAGTGATTCTAGTAACGGCAAATTTGTCACAAGCTTTGCTAGAACCTCATCAGGATTGAAGTATTTTCCTCGTTTCTCATTTGATTGTGAGATATCAAGGTGTCGCAAAGTATGCAAAGTGGAAATCCAATCAATTATCTCTTTTGACCACAAAACACTGTGGAGTATCAATGATTTTAGGTTTTTCAACTCATGTTGTGCCCAAGTTGTGTTTGCTTTGTATTCAGAGAGATCCAAGTGTGTTAGCTGATGTAACTGAAGTGGCTTCAAAAGCAAAAGAGGAAATATCGCCAATCCACGGCAATGTATAGTCAACCGTCGTAATTTCGGAGCATCAATTACGTATCGGCGCGGACGGAAAAGATTGTCCTGTGGTTCTTGAGAGAACACATATGTCAGCGGCCCAAATTTTAATGAGATCAGGTTGTCGCTGTTGTTATTTATGATATCAATTGAGGCTTGTGAAAGATACTCACATTGTACAAGTTCCACTTCGTGGGGTTTGTGTTCCATGAAGAATCTAAGACCTTCATCCGTAATGCGCGAATTACGCAGCCTGACAGCGTGTAGGCGAGTTCGGGAGCGGTCACGAAACAAGTTCGCGATGTTATCATTGACACGGTTCTTTTTTTGATAGGCTTGTAGAAATTTTTCACAGATCTCAACTGGTAATATAATGTCGTCTTTTAATTTACGCCACCGGCTCGTTGTGTCCAGTTTAGTAATAATGTTCAAGTTAGCCACAATGTAGTCCATGCACAGGTTCAGAAGTGAGTCTGGTGTACTGTCGTACACAGAAAACACTTCACGTTCGGTCGTCATCGTGAAGTAGTAGTGCAATGGAATCTTCTAAGTCATATTAAAAATCGCATAATATAAACATTTTTCAAAGTAAGGCAAGAGCTCACTTAACATCACTATCACCGCTTCACTATGCCCTGTTTATTTTGATGTCCAAACGGGACGAGATCTCGCGTTAAAATGGCAAAATCCACTACCTGCACTGGCTCGCTTAGGAGAAATATTGTATCGCAGTCGCACAGTGCATCGACAATGGTCGTCATTTCTATATGCGAGACCGACGTGGATTCTAGCGATTTAAGCCAACAGATAAAAAATTTAATATCACTGGAATTTTCATAATAATTACTAGACGATAATTTAATTATTTATTAATAAAATGTAATTTTAGGTTCTTTATTAATATTATGTTTATTATATTTCTTGTTTATTTCATTTTATTTATTGTATGTTTATAATAAATGATAAACAACTTGTTATTTAATAAAAATAGGTTCTTTTTTATTTTTGTATTTATGTTTTATATAGAATTAAGTATTTTGTCGTCATGAAAATAATAAAATTACCTGAAATTGTACGTTTTTCAATATAAAATACGAACAAAAATTCAATAAAAAGTAACTCAATTCTACTTGTCCTGTACTGTACTGTACTGTAGTGTATCGAGACTAAGAGCGGCATTGAGTTCCGCCACTCAACATGTAATGCCTCATGAATTTAGCGGTAAGTTGGGGACGGAGTGACTTTACACTACGTTCCCTCTGCCTACCCTGCTGTGTGCGGGATACAGCGTGATGCTGATTTGTTATTTATATATTCTAAAACGATCTAACATCTTTAATGGTAAAGACGTAATATTATTTTCCATACTAGGTAATTTTATTTTAAATTATTGTATTAGAATGTTATGTTCAAAATATAATACAATTTGTAAAATAGTTTTCAAATTCCACTATAACAATAATTTAATTCCAACTGTCAAAATAACATTCATAGACAATCTTTTTTTTAGTTCGCAACGGCTTCTTGTAATATTGCACAACCGTAAGTCCCACCCCTTTTACCCTCCCCAGTGCATTTCTGTACATTAAAAACTAGATTTCCACAACTATGGCACGCCTATTAGGTTTTCCACGCCCATTTCTCTTGTGTTCTCTCTTATGCACTTGCAGGCTTAGTGCATATGAGAAAGACCTTTAGATGTTCCACATCTGATATTCATAAATTAATTACTTTAGTCATTTTGATTATATTGAATAAGCTTAATAAACTCAAGTAGTATCTATATAGCTAAATTTAAACATGGACCACAGCATAAGTAGCTTAAACTTAAACTTAGTTTTTATTCAGCTTAACGTTTTTTCCTCGTAATGTGGTATAGGTAAGATGTCAAAATGCACCGTTTCCTACATAGAAGAGAATTAATTATGTTTATGTAATACCGATGTTTTGCTTTTTTTTGACGTTATTTGTATACGGAAATCTATCCAATATCCTGTACACTAGTTATACCAGCGTTGCTGGCCTCCCCGATTTTGGCGGGACGTCTCGATTTTTAGACCAAAAATTAAACGTCTCGACAGGCATTGTCCCAAATTTTACGGACTATTCCACGTATTGTGAAACATGTTTTTTTATTACTTTAAGATTTTAATTAGTTACTAATAATTTCCTAGAAATACAAATAAGTCTATCGTAAGTTATGTTTAATTATTCTGAAGACTGAACTACCTTACATAATTATGGTAAGCCAAAATAATATCGTTCTCAAGTATAGTGACATTATTCTGTTAAAAAAAAAAACATTTTTTATATTGATATCTATTACCGTTGGAAGCTTTACTTTAATAAATAATAAATTAAATTCTTATTATAAAACTTTTTTGTCCCGCTTTTGCCAAAAGAGTCCCGCTTTTTTACTCAAACTTTTAAAATCTTCAAAAATCGCGCTTTTCAGCTAGAAAAAATCTAGCAATGCTGAATTATACATAGCCACACGATTTTGAATAAGAACTGAATAATATATTAATCATTACTGGACTAAGTATTCTACATATTATTGCCAGTTGCTAATAGCAGTTGGTTTACGTAAAAATAATGACAAATTTTATAATATATTATTTATTTCAAACAACAACTACAATCGTTATTTTATCATACAGCTACTATAGATATATCGACCGTCGGAAGATCCATATACGAAAGGGAAACTACGTTAGAAAGGTATATGTATACAATAAAAAAAGAAAGATTAAAGCGCATTTGTTAAAAAATAATCATTTCTAAAAGTAATAATCATGTTAACAGTTCTCACTTTATTAGTATTGCCAGAAGCAAAATAAGTATTAATTACAATCAGGTAAATATTTTTTTCCTAATTTATGTTAATAGCCAATATAAATTATTCTAACATCTATTATAACTAAAATTAATAATAATATAAAGTTACATAAATTATTTTAGGTACAATTCATAGTTTATACATTTATTTTTTATTTTGTTATTTGTAATAGTCCAAGAGTGCTACACTTTCCTAAATACTAAAAGACATCGAAACGCCAATTTACTTTAAGCCAATTTCGTTTTAAGCCAAGGCATAAATTATAACCGACTAATTGAAAACTACGCCCAATACACAATCACTCAAACTGTCATAGATAAGACCAATTATATCAACACATTCCAGGCTTACATGGTTAGCTGCAGTACGTGCATCGCTCGTCGTTTAAAATACCGAATAACATGAAGAGAACGAACACTACGGAAATTTACTCCTATGTACAGCGCGAAGGTTTAAAATGAGATTATTCCGTGCATCCAACCGAATGAGAAACTGTCCCGGACAATCAGGCAGCTATTATCTAAGGCGAAGCACTCTTTTCGATGGCCTCGATGTGCGCCGGTGCTGGGCGCATTCATTGCGGCGATGAGTTGAGGTCACGCAGGCGGAGGTGGTCGGCTAGGGGGTGAGACTTCTCTCTCCGAGTGTCCGGCCACTTGACGACTACGTTGCTGCTGGCCGGCGGTAGCGTGATCGGCGGCTCCACCAGCACGGGCAGGCCGCCCTCGTGCTCGGGTAGGACGTGCCCGATCAAGGCACCGACTCGTTGGTACGCGAGCTGCGAGGGCTGTATATCCCTCCCTTCCAGCACTCTCACGCCCGTGCTCATGTGGGTGACGACGATTACAGGGCTGTCAGGCACAATATCGTTCAGCGCCCTCATCAGAACAGGCGCGGCGGTCTGTGGAGCCACGCAGGTCGAGGAGCCAGTCACTCGTGCGTTCAGACTCTCTATAATCGCTAACAGTTCATACAACCGTTCGTCGCATAATACCGGATTATCTGTAAAGAAATACTAGAAATGAGATCATGTACGGCCAAAAGAAATCTACACTGGAATGATAATTTAACAATTATTTAGAAAGGCAAAATAGAAAATTAAAAGCTTAAAAGAATGAAAATCTTATCATTTTATAAATAGTAACATAATAAAAGTGCCCTGAAATTTTAATTAATAACATATAAAATATAAAAATCGCATTTGCAATGTAAGTATAGTGTAGTATACACGTTCGCAGTAACGCTGCAGTAATATCACACCATTCAATATGTTCCTTATGAATACGTCGTATGTTTTAGTATATGAAAAATAGATTTTTTTTATTAGCAGCAGTGACGGACTTCACCAACCTTGAAGATTAATCTTCAATATGCTGGGTACGCCGTTAATTGTACATCTCGATTTCGAAACAACTTCGTAATTCATTGAATGAATTTTGTTATAAGACAAGTCTGCGAAACATAACGATGGCAATCCATGGAAATCTTTATCCAGCAAAGTAATATTGTTATGGTGGGCGATAAGATCTTCTAGAGATGGCAAGAACGTCTGCAATAAACAATTTTTTTTTTTATTTATTTAATGAATAAGTCATCACTTTAGAATGTAATCACAAAGATTTAAGCAAAATTCGCAACAGCTCGCGAGCAAAGTTATAAAAATAGTTACCCAATATTGTTAACAAACCTTCGATGTTTCTTCCAAAGATATGATATGATTGTGCGAGACGTCGAGAAGTCTTAGGTCTTCTAATCCTATAAGGTCTTCTGGCAAAATTCTTTGTATTTGATTGTGGCTCAAATTGAGCCGCAGGAGACCATGAACACCTATCAATGCCCCTCCTAAACTCATAATGTGATTGTGATCCAGCCGCAGCTCCAATACTCGTGTTTCTACATCAACTAAGTTCTGAAATATAATTAAATATTACATTCCTACCCAAAATATATTATTAAATTAACACAACATTTACTTTCTAATAGGGAGAAATGAATCATACACTATTATTTTTATTTCTTCTCTCTGGCACAAGGCAAAGAAACGAAGTATCGTAACATGAGGTTCCCTCTGCTATAAATACTCATAAATACCTAAACAAAAGGAAAAAACAATAACATATACCTCAACATTCCCTGTCATATGGCTTATTTTGTTGTGAGATAGATCTATAACGGATAATCTTTTGAGTCCCTTTATTTCTTGTAAAGAGAATTCAGTTAAGCAATTGTGAGTCAAATTTAAGTAACGCAACGATTTAAGACTTCTCAAGGAGCCGTTTAAGGAGCGGAGCTGATTGTATGCGATGTCCAAGTCTGCTAAAATATCTGCTTCGGAAAATTCATCTTCGGCCAGCTGAAATATTTTAATTTGGCTTGCTTTAATAATTCAATAAAAATAAAAAATAATCTAATTTCTATAATTGGAACCGTCGTGGCACAGAGGCACAAGCGTAGGACTGTGCACGTGATGGTTGGGGGTTCGTTTTCCATTTGAGCATATGAGTTATTGTTTTTAAATATTTTCATTTCTTGGCTCCGGTAACAGGAAAAAGCGCAAATGAAACGAAATGCCGCAAATGAAACGAAAAGCGTCTTAACACTGGCTTCCCGTTGCCTACTCTACTATTTGTGGGATCTGTATCCCGCAAGAAGCTAAAAAGACCCTATAATAATAATAACCAGGTTCACGTTGTAAGTTACTTACAGTCTCTATTTTATTGAAAGAAAGACCAATCCTCATAAGTCTTTTGGACTTTTGTAGAGCGCCATCAAGTGACTTTATGCTGTTGTCGTAAAAATACAAAGACTCCAAAGAAGGCATTTGCCGAAGATCTTTCGGTAAGCTTTGCAATTCGTTATGTGCAGCGTGTATTAGAACAATCTTTTTCGCTTTCTAAAAAGAACAGTGTTTTTTTAAACTTAACTTAACTTTTTTAATTAATTTGCATATATTAATAATAATTAACTCTTCATTGTACACCCAAGAAAAGACGCAGAATACAATAAAATATATAAATGTACAAAAAGCGGCCTTATTACTTAATAGCAATCTCTGCAGGCAACTTTCAAGCAGAGGCAATTTAAGAGCGAGGAATAGCAAATTAAGATATCAAGATAGGGGTAGGCTGCAAAAAAATATATTTAAGGGTATAAAATAAATAATAACATATACTTATTCGCTATAGACATCTTACCACTGGTAGTTCGTTTTCTATAGATTTTAGATGATTGGCATTAATAAAAATCCATTCCAAATCGTCCAGATCACGGAGAGCCCCATTTAAAGAATTTAACTTATTAATTCCTAAATGTACATGTTTTAAAGCTTTCGGTACGGCATGCTGCTCTATCTTAGATATTTGATTGTCAGCTACCACTAAATGCTCTACTTCTTGAATGTCCTATAATGAAAAGGAATAGTAAATCAAAAATATTATTTAGAAAGAAAATTTGGCTTTAACTTAAAATAAAAAGTTTATACTGATGAAGCAGTCTAAGAGTATTTTGATTTCGATTTCGAAACTAAAATTCTATATAATACTAGCTTCACGCGTTATCCCTAGCGGGGTAGTCAGAGAAAACGGAGCGCCAAACGCTTCGGTCTCTACATACTTCATCGCCTCGTCCACTGTCATAAACCTCTTCATACATGCCCGTCCGGGGCTAAATAAAATAAATATAATAAAATATTTTCAAATAATAATATCATATCTATAACAGAGATGTATACATAGTTAAATGTATGCGTATTATCTATTTTTATATTGCATTTGTTTGATCATCTCTAAAACGTAAAAGTCTTCAGCATGACGCCGTATCCCGCACAGCAGGAAAGGCAGCGGGAACCTGGGAAGCTTTCTCCTTCTGCCGAACTCTGCATACATTGCGTGTTCAGTGGCGAAACTCAACGCCGCACCATTAAATGAAAATTTTAAATATTTTATTTCCTCGAGTTGGAATCGTACCCACGATCTGTAGCATTTATAGCTGCACGCTGGTGACCCTGCGCCACGACAGGCCGTCACAAACGTTATTGTTAATCATAAAAAGAATATAACAAAAAATAAGCTGATATTTGCTCAGCAACACGATAAAATATTTGATGAAGTTATTTAAGTAAAAAAAAAAGTATGATGTATAAAAAAATTGAGTTATTGCTTGTTATATAAATAAACAGCTTTTATCTGCGGCTTCGCCCGCGTGGTCGAATGGAAATAACTGAGAGTTATGTATGACACATGACCCATTGACTTATAATTTGTTTTAGATGTGTCACACACACGATACAGTATGGTACAGTGGGTTACACGAAACGATTAACGTGATATTATCACGCCTTTCCCTATCTATATATCCAACATAAAGATATTTTTTTGAATTCAAACCAGCAGTTCCCGAGATTAGCGTGTTCAACCAAACAAACTTTATAATATCGGTATAGATTATGTAAATTATTTATCTACTACAAAATCATACATAATCTTAAATGAGAGGTTCATTAATATTTCACTGACGATGGAAATTTTACACAGTGACAACACCTGTATTGTTTACTCAACTGGAAGCTGTATTGTTAAAAGGTGTTCTTAATAATTAAATTGTAGGAAGCAAAAGTATTGATTTTTAGTTCGTTATAAATAATATCATATGATTTTTGTTTTGTAAATTTTTTTTTGAGACGTGGTGCAGGGTCACGAGCATGTAACTGCGCTACAGGTTGTGGGTTCGATTCTCAATCGAGAAAATAAAATATATTATATTTTCATCCACTCTGGTAACGCCAATGCCTCCAAAAGAGGGCCTCCTCTGCGAGAAGTGGGGAACGGAAGTGTTTTAATGGGAACAAAGTGTCTTAATTACTAACTACTACTTACATTTACATTCAATCATAGAGAATTTCAGTATTTCTTATATAGATGACTTAACTAAATGAATAACTTAAATTATCCTTACTTTAAAGTCCTCCACAGATAGCTTCGTAATTTTATTCCTGCACAGATCCAAGGTCTTGATGTGCGGCAGGTTTCGGAGCACGTGTCGGGGCATCTCTGTGAGGGAGTTGTCGGCCAAACTGAAGTAATCCACCAAATCCAGCTTAGTGAATACACTCTCCTTCAATTCACTGGAAATAGAGAAAATATCGAATTACAAAAAATATTTAATTTAAATACAATCATAATTTCTGAAAACAAGCTTTTATTCAAAAGTATAAGCTTTTAATCAGTTGCACTAAAATGAAAATAATGATTGCAAAAGCTCCTAGCATTCCAGGACCATTTTAGTTTTAATTCTCTATTTTTCATTCGCTATAAGCATTTGTAATTATTATTTTCATTTAATTGCGATTTCGAATATCAGTGACTATTTTTTCTCTTACAGACGTTTCTGCGATCAAATTAGAAATACAGAACACATTTATTTTAAAAAGTTACATTTGAAATTATTTTTTCCTGTGATAAAGCTTTTGCATATCATATATCGGATGAAAAAATGTCCAAAAAGTTAAGTTACACCTTAACAATAATAAAAAAAAAACCAGCTTCTCGCTGTGTCCCGCACACAGCAGGGTAGGGTAGGGAACCTAGTTTTAAGACACTCCGTTCCCCACTTTCCGCCGAATTCTAGAGGCAACAAACAATATTGAAATAATAAATTTGTTTTCATCGAATATCCTTCGTATGAAAATTATCATAAAAATTATAAATAATAAATTCAAAACTATTAAGTCATTCGTAATATTAATCTACACCTCCCTAAAAGTGAATGAATCTGTGCGTCAATCGCTGCCCCTGCAGTAAAGACTTTTAATAATAGATTATTGATATTAACATAAGGATTCCATACAAATTATAATTCATTTTCCTTTTATTAATATCTAAATAAATTGCTGTTTATTATGTTTTAGTAAATTTTAAATACAAAATAATGGAGGACAAGCTTACTTTCAGGACTTGTTAATAATCTTGATAGTACTATGATCATTTTTCAAAAACGAACGAACGTACATTATATTAATTATTTTCCGAATTCTGGAGGCATTGCGTGTTAAGTGGCGAAGCCACTCGAGCCCAAAACAAGAACGCAGTAATGAAAAAAAAAGCATAATTTCATCGGGACGGAAATGAACTCACAACCTGTCGCACACCACGACCTCCTCCTCCTCCTATCCTTAACATATTATCTTATTAAGAATTTTTATAAATAACCATATGTTAAAATTTAAGCCTCGAGGAAATAAGTATCAAACTTTCAAAATTTCAACAAAACAGGTTTCAGTACCTTATTTCATTCTAAAGGTAAACTCTTGCATTGACATATGCAGTACATAAGTTAGCTTAAGATTTAAGTTACCTAAATTAAATAACAATAGAAAATTGTTCTTCAAAGAGAATATTCTATTATACGAGTATAGGTGCATCATATAAAAATCAAATAAATCAGCTTCACGCTGTATCCCGCACACAGCAGGGTAGGCAGAGAGAACCTTGTGTTAAGACACTCCGTTCCCCACTTTCTGCCGAATTCTGGAGGCATTGCGTGTTGAGTGGCAGAACTCAACGCCACGCTTAGCCTCGACACCAGAGCGAAGAAATGGAAATATAAATTTAAGTAAATATTTCATCTCATCGAGTGGGGATCGAACCCACAACCAGTCGGTTTTACAGTCACACTTCGTGCCACTGCGCCATGACTGGCCTCAATAGTGCATCATATAGTTTTATATAAATACATTTAACTCCATTAAAAAAAAATTAAGCTAAGGATATTTGGAAAGTGTTCTAAAAACACAAAGTTTAATAATACTTTTGACATTTATAATGTTTTATTTATTTTTTGTGCGAAATGAATATAAAATTTGAAATTCTATTTTCCAAAGTGTCGATGGATTTTTATTTTTTCGATTTTACGATATATAAGTAGTGGTGTAACGTCTGACTGTAAACGTAACGGTTACGGGTTCAATCTTCACTTGTCTTAATTGCTAACTACTACTTACATTTACATTCAATCATTGGGAGAATGCATTATTTTTATTTTTTTCGCTCTGATAACAAGATAAAACGCGGCGTTGAACTCTACCACTCAACATACAACAAAATATCGAGAAAATCAAAACAAAAAGTTATATTACTAAAATAATTTCCAAATAATATATTCTAAAAAGAAAAATCAGCTTCACGTTGCTTCCCGCATACATTATCCTGAAACCTAATGCTAGGTCATTACTTTCCCCATTTTCCGCAGAATTCCGGAGGCATTTCGTGTTGAGGGGCGAACTCAATGCCGCGCTTCACCTCTACACCAGAGCGAAAATATGAAAAAGTCAATAAATATTTCATTTCCTCGACTAGGGTTCGAACCCACAACCATTCCCGTTTACAGCTTATATTATCCATACATCCAAAAATTTAAAACAATAGATTATTAGTGTTAGACCGAACCAAACGCATCCGGGGCAGAGCACAAGCTAGCACAGCGCTTCAGTAAACATAAGTGACAGGTCAACGTTCCCGGGGTTATCGCAGCGGGACGGCGCCAAACGGTCGCAGGGTCGCGACGCACCACGACCACGCTACATGGAACTAGCGAAATTTTACGGAAATGCATGCATACTTTTCGATATATTTATTAATTTGTAATTGATAATGTCGATAACGCTTTATCTGATAATTAGCAATGTCGGGTTCGGTAGGTCTGGCCGTTTCGTAATTTGGTGAACGTTCAAGTTTAAGACGGTCTTAGCCTGATTGTTGATATGAGATAATACTTTATAAGTATTGGCTTTCCGCTGTGGCTTTTGGGTAGTATATTTTTTTATTTTTATTTTATTAAAATAGTAAATTAACCACGCGTTGTATCTAGCACACAGCAGGGTAGGCCTTACGAAGTGTCTTGACAGGGGACCTGTCAAGACACTTCGTACACTTTCCGTCGAATTTTTGAGGCATTGCTTTAGAGTGGCGGAATTGAACGCCGCTCTTTGCGTCGACACCAGAGCGAATAAATAAAATTATAAATTTTAATAAATATTTCATTTCCTTGAGTGGGGACCGAATCCACAACCAGTCGCGTTTACAGTCACACTTTGTGCGCGCGCCACGACTGGCTTATTTTTTTTTAATTAACCACAAAACAAAACTAAATATAGCAGAGTAGAGTACAGTAACAGTTTTATATATTTTAAGGATGGAAATTCCAAAAAATCTTTTAATATAAGAAAATAGAATTTAATCTCCTACCGACTGTTATGACATAAGAGACTAAAATGTTTTTTTACCAGGACACCAACATAAATAATAATTTTAAATCTACAAATTATATAGTTATTTTGCATAAAACAAAAATCTTAAAAGGAAATACGTTTATTCTTTTAGATACGTAATATTAATATAAGGTATTCTAAACGTTATTTCACTTTGTCATTATAATGAACTGTTACAGTTGTATTAATAAAATTTCTTAACAAGAAACTATGTAAAACGAAATTCATAAAAGGTGTGCTTAGATATTGAAACATTAAGTTATAACTTAGTTATCGTTATTCAGTGACTATAATAGTGATCGTTGAAAGTTTTATTTAACTCCCCTTGTTAGTGAGTGTTCCTTCTGCCTACTAGCTGAAAAAAAGGATAAAGCATTTCTAAAGCAGATCAACATAACTGAACTTTGCATTTTAACTTGAATTTTTAAATTTTGATCTAAGAATATAAATCAAGCACGAATAAGAAAATTTTGAATTATAATAAAACATATTTATAAAGAATTATTTTATTATAATTGGAAATACCTACGTCACCCACAAACACGCATGTTTATTAAAAAGTGAAATTTAAATAATAAAATAAAATAAATCCTATTTTCTCAACTAAAGATTCTTAGTATCGACTAACAATACAAGACAATCTTTATTATAATCTTTCTGAACTTTTCTTGCATTAACGAAATATCGAATATCTTTTAGTTACATTTCCTCCGTTCAAAAACCACAGTATATGTTTTTTATAGATATTAAAAACGCCTTAAAATCGATGATGATGAAAAAAAAAACATGAAGTAAACATATTTTATAATACAATAAATATACATTTTTATTCTATAAATTATTATATTAAAATTGTTAAATTTTACAACTGAGAAAAAAAAAACTAATTGCAATTATCAATTGTTTTTTTTTTAATATCCCGATAATATCTTAATATACGAGGTACAAATAACTTAAACAGCTTCACGCTGTATCCCTCATATAGCAGGATAGCCAGAAGGAACCTAGTGTTACGATACTGCGTTAAATTGACCTACGTTTACATGAATGTGGACTAATTTTAATTGACCCTAAAGTGATCATTGTACTGCCATAAATAAAAATGGGTATTCCCTGGAGCATACAATTGCCTAATTAAATTTCTTAATTGGCTTCAGCCAACAACAAGGATATGCGTTGAACATTCGAAATATTAAGATGTTTTTTACAATGTGGCTTATTATTGTGGAAGGAACTGATAAAACTGGGGTATTCCTGTGAGTGGTTTCCCCTTTAATTTATTATCACTTCACGACTGCAGAATTACTTATTTGTTTTTGTCAAAAGTATTTAAGTATTTGTATTTTTTTTCTCTTTTTTTAACGTCAGGGTAGACAGATAGAACCTAGTGTTAAGACACTCTGTTCGCCATTTCCCGCCGAAATTTGGAGGCATTGCGTGTTGAGTAATACTTGCCCCTTTCGCCACTACTGACCTCAACAATTCAATATTTTTATAACTACATTGTTACATATATACATATTTACTAAAAATTAAGACAAAATAGTTAATAAGAAAAAAACGCATACAACAAATGTATTAAGCTAGAATTTTCTTCCGTTTTTGTCCGTGTACAATCGCAATAGATAACAAAACTATACGTTCCTTATATGTTATATCATCATTCTCCGAAAAAAATACGATTGTTACAATTTTTGCTGTTTTACATCCCATTTAGAGATTTATACTCGAAACTAGTTGTCTTTTTGGTTTTTGGTCTTTAAAGCGTATAGCGTAAAATGGAAATCTCGGTATGTCGTTCCCGGAGGAGTATCCAGAAATCCTCTATTGGTTCTCCCGTCACACTCACTATTTGACAATTTTCAATCTTTTAAATTCAGTATTTCTGTCTGTGCTTAATCTGTCAGTAACTTAGTAACGAAGAAAAAGTAAAAAATTAAAAAAAAAACAGGTTCACGCTGTATTTCGCACACAGCAGGGTAGGCAGAGGGAACCTAGTGTTAAGACACTCCGTTCCCCACTTTCTGACTAATTCTGGAGGCATTGTGTATTGAGTGGCGGAACACAACGTCGCGCTTTGCCTCGATACGTGAGCAAAGAAATAGAAATATAAATTTAAATAAACATTTAATTTCTACGAATCTTCCTTACTAATCGAATCTACAATGAGTCGTATTTACAGTCACACTTTGTGCCCCTGCGCCACATCTGGCCACTTAAGAAAGAGTTTAATGTATTAAATACATTACATTATAGAAATCCTCGTAATAAAAAATTGGAAACATTTGAAACAATACTTTTTCTATATTTAAGACATTTTTCAGTAAAACTATAAAAACTTTTAAATATAAATATTTTTTTGTTATACCTATGCAAAGAAATAATTAATTGATTTGAACCAAGAGAAATGGGAGCGCATTTTCGTGTAACATTAAGCAAAAATATATTTTAGCTTTATGTGATACTTATTTTTGTCATCTTTACGCTGTTTCCCGCATATAGCAGGGTAGGCAGGGAACCTAGTGTTAAAACCATCCATTTTCTACTTTCCGTCGAATTTTCGAGGCAGTACGTGTTAGGTGGTGGAAATCAACGCTAGAATTTGCCTTGCTACCAGAGCGAAGAAACGAAAACATTAATAAGTAATAATTCATTATCCTGAGTGGAAATCGAGCCCACGACCTCCTCGTTTACAGGCACACGCTTGTGCCACTGTGCCATGGCAGCGTCATAAAAGTAAAAAGTTCAATTATTTTATTTATTTTAATATATTGAGTTTAATCGGCGCTACTCTCGCAACTATATTTTGCGTCAGTCAATCAATACCACGGTGGATGGGCTTATCAAGAAAGCTTATAAATAGTATATATGTTGCAGGCAAAGTAGGAAATAAAAAAAATATGTATACTAACCTTATCTAACCTTAACTAAAAATTATTTTTGATTTCATCAAAAATAAATTATTTATAATTTTCTTATAGCCCAGATTAAATGTGGGCTAGACTGGTTTTATCAACATTTTATGTCATGTAGTAAGTCAATGGGAAAAATTCTGTGTAAATTATATAGTTTGTTCTGTGTAAATCATACTGCATAAATAGTTTATGTAAAAAAATTTATATATTTGCAAAATTAGGGGGCACACTTTTGAAATTCGGCGGCACAAAAAAGTGTCGCGGCACAGTGGTTGAGAATCACTGCTTTACTTTAATTTAGCTATAACACGTAGATTAAATAAGAGGTAACAAACAGGGTGCACGTGTAAATACTTATCACTTACTAGCAATTTATGTATTTTTAGCATTGCATCGAAAATAATAGTAATTTTATTGTGTTATTTACATTATACTATATGATACAATGTTTATATGAAAACATTGTGATAAAATATGTGAGACATTGAGAATGTTATATTCTTATTAAGCGAAACTTAGGTACGGTACATAGGTATGTATATAATTTATGAATGAAAAGGGCATCTCAAGATCGATCTCAGGCTTGAGTGTGGTTTATGAATACGAGACATAGTGAAGAATATACTACTTTTCTGTTGAACTGTGTGGAAATTGATCACACGACAAAATGAAAATGACTTTTTGACATTCGATGGACATATTTTTTAATAGTATTTGCTTTTATAAAAATATGATCTACGATATGTAAAATAATTACAACAATTTTTGAGTAATAAAAATTATTATGAAAGTAAGCCTCGTTATAAAAACGCCTCTTTTTAGCATCACGTTGTCTCCAGCCTATAGTGAGGTAGCTAGAGGCAACCTAGTGTTGAGACATTCCGTTAAATTGGTGGTAAATACACTGCTGCCTAATCTTCGTTGTGCGTTGAATGTCGGAACTCAACGCCGCGCTTTATCTTGTTATCATTACGAGGAGATAAAAATCATTCATTCCCTCGAGGGAAATTGCAAAGTTACAGAAGTATTTTTTAAATATAATTTAAATGTATCTTAGCGCAGTGGTTAAAAAATATTCTGCCATTGAAATTCTGCTTTAGCCCGTAAAAGGGATTGATTAATATAATTTTTTTTTAAATTTAAATATTTTTGACTTGAGGCCGGTCGTGCCGCAGCGGCACAAGGTGTGACTGTAAACCGACTGGTTGTGGGTTCAATCCCCACTCGAGGAGATGAAATATTTACTTAAATTTATATTTCCATTTCTTCGCTCTGGTGTCGAGGCAAAGCGCGGCGTTGAGTTCTGCCACTTAACACGCAATGCCTCCGGAATTCGGCAGAAAGTGGGGAACGGAATGTCTTTCACTACGTTCCCTCTGCCTACCCTGCAATGTGCGGGATACAGCGTGAAGCTGATTTATGATTTATGATTTATTTAAATATTTTTATTTACGCGAAGTTTTGGACGGCGGCTTATCAACATACACTAGTTAAATTCACCGCCGGCTACGTTTTATCTTCAATGATATGTAGGGGTAGCCCCCGCTGCTTTTTTAAGCATATTAAAATAAAATTAATTATAAATCTTTTGTTCCTAGTGTTGGTTAATTGTTTTACTTTTTATTTTTCCACTTTTTTATTTTGTTTCATTATATATCACTCATCATCTGTTTTTCAGATTATTTGAGGCTTTCAGTGGCGTAGCGGCGTAGCGTTAGACTATAAACGCGACGGTTAGAGATTCGATTCCCATATGAGATAGTCAATATTTTTAATTTTTTTGCTTTGATAAGCAGACAAAACATGCCATATCTCGAAATATAGACAGTATCTGCGGAACGAAGTGTAGGTTTATTCATATTTTACCGGGTTAATTCTTTTTTATAAATAAATAATAAAGCAAAGCAGCTCTACGACTTTTTTCCGCATCGCAAGTTAGACAGAACAAAGGCAGCTCAATTTCTATCTGGATACGATTGTCCCATGTTTCCG
Source organism: Heliconius sara (assembly GCA_917862395.2). Taxonomy (NCBI): domain Eukaryota; kingdom Metazoa; phylum Arthropoda; class Insecta; order Lepidoptera; family Nymphalidae; genus Heliconius; species Heliconius sara. Next base: position 13,141,893 of record OU860800.1, on the reverse strand, counting down.
CTATAATAGTACCTAGTAGTAGAAGAACTATTGAAAAAATAATAACTTATATATATATGTATATATAGATTTTATAAAATTTACATAACATAACTTAGTTTAAACAAGGAAAGAACACACACGGACGGCACAAGTAGAAGTGGTCTGAACGATTCATAATTGTCTCTCCGGCTCAGGCCAAAGGGTAATTAAATTACAAAAGGAGACCAATTAAACGAAGCGCTAGGCTCGGCCTGGACGTGATTGTACTGAGACTTACATATATTGATGTATTAGAGGCAAGGTTGAATGGAAAATGTAACTAGTAAATGAAGGTATAGATTATTTGACATCTTGATTTATTGATATGAGAATTCAAGGTTTTTTATATATAGGTACTTTTTTTATTTTAAGCATTTGTTAAGTTTTACGGCCACTGTAGGTAGAGTTTAAAAGAAAAAGAGAGAAGAGTTGAAAGTAGTTTTTTTTCTGTCTAAAGTCGAAAAAGATATTAAAATTGGTTACATCAATGACTGGACATAATTTTTGAAAATAAATGTGTGTGTAATATCCACACAAAAGAAATACCCTATTATTTTTTCTGTACCTAATCGGTACGAGTACACGTTTGTATATTTTACTTATTATTAAGTGACGTAATTATATAAAATTTAATTTTCTTCGTCACATACAGTGAAACAGTAACGTATTTAATAAGTATTTATAGTTTTTGGACGGCTCTTTTACATTTTTAGGAAAAATTAAATCACGAAAAATTCGAAAAACCTACAACGGATTGGAAGTCAGTTTTTATCATCAAAGTGATGTTCTTACGAGAATCCCAATAGCTTCCTAAAAAAAACATGATAATCACACATTCTTGTACATAAAGTTTTCTTGCTATTTATGTTATTGTGAAGTTAAGCTTTATTACAGAGGCCGTTATGGCGCAAGGGCACAAACTATAAGCGCGTCGTTTGTAGCTTCGATTTACACTCGGAGTAATGAAATACAAAAAATTAATAATAAATCAGATTCACGCTGTATTCTGCATACAGCAGGGTAGATATAGGGAACGTTGAACTCAAATTTTTGCTGCATTTTTCAAGGCATGCGGGTTTTTGCCTTGGTGCCAGAGCGAAGAAATGAAAATATTAAGAAATAATAATTCATTTTCTCGAATGGGGATCGAATTCACAATCGTCGCGATACAGTCACATCCTTCATATTCAATATTTCATTTTGCTTGCTAAGGTAACGAGGTAAAGTGCGGCGTTGAGCCGCGTCACTAAACATGCAATGCCTCAATAATTCACCAGAAAGTGGGAAACAGAAGTGTCGTAATGGGGAACGGAATGGCTTCCCACAAGGTTCCGAGATTCCTTCTGTCAACACAAGTATGTACGGGATATAGCGTGAAATTGATAAAAGTTAAGTTTTTCAAGCTCACCTGTATCATATATCTGTTAACCATAAGAAAGTATGTTAACAGAGAACTTGTAGATAGAGGACAAAGTGTATGTTTCAGAGCTTATAAGTTAAAGTAGGCAAAGAAAATAAACTAAACGGCCAATACATGTAAGACGATATTCTTTAAGCCTTTGTTACTTACTAACTTCACATAAATTTTAAAATACGATCTTTTAATCTTTTTAATTATTTTTAACTCAGGATTATTTAATCTGATATTAATACTTTTCAGGTTCACATATCGCGTATACAGCAGTGTAGCCAAAGAAAATTTTGTGGTAAAACACTCCGTTTTCTCTGCCTACCTTTTTTCGTTGAAATTAACACATTGCGTGAAAAATGGGGGAGCTGCTCTTGCATTTTATCTTAACAAGGCAGACGTTGTTTTTTTTTAGCTTAAATGAGAATTAAATATCAACATAACAAATAATGCTATAATTAAATAATTAAAGGTTTTATAAAATTATAAATATTAGGTAATCATATATGTATATCCTACACTATATGTACCTACTGTGTATGTCAACTTATCGGATGTGACTCCGGTACTAATCGGGAGGTGTCTTGTAGACTTTTACTCTTGACCTAATTAACTCTTTATCAACTCGACGACAAACGTTAAATATACTGTTCGAAACTTTAATATTATAATTTGTTGTCTAAATAAATAAATTAATTAGTAGTTTTGTAATACTATGTTATCGTTCCTTCTCGTTTCTTTACATGTATTCTATTTAATTTCATTTCTTATTTAGTTAGGTAGAGACGACGTTCATTTATATCTTAAAATGGTCTTGGTTACTAATTTCCTGAATACAATTAAAATATATATATCTATATATGTACGAAATACAATATTTTTTATTTTCTCGCTCTGGCACCAAGGCAAACGCCCGGCGTTGAGTTTCGCCACTCAACACGCAATGCATCGAAAAACTCGGCGGGAAGTGGGGAACAAAGTGTCTTAAAACTAGGTTCCCTCTGTCTACCCTGATACAGCGTGAACCTGATTTTTTTTTACTAATGTTTTGACTCGTGTTGTGTCTAGGGGTTAGAGCCGTAAATCTTTGTGATCCATCCGTGAAGAAATCCAAGATCTTTAAGAGATTCAGAGGTGAACGAGTAAATAAGTAAAATGTAGAATTAAATAATTAAAGAACTTTACTAAAGATCTGAAAGGCAGTTCTAGGAGGCTCAAGGATGCTTTAGACCTGGCAGAGGGTGTATGGATCAGATCTTTTCCCCCCGCATGATCACGAAGAATATTTTGGCCGAAAAACAATACTAAAAAGTTTTCTATGCTTTTGTGGACTTAGAAAAGACGTTTGACAGAGTTATAAGAGAGCGTTTATGGAGACACTATCCCGGTACAATGTGAGGACCCTTGCTGCAGGTCAAGTCTCTTTACAGAGATCACTTAGCCTGCGTGCGTAGAACATGGCATGTCACCTTAGTTTTACATCCAATCACGTGTTAAACAAGATTGCGCCATGTCAGCTTGGTTGTTTCATTTGTATTTAGTTAGCTGTCTCCAAGATGTGAAAAAAGTGACATGGAGGTGACTTAAATGTGAATTGCCTGCTGTAGGCAGATGAACCGGTGCTCATTGCATCATCTGATTGACACTTGAAATCATCTGACTGATATTTGAAAAACATATTCAGTAGAAATGGCAGATACGAGATGGATGCGGAAAGGAGTATTGCTGCCGGTAACAGAGTTGATGGAGCCTTAGCTGCATTGATAAGACGGCGAAACATCAGCACAGCTGCGCGTTTGGTCGTACAGAGACCTAGGTTGACATTCGAAAACACAGTATCAAAGATACTGGAGCAAGGTAACGTAAAAAGCATGAGGACCCCCGGAGGGCATAATAGGTTGATGACACTGGACGAGGCGAAAGAGGTATGTATTGGCCGTAGCGTTTGGCACTTCGTTTTCTTTGACTATCCCGCTAGGGATGAAGGGTGAATTATTCATTTATTATAAACTATAAAATAAATGAATAATACAAATTATATGTATATAAAATTTTAATTGTCTTATAAATTATTATTTTTATTTTAATTGTTATTTACCTATATCTTTTAGGGAAATTGTTGAGGTACTTCTTTGTTTTCTTTGACATTTAATATTAAATCTATGAGCTCTACATTTTGTCACTTCTTTCAATATCTATATGTGTCAGGGAACATAACTGGGATATGCACTAATTCGATAAAATGTGTCGCGAAAATGTTTACAATATTATCGGATGACGCCTAGCCAGTCTAATGTGTAAATATAATTTTATAACTGGGTAAAATGCATTGCTTTGATATATTCATTATAATTTTTTATAGCTTCACATAGAGTAGGCAGAGGGAACCTAGGAACCTAGAGTTTATAAATACCGTTCTCATTAAGTCGCTTCCGTTCCTCATTTTCCGCAGAGTCCTGGAGGCATTGCGGGTTGAGTTGCGGAACTTAACTCCGCTATATTCATTAATAACTATGATTTTCACATTATGAACAAGGAAGTAACAAGAATTGTTTTATTAATATCATTTGAAAGAAAGAAATTTATTTTATCATATTGCACTACCTACTCTATTGATAGACAATATCTTAGGCTGCATAAATATTTTATGAACCTAGATCGTCTATAACTGAACTCTACCATCTCGTTCTATAACTGAACTCTACCACGGTACAGGCAGACATGTTGTAATTATACCACGATCGCTTAGTTTTCTTGTTTTAAAGCATATATTTTTGTTATATTTCATCTTTGTTAATCCTAAAATGAAGCAGTAGTTACATATATAGTTTATATGAAAGAGAGTGCTGAAGGTAAACGAGGTTAAGATGCATATCTTACGGGAGTGATATTCGGAGTAGAACTGCCATTCAACACGCACTATTTTAAATCCAAAAATAAAAATATCATTGAGCACTAAGCTCTACGTATATAGCTCACTTTTAATCTTTAGAAGACAGACAGGAAAATTGAAATATACTAAGTATGATCAAAAAATTAATGATTCGCCTGTATACCGGAAACTTTTGTATATTTTCCATTTGATTTAATACATTCGAACGTCGCATTCGATAGAGACAGTTTGTGTCAAATTTGAACTAATTTTGATTTCTCTATTAGCTCCAGCTCCTTGAGGCCAGTCGTAGCGCAGCGGCACGAAGTGTGACTGCATAACCGATTGGTGTTGTGGGTTCGATCCCCACTCGAAAAGATCAAATATTTACTTAAATTTATATTTCCATTTCTACGCTTTGGTACCGAGGTAAAGCGCGGCGTTGAGTTCTGCCACTTAACACGCAATGCCTCCAGAATTCGACAGAAAGTGGGGAACGGAGTGTCTAAAAACACTAGGTTCCCTCTGCCTACCCTGCGGTGTGCGGGATACAGCGTGACGCTGATTTTTTTTTTTTTTATCAGCTCCAGAGCTTTTGCTGTACATTTGTTGTGATTGGGATTTTTTTTGGGAAAATCACGTTTTAATATTAAGTGGTAATGAAGAGCCATAGAAGTTCCTGAAATTGTATAATGACAACGTAACTAATTTACAATAAGTATAAATAGTAGTAGATAAGTAGTAGTAGTTAGATAATAGTTTAAATCGAGCAAAGGTCCTTAATTAAGTAGAGCGGAAAGAGAGAAACGGAGAAAGAAATCTGAAAAAGGCCAAATTGGTTTCCTTCTATATTATACAGAATCGAGTGGAAATGAAACCCAAATTGCCCCAATTGCCCCTGCGCCACAACTGTTTTCTAACTTAACATTTTGCCGTAATAAAATTGTTTACCGTATTTTCGATCGTACTTTGTATTTTGGTATGCATACATACATAAGTAAAGCCCTTTAGAAATGCTTGTGACCTACATTACTTCAACGTTTTCAAAGGATTTTTATATTAAAAGTCTTCGCTATTTATAACTGAAAAATGTATATATAAAATCTTAATGACTTGAATAGTAAGTCAATTACAAGATGACCGAGACTGATAGCGCGACCCTAGAGTGATAATCTATGTACATATGTATATTTTTTTATAAAAATTGTATTTTTGTTATGTAAAAAAATATTATAATCGAAGCTTTTCAGTTGTTACGCTTGTTTTTTTTTCTATAAATCAGAGAACATACGTAAGTTTATAAGTAAGAGCGTGGTGAAACAAATTGTGAAAATTTCAGTTTGACTAGAAAAAGGTAATTTAAATATACATATAGTTAAACTAAAGAATTGGACCTACAATTATATAAAACCTAACCTAAAATAGTTATTGATGCAAGAGCCCGATAAACACAATTTAAAATGAGGTAGCTCGTCTCCGACAGTCTCGTTTAACACGTGCATACGATTGATTGACTTTAAGTGTCTCCCCATATCGGGAAATAAAACGATGTATCTATTGCTTGTCTGCACGTTTCTGGCTGTTAGGAAAACAACGTGCTTCGCTTATTACGTACTAGTCGACGTCCGTTACTTTGACGATGAAAAAATGGAAAATCCCGTCCCTTTCCGTTTCCGTTGAAATATCAAGAAATCCTCTCTAAGTGCTTCCGTATACTTCCTAATCTAATCGCAATCTAAATAAAAACTTTCAAACTCCAGTTCTTTCGTCTGTTAGTCACTGGATAATGGAAAAGTTTGAACAGTGTGTTATATATACAGTATGATATGTCAATTTTTTTTTTTTTTTTTTATTTTTTATGGAAAAGACACGGCAAACGAGCGTGCGGGTCACCTGATGGTAAGTGATTACCGCCGCCCACGGCCCCGTGCAACCCCAGAGGAGCTACAGGTGCGTTGCCGGCCTTTAAGGTGGGTTGGGCGCCGGGGCCCGGCATTACCTGATGCGAAACGCAGTGGCATAAAGCCACTACTTCACGCCGGTTTTAAATGCCGGGGGTGGTAATGATCCGGTCGAGTCTGCCCATGCGTGCTGCCATTGCTGGCGACGTGACTCTACCACACGTACTTTAGTCGCCTCCTACGACACCACCAGTACCAGGATGATCCTATTCTAGGCCGGGAGTAAGTATTATATGTACAAAAATAACGTAAAATAAAAGAATTCAGAGACATAAATTAAGAATAATTTGAAAAATATAATTAATAAGCTTTTTAAGTACTTAAATTAATAGCTCATAAGAATTGCTAATGGTATTGATATATTAATGTAAATGGGAAAGAAATTATTAAATCTAAATTTAATTAATAAATAGTTTTTTATTATAATTTCAGTCAGGTATACGAAATATCTATTAAAATCTATAAATTAATCAAAGCGGAGACCATTTATCTAATGTTTTGTAAAATAATTAAAACTTTAGTGCATTTCATAACAAAAATCTGATTTATATCATCGTTTTCAATTTCAGGCTTTGTCTGATCTCTTGTAATAGTTTGTGTATCCTCGTATTTTTAAGTTACTTTTCGTAGCTGGAGGTTTGCTCCGCGTATCAAATAATAGGCAGCGGAAAACTAACTAAGACATTAAGATATACTATGTTGAGTGGCGAAACTGAACGTCCCGCATCGTTTACCAGAGTTCCGAAGTGAGAATAAATAATATAATTATTAACACGAGCTGAGATCAAGCCCACAACCGTCACGTTTACAGTCAGAGGCTGCTCCACTGCGCCACGACGGGCTCCGTCTCGTTTTTTTATATTACCTATTCAAAAGTTACGTATTATACGAAAGTATCATTCATTGTAGAACGCGTAATAATGGCAGTATAAGCTCAAGGTCCAATTTCATATAAGCAAATAGCGGCGTTGAATTACGTCTCACGGATTCGGCGTAAAGTTGAGAATGGATCTTAATGGAGAACGGAGTGTGAACACTAGATTCGCGGAATCAATCGTCATGCTAAATGTATATATAAGAGAAAGAGGATGGGTACTCCTCCTCTCCTCCTAAACTAATTTGCAACTTTTAACTAAGCTTCAGCTTAAATTTTACGCCATTTCGGTTAGCATTACAGTAACTATGTACCAACTTTATTATTTTGAAATAATGTAATATTTTAAGATTAATATTTCAGTTATTATAGTTTGTTTATGTATTCTAAATTTAAGTTGAATTAACAATAAAAATATTAATTTATAGTAAATAAAAAATAAATATGGAATTAATATTTTGATCATTAAGCTTGTGGCAAAAGAAATATACATATATCGTTTACTGGGTTCGATCTGTTCTCGAGGAAACGAAATATCTCGCTTTGGTGTCGAGGAAAAGCAAGGCTTAATGCCGTTCCGCCACTCAACACACAGTACCTCCAGGTCTCAGCGGAAAGTGTGGAGCCAAGTGTCTTAACACTACCCTACCCTACTGTGTGCGGGATACAGCGTGAAGCTGATAAAATTTATATAGACTTTTCACGTGAAACTTAACATATTTTTTACCTCCTAGCATAATAAATACTTATTATATAAACACAGACTAATGTTAAATCAGAAATATTTCAATTACTTTGAAATAACTTTTTATATGAAAATATCTTAAAGACGCTGTTTTAAATCTTGCTACGTTAAGCCTACGTTATAAAATATAGTTTATAATAGCCTTTCTATATAAATGAACTATTCAATTTAAAAAAGACTTTTTAATTTGAACCAGTAGTTCCCGAGATTAACAAGTTCAACAAAACAAACTGTTAATCTTTATTGTTAAAGATTTTAACATATTGTGTAACGTAAATTTGATTTTTAATAATATTCTATAGTATATAAAACGCGATAGCTTAAATTAATATACACATAGTACGATGTTAACGAAAATCGATTTCGATTACCGCGTGCAGACGGTTAACTGATTTTGATGATTACAGGCACGTTAGGCCCAAAACGTACTCTAAATAATCACTATATTTTTAAAAAGAAAATTGACTTTAAGAAGTCTCCCTATAGAGTAAAGTGAATGAAATTTAAATTAAACCATTAAAAATCTATTATGTAAGAAAAACTATTATAAAAAAGCAGCCTTCTAACAATTCTATTGCTCTAATTTACTTAAATATTATTTGCTGTAAATATTTTGTAATCTGATACTAGCCTTCGTGGTAGCGACATTTTCTGCGAAAAGCTAGTTACATTAAGTGGTTATCGGATAAGCTTTTAAAATAAATTTATAAAGCAAATTTATGTTATAAATCCTTCCATAAAATTTTCATGATATTTTGTAGAGCACAAGGCTGTGATTGTGGCCGTAACGCAACGGTTATGGGATCGATCCCCATTCGAGGGAAAGAAATATTATATATTAATTTATTATTTATTCGCTCTGGCAACAAGACTAAAGCCCTGCGTTGAGTTTCGCCACGCAACACCCAATGCCTCAAAAAATTCCGTGGAAAATGGGAAACGGAGTGTTTTAACATTAGTATCCCTCTGCCTACCTACCGCTGCACGGTATATCCCGCATATAGCTGTATGCGGGATATACTGTGAAGCTGATTTTATAGAGCACAATATTCAAATGAATTACTAAAAAGATTAAAATAGTACAATTATCTCTTGTCGAACGAAAATAACTAACGAACAACGGGTTCTTTAATTCGTTAGTACACCATTAATGGGTAAATATAGTGAATACGACACGACCAATAAGATATCATTCAATTTTACTGCTTTAGAAGTGACCTGCGATAACCCAGCGAACTATCGCGCCGCGTCCTAGATGTGATTCCCATGCGAGGATGGAATTCAGAATGGTACTTGTAAAAAACCAAGCTTCCCCAAATATATAAATTAAATAACTATAGTGAAAACAATATAATAATATTATATTATGTAGATAAAACATTTATATACTCTATATGTATGTATGTGTTACATTCATATCAGTCGCTCGCTGTAGTTTGAAATGATTAATTTATTTACAAATTCCGGAGAAACTAGATATGTACTGGTTTAAAGAGTTTTTTTTAAATACTTTCTGTACGTAATATGTAACGGCAGATGTATATGATGCGTGACTTGAAGATCACAGAACATCAATTGCGGTCAATGAGGGTCGAGGTGACGGGTCAGAAACGACTTAATTATTTTCTGGAATTCGACAATACCGAAAAGTACAAGGCGCTGGGTACTGGACTTTACTATTTCTGTTTGTTGTGAACGTAGCGCGACCTCTGAAAGTTATGTGTTGCTTAATAAATTCAGAGATATGATCCTACGACCTCGGAGGCGCGGTCCCCCAGACCTCTGCAGGCCGCCGCCCACACTCACGATAACGCACCGATTTCCATCGCCGTCGCTCCTCCTATCACAAACCTGTTGTTTCTCTTCAACTCACGCACTGTTTTGATGTTTCATTATCACGTTTTCATAAATTACTCGTCATTTTACACAACAAAGAGCTTACACATTTTCATTTATGAAGTATTTGATGTCGGAGCAACTGAACGACTTGCCTTAAATTGTCGAAATTGAGTTTCAGGCGGGTGATGGAGAGGCCGAGATCGCGGAAGCTATGATCGGCGAAGTCGGGCAGCTGCGAGTAGGAGATGTCGAGACCGATCTTGGTCTCGGGGCTGAACTTGTTTGTGAGGGCGCGCGCGATGTCCCCATAGGCGCTGATACGCTGGCAGATGACGAGCACGGCGCCCGTGCCCAGGTCCTCGCGCCGACACGTGCAGGGCGAGATCTCGCGACGCATGGCGCAGTGCAGGCTGGCGCCGGCGCCGGGCTGGCCGGCCAGCGCACTCAGGAGGGTGGCGGCGAGCGCGAGCACGAACATCGTGTGAGTCGCGCGACTGACTACTGACTACTGACAGCGACCACCGAGCGCCGCCGAGAGAGATGCGCGCGCGCCGCCACGCCGCGGGCTACGGCGCGCGCCTACGATGCGCTTTCTTTAAACTTATATTAAATATAACCGAAATATATTTTATTGTTATCAGCTTTATACGAATAATACGATGGAACAACATCGTTTTGAACTCGTCACTTGAGGCGGATGTTTGCGTAGTGACTATATCAATAGGAGATAATACGGTAGCAAATACATAGTAAAATGCCGCCCACGTGCAATGGTGGTGCGGTTTTGAATATAAACTCGCAACGACCGACAACTACACACTACTGTGCGCTGTAGTAGCGACAGATAATGGAATTACATCACGGAGAGTACATAACAATTCTAAGAAAATAATCAATAAGTAAGTAGTAAACGACGATAACAGCATTTCGCTCGACGTTTGCAATGTAAGCATATTTATTTATGCTGTGCATCCACACCTAAAGCTCTCTGATTATAAATATTATTGAACTTGTAATTTTCTTTTTACCGATTACTTTGTTTTTTATAAAGTATAAAAAATTTGTTCACATTTGAATTTTGGTGACTTTAATAAATTGATGCCAGTCGTGGCGCAGCGGCACGAAGTGTGGCTGTAAAACCGACTGGTTGTGGGTTCGATCCCCACTCGAGGAGATGAAATATTTACTTAAATTTATATTTCCATTTCTTTGCTCTGGTGTCGAGGCAAAGCGCGGCGTTTAGTTCTGCCACTAACACGCAAATGTCTCAAGAATTACGCAGAAAGTGGGAACGGAGTGTCTTAACACTAAGTTCCCTCTGCCTACCCTGCTGTATGCGGGATACAGCGTGAAGCGGATTAATAAGTAAAAGTTTTTCACGTTTACTCAAGTAATTTTTTTACAAATATTATCATTGTCGTTCTTTTTTTAATTCTTTACAACTAGTATTTATTTTAATTAATTTATTATTAGATAGTTCCTTACTTGGTAGATATGTAGTATGTAGATATAAACTAAAGATATTTTTATATAGTAAGTAGAGAAAATGTGGTAAGCCATTTTTGTGTTGAAAAGACTTTTGAATCATATTGAGTGGCGAAACTCAACGCCGCGCTTTGTTAACTTCGATTTTCATTAATTATTTTTGATTACCAGGGCGAGGAAAATTAACGTTGTTTTCTTTGTTTTTTTTTCTTTAGAAACCAATAATCATAAAACAAAACTGTGCACATTGTGTGATTGATTATGTTTGCAATTTATTGCAATCCTTAGTCCATTGAAAGTTTTTTTTAAAGAGAAAATTTCTTCAACATTGGCACTGGAATAACAAATAACAATTTTACCAATTTCAGAAGTTCAATAGTTAAAATTCTCATTTACAAATTATTTGAAATAAACTGTTAACTTTTCATGTATGCTATCAATTTCAATAGCTACTACAAAAATCTGATGATCTGAACAGATACTGTCACCCAACTGCAACTGCCTTGCAACTTGCGTAGCTTTCTTTTATTTGTTCTAAAGGCATTGCGTACACCGCGTTATTTTAACTAAAAGCCTAACAAAAACGTTACAAGCCGGACCTATAAATATTTAATCCGACACGACCAAAAAACAGAAACATGGCAACCCTAATCACGCCCCATTATAACGGTCGATCAGTTCATTTTCATCTACATTCCGTAGCTACCCTGGTACCAGCACTATATGTTTCAGATCTTTAAAACAATATTTTTCAAAGAGAAAGCATTTCCCGCAATGACAATTTTGTACAAAAGCGGCATATTGTTTTTTGGGGCTCCATTCGTAATAATGAACAAACGGAATCTTTATAGGATCACTTTGACGTGAGTCTTTCTGTCTGTTAAGATCATTTATCTCAAAATCATGTGGAGGTCTCAATCTAAAAATCAAGCTTCTAAGTTGTTTTCTCTATGCATATTTTTCGCTGCATTTTGTAAGAAATTGGGCGAACTTATAAGATAATTTCTATGGACCTATAGTTATAAAATTTGACACGAAGAGCTAACTTAAAATACAGTTAAAGGTAAACTCCGAATAGTAAACATTTGTAAATATAACTTTTATAGTTTATTTCATTCTTTCTTTTAGACTTACAATCACGAAATTTGGCAAAAAGTGAATACTTGAGTATAAATAAAGAGATAAATCCTAAGAAGTTACACTTATAGTTTATTACGGATAAAAACTATCACAACCTTATTATTGTAGTTCCATTAATTTAAAATACAAACATTTTTATAAGCTATACTCCCCGTTGACTTACAGTTCTGAAAAGGGAACCAAACTCTCGGTGGACGAGGTCTCGGACTTGACCGATATTTTATAGCTGGTCTACTGTAACTTAGAGCAGGTGTTGCTAGTCTTAAAAATGAATTATATTTTATGATACGGTCCAATAGTGACACAAGTACAACATACAAAGACACTAGTACAACATACATATATAAGTGTTGAGTGTTGGCCTAGAAGGCAATTAAGCAGCAGATAGTTCGGCCAACTCTGCAGCTGCGTCACACCATCCGTACACCTATACTTGTTTTCCTGTCACCTATATAAAAAAGAAGCTAAAGGAAGCACTTGAACCTGGACAGATTTATTCTGACTCTACAAAGGAGCAGCACACCAGGCACCATTTCCCACTGCTGAAGTTATTCATAAAGTAATAGGTCCAGATACTCACGGAGTATGGGTACCACTTACAATATCTATATCGTTATAAAATAAAAACTACAGACACGTGCCCATATGATGACGTTTCCACCCAAAGCCTGAACCTAAATCTAAGACTTAAAGATTGTCGCGATTGTTGTTGTATACTATAAGACATGTAATGCAACAAATAATCGAGATCCATACGACATAATAAAAATTTGCAATAGCCCGCGTTCTATAAGTTCATTCAAAAATTTTGTAAAACAAATAAAAGATAAATTAAAAGATTTTAATGTATGTATACATTTTATTTTGTATTTCTGTATATATTATATATGAAATTGTTAAACTTAAAGTAAATTAATCATAGAGACGAAGTAGAATAAAAAAAACATACAAAGATTCATTTACATCCATCCAGTAGTTCTAGTATAGAGAACAGTGCCTAGCTTTATCGACAAGCAGGCAGACCGATAAACAAAAAAATCATACTTTCATTTTTATTATTTATTTTTCATCTTATTGAAATAGTCTTTCTTAGTTAATATTTTTTCTTAATTAATGTTTATGAAATTGTTAATAACAAATAAATTTAAGAGAGTTCATTTAAAATAAACTATATTTATTTAAATTATTTAATTATTTATTTTATTTATTTATTTAATTTTTTTACTTAAGTTATTTTAACTTATATTTTTGGATATCATCCAGACGTGCTTACTTCCGATATCTTAATAGCAGATCACTGAGGGTAAGTGAACGCAATAACAAAAAGTACATTTTGTGCTATAATATTCAACAAGGCACAAATCCTATCATCACAGAAAACTATGTCGTGCACCAGTTCTTCCTGCTATCACTATACACAAACTATATATATATATATATATATATATATATATATATATATATATATATATATATATATATATATATATATATATATATATATATATATATATATATATATATATATATATATATATATATAACGTTATGCAAATTATGCATCCGAGATGTTCATATTTAATTTGAGATCTTTACTACGTGCATTCTATCTTCTCTATACTAGTTTCTTTCTAATATACTTTATATTGTAATCCACTCGAATTCAATTGTAAACGAAAAAAGATTCCTCGTTAGATGTTAGGACCCGATACGGCCCTTTATTAATCAGACTTTGAGTACCCTTATACCTTTGTTCGTTTATGTTTGAATTACATTACAATTAAAAAATAATGTTCTTTCCCCACTATAATGAGACCTAAGATCCAATGTTACATTAAGTTCCGCTCGCCATTCAACATACAATGTTTCGAATTCAGGTAGAACGTATCTTGACACTAAATTGTCACTGGACGCTATTTGTAACTTCACACTGTATCCCGAAAGTAGCAGGATAGACAGAGGGAGCCAAGTGTTAAAACACTCTGCTTTCCACTTTCCGATGAATTCTGAAAGCATTGCCTGTTGAATGGCGAAACTCTATGCCTCGCTTTGCCTTGGCACTAGAACAAAGAAAATATAAAATCTTTCAATTCCTCGACTGAGATAGAACCCACAACCCGTCGCGTTTGCATTCACTCGTTTGTGCCCTTGTGTCACGACTCTCCCCATACTTGATAATTTTACTTGTTACGAACATACAAAACCCCAACGAAATACCGACCTAAGACTATGCTACGTATGCCACGATAGCAAAAATATCTCATATAAATTATCTTATATATCTATAAATAAACAAAACATTCCTTTCCTAATTGCCAGTGCCTTTAACCAAAGAACGCAATACAAGTGCATATCGACCTTGCGCTACAAGCGTTTCGCATCGTTTAGATTCCGTGCAGAGGATCGTTGGGGCGTCATAATTAGAATAAAAAAAGATATATGTTGATCTCCATAGAAGACACTTGAGCAAATTTTAATATTATGTAAAAGTATTTGAGAATATAGAAATATATCGTGTAAGGGAAGGAATGAAATATTTAATATTTTCATTTTCTTGCTTTGACAACAGACAAAGAGTGGTGTCGAGTTTCTCTATTCAGCACGAAATGCCTCCAGAATTTGTGTGAAAGTGGGGAACAGATGTGTATTAATACTACATTACAGAATTAAGACTTAAGACTTAAGACACAGACTTACTTACTTAGTTCATTTCACACTAGAGCTATGTCATCGTACTTATAATGAACTTCGTTACATTATAACATATCCTGCGAGATTGCAAATAGTAAATCAGCTTCACATTGTATCCTACACACAGCAGGATAAACAGGGAGAATCTAGTGTTAAGACACTCCGTTCTCGACTTTCAGCACATTTTTTCGACGCGTTGCTAGCTTAGTGTCGGAGCTCAACGTTGGGCTTTTGGCGCCAGAGCGAATAAATGAAAATATTAATAAATAATAATTCATTCCCTCTATTGGGGATCGAACCCACAACCGTGTTATAGCCACGCCTTTGTGCTCCAAACGACGACGACCTCATAGTATATCAAATAGTAGTAGTATATAAATATGAGTACTTATATCTAGCGACAAGCTAAATTTTGTGAATTATGTAATAAACTTATAAATTGATAGTAAAAGTTTCAAAGGAAAAGTATATTTTCTAAATTGTAAATAAAAATCTGGTTTTTTTCTTATTACCTTCAATTTATTAGTTTTATTTTAATATATAATGAAGATACTTTCATAAATTAATTAAATAAGTAAAAGCAGCCTAGTTTTATATCAATCCGTTCGCCACTTTCAGGTTTTTAATAACACTAGGGGATGGAACTAGAAACCCTACGTGCTTTGTCTATTCGAAGTACCAATACTATTAATATAAAATTAAAGAATTTGTTTCGTTGAACGCTCTGATCTCAGGAACTATTTAATTTTTTTTAGATACTCCTTTCAGACTTTACTCAAGAAAAAAAAGCCATAGGCTATATTATTTCCTTTTGTACTGTAATTATGGTCAGAAGGTCACAGTGGCCTCCCGCAGAATATCTGATATCGCATACACAAGTGAAAATTGTTATAAATAAACGTTTGTTATGCCTATAAGAATATTAAAAAAAAAAAATATATATACACAAACCTACCGGCAGTTAAAGACCGATATCATAAAGCACCTATATTGTATCTAAATCTAAAAATATATTTATAGTACAAGCATCAATTATATTTTTATAATAAAAGCACGATAGGTAAAAGCAGTAAAATTTCCGTTATCATTTAAACAAAACAATTCTTCTTAAATATATGTAAATTATTAAAACAGCAATTCAAATTATAATATTGTTGAAGGTTTCTGCAACTAGAAAATAACATAAATTATAACATCTTTGCACATAAAAGCTAAAAGATATCGTGTAGTCTTTACAATAGAAAGTAGAAATTTCAATCGGATTGCTTGTTGTTGCCTTTTCTTTTGAGTGACGCACCCACTTCGTCCGTCTTCCGTATCCTATGAGATATTCTGATGTATATACTATAGTAACGTAAAGTTTTATCTAAGTGCGTTCAGTTCAGTAGTTTTTGGTTGAAAATGAAACAAACACCCATTCTCCGCAAAATTTCACATTTATTATATTGGTAGGATTTTTTCTGCATCTCTGATATAGTCAGGTTAGGTTAGAGAGAGAGAGAGAGAGAGAGAGAGAGAGAGAAAGAGAGAGAGACTTTGTTTCACGTCCCTTTATTATTGAAGGTAAAGCTTTCCACGTCGGATTTGTCTCGTAAACTTTTGATAAGCGCCAATTTTTATCACTCTTCAAGTAGAATAAGACTGTTGATGCGAATAAATTTAATAAGCATATAAACGGCTACAGTGCGGCCAGTCGTGGTGCACAAGCGTGCGACTATAAACGCGCCTGGTTGTGGGTTCGATTCCCACTCAAGGATATCAAATATTTTATATTTTAATATCAAGGCAATGTGCAGCGTAGAGTTCCTTCACTCAACACGCAATGCATCTAGAATTCAGCGGAATGAAAGTGCCTAAATGGGAACAGGGTATATAAGCAAACGTTCCCAGCTTTACTATGCAATCTTGACGAATAAATCAGTTGTTTTATGCTTCGTAATGACTTTTCCACAAAACGTTCTTCGTTATCATATACTTAATTTATATATATATTTATATATCGTGTACGATATATAAAAATATATATAAAAGTATGATCAGACAAATAGACAGTCATATGTAGAAATAGGTTTAACAATTCTAACATATTCCAGCATTTGAATACGAATGAAGATTGGATGTTATTGGAGTTTTTAAGTCGAAGATAACCTCACCTATCAAATTTATATTAAATGACTTGAAATTGAAATTTCCTTTCGTCTGCACAGTACTCAGATGTTTACGTACAAATAAATTTGATATAAATTCTGAAACACCATTAAAGAACTAGCCCTGAATAGATTGCATAAATATTGCAAAAGATTTTCAAATGAAAGCAAATTTTATGATTTCCTTTTTCATTCATACCTAACTTAACCTAATCCACCTAAGATTATAATGGGTATAAAAACACTTTATTTTTTAAAAGTAATGAAATTATGTATGAATTGTAAGAAATTGTAAAATGTGAAATATATACAAATTCTTTTCGTCACAAGTTTGATAAAAACATCTTTAAGGGAGTTTTTAATTTCTCAGTTATCCATTTGCAAAGTGTTCTCGTAGAGATGAGACAGCAGTTCTTCTTAATCGTCAATACTTTGGAGATCATCTTGATGAAAGACCTCTTCTAATAATCTTTTTCTTCTTCTTCTAATAATAATAGACATCTTCCAATAGTCGTGTCGTCAGCAGATGCTAGTACAGTTTTGATTTAAAATTTTCGTAGGAACTAGTTTTCGTAGCAATAGTATTTTCATAGATTCATAATCCAAAATAATCTCCATTTTGCGTGCTACATCTCAAAAATTAAACAAAAATCATAGAAAATATAACCACTTCCGCTGTCAATCAATAGGGCTATGACTGTTATGGGTGTCGATACACCCACTTCCCCTGCATGTTCAAAGGCTACAGACTACTCAGGAGGACACAAAATCGCAAAGCGCTGTGACAAGAATTGAAAAGTGTAGCGCCTAAAATCGAAACGTACCTGGTCGTTTTTACACCCATATATCCTTTAAGGGTATATTGACTTAATTTTATTGAAATCGTCGTGGCACAATTAAGAAATATCATACTGTGCACGTATTACGGTCGCCGGTTCGAATCATGCTGAGGAGGCACAAAGACTGTACAATCAACTAATTGTGGTTAACAGAGAAAGTGGGGAACGGAGTGTCTTAACTGATAGGTCCTCTCTGCCTACCCTGCTGTGTGCGGGATACAGCGTGAAGCTGATTTATTATGATTTAAAAGATAATATCCACCTCAACGATTTGTTTCCTTACAAATGGACCGTCCGCATTTTCGCTTGAACTATAAGAACATACAATATTTTTTTTTTTTTTCATATCTATAGGGACGGTAGATAATCGTGCGCAGTAAGCATGGTTGTTCCAGTTTCGCTAAAAAATATATACTAGATGTTGCTCCACTACCTCCTCTATCTTCCAGTGAAAGTCCTATAAAATCGATTCAGCTGCTTTCATTTTTGCGATTCAGTTTGCTTGTATTTCAGTACCGTGTAAATGACTATATGCACTTGAAAAATTAGACAGCCACTTCAATTTTATTTTTATATATGTGTATGGAGTATGTATGAATTATACATATAATTCAGGAGATTTTAAACTCACGTGACTTTAAACCTACACTATATTTATTTGATCACTCACACAAATGCTAAGCTCAGCTGAGACCTCGCGAACTATATGTACATACGTATACATGTATCGATAACTAAATGCATATTACCTTTTAATGTAAAAACTGTATACAATAATATTAAAACGTTTTGGTTTCTTCATTAAGTTTAAACCGAGAAAGACGTTTGCTTCAATGAAAATATAACTAGACGTCAATAATTCCTATAAAAATTCCATAACGTTAGCGAGAGAACGGCTATCGCTATTTACGCCAACATCGAATAGAGAGGAAATATTTTCATTTTATCATCAAGCATTTATAGATTATTGCTAAATACTATGAACTTTGAAAGTATTTCAATATAAAATGTTCTATTGGTATTTATTTATTTTTATATTATAAATAACTTGTTTTGATTACTTGCGTCGTAGTAGTTATACTTGTATGTGTATGAACTACAGTACGTATAGTATTTATAAAAAATAATTAAATTAATTTCCAAATTAGTAATCACGAAAAAATATATATTTCTGATTCACGTATATATATATTGTATGGCGGGCAACAGGACTTCAAAACCAATTATGTTCAACCAATTTACGAAAACGAAAATTTTCACTCAATTGGAAATCGAACTCACAATCACACTAAGTCTGACATTATGACATTCCTTACTTTACCATGAAGCCAGCATTTAAGATATCAGTACAAGACGCGGTCATGTAGTGTCAGTGGGAATCTTCAGACTAAATGTGACTTACTCAGGGCTTTCTTCTTCCTGGCATTAATCCCGGCTATTTGCCCGGGTCTGCCTCAGTTAGGGCTATAAATGAATAATTGTGTTGAAATTCTTTTCATATAAATTATTTTCTGGTATGACAAATCAGCGGTAAATTCTGCGACTCAACACACAATATGAGAAAAAACTACTTTTCCTTTTTTAAAAAAAAAGCTTATTATGTATACCGTCAACTAACATGGGAAGCTTAACTTTAGGTTTGGACTGATATGTTAATGTAAAGGTCGTTTCATTTTAATCTTTCCCGGAAAACGTTTTGTTAGCAAAATTTCGGGGGTGGGTATTAGACTATTCTGGGGTGGGCACGGGCCACCCGACCCCTCTGTTCCTACGCCCATGTCAACTAAATGAATATGAATATCGTCACCAACGAATGAACGCCTGAAATTTTATCGTTGACACATAGTTCACTGAATTTTGCATGACAAGCGAACCGAAAGTCCTTTGTCTGTCGTCATCCCAATGTTGTTATGTATGCAACAAAATACGCCTGTCACTATATTATTGCAATATAACGTAACATACGTTTATTGCTACTTGATCTGAAACGAAAAAATTAATCCATTATAAAAATTATTTAAAAACAAAAAAACATACATAAAAATACATATTTTAAAATTTTTTATATAAATAAAAATATACAGTTTTTAGCTTCAGACTGTAATCCGCTTAGTTTCATTTAATATGTGTAATCCGCTCATAGCAAGGTAGGTAGAGCGAACCTGGTGGATTCTAGTGTCAAGACACTCCGTGCCCATTAACACATTTTTGTTTTCCACTTCCCCGAATTCTAAAGGCCAATCAGTAATCGTCCATATTAGACAATGTACTCACGTCATCTTTTGTCAATAATGAAGTAGTTTAATATTATGTGGTCAGTGACAAAATATACTAACAAGTAATCCAGCCTCAATGAACATTATTTTAACAGCAGGCAGGCAGAGGAATCCTAGAATTGAGGCACACCGTTCCCAACTTTCCGCTGAAATCTCGAATCATTGCATATTGAGTAGCGGAAATCAACGCCGCGTTTTGCCTTGTCACCAGAGCGAGGAAGTGAAACTATAAAATATTTCATTTTGCCGAACCTAATCGAATGTGAGGAGTAAGTACTACGATATAAACTAAATGTGACTAAATCTGCTCTACAAAATATAAAGCTTATATGATCGCAGCTTGTAAGTTTTCGTTCACAAAATGTACCGTCGTTCTACGTTACGTATTGAGCTTTGACAGCCCGTATTAAAAGGTTGTGAGTTGCAAGCCTCTAACACAATCTATGATGTAAATATGAAAATAAATTGTTATAGATTTTTGTGTAAAAATATAAATTTACGTTAAATTGCATAATTTTAAAAATAATAATTAATCAGCTTCAAAAAACTAGTGTTAAGACACTGCGTTTCCCACTTTCAGTTGAATTTTTCGAGGCATTGCATGTTGAGTGGCGGAACTAAACGCCGGGCTTTTACCTTTGTGCCAGAGCAAGGGAATGGAAATATTAATAAATAATAATTCATTCCCTTAAGTGGGGATTGAACTCGGAGCCGTCGCGTTTACACCGCGACAGTGTATGAGTTCACGTGATAAGTCCCTAGATATAAAGAAAACGTCAGATCTATGGGATTTCTGTTAAACTGATTAATTATGTATATAATAGACACTGTTGCTCCTCACCTGGCTGTATTTAATATTTGTATAGAGTATGGTGTGTTTCCTGCCCTAATGAAATTTGGTAAAGCCATACCTATATTTAAATCGGGTTACATATGAACCAAATAATTTTCGACCCCTTTCTATACTATCCTCATTTAATAAGATTTTTGAAGAACATACACTGCATCTTAGTTCACATAAACTTATGCACGATAAACAGTATGGTTTTATTAAAGATCATTCAACTACAGATGCTGGTATAAGTCTTATAAAGCATATATATGAGGCTTGGGAGGGATCGCAAGAAGCTCTTGGCATGTTTTGTGATTTGTCCAAAGCCTTTGATTGAGTACAGCACTCAACATTGGTCATGAAGCTACATCACTACGGCATAAGAGGACGTGCACTCCGTCATCAATCATTACTTTTAATATACTTTTTCATATTAGTAGTCTCCATAAGTACGCTACAGACATTTGTACATAAAAACATTAACTTATAGAGACAAAGTCGCAGGCTGGTCAAAAATTCGCTACCAACGGCGGAAATGTACAAAATACAATTTAGAACTAAAATTTAATAACTCCTCTGCACTAACTTTCTGAAACGAAACATCCATTAAATTTCACTTTAAATTCATAAAATATTTCGAAATGTGAGTTACAAAGGTAAATACGAGCGGACGTTATAAACGCCACTCGCACTGACGCGTGTACCTACCACTGTTGTTTCATAGCTGCAAGAGAGCTCTCATAATGGAAAACGGTGGTATGCTCCGAGTGCGGTGTAAAATGAGATTTTACTCGTCGGGTGTTTTGTTTGATGCTGCCCGACTGACGTGGGATGGACACCGACTAAGCTTAATATATAAATTTAATTTTATGTATAAAGTTCTTCCGTTACTGATTTAGTACAACGAACAGACGTATGTACCTACTTCTGGATTTAGAAATTTGAAATATGGCATGTTGGTAGGTTAGGGAATGTAGGGGGGAAACTAAGAGAGGAAAAAAAATTCTTTACTTTTTTTTCGAATAGGGGTGGGTATCCGTACTCCACTTTCCTCCCATTTTTTTTGAGACATTGCATTTTGAGTGGTAGAATTCAATCTATCTTTGCCCACCAGATCAGGGCAATTAAAATAATTTAAATATAATTATACCCCAAGTGGAGATCGAATCCAGAACCATCATGTGTACAAGCACAGTTATACTATGCCACGATGGTCTCTGAGAACTTCTATAAGTTACTATTAAAAATAAATTTTTTGGGGATTTTCCATTTTACATTTTAAAGTCTTCTCAAACAAAGTTACGAGCGGCTAGGTATAGCTGAAACACATAAAAATAAAATGTATTCCAAGAGTACACCAAGTTTTATAGTAAACGTATAAAACGTATATAAAATTGAACGTAAAGGGAATTGAACCCGCGTCTCTTTGGAAACCAAAGAACCGTCCAAGGAAGCGCAGGTTCAAATCTCATTACGTTTAAATTTTTATACATTTTCTTAATAGGTTTTTTTTCCTCAGTATGGAATAATACTTTAAAATATTTTTAAAAAGTTTTATAGTTATTGTTACTATAAAATACTTAATACTGACCAATACTCATCTATTTTCGTCTTTTACATTTTATAGACAAAAATAAATTTTCTTATTTACTTAGAATTAAAGAATTGACCTGTCTAATTTTTTTTTGTTAAAATATTCAACAAAATCGATTTAAGTCTTCTAAAGTGACTAAAGTGACTGTAGCAATTTTTTAATTATACCTAATTTCAATATTGGTTAGACATTCATATATCAAGTCTATCGACCTCATGATTAATAAATAGGTTTAATTTATTTTTTGTCTGGAATTGTAAATATATGTTTTAACTACCAGTTCAAATAAAATTAATCATAAAGAATTTGATAAAATTAATCACTTTACTTGTCGTTTGTTGTGTTAATCGTGGCGCAATGGCAAAAGCGTATGTCTGTAAACGTGACGGTTGTGGGTTTGATTACCACTTGTGGGAGTGAACTGGTAACGAGACCAAAGCGCGGCGTTTTGGTCCGCCACTGAACACGCAATATTTCGAGATTTCGGCGGAAATTTTTGGAAAAAAATGTCTTAACGGGAAAGGAGTGCCTTAACACTATCCTGCTATGTGCGGAATACAGCGTGAATCTTTTATAGATTCATCCTGTATTCCTTATTATATATTAATATTTATATATACTTTGGTTATTATTTGACAAATTTTATATAACCTTTTTATTTCATTAACCATTTACCAAATTAACGATGAAAAACAATAATTTGTTTCTCTTTAAACCTCAAAACAAGTTGAAGATGTACAAATTAAAACTAGTTTCAACATATACTGAGAACAAACGAATAAATTATAAACCTCTATATATAATCTAAAAAAAGAATTTTAAATCCTATATTTTAACGTTTCCCTATCAAATTAATTTTAAAATGAAGCCTTGAGGCTTCCCTTTGCGAGCGTCGCCCCCGTCCATTGGTGACCGACGCGACGGACTCTATTGAGTGATATTAATTCCCCTAGGCGTCACTATTAACCTGTTTATTCATATGTGGCTCGTCTCGTTCATATTACGAGGTAGCTGTGATTCTACCACCCCTCAAAACTCGAATCTGTTCAGTACGTTCCACCCTTCCTATTTCATGTGTAAATGAATAATTAAATACGTATTTTACTGGTATCGAGGCCAGTCATGGCGCAGAGGCGCACTGTGTGAGTGTAAAAGCGATCGGTTGTGGGATCGGGTGTGTGGTTCGAGCAAATGAAATATTTATTTAAATTTATATTATCATTTCTTAGCTCTGGTGTCAAGAAAAGCGCGGCGTTGAGTTCCGCCAATCAATACGCAATGTCTTCTGATTTCGGTGGAGAGTGGGGAGCGGATTGAATTAACTCTAGGTTCCCTCCCTGCTGTTTGCGGAATACAGCGTGAAGCTGATTTAATTTTTATTTTTTTACATAATTGCCTAGTTGCTATAAATACCTATATCCGATTAAAAATAATATTATAAATTTTGATTTAATTAGATACATTCTCCCATACTATTTTATGTTTTTTATCGAAAAATATTCATGAAAACCTGTTGCTAATGTTATTCTAATTATATAGCAACAGGATACTGGAGTTACTCACATATCTATCTATACGCAGATAGTTATCTATAAAATAAAATAATTTTGGCTGGTCGATGTCTTTTCATGTTTCTGGCCACTTAGACAAACACTGTATTATATCTATAATTATATGAAAATAAACAATCAATAATTAAAAAGCTAGAAATATCTATTAAAAAGAAGCTAGAAATATTAATTTCACTGAACTTATACTTAATGACTGATTGTGAAGATAAAAATAATATAATAACGTGCGACAACTCGGTAGTATACATATGTTTAACAATTTTGGATATAGAAACCTCCAAAGGAAAATAAGCTTGAAACTTCAACTTTAACAGCTCATTTTCGAGGTCGTAATCGTTAAATAAATAAGCATATTTATATAAATATTTTTATGTGTAATCGATATTATCAAAATCGATTTTAAAATTATAAGTATCTCCTAAAATATTAATATAAGTAATTCTTTCATACACACACTGTCCGAATCGATTGAAATATGTTGTATACAACGGAAAATCCAAATGGCGTCAGTGTGATGTCACTCTTAGTTTCAAGAACACCATCTATCTATACAAGCTACCATATTTACTTTATAAATTAAATTTATTTTATCTTTAATTAACATGTTTTTGTTTTTGTAAACATTCTATGTAAATTACATAATCAAAATAATAGATACCCAAAGGTAAAACTAAGTGTTTTAAATTTTTATATTATTGTATATTGTATTTTATATTATATACTGTAAGATATTCACGCTTCTATAGATAATAAGAATAATTTCAAATAATATAAATTAATAATGCTATTAGAATATTGTGATTATCTTAAAATTTTAATTTGCTTTAATAAGTGGCGTGCTGCGTTATGATTTTATTTTCGGTTTTCATTAGAACAAGGCGATATTCAGAAATCCCGTCGAATTTGGTTAAATAAAAAGTCTGAAATAGTGGAGGTGAGCGGTAATGGCCATTTCGAAGATGTTCCTTACGGCTACACTGGGGTCTGGGTCCTTTGTCTAAATAGTAAGATTAAACTACACAGTGAAAAAAAAACATAAAAAATAGCGTCGAAAGGAGAGCTTTTCGGTTTCTTCTCGGTTAAAACAAAGTATCATTACTTGAAATACATTTAACTCATCTCAACACGCAATGCCTTCAGAACTCGGCGGAAAGCGGGAAACGGAGTGTCTCAACCCTGCCTACCCTGCTGTGTACGGGACACAGCGTGAAGCTGACAATGATAAAAATATATATATTTTAAAAGCGTGCGACGAACGCCATCCCCGACACTATTACATATTAATACTAATTCATATATTATTACTATTACGAAGACTCTATAACCGGTATAACATTCGGTCATTTTCAACTGATTACGGCCTTTTCGCTTATAAACTTATACATATTCAAAATAAAGGCGGCGTTAGGTAAAAAACGATCGTAAATTGGGAATACCTTTTCTATTGCTATGCTAATATAGGCATGTTACTGTCTTATAGTGGATATTAGCAATTAAAAGTGATATTTTTTTAGTTACGCAATCGTATCGAAGGTATTATAGACTAGTTGTCGCCTTCGACTTTGTTGACTTTAAAAAATAGAAGAAAAAGAGACAAAAAGCTTTAAAAAACCTATGTTTTTGTTACCTATTTAATTGGTAAATGCCTCTAATAATAGATTTTCCCTCTACAGACAGAGATCCCTCTACAGAGAGAGATATAGGTACTATTATCAAATTTCTATTTAATTTTGGAGCAATTCTGCTTTGGTTGGTCTTGGTATAGATAACTTTTTTTTTTGTTCCATTGCATATAAGAAATTTAGATTAAAAATCATTATTTAAATCATAATTAAACCTAACATTACGTAATAAAATATTTTTAAAAAAAATCTAATACATTCATCAATATTCAAGATTTTTTACTTAATTTAACACACGGATCTTAGTGGTCTTCACAAAGGCCGACTCATACTCGACTGCCAAAATTTTTCTAACCATAAATTTATATTTTGACCAGGTATAGCTAAACAGGTTTCTGAACATATGAAAAAGTTACATATTTTAACTAAAAGCTGATATGCCCCCATAAAAGCTTAAAAAGCTATCGTGGCTTCACTCGAGCTGTTTTTATGAATAGAGGCAGCAAGGCTTCAATAGGTCACTATAACTATATGATTGAGGTCAGTCATAACACAGGGGTACAAAGTGTGACTGTAAACACGACAGGTGGTAGGTTCGATTCCCACTCGAGTAAATGAAATATTTAATATTTCAATTTTTTCGCTGTTTAGAATTCAGCGAAAAAAATTTATACCATTTACAACGGATTCGTTTTTGTTTATGTATATGGCTTGTAATAAAATACTTAATTTACATTTTAAAATGGACACAAATGAGCATATGTTTGAAAATGTATTAGAAAAATAAAATAATATTTCTGTCATGGTTAATTGATTTATGGATAATACTGTAGGGCCAAATTAGTGTTGTTCATTTGTATTTATTAGAGATTCAAAATTTAAAACATTTTGTAAAATCGTAAAAGTTACACTGTACCATATAAAGATAAGACTGTATTGTTAGCTTTTTATATATAACAATCTATACATTTGCTTGCATTTAACGCCGTTCTTTCATCTACAATTTTTAGTTTCTAGATTATTGTTACAAGCTTACGATTTTCTTGAAAAGAACGATAATTTATGAACACATCTTTAAGCTAGTCAAAGCTCAAGGTCTACCTTCAGTAAGACGGGATTATTGTATCAGATCCTCCACAGCCTAATGTATATGCAAAACATGAGGAAACTGTCATGTAATCAAATCAAAATTGTTTCGTCGCCAAATTTGGCGGCTTTTAGAAGCAATGATATATATATTTTTTGGTTTTTGTAAATTTATATAGGTATATACGACTTGCTTTTTATTTCTAAGCTTATAGAAATGGAGGAAGAGATGTTTATTTCGAATATGAACATCTCCCGTTTAGTCGGTATTGTGTTCTATCCACGTGTATATTTTACTATTATTAAAATTGTCAAGTTATATATGACCAGAAAAATGTGGTAGTATTAAACTGGTCATAATTTTAGTTCGCTTATGTCATTCTAACGTCACTTTACAATCGAAAAATACATAAGTTTTAATGAGGGCGTTGGCAATGAGTCAGCAATCATTAATCATATAAATATTAGTGTTTTCCATTTTCACGGCGAATCCCGCATATTGCAAACACAAGAGAATCTGGAGTCAAGATCCTCGTTCTCCTCTTTCGCAATAATTCAACACATTATGTTCGGATTGACGGAACTCAATGCCATTCTCATTCTCATTCTCGAGTGCGGGTCGACTCCACAATCAGGTACGCCTGTCTAGCTTCACACTATATCCCACATACAACATTAAGACACTCCGTTCTCCACTTTACGCCGAATTCTGGAGGCATTGCGTGTTAAGTGGCGGAGCAGACGCCGCGACAAAATTATTAAATATTTCATTTCCTCGAGTAGAAATCGAAGCCACAACCACTCGCCCTTACAGTCACATTCTCTACGTTTCAATATCCACTTCTCAACGCACAATGTTCCGTATTCCGGCTGAAGCAATAGAGCCGAGTGTCTATGTTGTTACTTTCTCTGTCTTCATTCCCATACGGGTTATATATACAACTGTAAAAAAGTAAATGTTCTTAGTTTAATGACGATAACTTATAAGTAAACAAACACCTGTTTTCAGTTTGGAAATCTGTTGAATATATGTAACATTTTCAAATATTTAACATTTGCAATTGAAACATCAAAGATTTAGGCATCCTGGTTAATTCAAATTTTATTACGATAAAAATGCAGAAATTGGCTAACGCGTCACTACGCAGTTAACATTTTATTTCACGCTCTGTGGGATCTAGTAGGATAGGTAAACGAAATCTAGTGTCAAGACATTGCATTCTCCATTTTTCAGAATATAACACCACGCTGTGTCTAGTTATGTAGACGGGAGAGATTCACAGCTCTCTCTCTATTAACATATTAATTCATTCGAGTGGAAATCGAACTCACAACCGTCACGTAACGCTCCACGGCTATGCCACGCCGGCCCGGAATGTCATTAATATGTAGAGTTCAAAACCGACGAATATTCTGCGAAATTAGATTGGCAGCGCGCTTTAATTGGGTGATTCTAGAGGCAGTGGGACAAGTCCTGACTATGCGGAAGGGGTTTAGGTTCAGTCTCAAAATTTTGGATTTTCGTCAATGATGTAACAAGTTTTTAATTTTTAATTCTAGAAATACGGCTGAACTCAACGCCGAAATGCGGCGTTGAGTTCAGGCGCAGTGTCAATATAGAAAAGTAAAATTTTAGAAGAAAGACAAAGGCAATGTCAAATGTGTGGCTTCTTCTTTGATTAACTTTTGAAGCAACGTTTCAAAGTCGCAAAGACGAACGTCGTCGACTACTACTTTCAAAGAAAATCAATTAAGATATTTATTCAACAATTTTCTGATCGTGCATTTATGCCTGCACTAACTTTATCGTCAATCCGCTTAACGTCGATCAGATTGCCTTTTTTATATTTTTAATCTTCATGATAAAATAGATATTATATTAAGTTCACTGATTTTAAAGAATTAACTTTCGCACTCCCTTTTCTATAGTAGTGTTACTCAAACAAAAAAAAAATTGAATTGCTTTATTTCTAGTCTTAATTAATTATTTTTTTAGTACCTCGCTTAATAGGGGATGAAAAATTTAATAATATGATCGATAGTCAATCGATAATTTATTCGATGATAATCGAATAAACAAATAAAAGAGCGAATAATGTCACAGACGATCTGATTTAAATACAGATATGCTTGATGAGATCTTTATTGCATTTTTATGGAGCTTCATAATATCGTGAGTAAGGTGGGTTTCTCTGTTATAAATACTTTATACACACAACGTATACACAAAACATATTTTGCTGTAACTTCATTCGGGAAATAAAAACATTATCATTTTCACGCTGAACCGCACACAGCAGGATGTTGAGTAGCGGAACTGACACAGACACAGACTCGCGTAGCGAAGAAATTTAAATTTCATATATTCCCTTCTTTTTACATAATTATAAACTTGTCCTGAGTTCCAGGTCTTGAGGTCATCAGCTGCCACGTTAGCGGTAAAACTTTTATGAACGAAATAACATTGACGTTATTTTTTTTATTTCACGCTATACACGGCATACCAGAGTAGACAAATTAGAAACTAATGTAAAGACACTTTTTCCCTTTCCACTCGTATACTAGGCAATGGCAATATGTATTGAACGTCTTGTTCTTACCAAAGCAAGGAAATGAAAATAATTCAAAAAACCAAGTGTATAATTAAATTTTCTAAGCAATATAAAATATACGGCCCTTAATATTTTAGAAAAACATTCATAGTCAATAACGGTAGTCCAGACATTAAATATTAAGTAATTCAACAACGGAATTCAGAATTCAATGGAAAATTTCTATTAGACCCGCCCACAGTTGTTGTATTATTAGTAGTGTATTCACGCTGAAGTTACTTTGTCTGAGATAAATTGACGTCATTATTGCACAGTAGGAAAGAAAATGTGCAACATGCTGTAGTTATAGGTTCGAACCTTTTGCAGGGTTGTATGGGACAATTTGTGTGGGAAGTTTTTCGATTATCATGATCTGGTAAAAATTAAAAGAGCGATGGCATCTACTACTAAATTTCTCTAAATGCTCAAAAAGCGAAGATCGCTGATTTCTTACTGTCTACTCGGTAACGTCCGGGACTTGTATAAAAACAAAAAAAAAATACGCAAATAAACCTTTGATATTTGCAAAACTGCATTGAACAGAAAACTGATTTATATATTTTATGCATCATATTTAATTTATTTTTATTGATTAGATTTCAAAGAAGATACGCGAAACGACAAGTGATATTTAAATAACATTTCCTTTCAAAGGAACATTTTTCATGAATATTTTGATACACAATATTGCTTCCTTTGAATGTCATCCGCCGTGCACCGAGCGGAAGTGCCCCGCCGCCCACCGCCAGGGCTTGTCTGCGGGGGTGGAGGAAATTGAGGGTTAAATTCAACATTCACAAACTACAAATGACATCCTGGATACGAAGAAATCGGCATGTTTTAAACGAAAATCTGCACATGTGATATATGACAGTATTATTATCTTATCCTCTTGAACTTTTACGAAAGATGTTATACTTTTTTGTATAAATGTTTTTGTAAAAATCTCCCTACAGATATGATAACAACATAAATAAGTTGTAACAAGCGTATAAAAATTTCGACGTAGCTTTATGAGAACATATGGCTTAGTGGTCAGAGCGCCTGGTTGATTTCCGAGGGGCGCGGGTTCTAGTCCCGTTACGTTAAAATTTTCTAAATAAGTATTTTTTTTCTTAGTGCGGGATAACACTTTAAAAATGTCAAAAAATAGTGCAAATCAATTTATACATATTAATAAAACAACATAATTCTATACCGCCAATTTAATTAATATATACAATACAGTTTAAATTTTATAAACATAAAAATATTTAAACAGGTAATTTATACAATTTTTATAACTTTTTTATAGAAATACCTATATTTATAAAGCAACTCTACAATAACTAATTTTGTGGGCCAGTTATGTAGATTAATTTAGTAAGAATATAGAATCATCTATATTATGTATAGAATCATCTGAATCTCACATGCCTTGAAGACATTTTTGCAAATTAATCTAATATAGTTAATAATATTGTAATAACGTATTCTGTTGTTATAATAGTATTTACTATAATAATCTCAATTGATTGGCAGTAGTAATTAATAATGAGATCAGTCGTGGCGCAACGGGACAGACGTGTGACTGCAAACGTGACAGGTTGTGGGTTCGATTCCCACCCGAAGACATAAAATATTTAATATTTTCGCTCTGGTGTAGAGTTTGCCTCTACAGCGTTGAGTTCCGCCACTAAACATGAAATATCTCCAGAATTCGCCGGTAAATGGGGAACTAGTGTATTAATGTAAACAGAGTGTCTTAATACTAGGTTCCCAGGATCTCAGCACAGTGTAGAGCTAAAACAAATGGATAATAATGGCGGTTTCTAATTATGGTTATACGTATGTCTCACATTACAATTAACGCGTAAAAATGATTAATAAAAGTATAATAATTTTACTGTTATATCTAAATACAAAAGATGTCAGTAAATGCATTATAGAGTACGATAACCTTTACGTGACAAAGAATGCGGAAAATTTCCTTTAATATATACTCCGGTTTTACAGACACTTCGTGCCACTGTGCCACGGCTGGCCTGAACCCACAACCAGAAAAGATGAAATAGTTACTTAAATTTATATTTCCATTTCTTCGCTCTGGTGTCGAGGCTAAGCGCGGCGTTGAGTTCTGCCACTCACCACGCAATGCCTCCAGAATTCGGCAGAAAGTGGGGAACTGAGTGTCTTAACACTCCCTCTGCGGAATACAGCGTGAAGGTTAAAAAAATATACTTTTACGTTTTTACCCCATTTTCAAGCAATATTATTTAAAAACAACGCTACTAGGACACTGTTTAGCTTTTAATTTTAAAATCTGAACCTCACTCCATCAAATAGTAAATAAGAAAAAAAACACACAATTTTCATCATGTCATATCCGCCCTGCACGTAACGTTTTCTGTTCCGTTTGTCGTTTCCATCCTTGTGTCGCGGATCCGTATCAACTACGTGGACCCAACTCTGATTACAGTTCGAAATTGTTCTATCTATTTGAAATGGAACTTTGGTATGGTTGAATAGATCTATTTTGTAAAATGTTTGGTTACATTGAATCGTTTCTGTCAGTTTGTTTGTAATATATCATACTAATATTATTTATATGAATGTATGTTTGTTTGTTACGCTTTAACGCCAAATTTACTCAATTGATTATCATGAAACTATTTACACATATTTTTAGAAGTATTACAAAGGACATAAGATTTTTTTTTTCTAAGAAAAGCTATCTGCCATCAGGATATCAGCTTTAATTAAAAAATACCCACCTAAACTAAACACATCCGTCAACTCACATAATCATCGATTTCGAGTTACTGCAGAATCTACATCCACTATCACTCATTTCATACATGACACTATCACTCTACGTAACATCAAGGGCACTCATATCTTCACCGGCGGTAGAAAAATACAGACATACTTATAGCTGCTCCTACTTCAGCAGCAGCGAAGACGATGCTTTTCGATGGCAATAACAAAAGGCATTATGCATTACAATTTAAAAATAGTCATTAAAATTAAAATAGCCATGCCATGACCATTTCAGTTATACCTTCCACATCCCGAACCCGAAATATCCTCTGAGTAACTGGCGCTTAAGATTCCATTAGAATAAAAAATACAACTGTAATGGGTAATTAGTTAAATGTGTACAAAAAGGCAATCTAAAAATACTTGGGCTCTCTTAGGAATTAAAGATCTAGATAATTACCCCTAGTTACAAGCATAAATTAAGTAGCAGATTTATATAAAACGAACCTTTGACTATAACATAAAAATGTTCGCCATCGCCTTCTTACTTCTATACTAATATTATAAAGCTGAAGACTTTCAGGGGCTTAACGTGCTAGGGGGCTCATGTCTGGTCCGAATTGATAAATTCTTTTTGTGTTGGTTAGTCCATTAGTAACCCGCTGTACCTACAATCAGAGTTACCTCTGAAGCTTAGCATATGGCATGTGTCATACACAACTCTTTTTTTTTTGACCTTGAGGACGAAGCCGCTGGTGATGATTATGGGTTTGATTCTTGCCAGGGGGTATGGTTACATTTAATTATTTTTCAGTTTTAATCTAGTCTAGAAAAGTACGCTGCTAGCCACCTTACCAAGCAAATTGACCTAAGAAATGGGACTAAAAATTATAAAACAGAATGAATAAACACTAAGTTTTATATCTTTATCTTCTCTGTGTGTTGCAGGATGTGTGTAAAGAAAAAATTAAATATGTCTTAATTAAATATTCCTTTTGAAGATACTAATTTGAATGTAGAGTTAGAACCAGTTATACATTTCTATGTAACTTGACTACTAATAATGTATACTAATATTGTTAAATTAAGTTTAACGATTGGATGAAATTTATAAGGATATGAGAAATATGCTTAAAGAACTTTGTAGATCATAAAAACATTTGTTGATTATAATAAAACATTTAATAAAATTTAATGGGGCCAGACGTAGCGCAGGGGTATAAAGACTGTAAACGCTTTTGTGCCGGGTGATCCCGGCCTAGAATAGGATCATCCTGGTACTGGTGGTGTCGTGAGAGGCGACTAAAGTACGTGTGGTAGAGTCACGTCGCCAGCAATGGCAACAGGCATGGGCAGACTCGACCGGATCATTACCACCCCCGGCATTTAAAACCGGCGTGAAGTAGTGGCTTTATGCCACTGCGTTTCGCATCAGGTAATGCCGGGCCCCGGCGCCCAACCCATCTTGAAGGCCAGCAACACACCTGTAGCTCCTCTGGGGTTGCACGGGGTCGTGGGCGGCGGTAATCAATTACCATCAGGTGACCCGTACACTCGTTTGCCGTGTCTTTTCCATAAAAAAAAAAAAAAAAAAACGCGACTGGTTGTGGGTTCGATCACCACTCGAGGAAATAAAATATTTATTTAAATTAATATTTTAATTTTTTTCGTTCTGGTATCGCTCGCAAGGCAAAGCAAAGCAAAGCAAAGCAATGCACGGCGTTGTGTTCCTCCACTCGACACGCATTGCCTTCAGAATTGCGGAAAGTAGGGAACGGAGTGTCTTAACACTAGCTTTCCACTGCCTACGCTGCTATACGCGGGATATATTTTATATTGAACCTCACCGCCGTCTATACATGGAAGACATGCGATGTGTGTATCTATTATTGGGGTCATTTATTAATATAATAAATTCCAAAACAATATTTTTAATAATTTTTTGTCTGTATGCCTGTTCACGCTTATCAAACGCCTAGACCAATTCAGCGCAGCTTTCACTGTTATATTTTGGCTTGCCCACTTTCCGCTTAATTTCTCGAGACGAAGTGAAAATATTAAGAAATTATAATTCGTTTGCTCGAGTGGAGATTGAACCCACAACCGCCGCGATACAGTAACACCCTTGTTGCGACACGATGGCCTCTAGAATATATCCAGCGAACATATTATTGACAAAAGGCCAGATAATTTAATATTTTATATTAATGTCGCATCTATTGATTTCAAACTTCAATGTTAGCCATTTAAAATTTAAATATCAATTATATGGACTCACTGCACTTGGTTATATAATAAAATGACCGGATATAGAAACTTGGGTCAGCTCGGCGAATTATGTATATCGCGTCCTACATTCGTAAATAGATCTAGGTGAAGTTCTTGACTTATCTAAATCTTATATGAAAGATTTACTTCACGTTACATTCACAAGTCTTATCTTGTATAAAAGAAAGAAAACCTGGTGCCTAATTTCTATGTTCTATATTTTGTTCTTGTTGATTCTATATTTGTATAGGTTGCATAGTTAATATGCATATTCCAAATCCTCCACGGACATCAACAATAAAATACATTAACTATACATCCTTCTAAGAAGTTATAAAATAGCTACATTCAAATAATTTATAATATGATGAATTTTAAATTACTAAAATCTTAATAGATTTGACATCGACAGTAAATATAACACATTTTTAAAATATATGTGTGTGGAACGATTCAATTACCCTTGATGTCCAACAGCAAGTAGACAACACTTCATAGCACGAACAGTGGAAGTATGAGGATCATTAAATATAGCTGTATACGGTAAAATAGTGATGGTTACGAGCTTTTGTTAACAACTCATTGCCAACAGCCAGTCTTTAATAGGAACGAATAAACTGATTATTCCTCTCTGGATATAAAGTGCAATATATTATATATTTTTTTAATCTAGTTCCATAAAATGCTATAAATTCCGCCACTAAACGTGAACTAATCGCAGGCGACTTCTTCGTCTCTGACGGCGTTTAACACAACCAAATGGAAGACCAGAAAACTAAATATTCAGTGGAAAATAGAGAACAGAAATGTCCGAATGAGAAGTTAAATGTCTTAACACTAGGTTCCCAGGTTCCCTCAGTCTACCCTGATGTGCAGGATACAACATGAAGCTAAGCAAAAAAAAATATCTATAAAAGAAAATATTAAGGGACAAACATTCGAAGTAGGAGCTACCTAAACAAAACTCAATAATACGATCACAAACGCCAAATACCAATTAATATTGATTCTGCCGTCCACATTACGTCCGTTTTCGGTTTTTGGAATGACGCTTCATCCGTAATTTAATTTGCCAATTGCATTCTCGAGGGCTTCACCACTCCAATGTCCAAATTATTTTGTTAGTATTCAATTACCAATGTATTTATGTAAGTATGAGGCCAGCTATTTCTTCGTTCTGATGTCTAGGTAAAGAGCGGCGTTGAGTTCCGCCACTAAACAGGAAGCAAAGCCTCCAAAATTCAGCGGAAAGTGGGAGACGGAGTGTCTTAACACTAGGGTAGTCTGCCTATGTGTGGAATACTGCGTGAAGCTGATTTAATTTTTTTTTTATTTGAAGCTTTTATTTTCATAGAGCTTTCGTATTCCGGTTTCGGCCGTGGCCTTGTACTTGGACGCATCGGTCGTTAAGTTCCGTTCGGTATATAAGTGAGATTTCGTTGGTAATGTCACATTCTGAGGTCTAGTGTTAAACGGTGACCGGTGTGGCCATGTATACAATTTGGGTGCGTAAAATTGTTTATTTTTTTTAAATATACTTTTAAGTATAAAAAAAGGATTTATTAGGCTAAAATAGAAAAAATAATGTAGTAGGCTGTGGCTTTATTATTTTAATTAATAAATAAATTAAAGAGTTTTTTTTAATGTTGAGTTGCTCATAGATTTTTTTATATATTATTTTTATATACTAATTGCTTGGCGATATTTTTGTTATCTACTATATATATATATATATATATATATATATATATATATATATATATATATATATATATATATATATATATATATATATATATAAATTATTTATTTAAGTTTATTAAATAAAGTATTAAAAAAATTTAAAATGGAATATCTCCTAATATAGTGGACGTTTACGTTACGTATATAGTTCTGACAGCTTACAAAATTATTTTTTAAATATAAACGAATAATTATGTTGAAAATTAAAAACGACACAAAGTAGAATTTTCTTTGTGAACTCGTCGCAGACATTGTCGCTATTATAAAGTATCAAAGAGCTAAAGTATAATCAGTGAAATTGCCTCAAGGATATATAGAAAAGATAATAATAGAGTACCTCCGTACTTTCTTTCCGTTTAACGCCTGGTCGTCTAGTCTAATTTTATTATTTGTAAATTTAAAAAAAAAATGTTATTTTCTTGATATTGTATAATTGATAGCGTTATTTATATTATTTAATGGTTCATAGCCTACAGGCACCTACGATCCCATAAGTATCTAATTAATTAATATTGTTCTTTTTTATAGGTTAATTTTAATTTCGAGATATTCTTATTTTCTCAATAAATTCTATTATATTTATATAAGTAATTATATTATATTTATATAAGTTTTAGTATATATTTCTGATTGGTAACGCCAACCTAATCAAAGGACTTTCCGAAAAAACCAATAGTTTTTTTTAACTTCTCGCTTTATTTAATATAACAGAGAAAGTGGAGATGATCCTATATGGAAGATACTCCTACAATAGTTACTGTTCGAATTAGAGAACAATAAATCTAAAAATATTTTCCTAGCCCTGATTGGGAATCGTTCCCACAACATAACGTTTATAGTCAAACGCTATGGCCTCTACGCGACGATATCCTCATTCATTTTCCAGGCCTAACTCAATAAATAAATCCATTTAATATTAACAAATATAAATTATGTTCTAATGGTATAAATTAAAATAAAATAACGCTTATTTATATTTATTTCTGCACATTTTTAAAATCAAATTTAGAAAAAAATTAAAACAACAGGGTTAGAAGTAATCATTAATTACATTAGAAGTCAGTATGAAATTAAAATATGGATATGTTGTATGTAGCCTTGCGACGCAGGATGATATAAAACCTAATAAAAAATATATAAATATTCATTTTTTTTATTATTTATCACTATTATTTATTAGGCTATAGAATCGAATAATCTTATTCATATTCAATTAATTTAAAGCCAAAAATCTCAGGTTTTCTTAAAAAATAAAAGAACAAGACATCGAATATTAAAATATTTTGTACAAAATCCCGATGAC
This sequence comes from Heliconius sara, assembly GCA_917862395.2. Taxonomy (NCBI): domain Eukaryota; kingdom Metazoa; phylum Arthropoda; class Insecta; order Lepidoptera; family Nymphalidae; genus Heliconius; species Heliconius sara. The sequence goes on along the minus strand of OU860800.1, from coordinate 13,104,246 downwards.
GTTATTTATATATTTAGATTTTGAAAATTAATTAAATTTATCCCGGATTTGGTTATAACAATAATTTAAACAACACATTTGCGGTCAGAATACCACTCAAGGTTGACGATCATATAACTTAAACCATAATTTAAGAATACAGATCTTTTTAAAATATTCATTATAGAAGACCTTCACTTTTGCCATATTGAATTACTAGTCATCACCCGCAGCTCTGTTTGAGTGGATTTTAAGACGTAAAATTATACTTCCCTATACTTCCCTATACTTCCCTTGCTTAGGGATAAGCTACCAATATGTTAAATTTCAACTTTCTAAGTCCAATTGTTATATTAAATTTGTATTGTTATATATTTTATCAATCAAATTAGCTGAAAGCTTAAGTATTCGATCAAATATTATCATATATTTGCTTCCTTCCAACGAAGTAACCAGAAATAGAAATAGATTTTAAATTAATTTCCCTCGCTTTAACGATAAGCCTTGACTTGGATTACAACTAACAAGTCCCAGGCACTACTACGAGCTTCTCTCTCTCTCTCTCTCTCTCTCTCTCTCTCTCTATCTCTACACCACGATTGTCATCCTGTAAATCAATAAAATGCTGAAAATATTTTCTATATATATCCTACATTAGGCAGTGCATACAATAACGAAAATTCATCCAATTTTCCTATATATGTACTAATTTGAAAATTCGATATCCACTCACGAACACGCTTGTTTTCTTCTAATTCAATTAGACAAAACAAGGTGCAGGATTCCTCCAGTCAACAAACAAACACTTCGAGGAAACGTAGAATGTCGATAAACATTATACTCACTTGTGATGTGAAAAACATTAAGATATAGGTACTGTGAAATTCGTAGGTTCCGTGATTAGGGATGTACTTAATATTTATATATTTAAAAATTCGTCGATCGATTCTGTCGCCCGTTCTGTCGCTGTCTGTCGGAAGTTAAAAAAAACAACATTTTAAATAGTTTTCATTGTTTCTGTAATAACTTTAAAAAATATTTTTTTGTTAAAATTATTACGAAGTCGTTTCCCGAGTTCACTCAATTTATAGTATTCGTATTTATAGTATTCGTATTTATAGTATTTTAACGGTATTCATCTTTTTTAAAGCGGTCCTTGTTTATAAGCTGTCCGTCCTTGTTATACCAACAGTGTATTTTTTTTTGTGGATTTTTTCTAAATTCCTCATATTTATGGATTAGAGCAAACGCAAAATTTAACATTAGGTGAACGGCCTGTCAGTTCATAGTCTTCATTAAAGAGAATAAACTTAACAAATTGATAGGGCGAGAATAGTTCATTTGAATTGAAAGAAACCGAGAAATATTTATATATATATTTCCTATACTTCTATTTAAAGTTATAATGAACCATAAAGTTAGCTCATCCGTTATTATTGATCAAATATTTAATTTACACTAAAATAAAAATGAATGAATCTTGACATTTACGTCGCATCCGCGTCTAGAGTGCGGTCGTAGTCGCCACCCAAGCCACACCGACCGCCGCTACCGCGATCATATAAAACAATTAAATATTAATGGATCTCCCAAGATATGGGGAAGAAAATAAAAATAAATGTTGCACTCACCTTTTTGCAACGTTGTTGTTTGATGTTGAATTTACATTAGATTCTCTTGAAAACGTGACCAATTAACGAAAATTTATTTTAAATAAATCTATTACTTTATTAACGGGAACTAAAAGTATCAAAATAGTCATTAATTCTTAGTTTATTAGTAAATTTTAATTTAATTTAAGTGTTTTTGTAACAAATTGTAATATTATACCTAAAAAAAATATTAATATTTAGTCATAACCATAGAACAATGACCGTATTATAGTTATAATTTTACATTTTATATATCATCAAAATTTTAACTTAATTTCTTGTTATGATAAAAAATCTTTATTTGCAATAACTTTAGAAGCTGATTATAATATATATATATATATATATATATATATATATATATATATATATATATATATATATATATATATATATATATATATATATATATATATATATTTAAATACTTATAGCTGCAAATTTCATCGTATTTAGGGTAAAACCAGGATAAATGCCTCACTTTTGAAAGTAATGTCCTAGTTTCAAAAATACATAATTTTATATGAATACTTTATTAGACTTAAGCTATTTTAATCCTTTCTGGTCAGATATTAATTAGATTTTTTGACATATCAATTTTTACAGAATTTAGTTTTTCGCGGATTTGTTTTATGTTTCTTTTCTACCCACGATTACTCTTTTAAATTGCTAAATGTCAAATCATTCATGTGATACGATAACGAAAGCCTCTATCGTATCCATCGTGAGTTCTCGCAAGTTCGAATGAAAAACGAAAAACCCAAACACAAAAGCTTTAGTCAACTCCAAAATTATTTTATCTGCAAACACATGAGTGTCAATATAAACTTGATAGGTTGTGGGTTCGATTACAACTCGAGGATATTAAATATTTTATGTTTGAAGTTTTTCGCTTTGATGTTGAGGCAAAACGCAATACCTCCAGAAAGCGGTGGAAAATGGGGAGCGGAGTGTCTTAACACTAGGCATTACTATTTATAACTAGTTTATTTTTCTAATTATAATCAAATTATATTATATTTAAGATATTTCATGGCACAACTTCCCTCAAAAACATAATAAAAAACACATATAGGTAAGAAAAAATAATATTAAAATTAGAAATCTATATCCCGGTCTGAGTTTCCTCTACCGCTACTTAAATTTTGTATAATAAAATAAAAATTTATATAAATAGTTTTGAATATAATAGGAAAACTAGGCAAGATTTTTTGTCCCTTAACGAGCAAAGCAATTATTCGGGAACAAAAGGTTATTGACACTTGTAATTCATCCATATTTACCGAAATATAACGTTACTTTTATTCTAAGAATATATGAATCTAAACGTACAGTTTGTTATAATAGTTCCAGCGGTTTTGATTTATACTCGTACATAGTTAATGAAATATAAATTTATGATTTCATTTATTATTAATATTTTAATAAAAAAAAGCTTGCGAGAAACTACATGTTGAGTGGCGGAACTCAACGCCGAACATTATCTACAAGAACGAGGAACTTATTATACTGAATAGGTTCCTCTGATAACGGAAATCGAAAAATTGATTATCTTATTACTGGACTCTACTGTCCCTATTATATTCGAAATTATTGCAAAGTATGAAGCTTAAGAAAGTTAAAATCTACCATACCAATATGAATATAGGAGAAAATTCTACGAGATTATAACAAAAAAAAACTTATTACTAACTTAACTATTATGACCTTATTAGATGGATTTAGATGGAAAATGTCAAGTTTAAATTGTGAATTCACACAACAATGCTACCATCCTTGCTTTGAATGAATATACATAAATATAGCCACGATCATCGTTATAAATTTGTATCATAGCTTCTTATATTAGATACATATTTGAACTTTTAATTAGATACTGCTAAGGTCTTCATTTTATTTTGGCGTACAAACAATAAATAACATTCCGAATTTTATCATATTTGAAGAATTTTAGGCAGTCGTGGTGCAGGGGCACAAACGGGCGTCTGTAAACGCAACGGTTGTGAGTTCCATCACCCGTGGGAAAGAAATAATAAATATTTTCATTTGGTCTCTGGTCACTTCTTTAAGTGCCTCGCAACTTTTTAGAGAACCTCGTTATAAGATACTTCGTTCTCTATTTTCCATCTGGTCGCTCCATCCAGACGCTCGTGTTGAATGACGGATTCCTAACTATATGCATTTGTGATTGCTCAAACGTTTTCCGTTCCGTTGGGCTCAGGAAGTTCGTTTGTTAGTTAACTAGCGATATTAGTTGTAGAATGAGCTTATAGAGGAAGACGATATCTAACCGTCTAACACTACGCGATGTATTAGACTCGTAATGAAGTGAAGTAGTACCTATATTTTACTTTTTGCCCCTATCTGAATATTTTGGTTGCTATTTTTATATTATTTTTGTATCAGATCTAACCCCGGCCGCTTATATTATGGGTTACTATCTGGATAAATGGACAATGTTACACTAAAAGCATCATCCCATTGGAAATACTAGTTCCTGAGATTAGTGCGTTAAACCACACAATCTCTTTATAATATTAGTAGGTATAGATTCCGTAAAGTGTGCATAAAATATGAATAAGTTTTTTTAAATATACTTTTGTTTTGTTTATTTTCTTATTGCAATACATTGAATTTCGACATATTTTAAAGAGACTACGTGTCAGATAGTAAACTTAATGTATTGCCTGATTAGATATAATCAAAATAAAAAAAGCAGAATACAAACGTACCGACTGTTCCACACTAACATATTTTGATTTATGAAATTGGTAAGCCAAACTGGTCATTTTTATTATTCATCTGATAAAAACGGTTATTATTAAAATCAGCTTAACAAAATCTATGCATAGAATATAAGCTTTTGAAATATGATGTTATTCTTCCATTGGTACTTATTTTAAAGATTATGTTATTTTCAAAGACACCACAATGCCTTAAATAAATTTGTTAGTAGATATATTTATTTTAAAATGTAATGTTACGTAAATGTAAGTGATAATCTTGATTTAATTTGCGAAGGGTGATTAAGCGCGACAGGCTGTAAGTTCGATTCCCACTTAAGAAAATTAAATATATAATAATTTCATTTCCCTCGTTTTGGTAAAGATAAAGAGCGCTGCTCGGTGTTGCGTTCCGCCATCCAACATGCAGTGTCTCCCGAAATCCGGGGGAAAATTAGGATCGGCAATAATTTAAAAGGAACGGAGTGTCTTAACACTAGGTTCCCAGGTTTCCTCTGCCTACTCTGCTATGTGTGGGAAACAATATAATAATTAGGTGATTTAAAAATTGAACATACAAATGAGTGGTTTAATTTTTTTTTTGGTTTGCGAATGACATTAGGCTCTAACATAAGACTCTCCGTTTTAATAATAACAACAATAACATATTTATAAAAACCAAGGCAATAATATGACCTAAGATTTTAAAGACGTTAGAATAAAAAATACACAATAATATATTTCCAACCGGTTTGTCGACCTCCTTATTCCGATTTACATATTATATTATAAACATATTAATTTATTATATTAAATCATTATACAAAAGATATATCGGCATTAGATTTCGTCTATTCTTGATAATTTTTTTAAACACAAGCTCTCTAGTTCGTTGATCTTGACTCAAAGTCAAGGTCTCGTTGCGCAATCCCAGTGAAAGACGTTTGGTCAGCGATTTACTAGTTGGGTGGCTTTCGTTGCGCCTGTATAGCAAATGTGCATTGAAATAGCTTGGCATTGATGGAATATAAACAAATTTTCTTGAACATTTATTTTTTTAACACACATACATAACAAGTCGAAATGAGACCGTCATGGCGCAGTGGCACAGCGTGCGATTGTAAGTAAGGTTGTGGATTCGATCCCAATTCGAGGGAATGACTGTATTTAGATAACTTTTTGTTTTCCCGCTCTAGTGTAGCGCGGCGTTTAGTTTCGCAAGGTAGATCACGCGCGAATTTGCGATCTCGTGGATTTAAGTCATAGGTCTTTTTATAAAAAAATATTATTTCTAATTAGATGCACTCAGCTTCTAATATCACATAAATAATATATTTATATATTACTAGGATAAAACAAAGTAAAGGAAAAAAGTAAGGAGCCGTTAATTACATTCTATGCATAAAATAACGTTTGTTGAATGTAAACACTTAGATATATACCAATCGTTACTAACAATAAAAATTTTATAGGACCAAATGGAATGTCTTATCTGAATATATAGTTATAGTAAAACTTAGAAGACAATAAGTCAATTCTTCTATCAGCAAATGAACATTAGAAGAAGCTTAATAGAACTTTTTGGACCTCTAAAACCGTCCTGCGGTTCGTAAATTCTTCAATGGAAGGTCAATGAGCTTTGTGTGAAAGTGACAGTGCTTGTAGTCATTATTACATCACGATAACCTGTACGTGTATGATCTAATAATAAAATCTATATTTATAGCATACTTTATAAAGAAAGTAAGTATAGGTATAAAACATAAAAGAAATATGTATATATTATATATATAAAAAAAAATGTTTTTTTTTCTGTGCGATTTGTTGTGGAACAACTTATAAGCTACTTTTTATCCCGATATTCCCGTTTTATCACCTATCGTCTATATAAAATCCATTTAGTGTATAATAGTATTATATCTCAGGGTACTAAAATAACAAACCAATTTTCCTTAAAAACCCGTAAAGAATATTCAGTAAAAAAATCGTATCGTATCGTTTAGGCGGTGTGATTTTTAAAAAAAAATAGTTTAAAACTAGAAATAATACCATTTTATACAGATTTCAAAAATACTTAAGATTTTTTTTGTTTCCAGGTGTTAGCGCTCGCCTTGGGCGTAGCGGCAGCTGATGTTGGTCTAGGATACCAATACAGTAAACCAATCTCCTCATTCGGCGCGCCATCTTACCAAATCAGCAGCAGCAACAGTGGAAATAACTTCAACTCTGCTTTCGCTTCGGCCTCCTCCGGCTCCGGTTTAGGCTACGGGCAACAATCACAAGGATCAGGATTCAGTTACGATGGTGCTAGCGCCGGCAGTTCTAAGTATAACTCAGCAGGGCTTGGATCCTCAAAATACAATGTATTAGGTTCAAACTCTGAATCAAATTATAATAACTTCGGAGCGTCAAATAGTGGATTAAACTCGAACTACAATGTAGGTTCCTCTGGCGCTGCATCTGGTTCACAATATAATTACGGCTCAGCTGGTCTAGGTTCCGCCTCCTCTCAACAAAACGGACAGGGCGTAGCGAATGCTGGATCAGGTTCAAGCTACAATGTATTTGGCAGCAGCAGCGGCTCAAACGCGAACTATAACATAGGAGGACCGTCTCAGGGAGTATATCAATCTGGTTATGATCAAAATTCTGGCTACCAATCTTCTTACCAGTCAGGAGTCGACACGAGCAAACTGGATAGCATTGGCAACTATTATCAATCCGCTAGTGCAGCTAATCAATTTATATCTTCAAATCAGTACCAAAACGCTGCTGTACACAATTATCAGGAATACTACAATCAAATACACAGACAACCAGCTCAAATTTTCAAGCATTTTTACGTACATGCGGCTCCAGAAGAACCTGAACCAATCAAGCCTAAACCATCCATAGTTCTCCCACCTCCACAGAAACATTACAAAATTATCTTTATCAAGGCTCCAGCACAACAACCTCAAGTACCTCAAGTCATTCCAGTACCACAACAGAATGAAGAGAAAACTATTGTTTATGTTCTTGTTAAAAAACCAGAAGACGTCAAGAATATTGTATTACCTAAGTTTGAACAAAAAGCGCCATCTAAACCTGATGTTTTCTTTATCAAGTATAATAACAAACAAGACTCTCAAGCTTTAATCGACAATATTGTTCATGATTACAACAAGGGCGGGGTTTCTGCTAGCTTTTCTGGTGTTGGCGTTCCTAATTCTGGATATAAGTCAGGGTCTGATTCTTCCGTGAGCGTTTCTGGAGAAGGTTCTGATAAGTCTTCTGCTGAAGGATTGGCTTATGTATCACCAAGTGCAGCAGACGTTTCCTCATCTAGTGCAAGTGCTGTATCTTCAGGAAACGCATTATCATCTTTTGGCTTAAATAGTAATAGTGGTTTGGCAAGTTCCGGAAACCTTTTTAGCATAAATAAAGGTAGCAACAACCTAGCATCAAGCTCCGCTTTTGGGTCAGGCAGTTCTTTAGGTTTAAAGCCCAGCTCAAGTTTTGAAGTTTTATCTGATGGACAAGTCGGCTCTTCTAACTTGGCATCGAGCTCCAGTTCATTAAATGGTGGTGCCAGTCTTATATCAGGCTCTTTAGACTCTAGTAAACAAGAATCAAGCTCTGTTGCTTTTGATTCTAGTGCCATTGGATCCGTAGGCAGCTCTGGTTCAGGAAGCAGTCTTGGTTCCAGTTCTGGTAATTTGGGCAGCAGTAAATACAGCTTTGGATTGGGTAGTGGTTCTGCATCCTCCAGTGGAGCTAGTTCAGGAAATTTGGGAAGCAACAAATACAGTTTTGGATTAGGTAGCAATTCCGGATCAGCATCTGGTAATTTTGGTTATGGTTCCAGTAACTTAGGAAGCAACAAATATAATTATGGTTTAAATAACAATTACGGTTCAGTGCCCAGCGTTTTTGGTCCTGGTGCTAGCAAATTCAAAAGCAGTTATGGTTTTGGAACTGCTTTTGGTAGTAGTGACAATAAATATCACATTGGTTCTGGTAATGTTGGTGCAAATTCGGGTAATCTTGGAAACAGCAATAGTGCTGGTAAATCTAGCTATAGCTATGGTAATTTGGGTTCCAATAGCAATTATGGATCTGGTAGCTCTGGAAGCTTTGGCTCTGGTTTGGTCTCAAACAACCTGAATGTGAAATCTGAGAATGTTGGTATTGACTCTAGTTTTGGCTCCAGTACCGTTTCCCCTAATTCAGCTTCTGACAGCTCTGTTTTCGTACTGGGATCTGGTGTTTCAAGTACCCTAAGTCCATCTCAATCAGATGAGCTACCTTCCGTCAGTTTTGTGTCTGAATCTGGTAGCGTTGCTTCAGAAGCCAACAGCTACGACTCACTTTCCAGTGGTTATGGGCCGTCTTCTGGTGTTCTAGTTGCGAATGGTAACTTGGACTCTAATAATTTTAGATCTAGCTCAGAAAGTTCAATCTCAAATTACGATTCAAGTCTTATTCCATCTAGTCAAGGCATTCCTCATGAAACTTACGGACCACCTAAATTCAAGGCGTTGTAGAATAATGATATCATTAGTATAAAAAATGATTTTCAATGATTATCAATGATGATTTTTATATGAAATACAAATAAATGATGTAAAATTATATATTTTTTTATTTCTAATTTTAAGCTTTATCAGATTTTATAGAAAATGTGGTGTATATGTTTTACAAAACGAAAACGACATAGTCTGACATTTCATTTCCACACTCTGGTGGGTTTGTTCTCGTCCTCGCTATGGTTGGGACATGAATTAAAAAAAAAATACCAAAGTATTCTATTTCTCCGATCTGGTGTCGAGGTAAAGCGCGGCAGAATTCGGCAGAAAGTGGGGAACGGAGTGTCTTAACACTAGGTACCCTCTGCCTACCCGGCTGTGTGCGGGATACAGCGTGAAGCTGATTTGATTTTTTTTATTTATATCATCTTACTCAATACGCAATACCACCAGAATTCGGCAGAAAGTGGGGAACGGAGTATCTTAACACTAAATTCTCTCTACCTACTCTGCGGTGTGAGGGATACAGCGTGAAGCTGATTTATTAATTTGATTTATTTATTTCGTCTTAAACAAAAGAATCAGTAAAAGTATTACAAATACTTGTATATATTTTTTATATTGCAGAATAAAAATAATATTTAATTTGGGAATTTACCGAGACGTTGTTAGTAAACTATTTACATTGATTTAAAGGACAAAACGTATATGATTTTAGTTTGTTTCTTAATAATTATAATATATCTATAAAAATTAACCTTTGCTACAAAAAAAGTAATCTCTCCCATCTAACACAGCACTAAGACGTACTCGGTACCAACTTTCAGTGTAAATGTAACATCAGTCGATGACGTCCACACACGAACTACGTCAGTTACTTATTATTTAGTATAGGAACTAGCCGATTGCAATTGAAATTGGCATGTAACTGGTATTTTAATAGGCCCCATCCGCATAGCTAACCGACGTTATCTTGATTTATCGAGATCGCTGCCAGAATATCGAATTCCGAGTGTTTAATTTAATGGTAATGCGTTAAAGCTGATAAAACAGCCTGATACGTATTGTTTATGAATGGAATGGCTCTATTTCGAGGCGGTGGCGCGTGATGTCTTAATGTGTGAGCGTGTTCGTTGAGATATTCGCGGATGCACTTTCTTCGGGTGCGCGTGGAATGCGCGGTCAGCGCCGGCGCCACCGGCTAAATGATCCCTACACTCATACACTACGCAAACATACGCAATCATAAACGTTTTGAATCTCCAATTCATTACACGAACAATAATTAACCCAAACCAATGACAGTAACAAAGCTTTGGTAATCCGATACAAAATTGTAACACATATACCTATAGAGAGTTCAATTAAGTGACTTTAGTTTATAACCCTTTGTGCGTGGCAGCTGTTTGATTTTAATTCTGAGCTTGTATTACAATAGTCGGTACGTAGTGCAGACTCCTGTTTGTGTCATATTATTGAACGAGCCATCGCGATCAAAGCCGCAGAAGGGGTTGATAGTAACCGTTGGGGAGAAAGGGGGTGACGTAAATTGCAAATCCCCGTCACCCTATTTGCGCGCGGTGTGGAACCACTCAAGTTCATATTAATTATGTAAAAAGTCAAGTGTATGTTCATAGCATAAACTTTATGTTTTCTATTTTCAAAACAATCGGATGTCTTTATAATAGTTACGATAATGTGACTCAAGATTTTAAAATTTTCATAATAGTGGTCTCTATAATAATACTTATGTATTACACAAGAAACGAAAGATTTAGTTTAAGCTGGCGAAGCCGCAAGCGGGCCGTTAGTACATATGATATACATTTTCAAAAATATATTCTAAGATTTTGTTAATCTTAATATTTTGCTTTAATTGGAGGAAAAACACGACGTAGACGTACATGTATATACATTCTTAAAATAGGATATATTATTGATCTTCTTCGGTTATACGTGAAAGCACTTAACTAATTAAGGTATACTTTTGCATACTGCCACAAGGAAATTTATTTACGGTTGTTCAATACCACTACCACTTTGCCGAGACCTGAAGGCTCAAGAGCTTTTGCTCTTGTGATTCCAAGAAAGTTGAAAATCTTGATAATTTATAAAAATATTAAGGCTTCTATTTATTACATTTTTTAATACAGTATTTTTACGTAATATTTGAAAACATGTAAAAGCTATATCCGCTTTGCAAGGTAGGTAAGGGGAATCTAGTGTTAAAATACTTATATTCTTGACATAACAGAACAATGAAATGAGAATAGTTTCTTCCCCCGAGTAGAATCGTACCCACAACGGAGACGTCACGCTTACAGCTACACCACGACTGACTACCCCAAATAATTATGTATTTATAAAATAAATTTTGAAATTTACTTTACATAGAAAAAAGGGATTTATACGAAAGAAAATGAAATTCTATATATAAGAGATTTTAAATATTACATATAATACATTTAAGTAGGTTGGTAGGTAATATGAATATATTATGAAATATTTCAAAACCTAAATGAAAATTCACAATTTCTAATAATTAAATTGAAACACAACTGTGTTCCTTGGACAAGATATATAACGATGTAGCCTTTAATTTTGATTGAATATTTGATAACTCCCAGCGAAATATGTTCAGAGGCTTCCCATTGAGAGTATTAAAACGAATTCATAGTGGATAGATATATGATGTATTTTATAATATGTCTTTATTAACTTTATTTTTCATATTATATATTGTACTCTGAATGGAAGTCACCAACTCGAAAAATTTTAATTAGACATTAAACAGCAAATACGATCTTTTATTTTTAGAAAATATGTGAACATATGTATCTATGTATTGATGTATTGTCCACATTATGTAATTAATAAATATTATTATGTAAAATTAATTTGTAATAAAAGTTTTGGTTAGCTTTAGGTGAGATATTGTAGCTAAAATTAGACGTGTGTAGAGGAGGCACCCAGTTCCGCCTTTTCTTTTGACTAGACAAGACGCGGGTTGTTGCTACAGATTGTGTTTTATTTCATAATTCTATCCTTAGCATAAGTGATAAACTAACACTCCTGTGGTAGCTTAAATTTAATTTATACAAATTTAGTAATAACATTTTAAATATATAATACGACTATGATTTTTATTGTACGACACTTTGTAAACATCTAGCTAAGTAAAAAGCTGAAAACACGCAATATATATTTTACAAGAACCATTTTAAGCTACTTTTGAACCCTTTATAACTTGAAGGTGCTGAAAATTTTGCTCATTTGTTAAAATCCTATACAAAATTTCAATAATTTAACTCAAACGGTTATTGACCAACTTTAACGTTTAAAAATCGGCAATTTGTGACCGACTGACTCATCAAAAGCCTAACCCATTTCTAAGTGACCTATAAACTTTAAAGCAGACTTTTACACATGTCGGTATATCATGTTTTTATATGACGTCTACCGATCACGCCACTATGAGGCGGGTCGTCAATTCTTATACATTGTATTCCTACAACTTTTTTGTTAACATTTATATAAAAAGCCGGACAAGCATCGTACGGAAAGTCATGGCTCTGGTGTGGCTCGGAGCACTACTAGGGATCTGCCACTGCCTATCCTTGCTCATTTGGATTTTACGGTCAGGTTTTACGGTCACATTTTATGCCCCTGCGCCACGACTGGTCTCAACACACACACCACAGATACATATAAAATTAAAAATATAAAACGTTCCGGTTAATGAAATATTAAAGTAAAAGTAAAGTAAAATATATTTATAAATATTATTCTAATTGGAACTTATTAATAACACAACAAACAAACCTCAACACTAGTCTATAATGATACGTGTTCAAATAACCTAGTACAAAATAAATATAACTTTATGTACCTACATAGTACTTTAGTATGCCTATAGATTCTCGTAGAAATATATATCTTAGAACGTAAAAGCAAATATGACTATAAATTTTAAATATTCATCTGTTAATAAAGATAAAATAGAAAATTTATATAGGCAAATTAATTTGAGTAAAATTGTAAGGGATTATTTTTAAAACCTTCTTAAAAATAATTCCTTATTCAATCAATAATGTATTGTATTTTACAAATCAAGCCCTTTCATTTGATATCCATTTTAGGTGAGTTGTATAAAATTCTTAATTTTTTTTATTATTTACCAAGCGAGCAAGATTTTATACACCTAGAAAAAAATTGCGGTGTTCTAACTGGCAAAGGTCAGATGTTACAAAGATATTTTGGAAGGAAAAATATTGAAATAGGACATTATTTATTATTCCTAGTAAATATAAAATCTGGTCTGATGCTGAACCTCAGCGTGTGCACATTCCTGGCACAAAGTGAAGTTAGTTCATTCGTCGTTCTAATTACGAACTATACACACGTTACTTCTATTTGTGCGCAAACTACCCTCAAGATGCCAATATCAAAATGTAATACTTGTAACAAAAATATTACGAAAAAAGGTCTCGGTATAATATGTAGCCGCTGTGAGAAATATGTCCATGCTACTACTTCTTGCGCTAAACTCTCCGCAAAGCAATTAGCCACTCTTCGAAATGCCCCTGGACTGGAATGGAGCTGTGAAGAATGCTTGTGCAACGCCTCGCATAGATCATCAATATTAATACAAGGTGATGATTCCGAGGATGAAGAAGAAGAGGAACTCGTTTCCAGTAACAAGGCTGGATCTAAATTGATTCGAGACATAACTTCAGAAATGAAAAAAATAATAAAAAAGGAATTTGAAACACTGAAAAAAGAATTTGAAGCTTCGCTCCAGTTCCTAAGCGATCAAATTTCAAATATCGAGGAATCTTTTAAAAAACATGAAAACAAAATAAAAACGTTAGAAAATAGAAATATTGAACTTCAAAATAGTAACAAAAATCTTGAACTTCGCGTTGCGTCCTTAGAGTTCAAACTACATGAAATAGAACAAAGGTCCCTAGGGAGTTCCGTGGAAATATCGGGATTACCAGAATCCGCACTACAAAAACCCCAGGAAGTTATAAAAGCCATTGCTGTAAAGTTAAAAATCGACGAAGATGATGTTAAATGCACACGCGTCATGCAACCGCATAAAGAACGATCTGGATCTCTTGTTGTCGAAGTGAAGAACCAGCACATCAGGGATCAGTGGTTAGCGGCAACTAAGCAGACTCGGTCTACTCTCGGTGACATTGTGCAAAGTGTGCCGCGTGAACTTACAAACACTCCGATATTTATCCGTGAAGCTCTAACGCCCTATAATAAAATGTTATTATATAACAGTAAAAAGCAGCTAAGTAATAATTTTGAATTCGTATGGTGCAAGAATGGCAGAATTTATGCAAGGAAAACAAAAGTAAGTAAAGTACACATGATAAGATGTTTATTAGATATTGAAGCAATTTCAAAAAGTGAAAAATAGTTTTTCCTTATATAAATTTTGTTTCTTCTCATAATAAATTATAATAATATGGATAGCACAAATAACTTATCAGGAATAATAAAAATAAATAATTGTATAGATTGCAATAGCTTTATAAGAAAAGTACCTAGCAGTCATATAAATCTATTATGTATGCATATAAATATTAGATCAATAGTTAAAAATTATTCAAAATTATTACAAATTGTAGATGTAACATTATATCCTATTGATATTATAATTTTAACGGAGGTAGGAATAACGGACGAAACTAGTAATTTATTTAACATTCCAGGATATAAAATGTACACAAAATTACGTAAAAATAAAAAAGGTGGAGGTATAATTATTTATATAAAAGATTATTTAAAGTTTACACTTCATAACTGTAATACATATTTGTTCGAGTCACTAATAGGCACGATTAAAACTTCTTGTAACCAAACGGTCACAATATGTGCAATTTATAGACCTCCTTCATATAATAAGCAACTTTTTGTATCTGAACTTTCACTTCTATTAAAAAATTTGCATTCGTCATTAAATATTGTAATAGCAGGGGATATGAACCTTGACTTAAAAATATCATCCAATACTAGAGATAACTATCTGAATCTGATGGCGGAGTACGGACTGTTATGTGGCATTACAGAATATACGCGCATTGAAAAGAGATTAGAAACAATTACGAAATCGTGTTTAGATCACATATTTGTAAGGTCGCGATTAATCAGTCCGTGCACCGCTGCAGTCGACACTGTACTAGCGGACCATCGGCTTATCGTCGTTGCACTATGCAACGTTTATGAATCACCGGTAATGAATTGTCATTTTAATAAACAAATAAATATATACGACTCTGTAATATTAAGAAAGGAACTAAGTAATGCAAACTGGGAGCGCGTTGATGATTTATGCACACCACTGGAAATATATACACATATTAGAGATGTATTTCAATCTGCGTACTCGAAAGCTAGCAAAAGAAAAATTTTTAAAACTAAAAATAACTCACGCGTTGCACCCTGGATTAATAAAAACATTATTAATCTGTCTAAAAAAAGAGATAGGCTATTTAGAAGGTGGAGGCATAATCCGTATAATGTTTACTTGAGATTACAATATAATAAGACGAGAAATAAGGTTCATAAAGTTATTGAATACTATAGAAATTTATATTATAAAAATAAAATAAGTATAAATTATGGAAATACTAAAAAACTGTGGAATATACTAAATCAAATTTCTGGCAGAATATGCAGGTCAGTTGACGAAGTAGTGTTGTCGGCTTTTAATTGTATTAATTTATCCCCGAAAAAAAATTGCACAAATGTTCGCAGTAGGTTTTTCAGATGCTGTTAAAAAAAACATCCCTAATTGTAGACAAAAGTTACTAAATAGTACCATAAATAATAATCATTCGTCCAATTGTAGCATAAAGTTTAAAAAAGCGTCTGAAAATGACGTTTTAAAATTGATTAAAAATTTAAATACTAATAAAGCCCCAGGTATTGATAGTATAAGAGGTGTCGAAGTTAAGGCAATGGTGAAACATATGTGTAAACCTTTGGCCAAACTTATAAATACTAGCGTTGAAATAGGCATCTACCCGGATGAGTTAAAAGCTGGTTGTGTGAGACCTGTGTATAAAAAAGGAAAACAAGATGACATCAGCAATTACAGGCCGATCACGGTAACTTCTCTGTTAAATAAAATTACTGAAAAATATATAAGTAATCAAATTCATTCTTTTTATGAAAAAAATGATATTCTGAACAGTACACAGTACGGTTTTCGTCCAGGTAAAAAATACAACAATGTTATTGTCAGCGTTTACGGACCAAGTAAATTCGTGGTTAGATCAAAAACTACATGTTTTGGCGCTGTTTATTGATTTCTCCCGCGCTTTTGACACATTGGACCACAACATACTTTTACAAAGATTAGAAAACACGGGAATACGTGGACCACTGTTTAAATGGTGTGGAAATTACCTTAGAGATAGGAGTTACTGTGTAAAAATATGCGACAGTTTTAGTACAAGTATAAAAGTCTCAGAGGGCACGGCTCAAGGCTCAGTCATGGGGCCTTTACACTTTATAGCTTATATAAATAATATGAGTAAAATATTTAATAACTGTATAACTTATCAATACGCTGATGATACTTGTATGCTTGTAGCTGCTAAAGACGTGAATGAAGGCATAACCTTATTACAGGAAGACTTCGATATGTTAAACAAATGGTGTCATGATAGTCATCTTGTATTAAATCCGCAAAAAACTAAACTGATGCATATACATTCACCAAACCTTAAAGTAGGTAGCGATATAAATTGTAATCTTAAAGCCCACACTCACAGCTGCTTTCACAACCCCAGTAACCACTGCGGTTGTTCTTCAATTGAGGTAGTACTATCCCATAAATATTTAGGATTAACAATTGATCACAATTTTAACTGGCATAAGCATATTGATTATGTATGTGATAAACTAAGATCATTTTTGGCAAATATTTTCATTATAAAAAGTAGTTTAACGTATAAGACTAAGATAATGCTTTATAACGCATTAGCCGATTCTATTATTTCATATGGACTTAGTAGTTACGGCAGAACTGACAAAACATACTTGAATCACATATACCGGTTACAAGTTAGAATATTAAAAAACATCGTCCCTTTAAAAATCAAACTGCATGAGACTACCGAGGAAAACTTTATCTTTAAATACTGCCAAGTTATTCCCATTTATGATAAAATTAAATTTACAATATTAAAAGAAAATTATTTTGACTCGAAGTTTCAAAATAAAATTTCACATAAAATTGCAACACGCAATATGACACAAAATAAATT
Source organism: Heliconius sara (assembly GCA_917862395.2). Lineage (NCBI taxonomy): Eukaryota > Metazoa > Arthropoda > Insecta > Lepidoptera > Nymphalidae > Heliconius > Heliconius sara. The sequence goes on along the minus strand of OU860800.1, from coordinate 13,087,096 downwards.
GGTTTCATTATCAGCTAATAACAAATACGGACAGCGCACCAGGGCATGCATGGTTCCTTACTTAATAAATAACTTGGACAATAAAATACGAAGTGAAATTACTGAGAGGAGTTTAAATCAACTATTAAAGAAATATTATTTAAATTTATAACTTAGACGAATTATGGTACTCGAGACAAACCTTCGTGGTTTTTTGTAGTGCCTTATTATTGTAAAGTATGGATATTTGATAGTAATAAAATAAAAAAAAAAAAAAATAGTAAGCTCACCAAAGATGAAATTAATATCTAATATACAGATCTATAGACCGTTGGTGGACAAATAAATTGGTTTATATCCACCATGTCAGTTAAACTACAGTTACACATGCTCAGTACTGGCAAAGAATGCTATTATTGAGCATTTCTCGGTTAATCTAACCACTGTATAGTCGCAGAGTAATACATTATAAACTATTTTTAAACATTTTTAGTGTTATTCCACACTTCGGAAAGAAAAATACTTATTTATTAATCATAAAAAAAAATGTTTTTTTATATGTTTTCTAAATAAGTATGTTATAAACTGTCAGCATAGGTGTAATTTGTGTAAATAGAAACAAATAAGATTCGTATATAACATTTGAACATTCCTAATAATCTCAAGACTTCTTCTTTTCTTCTTCTTCTTTTAAATTGGCCACATATTTTATTACATATTTTGGACGATCGTGATATGGCAGAATACGGTTACACATTGATCCTGGCAGGAGGTCAGTGTAGCAGTCCAGCCCCGATAAGCGCCATACTTTCATTTTTAAGATTTTTCAAGTGTTATTCCACATATAGAAAAGAAAAATACCTACAAGAATGCTAACAACATAAATAAGTTGCGACAAAACAATAAAAATTTCGACGTAGCTTGATAAGAACGTACGGCTTAGTGACAGTGGCGAAGCTAGGGTATTTGCTGCCTGGTGCAGCTTAGGACTTGATGCCCTTTAAAATGGTTAAAATAATTTCAGATTTCAAAACACAATAGAGTAGATATATAATTTTTATTGCTTCAAAACTATAATAACTATTTTACAAGTTATAACATTCGACTTTGGTAAAAATTATTGCTAAATTTAAAATAAACAGACATTACGCGCTTTTTGACTAGCAAAGTCATTCATCACATTTTCAAAATTAATAGTATCGACTAGTAGCGAGAATAGTAGCCAGATTGTAATTTTCATTCTCTCATATTTCTTATACATTTCTTGATTCTTGATTGAATAAAAAAAATAAAAAATTGATCGTAGACTTTGATGCCCCTTTCTTTTTGATGCCGGGGGCGGGTGCTGCTCGCACCCCCGAATCACGGTTACGCCACTGCTTAGTGCTCGGAGCGCCTGATCGGATTCCAGGAGGCGCGGGTTCGAGTCTCGCTACATTCAAATTTTTATACATTTTCTAAATAAGTAAATTAAAATAAAATAAAAATCAGCTTCACGCTGTATCCCGCACACAGCAGGGTAGGCACCTAGTGTTAAGACACTCCGTTCCCCACTTTCTGCCGAATTCTGGAGGCATTGCGTGTTGAGTGGCAGAACTCAACGCCGCGCTTAGCCTCGACACCAGAGCGAAGAAATAGAAATATAAATTTAAGTAAATATTTCATCTCCTCGAGTGGGGATCGAACCCACAACCAGTCGGTTTTACAGTCACACTTCGTGCCGCTGCGCCACGACCGGCCTCATAAGTAAATTACATTTCGAAAAAAAAGTTTAACATAATTTTACGTACATTTTCTACGCAAAATTATGTTTATATGTATAGTAAATACCTAGTGAGTTAAGTATAGAAACCTGTCAGAATCATTTGAGTTAGTTTCAGTTACCGCCTCCAACTTCCATAATATGCAGTTCAATTGCACAAGTTACATTGAAACTTGAAAGGAACTTATGTACCCTTATAAACGATATTATTCTATCATCTTTTAGTAAAATTTACATGTTGTATATTAATTTGTCGTTAATTTTAAATTATTTTATTAGATATCATATATATAATTCCAGTCAATTAAAAAAGGAAATGACGACTTTTCATGTTGACCAATACCGGAAATCAACATAGTACTTTTTGTAGAAATTATTTTCTTTAAATACAAGCAAGTGTGTGCAAATTATTTACAAGTAAATATGTGCAAATTATTTAAAAATTAAGGTGAGTTAATTTTTTTTTTAACTGAAACTTCAATTTGACACTTGAAACCGACAAGAATTTCAAATATTAAATATTTCACTCCCCCGCGTAGAAATCGAACCCACAACCTGTCGTGTTTACAGTCACACGCTTGTGGCACTGTGCCACGACCGACCTTAGTTATAATTTATATTTTATGTTAATATACAATTTCGTTTATAGTAAGCATAAAAAAATAATAAAAAATGTGAATAAATAAAAATATTTTGTAATAAATAAACAATGCAGTGCACCGTCGTTCAGGTGTAAACATAGTTTTAAAATGAGAATAATAATATAAAGTAAAATAGAAAACGTCAGGAGTATCCTGTAAAATTTAATATTTTTCTGAAACATCTTGCTTCAGGCAACAATTTCAAAAAGTGCAAATAAGAATTATGATTCTTCTTATTCCTTACAATATTATATTTTTTTTGGTTATATTAACTTACTTTTGCAGCTTTCAAACTGCATATTTAAATAAACTAGTGAAGCTCGTAATATGCAAACTGCATATTTAAATAAACTAGTGAAGGATGTGCACCAAATAGAAATCGGTGCTGTGTTGGCACGGTTCTAGCTTATAAATATATTTTAACAACTAGTTATTGTGCCAAAATGTGTAATTCTGTTGAAATAGATAAAAAAGAAGTTTCTATTGTCGAAAAATATGAATATTCGAACTCTAAAACTTTTGTTTTCACTTATACCTTCACAGGGCCTGATACTGTTGCCATTGTAGTATTAAAATATTACACATTTAATAAAGATAGCATTCGTGAGAGCATATCAGATATAAATACAACTTCCTTATACGGTTTATATGCTTCGTTTCCAATATCAAAAAACAATTTTGAATTAAAATCTACAATAATAACACAATGTGATAAAAATTCGGATTTATCAAATTTTTATTACATATGCACTTATGATGAAAGTTATGAATATTATGAAATTCCACAAGGAACTCCTTTGTTTGTGGGATTACAATTTGTTGGTATAAAAGGAGCTAACTCGCGTAACGGCCTTAGATCTGGTACTGTATTTCTTTCTCTATCTCCACTTGCATACTGGATATCGTATAACACACGTGACGACAACTTACAAATTTTTAGACGAGTAAATTCTATAACAATGTCTACAACTAAATCAGTTTTTAAAGATACTCCTTATTATATGATTAAACAATATAATAATAGAACGGTAACTTGCAACATAAACCAAATAATACAAAATTATATAAACAACCAGAAGAAACCAAAGAAAGTATTGCTAAAAAATAAATTTAAAGGTAGTGGCAAAACAACACGTAAACAAAAGAACTCAAAGAATATTTCTAAGAAAAAAAACTACCTCACCACAATGAAAACTTTCAAAATTACCAAGGTAAGTTCCATAAGAAAACAAAAAGTTACGAATGTATTTATTAAGAAAAATTGCTCAAGATCTGGGGAAGTAAGCCCTACAATTACAAGAACTAAGTCGACAAAAGTTAGGTCATTGAAATTAATAAGAAGCTCTGCAATAATTCCAGTAAAAAGTATATATAAATCGGGTGAAAAAAATACGCGAACAAAAAAGACTTCTTCACTTCATAAGAAATCTACAACTAAAAATAGAACGAAGAAAATGAAAAATAGAAGCACTACTAATGCTTTAGAATGGTTTAATAAAGTTAAAAATATGAGACAAACAAATAGTACGCCAATGCTTATACTAACTACGCCCACAAAAAAAATTTCGGAATTTATAGATCTAACATAAATTATCATACATAGTAATACATTTCAACCATATTCTCGATAATTAAATTTATTGAATCTTTTTTATGATTATTTATTTATATTAAATTAAGTTGAAAATTACAAAATATTGTTTTGTACAGAATCTTTGGTAATTTTATTTGGATGAAGTCAAAATGATTTGCTAAATATAATGCGCTAGGCTCATCATTTTGCACGCATCCTGAGATATTTTAAATATCTTTCATTTTATTAAGTAGCAGCATCCCATGTAAAAATGTAAAATACAATTAATTTTACAAATAAATATATATTTTTTTGTTTATAATCTAAGACTAAATATATATATCGATCGATTTATATATAAAAATATACTTATTATGTGGGAGAAAAAATACCTAGAAAATCGTAATAAAAACATATTTTTGTGCGCACATACAATAGATATTCATTACGAGAGTAACTAAATGTACTATAAAAAGATCTACAAAGTATCCTTTATATTCGCTGTACCTAATAAATTTTATGTCTTATACGTTAGATACGACGTTCACTTAATGAAGGACTTGAGGCCACCTTCACATTTGTGGATATATATCACATTGTAATCACGTGCAAATCATATGTGTGTCTGTGTCGAATGTGTGTTATCACCAATCCACATATATGATTGATGATAACATAAATATGGAGAATCGCACATAAAGATGTGTGATAACATTTGTGGATGTGTAATCACATATCATGTATGTGGAACTGTGATCTCATATTATGTGCTATGATGTGGAACCACATGTGTGGAAATATTGACGTATATGGCTATGCAATCAGAGGTATGGATGCGTTATCACATATATTAGATATGTGATCACATGAGTTAGTTCAGAATAATTTAAAAATAATGATCCTCTTGGTGATAGCTATAAATGACCTCAAAGATTTATATTTTAGAAATTCCCTTTGGACATCTGCTAAGTCTTATGTGTTTTAATTAAAAATTGTAAAATAAGATAGATTAAGTATTTTTTATTTTTTACTTAGGTTGGTTAGCTATTCTATTAGTGCAACAAGTGGCTGAGTTATACAAATTTCTTGCCCATTGACAATAATGACATGTATTGGTCTGATCATCTTCCGCTTACCATTAATTGTAATTTACTTTTAACATTAGGAAAAGTGAACTTTAATAAAACTGTTATTAATAAAATTAAGTGGGGAAATAGAAACAAGGAACAAATTGATTGTTATTTTAATATCTGTAACGATCAGTTGAAGCAGGTTATTCTTCCTAATGAGTGTGAAGACTGTTTTAAAAAGATCTGTCACAATAAAAGTCATAGATCTATTATTGATAAATTGTATGACTCTCTGATAACAATATTGACTAAAGCAGCCACAGTATCTTATGAAATAAAGGGTGACAAATCGAGTGCTCGTATACCACATGGGCTAAGAGGCTGGAATATACATGTAAATGACGCACATAGGGAAGCTAGGTCTAAATTTCTTATGTGGGTTTGGTATGGCAAGCCCAATAGTGGTACTCTGTATAATGAAATGGTAAATAGTCGTAAAATCTTTAAAAGTAGACTGAAATGGTGCCAAAATCATCAAGAACAAATAAAGATGGATGCGCTTGCCTCTCATCATAGTAAGGGTGATTTCGGAAAGTTCTGGAAATCCACTAACAAACTAGGTTCTGGACTTGGTTTGTCGGCTGTTATAGACGGCGTGGGTGAACCCCAAACTATAGCAAACCTTTTTAAGGATCTGTTTTCTGTACAGTCTTCACAGAAACTATCAGTTGGGGTGCCTGCTGCTGAGACTCATTTAAAATATGTTAACACCTTTGTAAACGTTAAAACTGTTACGAAAATTATACAGTCAATGACTAGAGGCAAATCACCTGGCCACGATAGTCTCAGCATCGAGCACCTCCAGCACGCCGGGCCTCGCCTTGCTGAGTTGATAGCGTTTCTTTTTAACTTGTGCATAGTTCATTCATACTTACCGCTAAAGTTGATGAGAACGGTGGTGGTACCGATTGTAAAGAATAAAACAGGAGATTCGGCTAACAGTTCGAATTATAGGCCTATTTCTTTAGCAACAATCATAGCTAAGATACTCGACGGTGTGCTTAGTGCTCAGTTAGATTGTTATTTGCACATTCACGAACTGCAATTTGGATTTAGAGCTCAGTTATCCACGGAAAGCGCAATTCTGAGTTTAAAGCATGCCGTCGGGTATTACACTGAAAGAAACACTCCTGTATATGCTTGCTTCTTGGACCTATCGAAAGCTTTCGATTCAGTCATATACAACATCTTGTGGGAAAAGCTGCAGCAGGTGGGAATGCCTACAGAAATGATTTTACTCTTTAAATATTGGTATAATAATCAACAAAATTTTGTTAAATGGGCAAATGAGTACTCAGAGCCGTATAGGTTGGTTTGTGGGGTGAGACAGGGAGGGTTGAGCTCCCCCAAGCTTTTTAACCTCTATATCAATGCGCTGTTAGAGGGACTCAGCGGCATGAGTGTCGGATGCCATATCGGTGGCGTTTGTTTTAATAATATTAGTTATGCCGACGACATGGTGCTGCTGGCTCCCTCTGTCAGTGCTATTAGAAAAATGCTGGCTTTTTGTGAGTTATATGCTGAAGTGCATGGATTGGTGTACAATAATAAGAAAAGTGAATATCTAGTCTTCAAGGCTGGGAACAGATTACCGAATAATGTACCTCCAATAAAGCTTAACGGGAAAAATCTTGTTAGAGTACACCAATTCAAGTACCTGGGCCACATTGTCACAGATGATCTAAAAGATGATGCAGATATTGAACGAGAGCGCAGGGCGTTGTCGATCAGGGCGAACATGTTGGCTCGCAGATTTGCTCGTTGTTCAACACCAGTTAAGATCACGCTTTTTAAAGCTTACTGTACTTCTTTTTATGCGGGCAGTCTGTGGGTCAACTATACTCAGAGATCGTATAGCGCGTTGCGTGTGCAATACAATAACGCCTTCAGGGCATTGCTGGGGCTGCCGCGGTACTGTAGCGCCTCGAGTATGTTCGCGCACGCAGGGGTCGACAGTTTCCCGGCCATTCTCCGTAAAAAGGCAAGCTCTCTTTTAGGGCGAGTCCGCGGCAGCCGCAACAGTATCTTGAAGGCTATCGCCGACAGTGGGGACTGTCCGCTGATCCGGCATATGTGTGACATTACCAAGTCACTATTAGTTATTAAGTACTAACACTAGATATTAAGCTTTATTGCAATTTACTAACATTTTTGGATCATTGGTTGTCCGATTAATAAACATTTTTATTTTTATTTTTATTTTTTATTTTTTAATAAAAGTAAAATCATGAATATTAATAGTATCTACAGTTTATATATAATAATATTTTCAGATTCAGGCTTTAATTTATATTTTATATTGTATAGTTAACGCAATAGTATCACGTTAGAAAAATATAAAATTTTTATAACTTGAATATGTTTTGAACTTCTATTCTATACTGTATATATTTTATCTGTTAACATAGTCTGTGTTGCCTATGGATTATGCCTGACATTTTCTTTACAAACTATCGTGTCTATTTTTTTATAGATGTGAGACTAGGCGTTAAATAATATTAAATAATTATAATAATAAAAGTGTTAAGAAAATATATATACTAGTGTTATTAATGAATAAAAATTGATTTATAATTTACATATTGGCTATACACAACGAATGATATTAGCGTAAATTGCGTGATACAACTTCATTTAAGTGTACCAATCTATATCCAATTACTAGTTCGAGTTCTAGAAAATATTTCTCATCATAAAAATGAGTTCAGCAGCAGGACCAAGTGGAACGCGGAATTTTAAAGTGGTTTTGTTGGGGGAAGGCTGTGTCGGCAAAACATCCCTTTTACTTCGATACATAGAAGACAAATTCAACGATAAACACTTGACGACTTTACAGGTATAGAATATTGTTCAATATTTTGCAACATTACTATATTCAGAATGATTTTATAAATCTAAATAATATTCGTATTGATTACCATGCTTAGGACATAATTGGCTCAATAATATTTATATTATGAAAGACGTTTTTCTAATAATCAAATTAGTAAAGTATATTATTGTCACGCGATGTTACTATATATTGCTGTTCTTTACAAAAATTAACGTAATCTAAAATACTTTACTTTTATATTTATATCAGAATTTGTCAAAAATACTACAATTAAATGAAAAAATATGTATGTTAATATTTAAAAAAACAGTGATTTCATTTATACATTTGCTTCAATTGTAAGATTTCTAATCTAGTTACAGTTATGTATATCATATTGGAAATTATATGTTTTGAGTTATTTCATTTACAAATATTTTTTCTAGGAACAAAAGTTAATATTAAAGGCTAATGTGTCAGTTCTGCCAGGCAAAATCAGAAACCTTGCAAGTCCATTTTAGAATCCTCTTATATCCTAAAATTCTTATATGTTATTCTGTATTTGCTTATGGTTAGAGATACTTATTTATTTTTAATATGTTATGCTTATAGTTATGGTGCTTGATAACCTGAATTTGCATTTTAATATTCAGTACTATACCCTATATATTTTGGCATGAGACAAAATGTACACAATGAAATACTGTTTATCAAACTTTTATATAACCTTTTAATTTATATTTAATTTTCGTCCAGGTTTACTCATGGTTATAATATAAACAAAACCAATATAAAAAAATAAAGTAAATAAAAAAACAACTTTTCACTTAACAAAACAAGGAACTTAATAAACTAATAAGTCCATAAATCCATAGGTATTTTCTTAAAATAATATACTATATTCAAAAGATATTTCCATTGAGGCTAGCTTTTATTTTCTATTAAATGTAAATAATTTTGTTTTTAATGCAATAAAGAATATTCTATATATAAATCTCCATCAATCATGACCGTATAGGTCAAATAATTTAGTTATTTGTTTACCTTTAATATCTAAATATAATATTATGTGCAGGCAACATTCCTCAATAAGAAGTTGAACATCAATGGGAAACGCATCAACCTATCCATCTGGGATACAGCCGGTCAAGAGAGGTTCCATGCTTTAGGACCCATATACTACCGCAATTCCAACGGAGCCATTTTAGTTTACGATATCACTGATGATGAATCTTTTGGAAAGGTAAGAAAATCTTGTTTTCTCTTACTTAACACTGTATTCTACATATAGTAGGTAGTTGTCTTCTTGTGTGTGTGTTTAGATTAATAATCCTATTTGAGCTTTCAACTGACATACACTAGCTGAGAGGATGTATTCAATAATAACTACAATTGCATGCATGCTTTGTCAAATGTATTATTCGACTTGGAACCTTGAACTGGCTGCTATTTATTTATACTCTGATTGTACAATCAATGTTTATAGTTTCTGGAGAATGTTTATTTTTAAAATATAATATTGTAATGTGAGTAACGGGTTTTATTTCTAATTCATATGTATATTATTTTTTGTAATCTTCTTTCTTTTCTCTTGAATTTTTCCAAGAGGTGCAGGTTCAAATCCAACTGCGCTAAATTTTTTATATGTTTTCTAAAAAATGTATTTTTCTTTCCTACAATTTAAGTGTCAACACTTTTAAAATTGTAAATAAAATATTTTGTAAATTAACAGGGTAAGACCGATATTAGGTGCAGCGTGAAGCTGAAAAAAATATTTGATTCAACATTAGGGCACTGGGGACTCATCTTACCCGGTCGGACATATTTTAAAAATGAAATTTAGATTAGACTTGTCCTACTAACTAATTAGAATCGTCCTTGAATATAATCTAATTAGATCAGTGGTAGTCACGCGTAGGCAAAGTAAATTTGCAATTTCTTTGTGGTAGTAAACAATATGATATGAGATAACGGAATTCGCTACACGCTACCCTATATCTATTTCATACGTACTACTTACCTAGAGCTACTTAAAAAGAAAACTTTTATATTATACTGCCTTCAACTACGGTATCTTACGTTTCTTCAAATAGAAAACAATATAGTGCATTTTATCCTTTGAAGCTCTGAAGGTTCCCGTATATACAACATTTTTCATTGTTACTTTGCTCCTATTGGTGTATGTATACTAGGGCCAACAAATAAAAAAAAATATCTCGTCCCTTTCAGTGGAGGTGGACTCTTTAAGTTTTTAAATATATAATATATATTTTATCTTTTCACCTCCTTAGGTGAAAAACTGGGTAAAGGAACTGCGAAAGATGCTCGGATCAGACATAGTCCTTGTGATAGCCGGCAACAAGATTGATATGGAACATGAGAGGACAGTGCCGCAAGATGAAGCTGAGAAGTATGTATTATATATTTTTAGTTTCACGCTGTATCCCGCTTGTGGCTTCAGCTGCACGCTGTATCCCGCACACAGCAGGGTAGGCAGAGGGAACCTGGTGTAAAGACACTTCGTTCCCCACTTTCCGAAGACGGAGCTACAAATTAAAATATTAAATATTTGATTTCTCTGTGTGGGAGTCGAAGCCACATCCGTCGCGATTACAGTCGTGCCAGTGTACTCCTGAGTCACGACGGGCTCACCAAATATATGGTTTCATATAAATAAAATATATATTTTTTTTATAAGCTTCACGCCTTATTCGAATACAGCAGGGTAGACAGAGGGAACCTAGTGTTAAGACACTCTGTTTCCCGAAGAAAAAATAATCCATCTTTATTTTCATTTATTTCTATACAAACTTTTCTCACTGATGTATTTTTATAATTCCAATTCCATTTTATGAAACCAGACGTTGAATAAGTTGATAGATCAGTTTGCATATTCATATTTTGTTTTAATAATACTCCTATTTAGTTAGACTATTATTAAAAAGTCGCAAGTTTGTTGCGTGCAATAAAACAGATCTTTACAATTAGTCATTATTGCTTATAATTCCGATTAAAATAGACTACCTATGATTTAAAAGAAATATCTCTTGCAAGGGAAAGCGCAGCGCAGGGGTACAGTGTGCGTGAGCATTTCTCACGCACACTGTACACTCCATTAGGTTCACTTAACACTACGTTCTCTACGTACATTATGTGCAGGATAAAGCGTGAAGCAATATGTTTTACATTACAATTACAGTTACGCAAAAATGGTGGGCGCCAAACATTTCTACACGTCAGCGAAATTCAACCAAGGCGTCGAAGAGCTGTTCCTAGAGCTGACCAGGGAAATGGTGGAGCATTTCGATCAAAAAACCAACACCGATGCGAACAGGTCCTCCAGGGTCCTGGTGGTTGAGGATGAGGCCCCGGCCCAGTCCTCGTGCTGTTCAGGCATGAGGAGCAATTAGGTTTTCAATTTTTTTATGGAAATTATGTCCATATTACTTAGTATATTTTGAGTACATTGGGTACTAACTAGTATTGGGTACGTGACGTGTAATTTTTTTTTTACAATCGTAGCTAATGTTATGTATTATATATTATTGTCGTCGTATTTTTATTGTAGATAGTAGGTCCTTTTTTTTCTTTTTTTTTAATAGGATTTGAACCCATGATTATTGTGTAGTCAGTCAATTTTTTAAATTTGGTTATTGAAGTATATCATCTTTTGAATCTATTCTTGTCAACTTAGATTATTAAGGAGTTTTTGAATAATGAAAATATGGTGTAAATATTTTATTGTATTTTTTTTGTCATGTACCCTTTTAATATAAGGTTAATTGAATATCTATTGACCATTTATTTTGATTCATTATTTTTAGATATTACTCCTTATGAAATCGATTTAGTCAGATATCTGTGTATTTTTTTAAAATTAAATCTATTTTTCGCTAACATTTATACACAACGCTTTAAACTGGGGATGTTAAGGATGTATCATTACGAATATAATGTTTTTTTTTTAATTTTATTATTCAAAAATCTGTCTGTTTACCCTTTTGTTATCCTTTAGTATGGATAATTTTTGTTACGGTTATATATATAAAAATGTATTCTTATAACAGTGACAGCTGTTTTTGATATTGGTTGTTTATGTTTTAATAACAAAAGCTCTTCGTACTTGTTTTCTTCTTTAGTGCGTCGGCTCGATCACCCAAAATCTCAAAAGTTTATTAAAAAGTCTCATTTAAATCCCAAAACTTTTATATCGTATTTGATTATGTATGAACATAAATATATTGATTATACAGATAGTTCCTTGTTCCGGATATCCCATCGGTTTGGTTACGTTTGCGGAGTTATAATAGCCTTTTTATCGTCGTAACGTCCCTGTTATAATAGACTTTTTTATACAAGCTATATTTTTGTGGTATGCGCTCGAATTAATAATTTAATTGCAAGGCAATTAACATTTATTTTTTCTATAATTTTATTATGGAGGTACATGATTAAAACGTATTTTAAATGTGAACAAGTAAACTATTCTTGTTTTTATGGAGATTGTCTTATCTGATACATTATTATCGGTTTGATAAATATAAATAGAAAGGAGTAATGATCCTCAAAATGTAAAATTATCATTTTTTTTATATAATTATGTTGCTTTTAATATATTTATGATATATAGAGGCCAGTCGTGGCGCAGCGGCACGAACTGTGACTGTAAAACCGATTGGTTATGGGTTCGATCCCCACTCGAGGAGATGAAATATTTACTTAAATTATTTATGTTTCCATTTCTTCGCTCTGGTGTCGAGGCAAAGCGCGGCGTTGAGTTTTGCCACTCAACACGCAATGCCTACAGAATTCGGCAGAAAGTGGGGAACAGAGTGTTTTAACACTAGGTTCCCTCTGCCTACCCTGATGTGTGCGGGATACTGCGTGACGCTGATTTTGATTTAATATATTTTTTTAATATTTGCATGCATTACTGTGAAAGCCTTATTTCAGTTAATCATAGGATTTATTCCAAAAATCTTGTCGTTTCTAATGCAAGCTTTACATAACATAGACATAGTGTGTAAAAATTGGAACAACTCTAAGTTATTTCACTATATTTAATAATATTTCTTATACATTATTAAAATAACAGATTAAAAATAATATCTGTATAGTTAAATAATTTTTCTGTATGTGAATTGTTCATGTTTCTATTGTGGTAGTAATTCTTTGTGATTTTTTTTTATATCTTTTTTACATAACAAGCATTTTTAAAATAATTGTTTTTAATAAAATTATTGAAGCGATTTAAAATGCGAAGTTGCTCTGCGAATCATTCCTTCAATGTGCTGATGCAAATGTTTGTTAAGTTTATTCTAAAATATATATATAATTCTATTGTCTTTACAAAAAAACTGAACATATTTTATTGAAATACATTTATAATATTACTTATAAAAATTAAAAATTGAACATAAATATAAGAACATAATGTAAGGGACAAAAAGTAAAAGCATAATGGCTGCCATATTTGACGTTTATTTTCAAATTGGATGCTTGTGCCAAAAATTTAAAGAAAAAAATATATTAAATTATGCATAATATTGATTTCATAATCTAAAATGCCTTTTATTATGTTAAAAACTTGATGGGTAACTATTATTTATATTCATTATTTATTTAATATGTCTCATTTATATATTAAAAATAATTATTACATGGGAGTATAGTCCAGTCGTTGAGTCGTGGCCACCCTGATAATTGATTTTTTGTGACTGATAACTGATTGATTTAATGTGCAAAAGTTCAGAAAACGTAATTTTGGTGTGGTCACCGTACTGTAGATCTAAACAAGACGACCCCATTCCGGTCCTGTTAACGGCTTTCGTTTATATATAATATAAACTAAATACGAATGAATGCCTACAAAAATTTTATTGTGATAAATAAATATATTTATTATTAATAATATTATCTACCTATTTATTAGATATGACCTAAATGATATTTATAATATATAATTGAGATATATTAATTAAACAACATTAATAAGTGAAGCAACCCTTTTTTACTCCTTTTTACGAAGTGGAGAATTATTAAATTTGGCACCGTTCTAGTTTATATAGAAAAAAGTGCAGAACGCAAATTTGTATATATATATATATATATATATATATATATATATATATATATATATATATATATATATATATATATATATATATATATATATATATATTTAAATAGCTCATTGAAACCACATGAAATTAATTAAATAAATTTAACACACACTACCCCTTGTTTAACAATATATGTATACGTTTGTATCGTCGTTGCTATGGCAACGCGTTTTGTACACGTTAACTTGTTTCGCCATATAAATAATGGTTCCCTACAAGTGTTTGTCCCTACATAATAATATAATATATTAATATTAAATAATAATTGGCTGCGTGAGAAATGCCTTGTCTAAAATTAAATGAGCTGTGAAGAAAATATTTCACTATAGTTATATTTCAATTCTATGTATTTAATATATTATGTAGATATATTATAGAATAGTAAACTGAGTAATGTCTATTTATTGTATGTTAAACGTCTGTGCTCATTATGATGAAACTTTTCTTTTGTTTTTATGTTTGTATTGCAACGTATTGTTGATTTGTCATTAAATCATTTTGATTTGTTTTTTATAGAAAAATTTGTTTAAAGTGATTGATATCTGGTCGTAGTTGTTGTTAATTTGATACTTCTTTTGCTTACTTTCATGAAATTTGTAATTTTTACGAATTTAAAACTTTATATTAGGATGTATTCTATGGATAATTGGAATAAATGTTTTTGTTAATAATTTTAGATTTTTCATTTCATTCATTACAAACTTATAAAAAAAAGAGTAGTAAATTTCAAAAGACCTTAAACTAAAACTGTGAATTAATTAAAATAACTAAGGCATCTTATAGTTTTTTTACCTCCTCACTGTATCCCGCGTATAACAGCACAGTATATAGCAGTAGGCTAGGCAGTAGAAATCCAGTTTTAATAATTCCCACGCACCGCCCAATTTTGGACACGTGTGTTGAGTTCTGAAACTCAACGCCGCGTCTTGTCTTGTTACCAGAGATATAAAAAAGTGTGAGTCATATCCCAGGAAATCGAAGCTACAACTGTCGCGTTTACATTTAAACGCATCGCCGCTGCCCCACCATGACCTCGAAGAATGAAGGCATCATAAAATGGTCTTTTTCATTTTATATTGGTAATGATGCGGAGTTTTTTTAGACATGAAATGTCAATTTTTTCTTTTTTTTATTTTTTTACTCGTTTTAGACATTTTTTTGTATGGACGAAATTATTGTTTTTAACATATTATTTAATGTGTTTTTTACACTTAAATCTCTATACAGAGATGCTAACAACTTGATGAGAATGTAGGGCTTAAAGGTTTAGAGTACTAGAACACTTTTCAAAAAGTGACAGTTCAAATCCCAAGATTTGAAGGTAGCGGACAAAAATTCTAATTTATATAATAAAAGTTAAAAGACCAGAAAAAGAAATGAAGACCAGAAATTTCTCATTTAATTGTTTATCTCATCAGACCGGACAAATCAAACATACTAAATAGAAATCAACGTCCAAAATTCCTTTGTAGTAAATTAATTAGAAATATTTCAAATTGATTTTAAGTCTGTACAACATATTTAATTTTTTTTTTTAATTTAAAATTTAATTTTATTTTTAATTTAATTTTTTATTTAGAAATTTACTCCGAAATAATTACTAATTCTTCAAATTTATAGTTTCCATCAACATTATAGGTAAAAGAAATAAAACAAAATAACATTTAAACAAATCTATTATTACCACTACATAATATTTACTCACGAGGCCGCAATGACACCAAAAACAATCATTTACTTAGAAACCAACAAAATATAATAACATACTGACTTAATTATTAAAAAAAATGCGTAACTAAAATGTTTTTAATACAATACAATCCTCTAATAATGTAACAATAAAATAAAATTACATATTGGCTTTGGTAGTACATAAAGAGTTTTTGATATTTTACATATGAAAGAATCGAACCCATGATCATCGCGCATTCATTCCGACACAGTTCCACTGAGCCGTGATAGAGTAACTTAAAAATAAGCGATTATACGAGGATGGCGTATAAAAATTGGAAAATTTGTGAAATCAGATTCATAGGAACATGTTCGAGTAGTCATTTTCTGGTACAAGTACTCTAGTTGTCTTATATCTAAATTGAATGTTACGCTAACATTTTTTTATGTAGGCCTGTAGAATAATATTCTTATTACTATTTAATATGACATCAAATGCAACAATAAGTATTTAATTGGCTTTTTATGTTGTATTTGGAAATTTAAAAAAAATACAGTAAAATAGTACATATAATAAAGCATTCATTCGAGTTTTAGAAAGATTTATCATATTGATGATACTCTGTTTATTTTTAATTACAACAAAACAAAACTCGTTACACGATTACAATATAGAAAAAATGCTATTGTTATAATAATTTACTTCCATTTATTACAAAACAAATGAAATCTTTGAGAAACATAAAACTTGATTTGTAAATGTGCATACATCTCTTTATATATTTAATTATTAAACAAAAAAATAAGAAACTCTTAGCTGCTATTATTACGAGAATAAACAAAATCATTAAAACAAAAGCAAAGTACTTTATACTTTAAAAACCTTATGTTATAGGAAAACTACAATTTGTAGCATACTATATAAGCCGGAATTTAACACAGATTATATATGATATACTAGGGACTTACTCGCGGCTTCGCCCGCTTGAACTATATACTAATCAAAATTACTGTTGTGTCCTGATAACAATATCTTTACACACAAAGTTAAAGTTTCAGCCAATTCAATAAAATAGACACAAAATGTTTATGGAATTTTACCAAAATACAGTACTGAAACTGAATTCGAACTTGTTAAACTGTTTATGTGACGGACAAACAAGACAATTTTTGTTAAAATAATTATTTTTTGTTCTATTACTTTAAGTAAATGCCCCAATAATAAATAGCATTTCTCATAATTTGTATTTATAAATATGCTTAATTGTATTATATATATATAAAGAATGAATCATATATAGAATAAAATATATATTTTAAAATATTATATGCACTTTAAATTATTGATATATTTAAAATTTCTTTTGAATATTCTAAAACACCATTATTCTTATTTAATTTGTACAGTATTTTTTTAACTTGTATTCTAAATAACTTACTGTTGAATCTTTATATTGTGCATTTAGACAATTGTCAGACAATTTATAATTGAGATGTTGACAAAATTTAAAATCTTTATAAACGTAAAGTAAACAAAAAAAAATATAAAAAAAGTAATAATAGGGTTAAATACAAGAATTATTCATACATATTTATTTCTTACATGTTTCAAGATTTGTACTTTTTAATTTTTTTTTATATTTGCAAAAATGCTGGTAAAAAACACAACATTTCATCACTCACAGTCAATTTAAATCAAACCAATTAAATTTCAATTTATATCAACATCTCCGATTATATTATTATAATATACTTATAATAAATGCTCTATATGTATAGTTCAAGAAGTCTTGTATTAAATGTACATAGTAGCAAATAGTAGATTGGACAATAACTTCATATAAAGTTAGTTCAGTTCTGTCATTATTTATGAATTGTATATATTGAAATATGTTTTATTTTTGGCCGATTTAACCGACTGTGTCATGATAGTAATGTTATGCGAGTGTAATAATTAATCCTATGCATTAAGTTAGCTTCAAATCTACTGTTCCTTTTAATAATGGTTCAAAATATTTGTTTAATATAGAGAATTGAGTGACCAGTCGCTAAAGTAAAAGATCAAAAAAGAAAAAAATGCCTTTTTTACTTATACATAAATAAATACCAACAAAAAAATATTTATTATTCTTTTTATTGCAAACGTAAAATATGTAATTTAACCATAACCATTAAGCTCTATATCGCAAATAGCTAACAGCTGAACTTTTGGATATATGAATGGAAGAAAAAAAAAATCAAATTGGTGCTAAAGAAAATTAATTAATCAGGTTTTTGGACGTAATATCTCAACGAAAAATGATTGAAATAATTTAATGTTACACTTATGTGTATATTAATACTACAATAGTAGTATAGAGACGAAAAAAAAAATTTAATTATTTGACCATTTTAAAATTAATTATGTTAATGCTTCTACGTGTAACTAATAAATGTGTATACACAATACCATTTATATTATGATTAATATTTTGTAATTATTTATCCCATTACACCCATGTAAATTGAAATCCTTTTCTCATTTCAGATTAAATAAAAATAAAGAAATTTTCAAATAATGAATTATTATTTTATATTTTGTATTATGTACACATAAAAGCATTTACTAAAACATCATTCTATATTTTTATATTTCATTTAACGATTTTCATTGTCAAAATTCACGAAATTCAGTCACTAATCGGCTACCTTTTGAAATATACTTATATAATATGGCGAATAGATGAGATAATAGCCATACCCATAATGTGTTTACCAACTATGCCATAGAAACTTCTGTAGTACTTCCTAAGCATAGCTTACTTCATAATGTAACTTAACATAAATACAATTCTTTTTATTAATGCGTTGAAATGTGATACGAATGGACTAGATCAGTGATTCTCAACCTTTTTTTTGTTGCGGTTTATACAATACATATTTAACGATTTCAAAATTTGGCAGCACACAAAACAAAAGATATAAATTATTCACTTACTTAAAAATTATACACACTGCATAAATAGTTTATGATAAAAAAATTTAATATATTTGCAAAATTTGGTGGAAAACTTTTGAAACTTGGCGGCCCACAAAAGTGCCGCGGCACAGTGGTTGAGAACCACTGGACTAGATCACTACATACAGTACACTCGTTGCTTACATTAACTCTCTGCATAGGAGTGTCTCCAATCACACCACAGAAAGCGCACAAAATGAGTCGTCGTTACGTGCCGTTTCACACTTCCAATAGACACTATCCCAACACAAAAAAAAGTACAAACGTAATTACATTACACATATTAATGTCTGACATTGGTGTCATAATTTCTGTCGTAGTCTAATCGTACCTGAACTATTGGAAATATTGGTTATTTTTTATTTAGAAGAGGACTCCAGAAAAACCCCCGAAACATATATACTAACCATATAATAAACCCCAAATATAATAATCACTTATTGCAATTATTTTTCATTTGCAACGCCAAGTAACGTAATTTCATCATAACATTATCAGATAGATATATATGGGTGTTCCGTTTTGTATCACTAAAGTCGTAGATGCACTGTTTTTTTATATCACATTTTTTTGTTTCTTGATCGTGTCACTTGTCCGAGTCGACATCTTTAGATTTTTTCTTGATTGATTTATTTTTTGGTTCTTTAACTTCTTCGATTTCTATAATTTTCGCTTTTTCGATGTTTTCTTGTGAAGCGTCCAAAGGTGGAAGGTCTAGCAAGTATGGCATCATGCTTCTTGATTTCTCTTCGGCGGACAGCCATTCCATCTGTAAAATTTGTTTTTTGTTATATATTTTATCGTTTATTTAGCGATGTATGTATAGAATCAGTGTAATAACAGCAATTTTCTTATTCATTAATTAATATAATCAATATCTTCTTAATTTGAAATAATTTCTATAAAGCTTTCTAAATAATAAAAACACAACTTAAAAATACTATTCCAAAATCTTTCAAATTTAATAAAAAATAGAACTAGTAAGTAGTACCTACATAAAATTAACAATTCTCAATCCATTCAACCCTAAACCAATACAAAATATACAAACACAAAAAAAAAAACATCACACAAACACAACACAAACCTTCTGCCTGTGATCCATAACAGCATCATCGCATATCTCAATGCACATCTTCTCCGTGAGGGTCCCGTTGGCGGACGCGTACGCCGCCGCCTGCCACGCCACGCCCAGCTTGGACAGGGCACGCCCGGACATGCCCGACGTGCGCTCCGCTAGCAGCGTGCACAGTGCACCGTAGTCGAATTGATCGACGTTGAGACGACTGGATTGAAAACGTTCATGTATTTTATGTCTGACATTGATCGGAAACGCTTAATATATCGATATTTTGTTGCGTTTTCAGACGATGTCTAATGTATGCAACTATAGGAGCGCCAAGTACAAAGTAAACAAATAGCTGCTAAAGTGGTTGATTTGCTAAAAAATTGAACTTAAATTATGAAATTTGAACCAAAAGTTGGCATTTTTTAAAATATTGAATGTATCACATTTTACATAAATCCATATAACGACTTACCGTTTTCCCTCCGAAGCTGGCTGAAGCACGAATTTATCAAAATACAATCTAATAAGACGCTCCCTCTCCTCAAACCCTGGTAGACCAAACTCGATCATCTTGTCCAACCTATCGTTTATGGCGGAGTCGAACTGTTGCGGCGTATTCGAAGCTAATACCAGCATGATACGACTACTCTGGTCTGAGGTGCGGTAGAGGAAAGCGTTGAGGGCCGCCCGGAGGTCCTCGCTCAGCTGTGTCGATGAACGCTTGTGGAGGAACGCGTCGGCTTCGTCGATGAATAATAAAACTCCTAGCGCAAAAAAATTACATTAATAAATATATTCTTATCATAATGAATAAATATATTCTTATTATATTTAATAAATATATTTCTTCTTTGTTACTGTTGTTGTTTTCAATATTTTTGTATTAAAATCTGCTTTTAGTTTTTCAAATATTGATACTTTTAATATAATACTTATTTAGAACACATATAAATTTGAACGTAGCGGGATTCGAACCCGCGCCTCCTGGCTTTGTTTTAGTCATATAGTAACACTGTAGTAACAAGACTAGATAAGTTATCAATTAAACCGTAATTATTGACATTGTCACAAAAAACCTGCTATATTTATTACTTAACAATATAGTTTGCATTTAATACTACAAATAATAAACAATATGAATATTCTCGAGGCCAGTTGTGGCGTAGGGGCACAAAGTGTGACTGTAAGTCCGACTGGTTGTGGGTTCGATCCCCAATCGAAGAGATGAAATATTTACTTAAATTTATATTTCCATTTCTTCGCTCCTGTGTTGAGGACAAGCGCGGCGTAGAGTTCTGCCACTCAACACGCAAGGTATCCAGAATTAGGCAGAAAGTGGGGAACGGAGATTCTTAAGCACTAGGTTCCCTCCGCCTACCCTACAGTGTGCGGGATACAGCGTGAAGCTGTTTTATTTTTTTATGTTTTATGAATCTTCTCAAGTTTTAAATTTAAAACATTCTCTAATTTACTGCTTAACAAAAATAAATAACCTATATATAACATTTACTCTGGTTTCCTACCTTTTCTGCTAGTATTGGCCCAATCGAACATTTTGTGTATGGCTGCCACCGCATGCTTGCCCATGGGGGCTACATCGCCGCCCGTCATTATGGCGTAATCCATGCCCGAGTGCTTTGCTAGTTTCTAATGGAAAATAAAACCATTACTTACTAAGGTGCTCAAAAAGTATTTATTTTAAAAATTTTTAAGCTTCACGTTGTATCCCGCATATAGCAGATAGAACCAACTGTTGAGATCTCGTTCTCCACTTTCTGCTTAATAATTCGAGGCATTGCATGTTAAGTAGCGGAACTCTACATCGTGAGTTTTTGCCTTGGTATGCGAAGTGAAAATGTTAATAAATAATAATTCATTCCACCGAGTGGGAATCAAACCTGCAATCGTTTTGTTTAAAAAAAATTAAGAATACAAGTGTAAACCAAGCGTACCTTAGAAAACAACGTTTTGCCCGTACCAGGTGGGCCGTACATCAGTAAATTTCTATAGAAACCCTTATTCATTTTAGTATTTTTCGTCGCAATTGCGATGTCTCTGAGGCGGTTCTCCAAAGTAGGCGATAGTACGACACCGGCTAGTGCGTCAGAAGGCTTTTTAAAACTAGCCACTGCCCTTTGAATTGTTAATATCGGATGTTTTACGGCCTCCAGTAGTGAAAATCTTGATGTTTCATTTACTAATGTCGGTTTACCTAAAATAAGTATTTTAATTAGTAATAGTAGCATATAAAATAAAACCTCATTCATCGTACTTATCGTTAGGCCAGTCTATTACTAGTACTTTTAGTGCCATACCTTCTCTATAGGCTCCAAACATGAACACCTTTGCCTAACTTGCTATTAACGAGAAAAAGAAAAAATCCTCATTCGTTACACCTCCCGATAATCTTGCCTAACCTAACTAACACTAACCAGTGAATTTAGTCCCATCTCTAATACTCCGCAATATTAAAAAAAAGAAAACCCATCGGCCATGCTTACCAATCCTGGCTTCAATGAATCTGGCGGTGACAGACGTGGCGCCCCTGGCGGTGTACACGCCGAGGGCCAAGAGGGACAGCCCGCCGGCCGCCGCCAGGGTCTTGTCCCAGTCTGTCACTAGCGCGTTTAGGCCTGTACCTATCACACTGCCCGCTGTCCTGTTCGGAGGAAAAGATGGGGATGGTTAAGAGTTATATACATAATATATAGAATAAAACATGTTATAAATATATATATAAATATCCCAAATGATATACTATGTAATGCCATGATAAATAATAATGACGGAGGTATAGCAATGGTATTGAAAAAAAATACTACAAGTTTCAGTGTTTTTAAAACGAAAACAAAATTTAAATTTGCAAAAATGTTTATAAAGTACATCAAAATTATTCGCTATCATATAATGAAGCAAAGCTGTTGATATGTCACATTTATATATAAAAATTTAAGGTAGCGGGGTTTAAATATGCACCTCTTGGAAACCGTCCTCCCACTGTGACCACTAAGTCTTACATATGCTCATCAAGCTATGTCAAAATCCTTGTGCTATTGTTACAATTTATTTATGTTGTTAGCCTCTGTCAATAACATTTTAGAAATTTTGAATATATACCAGAAACAGTTCACTTCACCTCACAAAATTAAACAATACATGTTACTCACTGTATACTTTCCAATATGGTGGTCCTGTTCTCCGCCGCCTTCAACCTAATCTGCTCTAGTGTTATATCTCTATTCTCTCTGTCGGCCTTGGCCCGAGCTCTGGCCTCAGCCTCGATTGCCTTCAATTTGTTCTTCTCACGCAACTCCATTTCGTGTTCAACTGTCGCGCGACGCATCGCTTCTTGTTTTGCTACGCTTTCTTCTTGTCTGTACAAAATTAAAATTATATATAATATTTTAAAAATATATTATTATTTTACACATTACATAGTCATACATAAATCAAAGTCATTTAAAATGTATATATCTTCTAGTATCAAGTATTTCTAAAACTCACTTTCTCAATACTTCCTCCTGGTTCTTCTGATGCTGGAGCAATTGTTCTTCGTAGCGAGTCTTCGCCAGTTGGTCTTGATACTGTGCCCTTATTTGATGTTGTTTAGTTTCCTCCTGTATGATAAAATAATATATCATTTAAATTACGTGTAGTTAAAAAATATTAAAATTCATGATGTAAGTATCAAGAACTTTAGTAATGTAAGGTCAAACTTAATCTCCAATGGGCTACAAGTTAATTACTGAAAAAATATACATACAACTTATATGTTTTTTTTTATATTTGTGGATCCTCTTAAACTAAGAAAGAAATCTCTTAAGAGATTTTAAAACATTAGTGATAATTTCTCATATCAGACCAAGAGTCCAAATTATTATTAGATAACCTATCACATATTTTTTTTTCAAATATATCAAGCCCATCTGATATTACCTGTAAAGTTTTACGCCTCTCTTCATAATCAACACGCTTCTGATCGACTTTGGACTGTTCAATGGCTGCCTCATACTCCTTGATTTTTGCCATCTGCTCCTGCTGCCGAGTGCTTTCTTGTAATTTGCTGAGATCCAGAGCATCTTTGGCATGTCCTTGACAAACATAGAAAAAAAAACACTTGTTAATTTAGCTTTCCACTAAATATAAAAAGATTATGTTGCAGAAAATTGTGTTATGTTTTCAAAACTAATTGCTTAATCAAAATAATTAACAAAACCAATATATTTAATAGTATGCACAGTTGTAAAATTACAAGACATGCAAAAGAAAAAAAATGTGATAAGGTAAAACAAATGCATTATTTTAAACATTTATATTTTTTTCCAAGCATTGTGACATGATCACATAACCTATATTACCATGTTCTAGTAGCTAAAACTCTGATATTTTTGAATGAAACAATAACTATTGTTACTTTACTACAAAACATTGTTTTCTATATATGAAGTACTCATATTCTCTAACATCTTATTAGTATTGGCTTAATAAATAATAATAAATATATTTTATTGCACATTTAAAAAAAGCAAATCAACATACAAACGTAAAGAATACATAAAAAAATACAACAAGGTTTAGAGTTACTGATAAGTGTACTACCTGTACGTAAATAAATT
This sequence comes from Heliconius sara, assembly GCA_917862395.2. NCBI lineage: Eukaryota > Metazoa > Arthropoda > Insecta > Lepidoptera > Nymphalidae > Heliconius > Heliconius sara. The sequence continues at coordinate 13,062,723 of OU860800.1, read as the reverse complement.
AGGTGCGAGTTAAAAAGAATTTAAAATCTTAACTAACCTATAAACTATGTATGTGCAATATTTATATAACATGTGAAATGAATTTTGCCACAATTTTTCCCAGCATGGTCAAATGAAAACAACTAAGCGTTATGAGACACATGACTCATACTAAGTGCCTGAGGTAATTATGACAAAAGGTGAAGTAGTCACCATCATTTAATAATGCCATATACCCTTCCTTCATCAATTGATTCACAAAAATCTGTGATTGATGTTGAGGTGCCATTTAAAATAGCATCTCAAGATCATTTGGACGTAAGAGTGAGAGGGTCTAAGATAAGCACATTGAATTTTTAAAAAATTACAATATCATTATAGAAAACTTTCATATTTTTTGCAAAATTGTGTTTATCTATCTATCTCACTATAATATGCTTTTGTCCAAATTGGAAGGTTTTCAAAAAGTCTGAACACCATTAATTGTCGAAACTCTTGAAAAGTAAGATTATATACAATTAATATTTAGTTACCACTGCATAAATCTTAGATATTTATGATATAAGTAATATTTAATTTAATACAATGCTATGCAAAACATTTTTAAGTTATATAATAGAGAAACAAGTAGTTACAATTTTCAAAAATGTTTAACATTTACAAATAAATTGGCAAATATCCTTTTAAGATTTGTTTTTTTTAAGGTTATCTTTTGCAGTAGGAGGGATGAGCAATATAATTATATAAATATAATTTAATTCTTCATATTTCTCTTACAGATTTTTTTTACATTGTATATTCAACATTATTAATACTTATGCAGTACTTATCAAGGCCAGTTTTGGTGCAGGGGCACAAAGTTTGACTGCAAGGTCGACTGGTTGTGATTTCGATACCATTTGAAGAAAATATTTTCATTTCTTTGCTCTGGTGTTGAGGCAAAGCAAGGCGTTGAGTTCCACTACTCAACACACAATGCCTCCCGAACTCGGTGGAAAGTGGGGAACAGAATGTCTTAACACTAGGCCACCTAACCTAAATAAGAATTATATTTAGGAAATATATTGTTACTTTAGCTTTTCAATTGTCAAGTGAACTACTAACTCAGGTCACAATTCTGATGAGAACAGAACAAGTACTCAACAGTCACTCTTTTCAAATACATAAAAGTAGAATTTTTAATCAAAGTGAATATTGTAACTGAATACTTTGTTTGGTCAAACAGACTTATGTCTGGAAGTAAATAAAGGTTTAAATAGAAACATATTTTTAGTATTAATAGTTGAAAAAATACTTATTATTTTTTCAAAGAACATGAATGATATATTTTTGTTTAAAACTGGCAAAATCTGGTGGAAAGAAGGCAATATCCTAAAAAAGAAAAAAAATAAAAATAAATATAAAGTGTATGCATATGATGAGACATTTTGTCTTTCACTTGTGTGACCCTCTGAACATAGCGGGATTTGAGCCCGCGCCTCTTTGAAAACCATCCAAGATTAGAAAAATCCAAAGAGGCGCTGATTCAAATCCTGCTACACTCAAATTTTTATGTTTCCTTAATAAATATTTTTTTTTCCTAAGTGTGGGATATCACTTTGAAAATGTATAAAAATATTCAAATAATTATAATATATTTAAATATATTTTTAAATTATAGTGCAGCAGCAAAGCATCTTACTACTATAATAAAGGTTGTGTGTTCAATCCCTAATGGAAAGTATGAATTATTTTTATTAACTTTCTTTGGTACGGATATAGTGAGGTCTTTCTATTTGATTATTACAAGGTATTGTAAATATTTGCATCATCTCATATATTATATTTGCATATCTCATAAGCATATTAATAATGTAACTTTGAGTCTATCCAATACGATGTTTGATTTTTTATATACTCCTATCCAAACGATACAACTAGTATTTTCACATTGTGAAATCTTTAAGTATATTGTATATATATAATAATATATTAAATTGATTCATTTAATGAAAAATTATCGTAAAGGAAATTAAAATAATTTGATAGGATTTCTAGTTTACTACTTTACTTAATATTTTTAATACATAATTAATATTCATCCAATAAGATTTTAGGTTAGGTTCAACCGCATTATGCAATACCCTAAAATGTGACTGATAAGGTTAAATACATACTTGATCTTTCCAGCTCTCGCGCAGCTTGGGCAGCTCTTTCTAGAGCGCTGGAATCAAATCTATAAGCCTCCATGGCCTTTTTCTCGGCTTTAGTTAAGGCAACAGGAGGAGCAGCGGATTCACCGCCGTTTGCCGGAGGCTCATCTGGAGGCGGTTGTTGAGGCCTACTGTATCCGAATATCCAAGACATGTTTTAAAAATGAGTAGCTTTATTCATTAAATAAGTGCTACTCCAAAGAAATCACAATATTTCCTATTTAATGAAACACACTACACAACGAGAAATCTTTGATCGATCACCAAAAGACACAGACCACAGACTATAGATACATCAGTACATTCAATTTGGAGGTGTCAAAGTCCACAGAGTATATAAGTATATGAAATAAAAAAAATAGATACATAAAAATAATGGCATATATCGTATGTTTGAATAATAACTAAAGTACTGTAATGTTTTGCAGTCTGGTTTTATACTAATTATATTTAATATGAAATTGTTTACCATGCTTATCTCATCTCGTATTATATAAATACTTTTATATATTTTAAATTATATGTTTTTTTTTATAAATCTTAAGATGTGTCTTAAATCTCTCTTGTCAATTCTCAATTTTCCATCATAGATCTTTTTTATCATTTTATTATCACTCATTCGTTCGACGTGCCCAAACCAGCTGAACACGTTCTTTTTCATTCTCACCGTGACATCCTCGCTAGTACCCAGTATGTTCCCATACCCAGTATGTACCCAGTATGTACCCACCCATTCTGTGTATTTTTGATGGCGGGTTCGATCACCTAATCTAACTCCGCAAATCCTACGAAGAGAACGCATCTCCATAGCATTTATCTTTCTTTCATTCTTCTGTAATACCCACGTTTCGCTGCCGTACAACAACATCGGTACCAGCATTGCGTTTGCCGTTGTGCCGACGTCTCGCCGTCTCATCAATACAGCTAAGGCACCATTAACCCTGTTACCGGCAGCAATACGTCTTTCCACATCCATCTCACCTGAGCATACTCTCCAAACATGCCATTTCATTCATTTATTCTAATATCTTACCATTTACAATGATCTTGCATTCCGTCCTTTCAAATACCAGAACTTATGTCTTATTCACATTACCATTCAGGCTTAGGACTATTATTTTCACACCCTTCTTTCAGGTCACTCAAGTTACCTACTTTCAGTAACATGCTAATTTGTTGACTTTCTTGAAGACAGAGAGATTTAGACATTTATTGTACCAGAAATAAGACACTTTTTTTTAAATTGTAACATTGCTATAGGTAGTAAAGTTTCAAGGGTATTGTGTGGAATAAAATAAATTTATACACTTTAATAGAATATATTTTAGGATTTTGTTATTAAAAAAATCTTTTACAATAGCTCAAAAAGTTCAAATATATATTTTCCTCAAAAAATTATCAGTTTTTTTACTGTATAATTATAATACCTAATAACTTAATCGTTAAATAAATATAATGAAAGCTGTTCATCAGGTTTAAATATTAAAAAATAGGTCATCTCACAAAAATATATGTATAAAATTAATTTTAACTTAAGACTAAAAACTTCTTAAGAAAATTCAGATTCTTATTATTAATTAATTAAATAGACAACCTAAAGAGATAAAATTTGTAAACTGGACAGTGCATGTTCATAAAAATACACAAAATGCGGACATGTTAGTAATATTAACGCTTAATCCTATACAAGATTCATAAAAGACACCAAATATTGACATTAGAAAAGGAATTTCTTAATATTGAACATTAAAAGAATATGTTGCAACTTGAATATAAATTTCACAATATATTATATTTTTTAATGTTAACTATTAAGATCTATATATTATTATCTACAAGACATATATTTATATCAGGGATGTTACGGAGTTCTGCAAACGTAACCGAAACTATCGTAAATCCAAAAAAAAAATGATATCCGTAACCGAATCTGATCAGAAGTTACGGATACTTAAATATAATTTGTTTTAACAGGTTTTTGATGTGGTCTGCCCGAACTGACACACTAGCGGTTGGCACTACAGAGTAGCGGTTGGTAGTACAGAGTAGGAATCAATATGAACAATTTAAGTTACCAGAAAAAGTAAAGAACAAATTTTGTAAAATGTCAGTTGCTTATTGATTAAATTTTCAAATCCTCTACAATTATCTAGTAACAAATAATCTGAAATATTATTATATCGTCAATCTAAACCGATACAGTGGTTTTTTTATATCCGTATCCGTATTGTATATCCGTAACATCCCTGATTTACAGAATTATATAATAATTATACAATAAGTCGTTATGTCTCTAAATGTGATGGATGAAGGAAGATCACTGGTTACATTCAGTCTAAGAGGCAGTATGGCATGAGATAGAATGTGCATGTAAACATGTATCTGTTCACGTTCCAATATATTATAATCGTAGAACATTTAAACGTCGATTTTAAATATATCGAAAACATTTTCAATATTTTAAGCACTCGGAACAAGGTTTAATATTTATTATATTTATTTTCATATTGCAACTGAAACTGTTCTACAACGTCGAATAACTTTACAACTTGTGTGTGTACATACATACATACAATACATATGACTATGCATTTTGTCTTGTATTGTAGATTAGAAGAATATTTCGAGCCGTGTCTGAGATTCGTACATTCTAATCTATCGAGTTATCAGTTAACAACTGTTTAGTAAGATTCATTAAGTGATTGTGGAACATCTTATCGCCGGTAGCGACCGAGATACGCACCGCAGTTCGGGCATTTGTGATGGACGTCCATGCAGCTGTCTATACAGCATGGGATTAGACAGCATCCAAGGAAACCTCTGTAACAATATATTTTTAACTAAGAAATAATACATATAATATAATTGTTAAACATTACCTAAAAAGTTCATTGTGGCGTAGTGGGACTGATGGAAAGCGAGATTGTCGTGGGTTCGATGAAAATAATTTATTGCATCTCATAGGAATGAGAGGCAATGAATTATAGTAATAGCGTTAGGTTCCACAACTCAGCAGACACGGAAAATGCAGGTCATGGAGTGTGTTCCCTGATAAATGCAGAACATAGCGTGAAGAATAAAATATCCAATTTTAAACTAAATAAAACATTGTAAAAAGCCTAACAGGAAAAAGAAAGATGATGCAAAAATCTCTTATCTCATTTCAAGACACTAAGTAATTGAATCACGCCCAGAAAACCGAATTAAAATATTTACAACGTTGTGTTGTTACGTAAAATTAAAGTGCGTATTTTAAGTTACGTTGTCACAAGCATTGCTCAATCTATCTTGAAAGGTCAGGAACAAAGGTCACCATATTTAATAATCCTAAGCTGTGAGATTTTTCGTAAATATTTACATTCTCTATATAATAAATATGTATAATTTTATAAATAATATCGCATACTTTTAATGATAAACCTAAATTACTCCTTATTTATTATTAAAATTATATTGTGTACAACAATGCAATGCAATGCAATTCAAATCTCCTTTTATGAACATTTGTTGTAAATTAAATTATATTAAAACAAGACAATTACTACAGGAAAATGTAATATTTAAATTGATTTTAACAATCTTTCTGTATAACACGAGTAGGAATAAGGCATAAGGCGGCAGATAAAAATAGCTGCACATTTCAAAATATTTCACAGATTGTATATTGACAGAAAATATCTTCTATTTAAATAAAAGTTCTTCTAAATACAGTATGAGTAGTAGCTCGAAACAAATGAATTCAAATTAAAAATTAACACCAGAAAACTTGATTAGTAATGCAGTCAAATACATTTACTATACATGTGTACTATTTTTTTTGGAAATGATGTAATATTGTAAGTTTTATGTTTAGAATAATAGTGTTGTATTATTTTTTCAAAATATATACTTTATATCATTAGTTAAAAACATTATTAATTAAAACATTATGTATCAAAGGCACAAAATGTGACTGTAACTCGACTGGTTGTGGGTTTGATCCCCACTTGAGGAGATGAAACATTTACTTAAATTTATATATCCATTTCTTCGCTCTGGTGTCGAGGCTAAGCACGGTGTTAAGTTCTGCCACTCAACACGCAATGCCTCCAAAATTTGGCAGAAAGTGGGGTATCTTAACACTTGGTTCCCTCTGCCTATCCTGCTGTGTGTGGGATACAGTGTGAAGCTGATATAAAAGCATTATTTGATTCTTAACTTTTTGATAAAAGAAATAGTGTATTAGTTTTATAAATATTATATATATATACTTCTTTAAAATAAGATTTATTGTTGATATCATTGTGTGTAGACATGCCTCAATGATTCTATCATGAAACAATGCTTTAACAGTTTTAATACTATAATTATAATGCTTAGCACAAACATTATTAACAAGAAATTATGCAAAATAAGCTTATGTCAATCTATGTTTCAATGAAACATGTAAAACTAAAATGATAACTAAGAAACATTTAAGGGTGTGGTGTATTCTCTAATTTACCAAATATTATTTAGAACAAATCTGAAATAACTTACCCTAACATACAAATGATTGTTCCGGAAACATAAGCAATAAGTCCTGGCTTGGTTTGTGTATAGGAATCCATTTCAGCATGGCAACTGGGGCATATCATGTGGGTGGGATGGGGACCAACTGGCACCACTGTGGTCACTATGGCTGGACCGGCAGCTGTGAAAAGAATAAAATTATTTTACAAGCTATAAGCATGCAATTTCATTTGTCTAAACCAGTTTCTCTGTTTAATATAGAAAGTTTAGAAGATAATTTTCTTAGCGCTCCTCACTACACTCATATAAGGAAACTACATGACAAGTTTCTGTTTTCTATGTTCAGTGTTTTAAATTATGTTAGCAAATGAATATTTTAATATTTAAATCAATCCACACTGCATTCTGCACACAGTAGGGTAGGCAGAGGGAACTTAGTGTTAAGACACTCCTTTCCCCATTTTCTGCCAAATTCTGGAGCATTGAATTAGCAGGCATATCTAGGGGTGGGCATTTCATTTCCTTGAGTATTGTTTGAACCCACAATCAGTCACATTTACAGTCACACACATGTGCTGTGTGCCACAACTTTTTTTATCTTCATTTTCATATTTAGCAGGGCAGGTAGAGCTTTGTGTTATGACACTCTGTTGTCTCATTGTCTGTTTTCTTATCAGGGTGAAGAGGTGAAGTTATTTATTTTTATTTCTTATGAAAATAATCCAGGCAGTAAATTGAGGCCAGTCGTGGCGCAGCGGCACGAAGTGTGACTGTAAAACCGACTGGTTGTGGGTTCGATCTCCAATCGAGGAGATGAAATATTTACTTAAATTTATATTTCCATTTCTTCGCTCTGGTGTCGAGGCTAAGCGCGGCGTTGAGTTCTGCCACTCAACACGCAATGCTCCAGAACTCGGCAGAAAGTGGGGAACGTAGTGTCTTAACACTAGGTTCCCTCTGCCTACCCTGCTGTGTGCGGGATACAGCGTGAAGCTGAAAATAATCCATTCCATGGAGTAGGTATTGAAATCCATGACAGTTACAGTCAGAAAAAAAATTCTTTGATCTACACATTGGCAAACATAAACAACATGTTAGAGTAAAAAATAGTATTATAATTTTATGATTCATTTGTTTTGTTCATAACTTATAAGTAACCAATAATGAACACGCATATTTAAATCCATAAAAGTCAATTGTTTAAATTCCTTTGACTAGAGATTAATAAATGTATATGTCACAAAATGTTATTAATATATTATTGTTATAACTTCATTTGTATTCTACATATAGCAGTGTATGTTATTTTTTTTTTACAATGTGAGAAATGAAAATAATCTCTCAGTAGGAACCCAGAACTATCATATTTTTACTTAGGTGCTGTGCTACTGCAACACAATATCTTATTTTTTTTTAATTTTATGCATTTTTTAATTATTAAAGAAAGAAATACATGTCATTTACAAGGGTAAGTGTAAGCATTAAGTTCCACTACTCAATATGCAGTCTAAACTAAAAAGTTTTGTTTGCCTTTGATTATAAAGTAATCACACTATGGCAATCTATGGCAAGTTATTATGATTAAAAATAAAATTTTATACTAAATGTTGTCAAAAATAAGGATTTGCCATATATAATATTTTTGATTTAGTCATAAAAGAAACCTGTGAATAAGGCTTAATAAGGCCTGAGAATATTCATATATACATATTACATATTATTAATTATCAGGATATATGTTTTACCTTCACTTCTGTCCTAAAATTATTAACTGTTACAAGGGCATATTACTCATGTCTCCAAATAATTGTGAGGTCATATTTAATAAAATATATATATTAACAATATATTATATGTAAGAAATTAAGCTTACTTGGTGGATATTGTGGTGTATAGGGACTCGAGGGCCCGACTCCACCAACAGCTTGAGAATAGCTCGGGGGAGCAGCCGGGGGAGGCTGCATCGTATGTCCGTTACCCCAGCCATATGGAGGAGGATTACCACTTTTTTCCATTTTTAGAAAAAGAAATAAATAATCACCACTCAACGTTAACGCTACTTAGTGCGCGCACTGTATAGAGTATACCTTCGCGTGATGCAATACAATATCGCTTCTATTTTTAGGTATGATTCCACCAACCAATAAAACACAAATGCTCATTCGTGAACTAAAAGGTTCATGAGTAAGTGAATAATGCGGTTTGATCAATTTAAATAATAACCAATCTAGACGCTCATTTATTGTAGGCTTTTTTTACTCTAATGTTATCAAAAATATTGTGTTTCTTTTTGCATTAGACGCCCGACCAAACAACGATTTTTTGCTTTGTTAATATATACGATTAAAGAATTGAAAATATAGACAAGAACCACAGACTAAAAATATTATTTCAAAAATCATCTATATTGTATAGGTAAAGTACCATATATTTTCAAGATATAAATAGACAAATGTGATTAATTGTAATATTAATAAAAAATAAATGGAATAATAAACAAAAAAAATTAAATATTTTTTTTATTTCGGTAAATATTACATTCCCTGGACATTATTAACAAATTTAGTTTGGGTATTTGCATATTTAACATTAGAATATGTTTTAGTAATATTATAAATTTTAAATTACTGCCATAAATAATTATAACGAACAGAAGAATAAATTAATTTTGAATGTTTCTCCCAATGTCATTCATAGCCTTTACCTCATCGACACACTTATTTCACCTACGTATTATACGATTAGCGTGGGTTTTCTGTAATATACCTTAATTTAATAATAGGTAGGCTGGCACACCTGTGTATATATCTATAAGTTATTATTTCATTGCACTTGAATCTTACGATAAGCCCTTTTTTCATCTGATAGCATTTTTAAATAAGCATTTCTTTTTAATATAATGGCAGCATTGGTCTCTACTAGGGCAGGAATGTCTTTATAGGGAATTTCATGATTTTTGGACGGCTTATTCATCATAGGTAAATAAAAACGATAATGGTATTTATACCTATCAAAGTTCAGCTAATTTTAATTGCATTTGACTATTAATTATTACCAACTGTCATTTATTTAAGTGGAAACCACAATTCATTATTTGTTAATTGTAGTGTAACAACAAATATTTTTTTTATCGTCATTTACCTACAAATAAATAAACATTTGTTAATATTTTATTGTTAATTGCAATTAAAATTTGCATAATTGTAATCGAGCCCTTAATAGTAATATACTGAGTTTGGCGCAAAAACCACGTCGTTATCAATATGCTGTGTTTGTTTTCGTTAATTCTACGCCAAGGATTGCATTATCATAATTTTGATGTGTGTTCTCATGTCATTTTCCCTATGTTTGAGTTAATAATGAATTAATAAAGAGTTCCGTTTTATCATCAAGAACAGCGTTGTTTCCATGATTTTTTTGCTGCTTGTGTCAACTTCATCTTTCACGTTAAATAAATTGGAAAAAAAGTAATATATTACTACTACACTTTTACGGTGCTAGTTATATTAATACAAGAGGAGAGAGGCCGGTGGCCAAAAAGCAATATAAAACTTGGACTACAACTCTACTTTATTGAGTTAAATACGTGACCACACAAGATAAAAATAACGAAACAAATGTTATTTCATTAAATTTACCAAGTACTGAAAGTCTTTAGAGACAATATATAAATTCTGTAGCTTAAATCAATGAATGTTAAGGCCAAAATTGCGCAATGTCATGCCTTTGTAACAAATCTTTAGATGCATATATTATTTTATTTCTATTTTTTACCTGGAAACACCATACCCAATGGGCGGGATAGGGTCGATGCAGGCATTCACCAATCCGGACGATAGACATGCGCAGGACGAATCCCAAAATTATTGATTTTGAGACTACATACTACAGTCTAGACGTGGTTCGTGCAGCAGCTCTATGTTTTAATAATATTTTTTCTCATTGTTCTTATATTTGGCTTCAAAATGTTTTATTCAGTATTTTCTGCTCTTGAAATGTTCTGACAAAGGATATAAAGTAAGTTACTAGTTTTAGTTTTACAAATTACGATTTTACAAGACAAAGACACCTGAAAAATCAATATAGTGCAAGGCATAATAAGGTGTGGCAGTATTTTTTTTTCTCATATGATTGCATAACGACAGCTAAAATTTTGCGAATCTTATAACACTATAAATTAATCTATAGATTGAATTTGTATTAAATTATGCGCAACCGCGATTTTTAACAAATTTGTTTAATTAAATTATTAAATTTGTTACTAGTGGTACTATATAAGAATACCTATTCTTATATAGTACCACTAGTATAAGACAAGCGTTAAAAAACTTATAAAATAAGTAACAAATTTGAGTTAGAGGCAAAATTAAAAAATGTAGGTCTACATTGTTTTTTTATTTAAATATTTTTGCTACTATGCATATCTTTGTTGTATTTTTTTAGCTTTATGCTATATATATATATATATATATATATATATATATATATATATATTTATGCTATATATAAGAGGGGACCTGAGATCCTACTGTTAAGATACTCCGTTCCCCACTTAGGAGACCGTTTAAGAATTCAGCGTAAAGTGCTCAGGCGAACTCTTATGGCATTGCGTGTTGACCGGCGGAACTCAACGCCGCGCTGTTGAAAAAAATGGAAAATATTAAATATTTCATTTTCTCTATAGGAAATCGAACCTTTACGCGCGTTTACAGTCGAACGCTTGTGCTACTGACTACCTACCACGACTGGCTTCAAATTCTATTTCTGATTTATTTAATACAATATATCATTTTATGCATAAAAACTATAACACTAACCTGTTACTAAACCTGTTGAGGCCGGTCGTGGCGCAGCGGCATAAGGTGTGACTGTATACCGACAGGTTGTGGGTTCGATCCCCACTCGAGGAGATGAAATATTTACTTAAATTTATATTTCCATTTCTTCGCTCTGGTGTCGAGGCAGAGCGCGGCGTTAAGTTCTGCCACTTAACACGCAATGCGGAAATTCGGCTGAAAGTGGGGAACGGAGTGTCTTTCACTACGTTCTCTCTGCCTACCCTGCAGTGTGCGGGATACAGCGTGAAGCTGTCATCTGTTACTAAACGTATATTGCAGTGAGCGGCTTATTAACTAAGTTTTTGTTATTAAAAATATTTATGGCAGAAAGTATTAGCATTCAATTTATTTGACATACTATCTATGCCTGTGATTTCGTTTGGGTGGGATGTAAATTGATATAACCTTAATAAACTTTTTTATTCATGAAACGAATGAAAAATAAAACAAACATTAAATGTTTAGAGAAATTTACTGAAACACAATAGTGAAAACTGCATTTAACTTTGAGATTATCATGCGCAAACATACAGACAAAAGTCAAAAAATCACTTGCTTTTACATAGGTAAATTCTGCTAAGCATAGACATCAGTATTAAGTACATTTTAATTATGTGTGTAGAATATTTCTATATATAAATGCTACCTCTTTATTGTTTTAGATGTTCCTGTCGAAGGCTCATCGGTCTGCATATATTGTCTAGTGTCAGAATATTATAGATCAACAAAAATCGAGTGACTTTCTAAAAACTTTAATAATTTAATACTTACTCCGAGTCATGCCGAAAAATCAATATGACATTTGTCGTTTGTATGTTTTGTGTAAGTCAAATATTGCGATTGTTGGTATTTCAGTTAAAAGCGACATGCTTCAAACAGTATTAAAGAATTTGGTAGAATTTAACATAAACATTGATGCGACTTGAATGATAGATTCCATTCACTTACTATCGTGCAGCGCGCATACGCCGTTTTACTTCTTTGTAGAAAGGATTATAAATTAGTAAATATGATTGATTGCGCTCAAGAAGTGTGCGCTGGACTGAGAGACGCTTCATATGATATTGACGAAAAATATTATTTACTAAATGTGGATGATATACCTCCATTAGATTTGGAACCCAACATTGAAACGTCTCCAATCGAACCAGAACTTGGCCCGTCTGATGAATTACCTAGAACCAAAGTAGAAAAGCAAATAACACAGAAAAAGAAAAGAACCCAAGGAAACTTAAAACAATCGCTGCCACCATCTCTACCGCAAATAGATTCAACATGGGGCAATTATAACTGGCAGTGTCAATATTGTGAATCATTTTTTCCTACCGTCATGGAACTTAAAATACATGGAATTGAGATTCACGAGAGTTGCAACCCGTACAAATGTACCGATTGTAACATACGTAAGGCAAAACTTGATTGCTTTGTCACTCATATCACAACACATAAGAAATATTTGAAATATTCATGCTATGTGTGCTATGAAAAGTTTTCCGAAATAAGTCAAACTAAGCTACATTACAAAACTCACGCTAAAAGTAAACACGCCTGCTCCGGATGCAATGAGTCATTTGAAACTGCCGATGAACTTGATCAGCACAATTTGGCTTTTAAAAGAGATACACAGACAAAGCAAGCTCCTCGCGCTAACTTAAATGAGAATCTTTGTTGCCATGTCTGCAAGAAATCATTTAAACACAAACGCTCATTGTCGAGTCATCTTTTAAAACATACAAATAAAAAGCCGGAACATACGTGCGAGAGATGTGGCAAGACATATGTTACTAAACAGGGTCTGAACGTACATCTGATGGCACACGATGACATCAGGCCGTTTCCTTGTTTAATTTGCAAACTTAGATTTAGAACTAACGGACAGTTAAGGGTGCACGTGAGGGTCCATGATGATGTGAAGCCCTATGAGTGTCACGTGTGCGGTAAAAGATTTCGTTTGTCAAACCAACTGGTCAATCACTTTATTATACACACAGACAACTATCCGTATACTTGCCCTCTCTGCAGTAAGAAATTTCGATTTAAAAATTTCATAAGCGAACATATGCGTCAGCACACTGGAATCAAGCCATACTGTTGTGATATTTGTGATAAAAAGTTCGCAAGCTGGGCAAACTATGACAAGCACATGAAGGTGCTACATAATATCAGTATCGCTAAGAGGAAACGGACGGATAAGGGGATATGTCCCATTGACCCTGATACTGGAGAAGTGGTGTTATGGGAAGAAAGCAAAGAAACAAACGCTTGGAAACAAGAGTTATTAAATGTTACAGGGAAGCGTGGCAGACCCAAAAATAAACAGTACTTAAAAAATTAAAAACACAAGATATAAAAATATTTTCTGCCCTGCAATAGAAAATCGTAACCGTGAAAATATTGGTACAGTATCTATTATTATTTAAATGGCGATAATTTACAATTCAATAGTAGATGAACATGAATTTTGAATGAGCTAAGATAAGCTTAAACAAGATAAAGATATGGCAACTGATTTATACATTTCGTGCTCGCCTCTTTCTCACTTATATTATAAAAAAGTGGGGCAAGCCGGGGACGAGATTGACATTTAGTGTTAGATTAATGGTAGTAGGCTTACGAGTATAATATTCGGATAAATAACTATGTCCTTGTCATAGCTGTTGTCTTTTAGTGTAATACATGAATTTCAAGCTTAAAGATGAATATAATAGCTATACTTAAATCAAGATACGTTATTAGTTCCTCGCAACTTCGCAACTTTTTCTGAAAACCAAACTCCATAGAGATTAGCAATTTTCCAAATGATAGTACTTACACATTTATAAAATAATCATTATTGTATAAAACTATGTATTGTACTAAAGTAGTAAATTCTCCATGATTGTACTAAAGAAGTAAAGATTTCTTATTTTTAATTAGAAGGTTAAATGTTGCTGACCCTATTATACTTACTGTAGACAAAACATATTGTAGAGCCTAAGGTGTTAACTAATTAATTGTAACTGAGTATTACATTGTCACTTTTAACAGAATGAAATCTCTCTACATATTCTGTGTATTTGCTGTTTTGTCAATATTTATGGGAAACTTGGTGTAAGGTAATTATAACTTCTGTGGTAACCTATAGTATAGGAGGCAGTTGTAATAATATTAATCTGTCAAATGTTTAAGACACGCGTGTATTTATTCAAAATAACTTACTTATGGAGGAACAAATGTAATAAATATTCGTATAGTATTCAGATTTCAAGCCAGGTACTATTATGTCTATGTTATAGATACTTACAATTATCACATGGATACATCCAATGTTGTCCAAATGATAATAAAGACAAAGCATAGATACCTATTATAAATTTGTCTATAGATTAAACTATTAAATTAGCTTTACGCTGTGAATGTTAAGACAGTTCGTTCACCACTTTCTGCCGAATTTTGGAGGCATTGTGTTGTCTATACATGATTTTTTTTAATATAACTGGAAGATAGAAGAGAATGGAAAATCATGTTACTATTGAATATAAAAATAGTAAACATTTAATTACTCGTATAATATAAAACAAAAGTAGTCATAAGGCCGCTATGGTTTATATATATGATATATAAACATTTGTGATCATTTTGATCAATAGCAATTAAAAAAGTCCACAATGGTATCGTATTAGGCGCCTAGACGCCATAGAACGCACGCACTGTGCTACAGAACTCAATTATAAAAGAAAATCACAAAATTTGGCAATTGACAAAACTGTCAAAATAGCTTGTGATTAGAAATAATTAGATATAAGATATTTTGTGTGCTCAATAACATCAAACGTATAAGTTATACTTTGCAAAAAACTTTTTATTGTATACAAATTAAGTAGGCACTTATACCTAATTATATTGGTGTTTGATGTATCTTGTACTGATATTTATTCCATAGTAACGACTACTTGTTTCTATCGCTTATTTGCAAAGTAATTTGGAAGAGGTTAAATTTTTAGAAATTATAAGATTTTAATGGATGTATAAAACAATTTCTTCTTGTACTGATTATCTAAACTATAGTCTGAAAGATTCTGTGTTTGAGGCATAATTCAATTAAAAAAAGTAAGTGTTTCGATGTGTTTTGATTCCGTCTATGTACGCATATATGTATGTGTTTACAGGGAATTAATGATATAAGAAATGAAGAGTCTTTGTGTAAGATATGTAGGTATACCTACAAAATGTGCGATCTGCTATTTGCACCCGACTCGTAGGTACTCAGGTCTTTTATCAGGGGAAGGTATTGTATTCTGGGCTCGGGCTTATTTTTCAAGCCAGAATAAATGTGTCCATTATATCTAGATATACATTAAGGAGTTACAATGTCGGGTTGAGATATGTATACCTAAGTACTTATTTCTAAATGTGTGTTTTCCTTTCTATGTGATATTAATATATTCTTTTAGATTATTTATATACGAAAAGTCTTAGACTCATGCTTATTTATATAATTTGCGTATAAATGTGATATATAAATATGTAATATTCTATAAAAGCTATTGATGTAACATTATAGTCGGATGAAAAACGGCTTAGTACTATCTTATAACTGGGCAGCATTGCTCATCCTTTTAGTATTTATGTCGTACATATCTAAGCATTCTATATGGAATTTAAAACATTTTCAATTTTATCCTATGTAACATTTTATCAATGTAACGTTTTATTGATGTAACATTATACGTAATAAAAGAACTGAAATAAAAATATATTTTTTTTATTTAAATTAGACGTACACTTTAATTAAACCAGAAAGGGGCTAGGTAAAGTACGGTGGAAGAGACGTGACCACCCACGGCTTAACGACATTTACATGCTTAACAAACTAGTAGGTAATACAATTTTCTTTTATTTATTTGCTTGTACGAACTCATGACTGTCCCAAGTAGTTGCCGCGATCTGTTTGATCCATGTTCAAAATCGATACTGGTTTAGAAGTAGGTAAGCTCAAAATGTGACTGTAAAATTGACTTATTCGATGTGAAATAAATATTTCATTTCCTCGTGTGGTTTGATCCCTCTGTCTACACTGCAGTGTGCGGGATACAACGTAAAGCAAAAAAAAAGTTAAAAAGTCTCAGCAAGCGTGTAAGCGCTGTAATACAGCGTGAAGCTGTATAATACATAAAGTAATTATAACCATTGCAATAATTAATACCGTACATACCATAATATATGTTTTTAAGCACCGTACCGGAAATTTTAAATTGACTTTAGTTACATATTTTTAATCTATGCTACATTACCATAGACAATTTATTAAAAAAAAGTTGTAAATCATGTACCTCTTTGGGTTTATGTATTCTGTGATCATGTGAAGTCAACTGTCAGAGAAACAAAAATAGCCATCTGTGTTAGGTACTTGTCTTATATCGTAATCGTATGGTACTAATATAACTAAATAATATATACACACGTACCTTTTTGGCTTAGAAATTAGCACATCATTCGCGAGGTAATTAAAACATCTATTATATTATCTTTAATTCAGTGGTCAAATGTTGTGTTAATTATTTAGAAAAACAGTGTGCATATTAAGCTTGTGATGATTCATATAACGCTTGTTTTCCCCATTAGAACCAATAATGTCTTCACCACGCCCTAAATCACCTCGTACTCCCGTTTTACCAAAGAAAGAAGACAAAGAAGAATCTTTTTGGGATAAAATTGGAACGATTGGTCGCAAAAAGCGCATAAAGGAAGGTGAGAATAATTACTCGTATACTAGTCATATGCCGTGTGTAGGTTGAGACATTTATAGTTCCTATAAGTGTTACCTCATTGACCTGCAGATGTCTGATATATGATCTAATTAAGCTTAAACTTTTTATTCCAGTGCAGGAAGTACAGGCGGAAGGAAAATACGCGATCGACTCACCTGGTAGTCCAACAGCTCCGGAAATTCCACCAGAGGAATATAGCTTGCGTAAGATATCTACATATATAATTACTTAATTATACTAATTATCACAAAAAGAGACAGAAGATGGCAGGGTATGCCTGTCACCCATGCACCACACAATTTTTGAGACATGTTTTAAATGGTAGAACTCAATATAATTTAAATAAAGAAATAGAAAATACAGTAGAAATGCTTGTAAGAGATGGCTTGAAGCAATAATTCCTTTGCCACCTTTGCATATATTTATCATCTGTATTTTGTATTTCTTTTAATTTTCTGTGTGTATTAAAGTATATTCTAATTTAAATAAAATTATTTACATATGTGATCCCCACATATCAATTGTGTAGTCTGTTTGTGTACTGTCACTGCTCCATGACAGCCTCACTAATTAATAATTTAATTACATTCTTTTATTTTAGATGACAATGAAGAAAGAGCAATAATTGAACCTAGGTGCTTGGAAGATCCCAGAGTAAAAGACTTGATCCAAGTATTGATTGATTGGATAAATGATGAACTGGCAGCACAAAGAATCATTGTCAAAGATATTAGTGAAGATCTTTATGATGGTCAAGTGCTACAAAAACTTCTGGAAAAGTTAACAGAGACTAAATTGGATGTACCTGAAGTGACACAGTCAGAAGAGGGACAGCGGCAGAAGCTGGCTGTTGTGCTGAGAGCTGTAAATCGGGTATGTAATATTTTGATATTTTATTGTATCTTTTATTAATATAGTGCAAACTCCATTTAATATTGTTGTCCTTTGCTTGTTTTCAATTCAATTATAGAGCAAGCGAGTTGAGTATATGAATAAATAAATAAATAAATTAGCTTCATCCACACTTGGTTATTATTTTCACTATCCACCCATCTGGTATGAAAAAATACTTTGTTGGAGTCTACCATTCAATGCATAAAATTTGCCAACAAACTTGCAAACTTTATGAACATTATTTTAGCAATTGGCGCTACAATATGTCCATCAGTGAATTGTTTATACCTTTGCTGGCCTAGTATGGTATATACACCAAAAAAAATGTTGCTATAGTAAAAACCTAAATAATTGCATTGTAATACACCAATGGCCTTTTTTTTTGGATGTTTACTTTTATATTTAAAACTGTTGTACAATTTGACATTTTGCTATGCAATATTATTCTTTGTATGTTTGTAAAAGCAAAATAAATCATTTTTATTGATTATTTATTAGAATTCTAAATTTCACTTCTATAGTTCAAAATTTATTACTTTTGTATTATTTAAAACTTTTATTTGTCTTTATTGCAAATTGAATGGTTACATATGCAGTGCATTTATTACATTTGAAATTATAGCACCACTACATTTATATGAATAGCAATATTCTCATTTATATTGTTAAAAATGCATAAAATGCATTTGCAATGCAATTAAAAAAATGCTAGCGAATTGAATTATATTGTGTTAATGCTATTGCCGTTTTACATTATGTTTGGGATTTATTTGTTGTTGAATATTGTTTTTGCGAACTGGTATTATATAAAATATCCATACAGATGTTGTTTAATTATTATTTATATTGTATAATGAAAAGATATCATTAGTAGTGTAAATTGTAATTTTAATATCAATATGAAGCCATGATGCCAATTGATGTTGTTGACTATACTGTTGGGGAGTCCAATATGGAGGGTTCAATTTTTATTTCCTCTCTCTGGTTACGTAACAATAGCGTTGAGTCCTGCCACTCAATATTCAGCAGCAGTGGCTTGAAAAGTTCTGTGGTGTGCGGGTCACTGAGAATCTTAACACTAGGTTCCCTCTGCCCATGTTTTCATATGCATAATATAGCATTAAGCTGATAAAAATGTTACATATATGATTCAACAAGTATACTTAAATAGAGTTGCTAGCGTTTACTTACAAATCAATACAAATAATATATTTATTATAATAATATATTATTCATTTACACATTATGTTATATAAAAAAAAGTAAAGCATTATAACGAAACTACCCTAATTATTTGCAGGTTCTCTATGGAACACCAAAACCTGTACAGAAATGGAGTGTTGATTCCGTGCATTCAAAGAATGTAGTGTCTATTTTACATCTATTAGTGGCCCTCGCCCGCCATTTTAGAGCTCCTATACGCTTGCCTGAAAATGTCAGCGTTACAGTAGTAGTGGTGAAGAAGGATGGCTCTAATCAATTGTCTCATAGGTAAGTTAATTAAGGGGCCATAGAGTGGCGTCTTCACACTAGGTTCCCTCTGCCTACCTTGTTATAAGCAGGAGCGTGAAGCTAAAAAAATAATAGGTTATATTATAAATGGAATAGTATTGCTGAAACATAATATAGATAAATAACTAAATCAGCTTCACGCTGTATCCCACACACAGCACGTTAGGCAGAGTAGCCTAGTATTAGAACTCTCGAGGTATTGTGTATTGAGGGCAACTTAACGCCGCGCTTTGCTTCGGTACCGGAGCATGAAAATGAAAATATTTACAATTCATTGCCACGAGTGGGAATGGAACCCGCAACCGTCGCGTTTACTGTCGCACGCTTGTGCTCATGCGCCACGACGGCCTCAAAAAAAAATCTAAATAGTTCTTAATTTTTTTTTATTTTTTTTTCAGAACGTACATAGAAGATATAACGACCACGTACGACGACCTCGGCATGAAATGCGAGAGAGATGCTTTCGACGCTTTGTTTGATCACGCACCAGATAAATTACAAGTTGTTAAGAAGGTACAAAATTCAATTTTTTTCTTATTTATCTGTTACTTTTGTACCTGCAGTTTGATACTTTGACAGCCTTTGTTGAGGCGCATGTTTGTAGAGGCGCAGGCGACAAGTGTGCCTTTCTAGTTCTTTTCTTCTATTTCTACTCGAGAAAATGAAATATTTAATATTTTCATTTGTTGGTGTTGGGTTCCACCACTCAACACACAATGCCTACGGAATTTGGTAGAATGTGGGGAGCGTGAGTGTTTTAACACTAGGTTCCCTGGTTCATCCTACTACGTGCGGGATACAGCGTGAAGCTAAAAAAGTCTTTGAGAGGCAGGTAAAGGGGACGGAGTAATGTGAATGTTCTTTTCTGTAATAATCTTGAAAAATGTGATTTTCAAGATTATTATTATTTTTTCGATATTTCTCAAATAGTCCTTGGATATGGTGGATAGTAGTGATTTTAATACTTAGTTTATTCTGTTAATATCGAAAAAAAAGCATAACATGCTTATATATTATAAAAAAATAATAAACTTTGCATAATCTGTCTACTGAGTATTAACGATATAATAATTTAAGGCAAAATATTTCATCTTAATCGTAATGTCTTCGTTATAACGAAGTCAAAAACAAAATATCAGTCCTTACTAAGACATACAGGGTCACAAGTAACATTTTCACATTTGTAACCCTTTTTTTTGTATTTTCAACTATGTTTTGAACGACTAAAATGTTTATTTAAACCCACGTATTATGAAACAACCTGCAATTAATAAGAAGTTTTATGAATTTGCAACCTATTTTAATTTTCTTATCCAGTCCCTCATCACCTTCGTGAACAAGCATCTCAGCAAAGTAAACCTCGAAGTGTTGGACCTGGACAGTCAGTTCCACGACGGGGTATACCTGGTCCTTCTCATGGGGCTACTCGAGGGATTCTTTGTACCCCTCTACGATTTCCACTTGACCCCTCAGGACTTTGACCAGAAGGTCCACAATGTGACGTTCGCGTTTGAACTGATGCAAGATGTTGGTTTGGCTAAGCCCAAAGCTAGGCCTGAAGGTAACTTAATTTTAACCTTTTTTATAATTTTGTTTTTACAAAAAAAAAACAAGAAGGTTCTGTATTTAAAGTTGATATTCCTCTGTATAACATATAGGCATAAACATAAACCAAATTTCATTAAAAAAAAAACAATAACTTTTTAGTAAAAAAAAAATATATTACTGCTAAATTAAAATCTAAATAGCTTGAGTTTTTAAAATAAACAACAAAAGCTACCACAAGTAGGTACTAGCAGGAGTGAATTATTCTACATTTCTTTTTTGCTCTATTAACAAACAAAGCGCAAAATGGACGCCATTACGCCACTCAACACGCATTGCCTCGAAAATAGTCTCTAGTAATATAATACTATAGTAATCTATTATTATTTTTTGCTTTATTAATAAGGTTTATTTTTGACCATTGGTTAAATTCAAGTAAAAGTTAAGTCCATACTATGATGGAACACACATCTTGTGAATGTTACATACTTAACTTTAACTTTTAAGTTAACGTAGGTTACATTATACCAGAGATCAGCCGTGGCGCAGGGGCACAAAGTGTGTTTGTAAAACCGAGTGGTTGTGGGTTCAGTCTCCACTCGAGGAGATGGAATATTTATTTAAATTTACATTTCTATTTCTTCGCTACGGTGTAGAGGCGAAAGCGCGGCGTTGAGTTCTGCCACCCAAGTCGCTATGCCTTCAGACTTCGTCAGAAAGTAGGGAATGTAGTGTCTTAACACTAGGTTCCCTCTGCCTACCCTGCTCTGTGCGGGATACAGTGTGAACCTGATTTTTTTTCGTTACATTATCAAAATAATTTTCAAAGTAACAACATTAATATATTCGATTTACATCTATGGTAATACATACTACCATCTTTTAATTTTAATTTCAAATCCTTTATTGATATACTCTAAATTGTTTCAGATATCGTGAATCTCGACTTGAAGTCGACCCTCAGGGTGCTATACAATCTGTTCACAAAATACAAAAATATGGCCTAA
Source organism: Heliconius sara (assembly GCA_917862395.2). Lineage (NCBI taxonomy): Eukaryota > Metazoa > Arthropoda > Insecta > Lepidoptera > Nymphalidae > Heliconius > Heliconius sara. The sequence goes on along the minus strand of OU860800.1, from coordinate 13,040,515 downwards.
AATTTGCCTTATTTATTTTATAATATACTAATAAATAATAATATTTTATAACTGAATAACTTCAATGTAGAAATTAATAAAATAGCTTTATGTTACATAAATTGTATGTAAAATGTTTTTAAGTATTTACATTTTTTTTTAATTTTGAGGTTGTTGTGGCTAAGTGGGTTCGATGCCCATACATGGGAATGATTATATTTTTTTTCTTCTGGTGGACATGTTGCGGCGTTGAGTTGAATTACAAAAAATATTTATCTTAACACTAGGTTCCAAGTGTGAAGGTGTTTTTTTTTTAATTTTATAATTATTTTGCGATGACTTCTATGTGCCACAATAAATTTTGTTTACTTCTTAGAAACATTAACATTTACTGCCATTAGAAATTTAATATCATTTAACGCTGATTAACGTCTCTGTGTGGAACTTATGTAATTATTGTTTATTTAGTTATTCTGAATGAATCCAAAATGTATATTGAACATATTTTATTCTTTATAAACAGTTTTATTAGGTACTAAAAAAAAGAAAACAAATTAGAATCTTTTAAAAAATAAAAAATGATAGTTAATATTATTTTCATAAGAGATTTAAATTAAAATATTTAAAATATATTTTTGAAGTATTTGACGAAACGTGCTTATTAAATAAGTTGTGCTAACATTTGTGTTAATGTATTAATTATATGTGCCTTATCTAATAAAAAATAATTATTGAAAAAAATATATAAAATATTAACAATTATTATTGTTTTATTATATCCTTATAAATTAAATGTGATGGTTATGGGTTCGATATACGGAGAATAATTATATATATATATATATATATATATATATATATATATATATATAAATTATTTTTGATTTACTTCCGTTCCACATTATACAAAAATTGTGCGTCAAAAAATTCTGGTAACATTTGATTGAATATAAACAGTCTGCGAGGCGTAAGCTGAGCTTTATATGTGTTTCAGTGATATGTTTCAGCAAAAACGCAGAGCCCGAAAGAGAAGAGCCAAAAAAAAAAAGAAAATTTTTACCCAGTCCCAGTAAAATATAAATTTGTCTACATCGGATTCGCAAACATTATTTTCACACCCGTCTATTGTGTTGCTTAATATTGAATTGTTCCGTTGTACGACCAAGAACACAGTTGCGACTACGATTTTTTTCTTTTTTTTTTTGTTACATATTTTGTCTATAACGTACAGTCAACGTGGCAAATTTTTCATAAATCGAACAATAAATAAAAAAATACATTAAGACATGGGACGTCGACGCACCTTTACTAACAAACACAAAGTTCAGCTTACGGCTCGCGGGCTGTGCTCGTATTCATGATTTTTTAATAATTTTTAATGAGTATAATGTATACTATAATTACAAGAACTATTTTTAAAATTCTAAGCCTAAGTACCAAATATAATAAATAACTCCAAAATAATTAAGTTGACTATATAAAAAGGGTCCTGAAGTGTCATATTATGATCCAAAATAAATAAGCAAACCTTATAATAATTGCATACATTCTTTTTGGTTTCCAAAAAAGATAAGCTTTTAAAAAAGAAAGATTTTTGCTTAAATATAATTAGTAAACAAGTAAGTCTCAAAGAGGCCAAAGTGTCTTACTAGGTTCCCAGTACACACTAGCCTGCTATGTGCGGGATAGAGAGCACAGAACATATACCAAAAGGGTACAGAGCCCACCCACCCAAAGGATACATATACCCAAAGGGTACAAAGGATACAGAGTGACGGTTTTTTTAACAAGTAAGATTTTCTATATTGTAAAATACAATATAGAAAATATTAAAATATTATAGTAGGTATATGTCATATGTAATACATTGTTTTTAAACAAAATATTTAACGCCATCTTGTATCAACAGTAATTCCTATTTAAGTAAATTTCTACGTTTGAAAGGACCATCTAGCTTTTTATGGAGCATATAAGCCACTATTTTCGTTAGCTGACATCTATTGTAATGCATAGAGATTGTGTGAAAGTTTCAAGGAAAATACTCCATAGATGGTATAATGATAGACTATATAAGAAAATATTAAACGTATTAAATTAGTAAAAAAACGTTTAAATACGAATTGGATTCGCCCACTGATACCAATTTCCAATTTCAGATTTTGAACTAATACAATTATACATTTTAAGTAGTTATGTACTGCAAGTTGTCAGTTCTTACTGAATTTTAGAATCGTAGGGTTATAGAAAATATTCTATTGGTTTTGATTTTGAATAAAGTGGATAAATTAAGATTTACAGGCTTATTTTACTCATTTTCTATGAGATTCACTATCACGCTTATCCCTTCATTTATACTGTAAGTTAACATTTTGTGCCAAATTTTATATTTTTTTTAAATTTTTATGTAGGTCTACGGGAAGTACGCTGAAGGTCTCGACGCTCTTTTAATTAAGAAGCTTGATTTTTTTCTGTGCTCTAAGGGACCGTAAACTTAAATAACTCTTGCGTGTTTAGTGGCGGAACTCAACGCCGCGCTTTGCCTCGACACTAGAGCGAAGAAATGAAAATATTAAAATTAAATAATTAAATTTAAATAAATATTCAATCGGATCGAACCCAAAACCAACCACACACTTTGTTTCCACTTCTTATTTACTAATTAGAACAAGAAAACATTATAATTTCAACATCTTTTTGAACGTTAACCAAATGCAACTTGATAAATGAAAGCCAAACACCATACGGACTGCACTCGTATAATGTATACAGCGAACCGTAAGTCCGTGCAGTTTCATCGTAGTATTTAAATGGCGTCGGAATGCAATAACGCTAGTCGGTTAACAACTTCTCACTATTGTTACTCCTATACGTAAATAGGAGGAGCTCTATTTCCGGCGTTTGAGTTAGAGCACTCTATATTTTACCTCCACGGTTATTAAAAGTTTTATTACATTCTATTCCACTCGAACAATGCAACGGTGATACTCATCACCTAAATCCGTATAAGTTAAATTGTTCTTGTTTATATGGATGGTCGTAGCAACCTCTGGAACATTGGTTGGCGTTTAAATTACATTAAATACACATGTACGGCTGGTGTTTCCAATTGGTCTGTAACATGGTTTTTGATTTGTTTTTTTTTTTTTATCTATATGGATAGTTGTTCATTATTTTCCATTGGTGTATACGAGTTTTTTTAATGAAAGGAATTAAAAGGAACAATCCGACGGTCGGAGGTCTTTTTTTGTTGTCGCCTTCCTTAGCAGTCGGGAAAAATAGCTTATATTATTGTAGTAAAATGATTATAATTTCTTTATTTGATCTATTTGCTATTATTTGTTTTCTTTTAATATAAAGATAAGGCAAGACGCGGCCTTGAGCTCCGCCAATCAACACGCAATGTCTTATCCTCATCAACAGGGGGGAAAGTGGGGAACGAAGTGTCCAAACGCAATAACTTACAGCAGTGTTTCCCAATCTTTTTTGTGCCATGCGCCATCTTAAAGTTTCTAAAATTTTTAATGCTCCCCTATTATAAAAATGAAATCAAATACTTATCAAGTATATCTATACAATATATATGAATTTAACATTCATATATCAACGAACTATTACAACAATTTTGACGGACACTTATTTCAAATTAACACCAACTGAATCATGTGAAACACTACGTTGCGATGGGCCCATAGTCTCCTTGAAGACTCTAATCACCCAGTTGATATTTTGATCTCGGCCTCTCGGATTGATGGGCCGAAACGAAAGGGTTAAAGCTGAACCGAGTTCATTGTTAAATAGCCCCCCTTAACTATGAAATTGCCCCCCAGTGGGGAGTGGGCCCCACGTTGGGAAACGCCGACTTATAGATTCTCTCTAACAACCATGCTATAAGCGGAATACAGCGTGAAGCTGAAAAAATAAATAATTGTGTACTGCATTCCCCTGTTAAATCTGATGAGCCCCGATTAGAGCCAATTGAAAAGTTAAGCATATTTTATGCTGAATTTGGAGAAATTTCGCGAATTAAATATAATTACAAAAGAAAAACTGGTCAAGTACAACTTATAAAAATAGACAAACTAAACTTTTCAGATGTATGCACTCATTTTGTAGGAAATTAACTGCAAATGTGAATTGGTAATGATTTTTTGTTATGAACTACCTATAAATCTTACTTTTCGGATTTATTCGGCCTCATATGGAGTACTATTTTCATCTCTGAGCTGGTTTACCTCAGTAGCAGCTATAACCACGTAGAGCCGTTCGAATCATTGGGGACCCAATGATCCATGCAGGACTTGACACTGGCTTTGCGTAGAGATGTCTCTTCGCTATGCGTTTTCTATTTATCATGGGGAGTGTTCTGGAGAACTGTTTGACCTGTTACCTGCCTATAGAAAGAGAAAATCTAGACATCAAAATTATATTATGAGCGTAGAGTATACTTGAGTCCGTAATTATTTGACAATTTCCAAAATGTGCTGAAGCCTTTTTAAAAAGAATAACGATCTCGTTTTAATTTTTTCTGTATTAGGTTAATCAACAAGTATTAAATGAAAGTGATTATGAACAAATATATATATAGTGTTTTATTTCGTACATTTTCTAGTCACGTTTTGTGTATTATCTATTAATTTTAGTTTGATACCTCGACGTGACCTCGGGATAAATGGTTTTGACATTTGGACAGATGGACAATAAAAAGAACCTATAACAGTTACGTTTTTTTCCCATTTGAGGTACGGAACCCTAAAAACATTATTAAGAAGATAGATCACGAATAGCAAAGGTAAAAATATATTTGAATGTCTTTATTGCAAATTCTGAATAAATAATAGACCAGTATCATTGGAAAAAGCTTATCCGTTCAATTATAAGTTTGTATTACATTCATGAATAAAAAAATCTATATTCAATTCCAAAAATGCAATAGTGAGAAGTTTCGAGGTATCTAAGGCAACGAATTATCTTCATTTCCATTGAAAATTGCTATCTAATTGTTCACGTTCATTATCCAGTTCATTTCAGTTTGACTTTGTGTAATTCCATCCGCGTTTATAAACTTCTGTTCGCGAGAGCTGATGCGTTAACACTAATCAATTAGCAGCACCGGTGCTAGTTCGGGATTGTTACATTATATGATATTTTTAGTTTTGGATAACCGAGTTTGATTTCTGTTTGTCTGTGTGTTTATTTGAATAAATATACGCTTTTATATACGGTGAATCGTATTTAATTTATTTTTATTCCCCGCTGTCGTTGATAATGTGCGGCGTTGAATTATGGAAAATTGGCGACCGGAACGTCTTCTCACTATGTCGACTTTTTTTGCTATGCGGGAAATATAAATAGACTAATATATATTAAGACTAGTTTGTTAATCAATTATTATGTTTATCGAGACCAAGAATTCTTATCTTCTCAAGATTGTGAAATCTGTAGGTATAACTTGTAAAAATAAAAAATAAGTCTTGAACAAAGGTTACAATAACATTTATCTATAACGTATTTTTATTTTAAATGTATTCGTAATATAATATCTTATACATATGTGCTCAAATAGCAATTTATAAACACGCCTCCGAGTGTAATTGAATGGATAACTATCGCGTGCTCTGAAAAATATTCGTAACTCTTTTTTTAATAATATATTTCATTTCTTTTTAAAAATTAGACGTTACAAAATAAAAAATAAAAAAATAAAAAAAAAACTCGTTTAGTGATAAAAAGGCACTAATTTATCGGCTGTGTCCATCAAAAATACTATTAATTAACATTTACACTAACATATATTTAAAATTAATACGGAAGGACAGGACGAACCGATCGCATTATACTTGACAACCATACCGCGTTGCAGTGACCGGTTGCACTTAACCAAAATAGTGGACTGGCGTGTCCCGGAAAAATGTAAACTTAATATTAGGAATGACATCAAACAAGTTTTGCATTTTAAAACCAAATTTAGGGAAACCATAAATTGCTTTGCAGAAATAAAGGAGTGAAAACAACAGCAAGTGGAAAATCTCTTGCATTTTTAGTAGGAAAAGGAAAATTAAAACGGCGACGGGCAAAGCTTCACGCCGCTTCAAATCACACACACACATTGGAATAACGTACTATTTTCTATGAAGATAATAGGTAAAGAAAACTAAGCAGAACTTGTTGTGGTTTATCCATTATTTAAGTAATTTAGCTGTTTTCTAAATATTTTTCGATTAATACTTAATGGATTTTTCTGTCTAATAATACTGTATTATTAATACATTTAACAAATAAGATTGTATGTGGATTTGTATTTGAATATTGCATCGTGCCCATTATGATTACTGAATGCATTTACAATTCTAATGTGAACTAGTGATGTTATGTTCTGGCAATAATGGGGAACGTATCTAACGTATCTAGTTGTTCTATACCGGCTGAACCTGTTCCAATTTTCGTTCCGGTTCCAGTTGTTCCGAATGTACTTTTTCTTATTGCTTTTGTATTTTTAGGTAGTATTTTTTTGTGTACCATGCTTTTAAAAATAAGTGGTGTAGTTACAGGTACTGTTACAATTTTTTTCGAAAAGTTGGTTAAGGTGCCAAGTTCTATCTGGTCTAGATTTACTTTTTCTACAAACACGTAGAAATGTTCATTTTTGTTTAGCGATGGTAGAGGTGTATGCCGGTAAACACTAAAAAAAACAATCTATTTAATAAAATCATCACCTAACAAAAATAGTAAATAACGAACAAAAATAACATTGAAAAAAATATAAAATAGAAATTAGAGACATTTACATATACATACATATATTTTAAACTTGGCATTACTTATACCTGTTCCAGAACAGTCATCTTGAATATGTTCCAAACAGAATATGTTCCAAACAGATCACCTTGTGAACTCAATTTAATTAGTTATAAATATAAGAATTTGTAAATATTAATCAAATAATATATGTATTCGTAATTTGTAACTTAAAAAAGTATAACTTTTTAAATACCATAAATGCAAAAAAAAAACATTCTATTTAATAAAAATATTACTATAATGTACTGCTATCTCAATATTTAAAAAAAATATCCAAAGCACATCGATTTAATTTCTAATCTAAAGATTTAAAACTAGACCGAAACCTCAACTGTCATCGACTTAAGTTTTCAAGAACAAACTCAATGGAACAAGTGGAAAAAGTTAAAAACCCACATCGAGTAAGTTAAATACTTAAGTGTAACTCGATAAAGTTCAAAGTATTGACGTTTCCAATTCTTTAATATACTTACGAGTAGGCACTCTTATTTTACACTTCACTACATTCTTTTCGTTGCATCGTCTATTGTAGGTGTTATTGGTTACATTAAGATTTACAATTATAAATGATGAGGCCTTCGAGGTGCATGCGACTGTAAACGTGACGGTTATGGGTTCGATGCCCCCTTGGTTAACGAAATACCTAATATGTTCATTTTCTCGCTCTGGTACAAAGGCAAAGTGCGGTGTTGATTTCCGGCCCACACGCAATGTCTCAAGAATTCGGCAGTGGGGAACGGAAGTGTCCTAATGGGAACCCTAAAACTAGGTATCACTCCTTACCATGCTAAAAATTATATATGTGATAATGATAAAAATGATAAATGATATATGATGACTGTCCAATACCAAAAAAAAAAACAATACAAACCAGTAGTCCCGAGATTGGCGGCTTTATATCACACAAATATGTAATCCAACTCGACACAGATTGTGCTTCTGATGTCGAGTGCAGGAACTGTGCTCTGGCAAGTCAAAACATGACTTTGAACTCTCTCACAACGTAACATTCGAATCGAAAATCGAAAATAAATCGAAACGAAATTGAGTGGTAAATATGGAGAAATTTCAAGATAGAGTTTCTGTCTATCCTGCTGCAAGCGTTACTTGAGTTGAGTTTAATTGTTTTTTCGAGAGGCACTGTTAGACAGTTAAAAAGTTAGCTATATTAGAAACTGTTATGCGTAAAATACAGTGAGACCAAAGTCATTTAGAGTCGCGCATTTTAATAATGAGTAAAAAAATAAGGATAACGGAACTATTATACATCAAAGAATTATTTTCGAATTGAATGTGTTCATGACCTACTTTAAAGCTCTTGCATTTTTTGTTTAATAGGCAAGCGAACAGTTTCATTTTTTGCATGAGGAAGGCAGGGAGTTAGGACACCGTTTCCCACTTCCCGCCCAATTTTCGAGATATTGCGTGGGGAGTGGCGGCATTCAACGCTCCGTAAGCTCGAATAGTTTCATTAATGTATATCTATGAACCTAAAATTTCTTCATCATCTATTAAAACATGTTAGACTTTTTCATTGCTCTGTAGAAAAATTGTTGGTAAAAAGATGTCTGTTCTTTAAATATGGCGTTCTGAACGTGCCAGATAGCAGAAATCACTTCGCCAATGTCACGTTTTATGGAGAATACACTAAGAAGAATTTACGCTAAAAAAATTAAAAAAGGTTACATAATAGGAAAATGCATGTAAAAATGAGATCCAGTTAATGAATTATATTGTAGCTATATATAGATGGCGCCGATGAGTGACGGATATAGGTAAGATAGGGACATCTTGGCATCGGGTTCTCTGTTCTTAACTTGTTACATGCAAAAAGGTTCAGCCTTCAGCTAAAAAAATTATGAACAACTCTCATTATATTTTCTAATAACGTATATATAAAAGTTTTTATAATATTTTTTTACCGCATTCTGTATTTATTAAAACCCACAGTGAGTTTGTGACATCATTATATTTGTGCATTTGCCCGAACTGAAGTTTCTTGAGAAAATATACTTATGAAATCTTATAATACTTTTAACGTTAGAACGTTTTTCTTTTCACATGAAGTAACCTACATGTTATACATTTTAATACTAGAGAATACTCTGCAGAATTAGAAATAGGATTATTTTGTATGTGATTAATAAATTAGCTATTCATATTTTTAATACCCGCATAAAATTATATTTCATTTGCTCGAGAGCCAGTCGTGGCGCAGGGGCGCAAAGTGTGACTGTAAAACCGACTGGTTGTGGGTTCGATCCCCACTCGAGGAGATGAAATATTTACTTAAATTTATGTTTCCATTTCTTCGCTTGCAAACACGCAATGCCTCCAGAACATGACGGAAAGGGCGGAACGGAGTGTCTTAACACTATGTTCCCTCTGTATACCGTGCCGTGTGCGGCATACAGCGTGAAGCTGACTTATGAAATTACGTTATTTACGGACGGACGGACATGTCGTATTCCTTGAATGTCTTGAATGTTAAAATTTTCGTACTTTCATATTTTGCCAAAAGCCAGTTTCATTTTGCAAGTGCTACGTAGCGAGAGTTAAAATTAAAAAAGTAAAAATAAAATATTATATACAGATACACGTTAGTATGTTATCCACACTAGATAGGATAAAAATATTTTCTTCGGTAGTGGTCACGTTGTTGAAGAACTCTAGTACCCAAAGTTTCAAGTGTTGACTTCAGAACAATATTTTTATTGAAGATCAATTCAATAGACTGTTATATTTTTTTCTAGCTTCACGCAATACCGCGTATAGCAAGAAAGACAGATGGAACCTAGTGTTAAGATACATACACCATGGGTTCGATTCTCCTTAGAGGTAAAGAATTATTATCTTTTCCTCGCTATGGTAACATGTCTCGAAAATGCGATGGAATATGGGGTACGTACTGTCTTTAGAATAAGGTTCCCACTCCTACCCTGTTGCACGCGACGGACAGCGTGAAGCTAAAAAATATATACATATATAGTAATATTACTTTCTATTTATATTTATTCGGGTGTAGTCTAATTAATTTGGTTTGGTAGCTTATTAAGTTGGACTATGGAAAATATTTTGAATGTGGCTATAATTGTTAATTGAATAATTCTAATATAGCAAGGTCAAAATTTGTATTAAGATACTTCCCTTTTAGAATTATGATCGCTTGAGGCCAGTTTTGGATCTTTGTTGTGGATTCGATCCTCTCTCGTGGAAACTGAATATTTATTTCGATTTATATTTTCATTTCTTCGCTCTGCTATCGAGATAAAGTTCGGTGTTGAGTTCCGTTCCAATGTCTCCAGAATTGTCACTCTGTCTTCCTTGCTGTATGCGGGATACAGTTATGAAATAATTCACTTTGGGCTGCGGAACCTAACGCCGCCCTTTGTACTGCATTATTATCCTGTACCTACTGACGTTAATTAAAAAAATAATTAGAAACGATGATCTTCTTAGCTTTTTAAACGGCATTTTTCTTAAGCTTTATGTATTGCGAGTTAGTGACGGAGCACAACTCCGCACTTTGTCTATCAAGACTATGTGAAACACATTGAGTAATACTTAAACGAAATTAAAAATTACAATCATTCAATTCAGTAATTAAATAATATATCTTATAACTTTGTCATTTTAAAGTACATACTTAAAAATTATTTCGTGAACACACGCTTTATATTTATATTAAGCACGTTAACATTGCTACGTACTGAAAAATTTAATCCGATTTAAATTGAACTTCAACGAAATGCAACATTTTTGTTTACATTACTAGTATTTCTGTGAAAATATTTTCAAAATTAAATAATAAACTGTATTAATAAACGTATTTTTTACGTTTACTTTCAGGTACGTAGTAGCGAGTGAAACAAAAGTTCTACTTGTTACATACAAATATGAGAAAACTGAAATGTATTTGTTCGCTTAGAAACTTTACCCGTACGTCCTGAATTCCGATTGTTTTATTGTTTTTTTTTTGCATTTGATACTTGAATATTCAAATTTTATAGTGAGTTTTATAGTAGCTTTAAGTGATATGGCAATTTTTGTATTTTTAATTGAAAGCTCAAGTTGGTGCATATATATATATATAAATCCCCTATTAAATATGAGTGTAATGCATTCCTTCGTAGTAAGTTACGAGGGAGTCCTTTTTATATATTGTACGTCCTCGAAAATGGTAGAATAAAGTATAGCCTATCATGATTAGTATTCCACTGCTACTCAGAAGAAAATTTTTGATTTTCATGTAGGTGGTTTTGGGTTCTGGTTCTAGGAGATTATTCTAAAGAAGTAAGCTCTTCATAATTTCTCCTATGGAATAGCAGCTTGACCAGCGTTTGAGGAAGTTAGTACAAAATATCTAAAGACAAACAAACAGTCCTTGTTTTCCGGAAAGTTTTTCAAAAAGTTTACTTAAACTAGTTAAATCTGGGAACATTAAGGTATAGACAGAAATCTTCAGTTTTATCTTTGCGTTTGTCTTACATATTACATATTAACCAGTATAATATCTATTTGAAATCAATTTAATATTTAATAAATTTACGAATAATATTGAGGCCGTTTTGGTACAGCGTCTGGCTGGAACACAACAGTTGTGAGTTTTTCGATGATTATTTTCATTCCCTCGCTTTAGTAACAAGACATAGCATGGTGTTGATCTCCACTGTGTATGGTGTCTTTACTCCAGGTTCCCTCTGTCTACCATGCTGTATTCGGTAAACAAAAATTATATATATATATATATATATATATATATATATATATATATATATATATATATATATATATATATATATATATATATATACATTTTTTTAGGATTAGGATATTGTGCATATCCTACCAAACAATTGAAACACAAACGTGTCAAATTCTTGTATTGAGCTGCAAAAATAAAATAAAATTAAAATACAAGTTTGTCTGTTTATCTGTGCGTATGTGCACACGCAAATCTCAGAAACGACTAAACTTATTTAATTGTAATTTTCGCTTTTTCATTTAGTGTTTGTTTCGAGATGAAGAAAGGACGGAATGCAAGATCAGTGTAAATGATAAGATATTAGAACAGGTGAATGAAGTGGTATATTTGGGAAGTATGTTCAGTAGAGATGGAAGATACGAGATGGATGTGGAAAGGCGTATTGCTGCCGGTAACAAGGTTAACGGAGCCTTGGTTGCATTGATGAGACGGCGAAACGTCAGCACAGCTGCGCGTTTGGCCGTACACAATGCAGTTTTGGTACCGACCCTGTTATACGGCAGAAAAACGTGGGTATTACAGAAGAAGAATGAAAGAAAGATGAATGCTGTGGAGATGCGATCTCTTCGTAGGATATGCGGAGTCAGCCTAGCTGATCGAATCCGCAATGAAGAGGTACACAGAATGGCAGGTACCAGCGAGTATGTCACGGTGAGAATGAAGAAGAACGTGCTCAGCTGGTTTGGGCACGTCGAACGAATGAGCGAGGAAAGAATGGCAAAAAAGATTTATGATGGAAAAGTGAGTGGTAAGAGAGGTAGGGGGAGACCTCGGTTGACCTTCGAAAACACAGTATCAAAGATACTGGAGGAAGGTCACGTAAAAAGCATGAGGATCCCCCGGAGGGCATGTATGAAGAGGTTGATGACAGTGGACGAGGCGAAAGAGGTATGTAGAGACCGTAGCGTTTCCGCTCCGTTCTCTCTGACTACCCCGCTAGGGATAAAGCGTGAAGCTAAGTAAGTTTCATTAATAACAATTCATAAATACTAAAGTTAACTAAAGTTATATAAATTTAACGTATATTTTGTAGCGTCAAGCGCTATCCCGCAAACAGCGGGAAAGGCAGAGGAAATCAAGGTTTAAGACTCCGTTCCCTACTCGTCCGTTCCGGCGGATTCTGGAGTATTTTATAACATTATATAGCAAATAAAGAATTTTATAGCAAATAAATAATTGAGTAGTTAAAGCGGGCGAAGCCGCGTGCGTGCCATTTGTTACCAATATGAGAAACCCTATTAAGTAAACATTAGGAAATTAATAAAGGAATAATATCTATTACAAAACAATCAGATACCGCAACGTGACACGACGTTACACGCAAACCTATGCAGTTGACGGGAGACAGTATGATGCGGTCAATATGTAATTATATCGATGTTAATTAATTCTAACATTATTCTATATACACTAATATTCACATGAGGAACGGGATTCTGGATTCTTCCTTCCTGCTTCTTGCTTTGGTAGTTAGGGCTGGTATTGTGCTGGAGAAAAACGAAAAAAAATGGCAAAATATGTTTTATTTCCTTTTTTTACCTGTGGCGTTATCCCTGTCAAATATGAAGTAAATTGGTGTTGTGTATGACAAAATAATATCAAGCGACCGAAACGGTAATGTGATTGACATATATCTATAGCCTTCCGCTATAATTGGATTGTCCACCAATTTTTTTATTTTTTATTTGAACCAGTAACTTCTGAAAGACTACGAAACAAACCTTTTAATATAAAACGAATAAATAAAAACGATTTCAAGAATAACTTTGAAAATGATGAAAAATATATTGTAAGAACTTTTTTTATTATTGAGATAAATGTATACGCAGCTGAGTATTAATTAAGTTAATAGCACCATTGTAGCGCAGTTCGATCGTGTTTGACTTTGTGCTGCAGGTGTAGGTTCAAATCTTAGTTTAAATAAATGATGCATTTTAAAAAAAAATAAATAGAATATGATAAAATTTAAAATTTTAATACTGACAGCTATAAATAAAACTCATTATAAATATATTATACAAAAATGTAACTGTGATAATAACCTACTTTATATGAAAATAGTTTTCACTATGAACGTATTTTTGATAACTATCCGTCCCTCGCTGGCTCAAATGAATTTCATCTCGGGTATTTCAATTTTCATATAGTTTAGAATGTTGTAGTTACAGTGAATTTTAGAGTTAATTACATATTCCGTTCTTTGCTGTAGTTAAAAGCATATATGAGCATAAATTATGCCTAGTATACTATGGCGAATTTCTGAGTAAGACTAATTACAATTAATTATTGTTGAACACGTTGGTTGTATTAAATAATTTAATATATATTGAAATCAGATTAAAATTTAAAATATTACTATTTTTAAAGAAGCTTTTTCAATTTATTTGAATCGTCGAGCGAACATAAAGCTTCTACTGTGCTTACAAGCCAGCTTTTCTGAGAAGAGCCGGTAAGAAAAACAACTGCTCTTTTCTTATATAAGAAATATAATTTTGGTTTGGTTACTTCAATTTTCATTAAGAAGCATCATTTTATATTTTCCCGTAGATGTAGGAAAAGGGAATGCGAGGGTAATAAATAAGCAATTAAATTGATATGGAAGGATCTATCGTGAAAAGCGTATATTTTTTTAATTTGCAATAATCCGCCACAATGAAAGAAAAACAGATTTAATATTAGATATATTTAAAATATGATATACTACTTGAAAATATATATTTTAAATATTAATGAAAATGGTATAATCATTGAACGATAAGTAAGACCTGACAAATTGGAAGAGGCATTTGTTGAACAGGAAATTAGTAAATTGACTTAGAGAAGCGTTCTAAGAACAAACAACTTTTGGACTGCGTTTGACTGGATTTTGATTTTCATCAATTTTATTATATTATCCAAGAATATTTGAAGGATAAGAATGTTTTAATTAAGATCATTTTAATATCATGCAGGATATCTACCAGTATGTTATTGTGTTAAATAATAAAATTGTAACCTCAATATTGGAAAGAGTAACAGTTGAGTTTGTTGCCGGCTCCTATCAGCAGAACCACCTTCGGGACCAGTGGTAACGTTTTCTATATTAGAAAAGGTTCAAAAGTGTTTGTAAAAGTCTATTTGAATAAATTATATTTTGAATTAGAATTTATGGTGCAGGGCATATAGGGGTTATCAAACTATTTTTTTTTTTATGGAAAAGACACGGCAAACGAGCGTGCGGGTCACCTGATGGTAAGTGATTACCGCCGCCCACGACTCCGTGCAACCCCAGAGGAGCTACATGTGCGATGCCGGCCTTTAAGTTGGGTTGGGCGCCGGGGCCCGGCATTACCTGATGCGAAACGCAATGGCATAAAGCCACTACTTCACGCCGGTTTTAAATGCCGGGGGTGGTAATGATCCGGTCGAGTCTGCCCATGCGCTGTTGCCATTGCTGGCGACGTGACTCTACCACACGTACTTTAGTCGCCTCTTACGACACCACCAGTACCAGGATGATCCTATTCTAAGCCGGGATCACACGGCAAGAAATGAGACGGACGTGGGTTCAATTTCCCACACTCGACTTTATGTAGGCGGAGAGAGTCAGGACACTGCTCCTCCGTTTTCCGGCCGATTTCGAGACATAGGCTAGAGTAGAGAAACGAACGAAAATATTTAATTCCCCCAAGAGCTGTCCCACTGCGCCACGTTGCCTACATTCATCGAACCAAATATAAATTGGTAATTATGAAGTTATGTGTTTACACGCTACGAAATTAATTTATAACATTTATAATCTATTCGCGTTGTATTGCAAGTATTCGATAGTAATGAAATATATTGCATTTTTATTTAATATTGGTAATAGTATATTATAAATATCGAGGCCGGTCGTGGCGCAGCGGCACAAGGTGTGACTGTAAACCGACTGGTTGTGGGTTCGATCCCCACTCGAGGAGATGAAATATTTACTTAAATTTATATTTCCATTTCTTCGCTCTGATGTCGAGGCAAAGCGCGGCGTTGAGTTCTGCCACTTAACACGCAATGCCTCCGGAATTCGGCAGAAAGTGGGGAACGGAGTGTCTTTCACTACGTTCCCTCTGCCTACCCTGCAGTGTGCGGGATACAGCGTGAAGCTGATTTATTTATTTATATTATAATACACATAATTATAGAGAAACGTTTTTAGTAAGTTAAGATTATTCATAGGAATTTGATGAATCTATATTTTATTATTAGTTACAGTAAATGTATTTGGCTATACAAAAAAACACTACAACTTTAACTTTATTTCATACAAGATGAATGTATGCGGATGCGAACATAAATTTGTCAAGTTTTAGGGTACTTGAGGGATAACTCTCGATAGGCGTAACCGACTCACACTTAACCGGTTAAAATTATTAATTAAGGAAACATATGAAATAAACCAATAAAGAATATATAGCTTTAGTTTCATTAATTAAAATTTTTAACAAAAAATAAACCGACTTCAAACAACGAACTATAAAGTAAAAAATAATTTTACATATAGTTAAAGGTATTTTGATTTTATTAAAATGAAATAATTAGAAAAGATTTTTTTTTATAGTTTTATAGTTTTGAATTCAAACGACGAACGAAATGAAACCAAACGGCTTAGTAATTCGATATTGCAGTAAGGTTGTTGTAGCATTAGCTTGACACCGTGTTCAAAATTTACTTTATAGTTTAGTTTTTAGTTCTCTACTGTGATTTTCTCTTATATACCATCGTCAATATGGCCCAAAAAATGGGACCACAAGGGAATCATTACCTTTCAAATAAAAAAAATAATGAAAATCGGCTTACAAAAAGTTCTGATGTGATAAACATAAAAAAACAGTCGAATTGTTAACCTTCTTTTTTTACAGAAGTCGGATTAAAAACATCCAGCGCTTATGCAGAATAAAGTATAAGAATTCATATTTTCTCTCTTTTAATTTTTAATTGACTTACACACTAACGTAAATGTTACATACGTCTTTATTGCTGATAGTGAGAGTTTTATTTAATTTTAGATTATTGAAATTTTTATTTAAATTTGACTAAACAAACACCTCAGCACATTTTGGGTCATTCTTATTCCCTCTAGTCGCTTGTACCGCCTGCTTGTCTTTTGTCATTTTTAAATATTGGTATACTATAATAAGATGATGCTGGTGCTGAATGACAGGTGCCTAAGTTCAGCAGCGACGGCGTTAGGCGGAGAGACAGAAAACCGGTTAAGTGCGAGTCGGACTCACCCACTGAAGCTTCCGTACCAATTATAGTCCATGGAAAGTACACAAGCAGACCTTATAAAAATTGACAAACTTAAGTTTGCGGGCTTGTGCACTCATTTTGTATGAAATGAACTCCAAATACAAGTACAAATAGTAGTTGTAGTGTTTATTTTCTAAGAAATATCTATAATTTTAATCTTTTTGCAATTTTTATTATACCTGTGTTTTAAGATGTGGCTTCGTACCAAATTTCAAGATTCTGTTTCCCTTGCGAAAATTAGAAGGTGTGGGGGAGGGGGGTGTGCTGGGGTGTCTGGGGCCTAATAATCGTATCCTAATAATTCCACTTTGCCCTTTTGAGGTACGGTACCCTAAAAATTATTCAATTTATAAAATATTGTGTTGCGTTTAGTGCATTTAGTTTTGCCACAGAGCCCCTAAAATTGAAGTAATGTGGAATTTGGGTAAATTGGAGTGAATTGAGAGTAATTGAAGAAAATTGGAGACAAGACTGAATTAACATATTCTCTCTGTCCACATCTATATTAGAAATTTGCATTTTTCAGTTTTTTCGGTCGTGGGGTAAGGGGCACAAAAGTGTGACTGTAAACGCGACTGGTTGTAGGTTAGATCTCCATTTGAAGAAATGGAATATTTATACAACAAATATATTATACTAGTGGGCGCGCGCAGCTTCTCCTGCTTTTTGCGCCCTTAAGGGTGAATTCTAAAAAAAACACGAAACACGTCTCCAATAAAATAATTTTAGTTAATTTTCAGTCTAAATTTAAAATTTTATAAAAAACGGTGGTGATTTAAAGATTTTTCCATATAAACTTTCTATATAAAATTTAAACCCTTAGGGGGTGAATTCTGAAAAGCCATGAAACACGTATTCAGTGAAATATTTTTAAGAGTCGGAATTTTAAATTTAATAAAAATCGGTGCCGATTTAAAAAAAAACATACAAACTTTCAACCCTTTAGGGTTAAAACCTTACAAAATCCCTTCTAATCGGATGTGAAGATTATGAAAATAAACAGCTGTTTAAATTTCACGTTTCTCCCATCAGCGGTTACGGCTGTACGTGCGTCTTACCTCAGTCGGTCAGGTACATACTTTTATATATATAGATAGATAACAAATGTGGGTTTGATTGTTAAAAATTTTTGACGTATACGTCTTAAGGAATTAAGGATATTGAAGATTTAATATATTTATAACACTTTTCTATATATTGATAAATATATTTTTCAATTAAATAAAAAATACACGTTTCTCAATATTTTTGCTACACACAAGTCTTACTTTAGTTCGAATAAATACTTCTTTACAAAGTACTTAAATATTTATAGTATTCCAAAGCGTATCTAAAATTGTTGCAAACTTAACAATAGCTCAATCAGGTTACGTTCCATGTATGGGAGTTCATTGAAGCAGTATGAGAAGCGAGATCAACTTTGTAGACTTTGAAATATTTATATTATTTTCTATTCTTATGTTACTTATAGTACTAACATTTTAAAATTATTTTTAAGCTATTTTCTATTTGTTTATATTGTGTTTTTATTGAAAGAAAATATAAGTAACTTATGTACTATCAGTATATTGATATATGAATAATTTGTTATGTAATTAATTAGAAAAACTTACAAAAAATTCTTCAGCTCTCCTAATTACATGCCTAGAGATAACTATATCTTCTAATCCTAAATATTCAGTAGAAAAAAATAAACTTAATTCTTTGTTTTACTTTATTTTTTCCTATTAAGTCTCACTGTATCCCGTTGATTGATGCGATTTAATATGGCCTTCTTATATAAACCAAATATAATGTTTCACCTCGGACCAGTGCTTCATTGCAACCAAACAAATTCTCCAGTTTTACAATATTACTATATATAGGTAGATTCAGTAAGCTAGCTTCATTCATTAACATAGCTATTTTAATAAAACAATTCAACATAATCAAGGGTAACTTGTATATACAAGCTCCCGCTTAACGTCTAAAGAGGTTGAGTTTTAATCTAGTTCATTAGTTAGTGCGAATCCCCTTTTACACGCTTCGTGGATTTTACGATATACCTCAGCTTAGCTGAGTAACTGTTTGTAAATAGTTTTTATATTAAATTACAATGTGTTTTAGGTAAATACGAGTTTTATTTATACTTATATAATATAAGAAACATGAAGAGTTAGATTGGTTGCATGCACTAATCTCGGAAACCATTGGTTCAAGTTTCGACATCCTTTTCTTGTTGGATTGTCCATTTATAGTTGAAAGGGATGGGCTATATTTCATCACATTAATCTTTTCGATGTCACCCAACGTACCTGAGGATGTTGTTACTTCGGGCATTTACAATGTTATTTGTCTTACATATTTCCAATTGACATGTGTGAGTGAAACTAAAGAAGCATTGTATGGAATGGCGGATTTCAACGCCGGGCTATGCCTTGACACCAGAGTGAACAAAATGGAAATATAAATTTTAATAAATATTTAATTTCCTCTAGTGGGGATCGAATCTATAACCAGTCGCGTTTGCAGGCATACTTTATGCCCCTGCGCCACGACTGGCCTCAAAATATTAATTATTTATAATTCATTTCTCCAAGTGGGCATTGAACCCACAACTGTCGTGTTGAAAATCATACGCTTGCGCCACGACGGCCTCATTATGTAATTTAAGTCTTTTGGGAATTCATTTGATTTTACTCCCAAAATTTGTTGTATTTAAAGAAAAATGTCTAGCTATATAGCGTGGGGAGCGGAGTGTCTTTCACTAAGTTCCCTCTGCCTACCCTGCTGTGTGCGGGATACAGCGTGAAGCTGATTTATTTTATGTCTAGCTATATGGTATTTACGTGCGGTAAGTACGTGTGCGATGCAAGCGCAGTTTTTTCCCCATAAACTCCGATCCCGATCCTAAATCTTGAAATCTCGACGTTTTTTATCATCATATACATTGAAAACTAAAGGTTCAGCCAATTTAATGATGTTTACAAAAAAATAAAAATTAGATTGAAAAAAAGAACTGTTATATGAAACAACTGTTATAGGAAATTTTAAATTTGACGAACTAAGTACTTTAAATTGATATAACTTTTTTATTTTTGAACCGATTGTTATAAAATAAACCCTATATGTATATATATGTTTATGTTAACAAAAGTTTAACACAATACAATAATGAAAACGTGTTTAAATTGGTTAAACAAACGCACAAACAAACAGACAAAAAATTTAAGTCGTTGCATTGTGTTCTACTACATTAATAAAGGTTCCCGAAATAATTTTTTTTATATATTAATATTAATATCTTAATATCTTTAATATCTTCCAAGTACAGACACCGATCCGTTACGAATTTATAATAAGTATATAAATGTATCTATATTTATTTACAATATACTATTTATATAATATAATATTTTAGAACTGCAATATATATCCAAGAATTTCGTTTAAAAATATTGTAATCCATTTTATCAAAACATACGGTGTTTTTTTTTATTATTTTATTTCGATACTAGCCGGGTCGATTTGTATATCAAAATATCGTTTTCCATTGCATATCGTTTGAAGTGTTTTTATTTATTTTATGTGCTCTTTGATATGTGCTTTATTTTGATTCAGTGGGCTTTGGTCAAATATTTTAGTTAATCATATAAAAAAAATATTTATAACTTATTTCAGTATCTTTACGTTCATTATGGTTGAATGGTTGAATTTCTATTAGTAGAAATATAAAAATTGAAATATAGTAAAATCAGATTAATGCTGTGAACCGCGTACAGCCGGGTAGTGGGAACCTAATAAAAACCTCGGAGACGAGAGATCATACCCATTACCCTCGTGTTACAGTCACACCCTTGTGTTGTTTTTTTAAACATAATGTACGGAGGCGTTTCCACGGTCTGATAAAAAAATTTATTAATTAAATCAGTTTCACGCATCACGCACATTGTAGGGTAGCCAGAGGGAACCTTGTGTTAATCTCCTGAAGAATTCAGAAGGCATTGCATGTTGAAAAGCGGAACTCAACGTCGTGTTTTGCGAAGAAATTAACATATAAGTATTTTTATTTCCTAAGTGTGGAATAACACTTTAAAAATGTTTAAAAATGAACATGAATTAAATTAATATTTTATTTCCTCGAGTGGGAATCGAACCCACAACCAGTCGCGCTTAAAGTCACACTTTGTGCCCCTGCGCCGCAACTGGCCTCATTCTATATTATTATTATAATGAAATGTAGATATTTTATTAAATATAGTGAAACATAATAATAAAAAAAACAAGAAAAGTATAACCTGATTTAACTTAGCACTAGGTGTTAGTTAGATGCCATCAAAAGCAGAACTTCTAAAAAAAAACAAACTGCAACTCGGTCCTTTCACCGTAAAAAAATGTGAGATCCATGTAATACCAAGTCGGTTATTTATTCATATGTTAAATAAATTAAATCAAATCAGCTTCACGCTGTATCCCACACACAGCAGGTTAGGCAGAGGGAACCGTGTTAAGACACTCCGTTCCCCACTTTCTGCCGAATTCTGGAGGCATGGCGCGTTGAGTGGCAGAACTCAACGCCGCGCTTTTGCCTCGACACCAGAGCGAAGAAATGGAAATATAAATTTAAGTAAATATTTCATATCCTCGAGTGGGGATCGAACCCACAACTAGTTGGTTTTACAGTCACACTTTGTGCCGCTGCGCCACGACTGGCCTCAATTATACTATTTTTAAAATAAATAACTTAATTTTGAAATCACACTAAGCAATTAAATTTAATATAATACTAGCGACCTGCCCGCGACTTCGCCGGCTCGAACTATAAAACTATTTATCCTACATAATATATTGCAATGAAAACTATATTTAATTATGAAATATTATGAAGTAAATCTTTATTTTGCTTCATATGAATAATAGGCGCTTTATTAACTAAATGTGTTTATTTCACTACATTTGACATTCATATGGTAGAGTTCAATATAATCATTTTTTAAACCAGCTCTATTTTAATGGGCTGACAATAATGAGCTTTTCATATTAAAATGAGTAAAGAATATTCTTATTTCATTTACCTATAATTTATATAGCGTTAAGCTAATTAATTAATTACATTAAATTATTAAAATTTATAATTTATATATTTTGAACTCTGGAATCCTCTTTTTAGGTTACTTTAAAACAAATAAATAAATAAAGCCATCGTGGTGCAAATAAGATAAATAATTATTGAGATAACTGTAAGCGCAATGGGTGTGAGTTCAATTTTCACTCTAAAGATTGTTTTTGTCTTGCTTTGTTCTCATTAATTCTCAATCTACCCTGGTATGTGGGATAATACGTAAAGCAAAAAAAAAACTCTCTCCGGTAACAAGACAAAGCGCGGCGTTAAGGAACCGCCCCCCTCCCCCCTCAACAAGCAATGCTTCGAATATTCAGCGGAATGTGAGGTACGAAGTGTCTTAACACTACGTTTATGTACGGGATACAGCATGAAGCTGAAAAAAAACCTATTAATAAGTCAACTTCACGCCGTATTTTCATATAACAGGAAACCTAGTGTTAAGACACTCCGTTCCCCACTTTCCGTCGAATTTTGAGGCATTACGTGTTGAATGAGGGAATTCGACGCCGGACTCTTGCCAAGGTGCCAGAGCTACGAAATGAGAATATTAATAAACAATAATTCATTTCCTCGAGTGGAGATCGAACCCAAAACCGTCGCGTTATTAATTATACTCGGAATTCAAATACTAAACTTACAACTATAAAAGAAAATTACATCACCGCCAAGTTTCTTATTTGTTCACAAACCTTTGACCTTGAATTTGACATAATACAACGAGCTTTTCATAAATACATATAAATTTCATAATTTTTCATAAATACATATAAAATCATATTTGCGTTCTCTAATAAGTTTTACACTATTGACTACAACTTGAATATCATTTTACCTTTATATTTGTTATCTCTAGAATACTCGTAGTATTAAAAGATTTAATTTTTATCTCTCCACTGTTCGTGCCCTGCTAATATATACAGTAAATAAAATTGGACGTTATTGTAGTTATATTAGATATCAAAATAGCTTGTGTTCGTCCCGGCTAGGTTTAATGCAAGCTCTTCAAAATTGTGCTTAATCCTTTCTTGTGAGCTAGCTCTATATCTGTTCTCATTCAAGGGTACCTACGGCTTCATTTTGCTGTAATTAGAAAAGATTATTGTGTTTTATATTTATGATTTTTTTTATATAAAATTTTATATTATAAAATTTGTTATGTTTTATGATTCTATTATTTTTTTAATGTAAAAATGTATCTATTTTGAAATGATACTACGCTTTACTTGTGTAAAAGATATCGCTTTATTAATTTGTATTGGTTTGCTTTGTTATTTTCGTCGTGTCGTGTCGGTTCTGTCACTCAAGAAGGAGCGTCTTAACACCATGTATATAGAATAATTGTTAGAGAAAGTGAAAAGTTTACGTGAATTTATAGTAATCGCTAAATCAATTTCAATTATTATTATTATTATATTATTTAAAAATGTATAAAAAGGCTTGAAAGTTCATTCAAAACATGTTAGATAGGCGTCTTAAGCATGCGTCAATCTAGCAATTTTTACGTGACGTGAATACAAGATAAGTTATAATCTTGTTACTAGGAGCATTTATATACCTTGTCACAATTATAAAAAAACCAGTTCCACTTATTTCGATAAGACTTTATTCTCTAGGTGCAAACTTATGCCTCATCAATATTTGGCCAGGGAACCGTATCCTTCATATCAAAAGGCTAATAATATTAGCCTTTTTACGCCTACTGCTGGACATAGAGTGGTAAGGTAAGTCCTTGTGGGAGCACAAGGACTTACCTTACCACTGCTTCTAGGGGTTTCGGGCGACTTTGACCTGTAGTAACTGCATAAAACGATACCTTGACTGTATCTATAAATAGTTCCTCATGTACAGACATAAGTCAGAACTCGATTTTTTTTAGATATCACGTAAATTAACAAATTTTCAACCGGTAAAATTAGAGGTTAGTGTCAGTGTGAGAGAACGTCTGATTTGTTTTATTTTTGGTTTTATTTTATATAGCAACAACTCCAGTCCAGTGGCCAGTCGTGGCGCAGGAGCACGAAGTGTGACTGTAAGCAGATTGGTTGTGGGTTCGATCCCCACTCGAGGAAATGAAATATTTATTTAAAATTTATATTTCCATTTCTTCGCTCTGGTGTCGAGGCAAAGCGCAGTGTAGAGCTCCGCCACTCAACACGCAATGTCTTCAGAAAACAGCGCAAAGTAGGGAACGGACTGTTTCAACAATAGGCACCCTCTGTACCTGATGTGTGCGGAATGCAGCGTGAATATGATTTTAATTCTTTTTTTTTTAATTTCTTCAGAATTATGGGGAAAATGAGGAACGAAGTGTCTTAGCACCAGACAGAGGGCTATTAAATTATTATTGCACCTAACGCTTACTACTAATAATGTTTGTAAAAGCTACTAACGAATTTAAGATGCATCTTTTTTATATTATTTATTTACCATTCACCCACTTCTATGTAATTCTTACATTATAATATACGTTACAACACTACCTACAATTCTCGTTTTGGAATGTAAACCAAGTGACATCTGGGGACCATAAAGAATATATAAGAATATATAAAGAGTTACGACCTTAGGAACACGTTATAAAGGGAGTTGAATGCTCCCTTAAGCCACCACTGAATACGCCTGTGTTTACAAGAAACTATGTATAGCATTTAGAATTTATTGTTGTAGAAAAATATAATTATTCTATTTAAAAATAATATAAGATATAGAACTACTTATATGTCTTAATCGGGATAAATCTGCAGTAAATCTAGATGAAAATACAACATCCAGTAGGTACTGTTAGGCTTGTTAATTGGATCCAATCTAAGAAATTTTTAAAATACATAATATGTCGTCTAGTTTAGTTTTCGATTTGGTTGATTTATTCAAGAATTAATTAATATATTTATGAGTGTTCAGCTATGTTTATACTTTTAATAACACTATTGTATAAAATAACTGTTGTAGCAATTAGCAAATTTGTTTCACTAAGTACTTTAAATTACTTTTTCTATACTATCTATACTAATCTATACTAGTCTATACTATCTATACTAATATTATAAAGAGGTAAGATTTGTATTTTTGTATGTTTGTATGTATGTATGTATGTATGTGTGTATGTTTGTAGAGTTTTCACACAAAAAACTACCGGGCCGATTTAAATATTTTTTTCACTATTGGAAAGCTGCATCTTTACTGACCAGTATAGGCTATATTACATTTCCAAAAAAATAGAGATCCCTAATAGAAATGCAATAATGTAAATCAAGGTGAGAAGAAATTGATCTTAACAATTCTATAATCGCATGCGCTGCGAAAACTATTGATGATAGAACAAAACAATGTTCTACAGTATTATAGAGCGCATCAATATCTATAAAAAAGTCCGCGATAGCATATGTCTAACTACTGTAGTTATGACAATATAATCATTTTTTTATATTTTATACGTTAACAAAAGTGCCGACAATAATCAAACCATATTATTCATATGTCTGCATCAATCCTTATCCCATTAAATGATATTTTATGAAAGATAATTTCAATACCTGTAAAATACTTTTTAAATTAATAAGATCGGACATCCCATTCAAAAGATATAACGAATTTAAAAATATAAATCTAAAGAAAATCATGTAATAATAAAAAATGCGTAGTGTGTGCCGTGTGGCCTTGCGCACCGTGGTGAGTAACTCTGCGGGGGTGAGGGGGAGTTGCATCGATATCACTAAAATTATTAAGACAGTCCATTAGATTTTTTGTTTTTTTTATGGAAAGGACAAGGCAAACGAGCGTTTGGATCACCTGATGGTAAGTGACTACCGCCGCCCGCGGCCCCGTGCAACACCAGAGGAGTTACAGGTTCGTTGCCCGCCTTTAGGTGGGTTGGACTCCGGAGCCCGGCATTACCTGATGCGAAACGCAGTGGCATAAAGCCACTACTTCACGCCGGTTTTTAATGCCGGGGGTGGTAATGATCCAGTGGAGTCTGCCCAGTCGCCTCTTACGACACCACCAGCACTAGGATGATCCTATACTAGACCGGGATCCCCCGTCAAAATTGTTTGAATTAAATAGACCCGATAAGGAAAATTCTTTTACAATTACACGATTAACGTGTAAAAAAATACCAAAAAAACCTTATATCGCGTACGCTGTGGAAATTATTGACAATAGAGCAAAGTGATGTACTGAAATTTTATAGAAGACATCAATATCTACAAAAAAGTATACGATACCATGTGTAACTGTTAGTTATGCCACAATAACTCATTTTCAAAGGAAAATGTGCAAACTAGAAAAGAGCCACCATCGTAGTACAGAGGGACGTCTAAAACATATATATATTTTAGATGCCTATATGTATATGTACGTATATAATTAATAGTTTTAAACTATGCATACAAAGTTATCCCGTAGGTAGTATATAATTTTTTTCAATTATTGTTACCAGCAAAATGTATTGATACTAATGTGGTACCTATATTTTTATATATTATATATATATATATATATATATATATATTTATATTTTTTCTCCCCTTAGTGTTTTCAAGGTGGAAAACATAGACATTTTTTTTATTTGATAAAATATTTTATTCACCATAAAAATGTTGGTAGTTTTTATAATTCTAATATAATTAAACAACTTTCTAAAATGATATTTCCTTGCATGCGTTGTAATAACTATCAGGAGCTATTAAACAAAACAATACATTCTCATTTTTATAAATATATTATATGTTATTACATTAAAACTAGCGGTCGCGGAGCAACTTCGCCTGCTTATTAGCACTCTTAGGGGTGAATTCTAAAAAAAACCGCGAAACGTGTTCATTACAATATTTTTAATAGTCTGAATTTAAGTTTTTATAAAAATCGGTGGCGATTTAAAGATTTTTCCATATAAACTTTCAACCCAGTATTTGAACTCTTAGGGGATGAATTCTAAAAACCATGAAACACGTGTTCAATGAAATATTTTAAAGAGTCTGACTTTCAAATTTTATAAAAATCGGTGCTGTTTTAAAAAAAATAATACAAACTTTCAAGTAATTCCCTGTATCGAAACAAACACATAATACACAAATGTGGTGAAGCCGCGAGTTGGTTGCTATAGTTTATAAAAGTTTATATTGGGTTTAGATGGATCACGTGGTGATGTCAATACATTTTATTTCATTGGCACGTTACATTCATTTACAGTACATATATTTCTCAAGAGAATTTAATCAAAACTTTGTAAATAAAAAAAATAGATGAAATAATCAAGTTAAGGAAGTGCCAAATATATTTTATGAATCAATCTTAATGTTATATTCAAAACAAATGAATACTTGAAACGTATTAATAAATTTAATTAAATTTATTAATACGTTTAATATAACGTTATAACGTTAAATATATTTACTTATTATAGTTAAAGAATAAAAAGTGTGAAGAGGAATGTGTGATTATCTATAGATTATATTATTCTACATAATATCATAAAAAAAACAGATTTAAACAGTACATATAAAGGTATCCTCCTGCAGTATAATTATTTTTAACCAACATTTTTGAACTTTCAATTTTGAACATTTTGAATATTTTCGCGCCAGTATGACAAAAAATTTAGACAAAATATTCAAATGTTTTTTTTATTTAAAAAAAAAATAATATTAACGATAAGAATGTTGGTAGTTTCTCAAAAGGTATAAGAATTTTAAAAATGCCCGAAATATGCTCTCTTCGCAAGTGTTGTAATAATAATAATAAATATTATATAGTCAATTATATAATGTTTTTATCAGTACCACTTTAAATGAAATGAAATAATAATGAAAAATAAAACCATAGTTTTAACTACTCTATAAAAGCCTAATACAATTAAAAAGTACTATAAAAGCCTAATACAATTAATAAAATGGAAGGAAAAAGTTATTTTTTCATACAAAGTAAATTAGGTATTATCGTTGATATTAAAATAAAACGCTATTTGTCATTAAAGACGCAAACATACGAGTCGTAGGTATTGGCGGCAAAGTTCAAAGTTGCTTAACCTTTAGTAATATTTTGTAGTAGTATGTAATTACGTTATTGGTATCTGCATAGATGCGTAACTGCGTCACAGGAAATACAGGTTTAGATCCTACGTCTAAACTGCTGAGGTATCTTGATTAATTTCTTTAGGTATGGGTTTAATAAACTATTATATTTTTAATTATTTTTATATATTAATAGTTTATCCTATATACTCCCCCTAAAGGGTGCGCTGAAGCTTCCATTCTATATGAATATTAAAGACCGTCGCGGCGTAGGGGCACAAAATTATGCCAGTAACGTGACGTTATGGGTTCGATTCCCACTTGGAGGATTGAATTGAAATTTAATCATATTTTCATTTCACGTCAGTCATATATCATACCCAGTATCTTAACACTTAAGTTCCCTCTATCTTCCCTGCTATAGGCTGGATACAGCGTGAATCTGGTTTTAATTTTGTGTGAACCGATTAAAATAAAACTAATACTAAATATTTAAAGGAAGTTAGCCAAATTACAAAACTGCACTTAAATCGGTTAAGCATCGCATCGATTATATAACAAACAAACTGATCAAGTTCTATTAAATTTTTAAATGTCCATAATAATATTTTTTCTAATATATCTTCCACGTACAGACACCGATGAGTTAGGATTTTATTGTAAGTATCGATATAACTATAACTATATAGTTATAACTACAATTTAGGTCCTAAAGACTCTATAAGGCAAAAGTTTAAAGAAATTAATATATTGACAGTTACATCTCTCTTATGGGAGGTACGAAAATGCCACCTAAGGTTTTAATAATTTTCACATTAGAAATCTCAAGTTCATTGCAAGCATACATTATAGGTATATTGAAACATGAATATAATTTTAGTGTATTAAGTAAATCATTCTGTGGTTAAAGCGTGCGAAGCCGCGAGCGGGTCGCTAGTTATTTATAAACCGATTGTAATAAAATAAATCCTATACATTAACGGGAGTTTGCCAGAATCTAACAATGAAAATCGTATTTCAATCGATTAAGCCAATTCTGAGATTAGCGATAACAAACGCACAGACAAACAGACAAAAAATTGAAAATCGTTGTTTTGGGTTCTACTACATAAATACCAAATATATTTTTTTATGTATCTTCTATTCCATCACAGACACAATTTTCTCTGTTATGTTTAATCTGTTACAATTTTATTTTAAGTATAGATAAAATCACATTTTTTTTGTTTACATATCATGGAGAAAGATTGCAAAATATTTAATATAACTTATTAAATTTTATATCACTCACTCGAGGATTTAATATGGACTGGATTTAATATATTGACTTCTAGGTATTTCTTTTGTACGTTTCTACGATCTGATTTACCAATAACTCTAAAATATATTTAAAGTGGAAAATATATTAGCGGTAAAATTAATTTAATAGGAACTTCTATAAATTTAAAATTATACTTGGGGTCTGTTTTACCGGTTTCGTATTAAGTTTCAGATAGTAATCTAATATTTAATGCTATCTTACAGATAGAGGATGACAATACAAAATAACTGTTTCTTATATTTTCAAGGATACTTTTTTCATTAATGAACTATAATAGTAGGTAGGTAACAATCCATACGATTTGTTACGTGTTTGAATTATACATATTGTATGTAAAAATGTAATGCATACTAGATATACCTGTGAAACCAAAAATTATAGGTTGTATGGTAGACAAGGCTGTTCGGGACTTTATCAGCCAGTGGTGAAACTGGCTCTTATTATATGTTGGTGGACCTACGAAAACTTAGTAAACTGTTTTTACAGCTTCACGCACGCACACAGCCGGGTAGGCAGAGTGAACCTAGTGGTAAGACACTCCGTTCCCCACTTTCTGCCGAATTCTGGAGGCATTGCGTGTTTAGTGGCAGAACACAACGCCGCGCTTAACCTCGACACCAGAGAAATATAAATATAAATTTAAGTAAATATTTCATCTCCTCGAGTGGAGATCGAACCCACAACCAGTCGGTTTTACAGTCACACTTCGTGCCACTGCGCCACGACTGGCCTTAATAAATAGTGTATATATTGAAGGCAAAAAATCGTCTTACAATGCATGGTTAGTGCTAGCTGAAAATTTTTCAGCCTTTGGCGTGTACTGATCTCAGGTATAGAGATTGATTTCCAAGATGCCAAGTTATCACTGTCACGAGATCAACTTGCTTATATTAAAAATGTCATCATCATGGATCTACATACTATTCATATGATTATTTATGTTTATTATCGTTTTGTTTTTATTAAGTTTAATTACTTTAAAAAGAAGACAGGCCAACACGACGACATTAAAACAACGTAGAGTTTGGTTCCGCCACTCAGGTGTTTTTCTACCTTGTTTTAAGGCTAGGTTATGTTTTTGTTTGCATACTTTCTACAGGAGCGGGATATATATATATATATATATATATATATATATATATATATATATATATATATATATATATATATATACTATATATATATATATATATATATATATATATATATATATATATATATATATATATATATATATATATATATATAACACACAATGATACGTTTGAATACGTTTCTCTTTAATATGGTAATATCCTGAAAACAAATTCAACCGTATTCATTTCCGTGTATCAACAAACAATCATATCAATAATACAGACACAGCCTATCGTAATAATTGGAAACTAAATACGACCTTACCTAAATACGAACTACCAAAAATAAGGATTATTAATTCAATAATATTTTCTACTAAAATTCAACGTTTACATTTTGATAAATTTAAATAAATATTTCATTTTGTCGAGTGGGGATCGAACCCACAACCAGTAGATTTTACAGTCACACTTTGTGTCCCTGCGCCACGATTGGACTTAGATCTGCCTTTGAACTTTTTTAAATAAATAAATAAATCAGCTTCACGCTGTACCCCGCACACAGCAGGGTAGGCAGAGGGAACCTAGTGTTTTAGACACTCCGTTCCACACTTTCTGCCGAATTCTGGAGGCTTTGCGTATTGAGTGGCAGAACTTAACGCAGTGCTTTGCCTCGGAACCAGAGCGAAGAAATGGAAATATAAATTTAAGTAAATATTTCATCTCTTCGAGTGGGGATCGAACCCACAACCATTCGGTTTTGCAGTCACACTTCGTGCCGCTGCGCAACGACTGGCCTCTTTTTTATTAACAATTAATAAAAGTTCGTTTTTAATTTTTTTTTTGATTTTATTATAGGTATAGTTTCAAAAGTAATTTAATTGATAGTTTTAAGTATTCTTGTATGAGGCCGTCGTAGCGCAGTGGTGCAAGTGTGAAGAGTGTGAGTAGACGCGACGGTTTTGGTCAAAATTATTCTATCAATTACCTCGCCCCGGTGACGACAATTCGGGAGTGCAGAATGAAGTATTTATACTAAATCCTCTCTGCCGACGCTGCTATATGCGGGATACATCTAGGAATGAAGATAAAAAAAAACGGTTAAGTGTGAATCGGCCTGCCCATCTAAGTTTCCTTTCCAATTTTAGGTCAATACGAAATACATCTTATTAAAGATGACAAACTTAAATTTACAGGCATATGCACTCATTTTATATGAAATGAACTACAAATATAGGTTTGTAATGTTTTTTTATGAAATACCTATGAATTTTCACTTTTCGAATTGTTTTTTTTATTTGTATTATATGTGAATTATTTTCTTTATATGTCAAAGTTCGTGCCAAATTTCATAACTATGAAATTACCTACAGGTCTTGATAGGCGGACAACAAATAGATCCTATTAAAGGTCCGCTTTTACCTTTTGAAAAAGGAACAGCCAGAGCCGGAACGAAATTTGGAACTTGTTCCGATGTCAGAAAGGAACAGCTGGAACATGCTCCTCATTTGGAACATCCTCCGTAACGCAACACCACTATAAGGAAGGATTACTCTCGAACCCGTTTTTTTGCCTTTAAACTAAATAATTTATTTTTATACTAAGCTATTCATTTGATAGATTAAAGACCAACATACAAGTTTCTTTTCATATACGTATTTCTTTTGTTATTAGAAGTGAACATTCATTTCAAGTTGTGCTATCTCAATCTCAAAGAGTCCTCATAAATCATAAGGTAACAAATAGTTATGGAACTTCGGCAATCTATCACACTTACTATTCTTGACACTAGTGAACGAAAATTGTAATCAAAATAATACAACTTTAAAGATTTTTATGAATGAAATGGGAAATAATGAGTGGGAAAGGAGTTTATATACATAAACCGTCGTGGCGCAGGAGCACAATCGTGTGATTGGAAGGCGACGGTTGTTGGTTTGATTACCAATCGGGGGTAAAAAATGATTATATATTTATTAATATTTTCATTTCTTCGCTCTCGCAATGCCTCGAAAATTCGGCGGAAAGTCTTAACAATAGGTTCCCTCTACCTACCTGAGTAAAACTAAATATATGTGTTATTAAATCTTACTTTTTATATAATCATCAATGTCCGAAATGTAAACATTGAATTTTAGTAGAAAATATTATTGAATTAATAATCCTTAGTTTTGGTAGTTCGTATTTAGGTAAGGTCGTATTTAGTTTCCAATTATTACGATAGCCTGTGTCTGTATTATTGATATTATTTTGTTTGTTGATACACGGAAATGAATACGGTTGAATTTGTTTTCAGGATATTACCATATTAAAGAGAAACGTATTCAAACGTATCATTGTGTTATATATATATATATATATATATATATATATATATATATATATATATATATATATATATATATATATATATATATATATATATATATATATATAACACAATGATACGCGGCACGAAGTGTGACTGCAAAACCGAATGGTTGTGGGTTCGATCCCCACTCGAAGAGATGAAATATTTACTTAAATTTATATTTCCATTTCTTCGCTCTGGTTCCGAGGCAAAGCACTGCGTTAAGTTCTGCCACTCAATACGCAAAGCCTCCAGAATTCGGCAGAAAGTGTGGAACGGAGTGTCTAAAACACTAGGTTCCCTCTGCCTACCCTGCTGTGTGCGGGGTACAGCGTGAAGCTGATTTATTTATTTATTTAAAAAAGTTCAAAGGCAGATCTAAGTCCAATCGTGGCGCAGGGACACAAAGTGTGACTGTAAAGTCTACTGGTTGTGGGCTCGATCCCTACTTGACGAAATGAAATATTTATTTAAATTTATCATTTCTTCGCATATTGTTTTAAAATTCTTAATCCCGGCAGTTTGCTATCAAAACCATATTTTTTAAATATAATAAATTAAACCAACGAACAAATAAAAAAACACGAAGGGAGAAAGGAATACGGAAGAATAATTTGGAGAGTAAAATAAATATTCGAACTGGAATGGTTTAAAACTCTAAATTTCCTCGCATTCGGCAGGGTAGGGAGAGAGAACCTACTGTAAATGTTATATATTGGCCAATGATACTTTTGTGTATAATGATTTAAAGAATTTAAATAATTATGTTGTATTTTTTCAGACGCAGTATTTTAGCGATAGATTTTCTCTGCCTATCTTGATATAAGCACTTCTCAATATTTGAGATGTGAACTGGTGGATCTGAATGCATTGCTTTGTTTCGTGATCAAAGTGGGGAAAAATGTTAATAATACGCTTCCCCGAGTGGGAATCGAACCCACACAACCAACCTATATAGAACTACCAACTACAAAACCGTAAATAAAATCGTAATAAGAGTTTTTTATTATGCTTAAATTGGCCGCTATGATTATAAATCACAATCAATTGAATCAATGATTTGAATTAGTTGCCGTCGACGCTTTTTTGTTTCTCTTTTAAAGTAATTAGGTGTTACAATGATTGATTTGTATTGATGTTGTGTTAAGTTATATATATTATATATATATATATATATATATATATGTGTATATGTATATTCTTGTATGTATATATATATGTATATATATATATATATATTATATATATATATATAGATATATATATATCTATTATAGTATATATATATATATATATATATATATATATATATATATATGTGTATATGTATATTCTTGATTTTGTCGGCTTTATGTCAAGTGACTGATAATAAACATCGGAAATGGATTACCGATGGATCTATACTACTACTACTAAAAAACCCGATTGTAAGTCTAAATTTATAAAAGTTTATTATTAAAGTTTTTGGTTAAGCAAAGATAACCTAATGTCAAGACACTATGTTTCCCATTTTCCGCCGAATTTTCGAGGCATTTCGTGTTAAGTGTCTAAACTTAACGCAGCTTTTGCCTAGATTTTTTGATTATACAAATATATCGCAATAGTAACCACTATTGATATAATTTGTCAATTTTCAGCGAGAAATGTTTATAATTATATTTTTAAAGTACATCATAGGTGAGATTAGACAAATTACGGCGTTAGGTTCCGCCTCTAAACGAGATATCTATAAATAGAAAAATAGTTTCGAAATGCGCCTTTTCAAATGGAAGCTATACTACATTACAAGAACCTATCTCAATATTTTCAAACTAAATGTTTCCATATAACTATACCAATACAAATATTTAATGCAACAAATTTTAAGCATATATGATAACTTTATTACGCCTGCAGTTATTCGTTGATAATATTACTAAAATTTATAACATAAGTACTGGCGGACTACAGATTCAAATCGATAAATAAGCCGCTTAGGCAATTCGAACGGAATACTTGCACCTACTTGCTGCTAGATCGAAATTTTATTTAAGTTTTCGCTTCGTTTTTATTATTAAAAAGCGTTAAGGCGTTCAATAAAATTGTATAATACACTGTAAGTGGTAAAGATTTTAAAAGATGGTTGTCGTGGCACAGGGTCACAACGTGTGACTAAAAACGTGACAGGTTGTGAGTTCGATTCCATCTCTCCTCTCTCTTCCCTCTGGCCTCATTTTCTCTATTTTCTTAGTCCTATGAAGACATTTTTATTACTAATTAATTTTAGTTTGTAACCTTGGGTCGAATTGGTTATAATGTAAAATATATTTATAATGTGTCAACAACCAAAACTTGAGGGTAAAGGTCTATAAAATAAATAATGTAGGGATTAATAAGTTGACGGTCAATCGACGTTAAAATTCAATAGTTTGCACAGTATAGAGATATTTTACAAGTTACACTTTTACAATTAATAATAAAACAGAATTGAGAATATTTACTCCGTCTTCCCATATATCTCGCATTTAATAACAAAAAAAACTACTTTGCTTTCCATCGATTCACCGAACTGGTGAATTCGAGGAGAACGAATTGTCTTAACACTACAGTAAAAAAATCATGAATCTGAAGAAAAAATATAATTTCTTTTAAAATCTACCTCTTAATATCCAGACGAATCAATCTTGTAAAATATATTACCTAATACTTAGTACTGAGTGAATAAAAGATATAATTTGAAATACAGTACAGTAGTGTCACGCAAAACGAATATTAGTACGCAACTAATATAGTGGCCGGTCGTGGCGCAGAGGCACTATGTGATACTGTAAACACGACTGGTTGTGGGTTCAGCAGAATTCGATTGAATTCTGCAGAAAGTGGGGGACGGAGTGTCTTAACAGTAGGTTCCCTCTGCCTACCCTTCCGTGTGCGTGATACAGCGTGAAGCTGATTTACTTACATTAAGAATTTATCATACCTAACACATCAATCGAAAATTATTTTAGGATCAAATCTCAACATAAAGTAGCCAAATACAAACTAAATGATCTTTTATTTCAACGTTCGTATTGTAGAGAATATATTCTGTAAATTTAAAAAGCATTTTGTAAGTTCAATTTAGATGTCTATTTTAGTTAACGTTCAAATTGATTAACCTGAGCCTTTAGATAAAGGTACAGAATGTACTAGTATTTCTAGTGAAGGTTTATACTGTTTTAAATTTAGCCTACCTATACTCATACCATGCTTTCCACTCTCATTAATTAGTATTTCGAACTTTAAAGAAGGAGATTTCGATACATTTACTTGAGTTAATAAACAAAAGTGTTAATAAATCATTATGCGGTCGCAGTCGTGGCGCAGTGGCACAGCGTGTGACTGTAAACGCGACGGTTGTGGATTTGATTTCACTTCGGATGAACGAATTATCTAGTATTTGTATTTTTCCAGAAGTGGGAATCGGAGTTTTTAACACAAGATTTCCTTTGCCTTGCCTTCTATGCGTAGAGTTAAATTATATTAACAAACAATTGCAAGAATTTATGGTACCCATCACGTTGTAGGGAAGTCACTGCTGCATTTGTAACTTGTATCTTGAATGGTTAAAAGGCCCCATAACAATGGTCGCCCCCATTGTCCTTTTCTATATTGTTATATAAATTGTCCTTTTCTATACTGTTATATAAAAAGGAAAGATTTGTATGTATGTATGTATGTATGTTTGTGGTGGATAAACATATAAAACCGATTTTACCGATAAAACGATTTTTAAATTCTTTCACTATTATCATGCTCCATTTTCACGATAATATAACTCAAGGTACCAAAATTTTAAAGTAAAGTTTTTATAAGAACATTACAAATAGGTACTATGTACTACTACTGTAGGTAATAAGAATGAACAATTAAATGTATTTCTAGAGTAAAACGACGACTTACGATGACGACTTGTACGACGACGTTGTATCCCATATATAGCAAGGGCAGGCAGTGTGAACGTAGTGTTCAGACACTCCGTTAGCTATTTTCCGACAAATTTTTCGAAACATTGCGTGTTGAGTGGCGGAATCAAACGACGGGCTTTTGCCTTGATATCTGAGCAGAGAACTATAAATATTAATAAAATATAATTCACTCTCCCGAAGTAGAGTCGAACTCACGACCGTCACGTCACCCCCTCGTGCACCTGCGCCACAACAGCTTCATATAAATAGACATATTTAGAAGTAAAAAAATGTAATATATAGTTTTACCACTCGACAACAACACGACTGATGAACTTGATAAAACGCTTGTTTTAAGATTCATTGCGGCATAAATTTAGGGCGTGATTTGAGAAGGATATTTTATGAAAGTTTTAATATTACTGTTGAAATATGTTGATATGGAAACAAGTTGTAATAACGATCAGTCAGTATTAAAATTATATATTTTTTTATTTTACAGAGAGTAATAAGGGAAAAAAAAACATTTTCCACTTTCAGTAGAAATACAAACATACACTTACAAACTTAAAAGACTATCTACGGTATCACGGTATCCTCATGTTGACTATATGTGTTACTCACTTTAAGCGAGTCAACAGTTGGCATGAGAGAGAGAGAGAGAGAAAGAGAGAGAGAGAAACTTAAGTAGATATTACAAATGTTTCAAACACATTTCAGCATATTTTTCCTGAAAAATAATAAATAGTGTCAAGATACTCCTGTGACACTCCATTTTCACTTGCCATCTAATTTCGAAATATTGCGTGTCACATAGCAGAAATGAAAAAACAACCAAAACAAAAGGTTAAGATGAGAATGGAATATAGAAACTTATATATAGAATAATAAAGTTAGTCGACCTCATGCAAAGTACAAGTGTGTAACCCCGCAGTGACAGTGAAGTTTGTCCAAGCTATGTAGTTTATTGACTGTTTTGAGGAGTCCCAAAGCGAATGTGCCTGTTAATTATTTATTGTTCGTTAATATCATCAATAATATTATGAACACAAAAATATTATACAATTTTAACGAAAGCTGAATAACACGAAAAGAATTCTTCTTTTCGTGTTATTCAGCTTACGTTAAAATTAAAATCTAATAAAAGACTATCCAGGATTTATTAAAAAAAATCGAGTCGAAATAACCTTATTAATATTAAATAGTAACACCTAAAATAGTTACAATTAAAACACAAAATCACAAAAACAAAAAATGAAACATAAAATCCAAAACAAAATGTCAAGAAGAGCACAACTATATATATTAAATCGAAGCCGCTATACACCTACATGTTATATACACCAGTATATATAGCACCAGCCATGGGATGTATGGCGTCATAGCGCTGAGCCGCGAGCCCGCGACCAGAGCAAGTCTCATTCGTATCGCGGCCCTCGCAGGCGTTGGACTGCGGCGCGATCCAAAATGCTCCTACCGAACTTACTCAACTTCCTGAACTTCCTCATCCTCAACATACTGGTAGTTTCCGCGGAGAAATGCCCCACGAAATGCCAGTGCATCCACAACTCGGTCAGATGTCTCCATCAAGAGCTGCAGGCTATACCCAAAACGCCGGACGACGCGCACACGTTGTAAGTATAAAAGTTTGTTTAAAAGTTCTATTTATAATGCGTGCGAAAGTCATTCTGAGCTTTGCTGCCCGGCGGATTGAAATATTTGTAAGGATATCGAATTCAAATTAAATTTTATGTTTCGTTTCATAGTTTTTTCGTATTTTTGTCGGTTCCAAATGTTGGGTTCCTAATATTCATTCATTTGAATATGTATTGTGTTGTGTGTGTGTTTTTTATTAATTTTTAATTTTTGAATTTAGCGAGAAAAGTACTAAAATATTTATTAATTTAGCTTAGGACGCGTGAATCTTGTGTTTTTATCATTGTACCGCATTTTGAGTAAAAATATAAAGATTATTCTTTGTTACATTATAAATATAAAGTGAAAACTAAGAGGAATTTTATTTGAGACATTAGTTACACACAACAAAATAATTAATTTTAAAAGCTTTATAAAGTTTTACGAGACGCAGCTGGAGGAGTAAAATTTTTAAGTTACTTAAATCTCGCTGCTTACTCCAATTATATAATATACAAATATTTGTTGTAATAATTTTTAACTATAAAATTCATAAAGAAATGAAAAAGAGAGAGAGAGAGTTCACTTAAAATATTGTATATATATAACGTTATATATTTTTGTTCAAAATGATTATATTCATATCAATGAAAAAATAAAAAAATATATGTATATTTATTATTTCAATTTTATATAGTAAACTTAAATTTCGGTTTCTACGTTATAAATATGAAATTTAATTAATTTTGATGAAATCTCATAAGAGTAACTTGTAACTTGCAATTTTAAATTTGTCTCGAACATTTGAAATATTTAAGCACGGCAGATTGTATATTAATTACAGGCCGCGATGAAACTGATTTTTACTGATTATTATTCCATATTAATTTAATATATAATTTTTCAAATATAAATTTATTGGAAAAAATTCGTAAGCCAAAAACATAACTAATTAAATTAATAAGGTTAAGATTTTTTTCAATTGTTTTTATTTCCGAAGAAGTACCTCCTATTTTTAGTCAGAAAAAAAATTTTTTTTGAAAGTCCCATAAAATCGATTCAGCTTTTCTTAATAATAGTTCACATGAAAAAAAAATTACGGAAAAAGACTGACTTCGAATAATTTGCAATAAAAATAGCGTAATATACATTGAAACTGGAGTCACCAACAGACGTTTCAATATTCCTTATAAGAATGTAAAAAAATATTGATCGACGGGTACACTAAAAATGCATTGCCTTCTGAAGGGCGGGTGTCTTCTTATCAATTTATAAGCTATATTACATATTATAAAATAAAAATTAAATCAGCTTCACGCCGTATCTCGCAC
This sequence comes from Heliconius sara, assembly GCA_917862395.2. NCBI lineage: Eukaryota > Metazoa > Arthropoda > Insecta > Lepidoptera > Nymphalidae > Heliconius > Heliconius sara. The sequence continues at coordinate 13,000,951 of OU860800.1, read as the reverse complement.
ACAGCAGGGTAGGCAGAGGGAACCTAGAGTTAAGACACTCTGTTCCCCACTTTCTGCCGAATTCTGGAGGCATTGCGTGTTGAGTGGCAGAACTCAACACCGCGCTTAGCCTCGACACCAGAGCAAGGAAATGGAAATATAAATTTAAGTAAATATTTCATCTCCTCGAGTGGGATCGAACCCACAATCAATCAGTTTTAGAGTCACACTTCGTGCCGCTGCGCCACGACCGGCCTCTTACATATATATTATATAAATATTATAGCTACTTATTATAAAATATGTTCGAAATATTTATAAATTATATGAAACTCCAGGATTCAGACTAAATTTGACAACGCCGTAGGGATGAACCTTTGTTAGCGTTGCTTCAACACAACGATTGATTGGGTAAAATGTACTACGTATTATATACTATTTATTGTTACTGGTACGTTCAAATCTATAAAACTTTTAAATAGTGGATCTTAGATTTGGGAAAAGATACTTTTTTTCGTATTTTAGTCAAATAAAATTAAATCGTCTTTAAAAAAACCAATTCAGCTATTACTAAGAACACTTGGTAAAGAAAAAAATAAGTAGCAGACATAGTGCATAAAACAACTACTTTCATTAAAAAATTAAACAAGCCAAACTTAATTAGAGCGAGTAAAGCCAATCAATTTGAATAAATAATTTATTTTTATTCAGAAAATCTTCTATTGTACAATATATTCACGATCTTTATATCATTTACATGAAATTCAAAGATTTAATTCGAGAAATTGAATATGACCTTTTAGGGATCGTCCTTTGTAAGCGATACATAAGTAGATCGAGTATCAGTTAAAGTCAATCAGTTTCATTATTCGTAATTTGTAGATTTTTTTTTTCCCGAAAATGTTAAATTTTTAGGCATGAATGAATAAAATCATGAAATAAGAAAAATTATAATGCAATTTTAATAATGAGTAGTTGGTCATTTTAGTTAAATTTTTTGTGTTATCTCCAAAAAAATTAGAACAGTTCTTATATATTTTTTAATATATCAATTTCAATCGTGACACGCAGTTTTTATGATTAGCCAAAAACTATTAATTTTTATTGTTTAAAATAAATTTATTTATTTCAATTGACATCACTCATAGGGGCGAAGTGCGACTGTAAAACCGACTGGTTGTGGGTTCGATCCCCACTCGAGGAGATGAAATATTTAATTAATAAATTTATATTTCCATTTCTTCGCTCTGGTGTCGAGGTGAAGCGCGGCGTTGGATTAGTTATTATAATCAGTGATTCGGCGTTAGTTATTTTTTTGGCTTACGCAATGCCTCCAGAAATCCAGGTTATTCCACTTTATTGATGCTTAAAACAGACCTGATAAAGTTTTCATGTCCAACCATTTCGTTAGAACTAAATTCAATATTTAAAAACAAAATTGAATCTCCCAATTTCGACGCTTGACAATAGTTTACTTTTAGATGGTACGTACACGTTTTGCAAATAGCGGAAAGGATTATTGTTTTAGCGGATGTAACGTTATAACAATGGAAAATTTTTTTTAGGTATTGTTATGGACTTACTTATCTTAAAAAGTAAAATATCGTATCAAAAATAAATTGTTTTTTATGATATGAATTTTAAATATTATATAATATTTATTATAATAAATTTGCTCAAACTTTTAGGTCAATAAGCCGACGATAATATGATTAGAATTTTATAAAGTGCTTAGTAGGTGGTCGTTGCGTTGTAATTACATTAATCATTTGTAACTTTTGATTAAAGGTATTATAGATTTTTTTGATAAATCTTTGAAAGAGCGAATAAATTATTCAGTTTCTTTATGAATTAATTTTGTAATTTTCTTAATTATGAAATTTTTATTTAAGAATTGCATTAAGTCGGACAGAGTCTATTAATTAAAAGGTTAAAGTTCAACAGAAACGATCTCATATCTTAATTTGCTTCAAAAAAATCTCGACAAAGGTAACTTTTAAAATGGAAAAAAAAGAATAGTCAAAATTCTGCGAAGGCGATTCTCTTTAGTCTCTAAATAATTCTGTCCGGTACTTTTTTTTGGTTCAAGCTGTTTCGAGCCTGCCAAAAGTTTTCTTTTTATAAAATCGTATCAATCAATGATGTGAATTTTGAATATTATAATATGATAGACAAAACGACCTCATGGTACAGTTGGCAAGGGACTGACGTTATATGCAAACACAATAAATTAATAAACGTAAACGATTCAATTCTATACAAATATATAAAAGAATATATTATACAAACATTTATCAAAAAATTAAGTTTTTGCTTATTTAGGAAACGCATAAAAATTTTAACGTAGCGCGATTTGAAATTTAGTACTTTCTAAGAGGCGCCCGCGCCTCTTAGAAAGTACTAAATAAGTATCTTTTTTTCTAAGTGTGGAAAAGTTAAAGTATTGACTGTAAAAAAAAAGATGTTTTAATTTAATTAAAAATTATTATAATAATTATATTAAATAGGTTTTGAAAGGGAAAAAGATAATTTATCAAAAGTGCCAAACAAAGTCAAATTCATACAAATGGCATGAGATTTTTTTGGCAATTTTATAAAATTTATGTGTTAAAATTTACTTATATAAAGCCTTCCATATCATATTCAGACAGCTCAGACAGAGCCGCGAAGTCGTATCTCTAGTGCCAAAGAGATTTGATGAAATTAAATCTATTTTAGACCAGTTGCACGATGTAAATACGATTCTTTCATATAAAATTCATGTTTCACAAAGGAGTTCACTTTGTCTACCTAAATATCTTTGAAAATGTAGACGATCTTTTGTTTTACATATTTTTTTCTTCTTCGGACTCGCATTGCATCCTGTATATAGCAGGGTAAGCAGAGAATATCTAGTGTCAAGATATTCCGTTCTCGACTTTCATTGATATTAACTGACTGAATATTAATTATTGATTTAGAAGTAAGCTATTGGGAAGAAATTTTTTATTTTACAAGTCTCATTAAAATCGACTTATCTGTTATCAGTTCAACCAAACAGACAAACAAATCCAAATACTGTAAACATAATTATATCGATTTTAGCGTTATATAAAAATCTTTATACTTTGAAATAACAAAATATTTGGACAGATATTAATAGTCAGTCGTGGCGCAGCGGCACGAAGTGTGACTGTAAAACCGACTGATTGTGGGTTTGATCCCCACTCGATGAGATGAAATATTTACTTAAATTTATATTTCCATTTCTTCGCTCTGGTGTCGAGGTTAAGAGCGGCGTTGACTTCTGCCACTCAACACGCAACACCTCCAGAATTCGGCAGAAAGTGGGGAACGGAATGTCTTAACACTGGTTCCCTCTGTCTACCCTGCTGTGTGCGGGATACAGCGTGAAGCTGATTTATTTATTTATATTAATAGTTCCATACGACTTTATAGAACTAAAACTAAAAAAAATTGCACTTAAAAGTAATAAAAAAACTATTTTGATAGGCAATTCCGTGCATTCCACGAGTCGGCATCAAATATCTGCTGAATCCAATATATTTTGTGGAACAGAATGTACGAAGTGCGTTAGTAAAGTAAAATATTATTGACTGGCTCCTGCCTGCGATTTACCCTGCTAAGAGTTGTGTAATAGCGCGTTCGACTAGGCTTTCTTTAATTCTTTTGTTAGCTTAATGTTGTTCAAGGGAACCTGGGAACCTAGTGTTGAGACACTTCGTTTCTATTAAGATCTCTTTCGTTTCTGGAAACATTTCTTGTTGAGTGCCGCGATTTCAACTACGAGGCAAATTATTCAGTTTTATAATATTAAAATAATTTATTTACATATGGATCTAGGACATCTAGATAAATAGAGTGATACAGCTTTATGCAAGGCCAATCGTGGCGCATGGGCACTAGCGTGTGACTGTAAACGCAAACGCGACAAGCTGTGGGTTCGATACCCAGTCGAGGAAATTTAATATTTAATAGTTTCATATCTTCGCTCTGGTGTCGAGTTTCGCCGATCCGCTCAACCAACACGCAATGCCTCCAGAATTCCGCGGAAAGTGGGTAGCGGAGTAGGCTAGGCTCCCTCTGCCTACCCTGCTCCATGGGAGACACAGCGTGCTAGCTGCAAAAATAAACTTTTTAGCAGTAAAATTAAAAATTCCTAGTAAAATATATTTATTATTAGCAGCTATATTGAGTTACAGTTAAAATACTTAACCACTTCTAAGAAGAAATTATGATTGAGATGGGATTAGAACCCATAGAAACTGTGTCAAAACGGCAATTATTATTTATTACTACATATATATAATTATTATTTATTAGTATATTTAAGTAATAGTTTTAGTTCGTTTGTAGTTTTTAACTGTTGAGTTGCCCAATTAAATAACCGGCCGTTAAATACTAAGCAATTAATATTTTTTGTTCCAAAGAAGTTATCTAACGTATTATTAGCGAACAGATGGTTTTTTCACCATATATCGATATTAATTAATGCTAAGGCCATTGTGGCGCATTGGAACAATATCTGTGATCGCGATGGTGTAGGTTCAATTCTTATTCGAGATAATTATTGTTTTTTTTAAGATTTAAGACTAGATTTTATATTCCTACCCAACGTGATAATGCGTGAAAAATATTTTATTTGAATAAAAAATAAAGAATAAAGTCAGATTTACGTACTGACGGGGCGTGTCTTGGACGAGCTGATATCATAAAGGGTTATCGTTTTATAAACATGTACATTTTAGGTCGTGTGTGTATATTACAAGCACCGAAGACAAAAGATAAACTCGATTTAGCAATGTACGCGTACATTCTCAGAATTTTTTTTGATGATGCCTCACTGGGTTCTTGCTACTGTTGGTACTGTTGGTGATGATATAGAGCTAGTCTACCTGTGGCTGCTTAAAGAGAGGTAATGGGTTCGATGTATAAATATCGAATAAATTAATTTCGTCGACGGTTGTGGGTTCAATCCCACTAGAGGAAATAGCATTATTTTAATTTTGTCGGCGCTTGTAAAAAAATATCCTACTACATACAAAATAAGGGTATGAAACTGAAAAAGTAAAACAATAAATTTATTAAATTACATCATAATACGATGTTCCTACATAGAAGCTTGAAAACTAAACCTTTCTAAAGCCCCGTATCGTGAAAGTTCAGATGCTTTTCTGCGATAAAACTACGAGAACAAATCCAATATTAGTTAATTTGTTTACTTCACAAATTACTATACAAACAAGAAGCTTAAATGCATCAGGCACTAATACCGCGGGATAGGTAAGGAACACGTTCGTTTTTCTCGATGAAATACTCATAAATCGATTTGAAATTTAGTAATTACTGTTAACTCGACAGGTTCAAGGTTCAATTATCGCTCGAGGAAATGATTTATTTAATATTTTCATTTCTTTGCACTGGTGACGACGTAAGCGCGGCGTTGAGTTCCACCGCTCAATGCGTAACTAACATAATTCGGCGAAAACTGGGGAAAGGAACGATAGTGGCTTGGTCATAACACTAAGTTCTAAGGGTGCTATGTGCGGGATAAAGCGTGTAATGAAAAAAGACTATACTTTTTTATATTTATTAGTTAAATACAATGTTATCCAGACTAAGCGTTTTGATGAATAAAAAATAACTATATTGACATTGTTCGTGTCGTGAAGTCGCGGGTAGCCTTCGCAGATTGAAAATTTAAATATAATTGAAATATATCATATAAAATGTTTTCTTGAAAATTTTCCATAAAAAAAAATTCAAAACTTAGTCAATTTTCATGGCAAATAATTGTATTCATGTTGATAGAAGCAATTAGCGTCACTAGACGTGGTTTTGTACGTTTACAGAAATATTTATATATAATGTGAATGACTTCATACTTTTCGCAGTAGAATATTTTATTTATTTGCAATTTTCTAATCATAAATGATCCTAATAATATTTTCTTTTTAAGATACAAGCTTAACATATTTTAAAGACTAGATATTAATACAGTTTTATTGTGTCTGCTATGGTTGTCAAAAAAATCAAAAAAATAAAATAATGAATAATAAAAAATCATTCAAATAATGTCATATAATATTCTCAAACAATATTATTGTTGTTTCTCAAGGCAAAGTGCGGCGTTTAATTCCGCCACTCAACACGCAATGCCTCCAAGTTTCAGCGGAAAGTGGGGAACGGAGTGTCCTAACACTAGTTTCCCTCTGTCTACCCTGCTGTGTGCGGGATACAGCGTGAAGCTGAAAAAAAATCATTGTTGCAAATATGGATCTTTAAATATAATAGTTCCATATTTATTTTGCAAAAATAGACGGAATTCCGTTATTGCATTGCCTTAGTACTTTTTAAGAAAGCTGAAATTATGAAGATTAATAGTCTAGTATGTAGTTAAGACGGTATGCGTACATACTAACTTGAGAGCCCTTTCAGAGTTAACGCCAACTTAAGGTACACGTTCACCTATGACGTAGGTCTGGCTGCTCTGTGATCTTGGACTATAATAGTATTATCTCATTAATCAATATTAGAAGTTGTTGTTATATATTTATATTATAAGAAGAAATTTATTATACTGTAAATATATAAGAACGAAAATATTTTTTTTATATTCTCAAAATATTCACTTACGAAAGAAATTTTTTTTAAGAAAAAGTATGAAAAATTGGCTAAGTCGGTCAGAGCGCTTGGACGGGTTCAAGTCTCGCTACGTAAAAATTTTAATATGTTGTTAAAATTTCCCATTTTAACTGAAATATATATATTTAAAATCTAAACTGTGAACCAATTATTCAAATACCATATAATATTCAATATCGAGTTATCTGTCAGTATATTTCGTCAATAAAGTTTATATTATGAACGGCAAAATTAATTTCGAACTTACTGGGTGTTAAATTGAAGTAGTCAAGTTTGACTACCACTGATGCAGTACATAAAGAAGCTTAGATTTCTGACTTCGGATTTTGATTTTAGTTAGGTACATACTAGTACATCTAAATAATGTTTGGACAACTCGTTTTCACGTGAGATGATGCATCTTGTATAGCTGTACAGGATTTTTCCCGTAAGCAATAGTTTTGAAAAGCATGACGTTTCCTGTAAGCAATATTTTGTAAAACCTTAACTAGGTACCGTAGAAAAGTGACTTGAAAAGATTTTCTAACATCACATTTCTTTTATTTTTCGATGTAGAATTCTTGACCTGCTTACGTTTTGTTGAAAAAATATTTCATTTGACAATATTAGTAAGTTTGTCAATTTTTTATTTAATAAATATTTTCCGTATTTTTTTACCGAAGGTTCGGTACAAAATTTCGGATTTTAGTCCTGGATTTTGCACTGAACCTTCGGTGGGTGAGGCCACTTCGCGCTTAACCGATTTTTTAATATAAAACGTTACAAGGTAACTGTGGTCTCGTATCATACACAGCTCGTAAGTTATTTCCATTTGACTAATAATAAAATAATAACGGCTAATAATAACAATATAAAAATATATAAAAACTTAAAATTTATTAATATAATTATACAATAGGTATGAAATCCTAATAACTGGGTATCATCAGAATACAAAAATAGTACCTTTATAAATATTGAAATTTACCAGACGAGGCTCACTCTATTTTCTAAGATAAACAATTAGAAAAATAATTTGTAACGTACACAGCTCTGTGCCGATGAGAGCCACATGTAAATAATCACAAATATGATATACAGAGACTGTCTAACACAATCCAGACGAAGTTTTTGTTACTATATAGTAGAATATTATTTTAAAATATAGGATTATTAGCAATTATAAATTATATTAAATTTGCCACACTCTGTATCCCGTACACAGCAAAGTAGGCATAAGGAACCTAATGTTCAAAAGGAACATTTCGTTCCTCATTTTCGACTAAAATTCTGGAGAAATTGCGTGTTGAGGTGCGGAACTCAACGCCGCGCTTTGCCTCCTGACCAGAGCGAAGAAATGAAAACATTAACTTAAAAGAAAACAGTCACCTATCATTTTGCCAAGAAATTGGCATTTTCTTGGAATTTTCGTAAATAAATTAAAACATTGAAAAAGAATACACTTGATTGTTTTTCAACGTTTCAGCAATCTCTACATATTTAATGTTATTTCAGTAATTCCATAAATAACTTTTTATCACAATTAATATACTATCGATTGAAAATCGCTATTAAATATCGATAAATACAGATATACACTTAATTAAAAAAAAAACGATATGCACGAAAGATAAAAATAGCTGAAAAATCTCGGATCACTAATAGTACTTCACTGGAAATCCCGACTTACCGATTTTGCGAATAAAATTTTTGTACAAGTACCTACTACGGTTTCATTTTACGAAAAAATATATACGACTATATTTTTTGCATATTTATGCTTTCCATAACGATTTTTACATCAATCATATGTTGTAAAAAATATCTAAGAAATACATTTTAATTCTTAACAAGTAGAAATAGTATAGTGAATTCTGTTTTTGAATAAAAACGTAAAAAAAGATGTTATAAGTTTGACCTGTGTCTTTGCATGTCTGTCTGTGTATATGCCTGTGGTACTGTAGCTCCTGAATAAATTAATCGATTTCAGTGCAATCGATTTTAATCAATCCTTGCTTATCGAGGGTGTTTCTTAGTTATGTTTTATGAAGATCGGAAAAGCAGCCTATGCTTTAAGCTTTAGCTGCAAGCAATTTGCCTAGACAATGCAGTGATTTTTTAAGTCATGATTATTTTTGTTTGTATTATTAACAATTCACAAAAAGAAGCTAAAATATTAAAGTCAAGGATTCAACTTTCAAGCCGAATTTCGAGGGCATTGCGTGTTGAGGGACAGAACTTAACACCACCACCAAAGGGAAGAAATGAAAATAAAAATTAAGAAACAAACAAAGAAATGAAAATATAAAACATATCGTTTCCTTGAGTAGGAATAAAATCCACAACTTATCGCATTTACTCTGGACTGCATTTTAATGTATTGAAGCCAATTTAGCGTTCTTTGTGTTATACAGTCGGATATTTCCAGGCATATTGAAGTATTTGCTAAGTGTATAGTAAATTTATCTATTAACCCACATCTGTCCAACAGTAATTGATGCTTGAGATGTAAGTGCGTACAACTAATCAGAAAACTAAACTGAAGTGAAGTGTGAGTGCGTACAACACAGTAAAGGTCAGTTTAAAGTTTAATTAAATTGCCGATTTCAATATTCTAGCAGCAAATAAAACAAAGAATATATATATATATATATATATATATATATATATATATATATATATATATATATATATATATATATATATATATATATATATATATATATATATATATATGTGTCAGCTTCACGCTGCACAGCAGGGTATGCATTGGGAACCTAGTATTAAGGTCCACCGTTCTCCGCTGACTTCTGGAGACATTGCGTGTGAGTGGCGAAACTCAACGCAGCGCTTTACCTCGACACCAGAGCGAAGATATGGAAATATAAAATAATATAATAAAAAAAAGATATCAGCTTCAAGCTGTATCCCGTTTATAGCAGGGCAGACAGAACCCAGTGCTAAGACACTCCTATTTGGAAAAAAAGTTGTTAGTTTAGGTAATATACGACTCGGAAATTACAAAAAAAAAACTAAATATTAAAGTGTAAAAAGAATAAAGTATAAACACGAATTTAAAAATATTATCACGTTACATAAAACGAAAAATCAAAACCAATATGTTCCATTTACCCACATTAAGAAATGAAGGAAGACTTGAAGCAATAAATTAGTGAGACAGTTCTCTTGTACCATGTAATCAGAGGATGGACCCGCAATCTGCAATGCTCTGAGGTTATTTATTATACAATGTACAAACTTAACTGGTATTAAGTTAATTTATCGACTTCAAGTTGGACTGTGGCTTTTTTAATAATAATATCAAGTTCGAAGAGGGTGGGCGTGGTGGTTGTTGGTTCAATCAAAACTCGGGGGATATAATTATTTTAATTTTGTATATTGCAAGAAACAACACGCTGTCTCCAAATAGTAAAATGTAGAGAGGTGTGTCTTGACACTTTGTTTCCTTTGACTACTTCGCTATATGTAGGATACAGACTGAAGGTATCAAATAATTTTGGAATTAAAAAAGATGTAGGTACAAAATTCTTTTTTCTATAACCTTTTTTAAAACTGGTTACTATGATATATAAAATCCAAGTTAGACATTTCTTTGTTTTGTTATTTATTAATTTTCAAATAAAATTTTCGATTTATTGTCATAATACACTATAGAAACAAATGTATTTTTTTTTCAATATTTTTTTTATTTAAATTCAAACTTCGGTCTTTACGTTTTAACTCTAAGCGAATCACTTAACAAATGAAGTGAAACAAGAAATATTGATATAAAGAAAATTATTTAATAAGTGAAATACGTTGAACTTATAAATTGCAAATATTTTCTCTTAGAAAACTAACATTTCTTTGCATAGCTTTTATAACTTCTTATTTTTAAGTTTTAATTAAATTTACTATAAGGTTTCAATTTTGTTTAAGAATTTTTAAAATGTTTCAATAAATTTTATTTCAGGCCATCGTGGCACAGTTTTTTGTTTTATTGGTTCTGTCCTCACTCAGAGGATTAAAATATGTAATATTTTCATTTGCTCGCTCTGGTAACGAGGCGAAGCGTAGAGTAGGATTTCGCAACTATTTAACACGCAATGCCTATATAAGTTGCAAAATTGTAAAAGATATTGTTATATAACTTAATTGATAATAAGTGAAATGTTTACAAAAAGGCAATCTAAAAATACCTGGACTTTCTTAGGAATTAAATATCTAGATAATAATCTCTAGTTATAAGCCTAGTTTAAGTGGTACATAAATATACCGTTGATTAGCTGATAATAATGAAAAAGTAAAAAAAAAAGTACGGACCATGTGTCTGTAGTGTTTAGTTAAAATTATATATATATATATATATATATATATATATATATATATATATATATATATATATATATATATATATATATATATATATATATATATATATATATAAAACAAAACACGCAATGCCTTAAGAATTCGGTAGAACGTGGGGAAACGGAGTGCCTTAATGGCAACGGAGTGTCTTAACACTAGGTTTCAGGTTCCCTCTGGCTACCCAGCTATATGCGGAAGACAGTGTGAATCTAAAATAAATTAAACAGGGCTACCGTGGCTGTCTGTCTGTCTTTGACGCTACATTCTTGCTACCCGCTATATGTGAAATGAAGTATGAAATCGAAAAGAAATACTTCTCTCACTTGACCAGCTCGCATACTTTGTAGAATGAATACATTTAATTCACACTTACAGTAAAGGTCATGGCAGTGGGTGTAATATTGGCAAAATGACTTCATTTTCATGTTGAAATAGGTGCTGTATACGTTTTAATAGCGTTCATGCGAAGATACAACCTGGTTATTCTTTTGCCCAGAATAATCTATTAATAATTTTAGTTGGTCTCATTTGACCTAATATAATACTTATACATAATATTATTTTTATACTTATTTTATTAATATTTATTGGCTATAAAAAAAGTAAATGCAAAAATCATTCAATTTTGGAAAATTTTGCTCTATCAAACAGCTGAAAACGTAGAGTAAAATCTGTGGAGGCTAAATCGAAACAGTATGAGTAGTATTTACTTATCAGGGAACCAGTAATAGGGGAAATGCATCAAATGGAACACTCAATTCGCAATCATTTGTACGATGTATTTGTACGTGTCGGGGTACATTTGCATTTGCATTAGAGATTCGTATACACCAAATTATTAGTACGTTCTAATTAGGTTAAGCTCATATTGTAAAGAGATAATTCTTATTATCGATTACTTAGCTCGAGGCCAAGCAAGGGCATAAAGTGTGACTGTAAAACCAACTGGTTGCGGGTTCGATCTCCACTCGAAGAGATTATTTATTTTCTTTTCTTCATGAAATATTTTCATTTTTTTCGCTCTGGTGTCGAGGCAAAGCGCGGCGTTGAGTTCTGATACTCAACACCCAATGCCTCCAGAATTCGGCAGAAAGTGGGGAACGTAGTGTGTTAACACTAGATTCCCTTTGCCTACCCTGCTGTGAGCGGGATACAGCGTGAAGCTGATTATTTTTTATTGTATGTTTGATGTATTTTGAAGTACCAAAATACGGCAGAAACATAAAGCTAAAAAATATTACATTTATTATATATTACATTTATTATTATTATAATAACAATAAAAAAAATAATGTCTTTGTTTCGACCACGATTGAAGATGAAGATTACATAAAATATAGTTATTGGCCGTAAGAGCCTGCGTCTCTTATAATATACCCTTGGAGCTTTCGCTTATTCTGTGAATAAAGAATAACACTACATACTTAAAGATTTCTTATCTAGTAACATTCAATTTGATAAATTATATTAAATAATTATTTTCGTAATTTATTTCAATAACAGTCACTTACGAATACCTAATGTTTTGCAAAAAGGTTACTACTATTAAAAAAAATTATCAGCTAACGCTGTATCCTGTGTGCAGGAGTGTTGAATGGCGGAACTCAACGCCGGGCTTTTTGCCTTGGTGCCAAAGCGAATAATTTAGAATATTAAAAAATAAACATTCATTTCACAGAGTGGGACCATATAGCAGAGTATTGAGTGTCAGGATTCACTTCCTCTTGTCTTCATAGAAAAATAAAAACTTATATCCGCAAATGATAATCGAACCCACAACAGCTTTACATTCAAACACTATACCACAGCGCCACATTTATAATCTCTACAATCCAATATGAATCTGCTATCGCCCGATGATTGACGGCTAACGTCACGTCAGCCACGAATAAGTCCTTGACTAATCCTCTTGGTACACACATCGAGTCCCGCTTTGCACGGTCCGACGCATATAAATTGGTTGGCTAGTTGACGTGACTTATATATATTGCTCTGAAGTTTAGACGATAACCGAACCTACTACCATATATATGAAATTTCTACTTATAACAAAATAGTAACGGATTTGTGTCTGTGTATGGAAGAAATGTATATGTATAAGTTACGTAATAGAACCACTATGTTTGTTTGCGCGTTTGTTTGTGTTTCTTTACGTTATATCTCAGAAACGGCTAAACCGATTTAATTGCAGTTTTCGCTGTTGTATTTTAGCAAGCTTCCCTTATCATTTAGTTTTTTTTTTCATTTCAATCTGTTCATAAATAAAAAAGTTTTGTAAATACGTAGAATTGCCTGTGATAATATTGCAAATTAGAAACAAAATAAGTATTTTATTTAATTGGTAGAAGCTTTAATTAAAAGGGTGGATATCGTTTTTAAAATGATTATGTTTTTAGATCACGAATGTAATTCAGATGAGAAAATAAATAATTAAGTAGTACATGGGCAAAGCCGCAAGCAGGTCGCTAGTATAGTATATGTTGGTTTGGTTTATTATTTTTTTTTATTTTTTATTTATTTTTTATTTATTATTTTATTTCTTTTTTATTTTTTTTTATTTATTTTTTCTTTTTTATTTTTTTTATTTTAATTTTTTTTTGTTTGTTTTGTTTATCCAATAGGAGAATAATGTTTTTCAGTTTTTGATCTTAGGGTTTTTAAGTTATTGCCTTCTTTTTAGAATTATATCGTATTTAAGGTAATTGAAATTGGTCTATTTTTTGATCGTTAAGATCAATTTTGTTGTTAATAGAGATTTAATATATTTTTTGTTATTGTACTATATGATACATGTGTGTCTATGAAAAGTAGACTATTTGGTCTACCTTTTCCAATTCGAACATTATTTACTTCCAAATTTGAAAAAAAAACAACCAAAAAAAAACGAATAAAAAGAAACGTTTTGAGATAAGACTTAAATAATTCAAGTTAAAACTTTTTTAAAAGTACGTTTTAATCACGAAATACTCTAAAACTGCTCCTTACGATTTCCTTCAAATAAGTTAACTGTACTTTTTTATTCACACCAAAGTTTCACCGTTTCGCTGAAAGCCAACGCCAAATAAGTGTTGAGTAAGAAAAATGGTGCTTCGAATTCAGTACGTTTATTGAAAATTGTCCTTTATATTAAAAATAATTATTTTAAAATACAGAAAATGGATACATTTTTTGTATTAGAATTGACACTAGGCACTTGAGAAAAAACCATATCATAAAACTAAATCTAATCTCTTAAATATTATCTATGCATAATTTAAAAAAAAAATACTTTCTTAGAAGAATTAAAATGTGCCTCAGAAAGAAATTTCATTAATACTGATAAACTAAATTGCTATAACTAGGTCTTAATTTTGTATAATCTTAGAGTCTACTGTAACAAAGTGTACAAGCTACTCAGTATTTTAGTACTTAATTTCAAAGAGTTTACAGAAGAAGGGCAGAATTTATTTTATTTAAAAGCTAATTTCACGTTCAGTTCTGATCACCTTACTACTAGACGTTTGAAGTTCTTTTGTAAAAGATTTTATTACATTTTTTTTCTTATTTAGTAATTGTAATTGTTTTCTTTACTTTTATGTATTTATAGAATACTAGCAATCCTTTTGTGCTTGACGCTTTATCCCGCACATGGCAGGGTAGGCAGAAGGAACCTAATGCTAAGACATTTGGTTGGTCGAAGTGTGACTGTAAAACCGACTAGTTGTGGGTTCGATCCTCACTCAAGGAGATGAAATATTTACTTAAATTTATGTTTCTATTTCTTCGCTCTGGCCTCGAGGCTAAGCGCGGCGTTGAGTTCTGCCACTTAACACGCAATGTGTCCAAATTCATCGGAAAGTCAGGAACGGAGTGTCTCAACACTAGCTTCTCTGCCTATACTGTTATACGCGGGATACAGTGAGAAACGAAAAAAAAATATTAAATCTAATTTTGTATTAGTCAACGTATAGAATCGTAAGAACGGCAGTGTAATGCACGAGACAAGTCACTATACCATGTTTAACAGTGAGGTTATTACCTCGTCAGACTATTACCTCGAATGGCCTGTAAATACCTAATTTTATAGGTTTCTTTCTACTCAGAATTAACGGAATCCTATTTCCTTTTGTCCGTACAAACGCGTGTTTAAAATTAAATTTTCAAATAAATTTTGGTTTTGATATTAAATAGTATAAAATATAGACATTTTTATCGATACGTCACTACTGATTTTAAATTCGATGATTTTAAATGATAAATATTTAATATTTATTTGCCGTCCTCATTATATTGCAGCGAAGGGAACGAAAAGTTCTAATAAATTAATTATTTTATTATTAATATGATATGAATATACAATTCTTTTATTCCTAATATTTATATTAGTAAATCCTCTTTGTATATTTTGCAAATAATAAAGCGACGATGCGCCAAGGTAGAAAAATATTATAAGGACTAGTGAATCTGACAGATTCAATAACCAAGTCTCCCTCGTTTCGCCTTTGGATAGTTTTATATAATAATAGTTTTCGCTGCGTCTGTCTGCGCGTTCAAAGGCAAGTTGATTGTTGAACTTAATTACTTTTTCTAACGTATTCTATCTAATTCCTGTAACAGGTGGGTCCCGCGGTGTCTCATTTTAATATGTCCATCACTAGGTTTTTCCTTCTTTTATTCTTTTTTATATAAATTTACGCTATATCCAACACATAGCAGGGTTCCGTTTTCTATTTTCCGCTAAATTCCGGAGTGATTGCTTTTTTAATTGAAGTTTACTTTCACCTTGTGTTAAGATACTCCGTTCTCCACTTTTATTTATTAATGAGAATAATAATTCATTCCCCCTAGTGGGAATCGAACTCACACCCTTGTGCTGCTGTGCCACGACAGGATTAAATTGTTATTTTTTAAATTAGTATTACTGTTCTCTTAATTTTGTAGAGCCTGAAAGCAAAACGTTGTTGAACTGGACCAAGTAAGCGAGAATATTTTAAGTACTTATATAAGCACTTTCATAAATGGGAGTCGATTCTGAACTAAATGGCATAGCACGGCAGTTGTTTGGCTCAAAATATAATATTGACGATATTATTTAAATATATTTTTATTGAGTTGTAGATTATATTCCCACTCGAGGAAATGAAACATTTATTCCTTTTCTCGCTCTGATAAAGAGGTAAAGGGTTGCGCTTAGTTCCGTTACTCAACACACAATACCTCCAGAATTCTAGAAGAAGTGTCTAAATAGGAGCGGAATATCTGAACACTAGGTTTTGAGGTTATCTTTGCCTACCTCGCTACTAACTACTACTACTAACATGGTCGAGGTCTACATACAATGGTCGAAGTATCTCTGACTGCAGCTCCAAAATTATTGATATGATGTAGTATACTATGCATACTCCCTCAAAAAATATTTTGTCAAATCGACACATTAGTTCCTGAGATAAGCACGTCCAAGGGGCGATACTACAACTCTCGTATACAATGTTTCTAGTTAATGCACTAATATATATATATATATATATATATATATATATATATATATATATATATATATATATATTTAAATATAATACTTACCTTTTCCGAATACAATACTTATATATACATTTTCTCGCTGTAGCAACGAGACAAAGCGCGATGTTGAGTTGCATGAAGCAGCGCGCCATGCCTCAAGAAATCGAAGAAAAGATGGGACTTTTTTTTTGTCTCAGGCTGTATTATGATCTATGAATTATTTATAATTGATTTTTAAATTCGAACATACATATTTATACATATTTACATTTTAAAACGACTCTACACGATTTGCTTCTTTAATAATATAGCCTGAGACAAAAAAAAATGTATAATAAAACTTTTAAAAAGGTGCATTAACGTGGTGCAAACAACTAAATGGCTTAACTAAACAGAGTAAGTAGGCTTAACTAACTTTATTTAATTAAGACAAGACTAAATAACTCTAATAATACGAACTAAAGTTGTGGAGTGTAGAAGATCCATTATGAACGTAATATAAATAAATCACATTTACATTTTAATTTCTAAAAAAAAATATTTATTTCATTTTTAGCTTTGTATATTGTATTTAATAAATACAATATACAAAGCTAAAATCAAATAAAAAAATTTCTTCAAATTTTTCATTGTTATAATATGCAATCAATTGTTGTATAAACGGTTCACTAGTAAATAAAACATGAAACAATATAATAGAGTTTGAAACGATATTACTATGGAAGCCTACCCTTTAACCTTTGGAGGTGAATGTCAGAGTTAATAGAGTCCAGACACGCTTTACTGTCAAACGTCAATTCCACCATAAATGTCTTACTGTTTCAGTCACCGGCACTGTGTACAGACAGCAGCACATCATGCAGAAATACATAAATTGCATTGAGGTTACGGGAAATACACGTAGATATTTTGTTTCTAGACTAGAAAAAACATTTATAGTATATATATATATATATATATATATATATATATATATATATATATATATATACCGGAGTGGCATCGAGTGTGGACGTAAACGCGACGGTTGTGACTTCAATTCCCACTTATATGAATTAGTTATTTTCTTACTGTCTCTGGTAACAAGATTTTGTACGTGTGGTAGAGTCACGTCGCCAGCAATGGCAACACGCATGGGCAGACTCGACCGGGTCATTACCACCCCCGGCATTTAAAACCGGCGTGAAGTAGTGGCTTTATTATGCCACTGCGTTTCGCATCAGGTAATGCCGGGCCCCGGCGCCCAACTCATCTTGAAGGCCGGCAACGCACCTGTAGCTCCTCTGGGGTTGCACGGGGTCGTGGGCGGCGGTAATTACTTATCATCAGGTGACCCGCACGCTCGTTTGCCGTGTCTTTTCCATAAAAAAAAAAGACTTTGGTAACAGTTAGATTAGTCTTAACACCAGGTTCCCTCTGCGTACCCTGACATTTGGATGATAAAGAATGAAGATACAAAGATTGTTAACTTTAGATAAGATTCTACATGTTCTCTATCATAAAATAAAAAAAATATAACATAATATTAATAAACAGTTTTGAAAAATGCAAAGTATAATCGTTCAACATATGTTAGTTTACTAACAAGACGTCTCGCGAGTGTAACAGGATGAAAAGGTCTCTTTATCTTCTTCGTGTTATGAATCGCCATTGTGCCTTTGATAGCGCTACCATTAGCGACGTTTTCAATTTAAATATTTAAATATTTATTTTATATTATATTAGATTGTACGGATATAAGTGAATTATTGTATCTTATAGATGAGTATTAGCCCGTTTTTGTGCTTACGTGGTCTATAAAACGTAAAATTCATTTTTTTTCGTTCTCGTAGTTTTTTTTTATTCTCTCATAATCTTAATGTTCTCCTACACTTCTTAAGTTTAGTAGTTTCATAATAAATAATAACTAATTAATTCATATAAATTGTAATCCAAATTTACTAAGATACTGAATGTATAAAGAAAATATATTCCATACATCTAAAATATTCTTTAAATTAATTTTATTTAGTAAATATGTTAATATTGAAATAGTAAAATTTACATTTTTATTAATTAATATAATGTATATAGTCAATGCCGTCGAGGCGCAGGGGTACAAGAGTGTAATCGTAACGCGGTGGCTGTGGGTTTGATGTCCACTCGAAGGAATTAATTATTATTTATTAATATATTCGTTTCTTCGCTCTGGCACCAAGTCAAAAGCCTGGTGTTGAGTTCCGCTACTGCACACGCAACGCCTCAAAATTCAGCGGTAAGTTGGGAACGGAGTGTCTGAAGTTAACAATAGGTTCCCTTTGCTTCTCCTGCTGTGTGTGAGATATGTGTGACGCTGATTTGATATTTATAAACATGAAACCATCATTTTAAAATCAACTATCATAAAAATTAACAGAGGGTTTTAAGTTATTTCCCTTGTGAGATAAAAAATGTACAGCAATCTGCAAATCAGCAAATTTTAATACTAAAAGTAATTATTTAAACACGCATTGGTACATTGAACTCTTCGTTTATGGCTCTTCGTGTATATGTGATATAATACATGCTAATTACGTTCTCAACTTTGTTCGTAAAAAAAAATAATCACTCCCACACGCAGCAGGATAGGCAGAGGGAACCTAGTGATAAGACTCTTCGTTCCCCACCGTTAAAAAAATATTCTCCTTCCCGTATGAATTATTATTTGTTCATATTGTCATTTCTTGGCTCTGGCACCAAGGCTCAAATCCGGTGTTGAAAGCGCAATGCCTTGAAAAATTTGGCGGTAAGTGGGGAACGCAGTGTCTTAACACTAGTTTCTCCCTGCTTACCCATAATATCTGTGTGTTGAGAAATTGTTTTTTTGTGCATTTTTACATTCTATAATCTAGTCATACACAAATTTGATCTTTCGCAAATCCAGTAGCTTAGTCGGTGTGTTATCTGTTACTACTCAATGGATCAGTTTTATATGATTATCCAATGAATTATTCGAATATTTAACTAAGTTAATTAAAAAAAAGAATATATATTTTGGTATGTCTATGTACTGTTGTGTTAAATAAACTCTAATTTATATATTTAGGAATTTTATTTGTTTATTTATTTCTTTATTTGTACACCACTTATATAAAAATACAGAGGAAAAAAAAACAAAAAAGAAAAAAAATGTACATAAAGGTGGCCTTATGGCTAAGCCATTTCTTCCAGACGACCTTTAGGGCGAAAAGAAACTATCATTATATTAAGAAGGGGTAGTGGACGTAGTTAAAAAGTATATAATAAATGAATTTAGATATAAACAAAACAATATACTGATATATAGATATCTCTAATGTAATACAATACATAGACTAATAAACAATATACATACATGCAGCAAAATATATATAATATATACATATACATATATACACACATAATATATACATACATAAAATAGGTTTTTTTTTTCAAAACACGAAGTGTGTTGAGTGGCGGAACTCAACGCTGCATTCAGCTTTACTAAATTGGAAAAAATATTTTCCAATTTACGGGTTTCCCACTTACACTATCACACAATGATATGGAAATTTGACAAATAAGAATAATAGGAAACAAAAGATATATGAAATTGAAATGAATGTTATGAGAGTGGACAATAACATAGTCCTGATTGAACCCTCAAGGCTTGTATGATGTCAGTCGAATACCGGTATTGCTTCAAGTTATTTAGTATATTTCTTAATAGAATATTAGAATATTATTGAGTATATAATATGAGGCCAGAGATGGCGCTGAAGCACAAAGTGTGACTGTAAAATCGACTCGTTGTTGGTTCGATCCCCACTCAAGGAAATGAAATATTTATTAAGATTTATATTTCCATTTCTTCGCTCTAGTGTCGAGGCAAAACTCAACATGCAATGCCTCTAGAATTCGGCAGAAAGTGGGGAACGGTGTGTCTTAACACTAGGTTCCCTCTGCCTATCCTGCTGTGTGCGGGATACAGCGTGAGTCTGATATAAAAAAAAAAATTCAAACTATACTCTATGTAAATGCTAATGACTAGATTTAATACCTATATATTTTGAATTTAGCTTTAGTACCATGTAAAGTCTCTCCCTCCATATTTTTTTATATATAAGACAGTAAATTTAATATTAAGAATTAAATTTCATAGTTGGTTGGACCTTGGTTAATTTTATTAAAAAATTATGCACATTATATAATTGAGCATCATTTTAAAGTACTGAATAAACTATATGGCCCAGAAGTCACGGACGGTTGTTGCCCGTCTCTACACCTGCATTTTGCTTTTATGAAGATATTTTATGATGCATAAACATTCGTTTTAGTTACCCCTTTACTAACTAATCTCCTTAACTAAGGCCAATACAAACAACAGAATACGTTGAATCACTTTGATATTGAATAATTTTTAGGTGAATCAATTGAATAATTTTTAGGTGATATGGTGAAATTCAGAATTTGGGGGAAACGTAGATAACGGAGGTGTTTTAATGGGAAAGTATATCTTAAAAGTAAGTTTGCAGGTCCCCTCTGTCTGTCCTGTTACATGCGGAATATAGCGTGAAGCTAAAAAAAAATATTTTTTATATCTTTTTATAATTGTCTGCATACACCTTACCTATATACAACAAATTTTTCAAAATAATTTTGTTTTACTATATTACATCTATATTATATAGATAAAATTTCAAGCGGGATTTGAATCTATGACTTCAATACATTAATCAACTCCGTAACAATACCAGAAGTCGCAGTTCAGGTTATATTAACAATAAATTAAATTTAAACCCTAACGTTTTTCTCATACTATAAAAAGCAAGCCAATAATTTGAAGTACTAACGAAAAATATTTTTTTATATAACTTATAATTAAATATTTTTCAATAAATCTATATAAATAAAAAAATTATGACTTAAAATAACACTGTAGTGGACAACTCTAAGCTTTTACAACTTAAAGCTTTTAATGTAACAGGACACTTGTAAGTTCTCATAAAATTTAATCTTTATTTGTTCTAAAGATGGTATACTGTTTACAAATTGATTGGTGTTTTAATTTATTAATTAATATATGTTTTACTTTTGTATTTACTTTGCGGTTGAATTCTCCAAAGTGAATATTTTATATGGAATCTTTTGTTTTCTACGAGAATGGTGAATAAATCCCCGTTAGTTAGAGATATATTGTAAGTTTTACAAAATAGATGGAATGTATAAAATGGATTTCATTGTAATCCATTTTAGCTACGCCTGTCCCATATAAGTTAATTGTGTTTAACTATAGATAAACCTTATGTAGTGTCAAAATGTCAGGAGGGGAAATAAGAGGTAGTACTACCTCTTTACGATCACAATTTATTGTTACACTTTCAGAAACACGCGCTTCATACGCTCCACTCGCTCCACTCCCTAAGTTATTTTAACACATAGTAACACCGATAATACTAACTTTTAACACTTGAACACTGAGACAATTTTTACACCTTACGAGAGGCAGAATAACAACGTACTAACTCAATCCATCAAAAACGTCATTTAATATAGCCATTCCCTTCTCTTTTATAAATAACTAGCGGACCCGGACGCGGCTTCGCCCGCTTGAGCTATACGAATATTTATTAAATATATTTATGAAATTATTTTCAGTTTTCAATAGGATCGGTAAGAATATATAAGTCTAAATAATCAATATAAACCGAAAAAGAATAATAAGTAGAGAAAATTCTTATTATTATAAAAATACAAAAATAAAAAGTAAACGTAACCAAAGTAAAATTTTAATAAAAGAAACTAAACAAAATCAGCTATATTATTAATATTATCGACGTAAAATAAATATTTAAAAGTATTTAAATTAGAAGTGACACGTATTTTATAATAAGACAGTCAAAAAATAGATAATGCTATGCGAAAATATATGCCGTCGTAGTTTATTAATTTTTTTGAAGAATTACAATATGTTCGTTACAATACTTGATTTACTGTAAACATTTATGCAGCGCATGACCGTTTATTTTAAAATTTTCATATTTTCTAAAATATCCATTTCTCTGATATATAAAAACCAATTTCAGTCTGTATAAAACTCATAATGCGTCTAACATACTTAATCAAATAAGGAATAATATTGTACTATTGAAAATAGTTACACAATTATTCCTTCCCTATTTTAAACACAAAAATGGTCATGGTGTTAGTTGTCATTAAGAGATAGACAAATTATGTGCTATATGCTATATAACATTACGGTGAATTTCTTTAGTTAGCCGTACATAATCAAAACATATAACAAAACAACAAGACATAACAATCATCGGGCGCTGCAAAAATAATAAAATATGAACAAGTACATCGTACTATAAAAATATTCAATTTCATTCTACTAATAACAACCCGCGATACTGAATCACTTATAAATAAGTCACAATAAGGCATTTTGCGACGAAAAATAATTGATAATTGCAAGGTTTCCGTTTCTTTGTCCGTGCGTGCATACATAGATAATAAATGCGATATTTACTCTTCTACATTAAATGCGATATTTGTTGTATTGCAATATCAAATAAAATCCCAAAAAAAAAATTGCGATACATTAAGTGTATAACAACGGCATAGATAACCGAACTGAAATAACCAACTATTGTTTCCTCAATACTTAAGTAATATTATGAGATGCCGCCCAGAGCCGAAACTTACACCACACCAAGAAATTAAAAAATTCAAACCAATCTCTAATAAGCGAAGAACCAAAGAAAAATATAAATTAATAGTAAACAGCAAATAACCACATAAAAATTAACAGTAGCTCAAATAAAATATATGAAAATTTACAAAACCGTCAACGTCGTCTGCCTGTTCGAGTCGGTCGTACCGTGCGGCTCATAGGCTAACTCATTTTGAATCAGTGATATCTTCTTATTTATTACAATGATGTATAGTAAAATATAATTTTAAACTAGGTGAAAAGGTAAAGGTGACTATTATATTTATTTTGACAAGCATGAATATCAAATGATAGAAAACACATTAATAATAATCCGATAAATTTAAATTAAATATATTAAAATGGTTCCTGTAGCTCAACCTTTAGGGATAAACAAATATTGTCGCAGACTTTTTCAATAGATTAACAATTAAGAACAATATTTTTATAAAACATTATTTTTATATTATGTCTCTTAAGGTTGAGTCAGCGCATGTAAGAGTTCAGGGAACCCATTTTGGGCAACTTTTTGTTAAAACAACAAAGCAACGGTTGCTTAGCGACGGTTGTTATTAATATGGCAGAATAAATGGCTTGTCAAATTGAAATACAATTTAATATATTAGTATATATCCAGAAAATTACAATCATGAGAAAAATAAAGTAACCTATGTTCATCCCGAGACTCTCAATAATCTCTATATGTGTATTTTATCACAATTGAATTAGCGGTTTGGCCCTGATTGCGTAAAAGACAGACAGACAGACAGACAGACAGACAGAGTTACTTTCGAATTTATAATATAGGTATGGATTATGCGGTTATTATTATTTTTATATTTTATAAATTGACACTGATAATTCTCTTACAATAGATAGATAAAACTAGTAACATCTAATTCATATAGCTAACAGTTACTAAAAAATAAAACATATATTTAATTTAAAAATAACATGATACACCCCTTGAATAAATGAAACGTCGAGCTCGAAGTAAAGTATAAATAGACTGACTCAATAGAACACTTCATCTCTCAAAATGCAAGGGTAACTGTAAATCGTATTACGAAACGGTTTTATGGTGGAGTTTGTTTTGTGTCGCTAAACACGTAAATTCACAAAACGAATATATTTTAGCTTCGATTAATATTTAAATTGAACTAGCTTCACGCTGTATCCCGCTAGCAAGATAGACAGAAGCAACCTAGTGTTAAGACATTCCATTCTGAAGGAGAATGGCCAATCTTCGAAATTTGTGTTCAGTAAACGGAATTCAACGCAGCTTAATTAACTTAAGCTTTGGTCTTAACAGAGCGGGGAAATGAAAAAAGAAAAATAAATAAATTCCCCCGAATGGATATCGAATCCACATCCGTCGCATTTACAACCAGGCGTTGTGCCGCTGCACCACGACAGCCTCAATGAATATGTTAAAAGATTTAGTAGCTTCATTAAATTCGTAATGTTGTTCGTGTATTAAAATAAGGCTTGACAAAGCGAGCGGAATGAACTCGCATTATTATTCGCTTTTCATATTATTATGGTAAGTAAACTATATTGCGTTTCTAGAGTCTTGAACAAAAAGGTATATTAAATGAAATTTGAATATTTTATGGATATAAAGCTGAAGAGTGAGATTCATTTTGTATTATCATAATATTTTTTCTTAATTAAAATAAATATTATATACAAAATTTAGATGGTCCCACTTTTGGATAAGAACTTTTATTTTGTTGTATAGTCGAAACTAGTACTATGTATTCCAGATAACATGACCATTTACAGGATAATTTAAATATATTTTTTGTTCAACATTTCATTTCTGAGATTTGAGCTCTGAAATGTATATTAATTATCTTAAATGTATATTAATTATTATTGTGGAGCAGTTGCAATTTTTTTTTACTACAAATACAATTTTATAAGTTCGGCTCTCAAGTGGTAAAAAAATCTCTAGTGTAAAAGCAAAATGAGATAGACAGAACAGACAGAACAGGGTCTTAAGATTAAATTACAATTTAATTTAATTTACCTCACCTCAGTAAAAGAATACAAGAAAAATATGCTTCATATTTATAAATTATGATATATTAATATATAAAAAAAACCTAATCTAAAATTTATACTTAAAACAACAATATTCTCTGAATTTTCATCATTAGTGCCCTGGTGGCACAGCGAGCCAAAGGCAAGCAATAAATGTAAATTTCAGCTCCCATTTTACCGCAAGTATAAGAGACGATGTTACTAACCGTAGTACTATTAGTTATAGTAGTAGTAGTAGTTGTTTCAGTAGTAGTAGTGTAGTGTAACATATTGTAACTTATATTTTTATTAGATACGCTGTCATAACATTGTTTCTTTCTGCAGAGAATTTCTCAAAGAATATAAGCTGTTTAACTTTTGAACGTTACTTCGTGTGCTTGAAAATAATGCTTTTTATACTTAATTATAGAAAATTGTATAAAATACTATAGTAGATATTAAAAAAAGCTTTAAACAGGTTATGGCTATCTATATTTTTTTAGATTTCCACTCTTAACTGTCTGAGTAAATTTTTTATTTACGCTTGTTCGGCGAATGAATCAATTTAATTTTCCTTCTATGGTAATAAGACAAAGCGCGGCGTTCAGTTCCACCATTAATGGGATGGATTAAAGAGTTTTAGCTGTTAGTTTCCCCTCCTCTGTATGAAGCTAATAAAAAGTCCTCGTGATAAAATTCGGATAGTTAGTTTGACGGTAGTTGTATCCAATTCGTAAGTATTTTTTATGATTAAATGAATAGAATTACTGTTTTTTTTCGAACGAGTAAGTAAGACTTGTAACTAGTGCAATTTTTTTCATTATATTCAAAACTACTACCTCCACGTCTATCGTCTCCGTCCACGTCGGTTTCCGGGCTTCCTCTGCCTACCCTACAGCAATGAAGCTAAAAAACACACCTTCTTTAGCATAAATTAAGAAATTTAAATAAATAATTAATTTTACTTATAATTAATAACTTATATATAATAACAATTTTTTAAGCTCACAGATACATAAATCTTCTGGACATTATTAAGACGAACTTCATTTATTTTCATACAAGCCGAAGCTATTTTACAAATTCTCACCTTTTAGTGTATTTACAACTACATCTACGAACGCGTTAAATACGTTTAAAATAGATTCATTTGTATTCATATGTTTTCAGTGAATAATGTTAAATTTGTTTCGTTGAAAATTAATTAATTTTATGTAAGTTTTAAATATAAATTAAATTAGTACTACTATTAGTGGAAATATCTAGATAGTCGTAGCGAAGCGGCACTTATGTGTATCATTGTAAACACGACAGTTGTGGGTTCAATTCACACGAGGAGAAATCCCGATTCAAGAAAATATTTAATATTTTCATTTCTTCGCTCTGGTGTCGAGACCCTCCAGAATTCGGTAGAAAACGAGGAACGGAGTGTCCTAGCACTAGCTTCCCTCTCCATACTCTGTTGTGTGCGGGATATAACATTAAGATGTATATGAGATTTTTTTGACGAAATGTAGGTACTGCGTTTCATTCGTTATATATGTACTGTATAACGAATAATGCATGTTACCGCGTATTGCGCTTCCATTGAAAATACAAAGCCAGATATCATAGCGGTTCTGGTATTTTTGTCGCAAGGGAAATATGAATTATAAAAAAAAATGCGTTTTTATTGCTGTTGCAGTTAAATCTACAAAAGAGCGACCGAAAAATCTGTTAGGTACAAAGGTGGCTTTCCGCCTGTGTTTGATTTCGGAATATCCAAGTATTTATGCTGAAAATACTTCAATTGTTCAATATTTCGTCGAAAAAAATATTTTTGATTATAGCATCTTATGTCTGTATACTCCAATAATTATTGATATGCATAAACAATTTGCTTGATCGTATGTAATTTCTAATTAATTTTATATCAAAAAGAGAGTAGAAGTCGTTTTGTGTCCATCTCGAATATACAATAAGTTGAATCGCTTAGTGAGTTCTTTTATGCTCTGAAACATTTTACTTGAGAATAGTGAAAAAAATATTTAATTCAATATAAATTATTCAATTATAAGGTAATACAATGAGTACGAAGTTGTACAGTAGTAGAATGTCCCCACCCATCAATAAATCTGTGATGGCCAGTAGTTGAATTGAAGCTTTACGACTAAGCGTGGATTTGTATATAATTAAATTTTTCTATGTGTCTTTATATTATGCTATATTTCTTTTTTTAATTTATTTTATATTTTGAAGAAGGAGTAGAAAGGATTTAGCAAAAATGTTATTTAAAACAGGCCACCATTACCTATTATATATGTGTTGGAACCTAACGCCGCACCTTCGCGCCAGATATATATTCCAAGCAAAATATCCATATCTATATTAATATTATGGATGTAGAAGTAAGGGATGTGCGTTGTTTATCTTTTAATCCGTTAAGATACCGTATTGTTTTGATTATCTAAAATAAAATATAAAACAGCCCTCGATAACCGTACAAACACGTTAGATTGCCAACTGGAGGTTCATCATCAATTCACTTTATTTATTCGAATCTATTATAACCGCAATACATTTGTATTCCGTGCAATATTTGTATTGGTAACTAAATGTTGGAGTCGGGTATTGTTGTTTTTTATATTCGGTGTGTTTTTTTTATTACTGTAGCTTTTACGAAATGATTTTTTTTGTAATTATCGCTTTTCAGAATATGTTGTCACGTTTTGTCTAAAAAAAATGAAACTATCTCAGGAAATATAGTAACTAATTATTGCTAATCCCAGACGAAAACAAGATGGTGTTATGAGTTTGTCATATCTGTGTATGTGTGTGTCTGTATGTTTGTAGGTGGCATCATAGCTCCTGATGAACCGATTTTGAAAAGGTGACTTAATCGAGAGTGCTTAGTGTTATTGATTTCGACAAAGCGATCAGCCGTTTTAAGATTACCGAATTTTTCTTAGTTATTAGACTTTTTGTGTCGAAAGTTTTTAATAATCAATTATTTTGTCGATAACCTTTCAACTACACCCACGAGGGCATTCAAAACTAGGAATTTGTTGTATAATTTCACTAAGATCACGTAACGCTGTTTATGCTACATAAACACGTCGCCAACGACGCGACGCGGCGTATGGGTTACTCGTTTAGAATTTTATATCTGCAACAATTTTTGCTGCTGATTGTACTAGAGACGTGACAAAAATTTTTAGATTATAAACTCTTATTAAATGAACTGTGGTGGCATTTTGAAATCGAACTTTTGTTATTTTGTGTAACTGATTTTGATATGATTTTTATATTAATAATAGAGAAACTAGGTCACAGATGCAGTGATGACTGCTTGTGGTCCTTTGAACACATATAAGACTTTAGTAAAGTTTTAATTAAGTTTAATATTTTTTAGACATATAGGTACATATATATTTACTAAACTATTAAGGACGACTAAAGAATTTACTTTTACAAAAAATGTATAACTTTATTCCCGATTAGAGAGGACCTAGTGTTAATATAGTGTTAATAAGTAGTACATTCTTAATTTTAAATAAGATTCTTTAACTGGATTTATCGCTTATTTTCAGTATCATACCTTTTTGGAACCAGACGTTTCGATTCCATTCGAATTATTATATCAAAACTACCGTCTTTATTACTTGCCTCGCGTACTGCCCTGGATTCTTGCAGAACGAGCTGACTGTATCTTGCGCTCTGGTATAGTAGGTTTTAGACGTCTCAAAATATGACAAATCTTTTTTCAAACGAGGATTGAACCACGCACCATCGCGCTCACAAGCAAAAACATCAATTCTGTCACAACAGCCTCAATATACAAATATATAAAATTGTATAAATTTAAATAATCACATTAAACTGAAATAGAATGCAACTGATATTATACTAAACAGGTAAGCCTCGAGCCAACCAGAATTCTGTTAATTCGGCTAATTTTGTCGCTAAACCGTTTATTGTGTTCCATTCGTGTTACTGTGTCGGCTGAACTATTATTAGTCAATTATAATGCAAATTACGTAATTTGCTTTATATATTCCATTGAGTTAACGTGGAGTTTGTCATTTTGGAATGCATTTTTGTTTTGGTGGATTTAAGTGAGAATTTGTTTTAGTGTTAATTTAAATTTTGTGAAAGCATGTGATGCGTAACAGAGTTACGGTGAGACTTCTGTGAGAGATCAAAGATATTGGAGGAAGGTCACGTAAATATTATATTATGAGAACCCCCCGGAGAGCATGTATGAAGCGGTTGGGGAGAGTCCAAGAGGCGAAAGAGGTATGCGGAGGCCGTAGCGTTTTGCGCTCTATTCTCTATGATTACTCCGCTATGGATAGCGTGAAGCTAGTAGTACTACTAGTAGTAGTAAAATTGTGTACATCGACGGCCTCTGTCGTGGCGCAGTGGCAAAAGCGTGTTACTCTAAATGCGACGGTTGTGGGTTTGATTCCCGTTCGGGAATATATATATATATATATATATATATATATATATTCCCGAACGGGAATCATATATATATATATATATATATATATATATATATATATATATATATATATATATATATAAGGGTGCACTAGTTAAAAATAAATTATGTAGCATTAAATTAAAATTTAAGTCACTTTAAATAATATATTAGTAATAAAATATATTACAATGAACAATATCAGAATATATTTGTGGTAAAATCTAGTTATTACAGTTCGCCTGCCACAGAGCCTTACTGCACTCTACAAATTGAGACAAATAGAGACAATATAAGCAATCACCAGAACACTTTATTTTCAGGTTGGGTTTATAAAGATGTTAAATATTGTATATTTACAATAGGTAAAGTGGAGAACGAAGTGTCTTTACTCTAGGTTTCTCTGTATCCTTCTATAGTAGAGGCGTAAAATTGATAAAAAATTAAATCTATAGAGATTTGTAAAAAAAACAAATTAAATCAGCTTCACGCTGTATCCCGCACACAGCAGGGTAGGCCGAGGGAACCTAGCAATTTTGACGGCATTGCGTGTTGAGTGGCGGAACTCAACGCCGCTCTTTGCCTCGACACCAGAGCGAAGAAATAAATTTAAATTTTAATAAATATTACCTCGAGGGGATCAAACCCACAAACGTCTCGTTACAGTCAGCCTTGTGCCCCTGGGCCACGACGGCCTCTATAAATTTGTACACAAAATTTTCAACAGCGAAATGACTTTGAAAGTTTGAGAGGCTTTAATAATTATGCATGAGAAACGCTTTAGGTTATTGTAATGAAACAATCGGTTTACCCATAACTTATGTTCTAAATATTTAATACCATTTAGTTCTCGAAGCTCGATGTTACTTATTATCCATTTTAGTGGGACAATATACTAAATGATTAGTTGTTTTTAACATCGCTTAGCAAAACTATAAATAAACTATGTTATTATTACTAGAAGACACTTGAGACCGACTGGTTGTGGGTGGTGTGGGGACCGTAGAACCGACTGGTTGTGGGTTTAATCCACATTCGAGGAAATGAAATATTTATTTAAATTTGTGTTTCCATTCCTCGCTCTAGTGTTGAGGCAAAAGCACGCAATGCTTCCAGAATATGTCAGAAAGTGGGGAACGGAGTATCTTAACACTAGGTTCCCTCTGTCTACCATGCTGTGTGCGGGATACAGCGTGAAGCTGATTGATAATAATTCATAAAAACTGTATTAAATTATGTAATTTGAAATCGTTATTTAATTTGAAATATTCGATTCCCACTCGAGGAAATGGTATATATTAAATTCTTTTCCTTCGTTTTCTTTTTCTTCGCTCTGGGTTCGATACAAACAAATCTGCCACTCAACACGCATTCACCTCCAGAACTCAGTAGAAAGCGGGGAGCGGAGTGTTTTGACATTTGGTTTCCTCAGTCTACCCTGCATCGTGCGGGATGCAGCGTGAAGCTGAAAAAAAAAATAAGTAAAATTATTAAAATTGGGAACTCTACAATTACAATCTGTATTAGTCAAATAAACGAGATTATTTAACGAACAGCGGACATTATGTTTCTACGAATTATCGAAACGCATCCGTTGTGTGTCGCTTCTGGATTCAATGTTATCTCGCGCTCTTGTTACTTTTAGCAAAAAAATACTATATTTTACTTAAACATTAATATTTTTATTGAGGCCAGTCGAGGCGCAGTGGCACGAAGTGTGACTGTAAAACCGACTGGTTGTGGATTCGATCCCCACTCGAGGAGATGAAATATTTACTTAAATTTATATTTGCATTTCTTCGCTCTGGTGTCAAGGCTAAGCGCGGCGTTGAGTTCCGCCACTCAACACGTAATGCCTACAGAATACGGCAGAAAGTGGGGAACGGAGTGTCTTAACACTAAGTTCTCTCTGCCTACCCTGTTGTGTGCGGGATACAGCGTGAAGCTGATTAATATTTATATAAAAAAATGTTATTTTCACTTTATGTACGTAAATTGTACAGATAAACTGCGTAGTTTAGTTACACCATCCCTAAAAATAACGGAACTTAGTATATTATACAAATAATGTAATACAGACAATTAAATTTGTTTTTACGTATTCAAAATGTTTTTATCAATGAGTAGCGTTAAAATAAAAAAAATAACTGAAGTACGATCAGCACTCACGGTTAAATATTTGTAGGGTCCTTTACGTTTAAAAACCATTTAAATTACAATATTACCTACCATTTAAAATATCGTTGTGTTTTTAGTATCGATACCGATCATTCCGCTTCACTTACGGTAGCTACAATTAGTTGTTGTTCGAGGTTTTATATCGATTTTTTTACTTTACGATGCGATTGCATTTTGAGAAAAGATAGTGTCAAGACACTACGAGTTCCGTTTAGTCGTCAAGACGCGCTTTGTCTTCTTAGTAGAGCAAAGAAATTCCCTTGAGGAGGGACAATTTTCTTAGTATTAAAAGAGTAAGTAGCTGCAAATAATAATATTAGAGAACTTCTCAAACGTATGTTTAGTATTTATAATGGCAGAAACTTATAATGTATGAATGACAGTGACACTTCTTGTTAAAAAGTCAAGTGATCTTATTTACGTTAATACATATTGTAAAACAATTTCAAGTAGGCTATTAAGCGTTGAACTCACGACATTGTATCAAAGATGTTACATTTCACACTTAACGCGATGGTTGGCAGTTTAAAATTCACTTGCAACATGTAATTTTTATAGAAATCAATATAGAAATATTTAAAACTAGCGACCCGCTCACGGTTTCGCCCGCTTTAAATACCCAATTATTTATGTGCTAATCCGAATGATTTTCGTGTTCTAATTACATTATAAATTTAAAGACATTACCCATACATACATACATAGTAAATTTTTTTTTATAATTTTATTAACCAATACTGTAGGTACTCTATATTGAAATATTTTTTATGAACCGATTTAAATAAAACAACCAATAAATACTAAATAAACGGTTAAGCCGATTCTAAAATTAACATATACAAGCGCACAGAGAACGAGACAACATTTTTAAAAATCATTATTTTGAGGTCTATTACATCGATAAATGTCAGCAGTAATAGATTTTCTCAAATATCCATGTAAAGACAGAGATTAGTTATAATTTTATTATAATCATGTATATAGTTGAGGCTTGTCGTGGCGCAGGGGCATGAAGGCAGAAAGTGGGGAACGGAGTGTCTTAACACTAAGTTCTCTCTGCCTACCCTGTTGTGTGCGGGATACAGCGTGAAGCTGATTAATATTTATATAAAAAAATGTTATTTTCACTTTATGTACGTAAATTGTACAGATAAACTGCGTAGTTTAGTTACACCATCCCTAAAAATAACGGAACTTAGTATATTATACAAATAATGTAATACAGACAATTAAATTTGTTTTTACGTATTCAAAATGTTTTTATCAATGAGTAGCGTTAAAATAAAAAAAATAACTGAAGTACGATCAGCACTCACGGTTAAATATTTGTAGGGTCCTTTACGTTTAAAAACCATTTAAATTACAATATTACCTACCATTTAAAATATCGTTGTGTTTTTAGTATCGATACCGATCATTCCGCTTCACTTACGGTAGCTACAATTAGTTGTTGTTCGAGGTTTTATATCGATTTTTTTTACTTTACGATGCGATTGCATTTTGAGAAAAGATAGTGTCAAGACACTACGAGTTCCGTTTAGTCGTCAAGACGCGCTTTGTCTTCTTAGTAGAGCAAAGAAATTCCCTTGAGGAGGGACAATTTTCTTAGTATTAAAAGAGTAAGTAGCTGCAAATAATAATATTAGAGAACTTCTCAAACGTATGTTTAGTATTTATAATGGCAGAAACTTATAATGTATGAATGACAGTGACACTTCTTGTTAAAAAGTCAAGTGATCTTATTTACGTTAATACATATTGTAAAACAATTTCAAGTAGGCTATTAAGCGTTGAACTCACGACATTGTATCAAAGATGTTACATTTCACACTTAACGCGATGGTTGGCAGTTTAAAATTCACTTGCAACATGTAATTTTTATAGAAATCAATATAGAAATATTTAAAACTAGCGACCCGCTCACGGTTTCGCCCGCTTTAAATACCCAATTATTTATGTGCTAATCCGAATGATTTTCGTGTTCTAATTACATTATAAATTTAAAGACATTACCCATACATACATACATAGTAAATTTTTTTTTATAATTTTATTAACCAATACTGTAGGTACT
The DNA here is from genome assembly GCA_917862395.2 of Heliconius sara. Classification (NCBI taxonomy): domain Eukaryota; kingdom Metazoa; phylum Arthropoda; class Insecta; order Lepidoptera; family Nymphalidae; genus Heliconius; species Heliconius sara. The sequence goes on along the minus strand of OU860800.1, from coordinate 12,967,045 downwards.
CTATATTGAAATATTTTTTATGAACCGATTTAAATAAAACAACCAATAAATACTAAATAAACGGTTAAGCCGATTCTAAAATTAACATATACAAGCGCACAGAGAACGAGACAACATTTTTAAAAATCATTATTTTGAGGTCTATTACATCGATAAATGTCAGCAGTAATAGATTTTCTCAAATATCCATGTAAAGACAGAGATTAGTTATAATTTTATTATAATCATGTATATAGTTGAGGCTTGTCGTGGCGCAGGGGCATGAAGTCTGACTGTAAACGCGATTGGTTGTGGGCTCGATTCCCACTCGAGGAAATTAAATATTTATTTAAATTTATATTTCTGTTTCTTCGCTCTGGTGTTGAGGTAAAGGGTGACGTTGAGTTCCCCCACTCAATACGTAATGCCGCTAGAATTCGGCGGAAAATGGGGAACGATGTATCTTAACAGTAAGTTTTCTTTGCCTACCTCTGCTGTGTGCGGGATAAAGCGTGAAGCTGATTTAATTTATTTTTCCTAATATATATAGTTATCGTTTAAAGAGCAAAAAGTGCAGATTAAAATCCATCATTAAATATTAAATTATCCAGCAAAATGCTAAATCTCCTCAGGCTTACAATGTAGCTACTGTATGGACGGTCGATTAGATTTATTAAAAAAAACATCTAATCGACCGTCCACGAACGTAGTAGCAAGTTCAATTATAAAAACGATTTTAAAAAACTCCAATGTACAAAGCAATTGGGTGAGCCCAGGTCGTTTCATATAAGGAAGGTGAATCCAATGAACTAAAACACATTAGACACGGCGACGCTCCCTACTATTGTGACCGTTTCAGTACTGAATACATGTATAGTACTATACTTTTATTATGTTCTATTAGATTAGTATTGGTATTTGTTTATCGTATTAGTATTTGTTGTCATCGTGGTGCAGTGAAACACTTTATGACTCAAGAAGATGGTTGTGGGTTCGATCTCCTTTTGTTTCTTCTTCCTTTATCTCTTCTTCTTCAGCTCCACGCTGTAGCCCGCAAGTAGCAGGGTAGGCAGAGGCAGCTTAGTGTTTTGACACTCTTCACTTTTCGCCGAATTCTGGAGGCATTGCGTGTTGTGAGGCGGAACTCGGGGAAAAGATACACAGAATGGCAGGTACTAGCGAGAATGTCACGGTGATAATGAAGAACAACGTGCTCAGCTGGTTTGGGCACGTCGAACGAATGAGTGATGAAAGAATGACAAAAAAGATTTATGATGGAAAAGTGAGTGGTAAGAGAAGTAGGGAGGGACCTCGGTTGACCTTCGAAAACACAGTATCAAAGATACTGAAGGAAGGTCACGTAAAAACATGAGGACCCTCCGGAGAGCATGTATGAAGAGGTTGATGATAGTGGACGAGGCGAAAGAGATTTGACGCTCCGTTCTCTCAGACTACCCCACTGGGAATTAAGCGTGAAGCTAAGGTAAGTTACATAAATTAATATATATACATATATATATATATATATATATAGATATATATATATATATATATATATATAAATCATCTACTACAATATTCAGAATTGTAGAAATTCAATCCAGCTCAATTAGCACTACAGCTATTATTGTAGTGTTAATTGGATTTAATTGGAAAATTGAACGGTATTTGTGCAACTTAAGATCTCGATCTCAATGTAAAAGCAGTTCGTCGAAACTAAACAAGTTATTGTTATTTACAAAAGCTTTTAAGGAGCTTCATTTGTTTGAACTTTTGCTAGTAAACATTATAAATTCAAGAAATAATAAGGTTCATTAGATTTGATTTCACCGTCCATTTTTTTTTGTGATTTTCAAGAAATCACTTATAAATTTCAAAAATAAATGTTAGGTATGTTTTTATTTGACTTGCCGTGTTAGTATGTGTGTTTAGTGTATGTGGAATCTTGCAAGCTCAATTTGACCCACTTCTCAGTGTCCGATTGAGTTGAAATTTGGATTACGACTTCAACAACTTAAGACAATTAAATTACATATAAACAATATTGTAAACTGGTCACGCACGACCTACTTAATATTAAATTAAAGGAATTGATTTCTAAAAAACAAAATACCACAAAAATCTAGAAAGCTTGTTTTTAAAAATCTGCTTCAAGCTGTATCCCACACACAGCAGATTACGCAAAGGTAATATAGTGTTAAGACTCTCCGTTCCCCACTTTCTGCCTAGTTCTGAAGGCATTGCGTCTTGAGTGGCGGAACTCAACGCCGCGCTTTGCCTAGGCGAAGAAATGAAAATATAAATATAAATATTTTAAATCCTCGAGTGGGAATCGAATCCACAACCAGTCGATATTTTGCAGTCACATTTTGTGCCCCTGCGCCACGAATGGCGACAAAACAATGTTTTGCCTTTGGTTTTAAAAAGGTTTTTAATTATTTTTTTTACTTTTGTTTCTAATTCTGTATGAACCAATAGCTGTGATTTAATGTTATAAATAACTATACTAAAACAGACTTAAAATTAAAAAGAGGTATATCACTGTTAATGATAAAATTGAATAAGAATTCCAATTAGAAATATATTACAATTAAGCTGCTCACTTAATTTATAGTGATTTTTTTTTATATTTCTTTATTATATAGTTTATTTAAAACATTACATTTTCATTATAAAAAAAAAAATTATAAATAATTATTTAAAGATTTTTTAATAATAATGTTGCACTATAATTTTATTTAAAAAAACTTTAATATTTAAGCAAAAAAAATTTACAATATATAGAATAGAATTCTCTCGTTTAGCCTTTTTATAAGCTTTAGATCAGTATAAAAAGTATTGGAAGCTATTTTCTATGTCGCTTTGCGCGGTCCAATAAAGCGTGGCCGTGACGCTGAGCAGGGTCGATAATGATTTGTAATTCGAAATTTACTTTTTTTGTATTGTTTTCACTCTGTATCCCGCACATAGCTGGCAAAGCGTCACTGGGAACGTAGTGGTAAGACACTCCGTTCCCATCACGACACTTTCCTCCAAATTTTGGAGAAATTGACATTGTGGTGTAACATAATACCGCGCATTGATTTCTAAAAAGTGATAAAAAAGTAGTTCATACCCCCGAGTGGGAATCGAACCTATAATTGGCCTAGACTAATTTATCGATATACCAGTTGTTTTACTCAAATTGAAGGTATACTAACTATCCACTTAGTATTTAAGCCGATTACAAATTAACCACAATATCTATATGTAGTCTGTTATGATTGAAAGTTAATGCTTATTTTAATGAAAACCTATTATTGGGAATTTCAATTATTTAAGTTTAATATAAAAATCGATACCCGTTAATAAATATTAAATTTTATTTACGCACATCGATTATTACAGCTTCACGCTGTTTTTTTTACACATAGAGGAAACTTGGGAACCTAGTTTTGTGATACTTCCGTTCCACCGTTTCCGTAGCTACGTTTGGCCTCGATACAAGAGCAATCAAATTAAAATATTATTTCGTTTCCTAAAGATGGAATCGTACTCACAACCTGTCGTGTTTACCTGGCCTCGAAATATTAAATGGCCATAAATATTAAATATCTGTTAATTACTCTATTACATATATTGATTCGTCTTTATATTAACAATGTTTAATTTTAGTATAATAAAGGGCATGTTATTTTTAAATTTTATTTCTATTTTGCTGCAAAAGTGAGTTAATTTTATATGGATCTTAAGAGGGGCACTTTTTCATTACGTACAAATGACGTCGCTGTCGTCTTAAATAGAAAGAATTTATATCATCCAACGTAAGTCGGGGCAATCGTTGATAGCCAATATAAAAAATATCAGCATACGAGAAAAAATAGTGAGGCCATTCGTGGCGCACTCACACACGTGAGATTCCCACTCGAGATGACCACTCGAGGAAATGAAATGTTTAATATTTTCATTTCCTCACTCTACTACCGAGACAAAGCACGGCGTTCAGTTACACAACTCAACACTCAATGTATCCAGAATTCGGCGGAAAGTAGTGAACGGTTAACGTTAGGTTTTGCAAGTTCTCTATGTACACCCTTCTATGTGAGGGATAAAGCGCGAAGCTAAAAAAAAATGTATCGATAAAAAGCCATAAAAACTAAAAAAAGATCTGAAGAGTTTTTATTATTTTAAATATTATATGATTATTAGGTATACATTTTCTTATTGTGATTAAATAAAAAAAAAGGTTAGACAGGGCTTCATGATCGCACGATCTATCCAAACCAACAGTTTACATCTAATTTTTGACATTGAGTGTAGAATTTAATTGCGGAACTCACACTGTATTTTACTAACAAAAATTTCCTTTGTTCTAGGGACGTGCGTTTTAATCGCATATTCGATATAGCACCGGGTGTGTTCAGCCATCTCCATCGGCTACGATCACTGCTGCTAAACGACAACCAGCTGACGGAGTTACGATCTGGCTCCTTCCACGGCCTACGCCGGTTGAAATATCTCTATCTATATAGAAATCGTATAAAACATATAGATTCTGATGTTTTCCATGGCATGGCGCATTTGGAACAACTGTGAGTATTTCATTACTTTTGTTAATGTTATTTTATGATTTTAATCGTCTTATCCCGCACATAGCAGGGTAGACAGAGGGAACTAGGGAATCTAGTGTTAACACTTCGTTTCCATTTCGACGCGTCCGTTCCCCACTGTCTGCCGTTTTCCGAAGGTATTATATGTTGAGTGGCGGAAATCAAAACCGCGCTTTGCCTCGACACCAGAGCGAAAAAACAAAATACTAAGTATATCATTTATCGAGTGGGAAACGAACCCACACAACACATGCTTGTGAATCGCGCCACGACTGGCTTCAATTAATAAATATATTTTTTTTATTTTAAGTTTTTTCATCAATTATGGAAAAAAAAACTTTATTCTTTGTTAAATATTTAACATGTTATGTGTAAAAAAATATTTTTTTAATATTAAATTAATTAATTTGTTACAAATATTTAAAAATAGAATTTGGTTCAGTGTTGTAAAAATTAAAATCATCTAGTTATTTGGAACCCCCAATCGCACAGCATGTAACATTTTTGTATACATTTTTGAGAAACTGTTATACTAAGTTTTAAAAAAATATTATGATAAAATAGGTAACCATAAAATATGAACCATAGTTCATATTTTATGGGTTTTATTTCACAATATGTGTCACTATGAACTAAAATAAAGTAACTACATTAAAAAGGTTAGATTATCTTGATTGGACCTAAGTATCCGTTCATTTTACCGACCGTGTGTATACAGCGCCGGAGTTGATACTTGTGTTTCGGCTACCGTGACAAAAGTTGTAAAGTTAGTTTGTATTGGAATAAGTATCTCGTTAAGCGAAGAAAGGAACGACTTCAAAGTTAGGTACTTCCTATTATACAGGATGTACGACTATATTGTTACGTTTCATTTTGCTTTAATAAAATAGGTAGAAAAGCAATTATTAAATTAAATTTTATTATTAGTCAAAAATTTTTTAAAGCTTACAATTGATACTGTTTTATATAAAAAAAGCTTTGAAAGCTTTCGTAATAGATATGTACATATTTTAATTGCCTAGTACCCTGCGCCACAATGATCTCAATTAGAGGAATTTAATTAATTTTTAAATAATAAAAATGGTTCAGGCCAGTCGTGGCACACGAGGGTCCCTCTTCCTACCCTGCTGTGTGCAGGATACAGTGTGAAACTTGAAGGATAAAAATTATCACATAATTCCATCCACTTTACTCGATGTGATCATTTATCGTTTAGCAGTAACTTTTTATTTATGTTAAGAATTAATATTCTCGCATTAAAATGAAACATATTAATGTAACATTACAGTTACGTTTGCATTTTTGTAGTACTCATATATTTTTTCTTGGATTCCGAATTCGGTTTTAGATACAGCTTTTTTATAAGCTGAACAGAGGGAACCTAGTGTTAAGACACTTCATTCTCCACTTTCCGCCGAAATCCGGAGGTATGTGCTGTTAAGTGGCAGAACTCAACGCCGCTCTTTGTGTCGATACCAGAGCGAAGAACTGAAAATATAAATTTAAATAAATATTTCATTTCATTCACAACCAGTGGTCGTTTACAGGCACACACTTGTGTCCCTGCGCCACGACTGGCCTCTTTTTTTTCCTATAGGTACCTATCTATATGTACCTATAGGAAAATAAATCAGTATCGATCGTGAACCTACCTAGGTATTTAAATAGGAAAAAAAGAGGCCATAGGCCAATACCTAGTTTGGTATTTAAGAGCTGTAAGTGGTAAAATCTGTATATCTTTATCAACTTCACGAACGATATACGTTACGACTAAGAATTCAGAACAACAAAATTTATAATTATATTAATTAATTTAGTCATCTTAGAGCTCAGACCGTCATATGAGGGAAGTAATTATTATTTCTTAATATTTTCATTTTTTCGCTCTGGCACCAAGGCAAAAGCCCGGCGTTGAGTTGAGAGCGCCACTCAACACTCAATGCCTTGAAAAATTCAGCGGAAAGTGGGGAACGGAGTGTCTTAATACTAGGTTCCCTTAGCCTAATTTGCTGTATGCGGGATACAGCGTGAAACTGATTTATTTATTTTTAATCATCTTAAATTCTTATCATATTACGGTTTCGCCATTTAACTAATATGTTGTTAAGATGTAAATATTGTAATAGTCGAACGTATTATCATGAAATGATGTCATTGCGGTTGCTAAGTGTGTAACAATATGACACAGTGTGCTATATAGAGAGGAAAATCAAGTATTGTTCTTGGAATAGATTGTGTTTATAATTTGAAGCTTAATTTGGTTGTATTTGTCTATATGTAAAGCGAATGCGTATACGAATGTATTTTATATATTTAATTTTGTTTTTATTTTTTAGGCGTTTATCAATTTAAATACTTTGTAATTATGGGCTTAGGCAAGGCAATACTAAGGCGAAAGCGCGGCGTTGAGTTCTGTCACTCAACGCAATGTCTCGAAAAATTCGGTGAAAAGTGGTAAACTGAGGGTCTAAGCACTAGGTTCCCTATGTTTACCCAGCTATATGCGGGGTACAGCTTGAATCTAAAAAAAATCCCTGTTATCCAAATGTCGTTGATAAAACAATGATTTGCTTCGGAAAGCAATTCCGTGCGCTTATCTTTTTGTGGAAGCGGTCTCACCAAATGCAAAGTTCGCTTTATAGTACAAAGGGAACCTGTGCATAACGCAAACAATCTTTTGTTAGCAATATTTCTACGCTTTTCGCTCGTCTACGAGACTTCATATATGTTTGTACGGTAGAAATGCAAATTGGTGACTAAAATTTTTCGTTATTTCACTTTCAATTTCTTTAGTTCTGAATCTTCATATGAAAACAATATCAAAAAGTTAATTGTCTTTTCTCTACAATAATACAATGTAATGAGATCATTCGTGGTGCAGGGCCACAAGCATAGGATTATAAATGCGACGTTTCATTTCTTCGCTCTGGTATCGATAGCCTTGACTTTGAGTTCCGCAGCTCAATACGCAATCCAGAATTCGAAGGAAAATGGGGAACGGATTCTTAACACTAGGTTGCTTCTACCTACCTTGTTACATGCGGGATAGAGCGTAAAATCACAAAAATCTATATAAGTAAAATCATCAAATAATACATAAAAAAGAAATTAGACTAATTATGATTTTATTCCAGCTATTTGCATATCAATGAAATACATCAAATTGAACCTGAAACTTTCTCCAACTTGCCGCGGCTTGAGCGATTGTAAGTTACTTATTTGAAATACAGTGGACAGAATTTAGTTTCTTCATAAACATATATTTAATTGAACATTGTTTATTCAGATACTTACACAACAATAACTTAAAGACCATTCCACCTGGTTCCTTCCGCGGCATGCCGAAGTTGCACAAGTTGCGCTTGGACAGCAATGCCCTAGTATGCGATTGTGCTATGCTCTGGTTCGTTCATATGCTCGCCGAACACAATGATATGAGTATCGCTGCAACTTGCTATGAACCTGCCGGGGCCACTGGAACATCTTTGGCTGCGATGAAAGAGAAAGACTTCCATTGTCGTAAGTTATTCTTTGTAAATCTTATAAAATCTTAAGATCTATGTCATTGGTAATAATTGAAATCTTTTCAGAACGGCCTGAAATTGAATCGGATCCTGAAGATGTAGTGGTCAACTTTGGGGACGATGCAATGTTCAGCTGTATCGCAAAAGGCGAACCAGCGCCCGAAATTGTATGGTTTAGAGATTCTGCAGTTTTGCCAATAGACAGTTCTAGATATGAAGTTATGGACAATGGCACCCTTATGGTACATAACGCAGATCAAAATGATGTGGGTGTATTCGAATGTGCAGCTAAAAACCCTGCTGGTGAAGTAAAATCAAAGCCAGCTAAAATGATGGTGCAAATTAAGCCTGACAGCAACGGTAAGTATTTTTACCAGAAACGGTAATAGCAGTAATCATTTGTAATTTTTATCTGTAATAATGAATATGTATAAAAATAAAATATGTAATCTTATCTGCAGGTTATCCGGTATTTACTATACTACCTCGTAAGCAAGTAGTCAAAATAAATCAACGTCTTGCACGCTTTGACTGTGTTGCAAAAGGCAATCCAACGCCTCATATCTCATGGTATTATAATAATGAACGTATATTATTAACTGAACGTATTTCGATGCGTCATAATGGTTCTATTATAATCGAAAACATCCAACATGAAGATTCTGGACTGTATACCTGTCAAGCTGAAAACATTAATGGGAAAATAACGGCTTCTGTTACGCTTGAAGTTATGGGTAATAAAACCACTTAGCTAAAATTATACTAAGTTTAATTTTTTTTTATGTTTAATATAATAATTTTTTGTTTTAGTTGCACCCGCGTTTATTATAGTACCAAAGGATCTAACAGTCACAATTGGCGATACTGCTCAATTTCAATGTACAGCTAGAGGAGTGCCTAAACCAGTTATTTCGTGGTATCGAAACACTATGGTATTGCCGCCTACCGATAATATAATTTTAAGTAATGAACATCAAAATTTGACAATACTTGAGGCCACTGAAGAAGACGGTGGATTATACCACTGTCGTGCCGAAAATTCTGAAGGGCTTACAGAAATATCTGCTATTTTAAAAGTACAAGAATTCAAAATTACGCATCCCAAAATAACACTTAAACCAGAAGATACCGACGCTTTTAAGGAAACATCCGTGCAAATGCCATGCGAATATGAGAGTGACCCCCCGGCCACAGTTGAGTGGAGAAAAGATGGAAACCGCATCGTTGCCAACTACCGATTCACAATTACCGTGATCGGTAGTTTAATTATTAATAACGTAAGCTTATCGGATGCCGGAAATTACGAGTGTTCTGTGTATAATGAATATGGACGTGATACTGCGTCGGTGTTTCTTACTGTTAAAGATCATATTCTACCAGGTGACGAATATGTAAATATTGCTTTAACAGAAGCAACAAGAGATGTTGATCAAGCTATTGCAAGGACTGTGGAAAACCTATTTAAGGATAGATCATCTGTAACAAGCATAGCAGAACTTTACAGGATGGCAAGATTTCCTAACGCACCAGAAAGGGAGGTAGCACGTGCAGCTGAAATTTATGAGCGAACTTTAGATAAAGTCCAGGAATTTACGCAGTCTGGATCAAACATTACTGCTATTCAACCCTATTATTATGAAGGAATCTTATCCGGAGAACATTTAGAAATTATAGCTCGTTTGTCTGGTTGTGTAGCTCATAGGGAAAACAAAGATTGTTCAGATATGTGTTTTCATAAGAAGTACCGAAGTATTGACGGAAGCTGTAATAATTACAATCATCCAAATTGGGGTACTTCGCTTTCTAGTTTCCGTCGACTTCTTTATCCTATATATGAAAACGGATTTAGTCAACCAGTAGGGTGGAACAAAAACAAAAAATATAACGGACATAGATTACCGAGTGCAAGATTAATTTCTACAGAAATTATTAGTACCACTGAGATATCTATGGATATTGAAATAACTCATATGACGATGCAGTGGGGTCAATGGTTAGATCATGACTTGGACCATGCTTTGCCATCTGTAAGCTCACAGACTTGGGATGGGGTAGATTGCAAAAAAACGTGTGATTATGCAGCCCCATGTTTCCCCATAGATGTTCCGAAGAATGATCCAAGAATAACTAATCGCAGATGCATTGACTTTGTAAGGACAAGCTCGGTTTGTGGCTCTGGAATGACCTCAGCTCTTTTCGGAAAATTACAACCGAGAGAACAAATTAATCAACTTACATCGTTTATTGACGCTTCTCAGGTTTACGGTTTTGAAAAAACAGTTGCTGAAGATCTCCGGGATCTAAGTAACGAAAATGGTACTTTACGTGTCGGGGCTCAATTTCCTGGTAAAAAACATTTATTACCTACTACTGGTTTGAATGCAATGGACTGTAGACGCAATTTAGAAGAAAGCACCCGCAACTGTTTTGTAGCCGGGGACATAAGAGCTAACGAACAAATTGGTTTAGCAGCAATGCATACTATCTGGATGCGAGAACATAATCGTATAGCATTAATCCTAAAGGCTCTGAATCCGTTTTGGGATGGCGACAGAGTATATCAAGAAGCAAGGAAAATTGTTGGAGCTGAAATACAAGTCATAACATACAAAGACTGGTTGCCTCTTATTATAGGTCCTGAAGGATATGAACAATTGGGTGAATACAAACAATATGACCCAAATCTTAATCCGTCTATCTCTAACGTTTTTGCCACAGCCGCCTTACGGTTTGGTCATTCAATCATAAATCCATTATTACATCGTTATGATGAAAATTTTGAAACTATACCCCAAGGACATTTATTATTGCGCAATGCTTTCTTCTCCCCTTGGAGACTGGTTGATGAAGGTGGAGTTGATCCTTTACTACGAGGCATGTTCAGCACCCCGGCTAAACTAAAAACTCCTACACAAAATTTAAACACTGAACTTACTGAGCAGCTGTTCCATACAGCACATGCTGTAGCACTTGATTTAGCAGCTATTAATATTCAACGAGGACGTGATCACGCTATTCCTCCTTATACACAGTTCCGCCAGTTTTGCAATATGAGTGAAGTAAATGATTTCGATGATTTAGCTGGCGAAATATCCGATCAGACGGTCAGGGATAAACTTAAAACACTTTATGGATCAGTACATAACATTGATGTTTGGGTGGGTGGAATTTTAGAAGATCAAGTTGAAGGAGGAAAAGTTGGTCCTCTTTTCCGTTGCTTATTAATCGAACAATTTAAGCGTTTGCGTGATGGTGATCGTCTCTGGTATGAGAATCCTTCAACATTTGAGCCTGAACAATTACGTCAGATTAGGCAGGCCAACTTAGCAAGGATCTTGTGCGACAACGGAGACAATATCGACACGATAAGTGAAAACGTGTTTTTACTTCCAGAAGTTCAAGACGGTTTAATTTCTTGTGAAGATGTTCCATCGGTAGATTTTCGCTTTTGGGCAGATTGTGAATCATGTGGAGATGATATAAGTGAAAATGAATCAAATCGAATACGCCGCGATACTTCTGCCCAAATGGATCTTTACGCCCAATATACTGAAAGCGACCATCGCCTGAACACATTAGAGGACTCTTATTCTATGCTGGAAAAAACTATTGCAGATTTGAAAAAGAAAGTTAAATATCTAGAAGACACTTGTCAGAGAAATTAAATTCACAAGATTGGTATATATCGTTTAAGAACTATAACAATTATATCGAATTGACCCGGTAACCAGGAATTAGTCCATATATCCTATCCATATCCTTATTGATATATTAAAAAAGTAAAAAATTAAGAAAAAAAAAAACCAAAAAAAAAACACGAAATAATAAAAATATATAAAAAAAATGTTTTTGATGTAAGTTGCAAAAAAAAAGATGAAAAAAAATATGTGTCTACAGTTATTAAATATATTCATTATATCATTAAATTGAACAAAAAAACTAAAAAAGAAAAAAAAATCATGTGCTCAGTGTATTTATGTGTATAAACGTAGGCTATCCAACATAGCTTTAAGCCTTCTCTATGTGGTCCAACTATTTAAGAATTTATTTGAATTCCATTTTATCAATTATTATGCCTGATATATTTTTTATGTGGTTTTGCCAACTATTTCTATCATAACCAAATATTTATTTTTAATTACTATTAATTAAATTAACTTTGCTATGATTATGTTCACTTTTATATCCGAAACACAACTAGATTCAACTAATTCAAAATATAAATAACAAAATTCTCGTATAAACGTCAATATAATATATATGTTGTGTAGGTTTACCCCAAGTTACAATTTTCTATATTAGGTGTCTATATGCAACATAATCTAGTCGTAATATAGGATTAAATTTAAGAAATAATTATAATCGACAGTATAATTTCATTTTACAAACATTTCCGAGCTTACCTTTGCTTAACGAGGATCGTATTTCGTGCCATTTTAACAAAATAATATGTTATATAATTTACATATAATTTACATTAAAAATTACGATCTTTTACGCAACAGCTTTTTTCTTAAGTAGATCGATTTGTATGTGTTCATATAGGAAGGTCAAGATCCGTCCCAAATTTAATGTATCGGGGTCCGTGACACGAATTTTGAATGTAATAATATGGACTGAGTATATAGAGGGTGGATAGAAAGTATAATGTGAACGCGATTCTAAATTGCACTTTGACATTTCCTATTTTATTTACATAATATAATAATATAATATGTACACTGTAGACTTAGGTAATCTTTTCTAATTGCTGCGCTTTTTAGCAACAAAATCTTAAGTTGGTCGGTTAGTTTGTCACGCATGACCTTAAATATCGATATTATAATTGTTAATATTTCTCAATAAAATCTCGATGTTGTTCGGCTCTTTCGAATCAGCTATATGAATGTCGTATTCGGTCATAAAAATAGTCACCCTGATGGCAGACGTTAACGAAATATGTACGTAAATTCCGACGTTGCATACGTTTCGATGCACTCTCGTATGGCTAGTTCGATATGAGCCTTCGGTGTCTATGTTATCTATTTCTAGTAAATACGTATAATAGGAAAATCTATTTTTACTCGTACATTCATAATATAAGTGTAAGTTTTAAATTCTATAGAATAATCAGATATTATCAGGACGTCCCTGTCGTCTATAATACCTACATTGCATATCAAATTTAATAAAATCAGGTTTTTTTGTATTAAAATTTGATTTTTTCTACGTAAATATATTTTGTCATTGAATTTTCATTTCTGATATATGTGATTGTTATCAGAAATGTTATAATACTACGTTATATTGACATGATAAATAACTTAAACATATTTTGTTTATTTTACATTCATTTATAACTAACATCTTTTCGATATTAGTAGATTCGTCAGTGTCTGTTAGGAGATGCGAACATTCGATATTTTAAGCTACTTACACGGCACTAATGTGATAACTATTAATACGTTTTGGTACGTACCTACGTTAGTTACGTATCTAGTTTTCCATTATTTTTCAAATTATAATAATACTGAGTATAATCGAAAATAACTTGCAAGGAAATATAATACAAGTAAAATACTATAAAGGAGGTAAAATCGGCTGGTCGTGGGTTCGATCTCCACTCGAGGAAATGAAATACCTACTTACATTTATATTTACATTTCTTCGCTCTGGTGTCAAGGCAAAGCGCGGCGTTGAGTTTTGCCACTCAACACGTAGTGCCTCCAGAACTAAGCGGAAAGTGTTTAACGGAGTGTCTTAACACTAGGTTCCCTCTGCCTACCCTGCTGTGTGAGGGATACAGCGTAAAGCTAATTTGTTTTACAATACTATAAATTCAGATTCATGACCTATATATAACAACAATGACTTTCCTCCGAGTCGAACTCACTGAGCTAGTAATCTGTGAGAATTTTTAATACCCTGACAGAAACAGCTGGCAAAAGCGAACGTGTTGGGCTGACAAATTATAATAGTTCTCCGAAGCAAAGATCTATCGCGCTACTAACTTCAGCCAGTTCCGTGCAACTATTGTGTATTTTTTAATAGAAAACTCGTTGCCTGATGGAATTTTACTTTTGAACTCTGGATGTTCCAAACACCTGCCAGTTGGCCGGTAACGTGGTATAAAATCGTATAAAATGGTAACCATTTTGTGGTCCTATAGCTTATGTGAGACAAGAATCGAATGTTCGCAATCTCTTGTTCGTCTTATATTTAGGATAAGCATTTACATTTTTGAAATTCATCATTATAAATGTATTAATAGATGTGTAGTTTAAATGTCGATGTAATCAAAGAATTAGACTAATAATAAGAAATGTTTATTTGCGCTTTTTAGCATCGGAATATAGAACTGACCATCAAATTATTATAAAATTTCATTAAAAAAAATTAAGATTTCAATCAGTTTATGAGTTATTAGTTAGTTATGATGGGGTTTACTAGATATATATATATATATATATATATATATCAAGGAGCAAGTACATTGTAGTGTGCGCTACATATGTTATGCTACGGGCAAGTTTTGACTATACAAATCAAGTCAATCTTTTGCTCGAACTTGATCATATTATTATTTTTTAAATATATATTATTTAACTAATATTTTTTATAAAGATTTTACAAATTTTCTCTCTCCTTATTTCAAATGATCACACAAAGTTCACCATCACCATTTAAGAGGTGTTTGTTCAAAGAATAAATAAACATAAGAGCAAAAGAAAAGAAAATATATATATAAAGTTCTAAATTATTTATTTTCATCAGTTCATCGTAAACTATTCCGGATGGAGAGGATTAGACTGACATTTACGTATAGGGCTAATTATGCTAAGCTGATGACAATATTGTAGTGCCTGTTCCTTAATAGTTCGACGATTGGGCAATGAAAATAAATTATTCATAACTTAGTTCCATGATAGGACCGGAATGGATACATCCGTTCAATAAATCAAAACTAACAATGGTTATTTACATACGAAATCACTTCAATTCTTTGAAGGAGCGCCGCTTATATGGATAAATTTCATCATTTAATTGTAATTAATCATCAATTTTATTGAAAATCTTTACTTATTGTTGCCATTTACAACTCGAATGGCATTCTACATTATTTGTGGTCAGTTCAAAAGTTAACGTAATCTCGGTTAGATTTATATAATACGAATTTTACTTTGTGACTAGATCTGCTTGAGTATTTTTTAATATTTTTTAATACAAATTGCAAGGTATAAAAACGGAACCTGTAAATCAATCGATGTTTTTTTATTTCTAAATATATATTTATCGCAAATAAAAAATTTACAATTAAAAAATAATTATGAGTAATTGTTTCTAGGTCTGTATTCTTTATTTGCTTTGTATTTACCGTGAGTCGTAGTTGGTCTTGTGGAGTGGAAGAGTTGATAATATCTTATAATGTTCATGTTCAAAATCAAAAGTACCTATCTACTTACATTAATTTATCAACTTTAAGTAATAATGTAAACCAATTTTTAAAACAGGATCTGTTTCTAGAAATAAAAGTTTCAGCGACATCGTTCCTAATTTCAATAAGAATTGTTTTTTTTTTAGTTAAAAAGAAACAGATATATAGATATTATAAATAACTCCTAAACCACCCTGACTATCTACGACTAATTCGTCAATTTCGTCAAAATTCAATATTTATCTTGGTAATTTCATAATATTCGTTTATTGGAAAACAAGCATGTGACTGTAAACATGACGGTTGTGGGCTGGTTTTCCACTCGGGGAAATATTATTTCATATTTTCATTTCCGCGCTCTGGTAACAAGGCAAAGCTTATCACTTTATTATTCTCTCCGACCATGACCTATACTCAAGTTCTTTTTTACTATAAGCTGTAACATGATAAAAATATATAGTTTAGCTACCAAAGACAGGCCCAAGTACCAAAAGGTATCTCGAAAATCATCTATTTACAGACAGCTCTAAAAGATTTAAAAATTTTAATTATTCACACACTTTTGACAAGATATGATAAATTAACGTATAATTGTTAGTAATTTCATAATTTTTGTTTAATCTTTATGAATTAAAAAACTAGTTATTACACGAAGTTACCAATATAAATTGACGATTTTTTTTTCCAAATTATTTATGTAAGAAAGGAATCACACGTACAGTATAATTGCAACTAAATACTCCAAGGCGCTGCTAGGTTATCGTTTCATTTTTAAAAGTTCTTACTTGCTTCACAATTTGTAAAAATGTCGGAAAGCGCAAGAAACAGGTGCAAATTATGAAAATAATTTAGGCAATAATCCACCAAAACATAAATTATAAGTCTGATTTAAACAACTAGCAATGATAACCTTGTTGCGCGTCTTTTTGTTAAATATTAAGTTAGAGCCTTTCGAATATATAAATGTAAATAAATTTATTTTAACATGTATTTGTTTTCTAAATGTAGGTGCAGATAAATAAATAACTAAAATTATTAAATTATCAGAAATACAAATTATAACATAATAACCATTTCACATTAAAATAAAAATTATTAAAAAAAAAATACAGCTAATCCATTAATATTTTTTTTCAATTCGTAGACTGATGTCTTATAAAGCACTTTACATTTATCTTCAAAAAAATTAAAATAAAATTACATATAAAATGGTGGTTTGTCCAAAAATCTGTTCCTACATTTGACAATAAACATAAAAAACATCACAATATGTTAGATGGTCATTACATTTTTAAGTTAAGAAATAATGCAAAGTTGTCCTATGATTATTTAATATAATTATAATTTATATAATCTGTGTACATTTATTAAAAAAAATGTATTAATTTATTATATTTAAGTTAATTAAATAAGGATTGTTTTATACAACATTTAAAAAAATTAAAAACTTAACGTCATAATTACATTAATATGCCTACACTAATTCATAATATTTATTTTATATCAGATTTTTATCATCTTTGCAAGGACTACATATATGTTTAAATTGTAGTAAAAAAATTATAACACTTATGTGTGGTTCCTTTCATTTTATATATCTTTTTTTTCATTATGCTTAAAAAAATAAATGGAAAAAGAAAATTGGTTGTTTGATTTATTTTCTCCTACCATTTAATATTTAAAAATAGAAACTGTATTTCTGTTCTGTAAAAACGATAAAATGAAACAAAAATATTCAATTTAGTATAATTTATTGATCTTAAGCACTAAATGATAACAAATTAACTACACTAATATAAAATTTCAATGTCAACTAATGAAATTAAATTCCAACATACTTTGTATGTCTCCCGGTCGCTAAAACCTTATTGTTGTCTTTATTTCGTACTTCCACTTCTAAAAATGCTATTTTCTTACCAAGCTTTCTAGTAACAGCCTCTATTTCAACATTGTCACCTGGTTTTGCTGCATTCATGTAACTGAATAGAAATATAATAAACATATTTAAATTAAGCAATAAAAGTCAAAATAGAGGTGAATTAAATGTCTTAAGGCTGTGTAAAGCTGAAAAATAAAAATTCTATTACCTTACACTAAGATCAATAGATACCCCTCTAGTATCAATATTTTCATGCGATGCGAGAGCGCAAGTTGAAATAGCATCCACTAAGTGTGCAATGAAACCACCATGTAAAGTGCCACGTTGATTCAGATGCTCCTCGCCCACTTGGAACTCTGTTACCATCTTTCCATTGCCTACACTTATGACTTTAACCTGTATATTGAATAGTTATATACATAGTTAATATCTAATAGGAAAATCTATACATACAATTAATTTGTAACTAATTGTTGTTTGTAAATGGAAGATAAATGAGAAAATCTATTATTGATATTTGTCAATACAAAAGAACCAAAAATAAAATGATTTTAAAATTTTTGATTGTTTGTCTGTACATTTATGCACACTAATCTCAGAAATAACTTTACAGCAAGTTTTTTTTAACATTTAGTAATTATTTACTTTAATCAGTTTATAAATGAAACAGTTTTTACAATTTAAAGTATTAAGTTCAAAAAAAATACTACAAAAAATAAATAACTGGCTGAAACTTTGATTTCCAATGCAGATATGTTTAAATTATTAAACTAATAATAGTGTCGTTCAAAAGATCTCTTGTAATTAATAAGTAATAGTAAACAGCCATTTGTAATTAATAATAATAGAAATAAATTATAAAAGAAAAAAATAGAAAGCCAGCAAAATATTTAAATAACATATTAAGGATTTTATTATATGTCACAACAAATTGCCTATTATTAATAGCAAATTAGCATAAAAATGAAGTCCTTCTTTTCAATGTGATTATTTTTAATACATTTAAGAAAATTACGTAACCATTACGAAATAATTCTTTTACTATTATATTACGTAATAATCAAACAAAAACTATAGTATTTAGATAATAATTAGTAGTTTAATGTGAACTTATATATCTTTAAAATTATAAAACATAATTTACCTTCCGTAGGTTATGGTCGAAACATTTTGTTGAAACAATAGTTTTAGTGAACAATTCAGCTATTTTTGCCGCTTTAGAAGTCATTTTTTTGTGCTAATATACCTTAATGTAATATCCTAATCCTAATCGAAATTAAATATAAAATACTTATATGTTTACATTTAAATGTTGACATTTGACGTGTGTCAGATATCTTATTTGTCAAATTGATAGATAATTTGATAGTGCTGAATGTTAATAATGCTAGGTATTACAATAAAAAAAAAAAATAAATTAAAAATAAATCAGCGGATAATGGGAATTGGAGTGTCTTAATGGAAAAACCTTTTTCAAATTGTTTAAAAAGTTATTTGTAATTTGATTTTATTTCTCTAGGAATATTGATATTTGCTCACTAAGCAAATACCAATATTCCTCATTTTGCTAATACTATTGCTTAGGCGGTCAAAAATATAATGATTTTGGACCTAATAAGTACAGTCGACGCTTGTGGGTTTGATTCGTACTCGAGGAAATGAAATATTGAATATTTTCATTGTGTGAGCAAGAAGCAAAGCATTGAGTTATTCAACACGCAATGCCTTCAGAATTCGGTGAAAAATAGGAAACGAATTGTCATAACACTAGGTTGAAGGTTCTCGCTGCCTACTCTGTTATATGCGGGATACAGTGTGAAGATAATTTATTTGATTTATTTATTAATTAATAAAATAAAAAAATGTTACAAAAATAATTAAGTAATAAATAAATCAAATAAATTTGTTTTAAATGGTTAATCAATTAATAAAAAATATTTTACTATTTATTATTTAATTATAAAAATAAAATTTAATAAATAAATATAACGTTCATTATGTACATTTAATGATCATTTAATGAACAATTAAAAAGTATAAGACCGAATAAAATGTGCTTTAGTCTAAAATTACCAAAAACATATATATATAAAAATTCAACTAAATATATTTGGCTACCACAGTAGAAATTCATAACTCGAGTATTACCAAGTAAACTGCTCCCATTATTGCACTCTCATAACCGGTCAAAACAGGAAGTTTATATAATTCTTTTTTTAAGTGACCGACAAAAAGTTGCTCGGAATTAAATCAAGTGTATTTAATCACGAGTCAATTGAATCGTGATAGCAGATTGTAATAAGATTCCCAAACATATCTACTTTCACTATTTGTTTTACGTATATTATATTTGCCGTCTGTGCAGCTGGAACATGTTCCTCTGAATAGTGAAGATGATAGTTGTGAGTTCATATTCGAAAGATAAATGAAGAAATTGTATGATAAGATGCCAATTTTTGCTATTAAGAAATAAAATAACAGGCAATACAGGCTTAGGTAAAGAATAAAGCGATCAGTGTTCTCTTTCCATAAAATATATCACTGCACTATTTCGCATTTTGTAATGAAGAAATTTTATAATATATTTGATATACCTGTCTATAATATATGAACCTACACCTACCTATTCATATATTGCATTAGTATGAGTAATTGACCCAAGGACAAGTGGGTTCGATTCCCCCTCGAGGAAAAGAAATATTTAATATCTTCGCTCCAGTAATGAGGCAAAGCTTTGTATTAAGTTCCGCCAATAAACATGTAATGCCTCCAGATTTTGGCGTGTTAATGGAAAGCAAGTGTCTTAATAGTTGGTTCCCAGGTTCCCTTTGCCTACTCTGCTAGGTGCAGGATACAGCGTGAAAAAATAATTAACATTATGCAAATGTTTAAGTGAGTGCCACTTTTTTATATATCTATAAACAATTTAATCGTTTCTTTATGACTGTTAATGGAATTAGTAACAAGTTAATATGCCTTTAAATCAGTTAAGGCTGAATTCATTATAAGTGCACAATTTTTAGAATTCTATATCTCAAAATAAAAACAAAATTGATTTAGGATCATTTTTATCAAGATGATGTAGAGATATTAATCTGAAATTAATATCTAACATCCGGCTCCACAGTAACTTTGAACATAAAAATAGCTAAACTCGAAATCAAAGCTATTATATTGTTGAATTGAATTGGCCTAATACAAAACGTAGGGTACTCCCGTTAAACTAAAATTATGCTTGGCATGAAGCATCGTCCTTTGCAATTCAAGTAGAATTTGTAGTATAAATGAAGGGAAGAATTTGTAGTATAAAAGAACTGCTGAAGGTTGACAAGTTGAAATTTGTCAACCTTTAGCAGTTGTAATTCTCGTTGAAACACAAGATTGACAATCTGACATCTGACAGAATGACAATCACAAGATCACAAGATCGACAGGGAACCCTCGGTGGCCGAGGGTCACCCGCACTTGTTTAGTAACGGTACTCGCCAATATTTATTATAATATGTTTATTTATTTTACTTGCTATCTTAATTTTTGACAATGACAAAAGCTTTTATCGGAAGATTGTAATGAAAGTTGAATTGTCAAACTACTTGGTGTGGATGTTAACGGTAGTGGATTCGATTATCATTCGAAAGAACTTAAATTATATTAATTTCCACGGCCTAGTAAATACTGACATGACTGTATATTAAGTTTTAAGGTCTAATTATAAATGAGCTATAAATGAGCTAAAGGGAGATTGAAGCGAGATAAGCGTGTAACTATAAGCGCTTCAGGTTGTGGGTTCAATTCCCACTCGAAGAAATGAAATATTTAATAATTTAAGTCATCATCGAGTTTTAGCTCCATCGCTCAACCTACAATGCTTCTAGAATTCGGAGGAAAAAGGAGATCGTAGTGTCTTAACACTACGCTCCCACTGCCTACCCAGTTAGGTTTTTACCTAAAATGCGACAAAATTTTAGTGAAGTCGTGTGCAAGCGGAAGTTCAATAAGTTTATTACTCTAACCGGATATCGAGTTAGCTGTTAAACGACAGATTAATTTTACTGTGACGCGGTATTATATAGTAGGAAGGCTTAACTTGTACGTATATATAGATATACGTACTAGAAACTTTGTTAGTGAGACTCGATTCTAGAGAATGACATTTACACTCAGTTAAATTTGTATATGTTTTAATCGATAATTAGTAAATACTTTTCTTCGTATAAAAATTATAATTGTTCTTTTTTTTATTTTTTTTTTATCAAAAGAACTAGGCATGTGGGAGAAAAGATTATATGTAATTAACTTACTGTGTGAATTATGAAATAAGTGACATAAAAATATTTTTCTTGCAGGTATTGCATAGTTTTAATTACTTCAATTAATTTAAAATAATGAAAATATATATATTTACATAAAATTTACTACCACAGAGAATATAGCGAGACGTACATTAAGTTTTACAAAAATGTTTACAAAATCTTTTAAAATTTCATAGAAAAATGAAAAAAATCGCTAGTGTCTGCCATTCTGTGTAACTCTTCATTACGAATTCGATCAGTTAAGTTAACTCCGCATATCCTACGAAGAGATCGTATCTCCACGGCATTCATCTTTCTTTCATTCTTCTTCTGTAATACCCACGTTTCACTACCCTATAACAGCGTCGGTACCAAAACTGCATTGTGTACGACCAAACGCGCAGGTGTGCTGACGTTGAGACGACGTGCTCATCAACACAGCTAAGGCTCAGTTAACCTTGTTACCGGCAGCAATAAGCCTTTGCGCAGCCATCTCGTATCTTGCATCTCTACTGAACATACTTCCCAAGTATACCACTTCATTCACCTGTTCTGGTATCTTACCATTTAGACGAATATTGCATTCCGTCCTTTCTTCATCTCATTATAAAAATAATAATATTCTTTTGTAAACAATTGTTTCAGTCATTTTATATAGCTCATATAGTATTTCCACTTCCTTGCCTATTTCCTGTTGGCAACATCCTGAATTATCGGAAATTGTCTAGACTTCTGTAATAGTCATTTTAGAGGGAAATAGATTGTAAACGGAAAAGCTTTGACATAGATGCATAATATTTAGCTAAAAGTAGATGTAGCTTTATATTTTTTAATTCTTTTTTTTGTTACGTTTTCTAACTTTAGTTCTAAGTTTATTATTTTTCTTCACTTGCCCATTTTAGACATTAAAGTTATGGAGTACAACACCGCGCTTTGCTTTATCAGTTTCAGGAATTAAATAAAAATATAATAATCCCGAATATATCAACTATTGTTTTGTATATTAGTAACTATAACAGCGAGAAACCATTGTATGATATGATGACAATAAAATTTAAACTTTTTTCATAACCAATAGAATTTTTTTAGAGAACACAACGACAAACGTGTAAATGTCGGTTTTGTCTCTAAATGAATTTGTTGAAGCGGACGTAACTTTCCCGCCCATTATATTGTTCAACGCGAGGTTATAATTAACAGGTATTAATGTATTCAGTTGCGGTGCAAATTTTCGTTTTAAATAATTTACCAGTTCCTAATAGCTATAACATTTTCCATTACACACGTGATTAGTACTTAAATACTTGTTTTTGATTGTTTTGTATTTATTTTTTTCTCTTTTTTTTATAATATGTACTATTTTTTTTGATAAAAATTGATAAATGTACGGCATATGGCAACCTAATAATTATTAAACATCAGTGTGTAGAGAATATAAATAATATTATAATATTTCTTTATAGGATTTTCTCTATATTTGGTATAAAAGTGATATTATTATACGCATAGCGTTGAGTTATGCTCCTTAACGTGCAATATTCCGAAAATAGAGCGCACCGCTCTATTTTATAGGAAACGATGTGTCTCAGGACTAAGTTCCCTGTGCCTACCATGTATTATAATCGATATATATCATCATCATATCAGCCTTTCGACGCACACTGTTGTACATAGTCGTCCCCCAAAGATCTCCACGGTCGGTCGGTCGGCCGGTCGGTCGGTCGGTCCTCCTGGTGGAGCCCCTGCCCATGAAGCATCATCCGGTTCTCTGCATCATCCGCTTCTTTGCCGCTTTGAGCACCTACATGGTAACGTTCATAGACTCGCTAAGTGTCCTACTGCAACTTCAGTACAGAAATTCTTCGAGCAGCATCGGTAGCAGTTGTTCTCCTACGGATGGCCTCATTTCTGATACTATTGGGACCTAGCGAGTATTGAGTCCGCTGTCGATCTGCATACTTACAAATAAACAAATTCAGGATCCATTCTGCTGCTTGTTTTTGTGTATGTTGACTATATAATTATTTCAAACTACTCTCTCTCTCTCTCTCTCTCTCAATACTACTCTTTATTATTTACTTCAACATATTGTTTTTTTAAAAATAATATTTAGGCAGTCGGTTTTTTTTGTAATTATTATTTTTTATTTAAAACAATTAACCGACTTTAGCAAAAACTAAACGGATTAAGGTATTGAATTATCATACGTTTTGAATATTTTTATTAATAGTTACATAACACAATATCGTGTTCGTGTGGAAACCATATTGGCTCCACTTACTTATACCTAATTGTAATTTATACGTGATGGTGACCGACATTCATTGTATGTGTAATAATATTTGATGTTCTTTGTTTATTTAATATTTTATGATTTTGTAAAGTTCACAAAACATTATAAGCACTCAAAAATTATGCATATTTTTATTACTTTTTTATTTAGTCAACTTAAATATATATTAAAATGTATGTAGTTGAATCTGACCCGCTTGTTATATTTTTATCAACACATGAAACTCGACAGTTACTTATATGTAGTTTTCGTGACAGCATCATTATTTTTTCATTTCTTAGCTCTAGTATAGGGGTAGGCGGACAGTGGGGAACGGAGTGTCTTAACACTAGGTTCCCTTCTGTGCCTTCCCTGCTGTGTGCGGGATACAGCGTGCAGCCGATTTAATTTAATTTTAATTTATTAATAGAACATTATAAGTAGGTCAAATTCAGCTACTTACGTTATATTATACATATAGTTAAGTTAATAAAAAGCGTGTTAAAAATTCAACTTCACATGGTATCCCGCACTTAAACACTTAGCTTTACACTGTATCCCGCCACACTTTGCCCTTGCGCCACGACTGGCCTCCTAATAATAAAGCTCAAAAGAACCAGTAGAAGAACACCTATAGATTTTTATGGAGCTATTTTATATGTAACAGTATCTTTCTACCGGTGGCGTCAGTAAGTACTTTAAGAACGGAAGCCTAAATATAAAAAAATTAAAAATAAATGCATATTACGAGTAGAAAGCAATTTAGTAATAAGTAATGGAGGATCGTCCGCCAGCATGAAACATTTTGGTGTAATTAACAAATGCGAAATTATTTAAATTGTATGCCGTTAAATTGTATTCTCGTCGGTGAAATTAAAAATTGTATAATTTTATGTTCGTACGGCACTTAAAGTGTATATTAATTAAAGCTTTTTGGTAACCATTATATGAGATAATATAGTTAATTTAACACCTGGTAGTTAAATATGTCATATTGTATATTTTTTTTTATTTGGCTTTTAGCATTTGTTCGTCTTGTCGCGTCTCGTCTTCTATTTCGTCTTTGCATATAGTCATGCAAGTATTACGTAAGCAATTTTTTTGCAATTATTGACCACCAAGACCCCCCCTCCCCTATGTCATCAAAAATAAGCAATCCTCTTAAAAATATTTCATTGAACATATCAAAAATAAGCAAACCGAAGACCCTCCCGCCCCACTACAGTGCTTACGTAATACTTGAACGGCCCCATAGCAAGGTAGGTAAAGGGATCCTGGGAACCTGGTGTCAAGCGATCCGTTCTTCACTTTCCGGTGAATTCTTGAGGCATTGCGTGTTAAGTGACGAAACGCAAGGCCTCGCTTTGGGAAATGAAATATTTACTTAAATGGATATTTTAATTTTTTCGATTTCATGTCGCGACAAAGCGCGGCGTTGAGTTTCGCCACTCAACACGCAATGCTTCCAGAGTTCGACAGAAAATGAGGAACGGAGTGTTTTAACACCAAGTTCCATCTGCTGCATTATGCTGCTGCGTGCGGGATACAGCGTGAATATTATTTATTATATTAAATATTACATTCTAGCTTTTATTATAACAAATTACTAGACTTGTCGTATGCTTCGCAGTAATCATTAGTAATATAGCTGTTACTAAGAATAAACAATATCTGGTGGTTGTCTTATTGGTCCTGGGATTAGGATTAGAATATGAACATGCAATGGTCTTCCATACGGTGCTTGAAGAAATTGAGCGTGATCCGATCTATAGTAGTAATTGCACGGCGCACTGTAAAATTGAAACAGAAATTGAAAACTGTAATGTACTTTTTGTCGCTTCCCCAATAATTCATATATATTAAAATTTTATTATAAATTTTACTATATAAATGATTTGCTCATTATAATAATTTTTTTAACCTCGCACATAGCAAGGTAGCAGAGGGAACCTGGGAAAGTAGTGTTAAGAATCAGTTCTCCTCTTTCCATCGAATTTTCCGAACTCAGCGCCGCGTTTAGCATTGCTATCGGAGGAGAAGAAACAAAAACGATCCCTCGAGTGAGAATTAAACCCACAACCCTCGCGGTAACAGTTGCAAGCTTGGTGCCACCATTACGACGGCCTCTATTGTATAGTATACATAACTGAGACTTTAACTTTATCCTATTTAATGCACAAAAAATATATGAAAATAACAAACATTTTTCACTTTCAATTTTCTATTTCACATAATACCTGTATAAACAAAATGAGCTTTCCTCTTACATCTACATATGCTGGTGTATAAAGGAAGGTCAATCCAATTGTATAGACCAAGTCATTTTAGAATGCCTCGAGCGAGTGTAGCTTTAGCTAAAACTCAAAGCGCGTGCCATGCTCTCTACAAGCTAGGAAAATGGAATATGAACTATGTGTTAGAATTTAACGCCTTCGCAGTTCTATTATGTGTCGTGAGAATCATTTGACGTAGGTATGTTACGAATTTTTTTTAATGCTCTACGCTATTTCCTGCTCGTGGTAGGTTAGGTAGAGGGAACCTAGTGTTAAGACACTCCGTTTTCATTAAGATTATTCCGTTTTCTCATTTTCTGTCGAATTCTGGAGATTGCGTGTATCGAATTAAGGTTGAATATTGAGAACGGAGTATCGTATGCACGTATCTACGAATGAGAACGGAATCATGGAATCGCTTTCAAGATCAAAAAGAGTGGAGGAATAAATATAATTTATTGCAAAATGAACCCACAATTGCAGCACCAGCCAGATGGTCACTGACACGCGATGGTTTTAACAAAGTTTATGTATGCGCGTAACATTTTTTGTAAGAAATAATTGCAAATAAAGTTATGAAAACAAAAAAAAAAAAATGAATAAAAAAAAAGGGAGAGATAGAAAATAATAAATAAATAAAATCAAGTATTTGCATCTTAAAATAAAGGTTAAACGGACAATTTCATAGTACGTTTATTCCAATTAACCTTTTCACTCGTACGGGCTGTTTGGATTCACGTGAAAGCTAAGTTCAATTTCAAATGAACGAGTCAGTCTAAGCGATAGCTTAAATGTCTATTCGAGTGTTTCGATTGATATTGATGATATAAAGTGAATACACAGCATTTCAACAGTAATCTTCACAATTTTGACGAGGTTTCGTTTTTATTTAGAAATGCAGGCAGAAAAATCTACTTTCAAAACACACCTTTTTCGAACAAATTTGAGATATGACGCGTTAGTTTGCGGACTCAACGTCTCTTTAACTTTATTCTGCTAATTGTGGATCGAACTCACAGCATTTATTGAGATGTGTAAATAGAGATTAACTTTTGAGACACTGTGGTGTCTTCAGATTGCAAAATCTCGATATGAATGGTCATATCAAAGATTTTTAAAATCTGCGTAATTAAACACTGCTACGAAATATAATAATTAATCCAATCTAATCAAAATTTTCCCTCAATATATAAACTCGATCAAAACTAGTGCAATATTATATATATTCTTATATATATTATATATAATTCTTCTATTTCTTTATAAATAATTTATTAAAAAATAACAAATTTTATATGAAATAAGCTACATAATTTTTACACGCAATTAACTCAGGCCACGTTGTATGTTTACAACCTAAATAAATTTTTGCTCTACGCACATCATTGTGTCTATTCCTTCTCATATAGTTTATTACGTACTATAAAGTGACCTTAGAAATTTTCTAGTACAGTTTAGTTTACAAGACTTACGACGTTTAACGCCGGCGGTATAACGATATGACACCTCGTTTCAAACCAACACGGCTTTAGCCTTGTATATTCTACACCCCTAAAGGCATCTACCCTATTTTACAGTAATTAATTAATTCTAAGCGTTTTGATGTAATGGAAATTTACTAAGAAAAGTAGTTCTGAAGAAAATTCTTTTCATTTTTTGTGTTTACTGCTTAGCATTAGTTAATCAACTTTTGCATTACATTCTTATTACATTATATTCTTATTAAGTACTAAGACCGTCGAGCGTTTAAAGTGACACGCTTTTGCCACTGCGCCACGACGGCCTTATTAATTAATTAAAAAATGTGTTGTATTTAAAGAAAAAGAGGTCGGTTGTGGAGCAGAGGCACAAAATGTGACTGTAAAATCGACTGGTTGTGGGTTTGATCCCTGCTCGAGGAAGTGAAATATTTATTTACATTTATATTTTAAATTCTTCGTTCTGGTGTCGAGGCAAATCGCGGCGTTGAGTTCCGCCACTCAGCACGCAATGCCTCCAGATTTCAGCGGAAAGTAGGGAACGGAGTATCTTAACACTAGGTTCCCTCTGTCTACCCTGCTGTGTGCGTGATACAGCGTAAAGCTGATTTATTTAATTTTATTTTATTTAAAGAAAAATATCTAACTTTACAGTATTCAGGTTAACAGAAAGTACGCGTACACAGCGAGCAAAATTTCTCCAGCGTCCGTTCTCGTTCCTAAATATTGATATTTCGATGTTTTTTATTGTTATATAATCTCGAGTTTTTTGTATCATCATATAAATTGAAAGCTAAATATTCGGCTTATTCAGTAAAAGTAGTTTAAAATAATGTTATAGCAATTAGCGAATTTGACGTCTTTAAATTGATATAACTTTTTTATTTATGAATCGATTGTAATAAATCAACAATAAGCCTATATGTTAAGGGAAGCTTGAAATCATCAAATAGGTACTTAAAAATGCATTTAAATCGGTTAAAAAAAATCTAATATTAGCGTCAACAAAAGTAAAGACGAACAGACGAACAGACAATTTTCTTAAATAATTGTTTTGGGTATAATTAACAATAAAATTTTTTTTATATCCCTTCCATGTACAGACGCCGACCCTTTACAATTTTATTATTTTTTTTTGATAATATTTTTTAAGAGAACGGATTTCGTTTTGTTTTCTTTGACGTTGAGCGATAAAAACGTGTGAATGAATGAATGAAAAACAAAGAATATACAGCGTAAGCTGAAAAACATCTTAAATATCATAAAATAAATTAAAATAGATTTAGATTAAATCACATTATCATTTATATAAAAAATATGGCAAATAATATTTTTTGTTCTTTTAGCTTCATGTGCCACCTAGTGGCGAGATATCCTTTTCCCAATAAGATACTTCCGTTCACCACCTCCCACCGAATTCTCGAGGCATTGCCTATTGAGTAGCGGAACTCAACGCCGCGCTTCTCGCCTCGTTACCAGAGTGATAAGGATATGAAAATAAATTAAATTACGTTCGTTTGTTTACAACCGCACGCTAGTGCCACTGCGTCACAACGGCGTTAATTCCCTCAGACCCTAGTTTAATTAAATCAAATTCTCGTTTATTTATAAAATATACGAAACAATAATTTTTGATCATTTTTTAAAAGTGTTATTCCACACTTAGGGATCGGTCGGTTCCCAGGTGGCGCGGGTTCGTTTCTCGCTACGTTCAATTTTTTGTTTTGTTGTTGTTGTTGCAATGTTTTTTCTAAATAAGTAATGTAAATAATAATATATTTACAGCATGTTTATTATGAATAAATACGTTATAAAATAACGCGTGGACATTGATTGAGCGTATCGTGTCGTATGTAAAGTGAGGTAATTAAGACGTATTACGTATATTATTCATTAAAATTGACCAAATACATATATAACTATAGTTCAATAGTTATATTAAGCTATTTTTTTAAAATGGTTACAAAATCTGCTTCACGCTGTATGTCGCATATAGCAGGGTAGGCATAAGGAACATAGTGTTAAGACACTCCGTTCCTCACTTTCCTAACTATGGAGGCATTGCGTGCTGAGTGGTGGAACTCAACACCGCGTTTTGCCTCAACACCAGAGCCAAGAAATGGAAATATAAATTTAAATAAATATTTCATTTTGTCGAGTGGGGATCGAACCACCTCTGTGTCCACTGTCTCTGCGCCACGACTGGCCTTAATTCACATATTTATTTATAAACTAATATACCCACTAACTAAGATTATAGACAGATCTATAACAAATACAAATGTAAAATAAATTTCTCACCCTGTTAGAAATTCAAGCATCGCGATGCATCGGCGTCTGATTTGTAAAGAGTAAAAGTTGCCACTCGACTTTTGTGGGCTATGCCTATGACTGACTGATTTACGAGTAAGCCTTCGTTTTGATAGAGTCCTAGCTAGTGCTGAATCTCATCAAAGATAACAAGTGGAATTTGGATATATCGAAATTTTAGTGTATCTATTTGAGTATTGCCATTTAAAAATATATGAAATAATGTGGATGTTAATTCTTATTATATATATTAATCAATAGCATCATTATTCAATAACAAATCAGCTTTGCGCTGTATCCCGCCAACAGCGGAGTAGGCAGAGGGAAACTAGTGTTAAGACACTCCGTTCCCCACTTTCTGAAAAATTCTGGAGGCATTGCGGGTTGAGTGGCGGAACTCAACGCCGCACTTTGCCTCGAGACCAGAGTGAAGAAATGGAAATATAAATTTAAGTAAATATTTCATCTCCTCGCGTGGGGAATCAAACCCACAACCAGTCGGTTTTACACTTTGTGCATCTGCGCCACGATTGGCCTCACATTTCCAAAGATTTAGATATATTTATTTATTTCCTTTAAGCTTTAAAGTCATTGCGAAAAGGTTACTTTTGAAAAAAAATTAAATTACAAATTTTCTATTGAGAAAAAGAAGTGAACGTCAAAAATGTATTGCCTAAAAGGAATCTAATTTTTTTAGTCCATCTTTTGTTAAATTATACTAATACGACTATATCACATTTAAATATACCTCCGTTTACTATACAATAGATATTTTAAATAAATGAAAAAAAAAAGATTATAAAACACAGAACATAGCAAAGGAATGATTTGTATAGATATTGTTAACACAAAATATCAGAGAATACCTGCAATTCCGGAGAAACGTCGCTGCGTTCTTGGATATTGAGTATCCCGTCAGATATTTACGAATGCATTCTTAAACGCAAATAAACATCAATTCTCTCATAATAAACTAGCTTTTTGTAGATGTTACTTGAAGTTAAATTTATATTTATATTAATATCATAAAGCTAAAGAGTTATTTTGTTTGGTTTAACGAGCTAATCTTAGGAACTACTTGACCAAACTAAAAAAAAACTTTTTGTTCCAATTATCGACGAAGGCTATTTCTATGTAAGCTATACATTACCCATCATTTCCATGTAACCGGATGTAGCCGAATGAAAATATTTGGTAAAAATCTAAAATTTTAAAAATTTTTAAAAAGTGGGAAATTTTATGATTAGGTCCTTAGTTGTTCTAATAGCACATAGGATAAAAGACACCCTTATAGTATATTTATGTAAAGAACAGGTTTTTATATAAGTTTTTGTACAAATAAGTAGTTATAGGTTTTGTTTTCTTTTAATTTTTGTATTATTTAGTGAATGAACTTAAAACAATATTACCGTTTTATTAAGTTTTACCTCTATTAATCCAGTGGGTTTCATTATTTTGTTTGCTTCACGCTTTATCCCGTATATAGCAAAATCATCATCCCCACGGTCCATACAATTTTTAAGACATTACGTGTTGAGTAGCGAAACTCGACGCCGCGCCGTGTCTTGTTACCAGAGCGAGGAAATATAAATAGGGCGCTCCACCATGTCACAGCCGAACCTACAACCGGTGCGAATACAATACTCTACGCCACGACAACTTCAATGATTGAACTTTTAACTGAAGCTAATTTTGATACCGGTGTAACAATTGTCGAATTCCTTTTATATAAAATGTAACCTATCAATGGCGCTCGGCTGAGGCGGGTCTGGAAGCGAAACTAAAACAGAAACTATTTTAGAATATTAGAAATTTGGAATTTCCATAGAAATTTTGGGTTTAATTTTGACATAAGTAATAGATCTATATCGTCACCTTTTTTCTGCACGGTAAGGTTGCGGAGGGAACCAACGAGAGAGACGTTATATATAAGAAAGACACTCCTTTCTCCCATAACTTCCAAATTCTCCAGATTACGTGCTGGCTGGCGAAATTCAACGCGTCATTGACCTGAACGAAATAATGGTTTAAATATTTTCATTTCCTCCTTGATCAAACCTACAATTGTCGCGCTTACATACAAACGTTGTCATTGCGCCGGAGCGCGTTATAAAATAATTTTAGAAAACGCAAACAGGCAAACATAAAATTCTATTATTTTAAATTAATAAAATAAATCAAATTAGCTTCACGCTGTATCCCGCACACAACGGGGTAGGCAGAGGGAACCTAGTGTTAAGACTCTCCGTTCAACACTTTCCGCTAAATTTTTGAGACATTGCGTGTTGAGTGGCGGAACTCAACGCCGCTCTTTGCCTCAACACCAGAGCGAACAAATAGACATATAAATTTAAATAAATATTTCATATCTTCGAGTAGGGATACAATCCACAACCGTCGTGTTACCACGACGGCCAATCGGTCTATTATTTTTATATGTAAAATATATGAATCTGACTGTATATCACTGTATGTAAAACCTCATAATATCCGCTTACAGTATAGGATTTACTAGCTATTATTATATTTGTACTTTCACAGTAGGTACTATATGGGGGAATGATGCCGTGTACGGATGCGAGCAACGAGTCGCTTTGTTTCTTTACATTCTTATATAACTTTTGGCCGTCGGATACATACATAGTGGCAAGTGATTTCTGAACTGGGCCTATAATATGTAATGTGAAGTTTTTATTAACTGGAACTACCTACTCATCGCAATGACAGTTTTGATATAACTAATAATAAATAACAATATTTATGTATATGGATCAGCTGGAGATCTGTACGAATATAATGTAATTTTAATGTTTTATATCCAAATAAATATTAATTTTTAGGTACTACTTTCTACGATTTAAATCCAAACTATCGCGTTATTTTGTGTGAAAATCCAATTTTTTTGGTTAGGATGATTTATAATAACCAAATTATATTTATTTAAAAAACACGGCCATTTAATATTGAAGATCGTCTTAGTTTTAGTATTGCAAAGTACAATACAAGAAATTCTACGCGTTAGCGCTCTCTTCGTCGATCCCCAGTATTTTATGTAAATATATAAGAAAGTTATCTATGTGATTGTAGTCGCCGTGGCTCACACGGCTCGGCTACAAACGGGACGGTTGTGGGTTCGATTATAAAGGGGGAATGAATTACTTTCATTTGTTCGCTCTGGGAACAAAACTAAACGAAACGCACGAAATCGATACGATTTTTTTAATTGGCGCTTTTAATTCCATATTTATTTCGACGAAAAAATCTACATTCTTCTTATTTCTTATTAAATTTTTATTATTTCTTATTCTTATTCAACTACAGTTTCATATCTCGTCAGATCCATCTCTTCGCAAGTGGGTGTAGGACGCGTTTTGAGAAAGTAATTCGACTCGTTCTTAGGTATGGTTTCCGCGACCTGTCCACTCTGTGAGTGGATGCATAGGGCTATCAGGTTACATTTAAAACGATTTCGTAATTATCGATACATTGTTTTATTTTAATTTTAATTATTTCACTAAGTAACAAATAGGTCAGTCATGGCGCAGGGGCGCAAGCGTGTCTACAAGGCCGACAGGTTGTGGGTTGGACTCCTACTTGAAGAAATTAAATTATTTATTATTTTCATTTCATTGCAGTGGTGTAACAGGTAACACGCAATGCCTACAGACTTCGACAGGAAGTGGGGAAGGAGTCTTACCTAATAGGAACGGAGTATCTTACTACTAAGTTCCCAGGTTCCCTCTGCCTACCGTGCTATGTGCAGGAGCTAATAAAAAAATTTCCACCAATTAACGCTCGAAAATTTGGCGAAATGTGGAAAACGAAGTTTCTTAATACTTACTTTGACTGTTGACTTTGCTATATAGGGAATACAGCGTGAAATTAAAACGTACTTAAATGTACGTAGTGTTCACGGTTTCAGCTCTATATATCATATAATTCAAAATATTTTATAACAAAGTGTCATAAAAATAACACAAATGATATAATAATATTATTTGTTTGTCGAAACAAAGCGCGGCGTTAAGTTCTGCCACTCAACACGCAATGCTTCCAGAATACGGCAGAAATTGGAGAACAGATTGTCTTAACACTAGGTTCCCTCTGCCTACCCTGCTGTGTGCGGGATACAGCGTGAAGCTGCTGTGTGTGTGCGTTTGTGTTAGGTAATGCATACGAGTACAAATAAAGGACTGCATTGTGTTACTTATACAAACATTACATGTTTTTATATATAGATATGCGGTTGTAAAGTAAATGCAGATTAATAACCTGAATTATACGCTATGAAATGGACCACTAAATATATTGTTGGCTTCACAGCCGCTACCACAATATCCTGACAAATTAGTCCATTTAAGTAAATAATGTCTTGGCGACCTAAAATCTCGTGATTTTAAATAGATATCAAAATATTTTTATTTAAACAGATAATTAAAAACTTATTAGAATTGTAAATTAATAAAAAAAATATATAAAAGTATTTCGAATCCTACCTTTCGAATCAACAATCCTACATTTTACTATCGACTATAAAACCTATCTATCTATTTGCTAAGAAAAGGCAACCAGAAACTCAAAATATGTTTTTTTAGAATAACATTACATACAAATTCGTAAATAATAGATTAGATATATGATTAACTTATACGGTCTACATTTAATATGAAATTTTAATTGTAAATGACAATTAATCTTAATGACAATTAAATATAGACTACCGCGGCAACCCTACAGTGCCGTCTGCTTCCTCATATCACACCTTATAAGATATTGCCCATATATAATCTGGATTGAGTGCTTGTAATCGTGATAGCGCCTATTACGTAACAACGGAACGGATTCGTTATTCTCTTTTATTTTTTTTACCGTTATGGAGTTGGTGACGTCACTGGCTCATAAAATATTTTTATTACTAGAGATCGTTTGAATGGACACGTGAAGGATATATTTGTATAGGTTTTACAGCTTGCTATTAAAAATTTTAAAATATCATTTTTTTTTTAATTTAAGACACTACGTTTCCCTACTTTTCGCCGAAAGCGTAGTGGCGAACCTCAACGCCGCGACTTGGTTTATTCTTAATGATTTTTAAGTACTGTCGTCATGTTTATGAAGTTGGATGGCGTTTCACAGTACGCATATATAGGCTGTGAATGTCGATTCTATTCGGTATTAATAATAAAATTTAAATATATAAAAAATCTCTGTATCTACAATGTTTCAGTAACAAATATATTTTTATTCAAGTATTGAACGGAAGTATATGAACTTTGCTTAAAGTGTAATTAACTTAGTAGTTATGGATTTATTTTATTGGAAATAACAGATTTTCTTTTATACACTAATCTAAAGCAATAAACAATATACGCCGTCGTTATTTATCATTTTAAATAATATATGAATCTTAAAAATTAATTGTACATTAATAAATCTAAAAGAACTATGTACTTGTATAAATTTCACTTTCCGAATATATATGTGCTATAAATTTAGTGACACAATTCTCCACATTATATAATTTATTTCGATTGTAATCACGTTCACACTGTTTTGACCTTGTGACATCGTCGTAATATTGTCACGTTTGTTTGTACAGCGGTCACTGCTTGCGAAATGTATGTACAGCCCACTACATAACTTAAAGGATATGGAATGAGGCTTCATGAAGAAATGACCCATACAATTTTTGCCTATCTATCCATATATCTATCTTTTACTGTGAATGGTTTAAAAAATAAGATGATGCATATTATCTTTTAAATATACGTGTTGACACGAATGAAGAACGATAGCGGAGAAATTTAAATGTGGCAGAACTCAACGTCGCGATTTGCTTCGTTACCAGAGCGGGGCAAAAAAAAATATAAAAAAAAATATCGAAGCCACAACCTGTCTTGTATACAGTCGCACTTTTAAGTTCCTGCGCCACGACTGCCCTCAATGTATGCAATTCGTTTTTACTAAGTAGGAACTGAACCCAT
The DNA here is from genome assembly GCA_917862395.2 of Heliconius sara. Lineage (NCBI taxonomy): Eukaryota > Metazoa > Arthropoda > Insecta > Lepidoptera > Nymphalidae > Heliconius > Heliconius sara. The sequence goes on along the minus strand of OU860800.1, from coordinate 12,931,051 downwards.
TACCTTCCTCGTTGGGAGAGAAAGCGCTTATATGAATTTGTGTTATATGAACACTTAATACTACACCATACACAAGCGAAGTGAGGCTTCTATTTCATATGAAGATCTCCTAGATTAATACCTACGTTCACTCTGTGAGACGGTTTAACCCGCAGCTTAAAGCCATATAGGTAATGAGGAGCTCGTACAGCATGAGCTGATTCCATATAAGGAAAGTGAAGATATAATGTTTCTCTAATAATATAATATAAATTGAGTAGATGATAGAACCAATCGGCTTAGTAAATTATCTGCTTAACTAGGGTTTAATTCGAGATTTGTTTATTAAAATATATTTATAATTGATTTATTAGTGATACTTATATTTCTACTGATTGATGATGATTTTCGACGCATTGAGTGTGTTGAGTTGCGGAATCAACTCAGCGTTTTGCCTTGTTCCTACAGCGAAGAAATGTACAGAATACATTTCATTAAATGGGAATCGAGCCTTCGTCCTTCGTCTTTAAAGTCAGACCCTCCACCACGACGTCCTCAATACAATATTATTTAATACCAACAAGATACGTGGCGTCGGATAACGTAAGATTATTTTTAATAAGTAAAAGGTACTGAATAAATAAATAATTAAAGTTGTTTATTGGCGTCTACCGCAGCGCGACGTCGGTTGGGTGGCATCAGTCGAAACGGTCGGCGCTCGGATCGAATGTCGTTGTAAATAAAATAAAGAGAAAAAGAGAGTTTCATTGATATTATGTAATATTTACTGTAGTCGAACATTTAATTTTCTGAACAGAGTATTTATAAAATTTAGTAGTTGAGATAATGAGTAAATTTAAACGGTAAATGGTAGTTATAACCTGCTCTCAATTCTGAGATCGATCTTGAAATGCCGTTTGCATTTATAAATATTAATATAATCATATTGTAATATAAAAACAAAAAGGTTTATAGATACGGGCATATGTGACATATAGCCATATAATGTTTTCTAAAAACATTTATTTAATCTTTGATAGATTACATAAATGTTTTTAGAAAACATTTAGCTACATAAATATCAATTAACACAAAAAATATATTTTTATAATAAAACTATGGATATGAATATGGAAATAAATTAGAAAATATCTATAATTTATAGTTTACCTTTATAAAAGAATACGTTATACGACATTAAGGGAAATTTTTGAGTAATATTTATTAACTGGATTACAAGACAGTTAACATTCCGAAGTGTTTTGTATAATTATGTTACGCAATTCGTGGTAGCGCGTTCGAGATCGGCTTAAGCTTCCGTCTATAATTTAGAACGAAGCCGACGGTCATGGGTACTTGAGAGTTAAGGTTAGTTACCTTAAAATGAACTTAAAGTTACTATTAATATATTGGCTGTGGCGCAGTGGACAGCGTTGAATGTCAATTTGGGAGTATGATATTTCAATTATTTTCACTTCTCCTGTTCTGGTGGACAAATAAATGATGACGCAATATACGTATTTGGTACGAGTCTTGCAGTGCATTATATTTATTAGCATTGTACTACTTAAAAATTTTTACTCGACCGCTCTTCCCGCACACAGCAGGGTGCCTACCCTGTATGTGTTAAGTGTTGTAAGAGTGTTAAGACACTCCATTCCCCATTTTCCGCCGAATTTGGGACGGAACTCAACGCCGCCCTTTGCCTCGACACCAGAGCGAAGAAATGGAAATATATTTTTTATAAATATTTTTTTCCTCGAGTGGGGATCGAACCCACAACCGTCGCGTTACAGTCACACCTTGTGCCTCTGGGCCACGACGGCCTCTATATACCCTGGTATAATAACATATAATAGGCGGACGCAGCGTTCATACGCGTGCGGTATTTTTAGTAATGGATATATTAATAAGTTATTTACTTTAATGTTAGATTAATATTTTGGTAAATTGTATGATAAATTTAGTATTTCATGCTTATTGTTGTTGTGCGTATTGTTGTTTTGATATATTATTTTCTTTCCGTGTGATTTTATATTGTTATTTCTCGAATCTTGGAAAATTATTAAATGGACATTCTCTGTTGATCGATTACATTTATTTCTTTAGCTCCACGCTTATAAAGCAGGATAGACAGAGTGAACCTACAGGTAAGACGCTCCGTTTTTGGCTTTTCAACCGTAATGGAGATGCTGCGGGTTGAGCGGAGGATTTCAACATCGCACTGTTTCTCTTAGAACGGAGAGAAAATAATCTCCACCCCCATCCCCACTCCTTCGCCCCTACAACAAAAATGGCTCAATATATTATCAATATAATATATCCCCGAGAGGGATTCGAATTTGAAACCATCACGTTCACTTCATATGCATCAGTCGTTCTACTTACATATTAAAATGACGTCGCCATATTTGATTTAACATTTGCTGTTTATTTTATATAAAAATATTATCATTAAATTAAAGGGCTCTTGTGATATATTTTATGTTTTCAAGTTTCACTCTCATGTATTTGATACAGAGTTAAAGATTACGTAATATAAAAAAAATATTTTTACATAATAACAGAAATATAAATGAAATGATGATTTTAATGTTTCTGATTTTGATTCAGAGTATTATATAACATTATATTTTGAATGTCAAAAAAATTACTTCATGCTTAATTTTTTAATTAGCACAAAATTAAAGAATTCAAATTAAAAAAATCTAAATCAGCGTCACGCTGTAGCCCGCACACAGCAGGGTAGGCAGAGGGAACCTAGTGTTAAGACACTCCGTTCCCCACTTTCTGCCGAATTCTGGAGGCATTGCATGTTCAGTGGCAAAACTCAACGCCGCGCTTTGCCTCGACACCAGAGCGAAGAAAATGGAAATATACATTTAAGTAAACATTTCATCTCCTCGAGTGGGAATCGAACCCACAACCAGTCGGTTTTACAGTCACACTTTGTGCCCCTGCGCCAATAAATATAGTTTTAATAAAAAAAAATTCAAAGTTAAATTTTTGTCCTATAAATGTAAGTACTTGGTGAAATCTTTACATAATCTCAGAATTTGATGGTCTCACGACGCGGCTAGCATCACGTATTGTATAACTACTCAGTTAGGAAACAATAACGTTTAACCGTGATGAGTCAAATATGGGAAAACATCTAATACTCAGAATACTATTACTAAGAGGAAAGTCGTGGCAGGAGTGACAGTGTGTAAGTGTGAATACGACAGGTTGTGGGTTCGATTCCAATTCGAGGAAATTAAATATTAGATAATATTTTCATTTCTTCGCTCTACTATTTAGGTAAGGCGCGGTTTTGAGTTTCGTAACTCAACACCCAGTGCCCTTAAATATCGATGGAAAATGGGAGGCAAAGTGTCTTAACACTAGGCCCTTTGTGCCGACTCCGCTACATACGTGAAGATAAAAAAAAATCATAAAACGCATAAAACGCTTTATTTTATATAGCTATGATATAACCTACCCGCAACTTAAGAATAATTTAAATCGAACCTACAATTACCGTTAGGCGTTTCACTCATACGTTAATCAACATTTTAATATTTCTTATACTTTAATGTCCATATATGAATATAGTATATCCTCTCGTTAGAAGGATTATCTGTTATTAACTAGAAACAAAATGTAGAGAGCAAGCTTATGCTTATTTGGTACTTTAGAAAAATGCTAGTCTAATAGAATTTCTATAGGACTGTCCAGCACATTTAATATACTAATACGTATATTTTTTTTATATATTTGTTTGAGGCCAGTCGTGGCGTAGCGGCACGAGGTGTGACTGTAAAACCGACTGGTTGTGGGTTCGATCCCCATTCGAGGAGATGAAATATTTACTTAAATTTATATTTCCATTTCTTCGCTCTGTCGAACCTGTGTCGAGGTTAAGCGCGGCGTTGAGTTCTGCCACTCAACACGCAATGCCTCCAGAATTCGGCAGAAAGTGGAGAACGGAGTGTCTTAACACTAGGTTCCCTCTGCCTACCCTGCTGTGTGCGGGATACAGCATGAAGCTGATTTGATATATTTGTTTTTATGTTGAGACCCTCCGTTCCCCATTTTCCGTTGAAACCTGGACGAATAGCGTGTTGAGTAACGAAACTTAAAGCCACGCTTTAATAAAAATATTAAATGTTTAATTTCCTCTAGTTAGATTCGAACCTACAAAATGTTGTGTCTAAAATCACACGCATTTGCCCCTGCGCCACTGGCCTCAAATTAGGAGTTGTAGAGAGCAATATAACTAATTCCACTAGTGAACAATTCCACTAGCGGTCTACACGACCACTAGCGAACCACCACCGTACGCTGGCTTTACCACCGACCACGGTTCGCGGGTACGCTACAAACTTTACCGATACATTTTAATCACGTATTGCACCATTATTAAAATGAAATAATTTACGTTAATGTGTGTCTGGCGGAGCGCAGTCGCCATTTATTAGCATTAATACTATCGGATATAAATATAAAGCCGACGATGCAATTGATGTGTTTATATATATGTTTTTTTTTAGCTTATAAAAGTAATAGACAAATTGTAAAAAGCGTGTGGGTTCGAATCCATTTGGGGGAAAAAAGTTTATATTTCACCTCAGTAAATGTTATAAAAATAAAATAAATCAGCTTTACGCTGTATCCCGCACACAGCAGAGTAGGTAGAGGGAACCTAGTGTTAAGACACTCCGTTCCCCACTTTTCGCCGAATTTTGGAGGCATTGCGTGTTAAATGGCGGAATCAACGCCGCTCTTTGCCTCAACACCAGAGCGTAGAAATAGAAAGATACATTTAAATAAATATTTCATTTCCTCGAGTGGGGATCGAACCCACATCCGTCGTGTTACACCCTTGTGCTCCTAGGCACAATAAATGTTATGTCAAATTATATGAGTAAGAGTATTGCTGTATGTCATTAAAACCTTTTAATTATATAAATTATATGGAACCGTAGCAATTATACAGTGTTTTTCCGCTATATTAAAGTTTTACTTTTGACCCACAATTTAATTTTTACGATAGATATATTCACATTTTTACTCATATTACATAACTATCCTTATATATATTATTACTATCCTTATATATATTCATTTAGCACCAAGTGTGACTGTAAAATCGATTGGTTGTGGGTTCGATCCCCACTCGAGGAAATGAAATATTTATTTACTTTTATATTTTCTTTTCTTTGCTTTGGTGTCAAATGCTTCCAGAATTTGGCGGAAAGTGGGGAACGGAGTATCTTAACACTAAGTTGCCTCTGCCTACCCTGCGGTGTGCGCGATACAGCGTGAAGCTGATTTATTTATTTTATTTTCGTGTGTTGTAAATAAGTATGTAAGACTATGAACGCTGTTCTTTATCTCACTAGTGCGAGGAATATGAAAATAATTATTTCCCCCCGAACCGGAATTGAATCCAAAACAGTCACAATTGCCACTATATATGTTAAAACTTTTTGATTATTAATCCGATCGAAATAAATCAAACATTAATATTAAAGAAAGCATGCTCGGTTAAGCCGTTTCTGAGATTAGAGTTAACAAACGCACAGTAATACAGATATATATATTTTTTAATAATTTCGGTACTTCTGTCACGATATTATACGCTACCAATAACATAATTTCTTATATATCTTCTATTTACAGACTGTTGAGCTAGTCCGTATTATTTATACATTATATTTATATTACATACATAATAATATTTATATATTACTGATTATTGTCTATATAAAATAAGTACAAATTGGTACACTTATATCTATTTAATTTAACTTAAAAACTAATTGGCGTCTCTGATTATGATTGTAAATATAATTTCCAAATACAAGCCCATTCTGTCAACAAATAAATATCAAAAAGATCCACTGCACAGCCAGCAATATTTATAAGGCAACTCGCAATGTCTACTTCCAACGCTCCAGCTCTCACAATACGAGACGAGAAGGACCTCGTTCTCGTGTATAGAAAATCCCTGTAGAATATCAAACATACTATATTGCAAGTTTGCAAGTGCAAGACGAAAAAGGTAACCGTTGTAGAGCTGTTTCCGTTGGGAAGGTCGGGAAGTTAATCATTTTAGCGTGATATGTGTGTTGTTCAACGTTATATTTAAGTTTATGACATGGATATACGTGTATCCTGTCCTGTAAAAATATTTTAAATATAGTTAAAACTGTAATGTGTTTTGGTAATTGTTGTGTGATATTAAAAACCATAGTATCCAATGAAGAGAAGCCATTGTTGTTATATTTTATAAAATAATTAAATTAGCGTCACGCTGTAGCCCGCACACAGCAGGGTAGGTAGAGGGAACCTAGTGGTAAGATACTCCGTTCCCCACGTTCTGCCGAATTCTGGAGGCATTGCGTGTTGAGTGGCAGAACTCAACGCCGCGCTTAGCCTCGACACCAGAGCGAAGAAATGGAAATATAAATTTAAGTAAATATTTCATCTCCTTGTGTGGGGATCAAACCCACAACCAGTCGGTTGTACAGTCACATTTCGTACCACTGCGCCACGACTGGCCTCAAAATGAATGATCTATTTTATTTAAATTACACAGATTGCTAGGCATTTATTAAGTCTGAATTCAAATTCAATTGGAAAAGGAGAAGCAACGGTAAACAAATTATCCTTATGAAAGAAAATTATTGGAAAATAGTTATATTATTTATTATTGATAATATAAAGACATGCATTGAGATTCAATCAAAACGAGAGTCACTTTATTGAAGTTTAACTTTTAATTTTATGTTCTATGTATGTTATACAAACTCATTCGTACATTTACTGTTTAAAAATTAAACGTTCTCTGCAAAACTGGATTTTATTATTATTATTAAACTAAAAGTTACTTTCATTTAATGGCAATATACTACCCGCCGGCATTTAACTACTGACAATACAACGCCACGCTCAGAGAACTGTTTCAGATTGTGTAAATGTTCTAATGCAATATTTAGACGATAAATGATGTCCTTTACAGATTTTGAGCTTGAGGCCATCGTGGATCACCCCCGGCATTTACAACCGGCGTGAAGTAGTGGCTTTATGCCACTGCGTTTCGCATCAGGTAATGCCGGGCCCCGGCGCCCAACCCATCTTAAAGGCCGGCAATGCACCTGTAGCTCCTCTGAGGTTCCACGGGGTCGTGGGCGGCGGTAATCATTTACCATCAGGTGACCCGCACGCTCGTTTGCCTTGTCTTTCCATAAAAAAAAATCAGTGCAGAGGGAACCTAGTGTTAAGACACTCCAGTCCCCACTTTCTGACGAACTGTTCAAGGCAGTGCGTGTTGAGTTGCGGAACTCAACACTGGACATTTTTGTACTAGAGGGAATAATAATAAATAAAATCAAATAATAAGTCATTTCCTCGAGTGGGGATCGAACTCACAACCGTCGCGTTACACCCTTGTGTTCCTGCGCCACGACGGTCTCCATGTACTAAGGAATAACATTCTAATATTGTACAAATATTGAAATTCACTTACACTTCATTATAAGCGAATGCGTTTCATTCGTGCAGTAGAGAACTTACAAAGTGCAACTGATATCTTTGAGCCCCGATCTTTGTCAATGATGCTCCGAACAAAGGACGCCGCCAGTTACTCGTTCATAGTGGAGTGTTATAGGTGAAGTAGGAGATTTCAGTTTGCAGTTTTCCATAATCTTAAAAAAATAAATAAATAAAAAATCTGCTTCACGCTGTATCCCGCATACAGCAGGGTAGGCAGAGGGAACCTAGTGTTAAAACACTCCGTTCCCCACTTCCCTCGTTCCATAATCTTAGTAAAATATATGTAAATATTAATGTTACATTGGATATTAAAAATCACTGTTCTCCACTAGCAGCTTATTATAAAGAGTCACTTAATTTCACTAATACTACACAAAAATAATCTAAACTGAAAAAAATGTCATAAAATATATTTAAATTATTGTATTTGAACTCATTACTACCTTTTTGTATATGATCACATGAGTGGGCACAGTCATTAAAAGTTCAAGAAAATTATATGATACGATACATTAATATTTTGTCTTATTTATATTAAACATTTACATATGGCATATTAAGAATTAGGAATAAGAAACCTTTAAAGGCAAAGCGCGGTGTTGTGTTTCGCTACTCGCTGTTTTTGATAAGTCCAGAAAGTGAGCCAAAAATTTAGATGTGATTGTATTAAAATTGGGTTATCAGCCTTCCATGCCTAATGCGATAGTAACTAAAAACATAATATTTATTTAGGAAAACACAGAATAATTTGAATATAGCGGGATTTAAAAGCGCACCTCTTAAATACCGTCCAAGCGCTTTGACCACTAAGTCTCACTTTACATTTAAAACATAATATTTTCTACGGACTTAATATATTTCGTATATTTATATAAAACTTTTATATTTTTAGTACATTCAAAGTCGAAATGTCAATCAGTCAGTAGAATTCCATATAAGTACTTTACGCTATTTCCCTAGTGAATAGACAAAAGTGTTGACTGTACGCTTCACTCAGTTTGCCGATAAATGTAAATAGAAAGAATATACTTTGAAAGTTCTTACTAATATAGTAGAAAAAGGCATTTTGTTTCGAAATAATTTTGAAATTGTGATTTCTAATTGAAATTGCAGTTGCTAAGTGCTGGTTCAATTTTTGGGAGGTAAATAAGACTAAAGCGGAAAATATGCTTAAGGCCAGTTTCACCGGTTACGAATAAAGTTTCATATATTAATCTACTAATGAATGCTATCTCACAGATAGAGGATAAAATCATCGCTGTATCCCGCACACAGATGGGTAGGCAGAGGGAACCTAGTGTTAAGACACTTCGTGATCCACTTTCTGCCGAATTCTGGATTCATTGCGTGTTGAATGGTAGAATTCAACTCCGCTCTTTGCCTCGACACCAGAGCGACGAAATGGAAATATAAATTTAAATAAATATATCATCTCCTCGAGTGGGGATCGAACCCATAACCAGTCGGTTTTACAGTCACACTTTGTGCTCCTGCGCCACGACTGGCCTCAGTAGGCTGGAATAAAGAATTAAGCAGAAAAATAAAAATCTAACCAATCTAACATGACCATTAGAGGCCGACATTTTATAACTCTAGAAAGTGGCTCATGATTTTCAATCTTGTGATCTCAAATTAGCCAAAGATCTTTGTTGCGGTGAAACCACTGAGAAACATAGACATAATACTGTAAGGTAAATAGCTTATAGTTTGAACATAGAATTTAATATAGATATTATGAAAATTTTACTAAAATAATATAATTATTAAGAAAACGAATTTCACGATTATATAATATTGACCTAATATGGTAAACAAAGCTTTTATATTCAACAATTTAACATGAATTCCGCTCTTGCATAATATATTCAATACTAGCGATCCGCTCGCGACTTCGTTCGGTTATACTATATAATTATTAATTTACTAATCTGAATTACTTTAGGTTTTTTTATCTAATTCCGTAAAAAAGTTATTTGTGCAATTTTGTCAAACATTTTTTTTTTTTAAATGGTATAACTTTTTTATTTCTTAACCAATTAGAATATGACAAGCTCTAAATGTTTTGAAAAGCTAACTAAAAAAATATAGCGAAAACTACAATCCGTTCGTAGGCCGAATCCGTTAAGCCGTTTTTCAGATTAGGCAAACAAACAAACATAAAATTTTTAAAATAATTGTTTTTTGGTTCTATTAAGATATTAAATGGAACCAATAACATTTTTTCTTATACATACATTGTCCATGTACAGACACCAGTCTATTACGATCGTATTTTATATAGATATAAATAGATTACTACCATTATAATTTCGCAGCCTCTTCACAGAGTTGCACGAGCACTGTTCTAATGAATTGCAGGATGGAACAAGCACTGCCTGATCCTCTCTACATTTGTACGGTACCGAGTGAATGTTGTTAAGGCATAATTTTATATATATTAGGATATAGTGGCGTAGTGGAACATCGTTTCACTGTAAACGCTGTGTTGCGGGCTCGAATCCCACTCGGGGAAAATATTGAATTTAATTTTTTTTCTATTACCCCCATAATTAAATTAAGAAAATATGGAGCTGCTTCTTTTCATAACGTTATGGTGGTCTGGCTGGACAGCGAAGCGATAGTCATGTCGTAGGGGACCTACGTATGACTGTGAACGCGACAGGCTGTGAGTTTTATTTGCGTACGAGGAAATGAAATATTTTATGTTTTTATTTCGTTCTGATGTCGAGGCAAAGCGCGGCGTAGAGTTCTGCCATCTCCTCTTAGAACGGAGTGTCTTATCACAAGGTTCCTTCTGTATGCGGGATACAGTGTAAAGATAATAAAAAATATATATTCAATAATCATGACATTACTATTGTCTAGCAAGGCTCAGGGTTCCAGCGATATTAGGTGATTTCACATAAAGATTTCTTTATTGTGTGCTTATTAGATACAGCCTCCTAAACAGCTCAACGCCTGCAATATTGTTGTATAATATTCATTCGTCAATCCTATACTATTGTAATAATTTTGTTGTTTTGAATTTAATCTTGTAATTGCCTTTATTTGTTAGATATTGTGCATTTTTGGTTTCTTTAGATACAGTTCTTTTTAAATATCGTGGCTCAAGGGCACAAGGGTGTCACTATAACGCGACGGTTGTAGGTTTGATACCCACTCGATGGAATGAATTATTATTACTTAATATTTTCATTTTTTTGCTCCTTCATCAAGTGCTTGGCGTTGAGTTTTGTCTCGAAAAATTAGTAAGAAAGTGAGTGACGGATTATCTTAACATTAATAAGGATACAGGATGAAACTGATTTTATTTTATTTTTTTTTAAATTGATTTAATTTTATATTGTATTTCAGTCGGTCTATATAAAAAATATTGTTTATTGTGCTTCAATTGTTACTAAAGGGCCTGTAGTAAAAAAGTCTACCTAACTTTATATGCTGTATTTAGATATTCATATAGTTCTATATGCACAATTAGATGCCCTAACATCTTTAAACTAGAAGTCTCGAGTACGAGTCATTACACCTGCTCGTGAGCTCTTGCGTTTTCACATAGCGTTACAAATTTGACGAATAAAAGGTGTTAATATAAAACGCGGCGTTAAGTCCTGCCACTCAACATGCTATGTCTCTGGAAGGTAAGTGGAGAACGGAGTTTTTAAATGTTAGGTTCTCTACCTTGTTCAATTCATCTATATATATAAAAGGTCTTGTTTATTAATAAAATAGATGCGTGGATTTAAAGAAAATGTATTATTAGTCAAATATATTAATAGTTTTCATTGTTTTATAGATATTTATTAGCTTACGAGCGGATTTAATAGTTCAAAAGTCGTTCGTGGAAAACCTTTAAAACTGTCAAACAAATATGTTTTTTAGCCTCTGTAACCTCTGTGTGTCCAGGATTAGAGAGGGGATGGGAGTGACATGGAAAAGTTACGTTCAATTTTTAAATTGTTTCCTGCTCGACTAAAATACATATGGATTTGATAGAATTTCATCGGTATGGTATACCAAAAACTCAGTCAAGTGCGTGTCGGATAGATCACCAAGGGTACCTTCCTATTTTCAACTCTTATATTTTCTATTATATAAATAGCTCTATTTATATTTGATTGCATCGACTCTCGAAAAGTTTCATATTCTCTAAGCTCCAACGTATTAAAGACCTGAAAATTGTGCCAAACAAAGGCACTCTATAGGAGATCCGTTTTTCTTTAGAATTACGGAACACTAAAAATTGATTTTTATAACGGTTTGAATCAACATGCCCAATATGTCATGGCTCTAAAATGGATGAAAAATGGTTTTTAACATTTTAAAAGTATTATTCTACACCGAGGATGAAAAAATATTTTTTATAAAAATCATGGATATAAATTTTTTTAAAATGATTTTTAACGTAGTTGAAATCGAACTTGCGCTTTATGGACTGTTCCTAAAAGGCAGGCGCAGGTTCAAGTCCCGTTATGCTTAAAAATTTATACCATTTAAAAAAAAGGAATAGAATGGAATACAATAGGATTCTTACATGCATGATGAATATACCAAACCAACAAAAAGGATTAATACATTAACAATAACAGAAATATATTGTAGGTATAAGTAGTATTGTAGGTAAGTATTATTTTTACCAGTTATAAGATCAATTATAATTGAATTCATATAGATTTTCGACTTAAAATCGGCTTTAATTTGGGGAATACTTTAATTAATAATAACAACATCTTCAAATTTTGAATTGTTTATTTTAAAGCAAATTTAAATGTTATAAAAATATGTTGTATTGATTATTAATACATATATTATAAAATATTACCTACTCTAGAATCAATTATAAAAACTTTCAATTAATATTTTTAAATTAAAAACAAGTTTCAATTTATATTTGACGTTTATGTCACAAAATAAAATAAAAAGTTGTATTATAATATGTCTGTTGATTTATAGGCACCTAATTTCTAAGTAAAAAATCTGCTTTACGCTGTATCACGCACACAGCAGGGCAGACACAGGGAACCTAGTGTTAAGACACTCTGTTCCCCACTTTCTGCCGAATTCTGGAGGCATTGCGTGTTGAGTGGCAGAACTCAACGCCGCGCTTAGCCTCGCCACCAGAGCGAAGAAATGGAAATATAAATTTAAGTAAATATCCTCTCCTCGAATGTGGATCGAACCAACAACCAATCGGTTTTATAGTCATACTTCGCGCCACTGTGCCACGACTGGCCTCACTAAGTATATCTCTTTATATATACTTAGAAATTAGGGGCTATCATTTTATAAATAAACAAAAGTAAAAGATATATATATTTTTCTTTTGATTTAAAAGATTGAGGCCATCGTGGCGCAGGATCACAAACTTGGGACTATAACGCAACGGGTGTGGATTCCATTCCCATTCGAGGAGAATGTATTATTATTTACCAATATTTTCATTGGCTCTTTAAGTTCCGCCACTCATCACGCCAATAATTCCACAGAAAGTGGGGAACGGAGTGTCTTAACTCTACGTCGCCTCTGCCTACCCTGCTAAATGCGGGATACAGCGTGAAACTGGAAAAATATATATATTACCCAAACTCAACTTCGAGAACACAATAATACAATTTTAACTACCATTCAATCGTCACATACCTGTTATTAACATGTCATATAACCTCAAAGATCGTGTAAGTTCATTGAATACAGATATATTTACTTTAAAATAAAAAAAATCTTTTAAGAAACATCGTTCCCCATTTTAAGCCGAATGAAGTAGGCATTGCATGTTGAATGGGGGAACTCAACGCCGCGCTTTGCCTTGACATCAAAGCGAAGGAACGGAAATATAAATTGTAATAATAAGAGCAAGTCGTGGCGAAGGGGCACAAAGTGTGATTGTAAAGCGACTGGCTGTGGGTTCGAATCCAACTTGAGAAAATGAAATATTTTTTTATTTTTTTATTGTAGATAGGCAAACATTTGTCCGCTATCTCACCTGGTGTTAAGTGACGATGCGAACGATAGATAATGCCTATTCACTCTTGTCTTGAAAAGGGCCAAGTTATACTTGTCGGGGAACAGTTCAGCAGGCAGGGAGTTCCACTCTTTAGCAGTACGCATTATGAACGTGGAGGCGAAGCGCTGCGTGCGAAAAGGTGGTATATCGACAACATATGGGTGAAATCCCTGCCTGCGTCTAGTGCCTCGCAGATGGAAAGGAGAAGAGGGTACTAAGTCATACAGCGCTGCTGCACACTCTCCGAAATGTATCCTGTAAAATATCGACAGGCAGGCTACTTTTCGACGATGTTCAAGGCTCTGCAGCTTTGCCTCAACAATCGCTGTGTCGCCAATGAGCTTCTTGGCGCGATTTTCAATTGAGTTTAGGGTTGCTAGTTGATATTTAGCAGATCCGTCCCAGAGGTGACAACAGTACTCCATACACAGAGAGTAGAGAGTAGAGTTGGAGAAGTGATATATTTATCGAAAGTGATACATTCTCAAGTGGGCTCCACCACGCAGTACCCAATGCCGCCAGAATTCGTCGGAAAGTGGGGAATGGAGTGTCTTAACATTAGGTTCCCTGTATCTAATTTGTTTTAATTTAATTGTTTACCAGTCGTGGCACCGTGAATTTTAAGACGCAAAATGAAAAATCTCGTGCGGTTCTCCTCCTCTCCCTAACCTACATAGAAGCCAAATTTCTCTAAGACTAGTAGTTTCGTGTGTGCATTGTGCGACAGTCACTTTGTAATTGAATTTTTTTTTTCAGCTTCACGCTTTATCCCGCGTTGTAAACAATGGGAGTCTAACCCTTTAACGATGCATTTTCCCTCGACAACAGTCACACTAAACACTAGACATTCATTTTCTCGAATGGGAATCGAACCCACAACCTGTCTCGTTCATTCACACGCGCGTACCACTGCGCGAATATTTGGCTTCAAATATTGATAGAATTAAGAGATAATTTAAAAGATATATAAAGATAAAATATCTATTTTCTACATTTACCCCCGAGCTATGCTTGGTTCACTTACAAATTACGTATAATGATTAACGAAAGTGAACCTAATGTTACGTTCGTTACATAAAAAACCACCATCAATTATTACGGTACCCAAGGCTATTAATGGCTCTTATTAATTTAAATACTTTCGCTAACTACCTATATATGTGTGTATAGAGGTAGATATACATATATTACATTTAGTTAATATGTAGAGGATGTCGTGGCGCAGTTGTGGGTTCGATAGCCACTCGGGGGAATGTATTATTATGTATATATTGATATTTTCATTTTCTTCGCTCTGGTACTAAGGCAAAAGTCCTTCGTCAGAAATTCGGTCTTAGGTGGGGAATGTAGTGTCTTAATTCTAGGTTTCCTGTGTCTTTAAAGCAGGGTCTATGCGCGATACAGCGTGAACTGAGAGTTAATATATAATATATGTATGTTTGTAGATTGAGTTTTATTATATAAGCGCATTTTGTGTACCAAAACAATTTGTGAACCAGTTGACTTGAGAAATTCTAGTTCAATTTAAATTAATGTTTTTTTTTTGCTTTACGCTGTATCCCGCTTATATAGCAGAGTAGGTAGGATGCACCTGGGAACTTGACCTAATTAATATATTCTGATCTCATTAAGATACTTCCGTTCCCCACTTTCCGCTAAATTCTGTAGACAGCGTGTTGAGTAACGGAACTCAACGCCGCGCGTCACTAGAGCAAGGAAATAAAAATATAAATTTAGGACAGATTTTAATCAAAATTACTCAAATAAAATAAGATCGTTGTGGCGCAGTGGATTGCATGTTAAATGGGTTCGATTCTCAATCGAAGGACAAGGCGCGAATATTAAATATTTCACTCCTTCGAGTGAGAATCGAACCCAAAAACATCTTTGCGGCCCCAAATCTGATTTCATTTAGATCTTTAAAGCTTGTTGATTTTTTATTATATATGGTATTTTTCGGTTTTATTATGTATTTATAAAGTAAGCAAAGTAGAAATTAGACAACCAGAGGAACTTGCTTTACATTTTTCGTTATTGAATTGAAAGTAAAAAAGACACTTAATTTTTTTTTATCTTCACGCTGTATCCTAAATATAAAAACTAAGCAAGAGGGAACCTAGTGCTACGACTCCATTCCCTAAATTCGAAACATTTCGTATTGAGTAGAGTAACTTTGCGTTTTTAAACGCTGTGTTTTGTCTCGTTACCAGAGCACGAAAACGAAAAAAAAATCTATCGAGTACACAACCGCATCGCGCTTACAATCTAACGTGGTCGAAAATATAATCATAAATTGTCACTGAGAAGACCTGGTTACCTGTAACTTGTGATGTTACCGGTAACCAGGTCTTCTCAGTGACAATTTACAAAGGTAATTCTGAATATTATAATCTAGGTAACATAATAAATAAGTTAAAAATAATGAAAATAATTAAATGAATGGATTTATTAAATAATTAATGTAATTTATGAAAAAGAAACTAAATATCATGGCACGTGAAGGATATTTAAATGAAATCTACAAGTACAGTGCCAAAAATAAGGTATATCTCAAAATATATTGTACCAACGTATGAAAAAAATCATAATTATTGTGAAAACCAAATTAAAATCTAAAAAGCCCGGGTTTTTAATTCTGACACTCAAACACGCAATGCCCCGAAAAAATCAACGGAAAACGAACAACTGAGTGTCTTAACACTAGGCTCCTGTTGCCTACCCTTCTATTTGGGGGATGCAGCGTGAAACTGAAAAAAAAAGACGAAAATAGTTATTATATTCTATAAATTGTCTAAACAAGTAACAAATAAATTAATTAAGTACAGATTTTAATATATACTTACTATACGAGTATACTTTAACTGACTTACTAGACGAATTGGCTATTTAATATTAAAGAATATACGTAATAATTATAATAAAAAAAAAATCTTTATTGTACCCGAAATTATAATAAGAGACGGCTTTATCGTTAAAACAGCGGTCTCGTTCAGGCAACCTTAAGACATTACACTTAAAACGGAGAAAAAAGTGTTGAGGGTGTGAATAATAAATACAATAAAACATAAAATAAAAAAAAGATATGTAGTACATATATTATTTCAATAAATATCCTAGTTTTTACGTATTCATTTATTTATTTAGCGAAATTTTATTTTTGAATACACATCTTTAAATAAAAAAAAAAATACTAAACAAGATCTCTAAATTCGCGAATTGAAATGCATTTCAGAAAATTCTCGCGAATTTAGAGAATACGCTAAAAATGTGATAATAAAGTAAATCTTACGACGTGACAGGGAAAGCGCTCCGAACTGAGGTCCTAACTAACACTAATTGTAAAAACATCTTTTTCAACTACTAGAATTCGGCTGTATTATATTTTCATGAAATAACCATAAATATCTTTTAAAATAATGAAATTATTTAATGATCGTTTTTTTTATTAAACTAGCTCATGCGTGTTTGTTTGGATTTTTTATTTAATCTCAATAAATTTATTTATTATGAACAATTGATTCCATTTCTATCTATCTAATGAAAGACGCAGCAACATAAATATTTAAATATATTTGATTATCTCATTATTAAAACATTATTTATAATGTCTTATTTTATAAAATTATAGAACCCATTTTTTATGCTTAAATACAACTATTTAGATCCCTCATAACTATCAATTTCTTTTAATAAATAAACAAAAGTACAATTAATAACGAGTAGTACTAAGACAATCGCGCCGGACGTCCGGCTACTACTGTAGAAGAATATCAAATCTAGAAATATCCTTTACTTCCCACGCTTCCAGAGGACCTGGCCGCGAAAGTGCGCCCCTCCAGCATCATAGGGTGGGCTCGATCATGCTAGTATATAAACTCAAAACCAACATAAGCAAATCGAGTAAACAGTTTCTCGAAGCTATCACCGGCCGTCCCCGCCTCAACATGCGAGGGATATGGAGCCAAGTGGTCAGTGTAATTTAAGAATTCAATTTTATTTTCTTATAAAAAAAAAATACTTAAATTTTTCTCGAATATAATTATTTCATTTCATAATTGTTTCGTTTACGGTT
The DNA here is from genome assembly GCA_917862395.2 of Heliconius sara. Classification (NCBI taxonomy): domain Eukaryota; kingdom Metazoa; phylum Arthropoda; class Insecta; order Lepidoptera; family Nymphalidae; genus Heliconius; species Heliconius sara. Next base: position 12,913,460 of record OU860800.1, on the reverse strand, counting down.
CTTATATTTTATTTTAATTATCTGTCCTCGTAAGGTAAGGCTTCGAGTTAAATAGGATTCCGTTCGCTGGTACGGATATCCGGTACGTCTCGAACTTCTTTGAACCGAACTAATTACGATTTCATTCTTTGACGTTCTGTTTACGTCGATGACAATTTTATAAAAAAAATATTGTAATCATTTTACCGTTTCTAGAGCTAATTGATAAGAGGTAATTATTGTATATTTCAAAAGATTAATATTAAAGCAAATATTGGGATTGTGATTTATTTGTAATTCTAAAACTGGTAGCCAAGTTCAAATATTTACCGTCAGACTAATTATATAGAAGCAGCAATTCACACTTATGTAGTGGTCAGTGCGTGTTTAGTTAATACTTGTCAAATATTTTATGTAAACTTATAAAAACGTTTTTTATACAGCAAAATTTGATTGGCAACCGATCGTTTGAACTTTTTTCTTTTTATAGTACTTTTAATATTATTTTTACGATTTTTTTGTTATAGTTAGAGGTATTTGCTACTATGGCAAATGCTTTTCAATTTTTTCTTATTTTGGGTGAATGTGTCTCACGTTATTTTGCGTGATGTAATATATTTATTGTGATTATTTATATTTTTAAAACAATTTTGCTTTTGTTCTCTCGTCCCAAAAATTATCTTAAAATCGCGCGTGATTGTTGATAACAGTGATGATACAAGCTTCAAATTTAGTCCACATAACTAGTAAATATAGATTCAATGCCAATTAATTATATTATTGTCAAATAATTTTATAAAGTAATATGTTTTACGCGCGATATTTATATTATTTTCTAAGATGGCAATACTTATATTTCTATAGAACTTGCATATTGACTGTCACAGTAGTAGTTTTCCACAAATTCATATAGAAAAATACAAAGTAATTTATTTAAATGATTACCACATTCGTGAATAACTGATATTATGTTAATTAAATGCGGATGTCAGTGAAGCTTACGCAGCCAATTAAAACGTGCGCCTACTTAAATAATCACATTATATCCGCTTTGAAGACAAAAAAAAACATGCATATTGAGAGGCAAAAACGCTATCGAAAACATCTTGGTTCCTCGCTGAGGGTCCCACCATTGTGTATACAGCCATTGAATTCTTAACAACTGATGTTATGTATTTTCGCACTAGTTACCTACACGGTTTTACAATTACATCAATTCCTCTAGGTAATGTTTTATTTATGGTACATCCTCATACAGAGGGAACCCAGTGTTAGGACACTCCGTTCCCCACTATCATCCGATTTTATCAAAGGTCTGTGTGAGATTGGTTGAAGCAATAAAATCGCCTTTGCATACATCTTATTAAGAATATATTTTATTGATTTTGTGTTATTTGCTTCTTTTATTTACAGAATAGAATACCCTATTTTATTCTATTCTATAATATAATGTATAGAATTGAATATCTTGTGTTTTTGTCTCGATGTTTTGTTGCATAAGTGTCGGATTTCTTTTGGTTCCGGTGTCAGATCACGTTGTATTTTGGTAACAATTATACGTAATACGTAGGTGGCCGGGCAAATACGGCGCATTGCACAATACGATTTCGATACGAAATCAGTGTATGTATGTGTTTGTGTATGTGAGAGACTGTGTGTGTGGTTTTACAGAAATTTTGGAAGTACGATTCATAATTATTAATGACTTAATGAATCGTGAAACTTTATGAACCGGATTTATATTGTTATTCATAGTAAATTCGATAATTATAACGTTAACGACAGCGTTATACATTTTGATATTTTTTTATATATTTTTCATATTCTTAAGTAATAATAAAATAACGTATTTCAAATAAGCACAATAATATATATTTTTGGAGAATTCATTTATTAATAATGTACTTTAATAATTTAAAGACTTATTGATTTGTAAAAACTAAGAACTTTCTAGAATGTCGACCTGGACAAAATCGTAAGCTTAAATCTGAAACGTCTAACAGGAACTAAATCCTTGATAAGATCGTAACTGGCGTATGAATGGCCATTGTCACTTGTGTAACTCTTGCATAATATTATCCGAGTACCGTACGTTATTAGCCAGGTGCAAACTATCATAATAAATATAAATAATATGGCACTTTCACGGGATTTTACCGCTTTTACATAATATTTATATATCACTTCATTAGCTTCACGCTGTATCCCGCACACAGGGTCAGCAGAGGGAGGGAACATGGTGAACAGGGTCGGCAGAGGGAACATGGTGATAAGACACTCCGTTCCCGATTTTCCGCCAAGTTTTGGAAACATTGTGACACCGGAGCGTAAAAATGAAAATATTAAATATTTTATTTTGTCAAGTGGAAATCGAACCCACAACCGGTCACGTTCACATTCACACGCTAGACAAAATAAATATTATCAAAATTGGGTATATACCCATATATTTATTTGAATTTTTACACTTAGGTTATTATACTAATATATACATAATATTCACTTAATTCTTTTTTTTAGCTTACAATATAAGGAAATCGTAATATGTATATATTATTTAAATTTCAACACATTTGAAGCAATTAGCTTCTTAGTGAGTGTTGCAATAAATGTTGGAGTTAAAAAGCGTGTTTATGTAACATATGTACCTACTACCTGCGTACGTACGCTCAAAGTTATTTAAAAAAATTCTATGCACCGTGAGGGTAACGAGAGTAACTCGGCAACTTTCACTGAGGTCGCCATAACGGCATGGAGGTCTCATTACTTCCTATTTCGAAGGACCGGTCATAGATTTAGAACTACTTTCCTTTTATTATTCGTTCGATATTATTACGCAATAAAACATTATTTATGTAATCCCTATAAGCGAGTGAAATTGTTGTTTGTTACGAATGCAAGCCACGAAAAAGGTCATCGTCGTCTAATTTTACGATCGTTTGTTTTATTAAAATGTCACGTTTAAATGGCTAGTGCCATACAAGGCGGGGTTTTGATGATTGTGTATGTTTTTTATAGCTTCACGCTGCATCCCGCATGTAGCGGACTAGACAGAGGGAGCCAAGTGTTAAGACACTCCGCCCTCTACTTTCCACTGAACTCTAAAGCGTAAAGAGGGGAGGGGGGAGTGGGTAGTGGAATTCGACACCAGAGCGAAGTAATGAGAATATTGAATATTTCGTTTCCTCGAGTGGCAATCGAACCTACAACCTGTATTTGCAGTCCCACGCTTTTGTCCCTGCGCCATGACCTCATTATGTATGTCCCATAGAATTGTTAATAATATAAGATTTATATTATAACTTATATAATTAAGGCTGTGCGATTGAATGTTGTAATTTGCATTGCGGATTTTTATTAATAATTTGTAATTGATTTTGAACTGAATTTTATTACTGGTTTAATATCCGTTGAGGACCATAAAATGCCTGTGTCCATGCACCTCCTGTATGTATAATATTTTCCGTGGATTACTAATATGACAATGTGATTACATAATATATAATTATTTTATGCAAATTATACATATAGAGCGAAATATATGAAATTGTTCTTTTTTATTAAATTGTCCTTTTCTTTGTTACAGATTACCGTGACGGTAATTCTACAACTCGCTCTAGTATCAGGAAAGGCGTTAATACCACAAGATCAACAAACTCAGCAGCAGGTGGTTCAAAAAGATCAAAATAATGCACAAAAACGAGTCGGATATGACTATCCAGTGCCTCCAAATGATTTAATCAACCCTTTTCAAGATCACGACAACCTTCATCCGCATGATGATCATCATGAAATTATTGATGACCACGGACACGATGTTCATCATTTAGAAGAACATCACATCGAGGAACATCATGAACATCACGATGATCACCACGACCATCATGATCATCACGATCCTGGATACTGGAAAAAGAAGTTGATATGGAAGCCTGGATGGAAGAAAATTTGGAAACCAGCTAAGAAACAAATTTGGAAGCCATCCTGGAAAAAGATTTGGAAGCCTATCTGGGTGCCGACCAAAGTACCGGTTTGGAAAGACATAAAGGTTCCTGATTGGAAAAAAATTTACAAGCCAGATTGGAAACCCATAAAGGTACCTGCATGGAAGGAAGTAAAAGTACCTGACTGGAAAAAGATAACAGTTCCTGTATGGAAAAACATCGTAGTTCCGGGTTGGAAAGATATTCAAGTACCAGCATGGAAAAAGTTATGGAAACCTGAGTGGGTTAAAGTTGGGATTCCTGGTGAAAAATATCTAGGTAAGGATCATGAAGGTTGGGAATATACATCACATGACCTTTGGAAAAAGAAGCTTATTTGGAAACCAATTTGGAAAAAGTACTGGAAGCCAGCCAAAAAACAGATTTGGATCCCTGATAAGAAATTAATTTGGAAAGATGAATGGAAACAAATCTGGAAAACAGAAAAGCAACAAATTTGGATTGACGACAAGAAATTAATTTGGAAGGAAGCTTGGCAACAAATCTGGAAGCCCTCGAAAAAACTTATCTGGGTACCTGACAAGAAATTGGAGTGGAAAGAAGCCTGGAAACAAATCTGGGTACCAGACTGGAAGGAGATCTGGGTACCTGGTGTAAAGAAGATTTGGAGACCTGTCTGGATATCAGAGTGGTTCCCTTCACCTGATCACCACGAACACGTGCACGAACACACACATGGTTGGGATAGAAATGATAACAGTTTGGCTGCAAGTCAAAAATCGGTGGCTGTTCAGCCAGCCCCCAAACAACTGGTGCCTCAGCAAAAAGTACAACAACAACCAGCGTCGCAGCAACAGCAGGCGACGTGGCAATTCCCAAAATAAATTATTAAATATTTAATCATTAATGACATTTGTGTGTAAATATGAGTCAAAGATTACTTATAAGTTCTGACTTGAAGAGTATACGAAAGGTGAAGTCAGGGCCTGTTGTAAAAGGGTCAACATACCGAAGAATCTTTCGCTTCGCACTACATTATAGGTAAAGACTGTTTTATGGTATATATATGTATATATAGAGCATTGCGAAAAATGTGCGTGCGATGCGATTGTGTTCTATGGTAAAAATTCTTACAATTCTTGTTATAGTGAAAATTAAAATTGTATCAAATTTTAATTTTCACTAGACCTTGTTCTAGTAGAAAGCTTTAATAGGTTGTTACGAAGCACTATAGTATCGAGTGCACCAATAAATTTCGAATTGTTAGTATCAAACTTTTGAAGTAAACTACTATTACAGAATCACAATTTACAGTCGATCCGTCTCGTCACTATCCAGAATATCAGATTTCATTCTCCATTGGATCGAAAATGTTGTTATTAAATGAAGCTATAACGAGGGTATATAAATTAGATCGTTCGTGATTGCAAATTCTCTCGCTTCGAAAATGATATCTACGAGTTACCATTACTATAAGTCTCCAATTTTTTTCCATCTCAAATACTATTAATAATTGGTGGCTGTCTATTAAACTTATTGATCAAGTATAATTATTAATATTAAGACTGCCATAGTTATTATTAAATCAATCGATTTCTAACATTCGTCTAATATATATATTTTTAAATATATAAAGTATCAAAAAATTCTCGATATTTACGAGATTCTTTACCCACTGAATACTTTGTTGTGTTGATTTGTGTGTATTGTTAAGTTTATATCTAGTTGTAAGTTTTTAGATGATATAGCGGAACCAATGAAATAAAGAATAAGATTTTTCTTCATAATATTTTGTGTTTTTTTTAGGATTCCTTACTTTTAAGGAACAAAAGGAAACCTTCATTAAATACTTATTAAGTAGAAAATGTATAAAAATTAAAGTAGCGGGACTTGAATCCGCGCCTCATTAGAAACAATTCAAGAGGCACGGGTTCAAGTCCACGTTCAACATTTTTATACGTTTTCTTAATAAGTATTTTTCTTTCTTAAGTGTGGAATAACACTTTGAAAATGTTTAAAAAGGAACCCTTATAAGATCATTTTGTTGACTGTCTGTTAAGAGCCTTTATCTCAGGAATGCTTAGAGATAACGAATTGAAATTCAAACAATATGAGTAGATTTACGGTCCCCATGATTTCCTGAAAAAAAAACCTAAAAACAGCCGTTTATATATAGCAAAAGGCTATAAAATGGTGGAAAAAATGATCTTAAAACCGCTAGTTCAAGTCATTGAACCCTCGGTGAACCCTGACGCACTTATCCCGTTTTTTTACACTGATAAACCTTCTTAGAAATACATTTAAGTCGTATAATTTTTTTACTCAATATTTATAAGTTTATTTAAAAATCTAGAATTTTTATTATTTACAAATAAAAATAGTAATTTTAATACACCAGAAACTTGACCTTCAATATGGTCTTATGGTATTGGAGGTGCCTTAATATAGGTACAATACCACGTCTGTTCTTGAGAATAGCTGTGCCTTGCTCTACTGGGATCGATCTATTATTACTGTGGCTTACGTGGGGTAGAGTCACGTCGCCAGCAATGGCAACAACACGCAATGGCAGACTCGACGGGATCATTACCACCCCCGGCATTTAAAACTGGCATGAAGTAGTGGCTTTATGCCACTGCGTTTCGCATCAGGTAATGCCGTTCTCCGGAGCCGAACCCTAAAGGTCGGCAACGCACCTGTAGCTCCTCTGGGGTTGCACGGTGCCGTGGGCGGCGGTAATCACTTACCATCAGGTGACCCGAACGCCGTGTCTTTTCCATAAACAAAAATACAGGTATATCGTTGCCAGTAGACCTGCTATAGTACTAGTAGACCGAGTGGCGCACCGTGCATGTTTACGTTACTATCACACATGATGACAATCTCGTGAAGACAGAAAAAGAAAATAGAAGAATCTAAATATTTGGACTTAGCCCATGAGATTACCGCCATATGGGATGTCACTGCGACTGTCATTGTGCCGATAGTGGTTTCAGTTAACGGTTTAACAGCGAAAAGCCTGGACCAACATCTTAAGAAGTTATCGGATTAAGAAACGGAGATGCAGAATGCAGTTTTACTTAAGACGGCGCGTATTGTGAGGAGGTTCCCCTCTCTGGAGCCCTAGCTATCGATGGCTTGCACCCTTGTCCTACTCTCGGAAAAGTGTTTTTTTAATTTTTTTACATCTATATTTTATAACAATTTATATTTAAAAATGTATAATTAATTCTTCTTAAGTAATAAATATATATTGTTTTCACAAATTTTCTACTAATAATACAATAATTAAAAACGAGAGAAAAATAACTTCAAATACTTATTGACCAAGATTAATTAGTTTTGCTTCTGACTGTGACAAATGAGCTTTCCGTGGAGTCTCTTTAAAATTCTAGCAACACAACTTTCTATCATAACGGCCCTCCAGAACTTAGAAATAACGACAACAATTTTATATGAAGTGAAACGAAAGTTTACAGATATATGGTTGTTTACAGTAGTCTTATAGATTACTTATATAAAAGTGATATTCTAAGGTATTTTAGTAAAATTAATAATTGGAATAAAAAGAAATATTCATTTTCTCAATTACTTGTATTTAACAGTAGCTCAACAACTGGTGAATATAGCAAGGCTTCAGGCAACATTCGTCCACGAGGCCAGGGTCCCTCTTGAGAATACGGTCAGCCAGCCACGGCCAAATAAATGTCGTCTTTCGAAGGTTCCATGCTGGAATTAATCAAAACCATTTTGTTAGAACACAACACACTGGACTGGATGTAATATAATTGAGATTAAAATATATGTATATCTAAATATAATGCTTTGATTAAAAAGTATAATCAAAAGCGTTAAAATTTAATTTTTTTTATCAAAAATCGAAAAGGTCCTACAAATTACACACAAGTTGCTTTTGCTAATTCTAGTGCCATAAAAAACAGGTCACGAGTAAGTCGGACTCGCCCACCAAGGATTCCGTACCTATTTAAGCGAAATTACTACATATGAAAGCCGACAAATTTAAGTATGCGAGCGTATGTATGTATTTCGTATGAAATGAACTAAAATTATGAGTTTGTAATAGTTCTGTAAAATAAATACAAATTTACATGTTTCGATTTTATGTCTTTACTTGTACCGCAAGCTTAATACTCTCACTTTTTGCCAAATGTAATAATTCTAGGTCAACGGGAAATACTCTATACCTAGGTTTGTGACTATGCGCTGAATAAACAAACTTATTTTTGCGGGTGTGGCCATTCATTTTGTATGAAATGAACGACCAATACAAGTTTGTAATTATTTTTTTCTATGATATAATTATAAATATTAACTTTTCAGTTTTTTTTCTTTATTTGTATTGTAAGTTTTCATTTCACGTCAAGTTTCATGTAACTGTAGTTCCGCGGTGCATTTCATACAAAGTGTAGGTCATATGCTTATGAGTATTCTTTTGATTGCATTGACTTGACTCAGAAGCAAAATTTTTTCAGTGCTTTAAGAGATAGAAGACCTAAGCATTTGAAATGAATTTCAGCTCCCACCTTCAAGCAATATTAAGATAAATGGTCTTGACAGACGGACAACAAAATGATCTTATAAGGGATCCGTTTTGTTCCTTATGAGGTACGGAGCCCTAAAAAAATATAACCTATTGAGGTAATATCCACTTATGTAAAATTTTGGAAGTAAATTCAATTTATATTGCATATATGCTTTCTTACTGAATACCATCACTTTATAAGGAGGTCAATTTACAAAATTCATGTTTAAAACGGTATTGACTCTTACATTTTTACGAGTAATAATACTTTTTTTAATTTATCCGATCAATTTATATTTAAGTTGTGTTTTGCTTTTTGTATTATAATTAGGGAAAGCAGAGAAAGCCTAGTGCCAAATCACTCCGCTTTTCATTTTTCCCACAAAACAAATCTGATACCTAAACTATCTATCTGAAACCCTATCAGAGCGGGAAACGAAAATATTTATTTTACTCATCACACCACTTTTCCTATTTCCCTTTATTTTGCTCTTTTTATAATACTTCGCCTAGATACTTTACTAAAACTAACTACAGTGATTGTGAATTGGAAATTCAATTTAATTCTTTTTATTCAATATCGACTTTATTGATTTTGCCACACACAACAAACAAAATATACATTTCTTTCGATATATTTATATTAACTAAAGATGAAAGAAACTACGATAAAGTATCGATAAACATCGTAGTCTACCTTTATTATTTTAGCGTTACAGCTGCTATAGCACTAAGCCTGTCTGTCTTGTTACATATTACAACATATTCTTTATTCCCTCAATGTGTTAGCCTTGTGTTTCTAGAGAGTGATTTAACATTAAGTTAAATTAATTGTATATACAACGATCACGCCCGTATATCAAGTATATCAAGTAATGTCCACCTCTTACGCAGATTTTGCATGTATTATACAGATTATTTTTTCTGCTTTTTATTATTTCTTTTGTCTCACCTGATCGGGAGAATTGAGACAATTAAAATTTCATCCTTCTCTTGGATGTTAATCAATATTCTAATCATTTATAAGCATTGCAATACTTACAACAAGTAACTGTATCTGCTCCACTATAGTAACGTCCAAATTTTTCTACAAAATACTACCAAAGCCATATAAAGTTCAAAACATTTAATTGATAAAGTTATACACAAACACGACTTCACTTCGTTTGACACGTTTGACACTTTCAAGTTTCAAGATATCTAAAAGCACCTATTACGTATCGAAATTTTAAAATAACATGTTCAACTTACTACCGCCGGGAAAGCTTCTCTTGTCGTCGGACGCCATTTCCGGTCCGAAGCAATACAATATTCGAGCTTCAGCTAGCGCCCGGCCGCAGAAGTTGCGCGGCCTCTCGCCCGGCATCGCCCCGACGAGAATTATGAGAAGTATCAAACATATAAGAATTTTCATTGTGCTCCTGCAATATAATTATTTTTATGTTATTAAACTTGCGATATTTAAATTATATATTATATAATAATATTAATAATTAAATTATATATTATATAATATATAATTTATATATTATATTATATATAATATATAAATTATATATTATATAATTTAAATTTGAGATATTTAAATTAAACGTTGACAGGATATTGGTGCTAAAAATAGAATAAATGTTGTGTATTTTCTTTTCAGAATACTGTATATAAAACACAAAAACATATATAAAGCAAAAAGAATATAAGACTTTTAACTTGTTCATTTGCGAGTCTTACTAAAAAGTATAAAAAACTTAAAAATATAATATTTTAATGTTCAAAGGAAATGTGTGTATGTTTTACTCAGTGTTATCTAAAGGATAAATATGAGATTTGTTTATATTTTTATTTGTGAGTTACAGTACTAAGCTACTTATACCCACTTCCGTTTAAAAGTAACAAGCTTGTGTAGGATTAAAAGTTCTCTCTAATGCATTTAAAATCAGTGCTTTGCGTCGCAAAATAAACTTTCAGTGGAAAATAGAATGTAAAATAAATCTAACTATGTTTTACAACCTCAAGTACACATTTTACTACTTTCAATTCAAGACAACAAATATACTACAAATCGCAAACAGCAGGATGGAAATTCTGTAGGCATTGTCTGTTGAGTGACGGAGCTCAACGCCGCATTTTGCCTCGACGCCAGAACGGAGAAATTAAAACATAAATTTAAATAAATAATTCAATTCCTCGACTGGCGATCAAACCCACAACCAGTCGCATTTTTGTCACACACTTAGGACCATGCGTCATGACTGACATTTTATAAGCAATAAAATAAAAATGATTGAGAAAATGGTTTCATTTTCTTATATTTTTCAGAATGAAAAAGTCACTGTAATAGAATCTCATTTGTTCTTTAGTGTGGAGTTTGTGGTCACCGTTCGCTCAGTTATACCGCTTGGTACAATAAAAAGTTTTTTAAAACCGTAGGCTATAAAACAGCGACTATCTGAAGCTTAATGCTTAGAACGTAAGCTTTTTTTTAACTGAAACTTAAATTGAACTTTTGTATATAAATTGTTCTTTATTTTAAACTTGATGATTTATGTAATAAGTTGTTCGTTTTTGTTTCAGTTGTTAAATTAGAAAAAAATATATTTATATTAATATAAAAAAATATATTATATTTTTATTAATCAAGCACTTAATTTAATTTTTTTTTCTTAAAAAATTCCATAAAGCTGAAGCTAAACTAAAAAAATGACATATAACCTTGGCAAATGCATGAATTTTAATCTCGCAAGAGTGCTATTTTTAGGAAAACAAATAGCTAAGGTTGTAAAACACGGCATTGTTGGATTCAATGGGGCGTATTTTTGAAATATGCAAATCACTAGACGAATTTCACAAGCGCTGTCGTTACAACAGGCAGGCTACTACAATAGAGTATGTGTAAAGTTAAATGTTTACTAAAACTGGACATATACGAGTACGTCTCGTCTTGCTGTTCGGGGCGAGTGGTGGCGCGGACACATACGTGTGACTGTAAACACGATGAACTGTGGGTTTGATTCCCAGTTGAGGTAATAGAATATTTAATATTCCCATTTCTTTGCTCTGGTGCTTTTTTCAGTTCCGAGACTCGACACGAATGTCCCTTGAATTCGGCAGAGTGTCTTAACACTATGCTCCCTATATATATATACAAATCTGTCTTACTTTCGTGATCTAATAACATTATCATTTTAAAGACAACAATGCACTGCAATAAAAGAGTTCTTTTAAAGTAATTTTGTCAAATAAAAAACTTTAAATTAATTTAACTTTTTATATCGGACATTCTCGTATATATATCGGAAGCAAAACTACAATGACGTTAATTACAAAATGACGTGACGTAACAGCTGATGGCAAAGCTAGTAACAGAACCCGCGACGGTTGTTTCTTGCGACTTACTAACTGCAACCCGCAACCAGTGGCGGACGAGCCAAATTGACGTCACACGACTGATATCCTGTCCATGGTGTACTAAGGCAACAAGAGAAAATTTCTCAAAAATACGTAGAAAAATATATAGAAAATGTAAGGGGCGTAAATTATTTGTTTACAAGTAGTTCTCGTTACGACTTGGTCAACATACATAGAGAATATATATAGAGAACATAAAAACGTAACCTGAGTGACCTCAGTGGAGTCGAGCTTTCCTAAGAGGTATCTAATAGCCGATAATAAAGGGAGTGGTATAGAATCCGCGATGTTTGATTCTTTGTGACTTAGGTCTTGCGTTTCCGCTGTTCGCTACCAGCGGTGGTCGAGCCAATTAAAAGTCACAGTCCGCAGGTACCAGATGCCGTACAGGTTGAAAATTTTTTTAACCGACGTTAGTGATTTGTGAGTAATGTCTTGTTTAATGTATGTAATTTATTAAATAAAATGATGATATTTAAATCATTAAATATTGAAATAATATCATAGGCACCAGTGGAATAATATCATAGGCCCACAGAACAAAACAGCTAAACTTATTAAAATTTTACTTGTCAGGATTACGGATTGCAGAAAATATTTCTTGAGCTAAAATAGAAAATTTCAAATTTAAAATGCAGATCGAGACAATGGTAGTCTGTCTCTTGACGCGCTACGTGATAATGATAAAAATGTACTAAATAAGTATTTCATGCCGTCTTTTTTCGAGATATTTTGTGTTGAGTGGTGCAACGCCGTGCATGTGCCGCCGTGTGTCTAGTTCAAAGACGGTAAATTTAAATATTTTAATTGCAATCAATCGACCTCCACTTAAGTGTGAAAATCGAACCCATTTCCGAGATGCGTGAGTTTCAATTCCCGCTTAAAAAACGTATTTTTCATTCCGAATCTATAATTCAAGATGTCCTGAAGCTCGGATTCAAATAATGAATTGTAAATAAATCATATATGTATATGCATCCGTAATAAATGTTTTATTTACCTTACTTTTAGAAGCGATCTGTGCTGTTTGTACTTACTCTACGACAAAAGCTTTTCATTTTACAGTTTGCAAAATGTAAAAAATTGTTTTTAGTGTTCCGTACACAAAGGGTTAAACGATACCTTATTAGACTAAAACTGTCTGTCTGTCCGTCTGTCACCAGGTTGTAACTCGGCAACTATGACGATTCGTGAATAGTAATAGTAGTCGCCTTTTGCCGCTGTAACAAATGCTACAAAACAGTAATTATTTGCCCCCTTAAAAATCGCATACAACAAAAATGATTTTTTTCTATAATATGATTATAAATAACAGTACGGAACCCTTCGTTCGCGACTCTGACTCGCGCTTGGCTGGTTTTTTGACGTAACATTTCAGCCATAATGAATTCATCCGGAGCAGTGATAAAACAAATACACGGGCCGTCATGCTGTCAGTAGCAAAGTTGCCCGACAATATGAAATAAAGATAGATAGATAGATTGAAGTGTACCGTCACACAGAATATTTTGAATAAAACTCTAACAGCAAAAGGACGTTCGGTGTTTTAATTATTTTGCGCCTGACAAAATCGTTTAGCAACTTCTATAACAAATTTAAATTTCATCCAAACAATAGTTGTCACCAAAAAATACACTTTTTTTATAACAAATCACTTATTTTAAAGAATAGAGTATAAATTTAGAGTTGAAATTGAGTTTTAATATAAGTTAAATACTATGAAACAATCACTTTTATGTTAAACCACAGGGAGGGCTGAACGGGACATCTTACCTCAGAGAAATACACGTGCCAACAGTGGAAGTACGCGATGGCTTTTATACTCTGGACGAGGGTGTTATTGATGTCAATAATCAATTACAACATGCTCTAATTAAAAAATAGTACGTGTCATTATGGTATAAAGAATAACTAGGAAAAGGAGTCCTCAGGTCATTGCTTACCATGCTAATGAGGGTATGAAACATTATTTATAGGTGCTGTAGCAGCCTTACCTGCATTAACTTTTTGTTATAAAACTCTTTTGATTACATTCAACATATATATGCTAACAGGGAACCTAAAGTGCATTCATGTATATATTATTGTACTGGAAGGGTACCAGTATATTAATATTTTAAAGATAGACTATTTTCTCTTTATGCACAGATAATTTACATTTAATGGAGGCGATACGGCATTTTCCAGCGAGCAGCGTTTGAAAGTTTATTATGAACATAAATGTAAAGCGTCAAAGTTGAAAAACTAAGTTGGGATTACTTAAAAAAATCATGAATTCGTATAACAATAAAATATAAAAGATTATTTATTAATTACATTACTTGACTACAGTATTGGGTTCTTTGATTCAAGCAATTTAATTAGAGAATGAGAAACGTAATGCCTCAAAAATTCGGCGGAAAGAGAGGTACGGAAATGTCTTAGTGAGAACGGAATATCTTAACACTAGGACCCCAAATTCCTTTGCCTATCCCTGCCATGTGTGTGATGCAGCATAAGCTAAAAAAAAATAAAAAGGTAGGAAAATAATTGAATATCTCGTAAAAAAGGCTTCGATATGTTCATTTTCTAGGCCGACAGTTCTTCACCGAAAAAGTCGAAATATTTCGTTGCTAGTATTGCAAGCAAACAGTGATTGGCGTTATGCTTCCACAGTATTAAAATTTAAAAACAAAAAGATAATTTATTCGACGATCGAACGGATGTCGATTAAAATGCAACAGTTAATTCCGTCCTATTGTTACGGGATAAATGTGTAATTTTGTTACAGCTTTTAGTACTCCAATATAAAATTTAATAAATAAATATGGAAAATATAAGAAAATCTTAGCTATAATTTCAATAGGCTATGTAAAACCCGGCTCTTATTAAAATATGTAAGTATTATCACATAACGTGAACGAATTTTCAATATCTTTTGAAGCTTTTAAAGAACACTCAAAATTCATAAGATGCATTTATTTTAATATCGCCCGCCTCGAGCGTTCGCTTTGCGCTTAGCTGAAGAGACAGTCGACGCATTCTCATTTTGTATGTGTAATATGTCAATATACCTGTTTACTTTAAATTCTCATTTTATTACAATATTTTTAAAATTCAGAATATAAAAGGGTGTTACTTTTACATTTTGAAAAGCTTTAAATATTTATGTAGATTGCTAAGTTCGTTGGGCACAAGAGCTCAGCTTAGTAAACATAGCCGTATTTATCAACCCCTCTTAAATCTGAGATCGATATGTTGATGCGGTTCGTATTCATAGAATATATATTATGAATAAAAACGGCATCTCAAGATCGGTCTTAGGCTTAGGAGCGATTTATAAATACGGGCCGTAGCTTCGTAATTGCCAATTTTTTCTAAAGTAATCAGATTATATATATTTTAGATCGTTAAATAATCAAAAATCATTAAACTTAAAAAAAATTTTGTTTTTGTTTCCTTAAAGCTTATTTTAGATTTTTTTAACGTTTTTTAATAACCAGATATAAAAAAATTAAAAAAAATTATAGTCACTCTTAATAGAAGAATGATAAAAATAATTGACGTCTTCTATATATAACGTCTATTATATATACTAATTTTCCCGTCGCGGTTGCACACAGCAAACGACCCTAAGGTTTATTCTTCATTTCCTTCTAATTTATTGTACAAGTACATTGATTTGAAAATAATATAAATTTAAAAGATTATTTACTATTATATTTGTTATTTATTTCGTTATTGCCGCAAATAGTCATATTAATAGAAATGTGTTTAGTTATTTCACAGCTTGTGATCTAACCGTCGGGAATTCATCAGTTTTCTAACTGACTGCTGGGTTGCGCTATCGAAAGCAAGGAAGAGGGCCCGACAAATAACAGAGTTGAAAGAGTATATCTTGGAACCAAGTGTTAAGACATTCCTTTCAGTATTAAGAAGCTTCCATTGCATGGCATAACTCAAAGCCGCGCTACCAGAACGATGAAATGAAAATATTAAATACTTTAAAATCTCGCGCTTATGCTTATTTATCATATTTTTATGAAATACTAAAAATATCGAATTTTTAATAGAATAAGTTATTTGAAAATAAATCTTGGATTTATCTTAACCCTATATTAACAAGCTTAAAGTATATTTAGAAGCATCGTGAAACGTATTATACATGCCATACGATTTCATTGATATTTCAAAATATATGTTAGAAATAAATATTGTCGACCCTGAGAGGCCGTCGGGTCGCAATGGCACGAGGCTGTGACTGTGAGACTGAATTATTGTCACGCTCTGATAACAAGATAAAGCGCGGAGTTGAGTTCCAACACTCAAAATACAATGTCTTTCTGTCTGTGTATAAATTGAACGGTACGTGGAGAACGGAGTAGAGAAGAACAATGAGTTTTCTCTGCCTGCTTTCCGAGTAAACATGTGAACCTATAAATTAAAAACGGTATTGATACTGGCCTCTGTAATATCCGGTTGTGTTGTTTGAGTTGAGGTGAGCTCGCTAAAGTTAAAATTTAAAGTGTACTGTATTTCAATATAATAAATACTTTAGGAGATAGCACTAATATATTTTTATATTGTAGAAATGAACAAACAAAATAAATGATGTATATATATATATATATATATATATATATATACATATATATATATATATATATATATATATATATATATATATATATATATATATATATATACTACCATCAAGAATTTTATTTCCATTACTTATAATTCTTTCGTTGTGAGTTCGATTCCCACTCAAGGAGATGAAATATTTACGTAAATAATACTGGTATCGAGGCAAAGCGCGGTGTTGTGTTCTGCCACTCAACAGGCAATGCCTCTAGAATCCGGCAGAAAGTGGGGAACGGAGTGTCTTAACACTAGGTTCCCTCTGCCTACTCTGGTCTGTGCGGGATACAGCGTGAAGCTGGATTTATGATTTTATATGACAAAGTGATTACACTTTGTATTACATCGATGTAAAAAGGTTGTAACAATTTGCAAGGTATGTATTGTAAAATGTTAAAAGGTATTTCTTAGATTTATAAAAAAATAATATTATAATATAGAATTTTTATTTGAATACAATTATTTTTATATTATGTTTTAAAAAGTATCATTACATAGTAACAGTCGACAATACCTTCTTCAAGTGTTTATAAACGTAAGCAGTATTTGCACGTTGCTATATCAAATTACGAATAGCTAGAATGTTGATTAGAGAAACATCGAGCACTCTAAACAGTTTTTAAGATGTCACAATAACAATGTATCTATTTGCGTTTGTATTTTTTATCAAGGCGAGAATGGTGACAAATCATTTCTTAGTATATTTTTTTGCGTACATTATCGTGGGATTATATATAGTTCATACAATATTTAAGTACAAATATGAAAATACTTGTTTAGAAAACGTAAAAACACACACCACTAGGCCATACGTTTTCATCGAGCTACGTCGAAATTTTTATACACTTATTACAACTTACGTATGTTGTTAGCATCTCTGTAGGGGGCATTTTACAAATTTCCGCTACCCAAAGATAATTACTAAAAATTATCGTCTGAAAAGAGAGTATGTGTTTATTAAATATTTTTAAAATTTTTAAATTGTTATTCTTTCTTTGTTATTCTAGAAAAATACTTATTTATAAAATGTATAAAAAAATGAACGTAGTGGGACTCGAAATCGCGCCTGCCGGAAACCAAAAGTTCATTTAAAATATAAATATATATCTCAGAGCAAGAATTGAACCCACGACTAATATTATCGACAGTATTGCATATCCCATCTGATATAGATATGCTATAGCGTCAATCAAGGCTACGTCAGTGGTACAGGGCAACAAGCGTGCGACGCTAAACTCGACAGTTTGTGGGTTCGATTCTCACTCCAAAAAAATAAATATTGAATATTTTCATTTCCTCGCTATGGTAACGAGGCAACATGTAATACCTTCATGCGGAAAATAGATCTGAACTCTGAGCACTAGGTTCCCAGGGTCCCTACACTGATCTGTGCGGGATGCAGTGTAAAAAAACCAAATTCACTATATTCAATTATTTTACTTTTACGCTTGCTAACAAGCTAATCATACACCAGAACCTTAGTCGCTTTATATTTATACCTATGTATGTAAATAATTGAATAGTTTATTACGCTGTCGTAATAGCATTATTTTGTGAATCAGCCAGAATTTTTCCATGCATTGTGTAAGAGTTAACGAAACCGAACCGATTTTCATAAACATCTTATAAGGTTCCAGTGCCTACCGACTAGAAATTTTAAGTTATTTTAAGGTTTTGGTTTTTTAGCTCCAGGCTGTATCCCGCATTTATCAACTAACTTAGTGTTAAGAGACTCTGTTCTACCCTTTCTGCCGCGAACCAGTAATCCGAACGACCCGCAACTGGTTGTGGGTTCGATCCCCACTCAATGAAATAAAATATTTATTTTTTAAAATTTATATTTCCATTTATCCGATCTGATTTCGCGGCGTTTAGTTTCGCCAATCAACACAAAATGCCTCTAGAAATCGTCGGAAAATGGGGAACGGAGTGTCTTAAAACTATGTTCCCTCTACCTACCCTGCTGTGTACGGGACAGAGTAATACTTGAAAGAATCATACAGATACCGTAGATTCACCTGCTAACAGTATTGACAGCGGCGTTACAGATTTACAGCCGCATGCTAGTTAATTGAAACTAGTAGAAGTACGTAGGAGGAGCGCTGGGGACAAATATCGGGAATTTTCCCTTTGACATGTCGGACATGTGGCGAAGCCAGATAAGGAAATTGAAATACCGAAATTATCCTTTCAAAAACTATTGCGTTTTGTTTTCTTTGACTATCACAAATATTTCATAATAAAGTTTTAAAAACACAATAGAATATCGACGTTTTTTTTTTCAATAATCCAAGTCGAGTGGCGATCGCTGTGGCGAAGTGAGACAACATTTGCGTTGTAGGTTCGTTTACAACTCGGGGAAATGAATTATTTTCATTTTGTCGCCCTGATAACAAGAAAAACTTGGAACTGAACGCCAATCAACACGCAATGCCTCGAAAATGAGGCTGAAAGTGGGCAACAGATTGTCTCAGCACTAATTTCTCTTTGCCTCCCCAGCGGGATACAACGTGAAGCGTGTAATTAAGTAATTTATTACTTCTTAATATATTATAAAACATTGCAAAATATTAACGTTCCAGACTATTAAAAAAAATTGCAACATTTTAATTCTGCACCCAAACATCGACATATTTATTACATGTAATAATGTATTAAAAAAACGGAGTGAATTGAGACAATTATTAATCCCGTTATAAAATAAAAAAAAATAGAAAATAAAAAAAGTTTTGAATTAATTACCTAGTAGTTCACTCCAGTCCCTCCTCACTTTATAACGTACGTGTATATAGAGGGTGTCCGTCACGGCGTATAGGTGGAAATGTACTAAAACATTCAGCATTCAGTTCGGCTTACTGTAATAAAAGACAGTATCTGATTTCTTGTTTGCTTTAAATTGATGATAGACGTTTTTTTTTTTACAATCGAACTGATGACGTTAACATTTGTTACATAAGGTTAAAACTTACACGAGCTTCCTAATAATAATTTATATATTTTAAATTTGACGCCAAAGCAATTTTAGGAAACGTTAAAAACAGTGTCACTTTAAAAACTATTTAGTTTGTTCTGGTAAGCTTAAAAAATAAAAATCAAAGAAAATTATTTGTGGGTCAGATTTCCCGATATTTCATGTTTCCTATTTCTTCGCTCTGGTGTCGGGGCAAAGCGCGGCGTTGAGTTCCGCCACTCAAGCCGCAGCGCCTCCAGAATTCTGCGGAAAATGTGTAATTGAATGTCTTAACACTAGGTTACCTCTGCCTTCCTGCTGTGTGCGGGATACGGCTAAAAAAATTGAAGAAAAATGAATTTAATGAATAAAAAGGTGATTTGAATTTAATACAGGTTATATAGATGGATAAATCTTTAAAAAAACATTATATGATAATATAATATAATATTAATGTGATTCAAAAGTCCTTGCAATAAGGACTATTATGAATTTAATTGGAAATAAAAAACACCGTTCCATACCGATAACGGGACCTGTAAAAGTTGACAAGCTTAAGTTTGCGTCCGCATGCACTCAAGTTGTAAAAAACAAACTACAAGTTAAGTTGGTAATGTTTTGTTCTTAAGTTTGTATTCTTTTCTTTGATATATAACATTACAATTTTCGAATTTGTTCTTTTGTATTTGGTTGATTGTGGACTGTAAGGCTTATTATATTTAACGCTAATTTCAGCTTTACATTGCGAAAAAACAAAGTTTATTTTGTTGTTAACTCCTTAAGAGTTCTTTTTTTTATTTTTGGATAAGGAATCCTAAAAAATAAAAAAAAATCTTCAACTTTCAATAATAATAATATCCTTCAAAACAATAGCTTTTCACATAAATAATCACAAATTGTGATATACTATGTATATAGTGGCGTGCCGTATCCAGTACCTCTCTACCTCGTTAGAGCATTGTGTCAAAGGCAACCAGGGTAAACACAGGCATTGAAATCTCGGTCCCGCTGTAACAATCTCAATTGTTATACTGCGTGTCCACTAATTTGATTCCAGGTTAACCAAATCAATTCACTACACAGTAGGTCACCATATCACGCAGAGGAACCCAGGTAGAGTAACGAATGTTAAGACACTCCGTTACTCACTTTCGGCCTAATTTTCCAGACATCGTTTTGTCTCAACTTTACAGTTCAATTACAGTCACACACTGTGCACGTCACGACGGCGTCTATCTAAATATCTCTTTTTGATTTTCGACATTATATACACTAAATATACGCGATAAAGATTAATTTAATTAATAATGGCTTTGATCTTGATTAATATTAAATACTTTTAATTTTCCAAATATAACAAAATATGAAAGAAAAATAAATTTATAATAATATATAGTTTCCATATAAATCCTTTAAGGAATACATATTATTTGTTCAAAAAGGTTGATAGTACGTATTACGTACCTAACATACAATATTTCTTTGTGTCTATAACTTAAAAGATAAATGTCATACAGTTGTTCGTATTTGTGACAAACAAAGATCTAATATATAAACTGATAAGAAATGTTATCAAACAGAACTCTTAAACAACTTAATATATGTCGGTGTATTATGTTAGTTACCTATATGTTTTGATACGACACCTGCCCATCACGCCACTATGAGGTGCGTAATCAATTCTTATTCATTCTACCCACCTTCACTTATTTCTTAACGATGACATCAAAGTCCGCACGGGCACTGTACGGCCACAAAACAAAACACAAAAAGGCCGACGACACCGAAAACGCGATGTGCCTCGCAGATGCCTTAGAGTCACCTTAATCCCATTTTCAACGCTGTTCTAGCGGGCTGCTGCTTACCTATCAAATTTAAAGAAACGACAGCCACAAGCTGGAGGGAAGGTAGCTAAACCTTTCCTCCGGCTACCTATAGACCTATCAGTCTCATTAGCAGCTTAGGCAAAATTTACAAGGGAATCATTCTGACCAGATAGTCTGATAAAAGAAATAATCGAGACAAAACAATTTTCATCAATAAAGAGTTCGGCTTTAGATCACACTACTAGTCCATTCACCAAGTTCCCCGGCTAACGGAACACATTGTGAAATACATCGTCCGTAGATCGATTCACAGCGACACGGCTGCCATATTCCTAGATATAGCTAAAGCCTTCGAGGCCTGGCACAACGGCCTGCTCTTCAAGCTCCATCGTATGAGTATATATCTGCCAGACTCTCTCGTTCACATCATTCGAGAAAACCTGTCGAATTGCACATTCCGATGTAGGCTGGAAGTACAATATCGTCCACTCGATCCGTTCGAGCCGGTTGCACACAGTAAAGGCTCCAACACCAACCAATCTTATAGGCGATTTACACCATCGACATTTCGCGTACAGATAAAGTTGGCTTGCAATGTATGCTGATGACGCCGCCCATTACTATTCACTTCGCTTGGATCCTAAGAATGCCAAAAAACTTCAACGAGCACAATACCACAACATTATAGGCGATTGGTTCAGCAAGTGGAGATTTGAGGTTAACCCGGAAAAAAGCGTAGCAGTTCTCTTTTCCTCGTAAGCGTTACGAGACCGTCTCCATTATTTACCTACAAGGCAAACCGATCCCCTGGAAATCCCAGGTCAAACACCTAGGCGTTGTACTTGCCTTGAAACTCTCCTTCCGGCTGTACATGCACATCACGTATGTCAGAAACAAGGTTACATCGGTCATGAGTAGCCCCATTATGACCTATGCTTGTGTCATGTTCGCACACACCTAGATAGACCTGCTTCAGAGGGTCCAAAACAAATTCCTCCCTATGGTACGTAGATCTACACTAAGATTTCAAATTCGAGTCGCTAAAGAAATTCTGCAAAAGCCTATCAGAAATTCTCACCTCAATCCCCTAATTGTACAAGCACATCTCATCCGCTTTTTCCACACCGTCGCGGCGCCCTTCTAGATCCATTCCCATTTAAAGAGAGTGGATAACGTTACTTATACCTACGATCCACATCTAATATTTGTCCTATACGACTATCCTTTTTTTAAGTGAGGAAATCCTTTTACGGTTACCGGCCCGAGTGGGAACTCGAGCGGGTTATGTGGGACTCGCAGACTGGCGGAGGTAGGCCGTCTGCATACCCACTAAAACCTCACGGTGCTCCTCCTCGACCGCCACTGGCCGCGAGACGCGGGAACAATAGTCTTCCGCAGCGAGCGGTGGCGGGAACCGATACGACTATCCTACCCTGACTACTCTCTTATTATCATCTATTCTTCTTTCATCTTTATACCATATATTAAAAAAAAACTAACTAATATAATTTTTAAGTGCACGATGTACTCCACATACAGTAAGGTAAGCAGAGAACTTAAGTTAAGACACTCCGCTGCCCTCTTTCCGTCGAATTCTCAAGACATTGCCTGTTGGTGGTGGTGATACAAAGTACGTAATTTTTATTCCACTAAGGAATAACGCTTATCTGTGTAGACTTCAGTACAAGGTCTTGGTCATGTTTCTAATTTTACCTAAAATAATACTCTGAATAAAGTTAGTACAGTGGGTAGTTTAATTTACCTAGATGTAGCCTCGAGCGCAGCTTTATTATCTGTATTTTCGAAACTACACGACTACGGAAATTACTCGCCTCCAACAAGAATCGAGGAAGTTGTTTCTTGACTTCAATTTTGTTACTTCATTGTTAATTTCAACTGTAATATTTAAGTTTTTGTAAGTTATATTTATATTTTCCTATATTCATATTTTCATTTCTTGAAATCTCGCTCTGGTGTCAAGGCAAAGCGCGGAGTTATGTTCCACCAGAATTCGGCGTGTCTTAACACTAGATTCCCTTAGACACGTTTGTATTTACTGCACATCAGGTTCGAACAGTCATCTGAACGGGCAATTTTGCATATTACAATATATAAATATATAGACCGTAGCGTTTGGCGCTCCGTTCTCTCTGACTACCCCGCTAGGGATAAAGCGTGAAGTTAAGTTAAGTTAAGTTAAGTTATAAATATATAGATCCGGTAGAGTCTGCCCATGCGTGTTGTCATTGCTGGCGACGTGACTCTACCACACGTACTTTAGTCGCCTCTTACGACACCACCAGTACCAGGATGATCCTATTCTAGGCCGGGATCACACGGCACAAATCTCTAAAGGTTCCCTCTGCCTACCCTGTTGTGTGCGGGATACAGCGTGAAGCTAATTTAATTTTTTAATTTTATTTTCAATTTTGTGCAGAACTTTAAATTGAATTGATATTTTCGTAATAAGAGTTCGCAGTTCGCACTACTTAAAATATAATATTTCTTTTCATACAGTCAAGTACTTTTTATCCTTTGTACGCTCTATACAAGTTTTAAGTAAACTATAAGAAATGATTTTAATAATATGAAATGATAATATAAAGGAACGAGGACTTCCTTGAAGACTCTGTAATAGGTATTTATGTACGAGTATATAACAGTGTCAGATTAGTACAAAGTTTAATATTTTGAAAGCAAGTCACAATGTTAGAATGACACGTTTAGAAAAAAAATGTAAGAAATAATATGAAAAGATAAAAACCGACTTCATAACTACTTATATACGCAAATTTAAATAAAACTCTTAATTTTGGATACATTGTTATAATTGTTATAATAGAAAAATTTAAAAAACGTTTAGTCAATTTACTGATACTTTTATAATATATACTTATTTATTATTTAGGATACGTTATTTTTGTATTAAGAGTGGCACAAAGTGTGAATGTAAAAGCGACTTGTTGTGGGTTCGATCCCACTCGAGAAGATGAAATATTTACTTATATTTATATTTCCATTTCTTCGCTCTCGTGCCGAGGCAAAGCGCGGCGTTGAGGTCTGCCACTCAACACGCAATGCCTCCAGAATTCGGCAGAAAGTGGAGAACGGGGTGTCTAAAACACTAGGTTCCCTCTGCCTACCCTGCTGTGTGCGGGATACAGCGTGAAGCTGAATTATTTATTTATGTTATATATATATATATATATATATATATATATATATATATATATATATATATATATATATATATATATATATATATATATATATATATATATAACATTAAATTTATGAGTATTTTTATAAATATTTGTTCATAATTTTTCTCTTTGACAAATCTGCAGCATTCAGGCTTGGTTTTATAAGTACAGTTAGTTCCTTATCTAAGATGAAAGATCATAAAGAGATCTCGAAATCTTGGCTGCTTTGAAAATACGAAATACCACTGCTGCCTCAGACGTTTGTCGTTTTCCGTGTACGACAGCGGAAATCCTTCGCACATGTCGCCGCTCGGATGTCTCTACTGGCGCTATGTTTATAGCGTTTGATAGTTATATAAATCTTTAAGTGGCTTACCTACATTTTACTTGTAAAACTGGTAGTTTGGAGAGGTTAAATTAAAACTTTTTTTTTATGGAAAAGACACGGCAAACGAGCGTGCGGGTCACCTGATGGTAAGTGATTACCGCCGCCCACGGCCCCGTGCAACCCCAGAAGAGCTACAGGTGCGTTGCCGGCCTTTAAGATGGGTTGGGCGCCGGGGCCCGGCATTACCTGATGCGAAACGCAGTGGCATAAAGCCACTACTTCACGCCGGTTTTAAATGCCGGGGGTGGTAATGATCCGGTCGAGTCGCCCATGCGTGTTGCCATTGCTGGCAACGTGACTCTACCACACGTACTTTAGCCGCCTCTTACGACACCACCAGTACCAGGATGATCCTATTCTAGGCCGGGATCACACGGCACAAAAACTTCTTCATTATATAGGCATAATCATATGTAAATAATGTTATAATATAGTATTTACCTGATTTTTAAGTAATAATTCAGTAAAATTTTAAATTCTCTTAAATATTTTTAACTTTACAACTAGGTACTTAATGTAAAATGCTAATCAGCTATTTCTACTTAATTGAAAAGTGTACCTATACATGAGATGTTTGTAGGTTCAATATCCATTTGAGGGATGCTTATTTTTTTTCAGTAGTGGCGGTCTGGTTAAATGAAACTGGTGCCGAATTTCACGATGTGCGTAACATCACTATAATTATTAAAATAGTGAATATTTGAGTGTCAAAGAGCAGCTGTTGAGTTTTTACTCTGTTCTTCTCAGCCTAACTACCTTGAGAGTCGGTGGTTGTTTCCTGTAGGATACTGGTATAAATGATATTTCTACGTAACTTGACTTTGACTTGACTCAACTTGACCTGACTTTGACTTCGACTTAACTTGACTTGACTTGATTCTTTTGAAATGTATGTAATGACCTAATTAAATGAACAATATTTATTTCTTCTCACGCCAAACCGGGAAAGCTAAAAACTAACAAGTCTATTTACACAAAATTCCATTTATGACAACAGCCAATTACGCTTAAAGTGCATTATTAACATATTTAGCAAGAACAAACGTCACTCACGTAAATATCGGACGAACAAAATGATCTGAAAATTGCTTATTAATTGTCCATTTCTGTTTACAGAGAGCTGTCAGCAAAATTGAACTAGGAGCGGTTATTGGCTATGTTGGACTAAATCAGGACAGCGTTCGGTCGACCGCACGTTATTTGAATTTACCACATTTGGAGATAATATAATTTAATAAATGGATATTACTCTTCTGGCGTTACACGGGGTCGTGGGTGATCACTCTCTATTATAGGTAGGCCTTATTTTGACATAAAAAATTGTGGGTTAAAATTAAAAAAAAAATTAGGTTAACAAGGTTCAACAAGATGGAAATTGTTATTTTTTTGTTTCTGTAGTAGGTATACTAAAAAAAAATATTGGAAAATATCAACGATCTGTACGATTCTCCTAGAAATAAATCCTAAGTGTGCCAAATTTCATTCTCCTCTGTCCGCGGAATTTTCGTAAAAATGGGTCCAAAATTTCTGCTTCACGTATACTAATATATAGAAAATTGTTATAAAGTGTGAATTGTAATAAAATTACAAAATTATATATTATAAACAGATGATTGAGAGACCCCTGTGCAACAGTGGACGAGGATGTACTGATTATGATGATGATGGTGATGATGATATATGTATTACGTGATGTGAAGAAACTTGACTCCCCATTTTGCATCGAAATCTAGTCTGAAAAGTGTAAATTGCGTGTTTAGTGGCGGAACTCAACGCCCGCTCAACGCTAAACGCTACGCTTTGCCTCGATACTAGAGCAAAGAAATAATAATATTAAATCTCAATTCTTCGATTGGGAATCGAACTCGCAACCCGTTGCGTTTGTAGCGACACGCTTGTGCGCCTCGGTTTTTTTTATGTCAATACTAATAAAGCCACTATACCTAAGAGTCACAATATAATGCAAATATTGATATATTATTTGATTTCCTACATCTAATATCATGTTATTGAAATTTACTACTACTATTACCCCTTATGTTTCCATACCACATATAAATTTTATATTCTTTATTCTATAAAGCTTCTCAAAGCAATTGAACATATTATTGTCTAGAAGGTTTGACGAGATATTGTTTTATAAGTGACTAGATATTGTTCTAAGGATAAATTAAAATAGATGCTGGTTATTTTAATTTATAATTTTTCGTCATATTGCACACTTTACACTTTTTACATAACATAACAGCTTCACAGCTTCACGCTGTATCCCGCACACAGCAGGGTAGGCAGAGGGAACCTAGTGTTAAGACACTCCGTTCCCCACTTTCTGCCAAATTCTGGAGGTATTGCGTGTTGAGTGGCAGAAATCAACGCCGCGCTAAGCCTCGACACCAAAGCGAAAAAATGGAAATAAATTTAAGTAAATATTTCATCTCCTCGAGTTGGGATCGAATCCACAACCAGTCGAATTATAGTCACATTTCGTGCCACTGCACCACGACTGTACATAACATAACAATATAACAAAAACAGGTAAAGCGTTTGTAGGTATGTAAATCATGAACTAAAGGCCCTTCAAGTAAGTCAGTTAATTAATAAGTAAGCCTCAGGCAAAGTCAGTCATACACAGCATCTCATACAAACTAGAACCAAAGGCTTTAACACAACTTAATATTTATGTCTTGCTTTGTGTATTCAAACCGACTGAGCGTCTAGTTCTAACAATCATGGATCAATTCTCTAAGTGTTCAAATTTAATTACTTGATATAACATATATAAACGATGCTGGAACTTGGAATATATTATTTACTAGCGGCCCTATTGTGCTTTTCGCTTGAACTGTACGAATATTTTTTTAAGTATATTTAAGAAAAAATGTTTAATTATTTTAGTATGGTTATCTATACAATTTACCAATACAGTTGTGTGACTGTAAACGCAACAGGCAGTGGGTTCAATGCTACTCGAGCAAAAGAATTATTATTATTTTTTTTTCCTAGCCTGTACTGTCCCATTGTTGAGCAAAGGCCTCTCTCCACTTCTTCCATTCTGTTCTATTGTGTGCTATTGAAGACCAGTCAGGCTTGCAATGGTCCAGCTCGTCTCGCCATCTCCGTTTCGGTCTGCCAATTCTCCTTTTAGAGAAATACTTAATAATTTTATTTCCTAGATCTGGTAAAGCGAGGCATTGAGGTCGGTCACTCACCAGAATTCGGCGGAATGTGGGCAACGGAATTTATTTAACGTGCAAAATACAACGTGACGCTAGGAAAAATATATAAATATAAATTTTACCAAGTATCTAGTACAGGGATGCTTAGACACTACCCAAACCTTTGCAAGTATCGCTAAACGTGACAATCTCCAACATAGCTAAGCTTATTAAAAGCTCAGTCTATATTATTGGCAAACAGCCCTAGTATATCAATATTGGTAAGTTTGCATTCCTAATCACCAGTGTACTCCAGTTCTAAATGACGTTAAATATATGAGTACAATATACCGAGTTAAATATATGAATATACCGAATATTTTAAACCTATAGTTAAAAATAATAATCAAGATTCCTCAACAGCTTAGACGTAGGATTATTATTTTCATTTCATGTTTTTTATCCATACTGTATAACGTGTGACACAGTAACGAATAGATACCGCAAACTTAAACACCTACTACTACAAAGTCAGTACAAACACATGGTGTTTTATTTTACGATAATTTTATTATTTACTAGCGACCTACTAGCGACTCCACCCGCTTAAACTACTGAATTACATACTTAATATACTTAATTACCTTCGTGTTGTAATATATAATGCATGATGTTTGCAAAAGGAGCGCTTCGTGGCTGCTTGTGAAGGTGTCAACTTACATTGGAGAATCCTAAATCTTGGTCTATTTTATAATCATACATTATACAAATAACAATTTAAAAACAGTATCAAAATATAAAACATTGAAAACTAAAGATTTAGAAAATTCAATAAAGAAGTTGTATAAAATAACTCTTTTAAAAGTAGCAATTTTGTCGCGCAACATACTTTAAAAGATATAAATATTTTGAGCTTGAGTTTAACTAAACAAACAGATAAAATTTTTAAAAACTATTGTTTTGGATTCTATTACTTTAATAAAGGTCCCCAATAAAAATTTTCACATATATCTTCCATATACAGACCGACCCAGGCGATCCGTTACGATTTTATTATAAATACTAGCAGCCCACTCGCGGCTTTGTCCGCATACCACCTATAAATTCTTTTATTATGCTGCATTTATGGTCTATAAAGGCAAAAGCTTATCTTCATAAAACTTCCTTGATGATGAAATATCTTTTGCTCGTAAGTTTCAATATCTTTATCAAATCAATAGTAATAATTGTAATATCACCTTGCGATTTTCAACTATTTTTTGTTACAAAATGCCTTATTGTGACTTATTTATAAGATAAAGACATACAGTGTCGCGGCCTGCATGCATTTAATAACTAATAAAATACAATATATCTGCCATACAATGTACTGACATATATTTAACTATTTTCGCAGCGGACACGCTTAAAACAATTCGATGGCGTTCAATATTATTGTGATTTCGCTATTTAAGGTTAACTAATATTTACTCTGTTATGTTATATAGCCTATAGCAGTTCTGAGGAATGTAGCTTTTATATAAAATAAAAATAAAGTAAATCGATCTAGTAGATTCAGAGTTGTTATTGCTTAAAACAAAGAAATAAACAATTATATTAGTATAATAAACTTTGTTTGAAAAAATATTTGGCAAAACTCTTTTGTTATAATTGTATTAGGTTTTTATAGAGTAGTTAAGACTGTGGTTTCATTTAAAGTGGTGGAGACAAAACACCCTGTATATATAAAATACAATATTGAAATACTACTACTAATAAGCACTGTACCTGCGTGACGTCATTAATCAATAAGCGTTGGTTATTTCGACAACTCGTGTAGTTTACGAGACGATCTAATATTGGTATGTTATTTATTTATTTTTATTTATAGTATAAAAGCAGGGGTTCAAAACATCTTTATGATCAAAGACCACTTTTATATCATTCTTGGTAGCAGGGACCACTACGCATGTAGGTATAATAAAAATTAACTGTAATAATTAAACAGAAACTTCGCCTCACCATCCAAAATCATCAAATTTAAATCGTTCGCAGACCATATTAAGCATTTCGCAGACCACTGGTTGGGAACCAATGTATTAAAGTATCTTAGTGTATAGTGATGGTCATGAGTTCGATTTACATTTGAAGTTATTGTTTTAAGTTAGCCAATTAAGTTTTGTTATTTTGATTATTTTTATATACTTATAAACCAAAAAAATTTACAAAGTAGCTTCACTCTAGACAAAAAAAACCGAGAATAATTTTAACACAACATTTAATGTAACAATATATTTTATTGATAATAACTGTTTAATGAAAACATTTCATTTACAACAATTCGCTTGTAATTTCGCTCGGCAAATTTCAATAAATGTGTGAGTTTTATGAAAATTCGCTGAAATAATGTAAACGTTCATATATTGTTTACTAGCGACCTTAACGACGCTTCACCCGTTTTTACTTGTTGTTTATAATTATATAAAATTATATAAAATACAATCTATTTAAATATTTTATATAATTTGGCTATTAAGCCAAATTATATAAAATATTTAAATAGATTGTAGCATGTTCTGTTGTATAAGCTATATTACTGTTAAGTTTCACCTAAATTTGTTTAGTATTCATCCTCACAAACTATCACATTTCCGCTTTACGCTTTATCTCGCACACAGCAGGGTAGGTAAAGGGAACCTAGTGTCAAGAAACTCCGTTCCCCGCTTTCTGCTGAATTCTGGAGGCATTGCGTGTTGAGTGGCGGAACTCAACGATGCGCTTTGCCTCGACACCAGAGCGAAGAAATGGAAATATAAATTTAAGTAAATATTTCATCTCCTCGAGTGGGGGACGACCCACAACCAGTCGGTTTTACAGTCACACATTGTGCCGCTGCGCCACAATTGGCCTTTCATATTTAGTTTTATAATATCCTGGCCTAGCATATTTAATTTTATAAGTGCTTATTTTAAAATAATATTTTATCTTAACATTAATAATAAAACGTAATTACAGAGAAGTAAGAAAAGAGAATAAATTAATTTATATTTCTATTTCTTCGCTCTGATGTCGAGGCAAAGCGCGGCGTTGAGTTCTGCCACTCAACACGCAATGCCTCCAAAATTTGGCAGAAAGTAGGGAACTTAGTGTCTTAACTCTAGGTTCCCTCTGCCTACCCTGCTGTGTGCGGGATATAGCGTGAAGCTAACATAACACATAAGAAAAGAGAGTAAGAGACAGAAATAACGAAGAAGTTGGATATAGTGCTTCCTGATGATATTGGCTGAATACAGAAATAGGCTCTTATAATGAAAAGGAAAGTGTTTATTGCGATATTAAAATATAAATAGATATTGATACAATATTTTTTTATAATTTAATAAAAAATATATGCACTAAGATTTACTTACTCACTATACCTTTAAAACAAAGCCTAATGGATAACTTCGGCCCGTATTTACTAATCGTTCTCAACTCTGCGATCGCTCTTGAGATTACTAAACAAACATCTCAAGATCGATCTCATAATTGACTGAATCTAATAGATTTCTATATATCTATCTATTTACCTAATTTGATTGCTTCGCTATAGTATGTGGATGCAAAATCGAAATGGTACTTCCCATCGACTAATCTAGTATGTACGTAAAGGTCCAACTAAATGTATTTCAATTTAGGCGTATTATGTGTCGTAATGGTATTGCAACACTTTGGAGATGGAGCTCTCTTCGCCACTTGATAGTACTAGCCACCAGCATCACTTTAAATGTAAACGTAATGCAATTAGAAGTTCAAAGTGAACTGAAATTTTGTAGGAAATTTCACTTTGACAGTCTTAATTTGGTGTAAGCGTGAGGACCTTTATATGTTTATTATTTGAAATTTTATTAAATTTTCAAGCATATGATCTAGCTGGCTCGTGGCGCATACCATATACTAAGACTAAATTAAAAAAAAACAGAATTTTCCTACTGATATTACAAAATTTGAACGTGTCGTCGTTAGTTTTTCGTTGCCCTGAATGAATTTAGATGAAACTTTCAAATAACTCAATTTATACATCAGAATAACAAAAATAATATAATTTGTGTACAGATTTTGTATATACTAATGAGTAAAAACGGGTGAAGTCGCGTTTGTGTCGCTAATAATATATAAAATACTCACTAATAAAAATGAAGGGGACAGAATGTCTTGATACTAGGTTCCCTTTACCAACATTGCCGTCTGTCACATGTGGACAGCATCAGGCTATTTACTATTTGTTTTAAATAAGAAAATGTAAAATAATTACATTTGAAATATAAAAAAAAACGCTGACTAGCAAGTATCCTAGTTTATAGTAGATTACTAGTGAACATTGTTAACATTACAAAAAAAACTATCAAAATATTAAAAAAATTAAATTAAACATAATAAATATTCTCTTATAAAACTAAGGGCTCTCAAAAAGTCGCCATTCCTCGAATACCAGAGAGCGTCTGGCTGGCCTTATGCTTAATAAGCTATAGACTTATTGAGTACAATTAGAGTCCATTATTTAGTAATCCATTTTTGTTATGAAAATTTAAGATTAAACAACATATGTCGTTATTATAGATTAATGTGGTACTTTGACCAAATAGTTGCCAGGATTACTCTTGACCCAGCCAGGTGGTGGTTTGGGTATTGGTACCCACTCCTTAACCTCGGCAGGTCCCCACATCCTCTTCCATACGGCTACGTATATCTTCTTCTCTTGCCAAGTTTTTACCCATCGTGGTTTCCAAATGAACTTCTTCTTCCAAATCCCTTGGAATTTATTGGTTTCGTGATAGTGTGATGACCTATCGCTAAAGGAAACAATAACATTTATAGTAAATTTTTACATTTTTAGTTTCTGTCCATGAATATATCTATTATGTACCTAAATGTGTATAATAGGTGTTAATTCTCATATATACATTCAGTCTATATAATACTAATGCAGATAACGATTATTATTGTTCATAATACAGTATACAAGCCAATAATCCTTACTCCTAAGCCGTCGTGGCACCGAAGAACAAGCGTGTATCTGTAACGCGAGCGTCCTGGGTTCGATTTCCACTCCTCGGAATTAATTATTATTATTAATTCCGCGCAGCGTTGAGTTTCGGTACTCAACTTACACTGTCTCGAAAGTTTCGCGACTTCTCTCTACCTTACCTATCCTGCTATATGGGAATACAGCGTGAAGACTAAGCCCCAGCATATGCTGTAATGAAAATTTAATTCCACGACTCTCGGCACAACAGACCGTTTGTACTACAACACAACAACAGCCTTATGCCATTTCCGATAAACAGAGTCAGTGTCAATACACTCCGTTCTTCATTTTTCGTCCGAATGTGACATTGCGTGTTGGATAGTGGAAAAAAAGTCCCAATTTTGCCGTGTGTGTGACAAAATACAAATAATCCAAACTCCCAAGTCATCGAACCCGCAATCAACGAAATAAATATAAATTAAGCTAAATAATAAATTAATGCATGGCCGCCCAAATAAACGAAATATGTAAATATATTTACTTTAATTCACGTGAGAATTCAATAACCACTCAACATTTGCGTGTAACGCTTTTAATTATTAATATCGAAAAGTGTTAACATTATTATTAACTTAAAATGGTGAACTGAAAGAGGGTAATAAATTATTGATAATTATATGTATTAAAAAATATTAAATTTGAGCAGTTGACAATCAACAAAAGAACAACTGTTTAGTTAGGCAAACGCGGTCATTATAGGTTCCATTTCCACTCTGGTAGCAAGATAAAGCGCGGCGTTCAGTTCCGCCACTCAACACGCTGTGTTCCGAAAATTCGGCGAACACTGGAGAACAGAGTGTCTTAACCATAGATTACCTCTGCCTGCCCAATACTACATGTGGAACACAGCGTAAAGCTGTAAAAAAAATCGATCTGCAAAGTAAGTAAATACTGCACTGGCCGTATTGTTTAAACTGCATTAACAAACAACTCTATTTTAAATGCATAGTGATGTCTTCTAAAATATCTAGTTCATAAGTAAATAGTTGTAAATAGTTGTAAATAGTTGTAAATAGTTGTAAATAGTTGTAAATAGTCGT
Source organism: Heliconius sara (assembly GCA_917862395.2). NCBI lineage: Eukaryota > Metazoa > Arthropoda > Insecta > Lepidoptera > Nymphalidae > Heliconius > Heliconius sara. The sequence continues at coordinate 12,879,360 of OU860800.1, read as the reverse complement.
AAATAGTTGTAAATAGTTGTAAATAGTTGTAAATAGTTGTTAATAGTTGTTCATAAGTTAATTGAGGCCAGTCGTGGCGCAGCGGCACGAAGTGTGACTGCAAAATCTGGTTGTGGGTTCGATCCCCACTCGAGGAGATGAAATATTTACTTAAATTTATATTTCCATTTCCTCGCTCTGGAGTCGAGGCTAAGCGCGGCGTTAAATTCTGCCACTCAACATGCAATGCCTCCAGAATTTGGCAGAAAGTGGGGAACTGAGTGTCTTAACCAGGTTCCCTCTTCCTACCCTGCTGTGTACGGGATACAGCGTGTTGCTGTATAATCATTATATTAAATTCTGAAACAATATATTGTATAGTATGCAATCTTTAATGACCATATTGCAAGTTAACACTAGGTTCCCTCTGCCTACCCTGCTGTGTGCGGGATACAGCGTGAAACTGATTTAATTTTATTTTTATAAGTAAATAGTTCACGGAAACTAAATGATCTTTAATTTAAGAGACGAATGTGCAAAATGTGAGTCGACTAGCGCACTATGGAGCTCTGCCTCGGATTGGATAGTAAATACAGTTAGGTAAAACAAAGTGAGGCATCAGAATCATCTGATTAAAGGAATTGTTTACAGCTTCACGGTGTATCCGGCACACAGCAGGGAAGACAGAGGGAACCTGGTGTTAAGACACGCCGTTCCTCATTTACCGACAAATTCTGGAGGCATTGCGTGTTAAGTGTCGTACTTAACTATAGTTACCGTTACTGCACCAGAAGAAATGAAAATATTAAATATTTCATTTCCTCGAATGAAAATCGAACCCACAAGCCATCGCGTTTACAGTCACGCTTTTTGCCCCAAAACCACGACTGACCTCATTAGTAATTGTATAAGGACTATTATTATAGAATAGTAGCCGTTATTGAGGGGTTCGATTTCCACTCGAGGAAATTCTTTCAACGCGCAATGTCTCGATAATTGGGCGGGTAGTGAGTAACGGAACGTCTTAGCACTAGTTACCCTCTACCCTCTTGATGTATTCAAAACACCAAATAATACTAAAAAAACTATTTAGATCACTATTACAGTTAAAGAGACTAATTGGACGATAGTTTAGTGGTAAGTAATATAGGATTGTGGTTCAAATTAACTCACGGTGCAAGCGAAACCATAACTTTTTCTATACACATTTAATTTAACGTATTTATTTATAAAAGTTAACCAGCACCACTGTACAAACATATATTGATAAATTAATTCACGGTGTATCCCGCACACAGCAAGGTCGGCAGAGGAAACCTAGTGTTAAGACACTCCGTTCCCTACTTTTCGCCGAGTTCTGAAGGCATTGCCTATTGAGTGGCGGAACTCAACGCCGCGCTTTACCTCGACACCAAAGCGAAGAAATGAAGTATCGAGTGAGGATCGAAGCCACTACCACTCGATTTTACAGTCACACTTAGTGCCCCTGCCACGACTGGCCTCGTAACACATATTGATGTAATTTGAATACCGAAGCCATAACACATAAAGTACCTACCTACCTACCTACCTACCTACCATACAAATACCTACACACAATTTAATTTTGATTATTCGAAATCAACATGGCATAATCATATTAAATTCTCTTTGAGCACTGCGATTCTAGAACAAAGGCCCTTAGGCCACGTCCAACACAATACCGCCAAATAAACTGGTAATAAAGTTAGTGGCTGGGCTATTGATAGAAAATTGTGTTTCATATGCAAAACATGCTCGGAAACCACACGTGTTTTGAGCGTACTGTTATTTATTATACTAATTTGCTATATTTTATTATAGTCATTTCGAGTTTTGTAAAAGAAATGTTTAAATAAATAGAGGAAGCAATTTTGATTGAAAATCTGTCCCAAAGACAAAGTGCGGCGTTCAAATCCACCATTCAACTCGCAATGTGTCTAATTCGGAGTGCCTTAACACTCAGCACTCTCTGAACTCTCTTTAACCTCCAAAACGAGTTGTTATCTGAACAGCTATCACATACACCCCGTAAGACGACTCCTTTACAACAAGCCGTATCATTTATTTTGTACTTACATTGGTGAATTAATAGACACCTGGCCTTTTTCTTGCATCTCTTCGCCGATATTTGAGTGAATCTGTACTGATACAGCAAATATGATAATAATCTGTAAATATAAATCAATAATAATTATAAGGCCAGATTGAGGCACAAAATGTGACTGTGAAATCGAATGGTTTTGGGTTCGATCCCCACTCGAGGAAATGAAATATTTATTTACATTTATATTTTCATTTCTTCGGTCTGGTTTCAAGGCAAAGCGCGGCGTTGAGTTCCGCCACTCAACACGCACTGCCTCCAGAACTCGGCGGAAAGTGGGGAACTGAGTGTCTTAACACCAGGTTCCCTCTTCCTACCCTGCTGTGTACGGAATACAGCGTGTTGCTGTATAATCATTATATTAAATTCTGAAACAATATATTTTATAGTATGCAAACATTAATGACCATATACGACAGTACAGTCAGTACAAGTTATAGTTATGAGTTCGATTTCAACTTGATAAATATTTATATTTTTATAGTTAACCACTACTTAACATCTGATATATCTAAAATATCCGAACAAAAAAGAATATCCTGAAAAATTTCGCCCAAAATTCTTAAATAAATTGGGAAACGCTTGAAACGTCACGTTCCACACATTTAGCTAAGACACCTGTTAAAACACAAGCACCAATCAGGCGAATCAATTTCTGAAAAAGTCCAATATACAGCGGCGATGGTTTCGAACGGAACGTTCACATTTCATTGTTGTAGGTATACTTGCATTTGTTTTTTGTAACTAACATAGTGGTTCGTGAACCTGTTCGATAGATATCCAGTTAGATAGCAAAGTAAATACAATTCGATATACTGCAGCTTACACTATTGATTTATAAGATCCACCAACAGAATATACACAGTACGTGAATATAACATAATAATAAAAAAAATACATTGCAAACTGTTATTCCCTTTACAGGTAGACACAACATGCACTACAATAATATACTTTTTGTTTACATTTTTCTTAATATCTTTAAAATTACTGTTAAACAAAATTTTATTGTTCCATGAGAAAAAGAAAAAAAACAAAAAAAAAAAAAAAAAAACAAAGTAATGGGATTTAACAACACATAAGAACTATATATATATATATATATATATATATAGATATATATATATATATATATATATATATATATATATATATATATATATATATAGATATATATATATATATATATATATATATATATATATATATATATATATGTATATATATGTATATATATATATATATATATATATATATATATATATATATATATATATATATATATATATAATACAAAACGACAAACATAACAACTGAACAATAAATTATCGGAACGAGATAATGGCAAATAAAATAACAATATAATACTCATATTAAATAAACAGTAAGTTGTAGTACAACTTACTGTTTACTTAATATGAGTTTAGCTTAATTAATAATGTAAATATCTTAAAAAAATATTTTTGGGGTTTTGTATACGTCACTAGAAATAGCTCAATTCACTTCATTTAAACCGTCCGTTAAAACAATTGGTTTTAAAAAGATTCACAATCTTTAATCCATTATACACTAAGGTATAGGTAAGGTATGAGGCCTGTCGTGGCCTAGGGACACAAAGTGTGACTGTAAAACCGACTGGTTGTGAGTTCGATCCCCACTCGAGGAGATGAAATATTTATTTATATTTTCATTTCTTCGCTCTGCGGCGTTGAGTTCCGCCACTCAACACGCAATGCCTCCAGAACGGAGTGTCTTAACACCACGTTCCCTCTGCCTACCCTGCTGTATGCGAGATACAGCGTGAACCTGTTTTTTTACTAAGTTATTATAACTCCAAATATGGGGCACCTACCAGCTTTGTTAAATTCATTTTAAATTTACTATATAAATTAACAATATTATAGTTCACCGTACAGAAACCACGTTATCACACTGATGATGTATTTGCTAATAATGCCTTTTATAGGTGTATCTTATTTGGCATTTAGCCAGGGCTGGTCAAGCTTACTCCTATTGTTACTTCTAAAGTCTACAAATTAATTATTTTCAGTTGAATTTACTATAGCAACAACTATTAGTTTATTTTTATATTAATTTCTAAGAAAATGTGTAATTTCCTTCAATATCTTAAAAGTAATTTTGTATTTAATTTCAATGAAATTCAATGAAAACTGTTGCTTCGTTTTGTCGAACTAGAAGAACTGATCGAAAAATATATAAAGAAAAGTTAGAAAAGGTAAACGAATATTTTATCTTTTTTAATTAATAGATTCTAAGAAAGGCTTACTCATAAATTTATGCTATTTTTAACCGTCATGCGAGTGCAAGGTATCTTATATTATAAACGGGAGCTTCGGGAATTCCCAGACAATATTAAATATTATAAACTTGACAAGTTGAAGTTCAGGTGAGTATGCTCATTTTGTATGAAACTAGTTAATTTTGTATGAAATTAGTTAATTAGAAAGTTTGTGAGTATTTTTCATAACTGTAGGTCCACGGAAGCGAACCAAATAAAATTAGGGTTCCTTTTTTTCGTTTTGAGGTACGGAATCCTAAAACACAGAATGTTTACTTCCACCATAGTCGGAGAGTGGAGAAAGAAATAGGTAGGTACAAGCATTTGCCTCCCTACTTGCAAGAAGTATTACTTTTGTACTCAATGGGAAGTAGGGCTAAATGTAAAAACATGAATCTCAATTGTTTTTCCATTTATTCTAAACATTAGATCTCATACATGTTTGTATTCTAGACTATAAATCCTAGATCGATCAGTTAAAACGATCAGTTAAAATGTTATTATATATATAGTTTTATTATAACTATACATATAATAAAATTTTAACTGATCGTTATTTGTACATACAATATATGTATATGGGAAAATATATTATTGAGGGATTTTATCCATGTAATAATTTTAATTTTTAATTAGTTTTTCTGTTCTTCTTTTAATTAGCCTTTACCGATTTAAGTATAGTTTTCACTATTGTATTAAGTTGTCTCAATAAAGTATTTGGTTTGACAAAATTGCTACAAAAAAAAATATTATTGAATTGGCTGAAACTTTAGTTTTCAATGTATGGATATTGTCTTTAAAGTGATAATGGTAATAGAAAACTAATAAATTACTGCGTAGATCGAAGAGCAAAGCCGCGATCGGGTCGCTAGTATATTATATAGAAACTGATAAGAGATAAAAGCGTAAAGTTTCTTCGGAGCTACACCTGTCCGTCCCTATGTTCCGGTTCCATTCACATCCGGATTCATCTTCAGTCGCGAACAAACATTCTGTTCGGGAGCAAATTGAAAAGATTGTTTGTCGATTGAATGCGTTTTCAACTTGTTGCAATATTGGTACCTAGTTCTTTTCGAAATCCATTTAGTCGTAGAAATCCTAACGAAGTCGTCTATTTTGGATCTTGAAATTGTTATCCTCATAAATGGAAAAGGTAGAACGTGCGACGTAATAATATCTTTTATTTAGCAAAGATATAAAAAAAATTACGTAGGGACTTGAAACCGCGCCTGCCGCGCGCTAAACCATACGTAATCATCCAGCTAGGTCGAAATTTTTATAAGCTTGTTACAACTTATTTATATTGTTAGCATCTTTGTAGGGAGATTTTTACAAATAAAAAAAATTACTAAGTATTATCGTCTGGCAAGAGATTAAAACTGTTATTCCTCACGTAGGAAAGAAAAATACTTATTTAGAAAATATATAAAAATTCTAAATTTATATTTACTTAAGAAAAAATCTCTTATAAAGTTTTGCGTAATGTGATCAATTTGTGGTTATTTTTCTATGTATTACTAAAGAGATAAAATGAATAGAATGAATGTATACTTTCTTACTTACACGTGTTTCTCGCATTTCAAAAGATATTTAAGCAGAACCTAGTATTAGAAGCAATCGTTTAGAACTTTGCGTTTAATTTCAAGATATTACGTATTGAGTGGCGTAAAATAGCATACTGTACCCACTGAGTTCCTCCATTAAATGTGCATTCTGTATTTTCTAGTTAAGCACATGTTGTCTGAGTTACTACAGTCGATATATTTATAATGAATATTCAGTTTCAGTTTATAGACATTTATTCTCAATAAGACCTAAGCCACTTACTTGAGAACAATACTTTAAAATACAATAGTTCAGTTGTCGTTGTCAACTGTTATATTTAAGTTTACATAAATAACTTATAATAATTATAGATAAAGTTATTGTGACGAAATAGTAAATTTTATACTTACTTAACACATTGCTAATAATTATCGTGGACGTAATTCGCCAATTGACATTTAAATGTGTTAAATGAGTTAACATTTTTTATATGTGATGGTACTTTATTATAAAATTGCGCTCCTTCGAAAGTTATCATTTTTTTACCGTAATTGGTTCTTGTTCTGGGCAGCACCAATAGACTAGCTCGGCATTCACGAATAGAACGTCCACTAACATTTTGTATTTTAGTAAAGGATATATTGCTATGTACGGTTTTATTAAGTATTTTACGTATGTAGATACAGATGTTGTAAACGTACAATTGGCGAATTGTCATTATTCCTGTATTTTTATAAATATTCTTGGTTGATGCTAATCGTGGATAATTAAATATTAGTTTAATGCATTTGTTTTGTGCTCTTTGTACGTTTGATAGTTTTGTTTTGGCGACACTACCCCAGACCTCAACCAGATATAGCAAATGTGGCTTGACTAGCGTATTATAAATGACGTATCGCATTCTACGCGGTATACACCTTACAATGTTACGTAGCGATCCCAGGACCGCCGAAATTTTATTTAATATATGATTCAAATGTGCGTTCCATGACAATGTGCTATCCATAATTATTCCTAGGTATTTTTCAGAGGTTTTTTGTTTTATTGGGAGATTATTAATAACGAGCGGTTTGTGCAAGGAAATAGGCTTATTTTTAGCTTTAAAAATTATATAGCATGTTTTAGAGATATTTATAGATAGAAGATTATATTGAAACCATGTATATAGCTTGTTTAAGTCTTCTTGAGCTTGTGCAATTATAGTGGCCATAGATGATCCAAAGTAAAATAAACAGGTGTCATCCGCATAGAGTGTTAGATGCCCATTTAGCCCAATTTCAGTGATATTATTTATATAGATTAAGAACAGTAGTGGGCCTAATATTGAGCCCTGTGGAACTCCGTAATTTACATGAACAGTACTACTTTGATATTTGTTATTACCCATTTTCACTACTTGAAATCTATTATGTAAAAAAGACTTAAACATATTTAAGGCCATGCCAGTGATGTTTAATGCTTCCAATTTTTTTATAAGTAGGGTATGACTAACTGTATCGAAAGCCTTTTTTAGATCAACAAAAATCCCTAAAACATATTTTTTATTATCAATATTGGATCTAATTTTAGTAACTAAATCAATCATTGCAGACAGTGTATTGCTTTTTGGTCTGAATCCGTATTGTCTTTCGGAAATTAAGTTCATGGAATCCAAATAAGTTTCTAACCGATTGTATATTATTTTTTCTAATAATTTTGATAGGACAGGTAAAACGGAAATTGGCCGGTAGTTGCCTGGGTCCGTTGTAGACCCAGATTTATAAATTGGGGTTACCTTCGCGACTTTTAGCGTATCAGGAAACTTGCCCTGAGATAAAAGTTTATTAAAACATTCAGTTAATTTAGGTGCTATTATATGTTTTATGCACTTCAAACATTTTGTACTTACTCCGTCTATACCTGTACTGCAATTAGAATCTAGATTATCAATTAATTTTAGGATTTCCAAGGAAGTGCATGATTTGAAAACAGCTAACTCATCAGTTAATTGAGGTACTATTTTAGGGAGGGCTTGGGTGGTATTGTTATGAAATTGTTTAGGTATCTTATCTGCTAACTGTGACCCTATTGTGGCAAAGTAATTGTTAAAGGTTTCACATATGTCAGTTGGGTCAGAAATCTGTATAGAGTTAACTACTAATTTTGGAGGTGTATTGTTAGATCTGATTTTATTTACTGCTAGAGAGTTAATTAAATTCCACATTCTTTTCGGATATTTAGCGCATTTTATAAACTCTTTATAGTAGTAAGAGTTTTTTGTGTCTTGAATTTGTTTAGCTACTTGATTTTTTTTTAGCATAAAATTTTTCTGTAAATCATCATCGTGGGGAAATTTAAGGCATTCTGCCCATAATACGTTACGTTGATTAATTTCGTTAATGATGTGTTTATTAATCCAATCGTTTTGAGGTGTGTTTAATATTTTGGTTTTGAGAATTTTATTTGTTTGTATACATGATATTAATTTATTTTCAAATTGCATATAATCATTACTTAATTCATGGAAATTTACGTTTTCTATTGCTTTATACAGATTTTTGTAATTAGTCGCTTTATATTGTATTCTTATTTTTTGTGGAGGTTTAATTTTCTTAAGTTCTATATATATTTGTTTGTGATCAGACATTGTTGAGTTAATTAATGCCATGTGGTATTTGTCGTTCGTTAAATTCGTAGTTACGTGATCTAAAATTGACTTCTTAGTAGTAACTTCTCTAGTGCAGTATTTTTTAGTTATTTTATTTAGTATGATATGACCAGATTCTTTAAGTAAGTTTTTATATAGTTTAGAATGATTATCTTTAGCAAGCAGGTCAATGTTAAAGTCTCCGAATACTAAGGCTCTTTTCCGTTGTTGTAATTGGGATCCATATACTTCGAGAAAGTCCCTAGAGTTAGTGTCCCCAGGTTTATATATTACTCCGATATCTAGTGAATACCTTTCTAGTTTAATCCACAGATAATTATTTCCGCCCGAGTAGGTTGATTCTATTAGAGAATGATTCAAATCATTGTGGATGTACGCCGATACTCCTCCTCCTCTGGAATCGGTCCGGTAGTTATAATAGTGAGAGTAGTTATCAATCTTCAATTGCAAAGCTTGTATTTCGGAAGAGATCCAGGTTTCTGTTATAAGAATAGCATGTACAGTGGTTGGCAACGATCGTAAAATACATTTGAGTTCATCTAATTTGCCTTTTTTTCGAATGCTGCGTGCATTTAAGTAGAAAAAAATCAGTCGAGATTTACTGGTCTGCAAATTATTGTAGTTATCTATGATTTGATATGTATTATTTTCTGAGATCAACACGTTTGGATTATCTAAAATTTTAAGTTTTTTGATGATTGTTTAATTATTGTGGGTGTTCCATTAATGTATTTAATAGTTAGGTCAGTTTCACCACCATCTTGACGACGCACTAATTCTTCTTGGATGTATTTTAAAAACTTTTGTTGAGCCGGAGTCTGGTCTGAGAAGAGTTTAATAGGCCCTGGTATCTTATTTTTGTTCCGTAAAAGATTTTTTGCAGGCGTTGAAGTGTCATAGCATACTTTGACGCGACGAGCTCTTCCCTTTGAGTACTTGCCAAGTCGGAAGACTTTGACTGGCTTCGGTAGGTTACTATCCACCGTCGATAATAGTTTTATAACTTCAGTCTCGTCTTTAGATACTCCTGACGGAATACTAATGGCATCTTGCTCGGGCAATCCCACGATTATAATATTTTTTTCTCTGTTCGTACGGTCTTGTATTTCCTTCATGATTTGCTCATTCAGGCTTAGCTGATTTTCATTGATCATACCAGACGATGGAGAGTTTTTTAGTGTATCTAATTGAGATTGTAGCTGTTTAATTACATTTTCTCCTGAGGAGACTTGTTTATGCAATTTAGATACCTCACCTTTCAGGTCAATTTGCTCTTCAGTGATAGCAGATGTAGATGCCTTGATTTCATTTATTTGTGTTACATTGCTGCGCGCTAAGGTCATAATCTGTTCGTTACTTGCCTTCAATTCAACAATTTCCGTCTTCACTTCAGCTATGCTTTTTTGCATTTTACTCATGATCTGTTCGTTAGAATCCACATACTTCTCTAGAAGTGAACTTATACGAGATAATTCCGATCGAACCTCCTTCATTTCTATAGAACATCCGCACTCATTTTCGGGTAAGAATTTTCTCTTACGAAACGTTATCTGTGCATCATGTGCAGCTGCCATTGTGCTTAATTTCGATAAATCCGGCTGCGACACGCTGGTACCAGAAACAGGACTAATAGGCAAAAGATTCTGACCGGGAGGCGATCTTTGTACGCTCATTTTTGGTGCAATATAGTAATAAAGCAATATGAAGAAAAAATGTGTTAGCTTTTATTATCGTTACAACCAAGATGCGCAGGAGCGCGCTATGCCGCATTCAATTTATAGTCGGTTAACGACTTACCGTAGCCGGCCGTATCTATTGTATAAGTTCGAGCGAGTTGAAAAATAGCAACTATCTTGTTCTCGCGGGGGTGAGCCGCGTTGCAGCGGTGCAGCAGTTCGGAGTCCAGTCCTAGCGATGCACCTTTCACTTTTAAAATGTACACAACTTTTTGTTTTATTTTGTCACTGTTTAGTATTATTTTAGCATAAAGATGATTTATTGATTTCTAATTAAACTTGACACACGTCTACTTCGGTTGGACTGACAACGACGAATATTAATGAATTAAATTAATATTTTTTTATTTTTAATTTAAATACGGTACCCTATCAATTGCCGGAAAGAGAAAATGTATTTATGTAGTCGTTTTACATAGAAAAAAAAATCTTTTATTATCTTTTTATTACTATTTTGAACTAATGTTCACTTGATTGCTTTACCCTTGCTAGGGTCATTTTCTATTACACACACGCACAAATAACTATTTATTTAAAATTTTAAAAAAGAATCATTAAAACTACACTTTTTAGTAGTTTAAAAGAGTGATATAAATTATTGCGATTTTTCGCTTTCAGTACTTTACCTAGGGACCATTCTATTTATTCGCTTCGTAATCAAAGTGCCTTGGGTACTTCCCATGGATCTAAAATTATGAAATATGGGAACAAGGATTTGTAGTATAAAAACAGGAAAAAATGCAAGAAATGAAAATTTATATTATATTACAGATATTAGTAAAATCTTTAAATTGTAATTCATCCCATATAAAATGAATGCATACTGTCGCAAAGTTAAGTTTTGTCAATTGTACTTCCCGTTGATTTACAATCCCGAAATAGGCAAGATACCATCGGTGGGCGAGACCGACGCGCACTTGACCGATTTTTTTATCATAGCAACGAACACGGCAATTGGGTGTCAGTGAGGAAAGCTAGCAGAGGCGAAGAAGAGTTTGTAAATCAAGTAAAATAAAAACAGATTATTTTTGTTATTATGTTGTTTACTGTACATTATGATAATAAAGATATCGTTGTTAATCGCTTTTAGGTTACCTAATACCTAAGGAGATATCTCTTAATTTCTTTAACTCTTCGAATAGTAGTTTTTCAACAGAATTATAAAAAATGTAGTATAAATAATTCCAAAGGAATCTTTACATTGCGACCTGTAATTTAACCGTCAATGGTAGTAAATTAAGATGCATCGCGGACCATACAATGGATGCTATCCATAATAAAATATATCGTATACTCCAACGACATATATTATTAATTTCAACCACTGCAATATAGAAAAATAAACACTAAACCAATATAATAAGAGCTAAAATAGCATAATATAATAATTTCTTAAACTGACACTCAGTAAATATTTTTATTTATGGTACATACAAAAGGATTGTATGTATGTATGTATATAAATTTAAATTATTGGCGTATATTTCTTATGTAACTTATAGTACTTATACTTTGTCGGGAACGCACGTCTCTATTATACAATAAGGAAAGTGACCTATCTGCGATGCATCACGTAAATTTACGTGTGATCGATGCTTCCTCCTTGATAGAAACAAAATGATACATAATAATTGTTAGAGTAAAATTAACGTAAGATTGAGGTTATTGAGGTTGTCGTGGCTCAGAGGCACGAAGGTCTGACTGTTGTGGGTTCGAAGGGAAAGAATTATAATTTATTAATATAAAAAGCTCGGCTTTGAGTTCCGCCACACAACACTTATTGCCTCCATAATTTAACAGAAAATGGTCAATGGAGTGTGCTAACGCTTGGTTCCCGCTGCCTACCCTGCTGTGCGCGGGATACAGCGTGACGCTAAAACTAAAAAAAAGATTATGTTTGGATGATTTATGTAGATATTGTATTATGCCCAATATTCATCAGTAAATGGCAACGAACTTGTCGAATTTAACGAACGATGAAGTTAGAAATTTTCAGCTTATAAAGTTTCACAGTTTCACCTTTACTGCTACTACAATTTTACCAATTTTGGCGAGATTCTCCCTAATTATTCAAAAATACCTGGCGAAGAGCACCAACCAGCTGCGTTTTACCTGGACCACTTTTACTGAAATTTAGTATTTCACAGAAATATAATATCTCCAATGTCTTCTAAAATATAAATTTTAATTATATATTAAATATTTTAAACTGCAATAAATATAGAGCGAATAAAACGTCTACGTATAACTATTTATTAAAATTATTTGTACTTAATTCTACTTTTTTTTTATCCTAACAAGATATCCCTTAACATAACTGATAAAAATATTTTAAAGAATAATCTTTTACAACCAAAGTGGTGGTGGTACCTATGAAAAAAAATAACCGACATACCATGTTGATTAAAATACACTACTTCCGCCTACAACTGCCGTAGGTACCTACATTTTTAGGATTCCATACCTTTTGAGAAAAAAAGGAAGAGAACCTATATGAGAAGAGAACCTTATAAGATCACTTTGTTGTCCTTCAGTCTGTCTGTCTGTTTGTCAAGAGCCTTTATCTCAGGAATGCTAGGAGATATCGATTTGTCGTTCATACCGTATACTTAGATCTACGGTCCCTTGATTTCCTGAAAAGATCGTGACCGTCTATCTTGCAAAAAATGCGTATTTTGACACTATAAAGAGAATCAAAATTGATAGGGCACTTCCGCTTGACCTAGAATTATAAAATTTGGCAGCTAGCATTTACAATTATAACTACATATTTGTGATTAAATACTAAAAAATATTAGGCTTAAAAGTGGGGCACAATTTGATACTCAAGCCGCTAGTTCAAGTGAAGTATTAGATGAAAGGGCTCTCGCCAAGCTAAGTTTGAGTTTCAGAAAAAACTCGAGACCTCCAATTTTTGTACGGAACCCTCCCTCGGTGGGCGCGACCGACTCGCACTTATCCGGTTTTTAATACTTACAATTGATTCGTTTACCGAGGTAGGCAAAGAAAAGCTGTAACATTCTATTCGTCTGCTCATTTTTCAGAGTTTGGTTTTTTAAGATCTGTTTATCAGCTTCACGCTTTATTTAAGAGTTTTTTTAATACAAAATATATCTGAGTGGGAATTAAACCCACAAATATCGTCTGAGCATTTTTTAACTATCTTTATAAGTTAGTTATGGCCGCCCGCAACATCTACTTTTTATCAGCTTCACGCTGTATGCCCCACACAGCAGGGTAAGCAGAAGGAACTTAGTATTATGACACTCCACACTTTCTGTCGAATTCTGAAGGCATTGAGTGTTGAGTGGCGGATCTCAACGCCGCTTACTTACTAAAACCTTTGCTATGTTCCTTCGATTCACCACCCCTTGTGATGGTAACTTGCACTTAACGGACAAAACAGAACGTATTTCTAAGATGTTCTCCGTTCTTTGACTCCGTTCTTTGCTTTCTACTCAAATTGGACTTACTGAGTGTCAAGTTGCAAGTCAAAGCCACGGTTTGTATTACGGGTGCGAGTAAATAATAATTATTTCCCAGAGTGGAGATCGAAATTGTGTCACGACGGCCTAAATTTTCAATGATATTATAATTTATCAAATACAATTGGTCACCATACAACTTTAACTGAGGTGGCATTTAATTTATTCTTAAAATTTTGATTTAAAATTTGCATAAGTCAATGGAAAATGTCGATAGCACTAACAGTTGAACAATCTTTACGGAGGCGATATTTCATTATTTCTTATAGTTTAGTTGGACTTAATAATCCAAGTAAACTATAAGAAATAATGAAATATAGTGTTTCAGCAGATTTTCAAATCCTCAATGCTTAAAGTCAATGGAAAGTATCAATTAAGATAAACAAATTTTGCTAATAAATGCATTATATTTTTGTTAACTCATTTAATTATGTCGTATTATTTATCTAGACCACACTACAACCACATAGTTGTACGAGTACATCAGGTGTGCTAGTCTTCAAAATAATATGTAGGCTAGACTCTGATGAGGCATAATAGTTGTAAAAGAATCATTCAAATCCGTTCCGCAGTTCAGAAGATGTTGAAAACAAAAATGAAACAAACAAACTAATAAACAGACACAAATTCGAGTTCCATCAGGTTTTCTAAATCACATTACTATATTTAAACTATAGACACAGTTTTCTTGCTATTGCATTAAAGTATAGATAATAATAGTCAAAACCAGAGCAGAAATACCTTTAAAAGTTTCGTAACGTTACGCAGGTATCGTTATAAGATAAATAATGTTACCATATTAAACGTTATATTTAACATATGTTATCGTTAAGTATGGGAACCGTTAATCTACACTATCGCTTGGTAGCGTTAAAATGGTATTGTTACGAGCTAGTTTCGTTGCCGTCACTTTCGTCTAATTACAAAAGTATGTATGTAGACTGGTTCAAGGTTAAGGGAAGGGTGCCAAAATGCAATAGAGGAAACTACATTCAAATTGGTTTTTTTTTTGAAAAAATACTTACAAACAAACAAATGGCAACCCTAAGTTTTTAATAATTTTCACATAAAAAATCTTAAGTGCACACACATTTTATACTTATTAAAATACGAACGTAATTTAATGCATTAAATAAATAATTCAATCGCTAGTAGCTTATATAAAGAAGGCGTTCTGCATACATTTTTTTTAATATTGCATAAAAATAATTTAAATTAATAATATAAACATAACACACACGATCATGTTTGATAAAGTATAAAGCTATTGTATAAAGTGACGTATTCTGCTTTCATTGCACGAGCCAATTGGTTGGCTAGTTACGGAATTATGAAAGTGTATTCTAATACACAACAAACGAAGTGGCTACTGCGCTTCGACCGACACGGAGAAAACGACAACGTCGCCGAAAATAAGAAAATATTAGTATAATTCTTACCGTTACTTTTAACAAGAACGTTAAGACTTAACACAATTAATAACGTTATTATAATGTTAAGTTACTAGGTAACAGTACCAAATCGTAACGATACTCCATTTATCTGTATGGAACTACTGATAAGTAACGTTATTTTTAATGTGAATTGGTAACGTTGTCAAGCCCTGGTCAGAATAACTTTGGCAAAGACCTCAAAAGGACAAAAAGTAAGAGAAATTTCACTCTGTTCAATTTTATATTTGACTTTCGAATGATAAAGACAATTCTTACCTACTAAATACCATAAAGTAAAATTATTTATAGCAATAAAGTTCTTTATAGCGACATCTATACATATGTTAGTATATTACATCGTGACCGTTGCCCTCTAGTTTTGAAAATACCTACTATACAGGTGTAACGCCATGGACGGGTTAACGGTTATCTATCGGTAGAGGCCCATAGTGCCTATCCATTTTACCCCCATATATGTTAGCTGATTTTCAATGATTCAGAAAATATTTGAGAATTTGTGATTTTTAGGAAAAAACTGGATTCATGAAGACAGTTGAAAAATACAGCCTCGCTATTAAGTCTGCACTCGTGATTTTTTCTCAATGTAGCTAGATAGTCGGCATTCAGTATAATGTATTATTTCAAAACTATTGGCTTCATAATCTTGGAAATAACATGGAAACAAAACTAGTTTTAAAATAAGCTATATTTTGTCAAAAACTTTTAAGACTACCGAAAAAAATTACTGGTGATTTTTTACCACAAGTAATTATAAAAAACTATTTGTATTAGAATATAATAATATCTAAAAGGTTCATTCAGATAGCATAACGGAATAAAATGTAATATGAACCACTGAAAATAGGCTGACATATATGGGAGGAAAATCTATATGTACTAAAATCATTACTCATAGACAACAGTTTATCCGTCGATCGCATTACACCTGTATAGGCTAGTTTTAACACGAATTAAATATAAAACCTTACGTCTTAGAACTCTCGTCAAGGCACTCTATATTCTATTCTGAATATCTACGCATTTTGAATCAAAGACGTAACCAAATAAAGTTATTAGGCCAACATATAAAAATTGTTAAAATTATAAATATTAAGCATTTCCCTGAACGGACATCAAATTTACACATAGCATTTAGTCAGACACTTCATACAGTGAACACACGCCAAATACTGAACTGTGGCAGGATGGTATTATTTCATTTTTGTTTCGATTCCAAAATGTCTTTTTTATTGTTTGTTGCTTTTGTTTTGCGTTTGTTAATGTTTTTACAATTTTTCAGTGGATAGAAAATCATAGTGGTTTTTATGATATATTGTTCAGAACTATGTATTTAAATTAATTTATTTGTAGTGACATCTATGCCGGCTATGCTATGTATTGAGGCCGGTCGTGGCGCAGTGGCACAAAGTGTGACTGTAAAACGACTGGTTGTGGGTTCGATCCCCACTCGAGGAGATGAAATATTTACTTAAATTTATATTTCCATTTCTTCGCTCTGGTGTCGAGGTGAAGCGCGGCGTTGAGTTCTGCCACTTAACACGCAATGCCTCCGTAATTCGGCAGAAAGTGGGGAACGGAGTGTCTTTCACTACGTTCCCTCTGCCTACCCTGCAGTGTGCGGGATACAGCGTGAAGCTGATTTATTTGATTTTTTATCTATGCCAATTTTGAAATATTACGTCGTGACCGTTGCTCTCTTGTAAAATTGTAAAAAACTGTATTACATTAAATATGTGTCAGGAATATGGATAAAATCTATGAAATCAAATTTATTTTTTGTGCAGAATAGTAAAATTAACGAGGACGATTAAAGTCTATAATACACTACATTAATTCTTTCGATTTAACTCACTTTATCTGCGATCAGTTTGGTAGACGAGTACCTCAGCCATTATATATATAGAAGTAGCTAAGTAATGTGAGAAGCAGCAATATCAAAATCAAAATCCGAATAACACACTAAAGTCACAAAAATAAGTCACACACGGTTGTGTGTGAGTTCTGTTTTTGGTTCTGTCAACCCACAACAATATAATTATTAAAATCTTTTGACAACAAAATTCTACAGTGATCAGTGTCGCAATTGTAAATACTTTTATATAGCTTACAACCAAAGTATATATAGGTATATGATTTTTATATTTTATTTGAATTTGAAAACATAATAAATAAATTATAAATGTGTTGTAACGACATCTAATGTCTATTTATTTCAACTTTGAATCCTTATTTACTAGTCTCAAGCGATAGATAGCAATAGTTTCTATATGATTTATTTTAGTTTCAAAGTACTAATGTGTGCCACCACCGCGTTAATGATTTTGAAAGTTATTGATAACTTTCAAAATCATTAACGTGGTGTGGTGTAATATCTAATATTATAAATTATATAGATAACAAAATCATTGGTGTTAACTGTATAAAACTGTATAAACGAAAAATAGATTTTAGTTACGATGCGATAAGAATTCGGCGGAAAACGGGGAACGCATTGTTTTAATACTAGGTTCCCTCTACCACCCTGCAGTGTGCGGCATACAGTGTGAAGTTCGTTTGACTAACAGAGAATTATTTAAAAAAATACATGAGGATGACAGATAGCCACTTTCAATAAATATTATTTCTATTTAGCTTTTTTTTTGTATATAACGAGCTTTTTTCGCGCACAATATTTTTAACTTTATCATGATATGCTTCAATATATGTATCCTATAACTCTGTATAAGTTTACCATGTTGTAATAAACTCTATTAAATATTGTTTTTCCGCTATTTACGCTGCTTTCATCGGCCATATTGACTATAAAATATAAGCGTCTGCCTACTTTGAAGTCTTTTTTTTTCAACTAAAAATTGCAGCGCGGTTGCACCCGACAATATTATTGACAATAACCCTACTTCCTCCCGATATTGTCGTGACATAAACACAATTTCTAAAAATCTACAATAATATTGAAAATCGGCCGCATACATGCAATATTATTGACAGTATATACTTTATTGACAATATTATAGTACGTGTGCAATAATATTGTAATTTTTATCATTGCAACAATATTATTGTATGTTTACGGCCATGTATACACGCGTACTAAAACTATTGCCAGTAGCTTACTAACTATTGAGTCGTTGTTACCAATTCACTTTTGTTTATTATTTTTAAATACTTATAATAAGTCATTTTTCATATTTTTCCGTTAAGTTTTTATGGCATAGAGTTCAATCATTTGACGATTGAATAGTCGTCATTTATTTTGTGATTGTAGATTGTATAGTTTTTAAATGGCAGCACTGCTCCAAATTTTAAAATCAATACATGAAAATCTGAGCTCGCTCCAAACGGCACTCCTTGTTTTGCTTCAGTAGTCTTCAGTCGGTGTAATTATTGTCAAATTAATATTTCAATTGAGTATAACATCCAGCAAGTGAATTTGTCATGCATCCATTAATATCATTACTCGGTAAGTTTTAAATATTTATTTTATTTTTGTTATTTATCTTTTTTTTTATTTTACTATTATTTTTATCAATGTAATATTGCAAATTAATTTATACTATCGATTGCCAAAAATATAAAGTTTAATTGAAGTTATGAGTTGCTTTCTATACACGCAAATACTTATATTTTTAGTTTCTAAAAATACTTAATTTTAATAATTTTTCGTGAAATTATTCAATTCCTATAATATTTTAGTCCTTTTATTAAAACTTCTTGTTATAACTGATTTTAATTACGGTATTGCGAATAACATTAATTAATTATGTTGACATTAATGAATTAATGAATGACATTGCTGTCTTGTTTCTTTATTTTCTGACATCTGTATTTGTCATTAATTTTTTATGTCTGACAAATTGAAATTCGAGTACGGTTATTTTGTGTATTTTTCAAATAATATTTTAAATAATATTTAGTTCATATAATTCAATATTAAATATATACCAGTGTTTAATATATTTTTTATATTATTACTGAATTTTAGGTAGGCTATTTGTTCTCCTTTTGGTATTGACTTAAATAAAAATTTTGTACAAAGCCAGGCAAGTAATAAAAAAAATTTATTGAAACATCATTTTTAATAATTTTGTTTTCTTTTATATTTTGTAAATATTTAAAATATCTATCTTTTTTGTATGTATATTTGTATATATATTATATTTCATATTATATTCTCTATATAATATGTACAGTGGGCCTTCATAGTGGATATTTTTTATTATCATATAGTCACTATGCGTTTGTATCAGTGGGTCGGCACAGGGTAATAAGCTCTTAGCAGTGTAGGGACTTGCGACTTAAGTCCATTGCTAGCCATTACTGTCCGAGTTCCTCTCTCTACCTAACCAAATTCAAAATAATACTCTTAGTATTGCCTTCAATGATCTTGAACTGATTTGATGTTAGTTACACCACTTAAAACACTATGGAGATTTTAAAACATAACAATTCTTTACCTACCTCACAACTGGGTACAAAAAGTAAATGTAAAAAAACTTAGAACAATAGAATAGCTAAAATTTGAAAAGGAAAATTCTAATATTTCCTTATAAAATTAAATTAACTAAAGTTTAAAAACACAGAATAGAATAGAATTGATCAGAAAATTTAGTTATCCGAATATTTAAGTGCATTTTAACTTTTTTAACTTAATGATTATTTTAGTTAATTCTATTTGTATTTTTCTTTCCAATGGTTATGTGGCTCAGTGGCATCAGTACATGTGATGTTGGTTTTGATTGCCATTTGGGGAATTAAGTTTTTACCTTTACTAATTGTTAAAAGATAAAGTGTGGCATCGGATTTCTTCACCTAACAACCTTTATGCCTCAAAAATTGTCTTAACACTATATTTCCTCTGCCCACCTGGCTACATGTGAAATACAAAGAGAAGCTACACAAACAAATTTACAAATTGCAGCATTAGGTTTCCATTTTTCAGAAAATCTAAGAATTTACTGTTTCACTAGAGAGGTGGATGCAAACAAAAAAAAAATAATTAAAGTATATCTAAACAAGCAATATTTTAATTCAATCATAATATTCTGCTTAAAGCAGATCAATTAACAAATATTGTAATTATTTCACCATGTATCATATGATCAATTGTTTAAAGTTCTGTAACGTTTATACATTAATAATACATCAAAAGACAATTTTTATACAATTCAGTATTTTAAATACTTCATTCATTAAAAAAAATATATATTACTTTTGTGATAAGTAGTAGTCAGAAATAAACTATAAGTGCCCCAAGTTATGATCATGCCATTCGCATTTTACAAATTAACTTAAATCTTTTTTAATAATATAGAATATAGGACATTTAAAATGAATATAAAATATAATAGGAAAAATGATGGAGTACGAAAAACATACAGTATTTTAATTAATGCTAAATATTATTTGCAGTTCATAAAACAATCGGCACTAGTAGTCGTGAGTGGGAGTATATAAAGACAATAAAAAATGTTCAGAATGTTAATTGCTTTATAAACAATTATGCACTTCTCTTGACACTTTTTGCGCTCGTCCTGTTTGTGCAAGGTACGTCCTGAAAATCAATAAAGCGTCGCTTTGTCGGCCGCCATTTTGATGCATACAATTTTCAGTTTTCAATGTGTTTTTCTTCCTGTCGCGTGTTAACTAAGTGCTCAGCTATTGTTTTAAATTTGAATTTTAAAGTAAATTTTATTTGCTCGGCTCTTTCTAGACCTACTGCTCGAGCTGATTTGTGTAATCTTGTTACTTTTCCTATCGTAAATATAATATTTTTTTTCTTAGTTTTATATCTTTCATTCGTTTAATTGATGGATGTTCAATGCGTATCGAATAGTAATGATTTATTAAAGAAGGACATATTGTTCGCCTAAGTTCGAAAAATATCAAATTGCTGTTTTCTGATACATTATTACCTTTTTTTATCAATCCATCCATTGTTCGAATTATGAGATTCGCTTGCTGAATTTATTGTGCTTGCTTTACGCTGTCTAAGACTAGCAGTTGCCGTTCTTTTTCTAAGGCTCTAAAAAGAGAGAAAGAGAAAAATATTAATAGGTATTCTAATTTATTATTACTCATACATAAAATATGGTGAAGATAAATATATTGGGAGAAAGATTAAGAATGCAATCATATTATTTACAATTTTTTTTCTGATCTCGACAAAATGTTTATAAAACATTCGTATCATAAATATAATACGAATATACCATGGATATCATTTAATATGTGTAAATAAAGATTTAAATTAATCAGTATATAATATAAAAAGCATAGTATTTCAAGAGCGGTAACTGCTGAAGTATAATTTTTGCTATTAACACAGCCTTTAAAAAATTACCTAATTTAAAAGTTTAAGGAATTTTCATATTAGTTCGCTTACACACTAAGTTTTGCATGTGTTACCAAAAAAAATTTTAAATCGTTTCGTTAATTATTCGTGTTTCTCATCCAGAACTTGAACTAAGAAGGATGTGTCCGGTCGTTGGGCTTAGGATACCGAGTGAGCAAACCCCTCTCCTCGACTCAAGATTTCCAAGAGGAGGAGCTGAAACGTCCAACTTGTTCACGATCCTTGTGGTGGGATGCCTAATACTAGTGTTGGCCGGCGGAGCTATGATTGGCATTTACCTCCTGTTTATACAGCATTCGAGTGAGTTTTTTTGAACATAGTACGGTGGATGACTCGTGGCCGTTATCAACTTCTGCACAGATTTATTTTCTGTCCAATTGAATAATACCAAAGGTTAAAAAGCTCACCTCCAATTTCAGTGGAGCCTCGACTTCGACTTCGACTGTACTGTGTTTTTGCTATTTGTTCCAGCCTGAAAATATGAATCTTCCAAAAAGCTTGTCATTTGCTAAGTACGACGATCTTATTTAAAATGACACAACATCATAAAACGCTTGTTAAAAAAATATTTAAATTAAAAAATATTTTTCAGCCGAAATGCCACCGGTGATCGTGTCGCCGTTCCTCGCTCGTAGTGTATGGCAGAAAGGCAAAGTTATACAATCGAGTTCAATATCGAATATCCCTGGAGTTATGGCGGATTGCGTTGTCTTTACCCAAACTGATAGTGGAGCTTGCCATACCTACGAAGAGTGTGTGGAGTATATCGAGAGTTTGGAGGTAATGTATGGTTTTTTTACAGTGGTTGGGTTAGCTGAAGACGGCTGCGCAAGTTGGATTTTGAGATATTGTCTTACATTCGATTATTTTGTCCCCGAGTACACTATACGCAAGAAAGCCTTACTTCAGGAGAAGCTTGAGATCCTTGTGTTAAGACACTCCGTTCAGATTAAGACACTTTCCTCAATTTCTGTCGAATTCTGGAGGCTTACATATTGACTGGCCGAACTCACTTTGTTTCATTACCAGAGTGAAGACATGAATATATTAGATCTCATCTTCTCCAGTGGGAAAAGAACCCACAACCTGTCGCGATTACACCTTGTGCTCCTGAGCCATAAATTGCTTCATATATATGACTATATGATGTTTTGATCTATGTTGTATTTCCTTTTCAGTATAAAAACAATTATTTGCCGTATAATTATATTATAAGTACTGAAGGTGTTGCCTATGAATATCTCGGTACAATCCCCAGTGACTACATTCAGGGCCGCAATTCTATTGTTTTGGCTTTTATTGGTAAGTTTAGTAGATCACTGGCCCCACAAGATCGAGATTTGTGTTAATCTTTTTTATATCATCAATTATTAATTTATATCTGAAATTTAAACTACTAAATATTTCTTTTCTATCCTCTCTATGTTTACTTGATTTATTTTTATTTTAAATAGTTTTACATAAAAAAAAACCTATGAAAATTTATACATTGTTCTTTTCTAATACAGGTAATTATACATATACACCGCCATCAAAGAATCAAATTGTTACGGCAAAGCGGATTATCGACCAATTAATAAAATGCAATCATCTGGCACAAAATTTTACGATCCTGGGCAAAGATAAAAATGATCTGAAACACCTTTCGGGGAATCCCGCCAATCTTAGCGTCCAAGTTGATAAACTAATGTTCGTGGTTCTAACTAGAATGTTCTCGAACTTCACCGAGGCCGTCAAGCATATGTAAACTGCTTTATATTCGATGGCGACAGTAATATGACTTCATATTATATATTTTCTGATATTAATATATTATACTCGTTTTCCGTCAATTTTACAATTCTTGCGGAATTTGTACGTCCTAGGTCGCTTTATGCTTTTTTTATATTCCGTACTAACGGTACTTCTATATAACTATAACTTTTGTTATGCAAACATCTTTTATGTGAACTTTTGGAAAGCTCAAGCTTTTTATCATTTTTTTGGACATTTGGACTGACTTCTAGTTTGTATATGATATTCTATATGGGCATTATATGAAGCCTTAATCTCACTTAATGGATAAAATGTTGATGTTGCTTGTTTAATCAGTGTGTACGTAGGTTAAGTGTCGTGCCATAATAGAGCACAGAGAAATTTTCACCATCAGCTATCAAAATATAAATATTGATATAAAACTTTTCTTAAGACGTTTAAAAAAAATTGGCCAAATTGGAAAATATATAATTGATTAGACAATAAAAGAATCTGATACGGTGCATTAAAACCATACTATTAGATTCACTTGAAAAGAAAAAAAAGTTTAAAATTGACAAATTTGTTTGACTTTTGACATTAGATGTAAGAGTGAAGCGCACTGTCGATTATAATGTGTCAAAACAATTTTATTCGAAAAATCGATATTGAAATATCGATTTTAAATGTCTTTTTTACCATCCTGGGGACATTCCCAAATTAAAAGATTTTAAAATTATTTAAAAAAATCGTCAGTGTGCTCAAGCATTTTCATATATTAAAGGGGAAACGCATTTTATTATTGCTTAACGCTACTTATCGGCTTATACATACATATAATATTAAAAATTGCAAGTTCCTTTTGGACATAAATGAATATTTAGGCATTTTTTTGAAAATTTACACGGATACTTTGGTCTAAGTATGTATAAATCGATGATAGCTCTTCTTGATGTTAGTTTGTAAGATTATTCTAATCATTGACTATATATCGAATATTCTTAAAGTTTAAGGTATCGTAGGTACTATTCCTGACAGTTGCAATTATGCAAATTTAAGTAGGTATATAAATTTAAAAAAAAAAACATGACTTCTAGTTTTGTCTCGAAATTCTGAAAGAATGAGGGATTGAATAAGTTAAAGAAAGGGTAATTATATTAAGTTTAAATTATTATTATTAACATAAGTTTAACATTTCATTTGAAACGAATGCCGTCTATTTTATATTATATTTTTTAAAAAAGTATACGTATACGATAAAATGTGTATGGGACCATATACGTCTGAGTTTTTTAAATTATCTAGTTTGAGCAAAAAAAAAATTAAATTGAATTTAAAATAAAAAAAACTATACCGATTTTAAAAAAAAGCCCAGAAAAGAGTAATTTTTAAGAGTTATTTTTTGGTAAAAAAAAAATCTTCTCAGTAATTATTTTAAAAGATATTTTTTTGGAAAAAATTTATTATAGTGGATGGATTTTGGAATTGTATTGCTCGTCTGTGTTAAGAACACGTTTAATTATAATTAATTAAGTATTAATGTAGTGTATTGCGTGGTTTAATGATTTTATATATTATTCGTTCGATTGTTTGTTTGTCTTTTGTCGTTTATTTATACGTTTGACTGAATTTTATATCACTTACATGCGTGATTTTTGTTAAATATTTTTATAATATTTTAGTCCTTATTGGAGTTGCTACGTGATCCTTTGTAACTGTTTAAGTTAACTACATATCGATAATCGAAATAAAAGCATATTAGAGGAATATTAATGTTTTATTTCACCTTTAGATTTACGATATTATTTTTTATTATACCATTAACTTCAGAAATAATGAATGTTTACCTACAATAGTAACATAATAAGAAACAAAAATATTTTATTAACCTGGACCAGAATACGCGGTATGTACAGATAATTATAGAAAGAGAACCTACATATTTATATTTTTTTAGCTTCACGCTGTATCCGCATAGAACCTGAAAACTTAGTGTTAAGACACTACATTGCTCCATTCATTAGGACCCTTCCCTCTTACACATTGTGACGGACACAGTGACGGACCTTAACTTAGTATAGAATGGACAAGCGCAGGGTTATGTGCCTGTGGAGTAAGCATTGCGTTTTGTTTTGTTGAAGCGGGGAATATAAAAAAATAAATAGGTATAATCATTCCCATGAATGGAAATTGAACCTATGACAATCGCGTTTACAGTCAGACATTGTGCCTCTGCATCATGATGGCGTTCCGTATATAATGTGTTTATTATTGAATTTATTTTATTGAAATTGCTCTGTGAATGTCAAATAAAGCGTGTTTCGAATTGAAATAAAATAATACAAATAAGTATTGATTTCAAGAGTCATGTTGCGTATCGGAAAAAGAAAAGAAAAAAGAAAGTGAAGTGAAGTCAACATAACATGTCTCAGCGCAATTTTTTTTTCACTTATCCCAGCATACAGGAGCATAGGCAAAGGACACTAGTGTTAAGACACTCCGCTCTC
Source organism: Heliconius sara (assembly GCA_917862395.2). NCBI lineage: Eukaryota > Metazoa > Arthropoda > Insecta > Lepidoptera > Nymphalidae > Heliconius > Heliconius sara. The sequence goes on along the minus strand of OU860800.1, from coordinate 12,853,500 downwards.
CAATCTGGGAAATTGAGTGAACTCAACGCCGCGTTTTGTCTTGACACCAGAGCGAAGAAAGAAAAATATCTAACATTTCATTTCCTCGGACCTCGGAGGAATAGAACCCCGAATTGAACCTGTCGCGTCTACAATCACACGCTTGTGTCTAAGCACCACGACTGGTCTTAGCGATATATTCCTATAATTCTGCTGGCGAATGTTTTCTTTTCATATTCCGTGGGAAAGTAGTGCAATTTTTCATGCGAAATAAAAAAAATGACACCAAAATTATTTATTTATATATATCCCTAACTAACATAGTAGACAATAAAAATCGGAAATTTGTTATTTATTGTATGCGTGCTATGCGAAAAAAAATTGTATTTACTGTTTATTCCTATTCATTATAAATAACTAAGCTTAGCGATTGTGTTTTTCGTAAATATATTGATTTAATCAGTGTAACATTAAGGTGCGTTTTTGTCGAGGTACCCATTTCATTACGTATCTAGAATTATGTCTGACAACTAAAGACAACATTAACATGCTGTTTTGTTAGATTCGAATTTAAAATTAATTTACTAATAAATTATAAAACTAATATAATACATTATTTTGGTTGATTCAATATGAATCAACCAAAAAAATATATAAAAAAATGAAAAATAAAATAAAATATGAAATATATATATATATATATATATATATATATATATATATATATATATATATATATATATATATATATATATATATATATATATATATATATATATATATATATATTTATTATACCCAAACCGTTTTAACAATATACCAGACTAATAGTCCTCGAAATGTCAGCTGTGCTAAAATGACGGAGTTCTGGAGGCCTGGAACCTTGGGCCATAATAATAAAATAAGAAAAAATACAATAAAGTGTTCTTTTTTTTGCCTTATACGATTTAAAAAAGTTACATAATATAGTATATAGTAAAACAGTATAGTACATACAGTATATGTAAAAGCTATAATAAAATTAAAAGTAAATATTAAATTAACTAAGTCTTTCATAAGAATTTTCCCTGAAAAAAAATGTATTTCTGTATTTTTCTAGATTCTAATATGTATATACAAAGTATTTTGGTGATCACCACTTTCAATGAAACCACAATTTTAACTGCTCTATAAAAGCCTAATACAATTAAAAACGAGGGATTATGCCAAAAATGAAAAAGTATTTTTTTCAAAAAAAAAACTTTTACTTTAACTCTCTTCGAGTGGGGGATCGAATCCACATCCAGTAGCGTTTACAGTCACACTTTGTGCCCCTGCTTTACGACTGCCTTCAAATATTAATAAATTGAGTGGGGACTGAATCCAAAACTGTCGTGCTAAAAGTCACACGCTTGTGCCACTGAGCCACGATGGCCTCATTAAGTTTCTTAGGATTTAGTAGTATTTAAATAAGAATATTAAACTATACGGTATTTAGGTAGACGATAAGTACACGTGTACGGCAAGCGCATTTTTTCTCCATAAACTCCGATCTGGATCCTAAATCTTGAAATCTTATTGTTTTTATCATCATACAAATTGAAAGCTAAAGATTCAGCCAATTCAGTGAAACAGTTGTATAAAATCCCTTAAAGCAAGTAGCAAACGTGTTGAACTGTATCAAAACATACTCTATACGTTAACGGAAGCTGGCCAGGATCCAATACTGAAAACTGGATTTAAATCAGTTGAGCCTATTTTGAGACAAACTCAATAACAAACAGATTTTTTTTTAAATATTTATTTTGTGTTCCACTACAATAATAAAAGTCCCTAATAACTATTTTTCGTGTATATCTTTCATGTACAGACCCCGATTCGTTGCGATTTTATTATAAGTATAGATATAGATGTATAAATATTTGATATTTTCTTATTTAACCCATTTTTTAACATAGCATACACCGACGATTGTATACGCGTCAAATTATTTTACCATATCCTGGATAGATACAGGCTACAGTGTATGATGGAGACAGAAGATGAGGTTATTGATTTTGCAGTCGTTTCGCTTTAACATTAGCTAAAATCTAGGTCATCCAGGAGCTTCAAATGTAATGTATCGATATCGATGGATGGAAGACAGACCGGCACGATATTAAACGGAGAACGGAGTTATTTAAAACTAGATCAGAAAATGCTTATATTTATCTCAGCCTTATATAAATAAAAGATATTAGTATTTTCGAGATAATGCGTGGTCAGTTGCGGAACTCAACGCCGCGCTTTGTAAAAATTATAAAATTAATATATAATTTTATGTCTTCTAAACTCAAATGATTTTATTCCTACTTCTACTTTCATTTTCCTACATAGTCGAATGATTATATCTATTTAAATTTAATTTAATTCAATTATTATGGATTATGTTAAAATACAATGATTAAATAAGTATAGCATCAAAGAAAGCTCCATCACGAAAACCACAATGTCTCTAAAACAGGCGGAATGTGGAGAAGAAGCGTTTTAACACAAGGTTATTTCTGTATTCTTCGCAGAAATGGGAAAGAAATATGAAAACAGAATTATTTTAACTTGTGAATAATATAAAAAAAACCTTTTCTTACTCATAACGGATATACAGAGAGTAAGTGTTAAGTTTCTCGGCTCTTAATTTTCTATATGCGAGTTAAGTAACAGAATCGAACGCCGCGCCAACGCGCTTATAATATCAGTTTAATAATTTACCCGATCGGAAATCGAACCCATTAGCATTGCGCTTACCGTAAAGCTATCACATAGTATCTACAGCCTCTCTAGGGAAAACAATCAGCTTGCCATAAAGGAAATATCGTCCCGGCCAAATTTTACCCCTATATAACTATATGGAAACATAGGGATGATAAATTCAAACGAGATAGTCCTCATTTCCAGGGTACCTAGGATTATTGATTTAGCCCCGCGCCCGCTATACATATAGGTTTATACTATATAGATGCTAGTTTCCGTTCAGAAATTGAGTACTAAAGTTAGGGAATCTTTTAAAGCAACATTTGTTATAAATTCTGAGGAAAAATGTTAGTATAGGGCAAATTAAAATATTATTCAATTATTTTAATTGAAAAAAAAATATTTTATTCACTATAATATTTAAATAAAAGCGAATAGTAACTTTTTAACATATTTTAATCTTATACAAAGCTATATATATCCCGATGGTTAATAATAAAAAAAAATGATATATACATATTAATAATTAAAAATTTAACTTAATTTCCAAATTAACGATAAAGCCTAATTTGTATGTAAGAAATATGAATATTTATAATTTAATAGATTCCTAGACGAAACGACGCTCAGGTAGATCGATCGTTCCCAGCCTCCTCCTTTTGGATCTAGCCTCGGCGCGAGGACGACGCGTCTCCGGGGCTGAAAGAAAATCCACATATTAACTATTTTATTTCATCATGCCACCCTCGAGCACTCGTATTGGTATGTATTTTATCTATAATATTCATTGGTTTTAAATATATTTTATTTTTTGCTAGTTTTTTTTTTCAATAAAAATATTTTTGTTTTATTATTTTTTATTTTCTTTGAGCACGGAAAGCTTTATGACGTCATTTAATTTTCCACTTTCTGTTAATTTGGTGACCTGTTTTTGCTGTCGATAACAAAAGCCGCTCCTTTGTTTTCCTTCACGGCCACGCCCATTTTATTAATAGAAATTTTCTATGAGCGATATTTGAATCCATAGCCATCGCCTCCCATAAATAAATATGAATACATTTAAATATAATTTACGTTTTAACTATTTAAATGTAAAAAAATAATTACAATTTTCTTTTTTTTATTTTAATTTTCGTCCAATCTTAAAACGTTTTGTGTTACGGAATTTTTACGGCTGGCGCACACAGAGACGTCAATTAACGTAATTTGTATTAAATCAAATATGTCTTGCATTTGTACCAGGGGCGTTGCCAGCCGGGAATGAAGGGGAAACGGGGAGGGGGTGCATGGGTGCAACTCAATATATAACTCAAAGAATGCGAAATCATGAATATTAAATATTCTTAAACAGACTTTTTAACCGCTTACTGTAAAGAAGAAATCGTTTTAGCGAATATATTCTTAAATTTTAACTTGCATTTGCTGCTATTATGCGCTGTTTTTTCATAAAGGTCGAGGGGAAGGGGGAGGGGGGTGGTTGAGCTGCTCCACCCTACCCTGCCGCCCCACCTTTGGCAACGCCCTTGCATTGTATCGATTTTATTTGTGTTAAAAGTGAATAAAAGCTACTGCGATCGCAATTTAAGACAGTTATTGCTGTGATAACATAGTAACAATTATTTAATTTAAAAAAATATTTTAAAAATAATTTATTTAGTTATTTATATTTTTCATAGCTAAGGCCTGGAGCCTAGATGACATGAACCAACACTTTGCAAGTTTAAAAGCGGTTGATTATGGCGAGATGCATTCAACTAAGAGTATGAAGGCGACCATTGGCTACGACAGGCTGCGGTTCCAGTTTCAACAAAGAGATGTACAGGTATTGTAAAATGTATTATTAATTTTAAATATTTGTTTTATAAAATTTACAGTCGTGTCGTCGTCGCATACGCTGTGTATGAAAACACAATTCCCACTCGGTAGAATGTATTATTTTCATTTTCTTGTAACGAGAAGCGGCGTTAATTTGCGATTCAATAAGAGATTATTAGATAATTCGTTGGAAAGTGGGAACAGAGTTGCGGGATACAGCGTGAAGATATATATAATATAATAACATTTTTTTTTTGTAATATTTTTTACTGGTTTAGTTTGTCAACATTTTTCAAATAGCCTTATACAAATAAAAAAATTGTTCTTATTTATATCCAGCTTGGAAACCTCGCGGTTTCCGTGGCTTTCGAAGACCAAGATTTGGCGTCGGACGGTATGACACCTCACGGAAGACAGGTCGAGGCGTTCAGGGATTCTAATTTAACCCTAGCATATTAAATAAAAATATTAAATACCAGTAGTATTACTTATAAACGTAAATGTTTTAATGTTAAGAAAAGTACTTATTATCTCTTCACAAAATGGCGTATGAAATGTTAACACTAGCATTTTATCAATATAAGGTAATTTCATTAACAATTTCTATTTTAATCAATTGATGTTTTAAACTAGTAATGTATAACGTTTTATCTCTAGAATAAGAAAAATATAGATATAAGCACGACATGCAATTGTTCATTTGTTTAATATTAAGGTATTTAGGTATAATTACCACATAATCATCGTAACTTCGTTTTACTTAAACTATTATATACTAAATAGTTTAAATTCCCTTTAATATAATATTATATTTAAAATACTTAGAACTTAATATATCTACTTCGGTTGAGGCGAGGTGTTGAGTGCTACCTTGGCGAATTTGTCATAAAAGCCGGAAGGCTTTCGTAGTTTATTATAGATTTTAGAAATTAAGATATTTAGGTAATCTTCTTGACCTTCCTCTACTTGTTTTTTTCATGTGCGAGTAGGGAGTACTTTCATAATTCGATAGAATTCAATCGGTATTAATCGATTTGATTCTTTCTATAATCAGATATTCAAACGGTTTCTTAGTTTTTCAATAATATGGAAACTAAACTTTTAAATTAAATTTTACAGTAACTTATAGTATTTAATGTTCTAGGTTCCCAAACAATATGGGAATATAGTAGGTATGATAGAGCAGTTGTAGTAGTTGACGTAAAATGTTGGTTTTCTTGATGTACTTCGTAGCGTAATATCAATATATAGCCGAAATTGTTGTCTGTATTCTTTATGTTAGTTCGTAGGATTCATAAATATTTCAATATTTAATATCCTTTTCCAATATATTTAATGGATTATTACCACTCATTTTTTCTTGTTTTTTATATATATATATTTTTTGATGAAAAAATAATATTTTTTTTTGATGAAAAATGATTATTTTTTTCACACGACTCTACAACAATTTAAAATTGTTCTCTTATTTACAATTTTTAAAATATTTTTTTTCTATAAAAAATATATTTTGTAACAACGATATATTTAGCTCTTCTCTTAAAGAGTACTTTTAATGTTAATTGATATTTCTTTTAAACTTATACTAAACATATATTTTATGATGTTATAACTATACTATACTTCAAGTAGTGAAATATGTTTATTAAATGTCTATTTACTGAAATAAATGTATTCAACACTCGATTGGTGTTTTATTTAAAATTTTCTATATTACGTTTACCATATTGGCTTAAAAAATACATATTTAAGATTTTTTTTTTTTAAATTGGGAATAAAACTAAATTAATACATAAAATAATAATTATTTAAAATGTGAAACTAGAAAACCAAAATTAATATTTAAAATAAGAGTTTAATTTATTATTTATCTTTTTATGGGTTTTAAATAAAACATTAAATGGTGATAGATATATATCAATTGAGGCCAGTCGTGGCGCAGCGGCATGAAGTGTACCTGCAAAATTGACTGGTTGTGGGTTCGATCCCCACTCGAGGAGATGAAATATCTACTTAAATTTATATTTCCATTTCTTTGCTCTGGTATCGAGGCTAAGCGCGGCGTTGAGTTCTGCCACTCAACACGCAATGCCTCCAGAATTCGGCAGAAAGTGGGGAACGGAGTGTCTTAACACAAGGTTCCCTCTGCCTACCTTGCTGTGTGCGGGATACAGCGTGAAGCTGATTTTATAAAATGTTTTTAATGGAAGAACGTCATACTTAAATGAAATATGTTTTTTTGCATTTGTTTTACATTTGCATTTATTTTATGCACCACACAAAAAAAGTACAGAAAACATATAATAACAGTAAAGAACGTATACATCGAATAACTTAGATCTGTACCAGAAATCCTTGTACGTAGGAGATGTTAAAAGAAATGCTACGGTTGCGATATCTAAATATTACGTCAATAATAATAAATCTAAATACAAATATACTTAATATTAATCAATATAACTATACCTACATACATTTATATACACTATATTTATATAAACATATAATATAAATATATATAATAACATAAAGAATTGAAAAAAATAAATAATAAAGACAAAGTGAAATAATAACAATTCTAATTGAAGTTAAGAAAATGTTTTAATCTGATTTTAAATTATTAAGAGACTGATTGCCAGCCAGCATAAAGCTAGAAAGGGAGTTCCATAAGTGCGCTGCCTGTACTGTTAAATATAAAAAGAAGAGTGAGAGAGGTTAAAAAGAAGTGCAGGTTACGACGTAAACGTACAGGAAGCCAATTCAGTTGCCGATGGAAATCAAACCCGTGGTCTAATTTGTTTAAGCCGAAGATAAAACGAATACTCAGATTCTAAAGTCGGTCAATTTTGTCGAGAAACTCCTCATTCGCACCAGGAGGTACTTCAGCGTAGTCTAACAGTGGCAGAAGAAGAGATGGAGCAAGATTTGTTTTATTGGGTAACATTTTTTGAAGGTGGTTAAGAATGCAGAGAATAATGTATGGGTTTACTGATGACGTTAATGTTCGGAGACCACGATAAATGGTTATCGAAGACGAAACGGTCCCGCGAAAGTCGCTATCTGGCAATTTAAATATATATATTTAGCAATATATAATTATATAAATTAAATAAATGGAAGTTTTATATTGAAACTAGCACCAGTTGAGTGTTATGCCGATTCATTTCAGTTGAACTTTCTTTCTGAGATGGTGGTGCTTCAACGATTCAAAAGTGAATACAAATCTATTTGAATAAAAAATATATTGAATTTGTTAAATATTTATGGGCAAGGATAGAATAAAAAAAAACTATATTTTTATCATACCTGGTTGTATTTAAACAAAATATATCTTGATAAAAAAATATTTATTATATAAAATTAGTCATTTTATTTTCATTTCCATTTTATTTCATAATCATATCTCTCAATTAAATGATTAAATACTCTCAATTAATCAAACCTATAGAAGGTTTCATATAAAATGAGTACAAATATTTTAAAAAATCTAGAATTTCTAGTTTTCATGCGAAGTAGATGTGTATTTCTTAATGTAATCAAGTCATTGAATTATGTTAAGCAAAATTTATTAACAAAATTGAAAAATTATATATAAATATTACAACAATAGCTTTTTAATAATATGTAAAATATGGATAGAAAAAAAATTACATTATTTACACGACAACAAATTGTAGTAAGTTATAACGCGAACGGAAATATTTTTATAAATGTATTATTAATATAATATAAATATTATTAATTAAATAATGAAACTTCTGAACGCATTCGGTTGCAGGATAATCGATAACTGCACAGCTTCCTCCTTTTGCACCCGGTCTCGGGAGCGGTGACACGCCTCTTTATAGAGATGTTGAATATATTTCAATTAAAAGAGTATTTAAGATCATCTGCCATGAAGCCTCCGGATTTTCCAATTGGTAAGTACTCTATATTTTTATTTTTTTAGCTTTATGTACAACAAAGTGTTGTACGTGACAAAGTGGGCGGACAGTATCTAGCTCTGATTTTTACTAATATATATATTGTTTTAATTTGTAATTAAATAAAGAATAATTAATATTTTTAATATATGACATAGTATGATAAAATGCTCGAATCAATCTTTCATACATTTTTTTTATATTCAACTACTGGTACTCGAAGAAAGAGCCAGGAAAGTTTTAATTTATCAACTACTAATTACACAAAAATATTTTATAGTGGTTCTCTAAAGTACCAGTATTTATAATTTAGCATTTTTTTTCTTAACTCAAGCACTTTTCATTTAGTAGGCTTATAAATAATTGCTTCTTAACTCTAGGTTGCTAATGCTATTAATAATAAATGCTAATAAGCGTTTGTGCCATTCAGATCTCATCCCACAAAATGGTGGTGATGAGAGGCAATAGTTCTATTCAATAACCTCTTAGTAATATTTTATGTTAAGATCATGCTTAAACATTTGATTTCAACACAAGTTTTGAGTACATAATAAAGTGGTAATCATTTTATTTACTATTTTTTTTTTTACGTTAATAAGAATCATCCATTAGTAAATATTTAAATTATAAGAAAACGCCCGATATCTTGTACCTCTAAACTCGTTTATAGTGAAAATTATTTATATAAAAAATATATAATCTTATCATATTTTTTATTCAAATTTCCACACAAGACTGTCGGCCCAGCGAGCCAGACCCGACTAATAAAAAGGAATAGTACGGGGCCATGAGCGACGTTAGCTCCAAAAATGAACGGACGCTGATCTCACAAGAAGGAGATATAGAGGTATGAAATAGATAATTCTATATTTTATTTTATAATATATTTTGCACTTATATACTTTACTGTGCCTTTTTAATTATTGTTGTTTTATTTTTTAATTTCAGAACAACTTTGCTGAGAAAGAGAAAAATACAAGAGGATTGTAAGTCATCTTTCGAGTGGCCGTACCGGGAAATAGGTTGCTTCATTGCTTCATCTAGTTTATTAAATAAAATATTAGGTACTAGTAGTGGGGAACGGAGTGTCTTAACACTACGTTCCCTCTGCCTACCCCGCTGTGTGCGGGATACAGCGTGAAGCTGATTTAATTTTTAGTAGTAGTATCACTTATAGAAAATAATTAACGTTGATCTGAAAAAACTTCGTTGATTTCTTCATATGGCTAACGTAAAGTAAATTTTTATTTTATTCTTTTCTATATTTATATATTTATTAAAATTGTAATATTCATTCTGTTCATTTGAATTGTAAGCTAGATTTTTATAAACACTGTCTTATAGTTTACAATGTATTTATTTTTAATATTCAATATCAATAAATGGAAGCTGATCTACATATAAATTACACATTTCTTAAAATTTCCAGATAAGAATCCATATCCAATCATTTGTACCTAGTCATAGATAAATATAAAGCAAATAGTTAGTAAAAGTATTTTAGTTTAATTCTTTATATTTTAGTTGATACTTTAAGTGGTGTTGAAGGCAAGTGTTGCTAAAAGCGAGCTACTAATATAGGTTATGTATAGCAGTTTAAGAACTATTTGTATAGAGAAATATCGAACCCCGACCTGGGTTTGTCTAGTTTTAGGTATTAATCGAATGTAACACGATAGTAATGTACGAGTAATTCAAACCTTAATATTACTATTTTCACTTTCGGTGTGTAACTTCTAAAATATTCGAGTTACATACTGACCCATTACAGCCCATTATAAAGTTAATCGTCGAATATTGAAGTACAGGCGTGGTGGCGCGGTGTGCGACTGTAAACGCGACGGTTGTGGGTTCGAATCCCACTCGGCATTGATTGCATTTCCTCGCTCTGATAACACGTCAAAGTATGACGTTGAGTGAATGAAGTTGTCGTCTCGAAGATTGGGCGGAATAGTGTCCTCCAATAGAGGTTTTTCACTTTTGATTAAAATGTAATATATTCACCTAGATAGTTAAAAAAGTATCTACATCTTAATATTCCTGAAAAGCACTGGTCGAAGCCAGGCCTAGATAATCTTTTTAGTAATACATAATATTAAAAACCGTAGCGTTAAATTAAAAATAAAATACTGTTAGTATATCTATATGTCGTAAGTTTATTCGTTTTTTCGGAGAATATTTTAAGATTTTCATGTAAATCGATTTGTTTCGATAACATTTATAAAATAATATCAACAAACGTGTCAACTTATTTAGATTATAGCTAAACCTATTCTACTATCAGAATAATAGTTCTAGGTTAAGACTAGGTTAGAATTCTTAGTTCTTATAAAAAAGTACGTTATGTATAGATTTTTCGATGTTTTAAATGTATCTTACACGAAGTAAGTGGTCTTCGTAATATATTTATAATTACCAATTTAATATATTATAATAAAAAATATTAATAAGGCAAAGACACTTTGCAAATGATACTAAATTATTATTTTTTTCTTTATAATATTCCGATTATAAAATCGATTACTTCATTGCAATTGCCGGCTCTTCCCATCAGAAGCTGAAAGATTCTTAAGTGTATGCGTTATTTAAATATATTTTATATATATATATCTGCTTCACGCTGTATCTCGCACACAGCAGGGTAGGCAGAGGGAACTTAGTGTTAAGACACTCCGTTCCTCACTCAGTGGCTGAACTCTACGCCGCGTTTAGCCTCGACACCAGAGCGAAAAAATGGAAATATAAATTTCAGTAAATATTTCATCTCCTTAAGTGTGGATCGAACCCACAACCAGTGGGTTTTACAGTCACACTTCGTGCCGCTGCGCCACGACTGGCCTCTTTAAATACATTTATTTTTATATTTTCTACTTATTAGTGTATGCTGATTAGAAATCAATATTATTCACATCGCATCGTTTAAAATATAGTTTAGTATTGTAGAGATAAGTAACATTGTTCTATTTATTAATTTTTTAATATAAAAATTATTTTTGTTATTATATTAATGAATACTCACTTTAATCGTATATCATATATATATATATGTAATTAATGTATCTCCTAAATGTTTATTGAAATAAATATATTCAACAGTGATTTTTTTTTCGACTTTCGCTGCGTTACCGCATGTAACAAGGTAGGTGGACGGAGAATAGTGTTAAACCACTCCGTTCCGTACTTTCTGTCGAATTCTGGAGGCATTGCGCGTTGAGTGGCGAAATTCGTTGCGGTGATTTGCGAAGAACAGAGAAATGAAAATAAATATTTAATTTTCTGAGTGAAGATCGAACCCACAACCAATCATTTTTACAGTCACACTTTGTGCCCCTACGCCACTACTGGCCTTTTAAAAAAATTAATTAATTATTATATAAAGACCAATTATTAACCTGTGACAGCTATATGGCTACTAAATATATTGTAATCTATACTTATAATAAATCTGTAGAAAAGTCGTTTCTGTACATTGAAAATATTTAAAAAAAAATTACCTAGGGTGTTAAAGGATAACTAACAGAATCCATTTCCAACATTTTTGGAATTTTTGTCTGTTTGTCTGTTTGTCTGTTTGTCTGTTTGTCTGTTTTCCTGTTTATGTGAACACGCATCACGTCAAAAGTACACAATATATTTAAGCAAGTTTTATACGTAAAAATTAACAGTAAATCAAAGTAACATTTAGTGTTTATTTCATTGTAATAGCTTCACTCTATCAAAAGATATAAGCATTTAAGTTTCCAAGAAGCTTATATTTGAGATAGTAGAACTCGATACTAGAAACGCTATCTATTTTATATTGTAAGTAGGTAGGTAGGTAGGTGGGTAGGTAGGTGGGTAGGTAGGTGGGTAGGTAGGTAGGTGGGTAGGTGGGTAGGTGGGTAGGTAGGTAGGTAGGTAGGTAGGTAGGTAGGTAGGTAGGTAGGTAGGTAGGTAGGTAGGTAGGTAGGGTAGGTGGGTAGGTAGGTGGGTAGGTAGGTGGGTAGGTAGGTGGGTAGGTAGGTAGGTAGGTAGGTAGGTAGGTAGGTAGGTAGGTAGGTAGGTAGGTAGGTAGGTAGGTAGGTAGGTAGGTAGTTAGGTAGGTAGGTAGGTAGGTCGGTAGGTAGGTAGGTAGGTAGGTAGGTAGGTAGGTAGGTAGGTAGGTAGGTAGGTAGGTAGGTAGGTAGGTAGGTAGGTAGGTAGGTAGGTAGGTAGGTAGGTAGGTAGGTAGGTAGGGTAGGTAGGTAGGTAGGGTAGGTAGGTAGGTAGGTAGGTAGGTAGGTGGGTGGGTGGGTGTTTAGGTAGGTAGGTAGGTAGGTAGGTAGGTAGGTAGGTAGGTAGGTAGGTGGGTAGGTGGGTAGGTGGGTAGGTGGGTAGGTGGGTAGGTGGGTAGGGGTAGGGGTAAGTAGGTGGGTAGGTATGGATGTATGGATGTTAAGGATGTATGGATATTATGGATGTATGGCTTTATGGATTGTATGGATGTATGATGTAAGGATGTATGGATGTATGGATGTTATGGAATGTATGGATTGTTGTATGGATGTATGGATTGTATGGATGTTATGGATGTTATGGATGTAAGGATGTATGGATGTATGAGTATGATGTATGGATGTATGGAAGTATGGATGTATGGATGTATGGATGTATGGATGTATGGATCTATGGATACATGGATACATGGATGTATGTATGTATGGATGTATGGATGTATGGATGTATGGATGTATGGATGTATGGATGTATGGATGTATGGATGTATGGATGTATGGATGTATGGATGTGTGGATGTGTGGATGTATGGATATAGTGTATATTTTTTTCAATTATTATTACCAGTAAAGTATCGATACTAATGTAATATCTATATATTTAATATATTAAATATTTTTTAGTAAGTTTTATAATTCTAATAGAATTAAACAACTTTATAAACTGATTTTTCCTTGCGTGCGTTGTAATAATTACAACATAATATATAAGATTTTATATGTTATTTTAATTATTATCTTAAAATAATTAAATGTATTTTGATCAAATTTATTTTCTTAAAAATTAGGAGTGCCCAACAAAGCTATCATTTCTCTATGAAGATATAAATAAATAGTTATAAAGGTCAGTTATTTAATCATTCCACCATTCATACATGACGAATATTACAATAAAAACAATTAAGCCGATTGTACCGCTCCCGCACCGCACTCACGTCTTAGCTCTTTAAATCGCTTAAGTCGTTTCTGAGATAAGCGTCGACTAACAGAAAAACCAAGAAACCGACAAAATTTATAAATATTATTGTTGCTGATTCTATTACTTTGTTAATTGCTCCAATAATAATTTGTTTAATGAAAATCGAAAATGTCATGGTTTTAATCATTTTCACATTAGAAATCATAAGTGCACTGCAAGCATACATTATTTATTACAACAGGAACGTAATTCTCTGTACCGAAACAAACAAATAATTCACAAATTTAAGCGGGTGAAGCCGCGAGCTGGTTGCTGTATTTTATAAAATTTTATGTTGTGATTATAATAGATGGATCACGTGGTGATGTCAATACGTTTCAATCATTGGCATGTAGGTACGTTATATTAATTTATAGTAGATATATTTCTCAAGAGAACTTAATCAAAACTTTGTATATAAAAAAATACATGAAATAATCGTGTTAGGGAAATATCAAATTTATTTTATGAATCAATCTTAATGTTATATTCGAAACAAATGAACTGTATGTAAATTTATTAATACGTTTCAAGTATGAAAAAAGAAAAAATGCAATAAAATTGCGTTTCTGCTTTTCTTTCCAATGATTTATATTTCTATATATGTGGGACGTAAATGTGGGAACAGAGCTGCCATCTTAGTACAGAGTAACCTCTAAAATATATATTTACGTATAGTTAAAGAATAAAAAGTGTGCAGAGGAATGTGTGATTTCTCTATAGAATATATTATTCTACATTATATCATAAAAAACAGTACATATAAAGGTATCCTCCTGCAGTATAATTATTTTTAATCAACATTTTTGAACTTTTAATTTTGAACATTTTAAATATATTCGTGCCATTATGATGAAAAACTTAGACAATTTTTTTAATTTGAAAAAAATAATTTATTAACGATAAGAATGTTGGTAGTTTTTCAAAAGGTATAAGAATTTAAAAAATGTCTAAAATATGCTTTCTTCGCAAGTATTGTAATAACTATTAGTTCTATTCACTAAAAAATCCACTATAAATATTAAATATGCTCAATTAGTGTTTTTGTCAGCACCACTTTAAATGAAACCATAGTTAATCACTCTATAAAAGCCTAATAAAAAAAATTCTAAAAGTGAAAAAGTTATTTTTCATACAAAATAAATTATATATTAATTATCGTTGATATTAAAATAAAACGCTATTTGTCATTAAACACGCAAACAGGCATAAGCATCAAAGGGAAACCGCCGCATACGCCTCATTCCTAAATCGAGTCGTAGGTATTGGCGACAAAGTTCAAAGTTGCTTAACGTTTAGTAATACTTTTGTAGTAGTATGTGTTAACGTTATTGGTATCTATGCGAAACTGCGTCACACGAAATACAGGTATGGATAAACATCGATCGTGAAATAAAAAAAAAGTCTACGTCTAAACTGTTGAGGTATCTTGAATAATTTCTTTAGGTATGGGCTTAAAATATTCTATCCTATATATTGCCCCCGTAAAAGGAGCGCTGACGCTTCCATTCTGTATTAATATTAAAGGCCATCGCGGCGCAGGGGCACAAAGTTAGGTTAAGTTATTTAAATCGGTTAAGCCCTTTCTGAGATTATCCTGAACGCACAGATAAACAGACAAATTGACCAAGTTCTATTACATTGTTAAATGTCCGTAATAATAATTTTTCTAATATATCTTCCACGTACAGACACACACCGATGAGTTAGGATTTTATTGTAAGTAACGATATTACTATAACTATATATCTATAACTATAACTTAGGTCCTAAAGACTCCTTAAGGCAAAAGTTTAAAGAAATTAATATATTGACAGTTGCATCTCTCTTATGGGTGGTACGAAAATGCGACTGCGTTGCAAACATACATTATAGGTATATTACAACACGAACATAATTTTAGTGTATTAAGCAAATAATTCTGTGGTTTAAGCGGGCGAAGCCGCGAGCGGGCCGCTAGTTCTTTTAAATATAACACTAGTTCTTTACATTGGAAAATAAGTTAGTTATAATCACGATATTATAAAAATATTTTTCAAGTAAAATTCATGGAACTGAATTTTAAATAGTAGTAAAATTTGATAATAAGCGAATACATTTTTTTTATTTCCTCTAAATATATTAATCAATTTGCAATTATTAGCACAAAAAAAAAAATATTTACAATTCTAAAATATATATATTTATTTTAATAAAATTTAAATAATTTATGTCGATTTTAAGCTTAAAGTCAACAAATTATTTCTTGAAATATATGATAAGATAGTAAGATAAAAAAAATTCTAAAATATTTATAAAAATAATGATTAAATTTTTAGTCTTACACGGTTGGTGTACTGTATTTTATACATTGTAGCGTCTACAATGTATAAAATATAGAACAACAAAGAAAGTATTAGAAATGTATAGAAATATAACATTGCAGGAGCTTTTTTAATATTTAATTCTTATTAAGAAAAAAGCTATTATGTAATTTAAAAATAAAGTGTAAAGTATCATTATTATATAAAATAATATTTAATGGAAATTGTAAATAATGCTTAGATCTTTACCATCCTTACTGAAAGTTCTGCACGCATTCGGTTGCAGGATAATCGATAACTGCACAGCTTCCTCCTTTTGCACCCGGTCTCGGGAGCGGTGACACGCCTCTTTATAGAGATGTTGAATATATTTAAATTGTATGAGTATTTAAGCTCATTTGCTGTGAAGCCTTCAGATTTTCCTACAGGTAAGGACAATTACATGTTATTTATATAAATTTCACGTTAGGCTACATCAATATTTTCTTCTACGATTCCCAAAGTTAGGATTATATTTAAGTTATTGTGTGTTGTGTTAATAGATTGTCATTAATTTAAAAAACATGCATTATCTTAGGCGTCACAGGTAGAGAGATTAAAAGATAGACGGAATATATGGTTTTTTTTCTATGTGTATATAAAAATATAAAATGGCACTAAGTCAAGTCACTCAGATTAAAAGAAAATTGGTATAGAAATTCAGATGCTTGGAGGTGATAATTCTGTTAAAATCAAAATCCTGTAAGAAATGTGTGGTCATGTTAGTTGTTTCACTGAATATATTAGTTTCTTTTTATGAAAGTATAATTGTAATATTTATCTAACCCTCCAGACTATCCGCCCCGTGAACCATATTTGGTTAAATTCGTTACCATCACAGGTGCGACGACATTGGCGACGGCCTCTGAAGATGAAAGCAGACAGTACTCACGAACGAAATACAAGAATATGCAGGTAAACTAGAATAAATGAAAATGTCATATGTTATGCTTTTCTCATAATATTATATAGAGAGAGAATATACATTTGTTTTCAGATCTTTTCCAATTTACTCTAAAGTAGTCAAGTCAAGATGATTTTTTCTTTTTTTCTTTTCTTTTATCAGAACATGTTTGCTGAACGAATGGGAAGTTATCTTACGAATGGCCACAACAGGAAG
Source organism: Heliconius sara (assembly GCA_917862395.2). NCBI lineage: Eukaryota > Metazoa > Arthropoda > Insecta > Lepidoptera > Nymphalidae > Heliconius > Heliconius sara. The sequence goes on along the minus strand of OU860800.1, from coordinate 12,836,401 downwards.
TCGGGGTAACACAGCATATCTAGTTTATTAAGTTAAATATTAATTACCAGTAATGTTGTTTGTAATCAATGTCTGAATTAAAAAAAATACTCCTACCGTCGTGAGCTATATTCCTCAAAAATATTACTTGACACTGTAGAATTTATGAAAACGACTATATTTATAATTTACATGCGTATTTATCTATATACAAGAGAAATAAGAAGTAAATTATAAATATCTGGACATGTAGTTCTTAGAAAACAAGTTTGGAAATAGGTCAAATATTTATATCTAATTAAAATTATGTATTTTCTAATCAAGATGATAAGAGATAGGCTTAAGGACTTTCGGCTGGAAGACCATCTCACAGCTGATAGTCATAGGTAAAATAGAGAGATTTTTTTTTAGAATTTTCGTTCCATTAGATGCACTTTTGTGCGATAGTTTCTAGGGTATGTTGAAGATGAGAGACGTTTGGAACGCTACCGGCATTGTCATAAAACATAGATAATAGTTAAATAATAATAATAATATTTAGAATAATAATAATAATATTTTGAAATTTGACTATGCTATAGTCAAATTTCAAATCGACGACAACTCTAAGTTTGTTTAGCCCTAATCATTTCTTAGGTGTCATTTTCAAAACCAAACAAAATATAAGAAATATTTAAATTTTACAAATTTTTTTATTGCCTAAAATCTAAAATATAACAAAGTATTAATTATCCTTATAATTTTATCTAATTAAATTAGACTTACATATTAATTAATGAATGAACTAATTAATTGGTTCTATTTTTTTGGAAGAATAAATAAACATATTAATTAGTCGTTAGTTATCTTTATGAAAAATGAAAAAGTATTAAAATATATGTAATTTTTGTTTATTTTTTTAAATATAAAAATGTATGTTTCTTATACTTATTCTTTCTACTCTTCTTAAAAATATACTTTTCTTATATTCTAAGAAATCTTGGTTGCATATTTTTTTGATGTAAATTATAAAGAATTTTAAAGCGTGTTAACATATTTAGATTATAATTATACCTTTAACCCTTAATCTAATAGCCTAAGCTTAGGAAAATATCTTTATATATATATAATAAATTATCTAAAATTGTAATGTATTTGAATAAATAAGTAAACTTCGGAACCGTGTTAGAAAAAAAATATTAAAGATATAGCATGTTAGAAGAAAGAAAAATTGACATTAACTATAATGACAATTTTTCTTTCTTCTCTTTAAACGTTCCTTCTAGGAAGTATCAATGTGTTTGTAATTCTGTACCGATATAATTTTCCTATTCTTCGTTACTATATTTAATATTTTATAATTAATTTTCAAGAGTTACTTGATTATTATAAACGTGCATATTATATGTGAAACATTATTCGTAATGTCTTCCGATTATTCAATTAATTACTGTTTTTGAAATATCGTGTCTCTATTTATTTAACCCTGGATTTGTTTCTTTTTTCCAATAAATATAATATTAATACATTAGTTTTATTTACCTTAACGTTTAAGATTCAAATTATAAGTGTGCAAAAAATATGTATCGCATGTCCTTAGTTTTCAATTAAAGTACTAAACCAATTTATATTCAGTAGCAAAAATATATTTAATTATTGGGCAGGCATAGGCATAAAAAAAATTAATATTTCTATTTTTTTTAGGTTTCAGAGTGGAGCAATTGTTTTACTTAAAAACGAGCGTCCGTCTGATAGGCGGCCGATAGCAATAAAGTGATGATTTTTTCCCATTCGTTATTGTTTCTTTTAATATGGATGTCAATAATATGTAATTAGATTATATTCATTTTTTTGTATTTGTCTAGTTAAACTAAATTAAATTAGTTTATAAAAAAATCGTATTTTTTTATCCTCCTTTTGCAGCCTTCGTAACATACGGTGGTTTCTACAATGTATAAAATATAGACGCATAGACGCAAAAATAACAAACAAAGAAAGTATTACAAATTTATAGTTTTTTTCTTTATATTTAATTCTTATTAGGTCTAAATAAATTAATATGTGAATAAGTAATTATATAATTTAAAAAGAAATAAAGTGTAAATAACATTATTATTTAAAACAATATCAAATGGAAGTTACATAGAGGTCCTTACCATCCTTACTGAAAGTTCTGAACGCATCCGGTTGCAGGATAATCAATAACTGCACAGCTTCCTCCTTTTGCACCCGGTCTCGGGAGCGGTGACACGCATCTTTATAGAGATGTTGAATATATTTAAATTTTATGAGTATTTAAGCTCATTTGCTGTGAAGCCTTCAGATTTTCCTACAGGTAAGGACAATTACATGTTATTTATATAAATTTCACGTTAGGCTACATCAATATTTTCTTCTATGTTTCCCAAAGTTATGTTAGAGAGGCAATTTCGTATTATTATTTTTTTTATATTCAAGTTATTGTGTGTTGTGGTAAAGTTTTGAAGTAGTATTATTTTGTTTGGTCGTGTTATAGATTTCCATTAATAAAAAAAAGACGCAATATCTTAGGCGTCAGATATAGATAGAAAAAGAGAGAAAGAGATAGACGGAATATGTGGTTTCATTTCTATAAGTAACATAACAGTTTTTAAATTAAAAAATATAAAGTGACCCTAAGTTAAGTCACTCAAATTTAAAAAAAAATGGTATTAAATAATGGTGCTTTGAGGTGATAATTCTATTGAAATCGTGACGTGACTTGTACATCTTGTAAGAGAGCGTGACCAACTTCAGTAATTTAACTAAATATATACCTGCTTTTTTATGAAACAATAGTATATATTATTTATCTAAACCTCCAGGCTATCGGCCTAGCGAACCATACTTCGTAAAACTCGTCACCACCACAGGTGCGACGACCTTCGAAGACAACCACAGCCTCTGAAGATGAAAACAGAAAGTACTCGCGAAAGGAATGCAGGAATATATAGGTATACTAGAAGAAATGAAAATGTCATATGTTATGCTTTTTTCATATATAGAGAGATAATATATATTTGCATTTTAATGCATTTTTTTAAAGAATTTTTTCAATTTAGTCTAAGTGGTTAAGTGACGATTTTTTCTTTTTTCTTTTCTTTTATCAGAACAAGTTTGGTGACAAAAGGAAGACAAAGACTAATAGGAAGTCATCTTATGAATGGCCGCAACAGGAAGTCGGGGGTAACACAGCATATCTAGTTTATTAGGTAAAAGTAGTTAGTTTATTAGGTATTTTTCTTAAGTATTTTAGTTCGATCATATGCACTTTTGTGCAATAGTTTCTAGTATATGTTGAAGGTGAGAGACGCTTGGAACGCTACCGGCATTGTCATAAAACGTAGATAATAGATTAAATAATAGATAAATTAAATTAATTAAATAATAGATAGATTAAATAATAAAAATAATATTAAGAATTCTTCTGTCTGTCTACCTATGTTATAGTCAAATTTCAAATCGACAACAACTCTAGGTTTGCCTAGCCCTAATCATTTCTTAGGTGTTTTTTTCAAAACCAAACATTAAAATTATGCCGATTTTTTATTACCTAAGATCTAAAATTTAACTAAGTAACAATTATCCTTATTATCTAATCTGATTGAATCGAATTTTAATTGTAAACTTTTCAATTTAAGAGTTTCTTTTTGAAAGGAACGATTCTAGTTATAAATTGGTCAATCAAATGCTGAAACAAGCTATAGGATTGGAATTTTGACTTTTGATTATAGCTTCATATCGAAGCTGACTTAATCTAGGACGATAGGAGGAGGAGGACAGATACCAGACATACATGGTTTGTTAGCTATAAGTAACATTTAAAATTGTAGTAATAAAAATTCTTAATTTGTGTTTATTTAATATGAATTGCTTAATTAATTAGACTTATTTAAATATTAATTAATTAATTAATTAATTTGTTTTATTGAAAGAATATATAAGTATTAGTCGTAAGTTATCTTTAAGAAAATTGTTAAGTCACCTCTATTAGTTTTGTTTAATTTTTAAACATAAAATTTCAAAGCGTGTTATATTTAGATTATAGTTATATCTTCAACCCTTAACCTAATGGCTTAATCTGAAGAAAACTTCTTTATATATATATTAAATGACCTAAAATTCTAATGTATTTGAATAAATAAGTAATTTTCTTTGAAACTATATTAAAAATATATTAAAAAGATAGTAAGTATTTTAAAAATATGCTAGTGTAGTTAATGTTAATTTTATTTTCTTCTCTTCAAATATACCTTCTAGGAAGTATCAGTGTGTTTGTATTTCTGTACCAAAATAATTTACCTATTTTTCCTTACTTATTTAATATTTTATAATTAATTTTCAAGCGTTACTTGATTATTATAAATGTGCATATTTTATGTGAAACTTTATTCGCAATGCCTTCCGATTATTCGATTAATTACTGCCTTTTAAATATCGAGTCTTCATTGATAAGTTTTAAACTACTTTGGTCATAGCTACGTGAATAGATCTGTTTTGTTTTATTTGTGGGTATTGTTTATTATATCAGCCGAGTGACATCAATTAAATAATTTACAAATCACGTTGTTTCATACTTTTATATTTATACTATTTATGAATAATTTTACATTTTAATAACAATAATATTAACGTATCTCTTTGATGGCCATTTATTGAAATAAATATATTTAACCCTGGATTTGTTTATTTTTTCCAATAAATATAATAATAATACATGAGTTTTATAAATACTTTAACGTTTAAGATGCAAATTATAAGTGTGCAAAAAATATAGATCGCATGTCCTTAGTTCACAATTAAAATAAAAGGACTACTACTGAATGATTTTATATTCAGTAGCAATTCTTTACTAAAAATATATTTTATTATTGGCATAGGCATAAAATATACATTCCCAAAGAAACTCAAATTAAAAACGATAACATTATATTTAAATTTTCGTCATCGTTCATTGTTAGGTTACGTGAAGGTAACTTTTTAAAATTATACTTACTTTTTAGAGAAATGAATAAACTGATATTGACTTTTAGTCAGTGGCGAAGCTAGGGTATTTGCTGCCTGGTGCAGCTTAGGACTTGATGCCCTTTAAAATGGTCAAAATGGTCAAAAGGTTCAGATTTCAAAACACAGTAGAGTATATACATGTTTATTATTTTAAAATTATAATAACTATATACAACTTATAACATTAGATTTTGGTAGAAACTATTACAAAAATTTAAAAACGGACATTACGCGCTTTTTGACTAGCAAAGTTATTACATTAATCACATTTTCAAAATCAATAGTATCGACTGGTAATAGTGACATGATAGCGAGATTGTATTTTTAATTTTCATTCTCTCATTTTTCTTATACATTTCTTGATTGAAAAAGAATTAGAAGAATTGATCGTAGGCTTTGATGCCCCTTTCCTTTTGATGCCCGGTGCGATTGCAGCTACGCCACTGCTTTTAGTTCCAAAACATCGTTCAATTCGAAAAGATGTTTTTAAATGGTACACAAAAATGAAAATTCTCTTTTAAAAATCTAATATACATATACAAGAAAAATATTATAATTTACGTTCCCCAGTTTCCGCATACTTACAAATATATTTTTTGTACTTGAATGGTCATACAAAAAAAACAATTATATTATTTGAAAATAAATAAATGATAGCAATTTAAAAACAAATAAGAATCTGTTTCACTAAGTTACACTAACACATTACTATCACTACTGAAATTTCTGAACGCATTTTGTTGCAGGATAATCAATAACTGCACCGCTTCCTCCTTTTGCACCCGGTCCCGGGAGCGGTGACACGCCTCTTTTTAGAGATTTCGAATATGTCTGGACTTCAGCAGCAGTCAAGCTCACCAGCTACAAGATCTTCGAATATTCGTATCGGTAAGTACTCTGCTATAATTTCATAAATGAAATTTCCATTTTTGAATCATTGTAAATTGAAACTCGATGAAATTCATTCTTAGTCTGCTACGAAAGAAAGAAATAGAGTTATAATGTCATTTCTAAAGTCTTTTTAATTTTTATTGTAAATGAATCCCTAATAACTTATACTTTATATTCGTTCAACAAAAAATGACAAAATTTGGACGGAAGACGGGGAACGGAGTGTCTCAACACTAATAGACCCTCTGTATACCCTGCTATGCGGGAAATAGCGTAAAGTTGCATTTTTTATTCCTTATATCCTTTTCAGATTCTCTTAATAGAATAACTTATTTATATGAAATAAATATTTAATATTATTTTTATGGTTATAATTTTAAAAAAGTAAGCTTGGTTGTGCTATAAACCTTTTAATACATAGATTATTTTTTTAAATATTATAATAAAAAAATACACACACACACACACACACACAAAAAGAATTTAGAAAATCTTTCATGTAATTATGTAACTTTTATTTTTTTAATTGTCCATAATCTCCTATGAAGACAACCGCCCCAATGAACCCGACCCGACGCCCCCCAATCATCAGGCACCTCAAACGAGGACTGTAGCGACATCTGAAAATGAAAACCCATTGTCCTTACGAGGGGGAAATGTGCAGGTGAATTAAATAATTCTTTGAGTTAATTTTTTTTCTTTTATCATTTTTTTCTTCACATTATATACCGTTTATAACAAATTAGGCAAAGGTTTAGTGTTGACAGTTTCCGTTCCTTATGCATTAATTAATTCAATCTTCCGAACGAAACCAACCCGCAACCGTCGCCTTTAAAGACGCTTAGCACTACCACGCCCATCTATTCTATTAAGTTACTTAGAATTCTATTCTTTAACTTTATAATTCCGCTCTATTGTATTGAGCAGAGAAAAATTAACATTTTATTTTTTTCTTAAAATACTTATTACATATTGTATAACAATAATACTACTTATTATTATATATTTATTATATATTATATATTATATTATTATATATTTTTCTTTTTCAGAATAATTTTGGTGAGAAAAAGACACAGCCGAAGGAAAAAAAGTCATGTTGTGAGTGGCCCGACCGATAATTCAGAGGCTATACTGCATATCTCCTTATAATAATATTTATTATTGTATACTATATTTGGTTAAATATGATGTACCTAACTTATGAATAACCATTGATGATTATCGTCCTAATTTTTTAATATTTTTCAATATTTATCATAATAATCCTTGGGGAACGGAGTGTCTTACACTGGGTTCCCTCTGCCTACCCTGCTGTGTGCGGGATACAGCATGAAGCTGACTTTTTAATCCTGTATGTAACCCTTTGTGTATAACTCTATTGTATTCGGAGTGTAATCTCTTTGGTGTTGTAGATAAGGAAATTTCAATTTATATTAGGTATTAATATATTATTAACTTCCTCATATTGGAAATCAATTTACCTAGGTTATAATTTACAAAGCAAAAATAAAAATAATAAATATGTAGAATTAGTACATGTAATTTAGCTTTTCATTAATGGTGTCTAATAGCAAAAAAAAATCTCAAAAAATATTTAGTGATTTTTCGCTGGAAGGCTATCTTTCACAGATTATCTATTTGTAGTAATATATACTTGTAGTTAGTAAGGCTATTTTTCTTAGGTCGTTTAATTATATGCACATTTGTGCAATAGTTTCTAGGTTATGTTGAAGGTGAGAGACGTTTGTTAAGCTACCGATATTGTCAACATCATAAAACTTAGATGTTAGTTAAACTTAGTAATTGGTATCACACCAAAAAGATAAATGTGAAATTAGAGCCAAGTTAAATGTTTAGTAATGCGTCATTCTCTTCTTCAACGACAAAATAATGTAATATCAATATGGGTATCGAATTCTGGTTGATAAATCCATCCATCCATCAGCCTTTCAAAATCCACTGCTGGACATAGGCCTCCCCTAATGCATGCCATTCCGTCTGGTCCTGCGCCCTCTGAATCCAGCGGACTCCCGCTGTCTTTCTTAGGTGGTCGGTCCACCTGGCTGGAGGGCGGCCTGGTTAACTCAGGGTAAATTTCAAACTCTAAATCTCACTTGACAATTTTTTACGTATAGGTTGTGTTTTTTCTCTGTACTTTGTTCGGTGCCTGGTGGTACGCGTTTCCAGCATTTTACTTGGCTGGTTACGCTGGTGCGTGTCTTGATACATATATACATTATAGTCTAAGTTTAAATCGTCAACGCTCCTAGGTTAGTCTAGTCGTACTTGGTCGCCTATCAAACTTAATTTCTAATACTTTTTTATATACTTCTGGCATTTATATAAAGTTTTTTTCTGAATACTCTTTAAAAATGATATAAATAGGATTAAACATATTTTTTTCTAGATCAGACAATCTATAGACTTTTGGAAATCTATGAATGTCGGTGTTTCAACTAATCAACTATAGCATTGTCTTATTAAGTTAATGGTTTATTACTCGAGTGCTTAATTATTTTGTATTATAAATAAATTTATTTATTTCAATAGTATATTTAATATGAAAAAATAGACTGGGAATAATAAAAAATCGTCTTAATCGTAAGTTCAGTATAAAAAAAAACCATGTATACCTGCCATATTATTTTAGGAATAGTTTTTTCTCTAATATGAGAAGTTTTGGTTTTTAGTCATTAGATACTATTAATTACGTAAAATGTTAACTACTAATAGGTTCAGTTAAGAAAGTATCTTTGTATGATACGTGAGAAAATTGCCCATTATTATGTAATTGTAGTTAGTGTCGAATAGTGTTTAGGCCTATTGTATGTAGTATGTTAAGGCCAGTCGTGGGGAGTTCCCGAGGATCAGTTACTGACGCACACGCCCTATATATTGGCAGGATTCACTCCTCAGCCTCACGACACACTCTCCGCCGTCATAAGACGCGGCGAGGCCAGTCCCATCTCCAGGCATTCCCCTGCGATCGCCAATCGTTCACGAGCATCAATCAAAGCTTGTACTTTTGCTTCAGGACAGAGCCTCTTTCACCTCACCCTCGCTGACGCTGTCTAGACCATCCCGGGTCAACAGCAATAAAGCTAATTCGAAAAAGAAGGTCGTGGTGCAGGGGCACAAGCGTGTGACTGTAAACGAAACTTTTTACTATTTTTATTTTCTCGCTCTGGTAGAGGCAAAGCGCGGCGTTGAATCCTGCGATTTAGCACCTCCAGAATACGGCGGAGAGTGGTGAATCGAGCATCTTAACACTAGGTTCCCTCTGCCTACCATGCTATATGCGAGTAACAGCTGAAGTTGAAAAAAAGTATATAATTGTATTTCTGTACTCGTCTATTATACAATTCTTTTAAAGACCAGCAACGGTCCCACCTGGACCCGTACGCTCGTTTGCCTCGTCTTTTTTCATAAAAGAAAATCTACTTGTTCTTAATGTAAACAAATATACAACAATTTAAATATAAAATTATTTAAGATGAAGATGAAGATGAGAACTGTTAGTATAATACATTTTTAATAGGGTGAAAATATTTTTTTAAATGTATTCTGATTATTTTTTTACACTACCAATGTTCCTTTTAACTTATTCCTATTGTTAATTAAGTAATTGTACATTTTTTTTATTCACTATATAACCTTTTTATTTTCCACCTGATTTTAGGTTACTTTATAGATTTTTTTTGTGGTTAAAATTTTATTATAAACTGTTATTATTTTTGCTTTAGCTATTAAAATATTACATATTTTTGATGATATTGGATGTTTCCTATATTCTTATATACTTTGTCATAGCAACTCTATATTGTACTAGAAAGTATCAATGTGTCTCGTATGTGTCTATTTATTGAAATAAATACGTATACTCAATATTATATGGGTCTTTTATTTAATACAATAAATGCTATGTATCTGATAAAATAAAATGTAAATCATAAAATAGTGTGAAATCAATTTGACTATTTATATTATTATCTTAAATACAAACCGGCGGAGTATGAGTCGAACTCGTCTATGAAAGATTCCGTAGCAGCAAACATAAACACATTACCATTTTAAATGAAACTATTTTAACCGGATTAATCGCGTATATTTAGTATTATTCCGTGGTCACGGGTGGACGGACTACTGCAAAGTGTTCGAAACGTCGGGTTCTCCAAAAAATGTATAATAATACTAAATATACGCGATTAATCCGGTTAAAATAGTTTCATTTAAAATGTGTAATAATCGTGAAAATTAAAGAACACATTACCATTGTTTTATTATTCTTGCCTTGCAATTTTTGACTGACTTCAGAAATGAACCTCTTCGTTTCTCAATTCGAATTATATTCTAAACATATGACTTCAGCAACAAATTTAATTTTTCACGTATACGCTCTGTATATGTATGTGGAAAGTAGCTGTGACATATGGATGCACGAACAGACGGACATGATGAAATTATAAATATTCCGTTTTTTGCCATTTGGCTACGGAACTCTAAAAATATGCCTACCGAATAGATTTTTATTATTCCAAATATTACTCAGGACTATTTTCCTCAAAAATATGTGGAGATTTCAAGCTGAAATTAATGTATTTAATCTGGTCTACATACCCTTGGAGTACAGAAAAAAATAAACTCGGCCAACACAAACAAAATATACGCATATACTCTATTTATGTCCGATTTTTTCTAGCCTTCCTCTTCATCTAGAATAATGAAATTTATTTTTAGATTTGCTTAAACTATACATTATTTACTGTATAAATAGAAAGAGCGAGGAAAAGAAAGAGAAATTATAACGATAACTTTAAATGCTTTGTACATTTTGAAGGATTTAAATAAAAATGCAACGACTTACGACGACTTTATTTAATTACAATTTCCAAAGTACACTAACACAATGGTGTATAAGTATACATCAATATTTCGAATATTAGTGTCTATGCTAGAGTACATCAAGTCTAAATATATTTAAAAAGGAGGATCCTAAGGATCTCATAGAAAAATTAAAATATAATCTTAATGTATACATATTATTAATTTAGAAAACAGTAAATTAAGCGTCAAAAATGTAACTTAACTTAAGTATTTAAATAATCACAAGTAAGTTAGTTATATAAAAGTTAACCCTCCTTTTCCGTTAAAATTAATGAGATGAAAGTGTAAAATTTCAAAAGAAATTATTTATTTGAAATAAGAAATGTAGTTTTTTTATAGTTAAAAATGTGACATATAAAATTATAATACTCTTTTTAAAATAGCGACATTATATCGTCGTATAGAAGTTTACAAAATAAATCCTTTTTTTAGCTGAATGCCGCAAGCAGATAGAAGGAAACTAGTGTTAAGACACTCCGTTCCCAACATTTAGAAAAATTTCGAATTGAGTGAGTGATACCAACGCCGTACTTTGTTTGATTACCAGAGCGGAGAAAAAAAAACTGATTCCCTCGTGTGGGAATCGAAGCCACAATCGTCGCGTTTACAGTAAGAAGCAGTTCCGTTGAAGTAAATTGAATACTTACACGTCCGCCGTGACTATGATTTTTTTTGTCACTTGACACAGAGATGCGATCACTACCTTATAATATAAACCGGTTATCTGCTAAATACATTTAAATTCAATTTTAAATACGTTTTATTTAAATACTATGTATGAATGTTGCTTCCAAAATTTTTTGTATATTATAAACGAGAATTTCTTTAGGCGTGTGTATATTTCCAAAACCATGAATATTCTACTTAAAAGTATTCAAAATGCAGTCCAGTGAGATAAATGCGAATCGATTCTACAAATACAATGAAAGTAATACTTTTTAAATTTGACTTATTAGTTAGTAATAGATACTACGAACACTTATTATATTAGTATTTTCTTTAATAAGAAACAAATTCGGTGTTATCGGCCGGTAGTGTTGACACCTCACTCGGTCCATTGAAAGATGGTATCGAATTGCTGTTCGGCTGGTTTCCCTCGTCTTTGATCTGTAAATTGTGTTATTTTATTATTATTTATATATTATAATATACAATAATCTATATCTCGCATGTAGCAGGATAGGCAGACGGAACCTAGTATTAAGACCCTCCACTCTTTTCTTCCCGCCGAATTCTACAGGCATTGCATGTTGGTGGAACTCGACGCCGCGCTTTTCTCGACACCAGAGCAGAAAAATGAAAGTATTCTATATTTCATTTCCACATGTGGGAATCGAACCCACAACCGTCGCGCTTTCAGTCAAAAGCTAGTGCAGCTGCACCACGATGGCCATAAATACATATTTAAATACCTGCATGTTCTGTAGTTCTTGTGCGCACCACGACACGGTTTTAGGTTCAGTCGTTGCTGGAACAATCGAGGGGACGGTTCTTTCGGGCTGGTCACGATGATTATCAGCTTCTGTATTGAGGAAACAATTGATTTCCTCGTTAGGATTCCACGGTCGCACTGAAAATTTGCAAATATAATAAATAAGAATAATGTATTTATTTACGGAGATTACTCTCCGTAAACTTATGCTTGTATTGCAATATTTACAATAATTACGATTATTTTTAGAGATTTCTTCTACCTTCGTCTTTATTTAAAAGAAAAAATATACGATATATTTTTTCTTTTAAAAACTGATATAAAAGTGTAAAAGAAAACTAGCTAAAATAAAAAAGAAACATAAAAAAGGGTAAAGTTGAGACTAAGACAATAGTGAGTTTTGCTTACAAAAAAAAAAGCAAAGTCATTTCAAGAGCAGATAAAGATTGTATTTATAGTAGAGTACTTTCATGTCAAAATTCTTGTGTCAAGGCAAAGCGGCATTGATTGAAAATGGGAAACGAAATGTCTTAACATTAGGTTCCCTCTGGCTGCCCCGCTGGGTGCGGGATACAGCGTGACGCTAAAAAAATACTTACCATTAGAATATGGTGGACGGCCAGTAAAAATGTGTCTTATCGACTCCCCAGGACGGTGACAGCCGCGGCAGTAGTCCACGCCGGCGTCCTTCAAGATGTGCCTTTGGTAGTTGTCGCGGTAGCATCGGCCGTAATTGCAAAGGCAAAACCGTCTGTTCCTCCGGAACGGTCCTCGAACTTGAACCAAGATGAAGAATATCTAATTATATGCTAACTAAATTAAATGACCTTCACGCTATATCCCGCACACAGTAGAGTAGGCAGAAGGAATCTAGTGTTAAGACACTCCGTTCCTCACTTTCTGCCCAATTCTGGAGGCATTGCGTGTTGAGTGGCGGAACTCAACGCTGCGCTTTGCCTCGACATAAATATGAATAAATTTATCCTTTCTTCAAGTGGGGATCGAACCCACAACCAATCGCGTTTACACTCACACTTTGTACCCCTTTGCACCACGAATAGCCTCTACATACTAACAATTTTTTTTATTTTCTTTTATTTGTCTATTCAAATTACATTGTTTTAGAAAATCTATTTAAAATTAAAATCGCTTGCAATATCTATTAACGTTCAAATAACAAAGGAAATGCTTATAATATATATGCCTATAATATATGTAAATTCACAAAACAGCATCCGAACAAAGCATCACGCAAGTGTATAAACTGGCATAGATATAAAACAAAGGATTTCGCCCCAGCCAACTATATTCTTTCGAAAAGCTATTAATATCATCACAAATAACTTACTTATATGAGATCGTATCAACTGCATCGCGGAAATGTATCAAGTTTCTTCAGATAAATGTGGATTTTTTGCCCAAATTTACTAAGAGATACGAGCGTTCCTAACGCAACTAGAAGTTGATGGTGGGAGACTGAAAATATTGATTTTCCGCATACGAACGCGTTCGGAAATGTCGAGGGTAGTAGCTAGTACTTGATATGTTCAACTTTAAGCTTAGTTAAAAGATAATTGGAATTAATGTTTATTACAATTGTATAACAGGCCTTGGGCTTCTGGAGTAGAAAAATATTCGGTCTGGATGTCCCATATATTTGTTATATCATTATCATAATCAAAAATTTTGTGTACTTGCTATACGTTACTTACTTTTCCTTCCTTGTTAGTCGTAACGCAGGGGCACAAGTAGGTTGTAGGTTCGATTCCTACTTGAAATGAAATATTTGGGAAATTCAAGTATTTTAATGAAAAAGGAGTGTCATAAGACTAGTTTCCCGGGTAATTCCATACGTGTATCATGAAAATTTAATCAGGAGTTTTTAAAATTGTATAAAGTTATTGCGGTAATTTTTAAATTTTATTTATTCCATTGATCGTTTCTTAGTTGCTGTAATATTATATGTTTATCTTATCTGTGGCTATTTTCCGAAAGATTGGCGTTGAAAACTATAAAACCTTTCATATGCCTCATGAATTATAAATACTACATCTAAGCTGCTCCCTACATAATGATATCATCATAAAACTTGTATTTCTTTTATTTTTCCATATTATTTGTTAAAAATCCACGTATATTTAATATAAGCACGACAAATTCTAAACCTGAAACGCAAATAAGTACTAATTTACAAATGGTATTATATCACATTTTCTGATCCCTGTTTACTGACGTATCTAACCTATTAAGTATGTTGAAGTCTTTCCATAACTCCACTAGCTCACCTTGATGGAAGTTTCAAGGCCTACCTGTGTACGTGGCTTACAAGTTTTATTAGGGTGAGGGGTCCTTTTATGGAACTTCATCGTACTTTTTGTTACTACACTTTTCAATAGCATCAGATATTAATATAATAATAATAACTTTATTTAAGCACCATAGCATGAGGCCGGGCTTGGAATAGGGGCACAAAGTGTGATTGTAAACCCGATTGGTTGTGGGCTCAATCCCCACTCGAGGAAATGAAATATTTATTTAAATTTATATTTTTTTTCTTCGCTCTCTGGTGTCGAGGCAAAGCGCGGTTTTGAGTTCCGCCATTCATCAGGCAACGCCTCTAGAATTAGTGGGGGAGTGGGGAAAGGAATATCTTAACACTAGGGTTCCTCTGCCTACCTGCCTACTCTGGTGTGTGCGGGATACAGCGTGAAGCTGATTTGTTATGTTTTTATTTAAACACTTAAGTACAATACTATTGTTAGTTGAGGTACGGTCCTCTTGATATGTTCCAAAGTTTAAAGATATGTTCTGTTAATAAGTTTTAGCGTATTTTATAAGTATTTGGTGAGTATATAAAATGCATTGCTAATGTATGAAACAAAGAAGCAATTTCAATCGATTTGAAACTCACATTGAAATGAGAAGGAGGGTGTGTGTGTGTGTACATCTTTTTGTGGTGCGTGAATGTGTTCATGATCGTTAGTTTGTATAGGAAATCTATAGGTAGGTACTCTATTGTATATTTTTTTTAAATATCTGAATTTTAATAAAACTACCATTCAAAGTTAAATTTAAATATATTTATTTCAAGAAATGATTAACACACAAAAAATACGTCATCGAAAGAAAAAAGTATAGTTGTAGAGATATATCAAGAATATTTTCTTAGTATACAGTAGTAGTAGCAGTAGTAGTAGTAGTAGAAGTAGTTCTACGAGAAAATGCATAACTAATCATCACATTTATTTGCATATATTTTAATTTTATTTCATTATCTTATGTCAAATCAATATATTAAAAAGCTAACTTTTGAGGCCAGTCGTAGCGCAGCGGCACGAAGTGTGACTGCAAATCGACTGGTTGTGGGTTCGATCCCCACTCGAAGAGATGAAATATTTACTTAAATTTATATTTCCATTTCTTCGCTCTGGTGCCGAGGCAAAGCGCGGCGTTGAGTTCTGCCACTCAACACGTAATGCCTCCAGAATTCGGCAGAAAGTGGGGAACGGAGTGTCTAAAACACTAGGTTCCCTCTGCCTACCCTGCGGTGTGCGGGACACAGCGTGAAGCTGATTTGATTTGATTTTTTTTTTAACTTTAAATAATTCGGTGCATGCCTTCTTAAGCTTAGAATATTAACAACTAAATATATCAAGAACTAACTAGTCAAAAGTATAGTCAAATTATTATATGTACATAATATTATATAGAGGTATTTTTTTCATTATATTATTATTGAAATTGTAAATATTCTTTCCAAAGATTTAATTGTAAAATGTCAATTAAGAAACGTATAGTATATTATAAATTTCAGAGTATACGCTGTATTTAAGGTGAAAAACCTCAAAAAATCATTATACAAACATGTGTATATGTATATTAACTGTAAAGACATTGAGCAGTTTTATTGTAGACATCGAGACATTAAGGTTATTTAGATTGTATTAATGAAAATTATTGTAAATAATATACATAATAATCCATAGCTCTTCTTGAACATTTGCGAAATATCTTAGATTCGGGTGCAACCGGCAAGTTTTCGGGTTGAACGTCTTCATTCTGAAACAAATAAAAAGAATAATTAATGGTTTAGTCGAGGCCAGTCGTGGCGCAGCGGCACGAAGTGTGACTGTAAAACCGACTGGTTGTGGGTTCGATCCAAACTCGAGGAGATGAAATATTTACTTATGTTTTTATTTCCATTTCGTCGCTCTGGTGTCGACGCTAAGCGCGGCGTTGAGCTCTGCCACTCAACACGCAATGCCTCCAGAATTCGGCAGAAAGTTGGGAGCGGAGTGTCTTAACACAAGGTTCCCTCTGCCTACCCTGCTGTGTGCGGGATACAGCGTGAAGTTGATTTAGTTTTATTTATATTTTATTTATAAAATGGTTCCCTCTCGCCGGGTGGCTGTAATAATCTAGATAAACTTAACATTTAAAACACGCTATGTGTTTTTATAGGCGCGAACAAATTAATAAAAAAAATATTTCCTAGTGGGAATCGAACCCACAACAATAGCGTCTACATTTAGACGCTGGGCATTAGCGCCACTAAATAATAAGTACAATAATCAAAAAACTAGCGAAGAGAATCAGGGAACCTTCCGAATATAGAAAAAGCAACGTTGACATTCATTCAAGACAATGCATGTCAATACGTGTCTTTAACGTCTTTGTCTTTACACCCGGTCTTTCGACCCCCGGATAAATGTCAACAACAATTAAACACACCCCGGGAAGTCTTTAAATAAATAAATAAATTATATACACTTACATATCTATATTTCTTAAAATGGAGTCAATATTCAGTTATATTTATAATTTTATATCACACATTCACCGAGCTGACGCAGTTATTTAGTACCGCCATTCGCTGCACTCACATAGCTAGCTGCTGCACACGAAATGAAATGCAAATTAAATTCTAAATACACATTTACAAATCACTCTGCAAAATTATGTGTAAAGAACATCGCCAAATGACATTTCTACTATTTTTTTTTTACCTGAATATGTATTTGTATCTGCACCTCGATCTCGTTATGTATACATCCATTGCACGAGCTGCACATGCTGCGCACGTAATCACAAAACCTGACTCCTAAAGGCGTCTTCATTATTTTGTCATAATTTCTTTCTGGTATGTCAATAATTCCATCGGTTTTGACGATCTCTTTGTCAATGCTTATTGTTAATTTTGCTAACGTAAAAAAATAAATATATTAAATATATGATTTTTTCAATTGTGTAAATTTATTATTATTATTACAGTATAAAACAAAAAGCAAGATGTCCCAGTAGTTTGTCTACTAAGACAACACCAAAAATAAAATAAATATAAAATACCTTTTAAATATATCTTATTTAAATTACACTGCTTATATATCGATTAAAAAATCAATAACAATAAATATCAATAACGATAACAATAGTAATGCAGTTTAATTAAAACGGGCTCTCATAATTGAAAATAAGTTTGGATTTATATTAAAAAAAAAGTTTATTTATTAAAAATTAAAAATAAATTGTATTTACAAAATACAACACTATCTTTCAATTAAAACTAGAATGTTTATGTAAATTACTAGTTACTGATCTAGTATAATTCGAAAAGCAAGATGTCAAAGTAGTTTATTGAACACAAAGAACTTATTTACATTTCAATTCGCAAAAATCAAAAAAAAATTGAAAAACGTTTTAAGATATATGTAATTAATTATGTGTGAATACTTACTAGTAGTATTTAGTAACTCCGAATCCATACTGATTCAGCTATCAAAATTTATTGGAAGCCACTCTGGAGAGCTACGACCGATGCAAGGGCGGATGCTGAATGGGACATCTGCGCGGCGTCTATTGATTTTTATGCATCGAATACATTTTCAAATATTTATTGGGTAGGTAGGAAATGAATCAAGATAAGTAATTCATATTTGTATGTGAAAAACCTCATAAATATATTTTTTTTCACAAAAACTCTATGAAAGTATGCGGGATAAGTAGTATAATATATGTATATAATGTTGTAATACGTACTTTAGAGGGTATTTTTTATATACTTATTCAGATCCACTAGGGACGATTTTATCACATAACTTAACTTAACTTCACGCTTTATCCCTAGCGGGGTAGTCAGAGAGAACGGAGCGCCAAACGCTACGGTCTCTACATACCTCTTTCGCCTCGTCCACTGTCATCAACCTCTTCATACATGCCCTCATCTATATATTATTTTGTCATCAATTGTTTTTATCTATATATATACAGTATAATTTTAATTTAGCGGCTCTTAACATAAAACTGCCCTGCCTAAAACTAGAAAAAACTGTAAAAAAAAGTATTATTTATCTCTGCATAACGAATTTCATTGACTTATAACTTTCACATAACGAATCCTATCAGTATACTACATTCAATTCCATATTAAATTCGTGTTTCGAAAGGTTTTAACTTTTTAAATCTTTTGTAAGACAGTTATTATTGTGTGGCGTTCAGTAACGTAAACGCTGTTGTTTGATCCTGTTGTTGTAAAGATTGTTTGCAATGGACGATAAACGAAAAAGCTATGATCAATATTTGGTGTTGTACGTGAGTTCAACCCACATTGGAGAATCCTAGATTTTGAAATCTGGGTGTTTTTTTAGCATCATACAATCTAATTTTTTTATAATCATAATTGTTAATTCGTTTCCGTCAAGACCATATATTTTTTATTATGGAAACAGACAAGGCAAATGAGCGTACGGATCACCAGATGGTAAGTAATTACCGCCGCCCACGACCCTGTGCAACACCAGAGGAGCTACAGGTGCGTTGCCTGCCGACAAGGTGGAGATAGACGCACTTTTTGAAGGTACCCATGTCATATTGACCTGGAAACACTGCCGCTGGTAGGCAATTTCACAGCGGCGTAAGAAAAGAAGTTCGTAAGAAACCGCACAGTAGTAGAGTGCTACGTATCAAGATAGTGTGGATGATACTTGAGTTTGTGACGTACGTTAGAAAATTCAGCGGCAGAAGAAAATTATGTGAATGTATCAAACTAAAATCGCCGCGTAATCAACTCTATGGGAAACTTGCACAACGAGGGTGCTGTCGACTGTAGTCGCCGAGCCGAATCTTGTAATCCCATTTATAATTAATTAAATTAATTTTATTAGTGAAGTGTTAAGGTTTTCTTTTATAATTTCTACTAGTTACTAGGTACTATAAAAAATTGCTATAGATATTAATAATTGAATTATAAAACTCAAAAGCCTTCGAAGTCTCAACCTGACTGAAATTTCTGAACGCATTCTTATATGAGCAGAAAAATCAATAACTGCAGCAGTGTCGCACTCGCTATGGAGACACTTACATCCTTTAACATACATTTTAAATTTTAATAAAGCTTTGGCGATTCGATTTCAACGATGCATTCAAACAAATGTAATTCAGGTGAATACTTTTTTAGAATAACTTTAGTTTGCTTCAATTTGTTTCAATGCTTTCTACGTTTCTTTTCATTTGTGTACTGATTTATTAAATTATAATATTAAAAAAATATAGATATGAGATTATAAGATATTAATTTTCAAATGGAATGTGCCATTTTATATATAAAATATTTTTTATACTTACTTATCTATACATAGATTTATTCAGTATATCTATTACTAATAGCCGCCATCTTGTTGTATTTCAGTCGAGATCTATAATTTCAACGAGATGCTAAAAAGCTTCAACGCGATGAAAGAAGAAGATCGTCGCGAACAAAACGTGACAACGAAGACCGAAACGATGGCCCCTAAATGTATAGACCCGACGATGTACTCACGAATGAGAGACTTGCAGGTATTGGAACCTATTAAGTAAAATAATGTAAAACTTCCATATCGTTGCTTATAAAGATAAAGGTCAGTGATATATGAGTAGTTTGTATATTGTTCGTATTAACTAAGCGAATGCAAATGCAGCCAGCAGCCAGCGACGGTACTGTGTATCACTTTACTGCAGCGCAGTCACTAAAGGATTCTGCGCTGCATAAATATAAGTAGCTTGCCACCGACGCCATTTTCGTCCTATGAAATAAAAATTGTTACTTATAAAATTAGGAAATATATTAAAATTATTCCATATTGAACGATGCGATTGTATTATATTTATAAAATTAGTAAAGCATTGGCACATATTATATAGTGGTATGAGTGGAGAAAGTTATTAAAGATTTTTTAATGAATTTCAGATGTGTATGATGGAAGAGAAGATATTGGAGGATGGTGCGATGTCTTCTGAGAGGCGACACGTGTGTTTGGTTCACTCGTTGAAATAACACAGGGACAGATGCGTATAAAATACATTTAACAAAGAATAGCCATCAATTTTGTTTTTAATTTAAAAATATTTTTTTATTTTACTTTCAAAAAACACATTTCATGCAAGGTCATAGTCAGTTAATATGTTTTTTTTATTACATTGACTAAATATTTGATTTCAGTTGTAAAATATTTTTTTTAAAGATATTTTTGTTATAAGTAAATATCTTTTTTAATGTTTTCAATTTTATCTTAGATTATTTTATAAGCCGTGTCCCCGTGTTGTATAATATATAACTTATAGTGGCAAGAACGCTAACTGCGTTTTATCGTTGAATCGCACTAACGAGTGCGTCAGAAATTTTGTCAAAAACAAGCGAGCTGTCTTGTCACCGGTGGAGGCAGTGAGTCGAGGCTGGTTTTTAGTGAAGGTAGTTTAATATTAATTAACATCAAATATGGATTCATAATTAAATCCTATTTGAAAAGATCAATGGCTGTAGTGGTACAGTGACACAGCGTCTGACTGTTAGCACGACGGCTGTTGGTTCGATTTCCACTCGGGGGAATGAATGAAGATCGGCATCCGACACGCAACATGCAATGTCTCGAAAAGTGGGTACGTTGGGAACGGAGTGTCTCACAACTAGTTCCCTATATCGTTCATACAATATGCGGAGTATAGCGTGAATAAAAAAGGAAAGGTCACGCTCAAAATAGCCGAAATGAAAGAAAACCTTAATAATAGATTTTAGCTTAATGAAATCCTTACATGTACGTTCTATTAGATTAAATTTGGTAAAGTATGTGTCGGTCTTACTATATGTTATTGTCTTGTTAAAAATAATTGTTAAACAAATATTAAACTTTGAACAAATGAAAAACATCGATATGGGACAACTTTTTAGGTCTCCGTACCTCTTAAGACAAAAAGAAACCCTTATAAGATCACTTTGTTGTCCGTCTGTCTGTCGGCAAAAAACGTGTATTTCAAGACTATTAAGAGAATAAATATTATTAGGATTAACTCAGCAAAAAAAGCTGAAAACTACATATTTGTACTACGTAATTAAAAAAAATAATAACCTTAGAAGGGATAGTTTATATGAGCTATCAGCTGAAAAGCCTCTTACTAAGCTAAGCTTGAATTTCAGAAAAATCTCTTTTCCCCCAATTTTTGTACGGAACCCTCGTGGGTGAGCCCGACGCTTGCCCGTTTTTTTTATTCTAGAAGACATTTCTGGTCTCTACATTTCTATTGTAAAGAAAGTTGTAGTAAATTGATCAAAAATCTTAATATGTAGTACAAAATAAAAATACTATTATATAATAATATTTTATAGTAAAATCGTAGTCACTTGAATGTAATATATGGAAAAATTATTCTTAATACACTTTACTTTTAAGTGTACTTTGTACACTTTCTTAATTTACCTTTATCTATCTTCAGTAGGAGTCAAACTGCTAACCTCGGCATAATAACCAGAGACAAACTTCATATATTCAAACGTTAATTACTACCTATTATAATCATTATTTGTAAATTATATTTAATAAGTGATTTATCATATTCAAGATTTCTAAATACCTACTAACCTATTAATTTCTTCGTAAAATGAAGTTATTTATACCAAATTATATAAAATTAATTGTGCAATTAGTTTTTTATTATTATACATTTTTATTTTTTAAATAGTTTTAAATATATTTCTATTGTATTTTTATTGTATAACTGTATAAGAACTTATAAATACTCGTATCTGTGTGTCTTAAA
This sequence comes from Heliconius sara, assembly GCA_917862395.2. Classification (NCBI taxonomy): domain Eukaryota; kingdom Metazoa; phylum Arthropoda; class Insecta; order Lepidoptera; family Nymphalidae; genus Heliconius; species Heliconius sara. Next base: position 12,814,140 of record OU860800.1, on the reverse strand, counting down.
TGTCTATTTATTGTAATTGAATTGAATAAATCTAATAAAAAGTATTTTCTGCGTGGTTCTTCAAAATAGTTTAATAAATGGAAAAAAAATATTTTAAGTATACAACAGAGATACACTTATTACTCAAATTATCAATATAATCTAAGTTTTATTACAAGGTAAGGTTTTGTATGATGATGATGATGATGAGACGTAGATAAAAAGTATGTATGGGTAAATATACCTACATAATATTGACAAAGCTTTTGCGTTCATGACTCTCTATAGTCTTTTTTCTTTATTTTTTTTTTACAAATCAGACAAGACCCCGTGTAGCACCAGATGAGCTACAGGTGCGTTGCCGGCCGACAAGTTGAAGATAGACGAGCTTTTTGAAGGTACCCAGTTCTAATCCACCTGGAAACTTTGCTGCGGGTAGGCCATTCCACAGTTAAGTGCCGTGTGACAGAGAGTTCCTACAAACAATGTCAAGCCCTACATACATTGTGGGGTCCCCAACGATTCGAACGGCTCCATGTTTTATGCGATCAAGGGAGTCAAGCTGATACTGGAGTACACCAGCCCAGAGATGAGGACAGTACTCCATATGAAGCCGAAACTGGTCCCTATACAGGGCCAATCGGTGGTTTGGTGTGAAGTACTGCCTCGCTATGTTAATGACCCCCGTTTCTTACCACCCAACCTTGTCTTGGTCTTGTAGACCAACTTGGCCTTTCTTTCTTTATTAGCGTTTTTGCTTTTTATTATTGACAAAGGAGGCAGAGGGAATTCAACGCTCAACTATTGTTTCGGTACCAGCGCAAAGAATGCTAAATTATAATTCATTTCCCCAAGTATTCCATTTATTTTATTATTATCTGATACCAGCTCATTATGATTGTCTTACTTTCTAGGTCTCTCCAAAGCCGCAGGAGGCCTATTCTATATATTATTAAATATTTAATTTTACCTGTTGAATTTCACAAATAAGAGATAACGTTTTTTTAAAAGTCCTTTAACTTTTAAAAAAAAATTAACATAAAGTAGAGAAACAAGAAAAACAACTTCAATGCGGAAAATGCAAAAATTCTTGTTCATATTGAATTTGGAACATTGAACCATTAAAATAAAAAATATAGGATCAGATACATAATAATAAAATCAAAAGGTCAAGTGTGAGTCAGATTCATCCACCGTGGGTTCCGCACCAATTACATGAATGTAGGTCAAAGGGAAGTACGATCAATTAAAGTTGACAAAATTAATGACCCCAGAGGCAAAATAAACCAGACTTTCGTTATTTTATAAGTTCTGATAGTTTCTGTGCGCATGCACCCATTACTTGTAAGTTGTTGTAAGTAAGTTCATCTACTCTAGTGGGGATCGAACTCACAGTAACTCACGCTTATAGGCAGATGTGCTCCTGCGCTACGTCTGGTCTCATTAGTTAATTTATTCTTTAAAATATATAAAAAAAACAACCTATATATATAGATATATTAGCTTAAATGCTATATTTCTAATATGTATGTTTTATTAATAACTATCAGGTTTTGTAAAAAAAGTAAATACTATTGATTTAAAAACTTCATTTGATGTAGATATTATTACATGAATTATAAAATTCGATGATCCTTAACCTGACTGAAGTTTCTGAACGCATTCTTATATGGGTGGAAAAATCAATAACTGCAGCAGTGTCGCACTCGCTATGGAGACACTTACATCCTTTAACATACATTTTAAATTTTAATAAAGCTTTGGCGATTCGATTTCAACGATGCATTCAAACAAATGTAATTCAGGTGAATACTATTTTAGAATAACTTTAATTTGCTTCATTTTGTTTCAATATTTTCTACGTTCCTTTTCATTTGTGTATTGATTTATTAATTTATAACATTAAAAAAAAATAAAGATATGATATTATAAGATATGAATTTTCAAAAGGATTGTGACATTTTATATATAGAATATTTTTTATACATACTTATCTATATATTGATTTCTTCAGTGTACCTATTACCAATGGCCGCCATTTTGTTGTATTTCAGTCGAGATCTATAATTTCAACGAGCTGCTAAAAAGCTTCAACGCCATGAAAGAAGAAGATCGTCGCGAACAAAACGTGACGAAGACCGAAGCGATGGCCCCTAAATGTATAGACCCGACGATGTACTCACGAATGAGAGACTTGCAGGTATTGGAAACTATTTAGTAAAATAATGTAAAACTTCCATATCGTTGCTTATAAAGACAAACCTCAGTTATATATGAGCAGCTTGTATGTTGTTCCTATTAACTAAGCGAATGCAAATGCAGCCAGCAGCCAGCGACGGTACTGTGTATCACTTTACTGCAGCGCGGTCACTGAATCACTTTATGCTATATAAATACATTTAGCTTGCCGCCGACGTCACTTACCACTACTTGTTGATTAGAATAAATAAATAAATCAAATAAATCAGCTGCATGCTGTATCACGCACTCACCAGAGTAGGCAGAGGGAATCTAGTGTTAAGACACTCCATTCCCACTTTCAGCCGAATTGTAGAGGCATTGCATGGTGACTGCCAGAACTCAACGCCGCGCTTTGCCTCGACTTCAGAGCGAAGGAATGGAAATATAAAATTTAAGTAAATATTTCATCTCCTCGAATGGGTATCGCACCTACAACCAGTCGGTTTTACAGTCACACTTTGTACCCCTGCTGCTGGCTTCCTCTGGCCTTTTGTTGATTAAAACGTATTTTATTTTAGACAAATATAAATCTTTGTTAATAAATTTAATAAAAAAGCTAATTCGTATTGAACGATGCGATTGTATTATGTTTATAGAATTATTATAATAAAACACTGACATATATCATATAGTGGTTTGTGTGGAGGAGGTAATATTTTTTTTATTTCCAGATGTGTTTGATGGAAGAGAAGATATTAGAGGATTGTACGATGTCTTCTGAGAGGCGACACGTGTGTTTGGTTCACTCGTTGAAATAACACAGGGATGGATCCGTATAAAATACATTTGACAAAGGATAGCCATCAATTTTGTTTTAGTTTGAATATGTGTTATGTTACGGTTTTTTTTTTCATTTAATAAGTTATTTTTTAGTAAATTGACTAAATCGATTTTAATTAAAAAATATATTTTTAAATATATGTTTTAATTAATATTATTTCTACTGCAATTATTTATATTTTTGATTATTTTATAAGCCGTGTCCCCACGTTATATATAACTTTTTGTGGCAAGGACGCTAGCTGCGTTTTATTGTTGAATCGCACTCACGAGTTACGATTCTTTAGTCAAAAACGAGCTAGCTGTCTTGCCACCGGTGGAGGCAGTGAGTCGAGGCTGGTTTCTAGTGAAGGTAGTTTAATATACATTAACGTCAAATATGGATTCATAATTAAATCCTTTTTGAAAAAATTAAGCCGTCGTGGCATAGTGTGACAACGTTTGTTGATAAACACGACTGTTATGGGTTCGATTCCCATTCTCGGAAATGAAATACTTTCATTTCTTAGCTCTGGTAGGAAGAAATAAGAACGATGTTGAGTTCCGCCATCTAGATGGGGAACGGAGTGTCTTAAAACTAATCTGCCTATATCTGTCGCGAAGCATGCGGACTACAGAGTGAATTAAAATTAAAAAAAAGATCAAGCTCGAGTAAATGAAAATGTTAGAAAACTTAAATAATAGATATTAATCCCACACTAGTCAGTATATATGTAGTGTTAGTTTTAAGTATGTGTCACTTAATATGTCATTCTAACTTTATATAATCTTGGTCTAAAATATTCATTTCTTTTTTGACACTTATCTTTACATTTATATTGTATTGTGTAGTTGTAGTAAATTGATCTCAATTCTGGATAATGCAGTACAGAATATATATATCTGTTGTGAATAAAAAGTACTTACTTAGAAAACGTATAAAAAATTTAACGTAGCGGGACTCGAACCTGCGCCTCCTGGTCGGTTTCCAGTTCCGCTACGTTGAAATGTTTATACGTTTTTTAAATAAATATTTTTCTTTTCTAAGTGTAGAATAACACTTTAAGAATTTTTAAAATAAATAAATAGCATCTTGATGAAAAATATATTATATACAGAATATTCTTGATATAATTGTACTTTTACTAAATTTACTTATATCTGTCTGTAGTAATATGCAAAATTGTATACATCACATAATAGTCACAGCACTGATTTAACGTTTTAAATATATAATATTTTTTTATCATAATTTGTAATAATATTGAGGCCAGTGGTGGCGCAGTGGCATAAAGTGTGACTGTAAAACCGACTGGTTATGGGTTCGATCCCCACTCGAGGAGATGAAATATTTACTTAAATTTATATTTCCATTTCTTCTCACTGGTCGAGGTTAAGCGCGGCGTTGAGTTCTGCCACTCAACACGCAATGCCTTCAGAATTCGGCAGAAAGTGGGGAACAGAGTGTCTTAACACTAGGTTTCCTCTGCCTACCCTGCTGTGTGCGGGATACAGCGTGAAGCGGATTTAAATAAAAAAAAATATGTTTAAATTGTAAAAAAATTGTGTCCTTGGTTCTAAATTACGAATTCGGTCTTATATTTAAGCTTGAATTTTATTGGATTGATTAATTTATTATTAAAACTCATTTAAATAATTGGCTTTGTTAAAAAATATATTACTATTATATCAATAGATATTAGTAGTAGTAGTAGAAATAGTTGAGTGTTAACTTTATTGTCGTTTCACAATATTTTTTAAGTTAAGCATAAAAAATCTTTTAATATGCCGATATGTGTCTGTGTATATGAATCTATAACATATTTTTGTGTCATAAGTGTCTGTTTATTGAAATAAATAATTAATAATTAAATACTTAATAATTAAATTAAATTTTCAACTTTACTAACATCCATTGAATCCCATAAAAAGTTAATATATCTGTCCTGGATACAGTTTAAAAACTGGATTTCTAACTCTTTTAAAATTGAACTCTTAACTTTACGACTTATTAACTACAAGACTGTTATATAATATATCTAAGCAAGAGAATGTTCTGCCTGTATGATGATGATTAGATGAAGACTAAGACACAAAAATTTTATTGCAAGTATAGTATACACACATAAGAGAAAAAAAGTACAATAAAAATGTTGAGAAGAGATCTCTTCGATTCAACCCGTGGAAATGGATAAATGTAAAATGATGGAATGGAGAAAATCACATTGAGGTTAAAGTTTACAAATTGGTAAATTTTAACCTCAAGAACCTAGTATAAAAAATAAAAGGAATACAAATGTAAATAATACATCACCGGTTTTGATATATATGATTTATTATGGAATTAAAAAAAATACGACAATTTGAGATAAATTGAGAGCAAAAAAATCGCAGATTTGTCACTAAAAGCTAGAACTTTGTTCTACAACTTTTTTGTTATTAAAGCTACTGCTGAATATCACGTGTTTTTGAAACCGTCTAGAACTGCTGGGGGCATCATCTCTATCATCTTCAATAGTAACGTGATCCGCGTCCAGGGCCGCTGCCGCTTTCTCGATTTTTTCCTGATAGCAAAGATTCGCAGGAATGATAGCTGAGGACAATATTTTTTTTCTAGGCATCTGTAAACAGGTAATGTTTGCAAATACCATATCTGTATGTTATACGACCCCCAGGACCATAATGACCAATTTCCAATATCAGGGAATATATTAACAAACCGCAATACATATTAAAAATAAATAAAAGTATCCTGTAGGATTACGTTAATAAAAAATAATGTCGATCTTACTGCAGCAATAACTTAATAATTGCAGCACATTAAAAACATGGAAACGCGCTTCCTTTGTCCAGATTTTTATTGTATAATTTTAATATTGTTATATTAATGTTCTGTTTAAAAAATATTTCCCTGGATAGTGTTAGTTAGTTAGTAACAAATATCAAAAAGAGTCGCAATATTTTTTACATATTTTTAACTGTAACACTGTAATATGGTATTTTTTTTAATGAATATACAAAACAAATGACCATATTTTGCAGAAGATCAAATCCAAGAGGCCGGCCGTGGCGCAGTGGCACGAAGTGTGACTGTAAAACCGACTGGTTGTGGGTTCGATCCCCACTCGAGGAGATGAAATATTTACTTAAATTTATATTTCCATTTCTTCGCTCTGGTGCCAAGGCAAAAGCGCGGCGTTGAGTTCTGCCACTCAACACGCAATGCCTCTAAAATTCGGCAGAAAGTGGGGAACGGAGTGTCACACTAGGTTCCCTCTGCCTACCCTGCTGTGCGCGGGATATAGCGTGAAGCTAATTTATTTTTTTTTAATTTAATTTATCCAATTTTTTAAGGAGAATTTGAGGGAGATTACAACAGCAAATATCAAGGAGAGGAAAGAGAAGAGTCTGGGCTAGGAATATTTTAATAAGTTCTTTAATTTTCGCAATTGTTACACTTTGCAATAGATCGTGATCACGAGTAATCTATCCGTGACCACGGACTACTGCAAAGTGTTTGAAACGTCGGGCTTCCAAAAATGTATAATCCCAAATATCTTGATAGGCAGATTACAGCAAAAAATATCTATTTTAATTAAAATTTTCCATTATAATACCTAAATTCTTAAATATATTACCTGCACTTATTGATAATCCAAACGAATTGCTCCACGTTCTCACAGAATTAAGCTTGATTTGAGTACAGCTAGTTATGGCATCCCTATATAGTCAATAGGTGCAGTAAGTTACGTAAATTTATAAATCATCAGCATAAAGATGGGAGAAAGTAGGAAGTATAAGAATTAGAAATAAAGTTAAAAAAATGGAAAAAGGGGGGACAGAATTTCGCCTTGGGGAACACCAGTTTTTTGAAGAAGATAAATATCATTGACTCTTATGCACTGTTTGCAGCCATGCAGGTAGGAGTGGAACCAGTCGAAAGCTTTATCAGAGACGTTAATACACTTTAGAACAGCAAGAAGTATATAAAAAACTACAAATAAAACAAAATAATAATTTTTAATTATAGATAAAGTAAAGAATCTTCGAGGCGGAATGCGAAAATTCTTTATTTTTTCAAACTTCGGAGATGCGAATTTTCATTTCGCTAACGCGTAATGAACAAATGAAAAATTTATAGGGTAAGACCACAGAAAAGAATACAAAATAAAGCCTACAAAAATTAGTAAATAAAAAACAATTTCTTTTTAATCACATTTATTTAAACAAAATCACATTTATTACACGTATACAAGATTTTAGGTAAAATTCTCAAAATTCGGATACATTTTTTTTAGGTAAAAGTTAAAATAATAATTCATTTAAATACTATAATATAAAATATAGGTACTGAATACCTATATGACCTAGGTAAAGTATATTTTTCAAATGAATATAACAGGAACTTTTTATATAGTAAATTACATGACACAATAAACAAATATTGAAAATGTTAATAAACCGATTGATTTTTTTTATTTTTTTGCCATCATTGTAGGCGATATGTGACTATTGATGATTATTTTTATTATTGTACATCGGACGGCCGAAACGGGTCAATATTTACGCGACTAATTTCAAACAATTTTATTTTATACAAAATTTGTACCTGAGACAAAATAGGATTCCATAAATAAAGCTATAGGCAAGACTGCTGTTCATTTAAGTATTTCTTTTTTTATTCTAATATAAGCACTAAATTATAGTATCACAAGCTATTAAGAAGTTTTAAGAGTAATTGTGTATATAATTGGCACGAAGAGAATAACTTATTATTGAATATTAACTAATCTAAATAAAACTAGTTCACCGTGTTGATACCATCTTAGATTAAGGAGAAAATATAGAATATTAATTACAATTAATAAATACTAAAACATTACAATAAATAAGGTGTAGAGTTATATCAAGAATATCTTTTTCAAATAGACTTATTTATATTACTACAATGTAATAATGTTCAGGATTATAATAAGACTAAATTGCTTCGGAAAAGAATTATTCATGTTATAGGCCAAACTAAGCTGAATCGTTGCAAAGTTCCTTTACGATTTTATATTTTATTTTTATTTTGTTGTAATTTTAAATGCTATTTGGTTTTTATAAAGCAACTCATATTACAATTGACAGATTTAGTTATATTTGTACGGACGGCGAATAATATAAAGTAACTTATTATCTATATATATATATGTGTAAAATGATGAGTAAAAATTTTTTTTATTTTCATGATAATTAACTAAATAATATAAATATAATAGAATCAACCGAAATAAAGGTTATTTTTTTATGTATTTTTATTTAATATAATAATGTAAAAAATTAGGAGCTCACAAGCACTTACCCTGCTTCCTTGCTTGTATGTATATATGAAAATGTTTAAAAAATTTTAATACCTACATAAAAAATCTAAATATTATATAAAATGTTCTACTCTAAAACACCGTTTACTTTACGTGGAGTTTTTAAAAAATGGCACAAGAATTACACATTACACAGACCTAGTACATTAGATATTAAAGATAAGCTGGATCTTTAATAGTAAGTACGTAAAAAAAATAGTTTCAACAAAAACTAGATATCGATAGACACTCAAACATGTTTTTAATGGAATAAAGAATTATATTCAGAGTGGTTCCCGGACTCCTCGACCTGCCTGTCGGAGGTAACCACAAAATCGGTGATTACGATTTGTTCTTCTTCAAGATCAACCTGAAATAAATATAAAAAAACCAGGCTTCTTACTTCGGTAGAATATTTTATATTTATTTTACACAGCCGTACACACACACACACACACACACACACACACACACACACACACACACACACATATATATATATATATATATATATATACACACACACACACACACACACACACACACACACACACACATATATATAAAAATCGCTCGATTAATTTGTAATTAGTTAGTTGCTGATATTAATTTTATTATGATTTGTATTAGTTAGGTATTTCGCTCTAATTAATATATATTTGAAAATTTATTGAGAAATGTGCAGGTAGGAATAAGAAGCTTCTTTTATCCGGTATTACACCCCCATTGTCGATATCTCCATGGATATCAACAATGGATGCGCAGTACCGGGTAGTCACCCCTCTGCTGTAGAGTGACATACTATCGCTAGCTGCAGTTAATTTGGACTCGCATAAGCCAGCACACATTATTAATTATTCACTTATTTTAAGATAACAAGCGCCAAATAAATCTAAGTACTTAATTAATTATTATTTATTAACCTTTATATCTCTCATGCCGAAACATAGCATCGAGCATATGTATTTGAGGACCGTCGCTACAGTTGACTTGGTGACTCGTTCTTCACACATGCCGCCCGCTTCCATGACGGAGTAGCTCTGACTGCTGCGTATATCGTCTGGAATAAAGTAAGAAAAAATAACAGATTTTCATATTATATATTGTTTTTGATTAATAATATTATATTTTGCTTCCGAAAAAAAAGTATATGGGATCATGTCTCACTAAAGTCTAAGTACTTAGTACGGACAGGTGAATAAATTACAGTGTTATTAAATCCTCAATTAATAAATGATGTTCGTTTATATATGTCTTACTAATTTCTTTTCAGCTAAGAGAGCTTCTATTCAAACAATATACTGACTATAGCATAAATGAGCAAACGGGAAGAGCATGTCCGCCATTACGGTCGCGAAACCTTTACCTAAATTTACAGACAAACAAAATATATTTATGTTATTATACATAAAAGATCTTACCGCTACTCGATGGTTCGGTAGGTGAAATTTTTAGAGCTAATTGATAATGAGGTCGTCTATGCATTTTGATAATGTAAATTTAAACCTTTATTCCGAATATAAATCTTCGATATCAACCTGTACGAAACAAGTGATCAGTGCAGTTATTGATTTTTCAGCATCCTTATGCGTTCAAAAATGTCTATGAAACAAGTTATGTATTCATTTTTTCATTGTCATTTATTATATTAAATCGTGTATCTTCTAAGGTTTGTAGTATTACTATGTATATTATTATTTATATAATTTAATGTCATATTGTATAATATAGATTTATTGCTATTATTTTAAAATGTAAAGTTGTTTTATAAAATGATGATCTTAGTATTTAATGAAAAATAATATGTTACATAGAGAAAATGCACTTTGACGATCCATTTAATGAAATGTTCATTGTATCTGTACTTTCTTTGTGGAAATAAAAATTTGTATCCCGCTGTATCCCGCACACAGCAGAGTAGACAGAGGGTTAGGTAATACACTCCGTTCCCCACTTTCTGCCGAATTCTGGAGGCATTGCGTGATGAGTGGCAGAACTCAACGCCGCGCTTAACCTCGACACCAGAGCGAAGAAATGGAAATATAAATTTAAGTAATTATTTCATCTCCTTGAGTGGGGGTCGAACCCACAACCAGTCGGTTTAACAGTCACACTTCGTGCCGCTGCTCCACGACCGGCCTCAAGATTTGTTATTATTATTATATATACCTTATGCTTATTACTTAAACACTTAGTCATTGCTAGGTCATATTACAGGTTGAACTACAATTTTTAAATATCACTGGGTTGGACTTGTTGATAATTTAATTAGTCCTAATCTTACAATACAGAAAAAAATCATATTTTATAATTAATTAATAGTAACAGTAACAGTACTATAGCTTTATTTATATATTTTAAGTTTCAAGATTTCAACAATATTTTTAATTGTATCCATTAAATAAAAAAAGATTGTGATTTTTAATACATCTTAAGTCTTCCAAATTGATAAAAATATAAATAACTGAACACCAACAACCATTAAGAAGGTTTCTAAACGCATTCGAATGCAGCGAGATCGATAATTGCACAGCCTCGTTCCTTTTGCATCCGCGCCCTGGAAGCGACAAGACCTCTCTCCAGGGATGCTGAGAAAATCTAGATTTCAAAAATTTCTAGATTTCTGCGCCATGCAGCCAAATTCCCGAATATGTGAGTAAACTATGATAACTATTTGTTTGACGATTTTGCGAAGATTTCAATTTTTGTTTTGTTTAATTTCAAGCTAGCGGCTACGCCCTTTTATTGATTTATACCTACATACGCAATTGAAGATAATTTTCATTTTTCGTCTAACATAAGAGTAAATATTGTTGATAAATCGAATATTACAGTGGAAAAAATGTGAATTTTAGATTTTGTTCGTGTTTCTTCAACATATTATATAGGCAGCTCCGCGACCACGCCCTGTTTTAAATTTGTAATCAAAAAAATGTTCTATATTTTTCTTCAGTGACCAATTTAATCCTTTAAAAAGTCAATAAGGTGTAATGTTTTTCCAAAAAAAAAATGTTTCTTTTATTTATAAATTTATATTGATATTAGGCACCCCGCCCTGTTGCCCCAGATACCGACGACGCCATATGCAATTGGAAATCAATACTTCGTAATTTTCAACCAGTTTTATATTAAAATTAAGTGTTTTAATCGAATATTATAATCTTTCTTTTTCGAAAACACTAAAATAATATAAGTATTCATGAAATATATATTTTTTTAAATATATATTTATATTATATTTACATATATAGATAGATGACACGCCCTTTTCAGATACTTAGGTCGCGATACAAATTAGGACAACAATAATTTAAATAATTATTGAGAAAGCTATATCTTTTTCTCTTGATATAAGGAACTATGGAATAATTGATATATTTGAAAATAAATATGTAAAACATTACTTAAGTCCCGCCCTATGTTAAATATTTGGTACACATAACTAAATCGATAGTTTAAAATATTCTTCCATCGTAGGAAAAGTGGATAGTTGATAAAATCATTGTCTTGATATCTTCGAAAGAAAATAGTCAATATAACTAACGTCAAAATCCAAATCTAATAAGCAATAAATCGACATTTTTTACTAAATCAAACCAAATCAAACCAAACCAAACCAAATCAAACCAAATCAAACCAAATCAAACCAAATCAAACCGAATCAAACCCAATCAAACCGAATCAAACCGAATCAAACCGAATCAAACCGAATCAAACCGAATCAAACCGAATCAAACCGAATCAAACCAAATCAAACCGAATCAAACCGAATCAAACCGAATCAAACCGAATCAAACCGAATCAAACCGAATCAAACCGAATCAAACCGAATCAAACCGAATCAAACCGAATCAAACCGAATCAAACCGAATCAAACCGAATCAAACCGAATCAAACCGCATCAAACCGCATCAAACCGCATCAAACCGCATCAAACTGCATCAAACTGCATCAAACCAAATCAAACCAAAACAAACCAAATCAAACCAAATCAAACCAAATCAAACCAAATCAAACCAAATCAAACCAAATCAAACCAAATCAAACCAAATCAAACCAAATCAAACCAAATCAAACCAAATCAAATCGAATCAAACCAAATCAAACTACTAAACAGGGTCAAATCGAGCTGACTCGAACAAAACCAACTGAATTGAATCGAATTGAAGAGAATAACAGAGTGAAGCATATAAAACTTTTTTTTAGCTTCACCCTGTTTTTCACTCAAAGTGGGGTAGACAGTGTTCAGATACTGCGTTACGTTGCCCTCTTTCCAGCAAATTGACGAATTCTACCGAAATAAACATAATCGAACGGAACCGAACGAAATAAGGCCAAATTAAACCAAACGAAAAGAGCTTAATTAGGTAATTTCAACGAAATCGATTAGGGTAGAACAAAAATAATTAGCAGAAAGAGCTAAATACAAAAAAAAATAAAAAATCTTTTTATTTCAGCAAGAAACTGGAGTATCAAAGAAACGACCAGATCTCTAAATTTGGAGGCGGACCAACTTGAGCTGCAATCTAGGACGTATTTGGAGACGACACCCGGGCATGAGGGTGTACAGTGGTGCACTCGAGTATTACGAGACATGCAGGTAAAAATATTTGTGTTTATTTATTTTTTGCTTTAGTATTATTTAAAATTAAAAATCTGTTTAAGAGAGTATATTTAAATATAAAAAAATATATAAAAATTAACTCTGAAAATATCGATTTCAGATCGGTCGATAGGGAAGCGAGCTCTTGAAATCCAACCAGACGTCAACAATTCCGGGCCGGATGAGAAATTTATTAAAGAAATGTAGAGTTTAATTGATGTATTCTAGTTTTAAGGGTGGATGTAACCAAATGAAATGCTGAACATACGGGGACCCAACACCTGTGTCTCGAGACGACGGGAGCGGAATATTGCAAGTCATAAAGTTACTCTGTAACATGAAGTTACTCTGTAACTAAGTCACCTTGTTACAGAAGTCGCTCTGTAAAATGAAGTTACCCTGTAACGTAAAGTTACACTGTAACACAAAGTCACCTTATTACTTGATATCAATCAGTAATATAAATCACTCTGTAACATGATGTTGCCCTGTAACATGCACTTACCCTGTAACATTATGACGGCACTATCTGCTACGCTCGTCGACTCCTACTTAAGCGTATTATCTCTTCATATACTTTTAAGATCCTCATCAACACTGTGGAGTAAGCAAGAACTTAGGATTAAATATTTGTTAATATTAAGGTAAAATAATTCTACGTCCGAACGGCATATATTACACGACGACATTATGTTTGTTTATTAAAATAAGTTGTTATATGCTTTTTAGATTTAATAAATATTAATATTCTCAAGCTTATAATCACAAGTAGTAAAAGTAGAGAACACGAATATCGGTGTTTTATTTACCTCCCCTATTACAAGCTTACTTAATATTTTAATGTACTGCTTTCTTGTACCCCGTGCATATCAGGGTAGCCACCATAGAAAAAAAAGAGCTAAAAGAGCTTAATGTTAAGACGCTCCGCTTCTCCTTTCTTCTCCCACTCCCATACTCCTCCAAATTGCGTGTTGAATGCGAGCACAGAATGAATATATTAAATATCTCATTTCCTCCACTGGGAGTCGAACCCACAACCTGTTGTCGCCTATGTATGATATTTGCCGCCGAATTCTTGAAGGGTTGTGTGTGGAAAGGCTAACTCAACGCTTTACCTTATTTGCGTGTAAGCATACATATTATAAACTTCTAAACTGCAAATAAATCGAGATGTAAGTACAATAAAAATATTACTACTACTACCACGTACTAAATTTAAATCTTTCTTACAAATAAACAAGTGCATGTAATGGCGGAGACCCCAGAGAAGAGTAGAAAAAAGAGAAGTTTAGAGAAGTTCTACAAATTTATGATTAATATAAAATTTACTACAATTAATTTAAGAATTCACGTGTATCCTGTAAGTATTAAAAATTTTTTTTTTGTTAAAATTGTAGGAGTTGGGCAATTAATAAAGCTTGTACAGCTAGTACGAGTATTGTTATTGATAAAATTGTTAAATTACCAAATTGTTAACTTCAGGCCATTCGTTGCTCAGTGGCACAAAGTGTGACTGTAAAACCGGCTGGTTGTGGGTTCGATCTCGACTCGAGGAGATGAAATATTTACTTAAATTTATATTTTCATTTCTTCGCTCTGGTGTCGAGGCAAAGGGCGGCGTTGAGTTCTGCCACTTTACACGCAATGCCTCCAAAATTTGGCAGAAAGTAGGGAACGGAGTGTATTAACACCAGGTTCCCTCTGCCTACCCTGCTGTGTACGGGATACAGCGTGAAGCTAATTTAATTTAATAATATGTATATTAATTTGAAGGCTTAGGTATATTCAATTCCAACTCACAGTCATATTCATATTTAGAAATATTTTTTGTTTATAAAATGAGAGTCAAGTTACAAACGTTGACAAAGTTAAGTTTGCGGGCATATGCACTCATTTTGTATGAAATGAACTACAAATATACCTTATATTTGTAGTTCATTTCATACATGCTTTGTTTTTTTAATGAAATACCTATAAATTTTCACTTATGAGATTGTTTCTTTTATTTAGAAGCTTTATTATTTCTGCGCTGTAAAGGACCATAGACTTAAATATTTGATATTAATTTCAGGTTAAGACGCTCTGTTCCTTACATTTTTGCATTTGCATTTAAATAATAATTCAAGTCGAATACACGCGACGAGCGTTACAGGCACACACACTTGTACCCTAGCGCTACTAAAAATCTTACTTAACTCATTGTAAAAGATTTAGCAAAAATACATATTTATAATGTATTTTATATTAAAGGATGTACTTGACCTTAATCTATTCAATTATGTGTTATACAAATTCTTTTCTTTCTCACCATAAAGGGTTAACCATGATAAAAACTTTACCCTAACCATCTATTCTCATAAAACTGGCTGTGAGTCCTTTTCAAGGATTTTAATCGCTGAACAACTTTGGAAGAATTTGAATGACAATTGAAAAGATTCCCGTATTTTTAAAAACGAAAATCGTTTTTAAAAGGACAATTTGTAGCAATGTAATTTTCTAAAAAACACACACACACACACACACACACACACACACACACACACACACACACACACACACACACACTTGTTATATTATCTTGAAAATTGATTAAGAAGCCTGAGCGTCAATACAACAATATGGTATTATCGAGCTGGTCTGATAATGGAGCCAGGACATGAAAGGTGGGACCTTCAAAGGTTACTAGTAAGCCACTCGAGTTTAGACTGATATAAATTAAACTTTTTAATGTATAACAATGTGTTACTTAAATTTTCTTAAGAAAGCAATTAAGTGTCAAACAAAGACTTTTTTTATTATTTGTCATGTTTCTTAGTTTCTTATAGTGTTCTGGTTTATTATAGTATTTATACAACTATTCAATTTATATTTTTTCCTCTATGTTGTGTTAATAACAAGTTAACACTTACGAGTTAACGCAGTACCTAAAAACATAAAATATTGTTTTTTATAAAATTTAATTTATTTCGTATTTAATGTAGCTTATCTAAGTGGTACATTAGCTACTAGTCAAAGTCAAAGTAAAGTGTTAAATTCCGCAGCTCATCACGCAATGTCCCAAAAATTGGGTGGCAAGTTGGGAAAGTTAAAACACTCGTCTTAACACAAGATTCCTTGTGCTATTATATGGGAAAAACTGGGACACTATTTTTTTTTATTAAAAGTGAAGTATATTTCCAAATTATAATTCCTATTAAATGAGAAAAAATATAGACATATATTGCAAAATAGACTTATTATTTATAATATTTAATACTATAATATTATTAAATTACTATATTTGAATAAAGTAAAATAAATATTATTATTAAAAATTAAATATTATTATATTGGACGGAAACAATTATTTTTTAATTTGTTATTAAATTAATAATAGTAGTAAAATTTATTAATAAATCATTGTTTCCGTGAAATAAATATAAAAAATAGAATAATATTAATTTAATGTTATTAATAATAATAAAAAATATATAAATATCAAAAAAAAAATCTTCAGATTATATTTTACATTTGATTATTATATATTTTTTTAAATATTTAATTTATTATTTTATAGATGACATGAAACTTTAAGAAACAAACTTCTTTCTCAATAATACTACGAAATAATAACATTAATATACTAGCATCCTGATCGCGGAACCGCCCGCGAAATCATGACAGTATTCGTGTTTATACACATTATCTGTAGTGTACTTGTAAAGACTATTAATATGAAGGTTTAAGCACCTTGGATTACATTTTCGTTACTTTCATAAGATTATTTTGAAAATAAAAAATATAACTTAAGACATTCCATATTATGAAAGTTTAGATAATGTCCACAATCTTAGGAGGCGAATTTTGCAAAAGGGCGTATAATTAGCACCTACGAATTAAAACGTACCTCTATTCAAAATTTGTTATTTCTAGCACTCATAGTAATGAAATTTCATACAAACTATCAACTGCGAAAACCACCCCTTACGGGTCGAATATTGCAGGTTCCCATCTCAGTGCAGCAACTACATCCTACAAATAACGCTCTTGCAAAATATAAGACTCCTAGTATCTAGTAATCTTGTAGTAACGAAGTTTCATACAAACTATCAACCCCCAAAAACAACCCCTTAGGGGTGGAATATTACAAACATCCATCTTAGTGACTTCCTACGTCCTATAAACAACGCCCATGATAAATTTTAAACTCCTAGGACTTGTAGTAACGAAGTTTCGTAGAATCTATCAACCCCGAAAACAACCCCTTAGGAGTCGTATATTACAAATTCCCGTCTTAGCACCTACATCCTATAAATAGCCCCCGTGCTATTTTTTTTTAAACTCCTAGCACTTGTAATATCTGAGATTACGTGATGAGTGAGTGAACTTTCGATTTTTTATATTATATATATAGAAAAAAATTAATACATTGGTTCATTTAAACAAAGGAACCACACCCAAAATTTGTGTACAATAATATATACTAAATGTATCTAGATGCATCCTGTCTGGGTGCATAGGAGGGGAGTATTGATTTGAGCGATGCGTTATTGCTTGTTCATATTTATGTTTATTCACTTGGTCGTTCAGGAATCGTATTATATATATAAATGAATATTAACTTTAAATGAACTTAATATTATTTGATTAAATCAAAGTTTTACTTTCATTTTGAACTATGTGACCAACGGCATTTAAAACGTCATATTTTTTAAATATGATGGACCAAAACATTTTTTCTTTGAAAATAATGGCCGTTTTAATATAATAATAGCATGACATAGTACGTTTAATTATAACATACCTTTTTTATAGTCAAATAATAGTACAAACAAATATTTTCATACAGACGCTGTTAAAAGATTCCTGAACGTTTCATGGAAATCAATATCTGCCTAGTCCCGGCGAACCGCTCTTTCCTATCCAGCCGCCGCGGGGGTGAGTAGATGGTGTCCGCGTTGGTAAGTAACCATCGTATTAAAAGGTAAGTTTAACTGAAATTTAAGTTTTTATGACTCAAAATTACACGCGAAAGCTAATTTATATCAATATCTTGATTTTATATCAAAATTGAGATTATTTTTACCGGCCCATATAGGGTGTATATTTATAGGTATATGTAAAAATAATTTGATTGGTAAATATTGTATGTAGTATTGTGTACGAACTAAAATGAACCCTTAAATAAATAGTGTGGCTTATAAAGAAAAATTTATTATTATAAAATATATGTAATCGATTATTATTGGCTGAATAATTTCGTCATTTTACTATTATTTTTGGTAAGTTATAAATCGATTTTGTCATAGAAAAAAATCATATCGAGTTTTTTAATATATGTATTTTTTCATAAATTATATACATCATTATATTGGACGTAAATATCAATAACTACACACACACGCGGTTTTTTAATTAATTTACAAGAGTTTTGTATATTTCAGGGTTGATGATATTTTTGTACGGTATATTTGCAGCGTACATAGACCTTTTATGCATTTCATTTTTAATTGAAATTGTATTTTTTTTTTTGCTTTACTTAATTGCAATTACATATACGTTTTAATTGTTAGATGATTTTTTAATATATATAAATATAAAATGATGTTGACTGATGTTCAATAAGTATGACATCCGATTATCTTATTTTAAATTTATATTTTTTTATTTATTTAATTATAATTGTAAAATAATGTGTCAAATATTTGATAGTTCTTATTTTTTGATCTAATTATTTTATTCATCAAAATGATTAATTAATATATATTTTTTATTATTAAATTAAATAATAAGAACAATAAATGTAACATTTTTTATATCTTGTGGCGAATGCTTTTATTTTTATTTTACATATACCTATATACATTATCACTTTCAGTTTATATATTTCTAATTATTTATATCGTTGAAAATATTTTTCACTATGTACATATAACCATAGCTAGTTTTATGGATTTGTAGGCAAAATAGTAACTATAATTTAGTAACTTTTGATATTTAATGCATACAATAAATTTGTATTATGTTAAATAATTATCAAAAAGTAACTACAGTATATATTTTCAAACAAAATTATTTTTGATTTTGCTTCTTTTTTTTTTTCAATTTCTACTCATCATATTTTCGCCCGTCCCTAAATCTAGCCTTAATCATCCATTTATCACATCCAGAAAGATTTTATGTCTTCAGGAGGAACATATTAATATATATTTATATATATATATTTTCCTTCTCTTATATTTATTAATAATATGCATCATCAATCCTGGTCGCTGAAATCAAGATATGAACATATGAAGATCACATCGAAGCACTACATAGAAATTAAGAAGAGTAATACAACTTACAGAATAATAAAATCAACTTCAAGTACTTGTTGTCGCTGTTATGTGCACGTTTGGAACAGTAGTTCGTATAACAAGGCTGGATACCACCAGATGACTACTTTCTCAAACAATTTATTATAATTATGGATAGTCCATATATTATCCATATATTATATATTTTTTCCATATGCATTTGTAATGTACTTATGACTTCATTTTTTAATTATATGTTGTAATTTTCCTTGAATAGGTGGCGATAACTAAAACGAAGTATCCTTTTCATTTCATTTTTTTTTCCCATTGTCATTTTATCATAATCATCTCGAATTTATACATGAACACATTTTTAAATGAAATATAAAAATAATGCACCCATCTTATCGACTCATTTCGATCATTTCTTCTAATAACAGGCATTATCACCGTTGCATTGACATATTCATCACTTCTTTCATTCCGTTAATGAGAAATTGTGGCACCCACCGGTTACATTTATTTCCGTTGATTTTCTTGAATTTTATGGTATTGGCTGATTTCGAGATAATATATCATGACGAGCCTAGACACTGTTAGACTATATGACTTTCTAACAGTTGATTGCACATTAACATCTCGCTTTCTAACCCTATTAAGCTACATGGTGGTAACAACATAACCTATTTATTCATATTTCATTTTAAACATCACTTCATATTAAATATTTCATTTAAGAAACATCGAGCAACCATAATACCGTTTGGATGGATACCTTTCAACGACATCTGTCATTATATTACTTACTGTAATCTTTGCGTGTTTACACATTAATATTTCTTTTTTGATCTTCGAGATTTTTGTACGTGTATAACAAAACACAAAATTTCACTTTTATTATAATCACGACGCATTCACTCACATTTATACTTCAACTTCATGTTTCATACATATTTTAGTATCAGAACCAATCATCACTCATGCACTTCTTTTCCGCATTTTCATTATAAATTTCTTTATTTTTCATATGTTTTCTCATAATTTCCACAATTATTTATATTTTCTTCATTTGTTTATTATTTGACAGCGAAACAGTAAAGCAACAAATGGTGATTTAATTGTAATATATTTATATAATGATTTCAGTAACTATTAAAATCTGTGAAGAAAGGAAAGCAGAAATAGATTATTTAAGAAGGATGCAGGTGAAGATCCTCAACGAAGTGCTATGGGATATCTAACTATTATGGAGCAACTATAACTTTTTTTTAGGTACTACATGTAATTTTTAATTTCAAACTTTCATAATTTTAACATTGCTTTGTTATGTTCAGACGGCGACGCGAATATTAATCGACATCATTATAATATCTAGCGAAATATATATATGGGTGCTATGTATGTTTCTGCACAGACTATGCGATTTCTCACCTTGATACAATTAATAATAATATAAAGAAATAAAGTCATCTGTATTTAAAAAAAATTGTACATGGCTCTTTTAAAATCTTATAAATCCATCCACCAATCAGTGTTGTATAATCTATATTAAAAAAAATGCATTTATAACATGTACGTACGTACATACTTTATTATAACTACAAAATTGAACTGACATTTTATGTCTTAATATACAACACTTTAAAAATATGAATAATCCCTCCATCCATCTGAGTTAGATTCCCACTCCGGAGAATAATTATCTAGTAACAAAACACAGCACGGCGTTGTGTTCCGCCACTCAACATATAAATAGTAGTGTCATATATAGTTTAGTTTAAGGAAATGTCTTACTATCACATTTTAACTAATTTTAGATCTATTCAGTTTCAGATGCATCGGTAGCAGTTGCAAGTCTGCTGTTTCAGTGCATCGTTCAAGTCATCATCGTTCAGCCATCGCATAAATCTTCCAGTACATCGTTTGGGACTCTAAGTTGCGTCTTAATTCTAAGTTATTCTAAGTTCAATTAAGTTAAATTGAGGGTAATAAAAAAAAGCTGGTAACTGCGAGTCGGACTCGCCCAACGACGCTTCCGTACCAATTTTGGAAAGTAGGTTCATGATTGTAGGTCCACGGAAAGTATCATAGGATACTAACTTATTGAGGTTATGATTACACGTATTACGCTCATATCTTTTGGCTTATTACGTTGGCTTAGAAGCTTGATTTCACTGGGTACATATATATTAGATATTAATACCTTAACGCGGTTTTGAGGCAAATGGTCTTGACGTACAACAAAATGAACCTAGAAGGGTACCGCTTTTGCTTTTTGAGGTACAGAACCCTTAAAACGTTTACATAGCTAAAACTAAATGGAGGAGATTAAAAGGTCAAGCATATAATACGGATTTTTACGTGGAAGGGAAACAAACATGCATCGTAACAAAATTTCATTTAACATTTTTTTACCATTTATACTGTAAGTAGGATGTAAGATAAGTCACAGGTTATGAAAACAACTGGCCATTATCATCAAGAAAACAACTGGCCGTCATCATCAAGAAAACAGTCGGCTATCATCAACAAGAAAACAGTCGCCCATCATCATCAAGAAAACAGTCGGCCATCATCAGCAAGAAAATAGTCGGCCATCATCATGAAGAAAACAGTAGGTCATCAGCAGTAAAGTGCAAGTTGAAGTACGTACTTCGTGTTTTGGAACATAAGGAAACAAATTATCTACTAGAAATAGATAAACAAGGTAACAAATCTTAATTGTTCAAACATAATTAGATATAAATACCGTTTTTAAGACATTCAATTTCCGCCTAATTTTAAAGACATTGCGTGTTGATTGGCTGAACTCAACACCGTGTGTTTGTTTTATTACCAGAACGAGAGGTGTCATGTTTATAGGTTAAGTTAGTTCAATATTAAATTCATTTTTGATGCTTAAACGTTAATATGAAATTTTGCATATATTTTGCCACTTCTGAGTGTCCGATTAGGCTGAAATTTCTATTACTACTTCAGTTTCGATGACTAAGAAATTACTTATCTATAGTTTGTTATTAATCCAAAATGGCCGCGCGACAAAATGGCGGATCTATCACAAAGATATACACAAGTCACCTAATATGGATATCAAATGAAAGGGCTTGATTTGAGAAATATCGTTATGAGAAAATATCTACAACATTTTATATTTTAAAAAGATTTTTCAACTAATGTTTTATTTATTAACGTTTTATTAATTTTCAGAATCTCAACTTATTGAGAATTGTTAACTATGTATGTGACGTCTACGCCGTGCTCAACAGTGCCTACTATTCTCTTAATTCTTTTAAAGTCTAAATTCAAAAACATCCATTTGAAAATTCGCCAAAATGAAGGCGCTTAGTGTGTGCATTGGTAAGTTACTTCGCTCAAAATATAGTAAAATTAATTTTATTTCTTCTGTATTATATTATCTTTTGATACTTTCGTGATTTAAATTTAATAAAAAACTACAAAAATCTGTAGATTAATAGAAAACTAAGGTAATTAATGATTACTTGGTATATTTCCAGCAAAATTGTTTTGTGCTAACGACATGAGACGTGAAACAGAAGCGTCTATAAATAAAAAAAAATAAAGAATACGATGAGAAAAGATGATATTCCCAATTATAAAAAACAGGTAATATCTTCAGTTTCCATTATTTTTAATATTATTATTTTTAGTTTCACACTGTGTCCCGCACATAGCAGGGCAGGCAGAGAGAAGTTCTGTATGAGAATCGAACTCACAGCCTGTGTCTGAGGCAGCTGTGAGCCTGTTTTAGCGAAGCGGCAAAACGGACGAATAATTCATTTCCGATCTGATCCGAACGATTATTTACTGGGTTAATAGATTACTTTCATTTAATAACAACGCAAGGCAAAACGCGGCGTTGAGTACGGATACTCAATACAATACTTAGAAAATTGGGTTTCATATCATAGGTTGGTGCGTGGAGAACAGAGTGCCTTAATACTAGATTCCCACCATGCTACCTACATACAAGATACAATGTGAAACTAAGAGTTTTTTTTGGTTTCTAATTGACTTTTCCTAAATTATATTTTTTAAATTTAATAATATTAGGATATTGTTAACATTATAAAATATAATTTCAGTACGTTTCCGATGATTTATTGCCGTTTTGAAGATGAAACTTTGTCATAATTTACCCTTAGATACAATAATTTTCCGTAAAGAAATAATTATGTAAATTTTTAATAACTTGTTAGTTATTGAAAAACGACGTATTCATTTCATATTTTTTAAGATTACCTCCACTATTCAAACTCCTTCCAATTATTTTTTATTTCTTTTTAATATTTTTATGTTATTTCAGATACTAGAAGAATGTCAGCTATTATATATTATATAGAAGATGCTCCTGAAGAAGAATCATTCTACGTTCAGAAGTAGAAGAAAAGAAAAAGAAAATACAGAAGAAAGAAGATATTCAAAATTATTTTAATAGACAATTATAATTAAAAAGTCTTAGGAACACAAGTACTAGTAACAAATCATCCATTCGATTTAAACAGATATTTGTTGCCATTTAATGATTATTTACCACATAATGATAAAGTTACTTTGCTGCGTATCGAGATTTCTATTTATTAGTTATTTATATCTATTATTATGAAAAAAATATATCCTGTTACATAAACGTATTCACGTACAAAACACAGCCTGTCCAAGACAAAGCCACAGTCATTATTCACGCAACGATTTGATGGCATTTCATTACAAATTATGTAAAGCTTAAACTAACGATAAGTGTAAGCATTCGACAATGATTGGTTCAGTAGGTCTAGATGAGTGATCACAGCCTTAGAGTAGGATGGGTACCGCATTTTCATTATATTTGATATATTGAATACCGCACGTTACCTAGGGAACACTTCTGCCCTCATGTGATTTTAAAGGAAACTATTAAATTTATTTGGAATCTTTGGCTACCCGAAACCCATTCATCGTATGACAATAAATTGACTTGAGTTTATGACAGATCGTATATGTTAATTGGGTATTTGAATTACATTTGAGGTGACTACACAACATTAATTCTTCTGAACCTGATTACACAAAGACTGTAAAGTATTCGAACAGACTTTCTGATATTCTTAACTGACTTTAAACGATGCGGGATAATAATTGAGATGGAAGAACAATAGTGGCGTTCGGTAGGTGGTACCCATCCTGATCTATATCTGTGTGAGTGACGCATTTCTAAAAATGCTTCTACTAAAGTGTATGAACTGACACACTACGCTTGATCACGCTTGAACAATTGAAATGAAAGCAAACCAGTAGCTACAGTACTTGTAGTATGCTAAGAGTAGAAATTCTTATAAAAATTGCCGTCGTACGTGTGACCTGGGGCTGCTGTCGTTAAACAAATTGAAATGATTCATCTTCAAATTAGTTAGTTTGTCTTTCACTAGCTAATACGATATGAATCTATGAGGATTTAAGAACAGCAATAATTAATAAATTTTATCATCTTTGAGTTTGCAACGAGTGCACTATAACCTTACATGTATAAAATGGAATTTAAGATCATTCCTAAGTTTATTTTTATTTCTTTAACTTTGCTTTGGGCATGTGTCCTTTGGCATTCTGTGTTTCATTTCAAATTTGATGTTGATTTTAAAATCATCATTACTATGTCAGTTATATGAAGCTGTACACACGTTTGTTAACAATCATTACCATTTTATGTATTATAAACTATATTTTCTCATATATACCGCACTTGTGTCAGAAGCTTTTTAATTCAATCATTAGAACCAACATTACAGTACAGAACATTTTGAAGTTAGATCTAAAAACAATTTGAAAATCAATGAATATATCAATTTTTTAATAATTTAATTACTATTTGTTTGTAACATATTGCTTGCTAACAAAAATTCTTTCGCAATTCTTCTCGACGCTTCCGTTTCACACGATACAGACATTCTCTCATCTGCACTTACGTTCTAATAACTATCTATCTTCATCATATTTGTGTCTCGATGTATTATTTAGTTAATTTTGTATTCGATTCTTCAAAATTTTGCTACAGCATTGTAAGAGCGTCACTCACCTTACCTATTGAAACTATCGTTGTCTTTTGTTATATACTATCGTATAGTCCTATTAAGCTGTAGATTTAAAATACTTACTGTAGGTATCAAGTTGGTATTCATATTTGATCACAAAATTACAAAAAAGAACAATCAATTTTAATTAATTAAGTAGGTGTTAAGAAATGATCTATGAAAACAAACAACTTAATTAAATTTTACAATAGATATTATCTAAATAAATTCAACAATTATATCAGCGTCTTTAATGCTTAATAGTTACTTAAAAAATATCACGTCACAATTCCTACAAAAGGAATTATAAAAGTAATAGAGATTACGGATTTATTATATCCTAGAGTAATCTATATAATTTCATATATTATTTTTATACTGCTGTTATTCTCTTTAATATACAAGTTTTTATATTGTTAATTAATATACATGAGTAAATCGGTTTTCAAGATTAAAAGAAAACATATTTTATTCAAACAACATATAATAATAACGCTTAAAGGTAAACTCAAACTATACTTAAAAAAAATTGTATATGTATTTAACGATATTAATATTTTTTGAAACGTATAAAGTGTAATCACAACTTACTTATACTTTTGACTTAGAGGCTCTATGATTCTGTATACAAATGTTAATATTAAAAAAAAATAATATCTTTTCTAAATCTTATATTAATTTTGACATTACAAATTTATTCTTTATATCGAATACTAAATATATATATTCAAAATAATATTATAATTTCAAAAAGTAGAACAATTAATAATATTGACAATATATAACTGTCAAAATGAGTATTTTTCTTAATGTTATAAAAATAAGAGTCCCGCTGAGTTTCTTGCCAGTTCTTCTCAGGACAGAGGTTTCCTTCCGAACTGGTGGTAGATTCTAGGATCATAAATAAAGTATATTAAATTGACTCTATCTTTTATTCAAGAACCTAATTTTAAGAAACCCTTTTTTTAGCAACTTTTGTAATTTTTTTTCTTTCACGCTTTGTTCCACAGATAACAGGATAGGTAGAAAGAACCTAGTGGTAAGTTTGTAGCCTTCGTGGTCTCGTGTGACTGAAAACGGTTTTGGGTTCTATTTTCATTCGAAGGAATGAAAAATTTTATATTTTCATTTCTCCACTCTGTTAACAAGGCACTCTGTTAACAATTGGCATAAAAGCGCGGCATTGAGTCCTGTCGCTCATCAGGCAAAGCCTCGAGAATTCGGAGCGTCTTAACATTAGGTTCCCAGGTTCTCCCTGCCTACCTTGCTATATGCGGGGAATAGTCTGAAGCTAGAAAAAATATATATTTTTATTTATTAACACTATACCGCTTTTATTTTGGCAAACCACGGTCAGTTGGTCAGACGGACGTGGCCGTCGAAGAAAACTTTTTTCCATCCCTGTAGTACGGAAAGATTATCTCTGGTATTTTGGAGAGTCAAAAAAATGTTCCACTTTGTATTCAAAATTGCTTTTTCCGATATTTACCACCAAAACATCACGGCAGGCCCATTTTGACTTAGTGACCCAGTGACTTACTGAAATACAGAGTAATTAATACTAGTAAATGAGTAATTAGTACTTGTATACTGTCAACATTGAAGAAATATTTTTTTTAGAAAAACAATTAGTTCACAAATATAATAATCTATCCTCGAAAGGAGTACTGAACGGAGAAATTGGTCATTGTGCTACAAAAAAAACTCAATCAGAAGTAGCAACCACTAAAAAAGTAATAAAATAATAAATAATAATAACAAAAATATATTATATTTCAAATTAAGTAAATGAATGAAAAGTATTTTATGAACAATTAAACATTAAAAGGTTAAGAGTCATCTAGTGGTTATACGAGTACAACATACCTTTCCATACCTATGAGTATATTATAAATTCGAAAGTAACTCAATCTGTCTGACTTGCGACGAAGTCCGATTGTGATAAAATTTTATGTAGAAATACTTGAGGGTCTTGGGATGGACATAGGTTACTTTTTTACTCATATTTATAATAATCTCGATATACACTAATATATTCAAATACTTTTCAATTTGACATGCAATTTATTCTGCCATGTTAATAAAAACCTTTACTTTTTTTGTTGAGGAATTTTGTTGAGTTAAGAAAAGGTCGCCCAAAATAACCATTCAGAACTCTTACATGGCGTGCGCTATCTCAACTTTAAGACCCACATAAAAACCATGTTTTAAAAAATATAGTCGTTTAGAAAATCTATTAAAAAGTAATAGTTTATTTGAGATTTCACCAAAATTATCGCATTTAATATATAAAAATGTTTAGTTATTTCAAAAAGTTCGCGAGCACGGAAAATGAAAATACCTTTTTTCCGAGTATAACCCTATAGCGTCGAAATACTGAGATAAAAAGTAGCCTGTGTGTTGCTCCATAGCTCCACTTCTGTCTGTCACTGAAACTCCCATAAAATGAGTTCAACTGTTCAGCACATAAGCTTAGGGAATTAGAAAAACAGACAAGCAGAGACAAAAAGAAATATATTTTTTTTGTATTTGTGTATCATGTAAATAACCACGTGCACTTAATAAAACCCCATTTTTTTTAAATTACAAACAGATACTTTAATTTTATTTATAAGAAACGGTCAATGTCCACAATTTAAAATACTTATAAAAAAATACGAACAAGTAAAGCTTATTATACTGTTCAAGAATATTTATTTTTTATTTTTTTTTTAAGAATATTTAGCGTATAAACATGTATGGAATTAATGTCTATTGAATGTGATGCAGGATAGCTGCCAGTTAATATAATTAATGAATTATACCATTGACTTTGAAAAGAGCAACTGTTGAGTTTCCTGCCGGCTCTTCACAGCAGAACTGCCTTCCGAACCGGTGGTAGCTTTTTTTGTTTATATATTCATTCGAAGATTCAAAAGTGCTTACAATAGTCTATTTGAATAAAGAATATTTTGAATTTCAATTTGGAAACCTGCAATTCTTTTTTCCTGGAATGCAATTATCCATTATTTTTTTGTCTTATTTATAAGAGATACAGTGTCGTGACTTTTATTAGTACTTTTATTTAATATTTTGAATTTAAATTTAACATAAATATACGAAAGTCTGATGTGGAAACCTAGCAGCCCAGTTAAACCTTAAGAGATATATATGGTGCCGTAAAAATAGTTGTTTTGCATTATGACCAGTTTCTGCTGACGTCAAAAAATTTAACGTCTACAATATCTGATGGCAGACCCCAGGATCTTGATGGAAAGTAAGCAAGTCTATGTGACAGGTTTTAAAAATATCTTACCTTCAAAGGTTAACTAGAATCATTGTCCCCTTTGAAACTACTGAGACTCTTCTGATAATTGACAGTGGATAAGACTTAACAAAGTGAACTCAATAGAAGTTGTAGGCACCAATTATTTATTAGTATAGCTTCTTTAGATTTCTTTTCTTTTTAAGAAATCTCAAAGAAGTGAGACTTCGCCAGGTATCAATCAGTCTATGTTGAATACATACATATATACATAATCTGTTAGATTATGTTGAAAATTAATTTATTTTATATACTAGTTCTTTATTTTGATTTATGTTTTATTTTATCAGTGGTAGTCTTTTCTAAGCGTAACATGCAATGTAAGGTAAAATGTTTTTGATTTCAGTTCATAGCATAGAATCGATTAATTAATAAATAATATTAAGGCCAGTCAGCCGTGGCGCGGGGGCACAAAGTGTGACTGTAAAATCGACTGGTTGTGGGTTCGATCCCCACTCGAGGAAATAAAATATTTATTTACATTTATATTTTCATTTTTCGCTCTGGTGTCGAGGCAAAGCGCGGCGTTGAGGTTCGCCACTCAGCACGCAATACCTCCAGAACTCGGCAGAAAGTGGGGTACGGAGTGTCTTAACACTAGATTTCCATTGCTTAATTTTGCCTTTATTTATTTATATTATTGCCACTAATTGATATTTACGAAATAAATTCTTATTTCATTATTGATAAATAACACAATAAATTATAGATTAGACAAACCTACACTAACCGTTCACGTCAATTTCGTGGCCACTGTGCCAACGAGGCCCAGCAAACCTGAAAAAGAAAAACCGATATCATATCGGATGCAGATGTTACTTCATTTCTATTTAGCATACTCAATTTAAAGCTTAGATTACCTAAGGTCATTGTTGTTGTTGTCTCTGTGGCCCAAGAATGTCAGGTCTTATTACAAATCATAGCTTATATTTCAAATATAAGCATATCATATATATAGTATTCATATATTTTTTAACATCACGCTGTATCCCGCACACAGCAGGGTAGGCAGAGGGAACCTAGTGTTAAGACACTCCGTTCCGCACTTTCTGCCGAATTCTGGAGACATTGCGTGTTGAGTGGCAGAACTCAACGCCGCGCTTAGCCTCGACACCAGAGCGAAGAAATGGAAATATAAATTTAAGTAAATATTTCATTTCCTCGAGTGGGGATCGAATCCACAACCAGTCGGTTTTACAGTCACACTTCGTGCCACTGCGCCTCGATTGGCCTCAAGCCTATATATTTTATCGCACATAATTACAAAAAAAATGTACAAATTGTACAAAAGGCGGGTTTAACGCTAAAATGCATTCTCTACCAGCCAACTTTGTCATGTGTTATAATAAGTATGGAGGTGTGCAGAAGTAAAATTTATATTCTATAAATACATAAGTATACATGCAATTTAATATATAATTATAAAATATAATTATGATAATATGATATCGATATTCTAAATAAGCTATAAAAAAAACAAACCATATATATACCATACTAATATATACAAATAATAACATTTTTACATGTATTATCTATTATATCTCATATAATCATCATCGTCAAAAGCCATCTCAATTTACTTAATTATTTTCATTTTCGAGCTCCAGCGCAACAAAGATAAACTGGTGTTTGTGAGTGGTAGAAGAGAGAACATAACAAATTGTAGTAGATCTAAATTTAACATTAATTAATAAATTATTAATTAATTAATTTTTATTGGCTCCAAGATAAAACATATTTCGTATGTTTTTTTATTTAAAATTATAAAAAGTCATATAGGTGCCTACCAGGCCAGTCGTGGCGCAGTGGCACAAATTGTGACTGTAAAATCGGCTGGATGTGGGTTAGATTACCCCTCCAGGAAATTAAACGCGGCAAAATGCGGCGTTGAGTTCCGGCACTCAACACGCAATGCCCCCAGAACTCGGCGGAAAGTGGGGAACGGAGTGTCTTGACACTGGGTCCCCTCTGCTGAGTGCGGGATACAAGGTGAAGGTGATTGAATTAATTATTATTTGTAAAAAAATATAAAAATAAAAAAATCGTATCTCCTGCACCAAGAGCTGATGCTACTGTACTGCACATCGTGTATTGATCTAGTGAAGGTATTTTTAGATTATTCAAACAAGTTCAGCCAGGCACAGGGATGTCCGTTCACAGCTGTTATTTAATTTATAATATACTATATTCAAATAACTTTTTTAATGATTTTTATACAGTTCTCCGCTTTTTCCACATAGAGAAGTAAAGAGAATCTTATGTCAAGACACAGTTCTCCATTATTGACCAGTCCATAAAAAAATGCGTGTTTGGTGGGGGAATCATTTTGTTATCATTCTTCATAAGTTTTGTTATCATTAACAGTGTGTTGAAAATTCATTTGCAATTATAGCAAATTGATATGCTAAGTAGTTATCTTGATCTTGGCAAATTGATAACGTATGGCTCATCAAGCTGCGAACCTTTAAGACAGGAGCTTGGATGATATGCAGTGGTGTACGGGTTCGAATCCAGTCAAGAAACAGTAATTTAATAATTTAAAATTTGAATTGTATTTCAATACATGTTTTTTTTATAAAAAAGATATTTTCAAATTTTCCATTATCATAATAATTACAATTTTCCAATATTTAATCTTATATAGGAAAGTAAATATACAACATTTTAAGAAAGCATTTTCCTGTCCAAAGGAAAGTTTTAAGTACCTCCCTGTATAGAAACGAACAAGAAATAATGATGTAGCTTACTTATTTGTAAACAATGTTTGATGTTCGTTACGGAAAAGAAAACAGCAAGTGCTTTCTAATTCTCTTTCGTATTCTTATAAAATGGCTTTATAATATTTATTCAACATAGATAAAATAAGATTAAATACACCATAATTTGTCCTTTGCCAATGGAGCAGATTCGGAGGGTAAGCATAACAGTTTTGGGTTCGAGGAGGGTAGTGTTTGGTTCGATTTCCACTCGGAGAGGTGTATAATATAGAATATTAAAATATTAAATGTGATTACTTACAAAAAATAATGACGTGAATCGTGGCGCAAAGGTGTGGCGTGCGACTGTAAGCGCAAAACGTTGTGAGTTCGACTCCCACTAAATTAAATAAAAGATTTATGTTTTTATTTCTGCACTCTGGTAAAGAGGGAAAAATCATCAATTAATTGGGTTCCCTGGTTCCCTATACCTATTCTGCTATGTTCGGGTTACAAGCTAAAAAGGCTTAATAAAAATATGAAATAATTGATATTTTCGACTATTATAAAAATAGCTCCCATTTAGTATTGATTACAAGAAAATAGGACAAAATATATGACATCTTACGTCAGTCTGCCTATCTACAGCGCTGAGTAATATGAGTATATGCGAAGATATAATAAATACATAACGAGTTTTGATGGGAAGTATCGTGTGTGGACAAAATAACAAATGTTACTGGACTTACAGCGAGAATCAGGCTTTTAACTGTTTTTTTCTTTTATTAAAATGCCTGATAAATTAAGGTCGACGAGGTCATTGTGGAATACTGGAACAAAGCTTATGTATAAAAACGATGGTTACGGGTTCAATCCTCTCACACCGATCAATTAATAACATTTATTTACTTTTTTTGTTCTACCGACAAAGATAAAGCAATGCGTTGAATTTATCCAATTTGTTTCGAGCAATCCTTGTCCTTAACCTTGTAATCTAATACCTAACTACTACGTATCGTCGTCGTCGAAATCTAAACATTCATATATATGTAGATTCAATGTAGATATTAGCAATTTAACACACAAGACAAGGTTAAAAAATCCCAAAATACAGCTTAAAATATCATAGCAAAAAAAAATAATAAATCAAATAGTAATATTTCTGATTCGACAACGTCAGAATTCAGGTATATACTAGGGCGATCTATCGTGGTATAGTGATACGTTGACGTTGACGAGTAATGGATTTGGTCTGTACTCAAAAATAATGTAATTTTTTAAATATTTTTTTTCTTGTTCTGTTACGTTTCCTTTAAGCGAGCGGTCACTGCACGGCGGTTGTGTGTTCTACTCCTACCCGAGAGAATGAAATATTTAATTCGATGCAATGACTTGAGAATTCGGCAGAATGTAGGTAACGGAAGTGACAATGGGAAACGGAGTGTCTTAGCATTAACTTTCCTGGTTCCCTCTGCCTACTCTAGAATGTGTCGGGTACAACGTGAAGATGAAAAAAAAACTGTTTTCCTGTCATGTAAAGACAAAGCGCGGCGCAGACGTGACTTCAACATCAACATGCAATAGAGTCAGGCCCAATCAAGCCCCTCAAATAAATAAATTAGTAAGGTGGCTTAAATTAAATACATTTTTCAATAATCTTATTATATGATCTTTGAAGCCAAATAACATTCGATTCCATACTTATAGTTAGTATTGACGTCACCCAAGTGGTGTTAATGAACTTAAGTAGCATATTTACTTAAATATTTATCAAATATTCGTATTAGAACATTTACAAATACGGCAGGAATGCCTCTTTAAATTTAGTTACAATATTATTTGAGATTAGATATCGTGGCAGATTCACAAAATGTGTGTATAAAAGCGACTGGTTTTGGGTTCGATTCCCATTCGAGTAAATGAAATATATATTATTATTTATATTTCTGTTTCTTCGCTCTGGTATCAAGGCAAAGCGCGGCGTTGAGTTTCGCTACTCAACATGCAATGTTTGAGGAACGGAGTGTCTTAACACTAAGTTCCCTCTGTCTACCCTGCTGTGTGCGGGAAGCGGCGTGAGGCTGTAATAACTTAAATAATAAGCTTTTACCACGGTAGAAAATGGCTGATAACATACAAGTAAACTAAGCACAAATTGCTTTCAGATAATCTAGAAACTTCACTCAACTTCACTTAGACGCCACCAGTAAGTGTTTCTTAAGTGGAGTAATCTGAGCTTACAAATAAAGCTTATTATCGCTTCACAGCCGAAGTGCAATCTAACGTAGATCGTTTGACGTTTCTCATATTGAAAACTTAAATTAAAGCGCTTATTGATATATTGAAAACGACACATTGGTTCACTTCACACTGTATCCCACATATAGCAGGGTAGGCAGAGAAACTTCGTTAATCATTTTCCGCCGTATTCTACAGGCATTGGGTGTTGAGAGGCGTAATTCAACGTCGCGCTTTGCCTCAACCAGAGTGAAGAAATGAAAATATTAAATATTTCATTTCCTAGAGTAGGGATCGAACACAGAACCGCGTTTACAGTCACTCACTTGTACCCCTGCGCCACGACTGGCCTAATAAAGATGAGACTGCGGGTGACGACCAAATGTGGTGTTGGTTTCCACCAAACAACAGCTAATTTCAAAAGAAAAAACGATATTTTTCTCTTAAGATAATTTGAAAGACCATTTTTTCTGACCATTTTTTATTTCAAAAGTATATATTAGGTAATTTTATTCTCTTAATAATTATATAAAAGAAAAATTTTATAAAATTTTAAACAAAATTTGCAAGTTCATACGAGATTTAGTCATGTCATAACAGTTTTTGAAGTACGCAGTAGTTTGATAATGGCCGTTAGAAATTTCTACGCTATAAGAGCATTTCCATATAGGTTGTCTAATAACGTTTTCACTTCACTTTTAGTAAGGTTCTGTTTCATTATCTATATACAGGTACTATATACAGGTGGGAGGAGAGTGTGAAGGGTCACTAGAAGAAAGAAAACATATGATTTTTTTGTATTTTACGTCTTAAACCCCATAACAACAAAGTTGCTGACGACGACTATTTTAATATAAAATTCATTTAATCAAGAATCTACCAATTGGCGTCTGTAAATGTGGAGTTATTGAAGAACTTATTTTTGCTACGTAATAATTTTCAATTTCAAAATTTTTAAAAGT
The DNA here is from genome assembly GCA_917862395.2 of Heliconius sara. Lineage (NCBI taxonomy): Eukaryota > Metazoa > Arthropoda > Insecta > Lepidoptera > Nymphalidae > Heliconius > Heliconius sara. The sequence continues at coordinate 12,779,670 of OU860800.1, read as the reverse complement.
AAAAGGTTACATATAAAAATATATTATTAAGGTTAAGCTATTTGCTTATAGTATGAGATCACGCTGCAAATTTCTGCGGGTGTCTGTTTTTAGTGTTTTTTTTGTATTTATTTGATTGATACTTACTGTATACTACTTAATATAATTTTAGAATAAATTACATCCTGGTGGCCTTGCAAAATTTTTTTACAACAACTTTATGTAAATTTATGATTCGTTTTTATTGGTAAATTGTAGGTATTTACATGTTTTTTTTTTAGTTAACCTAACAAACAAGTTAACCTAAGTTAACCTAACAACCTAAGGAAGTGGATGCAATGATTCGAAAAAATAATGGTTGCCATATCTCAGTCAGCCGCAACCATGGGCTGCTAGGTGTTATGTGCAGGTGTTTAACTGTATAAATAAAATTATAAAACGGAGTGTCTTAACTCTTTTGCCTCCACCTTTAGTACAGCACACAGAATCAAATTAAAATAATTAAATAATCCATATAACATAGAAACATCTCAGATACAAGATACAATTATATAAATAATATTAATGACAGTGGCCAAGCGTGTGACTATAAATGCGATAGGTTGTGGGTTCGATTCCCACACGAGGAAATTAAATATTTTAGTTATTTTCATTTCTGGTGTCAACGAAACGGAACGGAGTGTCTTAGCACAGGATCTGCCGCTTATCCAACTGCGTGCATGATATAGGGTCAATTTAATATTTTTTTTGTTGTTGAAACAAAACAAAAACTGAAATTTTAATATTATATATTTTTTAATTTTAATCCAATTCTGAGCTCAATGTTTACAATAAAAAAAAAATATCATATAAAACATAGATAAAAAACAAAAAGAATAAACTCGATTTGTTACCTTCAATTTCTAACGAACTAAGAGGAATGTTGAAAGCACGTTGCAATATACTTAACTATGAACATTCTGACAAAATTATTTTAAAATGCATAATATATTTATGTTGATATCATAATTATACATATAAATTAATTGTACAATACAAAGTTTAAGTGGTGGGATTACGTGTCTGGCTTAATGTTGAAACGACGTCCTCAATTAATAAACTATTAATTACATACATATTCGTGGTTTAAGTAGGAGCAGTTGAGTAATATTCTTAACCGACAATACCCTGTTTACTTTGCTCGAATTTATTTCATTTTGTTCTAGATCAGTGTTTCCCAACCTTTTTTACCTTTTTTTTGCCATGCCCCACCTTAACCTTTCTAAAACTTTTAATGCCCCCTTATTATAAAAATGAAATTAAACACTTATCGTCTTATAATTATTTACGGCAATTATTTAAGAATTTGCCTTCTTTTGTTAAATTTGACAACGATGACTGACTAGACCTATGCATTGCATATAATGGGCCGAAGCGAAAGGGTTGAAGTTGTACCGAGTTCATTTTTGAATAGCCTTAACTATTAAATTGCCCCAAAGTAAGGCGTGGGCCCCACGTTGGGAAACACTGTTCTAGATCTTTCTGTGTTCTAGATCTTTCAGTTCTAGATCTTTCTGTGTACGCGAAAATAAGGACTAGTTTCACCGGTCACGAATAAAGTTTCAGATAGTAATCTAATAATTAATGCTATCTTACAGACAGGATGAAAATACAAATTATAGCTTGTCTGGCAGATAAGGCTGGCCAAAACTTTATGAGCCATTGGGGAAAATGGCCCTAAGAGTCGAAAATTTAAAAGTATTTTTTTAGCTTCTCTGTATATAATGCATATAGAAGGGTAGGCAGAGAAAGTGTTAAGACTCTCCGTTCCCCGCGCGAAGCGATGCGGCGTTGGGTTCCTCCACTCAATACGCAATGCCTCCAGAATTGTATTTTGAACGAAGTATTATAACACTAGATTCCCATGTAATATTAGTGTTACTATAACTAAAACTATTAATTAAATACTTTACTACATTGGAATTTAAGTTACTAGTTAAAATTTTTCTAGATCTATATTCTACACAGTGTTATAACTCTCTCTTCACATCTTCCTCCGTATTCCGTATTTATATAATACATTTTGCTTTGTGAAGCAGAACCCAACGTCATACTTTATATTTATTATCAAAGTTAAAAAATGAAAACATTTTTATAATATAACTATTCCCCTGAATGGAGATCGAACCCATAACTATCGCTCAAAACGATGAGTCTATACTTACCTACTGCACAATAGCCTCTAACTAAGCAAACATAAATATATTGCAATATTCTTTAAGTAACTCGGTCACCCGAATGTTTACATTCTGTGTATAATTCACATTTTATTAGAAACATGTAATAGTTAGAAATATGTTTTTATTTTGACCGTAAAATTACAATTGCACACACGGTTACATAAAAAATGGCTGTTGTGTGTGCACAACAGCCATTCTCTATTAGCCCGGCTACACTTCGAGATAAGATATTGATGTGCCAACGCGTACATATTATATAGGAGTTAATTACACAGCTTATTATCTAATAACCTGAATATCTTAGTCTTTACTATTTCTTAAGAAATCTTTTCTTTTTTTTCATTTTCTTCTAAGTATATTTTAATACAAGTATGTTTTCTTAGCATTCGTTGTTTTATTGCAATTTAGTTTTTATTTGTAATATGATTTTAATCTTAATAAGAATATAAAAATTATTAATTGTAAATATATTGGCTGATAACTGAACCAAATCTATGATTTGAAAATGTAGAGCGATAACCCAAATTTATACTATTATTATAAAGCTGAGAAATTTGTTTGATTGGATGCACTAATCTCAGGAACTACCATCTCGAATTGAAAGTTGAAGGCTATGTATTACATAACTTTTTTCGTGCCAATGTAACCCACTGTAACTGCGGTACAAGTTACCTCTGGCACCTGGAATCGGTTATACCAACTCTAAGAAATTTCCGCTTCTTCAATTAGGGGGGCGAAGCCGCAGGTAAATTAGATGTATAGTTGAGGTGGCGAGTTTTAATTACGTTCTGTGAAAGTATCAATGCCTGTACAAATAGTTAATAAATTATATTTAAATATAAATAATAATAAAAACAAAATCATTTTAGTATTTTCAATTTTATATTTATTTTTGTAATAATAACACATAGCGCTATATCATAGTTTCTAGACATGTCCATCTCCTCCAACCTTATGCGACATTACAAGTACATTGCTTAATTAATTTGTTCTTTTATTACATTAAAGTATTGAGTTAACATGTAAAGTTTTACTAATATAAAACAAACACTAACTAAGCGTATATTATCTATTCCCAGTAAATATATACCTATATATTATTTTTTTAACAGCTTTACCCTTTTCCAGCAAAGCAGAGCACACGAAGTGTTAAGACACTCCATTCCTCCTCTTCGCTCAATTTTCAAGACACTACATGTTGTCTGCCAGAGCGGAGAAATAATTATACACATATACATATATTAAAGATTTCTTTTTAAAATATGTACATGCTTTTTTTTAATTAGCTTTAATCATCTCTCTCATATAGCAGGAGAGATAGGGAGAGCCTAGTATTAAGATTATCCGTTCTCCATTTTAATTATTTAGTAAAGGTTTTGATAAATCAGAATTTACTATTTAAATCTTTATACATTCTCAACTCTTCGATTATCTATATTGTGTCGTTTAAAACAAAATTACAAACGTTATTTACATATTAAGTACTATTAAGTATATATCCGCAAAACAGTACCACAACAAAAGACAGTCACCTACCGTCCCCTGATGCTCCAAAAAAACCTGTATATATACCTTGGCAATTGTTTAAAATTAAAAATATTAATATAAATGCTTAAAACAACTATAGTATTATAATTTATATTTAATCTATTTCGAGCTTTCTAAAACTCCCTTCTACGGAGACGTTGTCACCTTTGATAATATTCGTTGGTTTCCTCGATGATATGATGCCTTTAGTACTTAAAATCTCCATTTTGTCCAAAGCTAGTATGTTCTGTCTTTTCTCCATAAGTAGTTCTCTTGTGAATTTGATCATATCCTGTAATGGTATATGACCTCCAAAGGAAGTGGGCAAACACGATATGTCCACGTGGCTTTGCATGTTTTTCATATTCGTGTGGATCTATAATAAAGACATATTTTTTATAATTTTATTCTGTAGTAGTATATATTTTGTGTCGAGGAAACTCACGGCGTTGAGTTACGCCACTAAATACGCAATTTTCGTAATTAATCATTGTACACAAAGCATTGTAGACAGAGGAAACCTAGCGTAAAGATCACCGCCGATTAAATCAACTAGGTTTAAAAAAAAACTAGGTTTCCTCTGCCTACAATGATTTGTGCGGGATACAGCGTGCAGCTGAATTAATTGTTTATAAATTAGGAATTTATTTATATAAATACTAGCGACCCTCCCGCGGCTTCATCCGCTTAAACTACTGAATTATTTACTTAATACACTGAATTACATGCTTGTATTAATGTATAATGTGTGTCTGTAAAGCACTTAACATTTCAATTATTAACCCAACCTTAGGGTTGAATTTTTGTAGTTCACATAAGGAGAATCAATAGTTTTGAAACAAAAACAAGTTATCTATATACTTACATTAAAATTGTAACTCATCGTTGTCTATACATGGAAAATATATTAGAAAAATTGTTATTGGAGACATTCAACAATGTAATAGAATTCAGTCGGTATGCCTGTCTGTGCGTTTATTCACCCTCGTCTCAGAAACGGCTGATTTAAATGCACATAGTTAGCACAATTTCTTTTAAGTTAGCAAACTTTCCTTAACAGTAAGTATTTTATTTCAATGGTTTCATAAACAACAAACAAAACAACTGGCTTCTTCTGGATCCCATAATTAGAACCTAACCAAATCATCAGCAGAAAAACAATTGTATAAAATAACTGTTATAGCAATTAGCGAATTTATAGAACTAATTACTTTAAATTAATATAACTTTTTTATTTATGAACAGGTTATAATAAAATAAGCCCTGTATGTAAACGAAAGCTTACCAGAATTCAATAGTGAAAACCGCATTTTAATCGGTTAAATCGATTCTGAGTTTGGCGATAGGAAACGCACAGACAAACTGACTGATTGACAATTTTTATCTTAAATATCTTGCAAGTACAGACACCACTGATCCGTTACGATTTTATTATAAGTATAGATATAGATTATTGGGCTTTCATCCTATTTTTCGCCCAAAAAATAAAAAAATTACAAATTAAATGAATATCCACAGTATTACCTATATAAAATAAATAATATTTCTATAGATTTTTCAAATAAATTGTAGAAGCAATCACTAAGACAATATAGCATATCTAAAATACAAAAACTTAACTATCTTTCAAAGTATAATAGTTTTTATATGACATTTACTTTTATTTACAAGTGTAAGTTGATTTTATATAAATATTTAAATAAAAAAAGAAAGCATGACCTAAAAATTAAGTGGCCTGGATCTAAGGTATCCTAACGTCACTATAATAGTGAAATACAGTAGTAGTGAATTACAGTCTTTAATATAAATTTGTTTTTAAATATCAAAAATGCATTGAGTCAGCGTGTCATAATATGGTTTGGAAACCTAATGACATTCTAACCTTTTATTTATCTGTTTCAATATTTACATATTTATTGAAGAGCCGACGCTGTAAATTATGTAAAATCGAAACTAACTGGAGTGGTACTCGTATATGTTTAGATAGCTTTCCTTTTTCCCATTTTATTCAAATATATATTGAATATTAATTACTATTAAAAAACATTATTACTATTAAAAAAACGAAGAGTTACGAGTCTCACCCATCCACGATTCCGTATCAATTACATGATTCTATTATTTACAACGGGAAACTGACTTGTAAAAGTTGAATCATTTAAGTTTTATGGCGTGTGCACTCGTTTAGCGTGATATGAATTACAAAATATAAGTTTGTTATATAAATGTCTATTTTTAAGACTTTTTCCTTTGTTTTTCCTAATTGTAGGTAGGTATTTTCAATCCCCACTCGAGGGAATGAATTATTATTTATTAAGGTTTTCTTTTCCTCGCTCTGGGAGCTGTCTTAACACTAGGCTCCCTTTGCCTACCCTCCTGTGTGCGGAGTAAGGCTTGAAGCTGATTTAATTTAATTTTAAATTCTCTCTCTTCCTCTCTAAATAATCTAGACAAACGGAGAACAAAGTGATGCTATAAGATCATATTTTCCTTTCAGATATGGAGTGGCGAAACTTAACGCCGCGGCTTTGTCTCGTAACCACACTGAAGAAATAAAAATATGAAATATTTTATTCCCCTGAATGGGAATTGAGCCTACAACCCTTTCAGTTACACGGCTGTGCTCCTTCGCCATGACTATCTATCTAATATATTTATACATATATACATATATATTAATATTATTTAAAATATTAGTGACAAAGTGACGTATAAACTGTACTCTAACGCAACAAACAACATTTGCATATCAATCGTACGTATTTCCGCAATATAATACGACGATTGATTAAGCTCGACGGTCTTCTGTTTCTAAGAAACTATTTGTAAATAGAAATATTTTACTATATTTTATATCAGCTTCTCATCGTATCGTATCGTATCGGATTTTCAGATGCATCGCGTCTTGAGTGGCGGAACACAACGCCGTGCTTTTGGATTGGTCGGACCCTCGAATGGGGTCGAGCCCACGTTTATATATTATATAGTTGAATATGAAAAAGTTTTAGAATAATTTTAATTAAAGGCTCAATAGTTATTCCTGTCCCCGCTTTCCGGCAATTTTGTGAGACAGTGCTCAGTGACGGAACTCAACGCTTTTTCTACCAAAGCCAGTAAATAAAAATAATATTTAGCCCTAAACAAAACAAAACATATTTTAATTAATTTTGGTTTCGTCATTTTGAATTTAACCTCAATACGCTGTTTTCTATTTTTGTAAACACGACAGTAGTGAATTCGAAACCCACTCGGGGAGTTAATTATTGTTATTTGCCCGCTCCAGTATGAAAAAAAATCCACCAGTGAGAAATAGCTTAGAAATAGAGAAGAAAATAACTTAGCTTCGCGCTGTATCCAAACCTCTTTCGTTTCGACCACTGACCACTCAACCTCACTCAAGATCAACCTCTTCATAAATTGACAATAAATATAAATCGTTCAACAGTTAAAACTCTACATATTCATCAAAAGAGAATTTCCATATTATAATTTCAATTATCACAAATAAAAACACAATAACTCACTTGAAGTCTTTCGCCAATTTTGGGTGACACTTTGCTTTTAGCAAAGTCAATTATATATTTAAGAGCGCCTGGCACGTTGACCAGTTGGAACTCCTTGTGACGCATTGGCACTGATTGCTGTAATAAACAAAAATGTATTACAATTATAAAAATAAATTAATCAGCTTCACGCTATATCCCGCACTTAGCAGGGTAGGCAGAGGGAAACTAGTGTTAAGACATTCTGTTCCCCACTTTCTGCCGAATTCTGGAGTCATTGCGTGTTGAGTGGCAGAACTCTACGCCGCGCTTGGCCTCAACACCAGAGCGAAGAAATGGAAATATAATTTTAAGTAAATATTCCATCTCCTCGAGTGGGGATCGAACCCATAACCAGTCGGTTTTACAGTCACACTTCGTGTCGCTGCGCCACGACTGGCCTCTTGAAATATATTACCATATATTATATTTAATTTAATAATAAATATTGAAAGTATAGGCCAGTCATAGTGTACAGGCTAGAGCGTGTGTGCAAGCGTGATAGGTAGCGGGTTTGATTCCCACTCGAGGAAATGAAATATTTAATATTATCGTTTCTTCGCTCCGGTGTCGAGACAAAGCGTGCCGTTGAGTTTCGCTTCTCAACACACAATTCCTCCAGAATCTGATGTAAAGTGGGGAGCGGAGTGTCTTAACACTAAGCTTCCTCTACCTACTTCTACCTCTACTTGTGGGATACAGGATAAAGCTATATAATAAGTATCGTTTAATTATTTCCTTCCATTTCTAAAAGGATATTTAAAATCAATATTTTATGTAACCTTAAGTCGGTTCGTAGAATTTGCAATAACGTTGCTACACCCACACTTCATTATCTTCGGATTATTATGAATAAAAACCGGATAAAAATATAAAATCTCTCTATTATATTAAATAAATAATGAAAAAGTAAAATATTGTAGTTATAAATAATAAAAACATTATATGGCTCATCGTTAATTCGAGACTATTAGAAAAGTCATTTATAAATAAAGGAGACATACGATTCCATCCTGTCATTCTTATTTACATTCTTTTTAGTACGCGCGGATTTCGAACCTAGCACCTCTGCGTACATTAAAAATCAACTAAAAAATATTGAAGCCAGTGGTGGCGGGAGGTACAAGCGTGTGGCTCTAAACGCGACAGATTGTGGGTTCGATATCCACTCAAGGAAATGATTATTGAAAAATTTTAAATAATTCATTCAAGGCAAAACGCGTCGTTGATTTTCGTCACTCAACACGCAACGGTTGCAGAATTCGATGTAAAGGTGAAAGCGGAGTGTTTTAACATGGAATCCAAAGTAAAGATAAAAGAAATAATAAAAAGATCACAATTTAAGAATATACATCAAATTAAATATTATTATAGATATTTTAGTATACTTTCATATTTCCATAATGTCAAGGATTTAGCTGTTTTATAAACATATTGAGAAACTCGACGTCGGCCTTCAAACAAAAGACAGGCAAATTAATAATCGACTTTTAATAACTATAAGCTATAATAGGAAGTTACTTGTAAATAAGAAGAAGACACATTCATAACAACATCCGCATTTGACGTCTATCGGTGAAGAATTATTAATAACTATATATATAATTAATAAAATATGAGGCCATCGTAGCACTGAGGCACGCAACGGTTGTGGGTTCGATTCCCACTCGAGGGAATGAATTATTGTTTATTATTACTTTCATTTCTTCACTCTTACACCAAGGTAAAAGCTCGATATTGAGATACACCACTCAATACGCGTTACGAAAGTGGAAAATGGAGTGACTCTCTCTACTTACAATGCTATAAATATATTGATACTTGATTAATTATCAAACAGTAAAAGAAAATAATTGTTTACACGTATTTATTATAGATTACACAATAATTGAGTTTTAAAAAGTGTGCTTCAAAGGTACAAAATCTTTCATTTCTTTTCGTTTTAAAGACTTGAACATAATAAATTTGGGAAATATATTTAATGAGTATCTCTGGTTAACCAGAGATACTCATTAACAAAGGTTTTGACACATTAACTGTTTGAACACATTAACTCTTAACAAAGGGCGGCGTTGAGTTCCGCCACTTTACATCCAATGCCTCCAGAATTCGGCGCAAAATGCCTCGAAAAAACACGCAATGCATTGAAAAAATCAGCGAAAAGTGGGGAACGTAGTGTCTTGACACTAGATTCCCTCTAAAGCTGGTACATAAAGCAACTTAATAGAACGAAATAAACAAAGCAACTAGTTATATAACAACAATTCTAAATATATAAAAGTATGGTAGAATAAATTATAAACTGAATATAGCACCTGGAAATCGACATACCGTAAAATCTACTTCTACAAGTATATATAGATTATCGATTATAGATTTATCGATCACTTCCACGCCATGCATTCCCTTTGACGGTCACCAAACAAACTAAATAATTAAAAATTAAATTAAATCACACAGATTCACGCTGTATCCCGCACACAGAAGTGTCGGCAGGAGGTAGCTAGTGTTAAAACACTCCGTTCCCTACTTTCCGCTGAATTTTTCAAGGCATTGCGTGTTTTTTCGAGGCTTTTCCGCAGGAATTAGTAAATAATAATTCATGCTACCGAGTGGGGATCGAACCCACAACCGTCGCGTTACCCACAAATTAGTGCCCCTGAGCCACGACGGCCTCAAATAAACAAACGCAATTATAAATTATGGTTATGACATTTTTTATGTATATATTTCTTTTACTTGTCTGTGAAGTAACTTGTCGTGTCTATTACATTTTTACTCAAGATTTCTGGAACATTAACCGAATACGTGCTTATAAACACTTGTGATATAACCGAAATGTATCGATGTACTTGCTTAGTTTAATGTGTAATGGTTGCTTAACCTTAAACAACCGAGAGGTATTCACGAATGAAAAGAAAGTAAATGAGATTCAAATATCAATTTTTGTTTTGATTTTAATTAATGTTATATTTGAAAGTAGTTAAAATAGTCAATATTAACACATTGTATTATCGATATTAATATAAACATTTTTATTGTAAGAATAATATTTAAAGTAGACCGTTCAAAAATATATTTGTAAAATTATTATTTCAAAAGAAAATAAAAGATCATAATGAACCTTACGCTAGTATTAATTTTATATAAATATATTTAATTTAATTATATATTAAAAGCCTTTTTGTCAACGGTACACGTCTAGACCTTACATAAGGGAAAAACAGGTGAAGGTTGTATTCAAAAAAGGATTGATGATGCTGCCACCGTGCACCTCGTGAATCATCTTTAAAAAGAAACAATTACGTTGGCTGTCATTTTAATTTACATCTCCAATAATTAAACCTGGCATGTAAATATTTTTGGAATTTATATAGTTATTAATTAGACGTCACAATTAAATATCACTTTTATATACAATATACAAAACCTTAAACTGAAAAGAACAGATCTTATCAAAAGCAAAAGCTTATACAGAATAGTTGAGAGGCCAGCTTTACGCTATATGCCGTTCACAGCAGGGTAGGCAGAGGGAACATTGTGTTAAGACACTCCGTTCCCCACTTTCTGAACAAAACAAATTCTGAACGCATTGCATGTTGATTGACGGAACTCAACGCTGCGTTTTTACTAGACACCAGAGCGAAGAAATGAAAATATAAATGTAAATAAATATGTCATGTTCTCGAGTACGTATCGAACCCACAACCAGCCGAATTTACATTCACACTGTGTGCCCCTGCACCACGACTGGCCTAGTTGGGAAGTATTATGATAAAATTTGAAATATTTAGAAATATTATTACGCACGTTGCAATTTCTGCAAACTGAGAGAGAATCTTTGCTTAAATTTTATCTTTACGAGTATCTCACAAATTTAGAGAGTAAAAGTTGCATTTTACCACATATACTTAAATGACAGCTATAAAAACAAATGAAATTTGGTGTCATTAACTCACAAATTATAAGCTGTTGTCACTAAGCGTACAGCTTAATGACTATCATTAGCTCAGCCAATTAAGCTTTCTGACCTTAAAACTACGATAAAATACACATACAAAAAGTCGTTATTATGTAAGAAAACAACAAAAAAGTGGGTATCCAGCCCACTAATGTTTACCTCTCCCCACTTTATGAGTCTTGCGAAGTCGATCGGGTTCCAAGTGGTCACGTGGGCGGTCGTGGAGCCGCTGCCGTCGCCCACGTGGCTGAAGCCAAATATTTGATCGATGGAGTCTTCCATTAGAACTTCGTAAACTATGATGTGAGCCCGGCACATGTCCCAGCAACTGAATTTTGTAGCATCGAATTTGCCTGACAAAAGAATTTTTTATTGAGCATCCTAAATGTGACTGTAATGTATGCAATTTGGCCGTCTTTAGGTTTTTTGTTTCTTGAATAGAAAAGAGAACCGAGTGTTATCAATGTCTGAACAACATAAAATCGATATTCGATATTAACATCTTCAACATAAGTAACTCAAAGAAAATATGAAATAAAAATATTCGCTTCTTAGAAAATCCGATATAAGATTAAAAGTTTGCAGAGTTTATTGCAGAAAATTTTCTCAACTGACATTTTCATTAACCTGTCTAACTAAATCAAGTTCCGCAGTAGTGCCGTTGCTTGTTATTTTTATACACCAATTGACACTAACTCGAAGGCGCGGAAAGTGACATAAATAAGAAAAGATATATATATATATATATATATATATATATATATATATATATATATATATATATATATATATATATATATATATATATATATATATATATATATATATATATATATATTTAAATTTCAATTAAGATTATAGTAAATAAGAGTTATGTATATTTAATATAGTTTTACATTATAAATATAGATTATAGACAGACGTATATATGGATGCTTATTAATAAGAATTATTTTAAATGTCTTTTTTCTATTGAATGCGACGGTGAATAATTGAAATTGATGAAATTTAAATGAAGGCGGTGGAACTTGAAAAAGTGTCAAATACAAAAGTACATAAAAAAATAATAATAATCAGAGAATTTAAAACTAAAATTTAAATAAAATCTTAATACCACCCGTACTTATACGAGCTCAGAAGAAATTACGCATTCTTGTATAATGTCACACATCGCAATGCAATTTTACACAGTGTCAAAGTCAGTACCATCGCAAGGCATTCGCATACGTCCTTATTTATAGCTTACATAATGTATTACAGGTGAAGAACCATAGGGTTCCCACAAGGTTCATAAGAGGACTTACCCATATTGTAGACGATGACCCGACGACCCTTGCTGTCGCGGACCGGCGACACCGCTATGTACCTTTGAATTGAAATATTTTTATGTAATTATGGATAATTCAGTTAATTACATAAATTAGGAATAATAAGGCTTTTTATTTTATTGCAATTCGAACCTATGACTGATCTCGAGCCTATTGTTATATGTTATTCATAGAAAGTATTTAGTATAAATAATATCTAATCATAAGAAACTTTAGTTAAAAATTATATCAATATATAATATAATATAAAAATTATAGCAATTGTTTTACATAATAAACTTATTTGCAACGTTCAGAGTTCAAGGTTCTACTTGAGCACTTTCGAATATGCCATGGCGCGATCCCTTCTATCCATATTAACGTGACAAGAAACTCGATCTTAAACCCATATATATAAAGATTATATTCCTATTTACTTATTATTACAGTTATAAGATATGTATAATTAAAAAGCATGAATTGGGCAAGCCCCTTGCATAATGCGGATGGTTTTGTAACGGTGTTAGTAGGTTTTTTTTGCAAAATGAGGCCAATATCGCCATTTTTTATTACCATAGCAGCCGGTGTTGCTATGTTTACATATTATACGACAAAAGTTGAATGACTTTTGTTTTTTTATTTTTTTTATTTTTTTTCAAGTTATATTCATTTATATCTAAGTGTGGCTTAAGTAAAGAAATTTAGGTTATTTGACAGAAATCTAGGTTTATTATTTGGAAAAGCGAGAAGAATGTATTTTTTTCTATGATCAATAGATTGACTTTAAATTAAAAAGGTATACTTACCCGTTACCCAGGATCTCCTTGATTTTTGGATCTTCACAGTCCAAGTTAGTGAAGATGCTCGGGTAAAACTTTCTCAAGCTTAAGTACTTAAGGAGCGTTTGCTGTGCCATCGGAATACTATACTTTTTGTGCCGAAGAAAGCGCAGCAAGAAGACTTCATCTAAAATGAATATTTAAGTTACATAAATTAAAATTATTACCAATACATACTACGGAGTATTTACTTTTGACCGCTCTTTGCTTTATTTTAAAATATATTCAAATACTAGAGACTTAAACGTGGTTTCACTCGTTTATATTTATATGATAAAGAATAATTTAAAAAAAAATAAGCATTCTATGTCCATTTTTATAATTAGTTTCATAATCACCGATTGAGTTGTTTTGGCGTAAAAACGTAACAAACAAACTTACATTCACATATAACATAATTTTAAAATAAAATTTTACCATATTACACAATTTAGATCTACCCTTGGCAATGCTCTAGTTTCACATTTCAAATGATATAAATATACTTGTATCGTATAAATAAAAATTGTGGTCGGATATCATTACAGGTGCCTCTAAGAAACCTTGCCTTACATTATTATCTACATTCTGTTAAGGTTATATTTAATAATATGAGTAGACTAGTTGCTGCCCCCAACTGCCCCCACCGTTTGAGTGGCCTGGGCCTTGGCTTTCCATACTACTTATATTTATCACATTAAAACCTGCATCAAGTAGGGAGACAACCGCTTTCCTCCCAAATTCAAGATATTAGGTGCGTGTTGAGTGTTGCCATGCTTCTCATACCAGAGTGGGGAAATCAAAACAATTTAAATAGCATATTGACCATAAATGATACTTTTGTAAACACAGTCGCGGCGCAGCGCGCAAAGGGTGATTGCAAACGCGACTGGTTGGTCCCCCTCAAGAAAGTAAAATATTTATTTAAATTTATATTTTCATTTCTTCGCTCTGGTGTCAAAGCAAAACGCGGCGTTGAGTTCCGCCACTCAACACGAAATGCTCCAAGAGTTCGGTGGAAAGTGAGGAACTACACTTCTGCCTACTTTCCTATATTCAGGATATTACGTAAATCTGGAAAGTGGGAAACGAATTGTCTTAACATTAGGTTCCCTTCCTGCTTTGTGCAGGATACACGTGAAGCTAAAAAAAAACATTAGTTCACTTTCTTTTTTAATCTGTTATTTATTATATTAGTGTTAATTGGTCATATTGCACATAAAAGCTATTCTATTAATAAAGCTTAATTTAAATTTAAATTTAAATGTATTGTCAATATAATTTATAACTTATAAAACAAAGGAAATTCAACGTAATATACAAATTTATCAATTATGAATATAGTCCGAGTACAGTGAAATTCATAATTAAATAGTGAATTCACGTGAAGTGGAACGAACGGTCATATAAATTATATTTTCTAGAATAACGATATTTATAGTGGAATTTAACTATTCATATCCGAATAATGAATAATTTTCCCTTAAAATCACAAATTGCACATGCAAGTGATTGCAAATGAGACGGCTGTGGATACGATTCCTGCTCGGGGAAATTAAGTATTACTTATTATAATTTTCATTTGTTCGCTCTGGTAACAAGGCAAACCGCGACGTTAGGTTCCGCCATTTAACTCGCAATGGAGTGTCTTCAGTGTTACCCCTGACAGTCCACCATATGCGGAATACAGCGTGAAGATGAAAAAACTCGAATACATGTCAGCTGAGCGTCTGAGAAAGTTAATCTTGAATTTAATTAATTTTCAAACAATACATGAAATGTCTTGTTCATTTCTTTGTAGCATTCTTATTGCTTAGTGCAGTTTAAGAATTGTCATATAAAAATTCTATAATTACTATAGAATTAAAAATAACATAAATAAATAAATAAATATATCAAGAATTTGATTTTAAAAAAATGTTTACTTTACGTCTTCCTATCCAATTGATAGGATCACTGCAACATGATATTATTCCAATACATTTTTAACTAGCGTCGAACCAATATGTAGGAACTTCAACATATCTACGAACGTCTAACTTTGCCAGGCAATATGTCGTTCAATGATTTCTATTTATTTAAAAGGAAATAGGAGTAAGTTGTTTTCTTAAGCTAAAGAAATATTTATGTGACAGGTAGTTTAAATGATACTGACATTAATGATAAATATTTTCTATATAGTAATATTTTAATTATATTTTTAATTTTTAGTAAACCCTTTAAAAAGCTGCTATCAAAAAAAAAACATTTTTAACGTGTTAATAATATATTGTTATTTATAACCTACATTAAGGTCTCATAAAATCTTAAAATTTTGTCATTAGCAGTACTTGCACTGGCACTTTGGGCCCTATATAAATACTAAAATATTAAGACTACCTAACACTATAAAGGATAATAACCCTAACTTTGTGGCCATCGTGGAACAGTGGCACAAGTGTGTGACTGCAAAAGCGAGGGCTATGGCTTCGATTCCCATTCGGAGAAATGAATTATTATTTATCAAAATAATTTTTTTTTTGCTCTGGTAACAAAGCACGGCGTAGCATAACGCGAAAGTTGTAAGCTAAGTGTCTTAACTCTAGGTTTCCTCCGCCTACTTTGCTATATGCGGGATACAGCGTGAACCTTACCTTGTCTAACATTCTTGATATCACTGTTCTTCTGTATCCAATCACGCATAATCCGTACGGCCTGGTCTCTGGTGGCCGGTGTCTCCCTGAGTTCCCTCGCAGCCACAGCGGCTACGTTCCTGATGGAGCGACCCACTCGCTCCTCTTTATCGCACACGTCGCTGCTGGCTGACCACGTCGTGCTCACGGTGAGCAGAACGCTGGCTGTCGTCATTTTATTAGAACTGTAGACAAATGGTAAATAAATTTATTGTTTTACGTTTATATATGTATCGTTACATTCCGTATAAGTTTATAAATGCTACGCTGTTGTCTTACCCGAACAGAGAATTGAAGATGATATAAACAGTTAAATATACAATTATTATGTGTAAAATGAAACATTGCATTTTTTCAACGAAATCAATGTTTATATATTTCATCGTAGCCGTACAATATATATATTACAACTTCCATTATACACAAATTGAAAATAAGTATTTCAACGACATGTTATTGAAGTAAATCAGCTTCACGCTGTATCCCGCACACAGCAGGGTAGGCAGAGGGAACTAGTGTAAAGCACTCTGTTCCCCACTTTCTGCCGAATTCTGGAGGCATTGCGTGTTGAGTGGCAGAACTCAACAGCTCGGTTTTACAAATCACACTTTGTGCCGCTGCGCCTCTAATTTGATTTTTTTGATTTTAATTTAGTTATTGAAATAACCAAGAATTTTCGTCAATAAAATACAAAATATTTTACACAACAAAAGTTTCCAGGACGTACATATATGCGCTCTAAACCAAATAGGTTTTAGTAGAAAGCTTTTAAACCACCATCCCGCGTGCCATTTTCCAAATAGGATAGTAGGTACGCGTCGTCTCTTTTTTAGATTGTATGCAACGGTTTTGAATTTCTCCGTGTATATTGAATTTATAGAAAAATATCTGACACGCTATAGAAAATACTAACAAAAAATGAGGCCGTCGAAGCGCAGGTGCACAAGCATCTGGCTGTAATGCGATGGTTGTAGGTTAAATTCCCACTCAGGTCAGGTATTTTAATTTCTTCATTCTGGTACCCAGGCAAAAATGTATAGTTGCGATTTTCCACTTCACACGCAATGCTAAGGCACTGAAAATGGGGAACGGAGGACGGAGACATGCGGGATACAGCGTGAAATTGAAAAAAAATTAAAAATAATTTTCATTTTTTTCATTTTTCTTTAAATAAGATATTTTCAAAAACTAAAATATCAAATCCATAAGATGTGTAAAGCTATATAATACAACGAATGACTCTACGTTAACATTACGATAGCAAATTTAGATATCAATGACAAAATATTTAAGTTCTAAGGTAGTGACCGCCCACAACTTACGATTGCGTAGACTCTATGGCCATTTTCGTACTACTTCCATTAACTTTACATCGTCACTAAAATTGGGAGCTATTTTGATTTACTTTAGTCCAGTAGCGGGTTCTTTCTAAAATATTTTTCAATTTAGATTCACAATTTAGATTTACAAATAAAAATGTGCTATTTAATAAATCTGGAAATAGAAATATCCGTATTGATATTTCAATAGGATTAATAAATTTGACTGCATCTCCTGAAACATTTCAAGCTGTCCAAATATGTCGTTGTTGCACCAAATGAGCAATATAATACAACCGTCAAATTGTGGTGACTGTGATAATAGTTATTAAATAATATTTATAATGATAGTCAATTGTAAATAATATTTTTTATATAACAAACTTACAATCATTATAAATATTATTTAATAACTATTATCACAGTCATAATGATACTACAAAAGTATCATTCGAAAATGGCTAAAATTATAAAATACACGATTGAATTAAAGAGGCCATCATTTGATGGTTGTATTATTGCTCATTTGATGCAACAATAACATTTGGACAGCTTGATGTTTCAAAAGATGCAGTCAAATTTATTTATTCAAATAGATTTTAGCATACATAGACATCCCAGTATCCCGATCATTTCAACTCTGCTAGAGGCAGAGAGAAACTGAGAACCTAGTGTTAAGACACTACCGGTTCCCACTTTCTGTCGAATTCTAGTGACACTGCGAGTTAAGCGGCGGAACTCAACACGCTTTACTTCGTAAAAATTCATCAAATTATAATCATCAAATATTTCATTTCCTCAAGTGGGAGTCGCATTTATTCTGCGCTACGCTTGGCTTCAATATGTGTTATTGTTTTTTCGCGGCAGGGTGTTGTTTCTATTCATTTATACATATTTATTGCTTCTCTCTAACTAAGAAAAAAAATATAATTATATATATTTTTTAATAAACCTCCTAACGAAGTCAAAGCGTATAGTATATCAAAGCCTCAACACCGTCGAGGTTGACACCTAAGCAAGGCGAATACTGCTGTTCACATTGAACTAATCATTTTAGTCCCCTTCACCTTAACTCTTAACGTGTCCGTACAAATAATTTTAAAATTGACGTATAATATTTATATTTTACTTTATAAATATTACTATTTTCATGTATTTTTTTTTAAAGTACTTGACGTAATTGTATAGGGTATTGCTTAAACTTTTATAAGGCCTCGCAACCTTCAACACGACAAAACAATATCGATCCGAATGCGTCACAATCGTCCTTTTTCGAGGACGAGAAAAAAACTTAATTTCACAAAAAAAAAGTCCGCAAAAGTAAACATTTAATTTAAAAATGTGCAGCAAAATTGAAAACTGGTTCACCTCGCTCTATTTCCGGACGCTTTCGGTAATATCCTGATTGGATACGAATATGCCTCTATATTAATTTGATGATTAAAATTAACGTAAGCATACATTATCATATACATATGTTAATTTGCACACAATAATAATTATTTTTATCTCTATTTTTTTGCTTCACGCCAAAAGAAAATTTGTGATAAGAAACTTCATTCTATACCTTTTTTTTTCTTTTCCCTTCACTTCAACACAAAAGTCGCGTTTACATACGCTGTGCTGTCGCGCTACAACGACTTAGCAATTGCAAAAAATTTTTTTTCTTAATTCGCGTATTCAATAATTAAAACTGAATATTGACAGATCCTTTTATAACCTGCCTGTCATGTAGAAGAAATAGCGCCTAACCAACGGACCACCTGAAACTTCATCTAGACTTTTCTAATAATGTAATTCCGATTGGTTGTGGGCTTGATCCCCACTCGAGGAGATGGAATATATACTTAAATTTATAATTTCATTTCTTCACTCTGGTGTCAAGACAAAGCGCGAAGTTGAGTTCTGCCACTCAACACGCAATGCCTCCAGAATTCGGCAGAAAGTACCGCAGATACTGGGGAACGGAGTGTCTTAACACTAGGTTCCCTCTGCCTACCCTGTTGTGAGTGGGATACAGCGTGAAGCTGATAATATATATATATATATATATATATATATATATATATATATATATATATATATATATATATATATATATATATATATATATATATATATAGTTGGTACCGCCCCTACATTTAGTTAAGCTCCACTTTGTACGGCAAGTACTAACAAATTTACAAGTACGAGCAAGTCGCTTAGATAAGCTACCTAAAGCACCGTCTTGTCTTTCAGGTATGTGGATAATGGCTTTAGGTAAGGCTGTGGATATCCGGTCAACGTGGTGACTGCTTAATGCTTAAAGGTAAAAGCATTAGTATGAAGAATTGAATTATAAAATTATTAAAATTTTATAAAAAAGTATAATTTTATTTTAACTATATAGGTATATATTTTTACAGCCAAGTTAATTCGCTTTTATTCTACAAATTGATTTAAATTTTTCATAAGCCTCCTAACGAAGTTGGGACAGAAAAAAAAATAAACAAATATTATTAGAAATCTATAAAAAAAACTAAATAAATAAATCAATATATCAATTTTTCTATTAATTGCTATCTATGTTCGACGTAAAGAAACCTTTGATTGTGATCGCTCATGCAACTAATTGTAATTACATCAATCATACGCGTACAATTAACGGATTGAATATTTTTCAATTATATTATTTTATTTTTCTGTAAATCCAGTGAGTTTGAGACATTTCGTGTTATCTGGCGGAGTTTAACACCGCACTTTAACCAGAGCGTTGAAATTAAAATAATGAGCTCCCACGAGTTAGAATTGAAATTGCAACTATCGCGTTTTACATTCACCGCCTCATTTCTGCCTATCGTTGGCGTTACAAACAAAATGTTACAAATCTAAAGTAACGTAACGTAATGTTTCAGATTATTAGATTAGAATAATATGTAACCGTACAAATCTGACCGGGGCAGGTAGTGCAAGGCTAACGTATGAAATTTGACCTGATTTACTTTGCCAATTTCGTAGTATACGTGGTTATGGTAGCCATTTAAATTATATATTCACATATTCCGCTTGTAATGTGTTGTTTCTCAATAATAAATTCTATCAGTACTATTAATCAAACAAAAAATTGAGGCTCTCTTGACTATTAACGTAATGATCGTCAGTTCAAATCAAAAATGGGGAATAGTATTGTGTTTTTATTTCCCTGCTCTGGTGAACCAAAGTAGGTAGCTTAGTAAGTTCGCCGTAAAACGCAACGACTCCGCGGAGTGTGGACAACAAGGTATCTTGATATTAACTATTTCTATTTAGCTTGAAATTATACTCTACTCGTGAGTACGAGCTGCTGCAAAGAGTTCGAAACGTCGGGTTTCCAAAAATGTATAATTCTAAACATATAACGGATAAATCCATTAAGATTTTCATTTATAATGTGTAATAATCGCGAAAATCAAAGATCCTTCGCAAGAAATTAAATAAATGTATAATACCATTATATTAACATTTTGCACCAAACATTGTAGCAATCTTGTAAATTTTAATCTATGTGGCGTCGATCAATATCCGATGCTACTATTTACCGGATATAAGTACGGTTCCAGGCAGAGCTAAGACTTGTGCTCGGAATTGGCGTCTAGTAGGTTTATCTAATCACTTATAAATCTTTCCCATTATATATTTTGTTTACAAGATTTTATTTAACTTGCCGTGTTTGTATGTGCTTTTAATGTATGCGAAATCTTGAAATCTCAATTTGACACACTTTAAAGTAGCCGATTAAGCAAAATTGCCATAACGACTTCAGTTCTGATGACAATGAAATTACATATAATCAATATTGTTATTAATCCAAAATTGCCGCAATTGCACAACCCACTTATTATTGGTATCAAATGAAAGGATTTGATTTGTAAAATATAATACACCATAAAACCACTTAGAAAAGTGGTTTTTAAAAAGATTTTTCGAGTTAATATTGTATTTTAAATGTAATATTGTGTATGTGTAAAAATAATGATGAATTATTTTATGAATAACAAAAAAATAAATAAATCAAGGTCTAAAAATAACGTTTAGTATTTATTTATTAAAGATTACTTAAAAAATAACATAAATTTACAAAAAAAAAAACATACAATACAAAACTAAATGAAGCAACCATAAAGGAATAAAGTAAACGACTCAACAATTCCGATTCATATCTAACAATAGAAACACACGGTTGGCAAAGACCTTTGTCCAAGTGACCAACGGTAATTGGTGCATTGGTTCAGAACCCTTAAACAATAGCATGTCAGTAATAACATAAGTAAACACAGTACTAACCTTTTTAAGTCCCACTCATCCAAAACTTGCTCAACTCGTAAACTAAGTTACATAAAAATATTTCATAATGCACGACGTTACATAATGTAATTAAGGGTCCATACTACAATTTACGGTGGATAATATCTAATATCACGTCTACATGGAAGGTTAATTTTGAACCACAATTTTGTCTAACTATCGCTTCTCGTCGATGAAAATTTGCTAGGAAATGAAATGGTGTTCTAGAAATTTAATCTTGTTGTTGTCATCGTGGCACAGTTTGTACGTATTTTATTTTTATTTTAGTATACCGAACAGATCTAGGTTCAGATCGAAGTTGGGACTGTTTTTGTACAAAAATAGTAAATGGAATATGGAGTAAGTCACTGCGTTTTGTATTCTTATTTTTTTTCAGCTGTTCGCTATGTCCCGCATGTAGCAGGGTAGACAGAAGGAAGCCGGTGTTATGATGACGGTGTCACGTCGGAATTGAGTGGCGATTTCTGGAGTTGAGTGGTGGGAGTTATCATCTTTTGCCTCGACTTCAAAGCGAGGAAATGAAAATTTTAAATATTTCAATTTTCTCGAGTGGGGATTCAATTTTCTCGAGTGGGGATTGAAGCTACAACAGTTTAGTAACATGGTTGTATTCCAGCGCCACTAGTGACCTCTATTTATGTCGATAAATCATTTCAACTTTGGTATATGATACAAAGAATGAGAACATAATCCCACGCTTTGACTAACTAGAATTAACGAGCGAGAATATTGTTATTCTTGAATGGAATTTATCTTTTAATCTAAAATCCCAAATATATAAAAAAAAATTCCAACGTATTTAAATCCCAAATATAAAAAAAAATTGTTTCCAACTTAACGTGCTACGCTAAAATTTTTTGAAACTAACACTTACACAGTAAGGCTTTTGAGTATCTAGACGTGGCGCAGGGTGCATAAAGTTTGACTGTAAAATTAACTGGTTGTGGGTTCCATACCCACTCGAGGAAATTAAATATTTATTCACATTTTTATTGTCATGCCTTCGCTCTGGTGTCGAGGCAAAGCGCGGCGTTGAGTTCCGCCACTCAACACGCAATGCCTCCAGAAGTTAGCGGAGAGTATATTTATATTTTTTTTTACGATCTATTATAACAAATAAAGATTAAGTATCAAATGATTATTTATTAATAGAAAATCTATACGGAACTCACATAAATTCTATATCAATATAAACGAGGAAAAGATCGTAACGTATACGATATCGCATTTTAATTATCGATAGAGTTATAAAATATGCATAGTTTACAATTCACGAGTCCGCGCCAAATACGTTAGCGTGTTAAGTAAAGAATGAGTTGCGTCAAATTATGATATTTGTAATAATAATATTATGTGATTTCTGTTTTTATACACTTTTAATAATACTTACGAAAAACGGACATATCCGTATGTTTATTTTTATTATCATTGTATTTGGCTACAATAATCGATTTTTTTTGAGGCCATCGTGGACCAGGGGCACAAGTGTGACTGTAACGCAATAGTTGTGGGTTCGATTCCCACTCCGTGGAATGAATTGTTATTTATTAATATTTCGTTTCTTCGCTATGGAATTAAGGCAAAAAGCGCGGTGTTGAGTTCCGCCATTCAACCCGCGAATGCCTTGAAAATTCGGCAAAGTTGAGGAAACGGAGTATCTTAACCCTCTGTCTAGCCTGTCCACCATGCTATGTTGATTTTGGTGTGTATATTATTTGTCTATAAATAAATAATCGATACATTTTTTTTCTACATAAGAACAAGTATTGCTTCAGAAGTTAAACGTTATAGGCAAAACACGAATATTAAGAAACAAACGTGCCCATATATATTAAGAGATATTGTGAAAAATTTAATTACCCATAGGCGAAGGTTAGGATGGTGATTTTGAAACTTTTAGAACCGGGTTATAAATCACAAAGTACTGAGGGCCGATTTCGTAGAATATTATATAAATGTTTGACCTTTACTGTGGTATCGATATTAATCTTCACCAGTACTATCGATATTAATTCTAGCTTTTGACTTCGATGATCTAACGATCTTCGATGATCTGATCAAAAACATAGGATCTTGGGTAGTGTGCAGTATTGATCATTTGTATTTTTTTATTATTTTCCCACTAAATATTAGAATTTGGCACATTCGTCATATTTATTTTAATGAAAATATGCAATATTGATACGTTAGTAATCTGATATCTAAATAAGGATATCTATAATGATCTCTATAAGCAAGGAAAACGGTGTACATGACAACACGCGAGGTGCATTAAAAAAATCTTCAAACGACATTATATATAAAAGTTAACAATAATTTGGACCATTATAATAATTGGTAGATTACGAGTATCAACAGCAACGCAGAGGTCATGAGATTGAATCTTAAATAAAACACAGAATCTCACTGTTCCAAAGTAGTAGTATATTAAACCATTTTATTAATTGTGAATAATAATGATATTATTAATACCATATATTATAATCAACGCAAGTGTAACTAGTAATTTATTCATTACAACCAACCTTATTTAATACAATAACAACATTATCATATCTAGTTGGTTTTTTCCAAGGGCAGTGATCCATGTCATTACACATGGTTGCTTTATTCCAATACATTAAAGAAGGTTATATATTAAACATCGTTTCTTTGAGTAAAGCAATCACTATTATTTTTTAGGTATACCTTTTAGAAAATAATTTCCACGTTTTTTCTTTATTATCTTCACTATTTCTTCTGGTAAATGTGCAGCTACGACTCCTAATGTCTGCACCGTACTCTGCGTCCAAGTATCGGGCGAGCCGAAAGCGTCTTTTTGAACAGCCAATTTGGCGAAACCTTGGAGTACATCGAAATTACAGTTCTTTAACTTTCCAATCACTAATGCAGCTTCTTTATATGCCTTGGGATGAATGCCTTCTATTTCACTTTTATTGAAGACGCATAAAATTTGTCTGAGAGCCATCAAATGGTAGCTGGTAAAGTCCTCTGGTTTTTTCGCACCGAAATCTGTACGGACACGATCGGCTATGGTCAGAAGCTGTTCATTACTCAAACCGTAATCATATCCAAAGTTGGCTACGACGTCGAGTGTACCCAGTGTCATGTTATCATAATCTTCAGGCTGAATCGCAATGGTCACCCAGTGGAGCATCACTAGCGTTTCTTCTGGTATATTGGGTATCCCTGAATAGAAATTTATTATGGAGTTCCAAATAAATGCCGCTAATGATAATGTAATTTTGTCTTTGGCCAAATGTGACAAACAATCCACAACACCTTGAGGTGATAAAGACTGTAAGTCATACAGCTTGATCTTATTTACGTCAGATAGTAGGACCTCGTTACATGTCAGGCTGCTAGCAGTACCCATGATCGAGAACAAAATAAGTGTCCAGTACATATTTGGAGTCATGGTCTATAGTGATAACTGACATGAGTGAACAGTTTTTCAAAAAGTAACAATAATTTAAGGTATAACTCATTTTTCATTGATGATTCAATCAATATTCTAAATGTCAAGAACGTAGTAATATTGAGAACTTAGGATGTGTTCATAATAGCTGATATGCTTTAATGCTTTAAAGTCTAAACGTTTTTTTTTTTATCAGCTTCTCACTTTTTCCGCATATAACTTTCGAAATAATACGTGTTAAGTGGCGGAACTCAACTTCTTGTTTAGTCTACCTTGTTTGTCTGTAGGTTGGGAATCGAATCCACAACCAGCACGTTTACAATCAAACGTGGGCTCACTGCTAAATTTTAAATAATAATTACTTCAAATCTATATATGAGATTTAACGAAAATATTTATTAATAATATATTTTTGGTAATTAAAATTGGTCCAAACCAGCAATTATCGCGCGCAGGCGGCCGTAAACAAACCGTGCTTCATACTACAACAATACATTTGTTACTAAGTTTACATTTAACTATGACAGTTCACTTTAATATAAAACCAATTAGAGACTAGCTGGTGATAAATTTTAGAATACGTTTTAAAATTCGATATTGTAAAGGACACAATAATTGTATAGCAGTAAAAAACTCATTTACATATTTAAATTTTAAAAGTTTTTCTTAAAATTTGACGAGATGAGATTTAGTTGTTTAAAGAATCCCGCAATACACATACGTACATACGAATATATACTGATAAATACATTATCCTCTTTTGTGTTGCGCAGTCGGGAAAATAGACAAACTCCGCTATAATATCATATTAATAACTTAATACAGCGTCGACATATTGTGCCCGTATAAGCTTATGTTTTCTAGAAACAACTGAAACCTTGTTGTGTCATCTGTTATTATGGCACGAGATAAAAAAAATTATAGCTATAAATATTATATGAAATTAAATTCTAAACGAAAAAACTTAGTTCATCACATATAATTACTTTAATAGCTTATATTCATTAACTTTATTATTGACACAATGTAATATTATTTTATTACATTATGTCATCGGAAAATCAATATTATCTTTACAAAACATGTATATGAATACGTTGTTTTTTTCTTCCTTTATGCCGGACATAGTAAGATATTCAGAGGGAACCTGGTAACCTAGTGTTCAGATACTTCGGTTCCTTACTTCCCGAATTCTGGAAGCATAACGTGTTCAGTAACAGTATACAATGCCGCGGCTTGCCTCGACTCCAGAGTGAAGAAATAAAAATATTAAATATTTAATTTCCTGGCGTCATCATCGAACCCACCACCTGGTGCCCCTGCGCCACTACTGGCCTCAGTGGCCTTTATATACGTCAGAGTATAAAAAAACAAGTTTGCAGGTATAAGCAAATACAACATCCGAATAATTCGCATCTGATTCAATATGGCTATTGCAGCGAGCTCGCTGGCCAGTTTTAAATTTAAAGGTAGAGCTACCGGTACCATGTCGTTCAATATAAAACTGAGGTCTCCCGAGTGGTCTTCGGAGTGAACGTGCGTCCCTGTAATTCCTGGGAATACTACCATTGGAAATTTAAATCCTTTGAAAGCTGAAGCTTTGCTCGCAGTACATCAATTCTAGGTCATTGAGTTCACCCCTTATATGTAAAATGATAAACTGCTTGTAGGGATTCCTATTGCTGGGAATAACTTTATTGGGTGAAATCTCGTAGTGCATTGAAGGAATCTAGATTTATTCTTTTAGCGACATTTTATAAAAAAAATTTTATAAGTCAGTTCTTCTACGTAGTACCTACCAAGTTGGATCTTCTTTTGGATAGTTTTCGAGATATCATCGAACAATATTTCTTATTAGCGTCTAACGGTAAATGTTAAATACATTACATAATCTCTACCCAAATTATTCAAATAATAAATAATGTGAGAGAGTCGTGAATGGTAAAAATTGCGCTTAGTAAAATGTATGAATATTTTTTTTTGCCTCACGTACGAAGTAGGGTAGGCAGAGAGAACATGGTAACCTAGTTTTAAGACTGTCCGTTCCTCATTATCCGACACGTTGGGTGGCAGGACTCTACGCAACCCTTTCCGCTCTTGTCGCCAAAGCGAACCAGCGAAAATATTAAATACCACCACCACCACTCCTCAAAGAAAATGAATCAAATAAAAAAAATAATTGAATATTGACTGTAATAATTAAAATTTGATTAAATTGAAAACTGCTGTTATAATGGACCGACGTTGTCGGAACTATAGTATACAAGAGCAAAAGCTATTATATAAAAGCGAGTACCGCGCACTCTACAAAAGTATTTTCATTATAATCGATAAAAATTTATAGTTATAAAGTAAACTAGAATGTTTACTGAGGCATAGTTAACTTAGAGGGATGGATTTGCATTCGAATAAATCATTTTAATTTAAGGTATATTGAATAATTATCTAATAACAAGTATTCACTTGGCCAGGCAATAACGTATGGCTGTAAACGCGACGATTATTAATTTGATTCCCAGTCGGGGAAATGCTTATTTTTCTGACTTATTTTAGAGAAGGCAATCTTCTTCTTATTTGAGTTGCGCAACTCAACACGCAATGTCTCCAAATATGGTCGGAAGGTGGCATACAAAGTGTCTAAACACTAGGTCCCTCTCCATAAAACTTGTAGAAATACGTGCATGTTACAGTGTTATGTTACATTATAATGAAAAATATAACGCTCTTTTGTGAGTTTAAATAAATGTATTCTTATAATAATTTTGTAGATACTTTTGATAATGATTTACCGAAATGTATTTATAAAAATTGAGATTTAATATTTTCTAAAATATATGAAAAAAAAATACATAATAAAGAAAAAAAAAACTATAGAAAAAGTTACATTTTTTTCTTTATAAGGTAAGTTTTCATTTTTGTATC
Source organism: Heliconius sara (assembly GCA_917862395.2). Taxonomy (NCBI): domain Eukaryota; kingdom Metazoa; phylum Arthropoda; class Insecta; order Lepidoptera; family Nymphalidae; genus Heliconius; species Heliconius sara. The sequence goes on along the minus strand of OU860800.1, from coordinate 12,751,663 downwards.
CATCGTAGTCAATCACAAACGCTCACAAAGAGCATATCTATTGTAGCGGTAATATCCATAAACTCTTTAAAAACTTTATTTGACGTGACGTGACGCAAACAACGAGCTCAACTCCATACTAGATATTTTTCCGATAAAATTATTTGAAAGCTTGCATAGTTTTTACAATACTTTGTACTGAAATTGAGCTGATTGAACGTCTAGTGTCCGTCGTGGTGCCGGGACACGAGCGTATGACTGTAAATGCGACGTGAGTTCGATTTTCACTCGAGGTATTGAAATATATAATATTTTTATTTCCTCGCAAAATATATTTATTCCTTGTAAAATTCAGATATTTTTCGTAATCCTCCCTTGAAATCCTTGAATCATCTCTTTAAAATAAAACAAAATAGGCACGTTCGAGAATGTCGAGATAACTTTTTTTTACAACTTTGCCTTACCTCTTCTCAAATTCTCAGATTAGTAGAATCTCAGAATATACATGACTTAGCTTGTAACTTACTCTTTCTAACTTAATGTGACGCACTCGAGAAATTCAGATGATCAACCGGTTGGCCATATGGGGTTCATATTTGGTGTTACTCACTTAAACGAGGGCAAGGGATCATCCAGTATATTAATCTGCCAAGCTTTAATGAATCCTGAAATCTCCGCTTGGGCTATTATATTGAATAGTAATAAGCATAAATTTAAGCCGTTTAATTATAACCGTTGCTCAATTATGTTATTATTGCAAATGGAACAATTAGCTGTTTATTTGTAAGCGCGATCGGAGAATTACTTTGTATTGGTTAATTATTTAATCACATAGTACATACAAGAGTATGTTATTAAATAACACTTTTTTTTCAGCAGGGTAGATAGAGAGCGCCTCTGCTTTTCTCCTTAATTCTATATATTATGTTTTTTGTAACCTTAAGCTGTATCCCGCAACATGGGATCCCAGTGTTAAGACACTCCGTTCCCATTAAGATATTTCCGTTTCCCATTTTCCACGTAAACTGTCGAACTCAACAACGAAAAGCGATGAAATGAAAATATTAAATATTTCATTGCTCTAAGTGCGATTGAGCTTACAACTGTTGCGTTTACAGTCGCACCCTTGAGCCTCTGCGCCACGACGGCCTCAATACCGGCCATATGATTTCCTATATTGAGTGTTGAGTTTCGGTGTTGTTGAGTAGAGTGAAACTCAAAACTACAAACATTCCATTAACCGTCACACGATGGGATCGCCTTAACTTTCTCTACCTCAAATAATGCGGGAGATATACATCTAAAAAAGTCCTATGAAGTTTTTTATTTCGTCTATAATAAAAGAACTGACCTTTAATTAGTATTTTCGATGCTTAATAGTATAAAGTTAATTAACCAATAAAACATTTTTAATGAAGGGTATTCAGGAAACATGAAAAATACTCAATGCCTCCACATTAAAAAATGTAAAGGATATTCTAGAATAGGTAACATCCGACAATGTTACAACTTTATTGGCGCCTTGAGTGAGTTTTAGATATTGACAGGTAAAGCAATTGTGTAAATGGCCGTAATGGTTCAGCGATCAAATTATTAGAATTCCGCACTGGGTCGATATTTCGTTATTGTGGAATTTAATGTTATTTTAAGTGTTATAGAAAAAAGATATAGAAAATCGTGTGTCGTACTGAAAAGAATTTATTCATGTTTTATTTGTCACTTACGTCTTACACGTGAATTTATTAATCGCTTCGATAAGTAACTTTAAATACAACAAAAAATATTGATGAAATGATATTTGCTTTAGCATTTATGCATCGTTTTTGTTGCATTTCGAATGAAATTCAATATAGCTATCTATAGAGTACTTCCCGTGGACCTACAGTTACAATATTTGGCACGAAGTGAGAACTAAAACTACCAAAATATAAAAAAACCGAAAACTTACTGAAAATTTACATTTATTTTATATAAAAAAAAATAAGATTGAGGTCGGTTATTATTTGTAAACATTACAAAACTATATTAAATTACATTTAAAAGCAGCGCATTCGCTTGCAAACTTAAGTTTGTCAATTTTGTAATCTAATCCTGAAATTTGTACGGAACCCTCTGTGGCCGACTCCGACTCACATGTGACCTTTTTCTCTTTAATTTAAAAAAATAACTAGCGCAATTTGATTGGACGTTTTGCTTATAATCACATATATTTTTATTACAAGTTCAACAAATTAATTTATAATGAAACTGACAAAGGAGTAGAATGTAATTTAGGATTAACTCGTAAGACGTATGCCTTGTAATTGGAATTCTAGTTCTTTATAAAATGACGGTTTGTAAGGTCGTTATTAATATAGTTGCAGTGAAAACCGTATTAATTAAATTTTATATCGACCATGGACAAAAGTTCAATATTCTTGACTGTTTTAAAGGTTATATTTAAATTTGTTATTTATATTTTTAAAGGTGTAATTTAATATGTGAAACAGGTTTTAATTTTTTTATCATTTTGGACAAACACCCAAACTACAGAACCGAACTTATTAAACTAAAGAAATGAAAACATAAACATTATAAAATGTCCATTAAAAGTCCAGTCCACTGAGAAGAGATCGATTCTACCTTTCAATCAAACATATTATTATAAACATCTTAGCTTACAAAAATTTATTTATCTGATAAATTATATCAATTTAAAAATAGAAAAACTATTGAATAATGAAAATTGGAAAATATTAATGTATATTTTTATGTAATCGGTAAAATATTTCATACACTTCAATAAGCCTGAGATCCTATTGCTTAAACCTGCAGGTAACCTTACTTGGGCTTCCTTATTGTATGGATACTACGTGATATATGATAATAGAATAGGTTACACCAGGGTTGTCTAGAAAAATAATGGCAATCAAAGATCAATCGTGTAATCCTTTAATCAAATTTATAATATGATAAATCGTTTTTTGTTAAATAATTGCACTCATATGTGTTTTACGTGATACCTTAGGAATATTAACGAAGGAATTGCAAAAATATTGGTTGCCACCTCTCAGTCTACCACAACCCCAGGGTTGCCAGATTTTATACATCAAATTAAAACTTATTGGTTTCTTATTCTTAACACATGGTTACATGAAAGATAACTGTCATACCATACCATAATTATAGTGGTATTAAGATCATTTATTATAAAGGAAATTTATTATTGACTATTTGTCAATTTGGAACTTTTTTGATTATATATTATTGCTGTGGTTTTGAATTCAATTCATCATAGTAAAATCTACCTTTTTTCATCTAACTTGGTAAAGAGCGGCGTTGGATTCCATCATTTCAAGAAACACTAACAATATTTGTAAAAAGAGACCAGCAAGAGAGTGGAGGAACAATGACTAAATTCTCTAATTTACCCACAAAAGCGAGACGTGTGTTAACATAAAAAAAACGACTAAAATAATGCTTTAAAAAATAAACATGAATTTTCGTAAGTAACACTAAACTTCTAAAATGTAAGATAAATATTTTTTTAATGTCATAATAACCGGTTAGCCAGGTGACCCTGACCAGCAGGAAATTCCTCTATATAAAAATGGTCAACTTCCAACAAATAAAATGATGCGTACAACGTGTTTGTTTCGTTATAATATTTTCTAATAATATTTTTTATAAATGCGATACGATACTGTACTGTATCGATACTGTATCGATATTTTATAATTTATCGATATGTTAATCTATATTAGTAAGATGAATTTTTCAATATTTTTTTGTTGCTTTTTTAACTCAATCCATTCGTATAATTAATGTAGAAACGTAAATTTCATATCCGTATATTTTTATTCAGCACGCCGTATCGCATATGACACAGCAGAGGGAAACTCGTGTTACCACATTAAGTTTTTTTATTTTCAAGTCATTGAATGTTGAATGACGGGATCAACGACGTGTTTTATTTTCTTAGCTTCACACTCTATACTGCACATAGCAGGATAGGCGGAGGAAACCTGGGAACCTAATATTAAGACACTGTCCTCTCAGTTTTCCACTTTCCGCCGAATTGACGAAGCATTGCGTGTTGAATGGCGGAAGTCAACGACGCGAAAATGAAAATATTTAATATTTCATTTAAAAATTTTCACCGAATGAGAAACGTAATTGAACATACAATCGATATTATGTGCTATATATAAATCACAGCAAAATTTAAATCATAGTTATATGTAGATTGAAGATTTGTATATATATATAAGACTTTAATAAAAAAATAGGTAACTTTTCGTTATTGGATAAATAAATAATTTCAATACATTAAAACAATAATTACTATTTCATTACAAAACTTGTATTTTTGTACAACGAATGTATTTGGAACGCCAGATCGATTGGCGGCAGGTGGAAATAATATGATATATTTAAAAATAACTTATCAGCTTCATGCTGCAAGGTAGGTAGAGGGAACGGAGTGTTAACACACTCCGTTTCCCACTTTCTGCCGAATTCTGGAGCCATTGCGTTTGCGAATTCGACGCCGCGGTTCTCCTCGACACCAGAGCGAAGAAATGGAAATATAAAATTAAGTAAATATTTCATCTCCTCGAGTGGGGATCGAACCCACAACCATTCGGTTTTATAGTCACACTTTGTGCTGCGCCACGACTGGCCACACTAAAAGAAACTTATCTATTGTTATAGAAGTGTATCAATTTTATTATATACGAAAAATGCGTGTGTTATGTTTGTCCAAAGGTAGTAGATACAAATTCCGATTCAAGATACAAAATTATTATTTCTTAATTTATTGACACACTGCACGTTAAATTTAAAATGGTAACTCTGATAAGTCCTTTTTATTCTAATGGCTACTACTAACTAAAGATATACATATCATTTTAAATATTTAAATTTTAGATTGAAAGTAAATATAATTTAATTTTTTCTCCATAAGTTTTTATAAGACGTAAATTTTAACAATCGCAGTTATACGTAGATGCATTTCTATATTTATGTAAATTATTCTCATTTTGGTTGATAAAAAGAGAGTGAGAGCTAATTAACGAATAACAAATTTGTTCATTTGCAATCGAATTAATTCTATTTTGTCGTACAAGACTAAACAAAATACTTCACAAAACTAATAAAGATTTTGAACTCGAACCCACGTTTTTAGGAGACCATCCAAACAAATCGCTCTAAACACTAAGCCTTACGTTCTTATTCATCGAAATTTAAAAAAAAAGACTGATGAAAGACGAAACTGACTGACTGAAGCCAGAGTAAGTAAGCCATAAATAGATATGATGCAGAAAGAAAGTGGTTTTTTAATATAAATTTTGTAACTTGTTATTTTCTGTAAAATTATTACTCCAGCCACAAAGTGAACAATATAAACATGAACTGTACAAATATGTGAGGGAGCGCAGGCAGCTCAAAGGCCGCCCTCGGGCGACGTCGTTGTGACCACTGCAAATATTAATGCATAGGAAATGGAAAATATTCGCAACGCTATATAAAATTATTACTTAAAATATACGTATATATTTTACATTTTTTTTCAGTTTCCTACTGTATCTCATATTGCAGGGTAGGCAAGGGAACCTAGTATTGAGAAACTCCCGAATCGAATCATTTTGGCTTGTTACCAGAGCGAACTACATTGCTGTAAATAGTAATAAATAACAATTCACTTCCTCGAATGGGAATCAAACCCATCACGTCACGGTTACAGTCACACGCTTGTGCCATTACGCCACAACAGCTATTACTACATTCAGAATATTTTTATTTATTGCTTAAAAATAAAATATTAAAAAGCTATCGAACATATTTTTAACCTACATGTTATGCTCGTATCTTTCCCTAAAAGAGTAACAAAAGATTTTAAGTGCCTCAATACGTATTACAGTTTAAAATAAAACTAAAACAAATTGTGCCAGTTGACATTTATTTATATGCTTGGTATTTCCGTATTACTTGCCCTTTTGAAAATACTTTAACCGTCGCTAGTGACGGTTTATATGACATTCGTGTGAAAAAATAATACAAAAAGACGCTAAAACGATCTACAAGCAGAGCACTATATGCGAAAGTTAGATATTGGTCCGTGAAGAACATTTTCAATTTATTATGTAAAATAGTGAAATCATTTATTAGAAGAACATTGGAATATGTAAATAAAAAAATGTTAGGCTTCCATTCTCTGTTGAAGCTTGTGAATTATAGACTATACATTTTCAAATAAAAAACAAATTTAACTGCAGGTAAACTTAATAAGAAATCCTATCCAATCGCAACTCCCATCACAGGAGCCTCAACTTATTAAACTTTTGATCACATTTCAAAGGCTTCTAGTAATATTACGAAGTTTTTAAGGTAGTAGTTTCTTTATGATATGGTTTTATATTTCATAATGAAACTAAAGTATATCTAAAAGGGAAGTTCCTCTCGCAATCAAGTAATGGTAAGTATATACCTAAAATGCCACTAAAAGCGACAACTCCAGTAATTTTGACGTCTCCATAACAGTCTAATTGTGAAAGTTAATTGAAAACATATAAAAAAAAACTAAATTCATAGACAACAATCCAATGAATATAAGCACAGAAAAAAAGGCGTAAAGAATCAATGTGAACGTATTATATTTAGAAGAATAAAAAGGCATAATCAAATGTAATGTAACCTACACAAAGATTTCAAGTTCGGAGTCAAACAATGTCGACGAAGTCATCAGCGTATGTGGGTCGCTAGTTATCATCGCATCAACATTTCGGTTTAGTTATGTTATGTAATAAAATATTAAGACATTTTCGTAGCGGTCTTGCGGAATCATAGTTTTAAGGTTTTGCAGCTGCTTTAGAAAACAATATGAAATGGAACGCCGAATTTTCTCTCGTAATATTAAAATATATTAATTTTATAATAATATATATAGTTGAGAAGTTATTTTACCATAGTAGTTACTATTAAGGTATGTTCCTAATATTTTTATACGAAAGTAAACTATAACCCACATGCGGTTTTGCTTGCTTCATTGATAAAATTTAAGGCTAAAATTTATTAAAGATATCGTACAAAACTGTTGTACGATATCTTTTATTAGTCTATGTTTTACTATGATGTATAAGATATATTAATGTAAAGTTTCATCTAAATCCGCTCAGTAGTTTTTGCGTGAACGTGGTACAAACATTCATCCTCACAAACTTTTAAATTTATAATATTAGTAGGACATTCAAATAAACACCCGTCAAGCCAATTGAAATGAAAATTCGTTGAATATGTTTATATATTGCTCAGTGAATATTGAAAATATTGAGAAAGTAGATATCTACGTACATTTGAATAAAACAATTTATTGTTATAGACAAGATCAAAAAAACTATATAGAATGTGTGAAAAATGGAAGTTACGTTATTTGTTCTTATTGTTTTGTCATTAATAATTTTAACTTTTATAAACTAAAAAAAAGTTTTATTTTATTACCTGTGTGTTTATTATGTCTATTAATTATTTTCTAAAAATATAAAGATATCCTCCTAACCTTGAAATTCTAGTAATTGTTATAATTTTCTAAATATAACAACTTCTCTAAACAAAACAAAATGTAAATCATCAATGTAAAATTTGTAAAAAAAATATAAATGTGTTATTGTTATTAACATAATTGTAATAATAAAAAATACACGATTTTTTTTTAAATGTAAAACATGAAAGAGGCAAGCGCTAGCACATACAGTACACAGTAATAAAACAAAGACATTTAAATATATTTTTTTCAACTAATGTATATATATATATATATATATACATACATATATATATATATATAACATAAAAAAAATAATAATAAATACTCACAAATAAAAATTGACGCAAAAATATCCAAAAAAAATGAAAAGGTAGTTCACTCAACGACGTGCAACCTAGCAATGGATCAGCTGCGGCCGCGCTCGCGTCTTCTATCTGCCGCGCAATGCAATACCGCGTGAAGCAACTATATAATGGCATTAATCACGTATTCGTTTATAGGTATAGCGTGATATGGCATTTTTTTTTCAGTTTCCCACTTGTAACTGAGTAGGCACAGGGAATCTAGTATTATGACACTCCGCTCTCAACTTTCCGCTGAATTCTGGAGATCATGCGGGTGGAGTTGCAGAAATCAACGCGATTTGCCTCGAAACTAGAGCGGAGAAATGAAAATATGAAATATTATATTTCTACGAGTGAGAATCGAAACCATAACCTCTCGCGTTTACAAACACACGATCGTGCGCCTGCGCCACAACAGTCCTCAATTTTCAAAAATGATACTATTTTTATTAATACAATGTGATGTTAGTGAGACGAAGACCCTTGCCTATAAGATAATTCGCTTCAATTCGTCTTTCCGGTCGAACACAGGACAATATAGTACAGTAGTCTTAACAGGTAGTTGCGATGAAAATCACTTAATAGTAATCAAATGCGTCACACAGCACGTTGTATCTCGCACTTCTGAATGAATTGCGTGTTGAGCCGCGCTTTGCCTCGACACCACAGCGAGGAAATGAAAATATTAAACATTTCATTTCATCTAGTGGAAATAGAACCCACAACGTGTCGCTTTTACTATCAGGCAGGCATTGCGCCTCTGCACCACCATTGGTGTTATGTTATGTTTACAATAGTAATTATTTGTCTTATATATATTATATGTACATTAATACATTTATAGTTTTAAAAATTGATTTCTAAAATAAGATTCTGTATACTTACTTCCTTTATTAAATGTAAGCTAAAATAACATCGAAGCCGTCTTGGCGCGTATGAACAAGATTGCGGCAGTATATGCGAGTTGTGGGTTCGATTCTCATTACCCCTATTCAATATTTTCATTTCTTACTCTGGTCGTAAGGTCAAGCACGACGTTGAGATGCCATGAAAAATGCAGTACTAAGAACTATTTATTATATTATGTGTATTATTTTATATACATTCGTAAATTTAAACCACCTTTGCGCAGGCATCGTAATGTTATTTTTTTTTAATTTTACAGTTTCACAGACTGATTTCATCCATGGACCATGATACAAAATTGTTAGATAATTTAATATTATAAATACAATATAAAATCATATTCTGATGAAAGTCACAGATGTAGAGTTTTGTCGTGTTGTTTATGAACTCTATATTAAAAGTAAAACGGACGAGTACAAACGGGAATTCAAAAGACGGAAACTTGATAACATTTTGTGTTACTCTTACATTTCTATCGCTTGCGTTTTTCAATACATACAAATAATACACTTACAAAATTAAAAGGAACCGAATTTGACGTTTCAGCTAAAGTCAATCTAAAAATAAGCTTTGGGCAAGGACATCTATTTCCACCGAACACAAAGTTTTCGAGATATTACGTGTTAAATAGCGGAACTCAACGCCGCGATTCGTCTACCAGAGAGAGAAAATGAAAATAATCCCACTGCGGCACAACGACATCTTACAATAAAGTAATATCTAAAAATACGTACTTAACTATAGTTATGTATCTTTATCGGAATGTTAAACTGACTGGTTGTGGGTTCGATCCCCACTCGAGGAGATGAGATATTTACTTAAATTTATATTTCCATTTCTTCGCTCTGGTGTCGAGACAAAGCGCGGCGTTGAGTTCTGCCACTCAACATGCCTCCAGAATTCCGCAGAAAGTGGGGAACGGAGTGTCTTACACTAGGTTCCTTCTGCCTACCATGCCGTGTGCAGGAAATAACCATATATTTAGTTTTTGGTGATAAATACAAATTGGAAAAAAAAACATATTTAGTATATATTTACGCGCAAATTCTTAAAGCCAAAAGGCAAAGAAAGTTCTCGAAGCACCTTATATCATTATGTACCAATTTTTTCTCCACACTGAGGCCACTATAGGCAATTATAAGTTCAGTTTTTTTGTTCATTTTGATATTTTTTTTTACCTTGACCGTTTTATGTTTATTATTTTAAAATTTCAATAATTTACATAGTTTTTTATATATATAACTATCTACGTTTTGCAATAACACTTTCTACGCAATAAATAATCGAATGAGAGACTTAACAAGTATATACTATATTCGAATTGTAATTCACAGCCGGTTTATAATATATTATAATATCATTTAACATTATACATGCAATTGCCAATTCGTGGAGTCTATATCAATAAAATTTGGCAACATTAAAATTCAGGATAAGACAAATATATGAAATAATTTTTTTATTGAACTTTTTATTTTACTTAGAAAATAGTTATTTAATCAATCAAAATCAGTCTCACGGTGTATCCCGCACACAGCAGGGTACGCAGAGGGACAGAATGTGAGAATTGGAGTGTTAAGACACTCCAATTCTCACATTCTGCTGAATTCTGGAAAGATTACGTATTGAGTGGCAGAACTCAACGCCGCGATTAGCCTCGACACCAGAGCTAAGAAATGGAAATATAAATTTGAGTAAATATTTCATCTCCTCGAGTGGGAATCGAACCACAACCACTATTTACTACGATAATTTGTATTATATTCGCCTTATATAGGTAAACATGACTACGAAATAAATAACTGTTTCGCGAAAGATCGATCGATAGGTAGTACTATTGCGACTTATATATGGGATGGCTAATTGAAATGCATTGTCGATCCTCCTATCTCATAGCTCATTCCATTTTGGAATCCAATACATTATCTTCTTGAATTTATATCTTTTCCATTTGAAATTATATCTTTGTTCCGAGATTTTCCATTTTCCATTTTCAGACGCATTTCCTTTATTTATTAAAATAACAATCATAATTTTATTAATTAGGTTATTAAGTACTAGCGACGCGGCGTTGAGTTCCCCCACAAAACACGTATTGCCTCCAGAAGTAAGCGGAAAATGGGGAACAGGGTGGCATAACACTGATTCCCTCATTCTACCCTGCTGTGTGCGGGATACAGCGTGAAGTTGATTTCCTGTGGCTTCGCTCAATTTTAATTAATGAATATGTATATCACCTTTTAAGTGCTCTGACCGCTGGTATAGTGACTTATTTTGAAAGTATCGACTTTATGTTGATGGCTACTAATAATTAAGCCGATATTAAATTTTATCCTATTATATATTGTGTAAATAAATGAGACTGTTTGAGTGTGAGGTCGACCCCCACTCGAGGTAGTGAAGTATTTTTTAAATTTATATTTCTATTTCTTCACTCTGGTGTCGAGATAACGATTTGTTGGGTTCCGCCAATCAACATGCAATGCTTCCAGAACCCTGCGGAAAGTGGAGGACCGAATGTCTTAACACTAGGTTCCCCTACCTTGCTGTCTGCGGGATACACCGTGAAGCTGATTTTGATTGATTAACTTACCATTTTCTATCTGATTTATACATTGTGTAATATACTGTCTCACGTGAAAGGGTGCTCCGTAAGTGGACCATAATGAATCACACACCATTCGCCAAAAAAACTAGATTTTTCAAGGTTTCATAAATTGTGTTACGCTTTCTCACTTTTTAATTAATTCAAAGTATATTATTACAATTTTTGTTATTTGTTACAATATTATTATTTTGTAGAATTATTTCTCAATAAATTTAAAGCTAAATTCTATTTAAAATTGAAGTGAACTACGAAATTTTCGTAACTTAGGTATTAATAGAAAGACTTAATCAAATTGAATGAATATAAGATGTTATTATATGTAATCACTCAAGCCAGATTTGATCAGACAGTATGCAGTGTTGAACGCAGCCACCGAGCCTGGGTCTTATTATTTTGCACCTATATCTACGGTTACGGAGATTTATTTTCTCAAAAGATTTACATATAAATCGCTTACAGAGAAAATTACAAAAAACATTAAGTAACAAGTTGAGGCCGGCCGTGGCGCAGTGGCACGAAGTGTGACTGTAAAACCGACTGGTTGTGGGTTCGATCCCCACTCGAGGAGATGAAATATTTATTTAAATTTATATTTCCATTTCTTCGCTCTGGTGTCAAGGCAAAGCGCGGCGTTGAATTCTGCCACTCAACACGCAAGGCCTTCAAAATCGGCAGAAAGTGGGGAACGGAGTGTCTTAACACTAGGTTCCCTCTGCCTACCCTGCTGTGTGCGGGATATAGCGTGAAGCTAATTTAATTTTTAATTTAATTTAATTAAGTAACAAATTTATATATCGAATAGGCGTATACAATAATAAGGTAAAATTTACAATAACCTAATATATGTTTACAATAACCTAATAATATCCCTACAATACAAACAAGTATGAATACTTTGTGGTGTGAGGGTAGCTTAAGAAATTAATAGTAAAAACCATAGCAAATGTACAAAGTAATGTTACTAAGGTAGGTGACACATTAAAAGTTTTAATATAAAAATTAATACAAAAACATCAATTTATTTAAAAATTATGATATAATTGATGTTTTTAGATTTCGTTTATTTATTTAATGTGTTTTTTTTGTGTTAAATGCTATATTTTATAACACTTATAAAATAATCATTTACTTATACTATTTACATTATTCTTATTTTATTTTCTTATGCTTAGTTTCTTATTAGGTGGAGTATTTACTAAGTGCAGCATTGTATTGTAATAAATACATATTTCAGTTATGAACACTGTTATGTTTTGTATTAAATATATTTTGTGAGAAATCCTTTAAAATATGGCTTTTTAGTATTTTTTTAAAACTATAAAATATTTTTATATCTTTTATGTTCTTGGGCAAATTATTGAAGGTATGGGCTCCTTTGAACAAAATACTTTTCTTGCCGTAGTTTGTCCTTGATATTCCTAAGCATATGTTCCTTAGCACTTCTGGTCATTCTTTTATGTAAATTGATTCTCTTCGTGAAAGTTATCTGAGAGTGTATATCTTTTGTTAGTATTTTTCTAATATGAATGCAAGTATTTTATTTATATATTTGGGTTAGATTCATTAATTTCGTTTCATTATAGATTTTAATTGTAGGAGTAAAATAATTATATTTAAAGAGAATCTTGATAAGTTTATTTTTTATTTTGTATAATTTGTAACTTTTGTATGTTAGTTTAAGCTGTTGAACCCCAAAATTTTACGCCAAAAGTGATCATTTGGGGCTTGCTTTGATGATTATCCAGTTGAACAATTTGCGACCTTTTTGTCAGGTATGAATTTAATATTTGATAAGCTTTGTCCCTAATACCCAATGCCTCTAATAATAATAATAATAATAACTCTTTATTGCACGTTTACAATTGGATTATACATTTCATTCACAAGTACATAGGATCAATGTGCAATGGCGGCCTTATCGCTAAGAGCGGTCTCTTACAGGCAACCAACAATATAGGATTAATGAAATAAAAACAGAACGGTGCAAAAGTTACATTAATATATACATAAATAACATATATAGCTTAATAAATAAATAGAAACTCTAACTTCAACAAAAGAATTTTATGGCTTACTGTGTCGAATGCTTTTTTTAAGTCAATGAATATTCCTAAGGCTATTCTCTTTTTATCTATGTTAAGTCTTATATTTGTAACTAGGTCGACAGCAGCTGACACAGTATTCGATTTAGGTCTGAAGCCGTATTGTTTTTCGTAAAGATACCCAATAGAATTTATTAAATAAATAGTAAGGTTAATAAGATATCTCATTTTCACGTATGTTATAAATTTTAATTGAAACTATTTAATTAGATATTTTTTTGGCTTTTTTATTTTATTTATTTATTTGCCTCACGTACTGCCCAATATTCTTATAGAATGACCTGACTGTACGTATCTCGCTTGCCCATTACTGTCGTGGGTTTGAGATTTCATAGATTTCATAATGTGAGTCCCAGGTAGAAGTTTCCAACTGTTGTATCAATTTTTTTTATGGAAAAGGAGAAGGCAAACGAGCGTTCGGGTCACCTGGTCAGTGAATTGAATTTGAATTTACCCATGTCATATCGACCTGGAAACACTGCCGCGGGTAGGCCATTCCACAGTTCCGTGGCGCGTGGAAGGAAGTTCCTACGAAACCGCACAGTCGTGGATTGCCACGTATCCGGGTGGTGTGGATGATATTTTAGCTTGAAATTAGAATGTTTTTGTACTTCCATAGCCTTGCAAAATATTCTAGAAATTAATGTATCTGTTCTCCCTATCGAGGAGATAAGCCTAGTTATCTAACTTAATAACATAATAAATAACTATTTAAATATACATCTTACTATCTTATAATTCATAGCATTTAACGGTATGTGCGCTATCAAATGCAAGATTGCTACTTCCCAGTATACTTAACCTCTTGTTGAATCCCAAGCCGATATAATAGACTACAACCTGAAAATCTGTCACAAATTATAAAATATAATAAATCACAGAAATACAATTAAAGGGTACAGACAAAGGCATAGATGACAAAAGACCGTGGAGCATAAGTAAAACACCAACAACAAAAAGTATCCGCAACGGCTTTAAATTTTCACAATCGTTTTCATTAATTATGGTTAAATTCTACATTATTCAACATCTAGTTTATAATATTAATAATACCAAAAAGTTTGTTAGGTATATCGCGCTAATGTAAGGAACTACTCGTTCGAAATTATTATTATTGTATTGGATAGTCCATTTATGGAGTTTATGTTTTTTTTTTCATAATCGATACAACACTCGCAGCGACGCTTTAATTCGTTCTCTAGTACCTAATTAAAACACAATATTTAGGTATTGAGGCGAATAGCGGCGTAAAGTTCCATCATACGCACGCACGAAAATGGGTAACATGGTTTCTTAACATTAGGTTCCCCTAGCTTATCCTGCAGTGAGCGGGATACACAGTGAAGCTAAAAAAATAATCATCAACTAGTTCACGTAACTGCATTGGTGCAATAACGAGAAAATATCTAACCGTGTAGCGCTAGCGGCTAGGTAATCTGTTTTAGTTTACGCCCTATTTAGAAAATGAGTTTATGGCGGTTCCAGCTCCATAGTATAATTTGGTTAGCGAGCGGAGCGGGGATTTACGCAAGTCCATAATATAATAACGTTCTCTAGTCTACCACTGGCCAACCAACTTCTTATTTACTTGTGAAAAAATATTGTTTAACAATCTAGGCTCATCTAAATATTATTTGGGTAAATATTTTGGTTTTTGTTCTATAATGTTCTTTTATATGGGGATAAAATAAAAACTGTTATTTTACATAATTAAAAATTTGATTGAAAAGATACTTCCAAATCTGAATTCATAATCTTAATATTTATTTATCTCATATATTTACAAGAGGAGAGAGAAAAATAATAATGTTAAGACTAAATCTTACTAGGTCTCCCTCTCTCTCATTTCTCATATTCTCCACTTTTCCTTACTCATTTTAGAAAGTTCACAAACATTCCCCCGCGGTACTCTCGAACCCATAATCATCACTCCAGTGCAGCCAGTAATATCATTGAGCAACTTTCCTTCGATTTACCACTATAGCATATTTGTATGTCACAACGGTGAGTCTTAATCTCTTCTAATAATAATAAGGTTGAGATCCCATTGCTTAAATCTGCAGGGATCTGTTTTTCTAATGAAACTTTTATTTAAGAATGATACATGATAGTACAGTAGATTACGCTAGGATTGCCTAGAAGAATCCTTTCTTCCTTTCCGTTTTTCGTAATGCGTTTTTGGGGAAAATTGCAATCATATGTTTTTTAGGTGAGTCCCACATCATGTGAAAGAAAATCACATAAGGAATTGGAAAAACAATGGTTGCCAGCTCTCAGTCTGCCGCTGGAAAATGGCTACCGCAACCAAAGGTTGCCATCATTTGAAATATTTTATTCTGGTTCCGTTTGACTATGAGTTCCGGACAAGCGCGAGTTAGGCTTGTCCACTGAGGGTTCCGTACAAAAATTCAAGGCTTCAAGTTTTTTCGAAAATTCAAGCTTAACTTAACCTTTTCAACCGATACTTCACTTGAACTATTTACTATTTTGGCTTTAATACCTAGTGTTACCCCTTTTTAAAGGCTATTATGTTTAAAATTTAACCACAACAGTATAGTTTACAGACTTTTTCCTGAACTAGAACTACGTGTAACCGAAATTATCCTATTAATTTTCATTTCGTTTATATTTCATTCGTTTGTGATATGAACGGCCAATGATTATTACATTTTTTACAGGAAATCATGGGACCGTATATGGTTTAAATTTCAACTCGTTATCTCCAAGTGTTCCTGAGATCAAAGCTGTTGCCAGACAGATGAACAACAAAATCTTTTAAGGGTAACTTTTTTCCTGAAAAGGTACAGAACCCTAATAAAGAATAATCAAAATCCGTTCACCCTAAAAAAGAATAATCAAAATCCGTTCACCAAGTTAAAAGTTCTGAGAAAACAAACAAAATAATACAGTCGAATTGATAACCTCCTCGTTTTACAAAGTTTTGTTAAAAAAAGGAAAGTGATTGACATTTTCCTCGTAGTTTATTGCTTCTGTATTGACTGCACCATTTGCTGCTCTGTGCCTCTTCTATAAAGTTAAAGATAATGTCTCAGGATATATATAGATAACTATAGAATAGGTACCTACTAGTGAGAAATAATAAAAACAGATTCACGCTGTATCCCGCACACAGCAGGGCAGTTAGAAACCTAGTATTAAGACACTCCGTTCCCCATTTTCCACAGAAATCTGGAGGCATTGAATGTTAAGTGGCTCAACGCCTCACTTTGCCTCGTCACCAGACCGAAGAAATGAAAATATAAATTTAAATAAATATTTTATTTCCTCGAGTGGCTATCGAGCCGATCACTAGTCGCGTTTATAATCACTCACTTGTGACCCCGCGCCACGAATGGCCTCAGCTGAGACATATTGATGTACTAAATAAATAGATGTACTTTTAATATCAATTTGTACCTGTAGATAAATGAAAGCAAATATATAGATTGAATCTTTCAGAATTATAATCAAAGATAACTATACTAATTTTTTAATATTTTTCCTCTAATATAACTGCAAATCGTAGTGGAAAGGCTTATTGTTATAAAACCATTTTGTAAATATATATTTGAATATTATATTACTATATAGGATGCATTACTTGCATATAACATACTATAAAATATAGCCACATTTTATAGAAATCATGCAGCAAGGTAGCTAGAGGGAACCTAGTGTTAATACACGCCGTTCTCTGAAATCAACACCGCGCTTCGACGTTAGAAAATATTATACACCCACGACCTGTCGCGCTGCCATATGCTCTTGTTATTTATATTTCTTCTACGATTTATTTTGCATGTAGGTACATCAAAGTGCAATGCCCTGGATGAAGCGGGGTTCGCTTTCAATAAACGCATGACGGTGTGACTTGAGATTCAATTTATCACAACCAGACCAGACTACAATGGAGGGGTAACTACATCCTGCATTTTCGCCGTGTTTTGATATGTTTTATGTATAAATTGACTCATCCGTCGTACAATTTTACCCTGAACTGTGGCTCGTGCATCGAACTTACTATCACAGAGTATTTAGAAAATAGTTTGCATTTTATTATCAAAGAATTATTTCATTATTTCATTTTAGGACCGGCGCTACAGTTGCGGGATCGATTTCTACTCGGAGGACTAACAATTTTATTATCAAAACTCAAATACATTCGTACTATGAAACTCTCCTGATTATATAAGTATTTTGATGCTCTTCAAAGGACCTGAGATTTAATGTTTAAAATTATTCTGATACTCTGTTCTGTATCTACTACCGAAACTCAAGCATAGAGTATCAAATGTTAAGACACTCTGTTCTCCTATTTCCCGCCTACTCCAACAAGCCAGGGAAAGAAGAATAGCTCAGCTTTCAATTATGATTTCAATACATATCAAATACAGAACCATACATTGCGTTGAACAAGACATTTTACCAATCACGCTACAATAGCCGCGTTAAATTCCACGATTCAACACGACGTTCCGAAACTTGACCGGGAAATGAGGAACGTAGTGTCTCAACACTAGGTTCGTATAACATCTCTTCTAATATAACCCCTTTACCTCTTTAAGAATACGGGCAGGGTTTTATAATAAAATAAAACAACAATATTTATTTACTGTTCACATTCAGTTTATTCTATACTAAGGAGTATACATGTATAGTTATTAATGTCTATTTATTTTAATCAGAACTTCAAATAATCTATTCATACTTAGTGCCACAGGAGGCACATTCTTTGGGGTAGGAGACCATGAATGACCAATTCTAACCTATTTAGCCCAATTTTGTTCATTTACTTTATAAATTAAATAAGAATAGAACTACTTATTACCAAAACGAAATATTTTGGGCGCCTGATTTTTTAAATAGCAATTATATTTAATTGTATAATGTATATTGTACTTTAGTAAGAAGTAATGCTAACAATTTTATTTCAAATATATTTTACATATTTTCATTTCATTGTTCAATCATTCATAGTTACCCTTTTACACCTCTATATTATTATATATGCTTAATATTTATTACATTTAAGCTGAGTGATAGTTTTATATGAAAAAAATGTTCTAATTGAATTTGTATGGAAGTGTATTAAAAAAGTGAAATTAATTTAATTTCAAGTAATAGTTAACCTTTTCATAACCAATAAAAAAATATATTTCAAATTTAATTTATTTAATAATTAACAGTTAAATGTAAACCGCCGTTTGATTTAAAATATAAAAAAGGTGGTGAAAGCGACATTTTCTTAAGTCCACACTTATTATTTCACTAGACATCTATTATTCATCTAAATATTATATATTAAAGTTGTTACAATATATATGAACTTCAATGTAATGCATGACGTAATATTAAATAATCGAACTTATTTCCGCGGAAAATAAATTATAAAATATAAAATAAAAAAGTTGTACCGTTTTTGTGCATTAATGTAATTTTTTTTTGTGTGTCATTTGGGAAATGAACATAATTCATATATATATATATTCTTAAAATAAATTCTCAAATATTGATATTTCGGCAAAATTTTAAATAATAATATCAAGCATAATAACAATAGCATCAACATATTGGTGTACCACAGCAGAATGTGTCAAATTAACCTATGTTACAATTAGACGTATATATTTCTAGTAACAAAATATTTTTTTAAACCATGTTATAGTGGGAGGGAAACCTTGCTTTTGCCAATCTTAATTAAATGATTTAATACGAAACTTGTAATCTCCAATAAATTATATATTTATGGGCACAGATTTATGATTTGTTCAACTGTCCGATAAGTTACAGATAACTTATAAGTAGAAAGTGAACAAGAACCTATCTGGTAGTTGTAAAACTAAAAATGCCCCTTAAAAAACCAAATAGAACAGTAAAATTATTTATTAAAAAAACACAAGAACCGAATAAAATAAAACATTTCCTAACCAAAATGGAAAATAAAAAAAAATATATAAATTAAATGTATAACTATTCATAACAAATAATAACTTACTTTCTTACCACAAAAATAAAAAATAGTGTAATATGTACTTAAAACGAAAAAAAATTGCCAGTAGGTACAACATACAAAGGCTTACATTTGAAGCCTTCTCATACGGCGCTCCATTTTCTTACGTTTCTTTTCCTCCACTTCGGAAGGATCAGGGGGTGGAGCTTGGAAGATCCACGGGGCAATGATATGCTTCCACAAAAGCCACAGTACACGAACTGGCATCAAGATCAGTAAACCCCAGAAATAATTCGAGAAAAGAGCCAAAACATGTGTTATTGACGCCAGGATGACGATATCCTTTATATGCCTGTAATTAAATGTTGCTATAGATGCCAAGTAAGGAAATAGTCAATTTCGTCGTAAAAAATAAATAAATCAATTTCGTCGTAAATGGCTGAAATAAGGTGTAATTGTTTGAATTATGCAATTTTGTTTTTTATAGATTTTTATTCTAAAATACGAAGATATTATTTTTAGGATTAATCAGACAATGTATGCCTAATGTTTTTTGAGCCAGTCTTTGACAAGAAAGGCAACTGAATTATTATTTTTGATATGCTGTAAGTTATAATTATTTCGAATTTTCGCCAAAAAAATGTGAATGTAATTAGATGCAAAGACATAACTGAAGACTACCCGACAAACTATCATATAATATTTCGCATTAGCTTGCTTTTATTCTTTTACCTGAAAACTTTTTAAAATTTGCTTTTCAAAGCGAAACAAGTTAAAAACAATAGCAACAAAAAAAAGTTATAAATCCTTCGCAATCTCTATTTAGACCAAAACATATCACAAAACAATGCTTCATTCATAGAAAGCCAGTAAGCGAGCACAAATTAAAAATGTCTATATTAGGTGAAAAATAAAAAAAAAGAAATTAAGCACTTACTCTCCCATTCCCCCTTCCATGTTTAAGTCCAAGCCGGGATCAATAAGAAGGCTATTATCAGCATATTGGGGTCTACTGATATAACACATTAATTGATAACAGCCAAAGTATATGACTATCACAAGAAAATTCATGAACTAGAATAAAAAAACACTCATTATAATACATTCTTTCACAAAATCTTATAAAAAGGCTATAGTGCCACAGCACAGAATGTTACTGTAAATGTGACGGATATAGATACGATTCACATTTGTGGAAATGAAATATTTTCATTCAATCACTCTGATGACAAGGCAATGTGTGTTGATGAGTTTAACCACTATCACAACCACTTGAGAATTAGGCAGTGCGTCTAAAACACTAAATTCCTTATGTCCACCGTACCATACGTGGGATGTAACAGCAAGGTAAAGATAAAAAAACTATACAGTAATTTAAAAAAAACTTACTGTAGATCCATAACAAATACTCTCAAAGTAAAAGCATATAGAGACAAAGTTATAAAGGAGGGTTGCCGCTAAAGACATGTTCCTGTAGAAATACACAGTAGCTGTGTTTTCAGTTAATATTTGTTTCGCACCCTTAGTAGGGGCCTTTCCTTTATGTTGCTGAAATGTAATTGCAAATTAATAAACAATTCTTTGTATCTTGTAGTAAAATGATTATGATGCCGGTTGTGGCATAGCGACGGTTCGATCCCAACTCAAGTAAATGAAATATTAAAAATTTTCATTTTTTGCTCTGGTATTGTGGCAGAGTGTAGTTTTGCATTCCATCACTCAATACACAATGTGTCCTAAATTTCGCCGAAAATGGTGAATGGAGTGTCTAACCATTAGGTTCCCTCTATCTAACCTGCTGTTTGTGGGATACCAGGTGAAACTGATTGTTTTTAAAAATTATGTCTTGCTTGTACAGCCATTTTTATTTAGTATTTTTATTATATTCAAACACATTATTATTGATTCTCAATTACTTTAATTACAATCATCTCATTACAACAGCATTATGCCAACTTACCCTACTTTACTATCATATACACTTTTATCATAAAAGTGATATAAGCTGTGGGTACCTTAATAATTTATAAATAAATATCAAAACCATATATAACAATTTTATGTTCTGTTTCTCTTACCGGTGCCATTCTATAGTTTTTTCCTCGCTTGCTTACCACGCCGAGCAGCAGCTTGGCGCCTTTGATTTACTCTCTACTTTAAAAAAAACTAGGATCACTCCTAGTTTTAGGACAGGCTTGTGTCCTAAAAAAATTTTGTTGTTAGGTAATGTTTGTTAGCAATGGCTTTTCTAGATTGCATCTGGATTATTATATTTTATTTATTTATTTGATTTCTTTAATTTATTACAATTTCATTTATATATATAACATACCTCATACTATTATGAGTTGTTCTATTAGTATAATTATTATTGTCATACCTTTAGTATTTTTCAAAATATATATTTGTCTTTATCTGTATGTTTAAGTAGTGAATCTAATTTTTCATGTATATATAATATTCTTTATTCTACTAAAAAAAATTTATCAATAATTTGTTAAATATTATATTGTTACTTTTGTATTGAATATTTTCAACAAGGTACAAAAAAAGTTAAAAAAATAAATAATTTCATTATACAGATATTCTTATGACAACTATACTTATAACATCTTTTTTATCGTTAATATTTTTTTATGTGAACTATGAAAAACTATCTGCCCTAGCAGGAGCCAAGCCAGGAGAAAGTTTATAAGCTAAGATCTAACTTATAATGTGGTCAAAAATTTTAATAAAATATATTTGTCAATTTATATTTTTTTTATTATATTCTCTGACTAACCCGCTAGGGATAAAGTGTGAAGCTAAGTTAAGTTTAAATTATATTTTTTTTAATATTGCTTTTCTAAAATAACTATAGCTACAAAACTATCGCCAAACTCAAAAATATATTGTATACACAAAAACTGCAACAATCAACATACTACAGTAAATAACCAATTATATTTAAAATAAAACACCAAGTACGAAAGAAATGGTAAAATTGCAAAACAGGATAGGGTTTCATACTTAGTTATAACACATAATTCGCTTCCTAAAATAAATTTGGATATAAAATATAAAAACAACCAAGAAATACTTACCTAACGCACAGATAATGTTTATAATGTCTATACAAGATTGTGTCACGTATTTTAAATATAGTTTTAATAATTAAAAGTGCCGCTTAGGGGACACTAAATGTGTAGGGCAACTCCAATTTATAAATATTTAGGAGCCTGGTCAAGGATCAAGACCAAAGCAATAATGTTCAAATTGACAACTGCCCAGTCTATCCTGAGTTGCGTCACGACAATTACTGAAAAGTCATTCATCTATGTGGCAAACGTTAAGAAATTATTAAGGCGTTTAAAAAATATACAATAATAATTATAATTAAATATTTATTATTAATATTGCTGGCTATATGTTAAAAATTATATTTTGTTACATTATAATTTTTTTTATGCAGATAAGCATCTTTTAAAAATATTTCATACATAATACACACTTTCGCTATACAAATATTCTAGTTGATTAAAATAAATTTAGAAAACATATTAAAATATAAAAGTGAATATTAAATATAGAGGAAAAATATAATGTAAGTAGTTTATAAGTCAATATAAAACTTGCATATACTACAAATATAATATGCATGTACATTTTTTACAAGACAAAATATCTAATATTCAATTATAAATATTCAATACAAAACATATTTATTATATTTAATGAAATAAAATTCTATTTTACATTATTAAAACAATTATTATAACACTAAATCAGCGAAAAACAATAACATTTACAATAAACAATCTTTAAGCACTTATATGATCATTCGTGGTATAATTATTTTTTATAGGTACTAAAATATACACGGTTATTATATTTATAATCATATTTTCTGTCATAGTAAATTTATAAAGCGAGAGTGTAGAACAAACTTTACTTCAATGGTAGAATATTTTGCTCTCGCAACTCGGAAATTGCTGAACTACCGAGTGAGAGAGCAATTTCGTTTAGTTTTATTGATTTTGAATGAATTGGTCTGAAATGCAAAACTGAGTGAGAAATCATAAAGTAACTGCAAATTACATTTAAGCAAAATCTGAATTGCAATCTTGGTGAAAATATGAAATTTGCCAGATATCTTGTGTACAAACCTTGACCCTCAAATTAGAAACTTATTAGCTAAAAACTTTTGGTAGGTATACTGTCATTACGAGATATCTAGTACAATTATTAAGTTTTCTTAAAAATGTGCATTTTTTAAAATAATTCAGTACAGTGGCTTAAGGTATAAATAATCGTATACAAATTGTTTGTTATTATAACTTTCTAACCCTAATTTAAACGTGTCACTAATATTCTAATTAGAAAAGCAAAAGCGAAATGGATTGCAAAAAATTATTGCACTGCTTTTTTGGCGGCGATTGAGCTTAGCTTAATTTCATGCTAATCTTGATAAACCTTTAGTAAATATCGACGTTAATTAAAATACAAATTGTGTAGAGAATCAGCATTTTATCAACTAAAACGAAATATATAATGAATTAATCTTTGTTATATATTTTACAAGTATAGCATAAATTGTGATGTGATACATTATAAATTTAATTATGCCTTTTTACTCATCTTTTTTATTTGCAAGGCAAATGTGTGAATTATGTATACTGGCCATTGTGATTGTGTATTATATTTATTTTTTATATTCTTTTATTTAAGATATATTTTTTGTAACTTATAGTTATTTAATTTGTAAATAATATATATATTTTCTGAGTTAACTTGATAAATAATGGCACAGTAGTGGCACCGCAACTGACTGCTAATGCAACATTTGGGGATTTAATTCCCCTTTGGGTAATAAATTATTTGCATTTCCTCACTCTGATAACAAAACGAAACATGTAATGACTTGAAAGTTGGATGATTCTAGGCTCTCTAACTACCATGCTATATGTGGAATATATTATGAAGTTAGAAACAATATATTTCTGTATATAATTTAATATTTTCTACAAAATTTTGCACTATTACTATCAATTGACCTTTCTTTCTTTTTTTTAGATATATATAATATAAATGATACAAGAATTTTACGATAGTTCAGATGAAGATGAAATGGAAAGCCAGTTTCAGATAGACCCGGAATGTTCAGTGCTTACTTGGCCAGACCGAGACATGCATAACCGGTGCTGTGGTGGTAAAGCTTGGTGCATTAAGGTAAGTCTGTAGTTTTCATTATAACATAAGATTTTTCCAGCATTGTATTTTAATACAGTCTTGTCAATTGTAGCCTTGACAGCGTTAAACTAATTACAATGATTGTGGTAACAGACAGTAAAAAACTAGACTAATGCGAATCAGGCTCGCCCACCCAGGGTTCCATACAAAAATTGAAGGTGTCAAGCTTTTCCTGAAATTCCAATGCTTAGCCAGAGCCCTTTTATCTGATACCTTCCTTGAACCTTACTTTTACCAATTTAAAGCTTTGACAAACGGATAGACAAACAGGCAACAGAGTGATCTCATTAGGGCTCTTTTTTCCTTATAATATATGGATCTCATAAAATAGGGAATGTCTTGAAACTTGGCTCTTTCTCTCAAGCCTGCTGTGTAAAAAGTGTGGAACTAAGTAACAACTATAAATATAGTAATGCGGTGAATCAGAGTATGACTGTATGTGTGGTGTTGACTGAGTTTCATTTCTCCATTGCAATGTCAATTGCAATGGAGTCAGTTTCTGGAAAAATCATTATATATCAAGTCTTTGTTGTTGTTTTACTCACATAGACAAAAAACGGGGAGTAAGCAAAAATGGGGAGAGTTTAGGCCGGTCGTGGCGCAGAGGCACAAAGTGTGACTTATACAGTCGACTGGTTGTGGATTTGACCCACACTCACGGAAGTAAAATATTTATTTACATTTCATCGATTTGGTGTCGAGGCAAAACGCGGCGTTGAGTTCCGCCACTCAGAACGCAATGCCTCCTGTTTTCGGCGGACAATGGGGAATGGAGTGTCTTAATTAGTATTAAGACACTTCGTTGTATGGTCCGCGTAGGCAGAGGGATCCTAGTGGTTCCCTCTGCCTACCTTGCTGCGGGATACAGCGTGAAGCTGATTTAATTTCATTTTTAAAAAAATCAATAATAACAAGAATAGAATATAAATCTTTTTCTGTTGTACTGTGTGTGAGAAATGCATAAAAATTAAACTTTAAATTCATGCTTTAGTGAGGTACCTAATGAGCACCAAACTCTAGTGTCTCCTCATACCTCTTCTGCCCATTCCATTTCCATGAACCTCCTCAGACATGCCCTCTGAGGGTAAGGAGATAATGTGCTCTCCAAGGTCAGCCGAATACTCTCCTTGCCCCTCTTACCACAAAAATTTACCTATTTGAATAATAAACAATTGGCGTTCAATCAGTACAATATTACTTCACTAATAATAGAACTTGACCTTGTCTATTAATAAAAGCCAAAGCATAAAATAACACTACTCTTTATGTGAACATTAAAAGAAACTGAATTCTTTAGCTTTTTAAAAATATGCCTGACCTTTTGAAAGAAATGTCTAAGTAGCAATATCTATTCATGAGAAAATATGTATGCTATTATAGAAGTTGGAAATATGTTTGAAAAATAATGAAGTATCTCACTTAACTATTCTCAATCAAAGGTTATTTGCTTGAAGAATAGAATTGAATAATTTATATCATCATGCAGAGATTGTAGTGTAGTCTTATCTTTTTTTCAATCAGAGTGTAAATTAAAATAAAATGTAAAAATATATGTAAATAAAAAAATGTGGTGGTAATTTAAAAATTTTAATTTGTTTTAAAGATAAAATTATTCAAGTTTGATTGTCACATGTTTTAAATAATTATATATATCACACTATGAACTACTGTGTATAATATAAATAGTAGAGCAAGAATATTTGTTTCTGTAAGATGTGAGAGAAGATAGATAAGATAAGATATTAAATTAAT
This sequence comes from Heliconius sara, assembly GCA_917862395.2. Lineage (NCBI taxonomy): Eukaryota > Metazoa > Arthropoda > Insecta > Lepidoptera > Nymphalidae > Heliconius > Heliconius sara. The sequence goes on along the minus strand of OU860800.1, from coordinate 12,725,268 downwards.
TTTAGTATTGAATTAATTTAATATATCTATGTTCTCTCATCTCTTACAATTTCTCTTTCTCACCTTATTTAAAAAAAATGTACTGCACGTGAACCAATACTGGCTTGTAGAATACAACATTGATCTTGAATCTATATTAGTAAATATTAGACATTTTTTTCTTTAAACTATTTTAAAAATTAAATAAACATAAATCAGCTTCACGCTGAATCCCGCACATAGCACGGTAGGCAAAGTGAACCTAGTGTTAGGTCACTCCGTTCCCCACTTTCCGCCAAGTTCTAAAGCCATTGCATGTTGAATCGCCTCGACACCAGGGCAAAGAAATGAAGATATAAATTTAAATAAATAAATCATTTCCTCGAGTGGGAATCGAACGCACTACCAGTTGATTTTACAGTCACACTTTGTGCCTCTGCGCCACGACTGGCCACAATTGTTATGTTGCTTATTACTTGGAATTTTTAAAATTAGGTTAGAAATATCTTATGCGTCTATTTAAAGACATATATGTATATTACGAAAAAATGCAACATATCATTTCTTTTTCTATTAAAAAACAGTTTTATATCTATTATTTTGATTACCGTGACTAGTTTTTAATACATTCATTTCTATGTGTAACAACTGCCATATATACGTTTAACGGTTGAGTTGCACGGTTTTAATAACTAGGCGCTGAAATCGAATTGAAGTCGAGATGTGATTTAATTATTATTTTAACATGGTGAGAATATATTGTGTTTTATATATTTTTTTGTAAAATATATTATAAAAAGCAACAATATTTATAACAGACTATGTTGGTTAAGTAATATTATTTTATATAGTGTTTGTGATTTCATTTTTCAACTCGCGGTAATAAAAATTTATAACAAAAATTTTTGTTTAATGGAGTGTTTTAACACTAGGTTCTCTTTGCGACCCTGCTAATAAACCTGAATGACATTTCTTTTTTACACATCACCCGCTTATAAGCTCGATCTCTTCTCGCTTATAATCTCGATTTTTCGATAATTATAACCACATTGCGTGTTGGGTGGCGTGAATCACATTAAATATTTTGTTTTCCTAGATTAGGAATTCTATTCTACTACTATAAATCAGTTTCACGCTGTATCCCGCACACAGCGGGGTAGGCAGAAGTAAACTACTTTGTGCCCCTGCGCCACGAAAGGCCTCGACTCTACTATTATTAATATAAATGATTATTAGGATGGATATTTGTTTCACTTTCACGTGACAACTACTGAACGGATTGAGATGAAACTTTATATTAATATAGCTTATACATCAGAATAACACAGTCGGGCAGTGTTGAACCATGCCACAACAGCCTTAGTTTTTTTATTTGAAGGAGAAAAATATTCAACAAATTTTATATTAATAAAATATTTTGATTAATTTAAAGATATTTAATTTATTTTTCCAGGATATTTGTGGTATAATATGTGCAGTGTTAACATGGCTGCTGATTCTGTACGCGGAGTTCGTGGTAATGATGGTGATGCTGGTGCCCGGTCTGGCGAACTATCCCGTGTACAGTTATATAAACATTATGATATTTCAATTGTTCGCGTTTCTGGCTTTCGCGTCCCATTTGAGGACCATGTTTACGGATCCTGTGAGTGACATTGTTTTGCCAATTCTTTTTCTCTCTTTTATAAAAAACATAAAAATTTACGCTTGCCTGATGTCGCGTTCGGCTGAACCGATTTTAATGTGGTTTTCAGATAGATATTTCTTACACGTAAGGGGAGATTTTGGTATTTTAAATAATTTCAAAAAAACTTTTTCCTCAAACGTTACACTTGACTTATCTTATCGAAACTGTGTTTTTTTAAGGTCTAGGTCTCATAGGAGTATCTATCCTACCACTCGTTCTTGTTTCATAAAATTTATGTTCTATAAAGAACTACATTTAATATATGAATTATATTTAAACTATGTACTTTTACAAATAACCACGTACAAACACTAATACAAATGATTTCTCTTACTTTTTCTGCCTTGTTAAGTACCAGATATCAAATATTTTTTGTAGATTAAAATGTGCCATTTTTTTTATTTGATCATGAAATATATAAATTAAACAAACACATAATAAAGCCTGTATAACATCAGATTAAATGTTGGTTAAGGTTGTGGGTTCAAAAACCATTCACATATCTGTGTATAAAAAAATATTAGGTGGAATTCGTTTTACTAAAAGGGGTTAGTTTCACCAAATTAACTATTGGTTCCTATCTCACATACATTTATACTAACAAATTGTTTTATAACTATAATTTTCAATAATTTAACAGGGCGCAGTACCAAAAGGCAACGCTACAAAGGAAATGATAAAGCAAATGAGCTTTCGCGAGGGTCAAGTGATATTTAAATGTACCAAATGCTGCAGCATCAAGCCCGAGCGCGCTCACCACTGCTCCGTGTGCCAGAGGTGTATCAGGAAAATGGACCACCACTGTCCATGGGTCAATAACTGTGTTGGGGAAAACAATCAAAAGTATTTTGTTTTGTTTACGGTATGTTGTCGCTTTTGTTTTGTTTTTGTAGATATTTCTCGTGAAGAAATATGTTATATTTAGAAGTAAACTCTTAAAGATTTGTAGTATTAAATATTTTTAAAAACTCGACGTTTTGAGGTAGCATTCGTCTGTCAGTTAAAATAATTATTATATCTAACTACATTAATACAATTACAACTATATTATTATTATTAGTATAATAGTTATGCGTTGAGTTCCGTTCCCAAAGTGGGGAAAGGAAGTGTCTTAATGGGAACGAAATGTCTTAACCCTAGGTTCCCAGAATCCCTCTGCTATCCTGCCATGTACAAAATACAGCGCAACGTTAAATTGAAATGATCAATAAATATATAAACAATAACAATATTCGGTTTTCAGTTCTACATAGCCGCCATATCGATCCACTCGCTGACTCTCTCCGCGTACCAGTTCGTGACATGCATCAGGCACGAGTGGCGCGACTGCAGCACGTACTCGCCCCCCGCCACGGTGGTGCTCCTCCTGTTCCTGATAGCCGAGGCCTTGCTGTTCGCCATATTTACAGCTGTCATGTTGGGCACCCAGCTGCACGCTATTTGGAATGATGAGACGGTATGTGGTTTTTTTTTCGTTTACAGTTTACAGTCTTAAAGTGAAATAAGCCTTAGAGATTTGGTTTTTTTTAAATTTAAACTTGTTTCCCACCTAATGTATGATAGTGTGTATAGCTTTTCTATATATTGTAATATTTGAGTAATTCTGCTATAAAAATAGTATAACTAATATAGGTAGAGAATACCATAATTAATTTTAGAATACATGATTTTTTTGTCAAATTATTCTGTCTACGAAATGTATTTATAAACAAAATAAAAAAATAACCAGCTTCACGCTGTATCCCGCACGCAGCAGGGTAGGCAGAAGGAACTTAGTGTTAAGACAGTCCGTTTCCCCACTTTATGCCGAATTCTGGAGGCATTGCGCGTTGAGTGGCAGAACTCAACGCCGCGCTTTTCCTCGGCCCCAAAGCGAAGAAGTGAAAATATAAATGTAAATAAATATTTTGAGGCCGGTCGTGGCGCAGCGGCACAAAGTGTGACTGTAAACCGACTGGTTGTGGGTTCGATCCCCACTCGAGGAGATGAAATATTTACTTAAATTTATATTTCCATTTCTTCGCTCTGGTGTCGAGGCAAAGCGCGGCGTTGAGTTCTGCCACTTAACACGCAATGCCTCCGAAATTCGGCAGAAAGTGGGGAACGGAGTGTCTTTCACTACTTTCCCTCTGCCTACCCTGCAGTGTGCGGGATACAGCGTGAAGCTGATTTATTTTTTTTATTTTAAATATTTCATATCCTCGAGTGGAGATCGAATCCACAACCAGTCGATTTTACAGTCACCACTGGACTCAATATATAAACGATTATTTAAATATCATTTACCCCAAGCGAAGATCGGAGCTCGTCTACGTCAGCCTCCTAAAGCACGGTGACGCTGTAGAGACCGTTAGGGCCAACAACATGAATAACTATTTTTTTTTACATATTGAATCCATTACTAATTTTATTGATATTTGAAATAATTCTATACTTTGTTTACAGGGTATAGAACAATTAAAGAAGGAACAAGCTCGATGGGTACGCAAATCACGATGGAAGAGCATACAATCAGTATTTGGTCGATTTTCCATACTATGGTTCTCACCGTTCACACAACCGTCGCCTAAAACAAAACTGGAAAGTTACTTATATAGCGTCTAAAATCATCGCTTTTGAGGTATTTTCTTTATTTAAAATCGATTTGAGCGAATTGTTTAATTTCTAAAATCGATATCTGTCTGTTATTTTATTGATTGTTTTGAATAATTGATGATTAACATCGATTTTCTCATCGAGTCTCTCGAACCTGCTATTACATTGTATGTATATTGAGATGTGTAATTTATTTTGTTAGTTAACGATAAATAATATTTACACTTGACTGATGTGGTTTTTGTAGAATTAGTTATAGACGTAGCTGGGAATGGAATATTATTATATGGTTATATAAAATAATACTGTGTATTACAATGGAGGATGTCGTGGCGCAGCGGCACATAGTGTGACTGTAAACGCGACGGTTGTGGGTTCGATTCCCACTCGAGTGATTTGCTCGCTCTAGTAGATAAAGCACGGCACCGCCACTCAAAATGCAATGTCTTGAAATTGAGCGAACGAAGTGTTTTAACACGTAAGTTCCCTCTGCCTACCCGGCTATATACGGGATACTGCGTGAAGCTATAATATATTATATAATAATAATAATAATACAATAAATGTGTAATAATAATCGAATCTTATAAAAAATACTCTACTGAATATTTCTTATATATCCTGCGGCATTTCAATACCGCCATTTATTAGATGTTGTACCGATTGTATCGTAATATTTATAATTATTCGATTATAATGTTTATATTATATTGACCGATTGAATAATATCAATGTTTGTAGTCGTTTTACTGAATTTGTAATTTTAAAAACTGAAAGCTACGTCTATGTGTAGCTTAAGAACAAATCACTTGCATTTAATATTATGAATAATGTTTATATGTGTACTTATATATTCGAAAAACTGATATATCCTTACAAACGCCTTAAAAATCTATGTGATCGATATTATATATTAACAGAATTACCACAAAAGTAGGCGTTTTTAATCGGATTTTTTAAATTTTATATAAAGAAACGATAAAAGATGACAATTATTCATAAATATATTTATATATATTTTATGTTTGTGTAATAAGTTAATAAAAACTCAACTAGATTTCTTATTTTATATCATTTCGAGCACCATAATCAGTACAGCAATTTTATTTCATCAAAAAACCTTGAAAGTTGCCCTTAACTGGCACCAGCACTAAATAATATAAGAAATATTAAGTGACTTTAACTGACAACGTCAAGTATTTAATATTATTTAAACTTCAATTAAAATAAATGTTTTAATTCATTTAATTAAAATTATTTTGTATTTGTATGTAATATATAACTATATAATTCTTCCACTACGAAAAAGAAATATGATGAAAAATGCTTATTATAACAGGTTTTATGTTTTAATACATAATTTATCATTTATCAATATATAATTATAAATAACTTATAAATAAAAAACTTAATAATTTTTTTGTAGGGTAAACGTGCCTACTTTTGTGGTGTTTCTTGATTTATTAAAAAAAATAATACACGTGATTCTAACGGGCACACGATGCTGAGATATGCACTAGCACTCAGTATGTATGTATTATTAAAGATATACTGGTATGTATCTCTTATTATCTAAATATATTGAAAAATATTTAGAACTTTTGTCATTTTCTAAACTACATTAAAAAAAAATATTTGATACGCATATATTACGGTATTTCATAATAACTTTTTAATTCTACACAATTATCGTTTGGGATTAATTGTTTTCTTTCTTATTTAGAACAAATTAGTTAAATATATAATGTGATTAAATTTCGATATTCAGGCCATTTAAATTGGGACCAACATCTTGTTAACATTGAAACACGTCACTGACCTCCATCTAATAATTACATATATATGTTGCCGACATACAATTTACGGTTAGTTAAAAAAAACATAAAATTTATTCGTCGTATTAAAGAAACGATTCTTTAAAGAATAAGAAATCAAAAATGCCAGTTAACTTAATATTAAAAATTCCGTAGAATTAACGTAATAAAAAATGGTTTCATCAATAATAACCCACCGTATTTACCCACAAACATTTTAAAAATATATATTAAAACCTTATTTTGATACTTTACTAATATTTTGTTATGTGATATGGCTTAATATATGTGTTTCAAATAGGTTTTACTCTGAATAAAGTTCAAATCACAAAATAATTTAAGTATTTACATACATATGATAAATCGTAAGTGAAACTTAAAATTATTGTATGTCACAAATACGAAGATATCATTGATGCAGGATTCGTATAGTTTAGTGTATTATTTTTATGTATGTATGTTTTTATATATGAGTATATTTATTTTTAGTGTAGTTTACAATAATCGAAATTTAGTCATACCTTGTATTACGTTTGTAAAATTTGATATATTATATATTTATTTATTACAGATTATGTTAAAATTATATCAATGGTTTGTATTGAACTTACAATAAATTAAAAGTCGTTTATATTTCACAATTTCATTATCAAGCCAAATCGACGATCATGTTGTACACAAATATAAAAAAAAAATAACATATTTTTTTGCTCATTTAAATAATTATAGTCAACATGTTTAGTATTTCCGGTTTCCAAATATTTAATTTGAACGAATATTTAACAAAATGTGACGATTGTTTCGTAAATATGTATGTATGTGTATACGTGCCTGCACCAATGCTAATTAATAAGGTTAATTTTAAACTAGAATCAAGTATATAGTACGATCTCTTTTATCCTCGTTTTTTAAAACGTTTTGTTCCTCTTGTACGCTATTAATACTATGGAAGTAATTATTTTTTTACAATTATACGAAATGTTCGATGATTTCGTCTTTTTATACCAAAATTGTCTAACATTAACGTTCCGTATAACGCTTTATACAAATCTAGATGCAAAGATATAAATATTTTTTTAATAATATTGCTTATGTGTCCGTTCTAGCGTTTGCGATCTTCCATTATCGATTTTTGTCCCGATTAATCGCTTTCGAACTAAATGTTATTGTGACTCGGACTATTAGTGTTAAAAAGTTTTATTCGTGGCAATTTCAATTTTGTAGTATCGAGTTATTTATATATGTATACTAGATGTAGTAGTTAGGAGTAGTATATAAAGTAAATTAAAAATTCCAAATAGAATTAAAATTGATTCTTGTATACGCTTTTACTTTACAAATGAAAAGTAAGAGTCCAACTTGTGTAAGATCAACGGTCTAAGGTTACATTAGTGTTTGATATTAATTTATTTGTACGCTTTTTTTTGTTTGCTTAGGTTTAGTCACGCACTTAGGTCTTAGGTCTTAGGGCAAAGGAATTGAGTGAGGTCTTTGTTAAGTTATTAATAATCAATATTGCTATAATTTGTATTATAATATAATATATTTAATTAATATTCCGATACTTAAATGAATATTTGGTGATTGTACCTTAGTGTGTAATTTGTTTTATATTTTCACAATTTTACGTTCTCGATTAAAATTGCTTTGAAATGTATTTTATATACATTTTTTTCTAAAGTTATTACAACTTTGTAATTAAATACAACATCTTTTACGTTGTTTCTATACAACCAGTAAAAATATAATAAAAGTAACATTTAAAATATTTTTGTTCATAAGCAATTTTATTCATCGTGTCTCTATTCTGTTCATTAAAATAACTTCAATTTTATGTATAGATGTTAGGTTTATATTCTACAACAATACAATTTTTTTTATTAAACATGGCTGCCATGATACACAGTTTAGTGGTATACTATGCCTGTATAAGAATTTCATATTTTACTTCATTACATGTTCTTTATGTATATGTCATTTATATACATATGTATATTTCATTTATACACATATTTACTCATCATAACTTATTTCATCATTAAAATGATAGTAAACTAACTGAAATTGAAATACATAATACAGTATAAAAGACAAGAATTTCTCAATTGTTGCCTACAATCCGATTATAATATCTGTAGACTTGACGTTAGTGACGTCACTACAGCGCTCTGGTACAGTGCGCAAAACAAGCAACACCAGGATATCATAGTTAATAATGATATATATTTTTTACTTTATTCTGGATTGATTTACATATTTTTAAGAAATAATCTGGGTTGAGTACACAAAAATAATTTATTTTGTTGATATACATACGAAACAACAGCAAATAAGACTCTTATTGGCACGCTATGGCTGAAATCCACGCGGACAAAGTCACGGACAAAAATAGTAATTAAAAATTTAAAACTATATTATTCAGATCAGATCGGAACTCTATAAATTCATTGCCAGAATAAATGAATAAATAAATATCACAACATGTATTGACAACGGAAGTGGAAAAGTTTTTACATTGCAGCGAGGTCTACAAATAATATAATCGGGTTTTAATTCATTTAGGTTTTGTATATTATACGTGTAAATTTTGAAATTGTTTTCATATTACAAACCAAGGCATAGTGGTCACTGTGGTGCAACCTCACTCGAGGGAGTGAATTATTTTAATTTCTTTGCTCTGGTGTGGAAATCAGGTTGAGAGCGACGTTGAGTTCCGTCAATCAACTTGCAATGTCTTGAATTTAAAAAAAAACTTCATATTTTTCACAAAACATTTAGAAGCTTATTTGTCACAATATAGTATAAAACTATAATATAATAACTTAGTAATGTCAGCATCCTTATTGATTTGATCTCTATTAACATTGATAAAGCCACAATCTTATGCAGCAGAATATATTTTAAATAATTAGAAACTTATATTTTTTATAAATTTCAGGCGCTTCTCTATTCATTGTGTTAATTATATATTTCTTCATAATATAAGTTGAAATCTACACATATTGATGAGATAAAATTGTAAAATACCGGTAAAATTTGAGATTTTTAATATTCTTAACTGGATACATTTAAAAAAAGTATTGAAATCTGGCAGTAGTACTATTTCTTGGCCTTAGAACGCTAGTTGATGAATATTTACACCAGTATTTACTTGGTACATACCAAGTGGTCTTTAAAGTATTTTCGTTATATAACTCTTATAATCTTTAAAATTATATAACGAAAATACCTAAACTTACTCAATACTATTTTGAAATAACTCAAAAATATGAACAGAATTTTAATTTTAATTTGCTTAATAATTTTATAAATATATCATATATTTTTTAATTTATTATTATCATACTTTTATTTGTTCATTATTTTAAAATATAAGGTAGGCGCGCCTAAAAAGGACCGGTTCCAATACGCCTGCGATTATTGAATAGTTTTTTAAATATATCTTTCTTAGAGCTACGCTTATATAAAGAAACGTCTATATAATTAGTTGTAACATATAGTTTTTTGCTCATTTAGCATAAATTATGTTTATTGTATATGAATAATTATTTTAAATATCTTTATATCTTATATATTTATTTTTAGTAAATTTAACATTGTTATCGAATCAGTAGAATGCGTTTGGCACCTTATGATACAAAGCTAGAATTGTGATGTTTTTTTGTGAATCAAGTTACATATTACCAAATTTGTTCAAAATTAAAATTAAAAATATGTCTATTATTCTTCGTATTGCTTTCATATGTTTTATTATTTATTCAGTTTAATTGTATCACCTTATATGTTACCTTATAATTTTTTATATTTATTACCACTTTTTTTATTTAATGACAATTAAAAATTGAAAATTGGAAGTAATATCAATCTTTTTATGTAATTATTTTTTTGTGTATATATATAAGTTAAAATTAAGCAATAATAGCGCTATTTTTGTGTAATAATTTACTAGGCCTTAACATGTTGTATATGTATATCTGGTTTATATTTTAAGAATATGTCAAAATTATTTAATATAATTGTGTCGATTTATAGCAATATTGTATATATCATACATAATTCCATTATATTTATTGTTAAAAAAATGCTATAATATTTAAAAGTAATATAAGAGATCTAATGTGTATGGCTTAAACTACAATTCCTATTTATTTTAGATTTGGACAAAACACAATGTTGCCCACAAAAATGTTTGGAATTTAATTTGAATTATCTCTTTTATTGTTTCTAATTTATTGAATTAATGCGAAATTATTATTAAATTATGTGTTTTTTTTTTGTGTATCGATTATGTCAAGCTAATCTAACAGGCTCGTTTAGAAATCGTTATTTAATTAGCGAATTTGTTAAATAGAGGTAGTTTATGCTAAACAAAGTTACCTTGTTACTATTGTATTGTATTGTATTGTATTGTATGTCTTTAAAAGTTGACCGTAGATAATATACTGTTCTTATTGGCCTAAGAGCTTTTCCACATTCAATTGTTCGGGACTTTACCTTGATTTACTTTAGGGGTTTTTTATTAAAAAAAAATGTTGTGAACAGTCGAGTGTGATGCGGCCTTCATAGGATGAATATTTAGGACGTCAGAGCAGTAGTTACGAAGCCATAATAATAGAGCTTAATAATTAAATTTAAATTTTAAACATTATTTTTTATATTTTTATAAAATTAAAAAAAAAAATAATAATCGAAAAATATACTTATCCTGGAAGTAACTTTTTCTGACAGTCATTTCTAAGTATACGAAAATAAACTGGCCTCATTTCTACATATATAATTAATTTATTTTAATTTCGTCACTTCTGCTTTGTACGTCCGTCCGACTGTTTCAAATAAGTATTATCTACACTAAATCAATGCAGTCCGGTCGACGAGTCGTGGCTACCATGAAGCTTGGCTTTCTGAATGTTTGCTCATTGATCACTCGAGATGAACATAATCAAAAGTAAGAAATATCTTGAAATCTGATCTGCGTAGCCATCTACAACCAACTTCGAGGCACGAGGCAGCCACACACGTCGACCGTACTGTAAATAGTTATATTACAGTAGTTCTCGTACTCTGTAGAATAAGTACGTTCTTAATGGAAACACATCACTGTTAATATTTATTACTAGATTAAAAAAAACTTCACTTGTAAGGAAAAAAAATGATTAAAAACGATCACAAATCAATGTTCAGTTAACAAAATGTTAGATCTTAAGTAGAATTGGTCTGAGCAACAAATCATCTAGACATTTGTAAAAAATTGGTAAAAAAAATTATATTTTATCTATTATACTATTTAATATAATATAATGTAATTATTAATAATAAACTCTTTTGTTTTGTGAATGCTTACTTACCTAAGCAAGAAATACATCAACTTGAAATTATAAATGTGTATTATTTAATTTCCTGCCAGTGTCTCGCACGCGGTCTCTTGGGGTAAAACAATATAATGCATCTATTAAATTCCTTCCAAAAAGATCCAGGATACTTTGTCCCTCCTTCGCCAAGATCTCTCCGCCTCTTTACAAAATGCAATAAAATAAAAAAAAATATAATTAAAACATTAAATTTGTATATTTTTGGTGATGTTGTTGTGATGACAACGAATATTGGGCATAGTGGTGGCAATTACACACGTCTATATCTGCATATAGACGTGTGTAATTACTTGTAAAGAGAAACATAATTGATAGCGTTTATTTATTTGTAGAAATATGTAATTTTAAACGTTTTCGTTGTCGTTTAAAATTGACATAGTTTTTGCCATCATGCTATAATACATTTATTTTTCGTAGATAATTTTTGGACCTGATCAGTTTCTGTCATATGGAAGATATATTCAGAAAAATATCATTACTGTAATAGAACCCAAAACAATTTTTTTTTAAATTTATTCTGTTTGTCTGTGCGTTTGTTCACGCTTATCTCAAAGACTGCTTAACTGGTTTAATGCAGCTTTCACTATATAGATTTGTTTTATTATAATCGTTTCATAAATAAATATAATAAAAGTTATATCAATTTAAAGTAGATTGGTTTGTAAATAAAATTGCTCCTTACTAAAGCCAGTCGTGGCGCAGTGGATTCATGGAAATTAAACACTTAAATTTATATTTCCATTTCTCCGCTCTGGTGTCAAGGAAAAACGTGGGGTAGAGTTCCACCAGTCAACACGCAATGCCTCCAGAATTCGGCGGAAAGTGGGGAACGGAGGGTTCCTCTGCCTTCTCTGCTGTGTGCGGGATAGAGCGTGAACCTGTTGTCAATTTTTAGGTATTTCCCGTTAACCTAAAATCTTGAAATTTGTACAGAACCCTCGGTGGGCGAGTATAAAATGCGTTTGATCGTTTCTTTTATTAAATACACTTAAATAAACATTCGTATATCTACTTCAAGCGGACGTAGCCGCACGGGGGCTGCTATTAAATAATTTAATAAAAAAATAAATAAACGTGCATCTTAAGACTAATTTTTGAAAACTAACGTTCCAGCCAATTCGGTAAAACTGTTATTTGATTGCAATTCGTCGAACAAAATACTTTGTATTGACGTATTTTTTTATTTATGAACCGATTTAAATAAAATTAACTCAGAAAAAGTACAATAATGAAGACTCCATTTAAATTGGTTAAGCACATTTTGGGATTAACCCGCCAATAAACGCTAACACATACTAACGCGCCAATAAAAGCTATTTTCATTAAAAAAGCCATCAGTATTTTATCAGTCAATATTACCACAAAATAAATGTTTTATGAACTTTTGATTGGATGAAACTTTAGTTTTCAATGTATCATCCATACATTGTCCATAAATTTACAACATTATTAGAACACTAAAGAAATTCAGATAATAATTAAATAATGAAGTAGTTCAAGCGTACGAAGTGGCAAGGTTGAAATGTTTAAATTTTCCCGCTCTGATAAGGTGAAGTCAAGCCGCGTTAAGTTTCGCCAAATAGAACATAGATGGCGTTGAACGAAGTTAGATCGCGCTATCGTTACGTTCATATCGAATGCATATAATTCGGCGATTTCGGTGAATTGGTTAACTCTGCCTACCCTTAATGTGGGGATTAAAAAATACAATTTTTGATATACAGTCTATCAATCAGTTGATACACTGTAATATAATATATAACATGAAGATTGCTTCTTTAAGCCATCTGAAAATAAGATTATTATATCTTATATCTTTTAATGTAGATATAACTATATAAGAATATTATAGATAGAAGATTATACATACACATTAAAAGTGTATATTATTTTATCTTTTATATTATATTAAATTTAATTTAATTATTTACATATAAAGATATAATAAGTTTACCTAATATTGTACTATTGTATTAGGATTTAGGTTAAATTCATTCACACAAGAATTGTATATACTATTTATTCACTATTAAATTCTCAAAATCCTCTATCACAAAAATTACGTACAAAAATATTCAATATCTATCTTGATTATAAATAGGTAAATTTATTAATTATTATATTAACTAATGACTTTGTAATTAGACTGAGTTTTTATAGTTCCTTATACACATTATAATTATATAACATATATTTAAATTAGAATCTAAATGTTGTGCATCATTCCGTGCGTGGTGTTAATAGTGCTAGAAGTAGCTCTCTGGCGTCTCTGGTCGGGTGATGTAAAGGGAAAGTCGACGTCGACAGGCCGACGCGAGCCTTCCCCGCCAAGGTGACCAACCGCCATTGCGCAAAATATATCTAAACTCGCTTCATTTGTGTCGTCTACGGTCATGGTACGTAACGTTTTTTGTTACTTAGTTTAAAAAAAAACAAAATAAAAACATTTGTCGATTGTTGTTTTAGATATTTCGGTTAATTTGCTTGTTGGTGCTAGTAGCGGCATCTGTGTGTCGGCCCTACGATCCAGAGGATGGGGAACTAAAGGAAGTGCTGCCATCTAGTGGGCAGTTCGAGGCGTTTTATCCGCGGTCGCACGGCGTGCCCAATGGCTCGTCTAGGCCTGCGCACGCGCACGGCAGCTTCTTCAAGCACCGCAACCCGGCGCTGGTCGACGTGAAGAACGCAGCGGCCTACGGGTTCAGGTTCGATGGGATGAGGCGCTTCAATTTTGATGACGATGAAGAATAAATTGATTTGTGAATATATGAATTTTTGAATGGTGGTTGTGGCATTTTTTGTTCTATTCCTTTTTATCTGATATGGCATAGCGATTTTTTTATTGAGTTGTTTCTTTTATTTTTTAATTTTTACAAGTCGTATATTTTTTATAATAATATTAAAGTAATATTTTTCTAAAAATATTTCGTTGTAGTAAGAGATACATCATAATTTTTTATTTAAGAATGAAATTTAAATCACTTATGTATTTAAAACAATAAATTTTAAACAATAACTACGTGCTTTAAGCGAAGTATTATTTAATATGACAATTGTATTTATTCAAGATATGAGATCATTAAGAATATGAAAGGAAAGCGACGCGTCGAACATTATATTATGTAACTAGAGGGCTTCCACATTTTTTCAGTTTTTATTACTAACTTAAGTAAGTGAAGGATATAAGTATATCCGCATTTTGTAGAATAAACAGGAAGACATTACAGACATCTGCTTTCCGTTTATTTGTAGTGTTACTTTCTCTGTTAGGAAAACATCTATACCTACCTTATCACACTTAGGAAGGAAAAATATTTTTTAGAAAACGTATAAAAATTTGAAAAGTAGCGGGATTTGAACCTCGCGCCTCTTGGAAACCTTCCAAGAGTCACGTTGTTTGTTGTAAGCTGCGAATAACATAAATAAAAATAAAAGTAGTAACAAGGTTTTCTAAAGGCGCGGGTTCAAATCCCGCTACGTTGATTTTTTTACTTTATCTATACTTGTTTCCAAATCAGCAGAACTAAAGCTGTCAAGCGCAATAAAACCTCCCATTTATGTTTTAAAAAATTTATTTGTTGTACTATTCATGCGAATATTTTATGAATTAAGTAGTTTTTTAATCTATATAAATATCTTCGTTATTATCATTTATAATTAAATAAATAATATGCAAAAAAAAAATTAAAATAATAATAACATTAATCTTATTTAACCTGTATTGATAAATTGATGAGTAAACGCCTATCAATTCATCAATGTAACTAAATCGTGCAACGCTTGTTTGACCCACTTGCTCTCATTTGACGACATTATACAGTTCTGAAAGCATGATACTAGGCTTGTCAATATGTTGCAGCACAGTTTAGAAATACACGGTTGGCCCTTGGGAGAGAGTTTGAAATTTATTTTATCTATTTAAGTTGTATGAAATTTTTCAATTCTTTTTCACGTTTCACATTTTGAAAACATTGAATAGATTAATAAAATTTTTACATGACTTCAATATTCTAAGACATTGCGTGTTGAGTGGCAGAACTCAACGCCGCGCTTTGCCTCGACACCAGAGCGAAGAAATAGAAATTTAAGTAAATATTTCATCTCCTCGAGTGGCATCGAACCCTCAACCAGTCGGTTTTACAACCACACTTTGTGCCCCTGCGCCACGACTGGCCTCAGTTAATTTAACTTTAACTATTATATAAAAATTGATATTAAAAATATCAAATTTACAATAACTAACACTAACAAATTTTATCAACTAATATTGTTTTAACACAAATTTTTTGGTATTCAATGGCTTCAAAGTTAACTAAAAAGTATAAGCTTAAAACGTTAAAAAAACGCATATTTAACTATTTTATTGAATTTTTCAAAACGTCTTAATAAAAAACAAGTATGTAGCAAAAACTTATAGGTAGTACAAAAATGTTATAAAAAAATTGCAATTTCTCACTTTTATTACTTTACTTAATAACTGTCAATAAGATCTTGAGATTTGGACGGTTTAAAATCCATTTCAAGAGGCGTGGGTTCAAATCACGCTAAGTTAAAAATTTTATACTTATTCTAAATAAGTCACTTAACCGTCACTTACATATCTATAACTTAAATATATAAAATGTAACTGTCTTTTACAAAGAATGGCATAGTAAGACAAAGTTATAGTTCATTCTACTTTACTTTACTTCGCTGTGCCAAACTTAACCTGTTATTGGAGTCGATCCAGAAAATACAGCAGTAGTAGTTAACCAATAAAAGTTCATATGTACGCATATATAGATTATTTATATTATTATTCTCGTTTAATATCAAAGATTCGATGCATATTTTTAAAAAGAATTTACGAATTAAATATGACTATTGTACCTCATTTCTACGCTTTTTAGATACGTGTCATCGAAATGAGGCCGTCGTGGCCCATGGGCACAGAGGTGTGACTGTAACGCTACGGTGGTGGGTTCGATCCTCACTCAGAAAATGAAATATTTATTTAAATTTATATTTCTATTTCTTTGCTCTGGTGCGATGCGTTGTAACGTAGTTTCACAGATTTTTTACTCGACACTTTTGAAATATACTTAATATTTAGAATACTTTTTAATAAATCAATCGCGTTCAACAATGTATATTGTATATAGATTAAATAAAATACTACTACTAAATACTAAGTAAATAGGAGATATTCGACTTACGACGTGTTGTATATTCGTAATATTAACGATAATGAAAGCTCTGATTATGTACATGGTTTCTTTATAACATATTTTTATCAAAACTGACGATTTCGATACTGTACGTGGTTACAAATGTATTTTTTTCCATTCAGGCTAGACGGGAGAATCCTTTTGCACCTATAGTGCCAATTAATGGCATAAGAAAAAATTCGTGAGATTTTACGTGGTGTTGGGGACGGCCAACATCTGCGAATCCGTGAGAACCACATAAAATACTTCAGTCCCAAGTCGGTTAATGTATGTTTTGATTAAGCAGTAAATTTCATATAAATTACATCAAAAACGATAAATATGATAAATGTGTGTATCCTTTGATTGCGTTGTCTTGATTGAAGCTTGATTTTTTCAGTGATCCGAGAGACCGTAGACTCAACATTTTACATGAATATTTGCGTGTGTATATAATTAATATGTGCATCCACGTGACGTCGAGACAAAAGCTTTTGATAGAAAGACAGATGAACAACAAATTGGTCCTATAAGAGTTCCGTTTTTACCTTTTGAGGAACGGAACCTTAAAAAAGTTTACATGCTGGCTTCACTAATTGTCAAACAGTGTGACGATACGGGAAAATATTAAAATAATTGTAAATATATGGGTTTGTAAATATAATCTCTTTAGTAGACTAATAACAAGGGCAGAGGTCATAGATTCAGTTTTTACCTTGAGTTTTTTATGCTTTAGAATGACTTGATTATATGCATATATTGTTATTTCGATGTCGTCAGCATAGACCTTATTCTTTTTACGACCACGGCTAGAAGCGTGTATATCTATTGGCCGTGGCTTTGTCTCTATACAATTTTCTTCTGGTATACCAGATTGTTTAGATCTCTATCACATCTAGATCAGATTCTTGTTTCAGACATTCATTTTGTATCCCGGTAAATAGTGTTAAGACACTGTTCCCATTAAGTCACTTCCGTTGCCCGCTTTACGTCGAATTCTGGAAACGTTTCCAGAAGAACGGTTCATGATGAGGTGTGGAACTCAATGCCGCGCTCCTTATCATACTGATGAAATTAAAATATTAAATATTTAATTTCCTCGAGTGGGAATCAAACCCATATCCTGTCACGTACATATGCAAGGTGCCCCTGCGGCACGACTGCCCTCAACAATTTTATATTAAATTCTATGTCTACTCTCATTTTAAAAAGCATATTTAGCATATTTACAACAAAACAACAATTCCCAATACATTAGTTTTAAAGTAACACTATATTATGTTATTCAATAAATTCTAAAAGCCCGCTACTAAGCTGCGGAGAGACCACAATTTTTAATGTAAATTCAGCCATTTATCTAAATCTATGATGATATTTTAATAGTTTTCCTATGTAAAGTGGGGAAACAACCTCATATATTGATTATTAGGTTGTTAGTCTTATTTTGGACGATTAGGGCTAGGAATGTCGCTATAACTGTAAAAGGGCTTCTTGGTGCCTCCACGGCTAGTTGTTTCTTATCGTGATACGAGCTCATCCGTTACTTTTGATAGCTCGTTTATATCATAGAGGAGGTTGTCGCTAGTGGTCATTATTTGTTATCTAGAAGTATACTCTAGGGCGGCGAGTTTAAGTGAATTCAAGGAATAAAAGTCAATGGTCTATTTTTATGTTCTTCTTCGCTTTGTTTTTCTGGTGTTATGTTCTCTGAAATGGTTGTAAAAGTCAACGTTGGACACATGCTCTAATTTTTTATTCTGTGACAGTTAAGTGCTCACACGATACTCTTACGTATGTATTGACAAGATTTATCGGCGGTAGTAAATTTACACTAATATTTTTTTTGGTTTTTATACTAAAAAACGTTCCCGTTATAGTTGTAAATAGTACCTATGTTTGAATTATTATGTATATAAAATAAATTGGTATTTTTCTTGAGATTTATATTTCAGCAAATAATAACAGGCCTTGGTGGCGCAGTGGCACAAGGATGTGACTGTAACGCGAGATGTTCGATTCCTACTCGAGGGAATGAACTATTATTTATTAATATTTTCACAACAAGGCAAAAGCTCGGCACTGATTTCCGCCATTAAACACGCAATGCCTCGAAAAATTCAGTAGAAAATGGAGAATAAAGTTTATTCGTTACATTAGTTTCAGTGGAAAATGGAGAATAATGGAGAATAAACACGTTTGCGGGATACAGCGTGAAGCTGATTAAAAGACTTATAAGTACCTAAAAAATGTCTACCCACAAAATATTTCCCATACCGTCGACGCGATCGAATTTCATTTCCAAGCTATCATGTCGGTGCGAGCGGAAACGATCGAAAAAACGTAATGAAGACCCCTCAGTAAAATATCAATCAGGGGCAATTAAACGAGTACGGGACCGAAGAAACTTTTTGTTGTTGCATTGTAAATGTTGACGCTGCACCCATTTAGGATTTCACGCGTCCGAGAAGTGCCGAGTCACGGATCCGCCGCGCCGGTGATATAGCCGTCTCGATTCGACACGACCGCGGGCACATCCTTCCCATGCCCCATGCCCCACGCCCCATGCCCCGTGCCTCACGTCCCATGCCCCATGCCCCACGCCCCATGCACCGTGCCCCACGTCCCATGCCCCATGCCCCATGCCCCACACCACCCCAACACTTAGCCATTCCATAAAAAAGTGAGAAATTATCTTAAGTGGGCAGTCCAAAACTCCTTTTTAAATTCGAGCGAATAACGGTACGTTCTAAGTAAAGATAGGAGTGTAGATACGTTAATAAGATTATTATTATGGTTGATGCCCGGTCCGGGGACTGTGGACCGGCTTTTGGGGACGGAATGTTACTGATTTCGTGTATAAAAAACGCGCGGTCCCCTGGGATCGGTCATTCCGCGGTCGGATCAGGTGCGGGCATCTTCGTTTCCATATAACTTTAAGGAATTATAAATAATACTTACTTCTTACTGTGTGGGTCCAACTTGAGACAGTCTAGTTTATTTGTACTTGTACAGTGCAATGTACAGGTCTAGAAATATGTCGGTGAGTATCTATTTTTTATATTATAAATTTCGTTGCGATTTTTTTTCTATAATACTTGCGTACCAACCTTCTTTTATATTAAATATAAAAGAACCATTAAGACTATTATAAAAATATTAATTAGTTCCATTTTTAACAGTAGAAATATCTAAAAAACGAACGCTCCTCGACCTTTGATCTGAACGTCTTACAACAAATCAATTTAACGTATATGGCTATGGCTTATCGATCTGTAATGTTTACATTTTGTATTAACGATTACCTATTGTTAATAAATTTCAATAAATATCGTGTTGAATAGGATGCTGGAGAGGCAGCCTTTGTCGAATCATGCTCTCTTACGTCTATTGTGACAGCTGCCGACACCGTAAGCACCAGGCGTTGTAATAAAGTTCTTTCAGTACCGTCAATCGATAATAATACGATTCAAATTATCGATTGAAAGGATAAAGGATTGTGTTTAGGTTCCTTATTTGGATTACAATAGTGGGTTGGTTACGGCATTTTATTTATTTATGTGAAGTAAATTGAGTCTATTCTTTTTTTGTTTAAAATTGCTTTAATTACGTAAAATGTAATGCATAATTTGTATTTGTATTAAATTTTTGTAATTATTGTTTATACATTTTCATACAAATCTACTTAGAAAGTTTCTGAAAATTTGTTAATAATTTTATATTAAATAAAAAATGACAATTAGAATTTCATTTTCATGAAAATTAGAATTATTTTTTTTACATTCACTATTAACAATTCCAGTATAAGGATATATAAGGAGAATCAATTCAATTATTTAGATGAATTTATAATTTTATTATATTGTAAAAAAACTATTTTAATTTTATTGTTAATACTAAACTAAACTAGCTTCACGCTGTATCCCTAGCGGGGTAGTCAGACAGAACGGAGCGCCAAACGCTACGTCAAATTTTATTGTTATAAAGTAAATAACCCATTTAACTTTAACGAGGCTAAAAAATACACTTGATAAATTGACTTGATTTATATGTGTGTTTGTCTGTTGTATAATTACAGGAGGTCCTATTCATAATTATGTTCTAACTTATGAGAAATCATTTATCACTAGATGATTTAGTCCCATTTACATTAAACTCGGACCTCACCCTGAGATGGTGTGGTGATACAGGAAGTGAAATAATTACTTTTAAAATCGGTTTAACTAAGCGTCTTCTAAGTATAGGGAATGAAAAAAGTATATTCGTTTAGTAAACCTTATTCTTGTACTATATTTTATATAAATTATAAATTGTTAATGTGTAGCTTTCAGGACTAGTCATGATCAATCAATAGTCAATCGAATAAACGGTATCTTTTATATAATTTTTTTTATAATTTTGGTTTAGTACAACAAAAGTATAGCAGTTCTACTGATGTTACCTTTTTACTGATGTTTCTCGAGTGATTTCGGAAAATCCTCCTTCTCAGTGCTCACTGCTCTCCTATACTCTCTAAGGTTATTCTCTACATTCCTTATGATCATATGCCTAATTTGAACTTTTTTATGTAATTTATATAAGTATTTTTGTCAGTGCCTTGTCTGTCAGTCATTTAGTAAAGAAAGAGTTCAATATATAGCTTCTTAAACTTCTTGGAAGTCTTAAGGATATTTACTTTCTTATAACCATGTTAGTATTTATTCATTTACTGTGTTTTGTATACATGGTATTATTTAATCTATAAATCTTTATCATTTATGCTTATTTTTAGTTTATTTTTTTAATATTTTATACGTCGACACGATTAAAAATAATAGTAAAACTTATAATAATTATAATATAATTGCGAAAATATATAAAATCCTATTGTTTTTCGGTGTTATTAAATAGTTATTTATTAATGAGATGTGAATTATATGATTTAATTGAATTGAAACTCTAATGTAGTTAGTTTTTAAGTATTCATATACGAGTAGATAAAAAATTGTGTTTATCACCCATCTGAGCTTTTAATGTGATTTATTAAATGTGATCAAAAACTATCCTAAATATGTAAAATTAAATGTACATATATAAACTTTCTATGTATACAGACCGTTCCGGCGACACAGCGTTAGACTGTGAACGCGACAGTCGTAGGCTCGATTTTCATTTTTTCGTTCTGATAACAATACGAACGCGATTTCGAATTCCGCGATTCGACAAGCAGTGTCTCGAAAATAATAAGTAATAAAAATACTATATATGTAGGGTAATACATATAATTATTTAAAGTTATTTTGTAATAATAGTATTATAAATAGTGATATAATAATGAAGGGTTATTTCCTGTTTTATTTTTAGTAAATACAGTGTGTCCTTCTATGAAGGATATCTTCGCGTACTTGATATTTTGTGCACAAACAAATACTATCTCAATTTTTAGACCTAGTCTCAAATTTATTAAAATATAGTATTTTTTTTATAAGTTTGCCTCTTTAATTTGTTATTAAAATTTAAAAAAATGTTTAATTTATATATATACATAGATACTTATTTTTATTTACTAAGTTATACGTAAACTCAATTATTTACGTTTAGGGTAATGAGAGAGAGAATAGCACACGAATGTGCCGAAAAAATTTAGATTACCTAATAACAATATAATAACAAGGAAAGGCCGTGTGCGAGTGACTAGATTAGTTTATAATTATCGAAAAAAAAACACTGTTATTAATATTTTACTGTTATTATATTTGAATCTACAACTATAAATAGAAATTAGGGAATTCTTAGCAATCTTAAAGAAATTATGGTACAAATAAAAACAAAACAAGCAAATATACAATGCGGACGTACCTGCGTACAACGCAAGAACATGGTGCTGTCATTTCTTAAGCGAGAAGAAAAACGGTTACTGCTATTAGTATAATAAGCACTGCTTCTATAGCCTTGCTTATATATAATAACCAAAATTGGGCGCGATCTATAATTTTTTTACATTTACAGACTAATAAAAACCTATTGTTTAAACGATTATAACATTTAAAGACGTTTGAAAAAACAGTAAATTATTGGAATATTTAACATGATCATAACAGCAATTTGATTAAGATTTTTCACTCTAATTTTGCATACTAACAAATTCTATATAAATGTTTTTGTTTACAATATCTAGTAAAAGGGAAATAGTAGAAAATATAATATTTAATCTTCTTTTTTTTAAATCATTTCTTAATTTCAATATTGGTGGATTAAGCCTCTATCTGAAGTGACACCCTACCTACCCTGTGTTACCGAAGTGACGTCAACATTTTTTCTGTACAGTATTTAAATCTATAGATATAACTATAAGCTTTGCAACTAACTCCAATATCATTGTTTTACAAACAAATGGTTCTGAAATAATCTGATAGGATTTTAAAGGCCGGCAACGCACCTGTAACTCCTCTGGGGTTGCACGGGGCCGTGGGTGGCGGTAATCACTTACCATCAGGTGACCCGCACGCTCGATCGCTCGATCGATCGATTTGCCGTGTCTTTTCCATAAAAAAAAAATCTGACAGGAGCATTAAAAATAAATACCATTTATGTAGCATTTGAAATCGTACTTATTGTTGAATAGAAAATTCCTATTTAAATTTCTTTAATATATTTTTATCGAAAAAAGGATGCGAATTACTATAGGTCCATGTTGTTTAACTCTATGGTCGAACGGAAATAAGTATGTTTTTGTAGTATATGCACTGAAACGCTCTATTTGCCCAAGTATTAATATCATTTAATAAAATATTTTATGTATTGTTACCCTGTTCTCCATATCAGCAAATTAAGTTAAAGTGATAATTTTCAATTTGCCTTTCTTTAGCTTCACGCTGTATCTCTCATTTAGAAGGATAGACAGAGGGACCTGTTTCCATTCCCATACCATTCCCATTAATACATTCCGTCCCCCACTCCCCGACAAAGTCTGGATGGCTTAGGCTTGCGTATTAATTGGCGGAAATCAACGCCGCGCTTTGTCTCGTCACCAGACCCACTCTCAAAACTTCGTTACATAGCAACTTATCCTATCTGCCTATATTAAGATTAAGATATTGTGTAACAACTCAATTTATTTACAACTACACATTTTAGCTTATAAAAACTATAGCAATATGCACACACATAATATGTTTACTAAAAAAATCCAACGACACGCTCAATGCTTATTTGTTTTTCTCGTTACGTTTTAATATTATTAATTATTAATATAAATATAAAATTGTTTATAATGTTATTTATTATGAATATGTTGTAACTATTAATAAGCACTAGTTTTTAATAATTTTATGTATGCATTATTTTTACAGGCACTGAATTTTATTTTACATATGTTTTTTTGCCTTGCGATGTTTTTACATTTAATTTTGTTGTGATTTTGAAATACATGTTAACTTTGTTCTTTTTAATTTTTATTACAGATGTGCCTTCTTCTATGTTTGGTGCTTATAGCCACAGGCGAGGCGTTCTTCCTGAAATGGGGCTCAGATTCTGGGTGGGTAAAACGGAAAAGGATTTTATTATTTATTATTATTTTTACCTATTATTAGAATATTTTAAGTATTAACACTTTATTATTTTAATGTATAGCAAGTATTATGCTTTTGCGAAATGATTTCGATATTGCTGGCATGATTGCGAACTTACAGAATATATTGTCCAAAATCAGAAAAAGTCGACGTAGCCCCCAGACGTCTGTTGTAATAGTCCTAAAAAAGCCAATTTTTGTTACAGAAGCCAATCATCAGCAAAAACGTGGGCACAACCAATATCACCATACCGTTACCAGTACATGTACCCTCAATATGAATCAAGGAAAGTGTACCAGCCGTTCCAACACGAGGTCCAAATGCAGCAGAACTTGGCTCCTATACCCATCAGCGTGCCTGCTGGAGCCAGTTTAACGCCAGTCTCCCTCCAACATGTACAATTAGTCCCTTGTATGTGCCCAGTGGCCCCTGAGGAAGCAGAAAAGTTGCAGGAACAAGTAGGCCCAGGACCCTATGTGGCCCAAACCTACCCTCAAAATTATGCAGTCCCACAACAAATGACAGTCGTCGATACAACTAAAACCACAACCAAACAATAAACACATAAGGTGTCTATATAACCCACCAATATATGAAGTTCGTGTAATAATTTATTTCATTTCTCTATTTATAATTTATAATAAGACTGATAGAATAGGTAAACTTGTGTTTTTACAAATAAACTTATATTTAAATTATTTTGTGTGTTTTTTTTTTTATCATTTTATATTCAAAATTGCTAAATATTAAATAATACAATATTAAAGAAAAATATATTCAATTTTATTACGTATACATGACATTTCACTACGTAATAATTGGGATTCTATGTAAATATAACAATTAAATTTATAATAAAATTATTAATATTTTAATTTGTGTTTACTATAATTATTTCTACTATTGCAGAATGGAGCTTCATATATAAATTAATATTTATTACCATATTATGCAATATAATCTTGAGCTTAATCGAAGGCGAAACACTTTACCCACCGCCACTGCCTACCCTGCTGTGTGCGGGATACAGCGTGAAGCTTTTATAAACTATCTGATATGAACAAAAAAAGCAGACGAATTGACCTATGTGTTTTCTTTGCCCACACCGTGTAATATTAAATAATACGAAGTATAAATATATATAATTGAATGGATAATTAATAAATATAAAAAAATCTATCACTGTCAAAGAGACCGTCAAATGGGGCCGTCGTGGCGCAGTGGTGTCCGACTGTTAGTTCGCTACTCGAGAGCTTGATTGTATATAATTTATATTAATTTCTTCGCTCTGGCAGACCTAACTAACCACGGCGTTGAGTTCCGCCACTTAACATGACATTGTCTAGATAATTACTACGGAAAGCGAGAAACGGAGTGTTTTAAAAGTAGGTTTCCTCTGCCCACGCCGCTACGCAAAAAAGGGTAAAATATATTATCTCATCTAATATAAATTCTATAAGTCTCCATTCTTATGACCTCATTTTAAACTAAGCGCAATTTAAAAATAACAATGTACCAAATCAAAACATTTCTAGTTTCTACGGTAATTTTTTTGCGCAGGCGCACGCGGCGCCCGCTCGAGTCAGGAAGTTGCGTCACCACTTTCATTGTGTTCTAGATATCAATCGGAATACGAATAGCATGTAATAGTTGTTACTTATATGAAATAATGAAAGGTTTTTAAATTATGTTGTATTATTAATTGGTTTGTAAATTATTTTGTACTATCGTATAAATTGTATAACAAAGTAGAATACAGAAAATGCAAGTTATTGTTACAAGAAACGATCCGATTGCTTAAAAAACAAAAAGAAAACTAGAGAAACAACAAAAGAGGCCAGTCGTGGTGCAGGAACACAAAATGTGACTATAACGTTAAGTTAAGTAAGTTGTGGATTCGATTTCCACTCGAGAAAAAGAAATATTTCACTTAATTTCAACACGCAATGCCTCCAGAATTGGGCGGAAAATGAGAACGGAGTATTTTAACACTAGATTCCTGTCTGTGCTATGTGCGGGATACAGCGTAGTGCTAAAAAAATAACCTTCATAGTTAACAATTTTGTCAATCTAACACTGAACAACAACACGATTGATATACTCGTACATAAACAACTCGACTCGATAAACAACTCGATTATAATTTGGTCGGAACCTATCTAAGCTTTAAAGGGTTCTTTGGGAACATTTTATTGAAATATGGGCCGCCATTGTTAATCCTCTTACTCTGCAAAAGAATATATATTTTATTTAACAAGTTTTAAATATTTTAAAATTATTTAAATTTAAAATATTATTCCTTGTTAAGGTAAGAAAAATGATTTTGGTAAACGTATAAAAACTTGAACGTTTCGGATTTCCAACTTATTTTTTTCACTTTCGTCTTTTCTGCAATCTTAGTAGAGTTTTTGAATTTTCTATACTTTTTATATATATCTACAATTTTTTTTATAATTTTTAATAAGGAGTTAATATTGCAAATATCTGTTATAGGCCTGTTATTTGATTATGCACTTTAAATTTTTACATATCGTAAATAGTTTTTCAAATAAATCTATACTTGATTCTTTTTTTCTGACATGACATCTATTGTTTAATTTTAACAATATGACGTTGTATTATTATAATTATATTATAATTATCATATTTAATAACACTCACTAGATTAAGACGAATTGAGTTACGTAAAAATCATCAAAATCTGAATGGTGAAACTCAATAAACATAATAAAGACATTACCCTATTTGAGTCGCGCAGTAGTAGATAAAAAGTCATTATCATCAGACCAACAATAACTAACCAAATATGAAATTTTCATTTATATAATATAATAAGGAAAAAGCAATAAATAATTGTAATGATTTTTTAAATGAATTATAAAACAATCGTGCGTAAACAAAATCGATTAAATTTTTAGTGTTGTAATTTGCTTAATTTCCCTAGTTAGTGAATATCGATTATAATGACCGTTCAATTGGTTTATTGTATAAGCAGGCAACGATATGTTGAATAATAAAAGATCTTTGCGTAACTTTGTTTAGTAATTACATTGATAGAGGCCAATTTTGCTATAATATATAGTTTTTCCCTACAAATTCATACTTTTATATATAAAATTATTCGTTTTAAACTAAATAAAATGTAAGTATAAAAGAAGTATAAAATTGCGAATTTGATGCGGAAAAACATCAATTTGGAGTGAAATACGTAGAGATATATGGTTTGATTCGGAATTTTTTACAGAGAAAAATATTTATCAAAAAGGCGGAATTAATATAAAAAATAAATACATTAAGTATAATATTTAAAAAAAATTAAGAGGCTAGTCGTAGCGCAGGGACACAAAGAAATTAAAATATGAATGAAATATTTATTTACATTTATATTTTAATTATTCTAATCTCAGTAACGGCTCAGCCGATTTAAATGTATTTTACAATGTTCTACATTGTCAAATATTACCTTCATATTTATGGTTTGTTTTATTTTAATCGGTCTATATCTAAAAGTATATCATGTAAATGTTCAATATCATCAATATAAAATATTTTCTTAGATAATGTTATTACAAAACACAAGTCATTAAAATTCGTAAATAAATAACAGAGTATTTCAAGCGGGCGAAGCCACGAACTGGTCGCTAGTAGTTTATTTTTATATATATATATATATATACTTAAATACAATAATATGGTAAAATTGAAACTTACATTTCATACAGCATGTACTACACTAATCGTTAAGACAATGAGAACTTTCTTGATGAGTATAATGTTTTTCCTGCGCATACGCAAGAAAGCATAATGATCACTCTCCCTCGCCAACAATTAGCTCACTCTCTTTTTTTATACGAGATTTCATTTTTAACTAACCACTTACAATGAATGTCATATGTAATATCGTCGCATATGTGTAAGAAATAGATTAGTAAAAATTATTATTCTTATTATTTGAAAATATAATTCAACAAAACAACAAAATCTTAGACTTTTAGAAATTATATTATTAAGAATTTAATTCGTCAGAAAAATACTTTTTAGAAAAAAAAAACATAACAGGATTTCAACCAGCGCCCTTTGAAAAGCGTCCGAGCGTTCTGACTAACACACTTTGTATGCCTTATACATAATTTATTGTATTTTCAGGCTAGTCTTGGCTCAAGGGCTCTAGCGTGTGCCTGTAAGCGCGATAGAATTCAAAATTTGAGAAAAAAGAAATATTTAATATTATCTATTCCTCGCGTTGAGTTCCACCCCTCAACACCTCCAATGCCTCCAGCATTCAGCGGAGAATAGAGAATGGAACGTCTTAACATTAGGGTTCGCTGTGCCTACCGTGCTATATGCCAGATAATATAAAAAAGATATAATCATTACATTTGGTTGATATGAATTGAATTGTATTGTATGGATTATGTAGGATTATAAAAGAACTGAAGTACTAAACTTATATTCTATATACATTTTTTAACAAATATACTGAAACAAAATTATTTTTAAGCTAGTCTACTTTTTTTTCTGCTTAACTGGGTTAGGTTAGGGAATCTAGTGTTAAAATACTCCTTTCACCACTGGCCGCTTAATTGTAGCTGCTAAATCTTAACGCCGCGTTTAAATAACATATTATGTAGTTTACGTTTGCGTTCCTTTAACATAAATGTAGGTATCATAATGCCAGCCTAGCCTACTTGTGAGTCCTGTAGCCTCATCTCGCATCTCTGTTTAATGATTAAAAGAATTTTGTCACATATATTTTTTAATTTGATACGGTGGATTTGAAATTATGAACTGAACTTTGTACTTTGTACCCACTAGCATTTTATTTGGGTTAAAGTTATTATTGGACTGACGATACTGACTTTTTATCCTACTGCGCGATGCAAAGAAGATAATGTCTTCCTACGTAATCAATATGTGTATGTATGTTCCGAAGTCCAACCTGGGCGAGCAAAAAAGCCACTATGTTAAACAAAAATCCTAAATGCCAAATGCTTATCGATGAGCTAAGGTTCATTTTGCAATTTTTTTAACCACTTAAAAAATATACTTCAGATATTATTTTTTATAATCCGAGGAAACATCTGTTTTTTTTTTAAAAAGAATCAGCCCGAGTCAAATTCAAACCCGTATTCATGGTTAATGTGAGTCGTGCCAACTGCGCCACGGTCGACACCGTCTACCGTCGACGTCAAAAACAAGTTTATAAAGGTTTTTTGATATATGTTGTATTACTAATATTGGGAACGGTTCGCTTTGTTCAGATTTTTCGTTTTGAGTTTTACTTGACGCTACATTATATTTTTTTATAAATATTCAGTTCAGCGTACGTTTTAGTCAAATATAATATGTATATGTATTTATAGTGGTGGTCCTTAATAGGTCCCAGTTGCGGCCGATACAAATGTGTGAATGTAAACGGGACTGGTTGTGGGTTCGATCCCAACTTGACGAAAATATTTATTATTTTTCTTTGCTCTCATGTCGCGCGCCGCGCTTTGTCGCGGCGTTGAGTTCTGCTACTCAATACGCTAAAACTATTGTCTCCTCTTAACACTAGATTCTCTTGCCTACTCTACTATGTACGGAGTACAGCGTGAAACTGAATTATATAATTTCCTATCCAATTAAATTATCAAAAAAAAAATTACGATGAAAAAAAACTTCAGAATAGATCCATCCATCACTTAAACTTATTTCCCAACAAGTTATCTATTGCATTATCAAAAAAAATTGCAAATAAATCAATTGGTTTTTAACATCTCATTTTCCATGCCGACGAAATGTTCTGCGTGAACAGTTTAACAATTTCAAGGGTATGGCGACAGTGTCAGTTTCATAATTAAATTAGCACCATTTTGACATTCTTTTTAGTTGACAAAAACTGAATATTATTACTATGGTTATTTACGTATTTTTAAAACTGTGCTAAATGGCAGGGCGGACTAGATACAGAACCTCGCTTCTTAGGAAAAAGAAACATAATATATAATTTTATATGAAAAAAAAAAACATTATTTTTTTGGCCCACCACTACCAATACACGAATTATAACACGTATTTGTATGATTTTGTGCAGAGTAAGTAACCCACTCGACATGTTAAATTTATTTTGATATTCTGCATTTCTCTACTTATGAGTAATAGGTACTTTATAAAAAAAATGATAACACGGAGTATCTTAACACTAGGTTCCGATCTAGCTATATGCGGGATACAGCGTGAAGCTGGAAAAAAAGAAGCTTAATAGCGAAATATTGCATTGCACTGAGTTAAAACAAGCCGAGGCATTACAATATTTCGATACGTATATGAACGTTTCCTCGATCATAATTAAAACAGTTAGTGTAGGTACTTTTTTGTGTTTGTCATAGAGGAAATGTTCGGTGTTAGAAATAACTTATTAACAATACATAGGTAAATTGTGATTTATTATTTGATTATTATCATATTGTCTTTTTAAAAAATACGGAACTTATCGATAATGATATAAAAATAATATTACTACTTGTTGTTAGTTTTTAGTCTCAAATAAACGTTATTGTACCGTAAATTTTGTATTAATGTAAACTGTTATTAGTTTATATAAATAAAATTTACGTATGATTTACCATTGAATTGTCACAAAAAAATTTATGGCTATTCAACACACAATGCCTCGAAAAATTCAGCTAAAAGTAGAGAACAGAGTTCCATCTGTCTAACCTGGTATATGCAGGATACACCGTGAAGATGACCTTAGGATTAGAGGATTAGAGGAGGAAGAGGATTACATTTTGTATGAAAATATTCCAAAACAAAAAGGTATAGGGTTAAATTATATCTTAAACGCCATTTTTTTTTCATATACAGTTCCAACGAGGGATGGCTATAAGACAGAGAAGACAGAAGACAGAAGGCAGAAGGCACACGTGTGAAACATATATAAGTATAAACAATTGCATCGGCCCTCATTATCGGTTCCACATCACGCGCGGCCGCACCGCACTAATTGCTATCATATTTCATAGTTTGAGCTTTTCACGTTTTTCTCCATTGCTTTCCATTGTATTGTCTACGAACAATAGCTACGGGACTATGGATTGTCGGTCTGTGGTATGTTATTATTGTAAGAATTCCTTCTAGAAGCTTTTATTTATTAAAAATTTTTGAAACTCCTCACATTCACTATACTAGAATCGCAAGCGCGGCTTCGCCTGCATAATTTTATTGTTATTTTATAGCCTAATCGTATAGAGTCCTTACAGAAATTATAGTCTATATGTTGTTCTGATGTACAAGGTATATTATTGAAAATTTAATTCTAAATTTGTTCAGTAGTTTTTGCGTGAAAGTGGAACAAACATCATAAAGTAACATTTATAATATTAGTACGATTTATTTATATTGATAGATGATGTTAACTCAGTAAAGTATACTATACATTTGATAAAGTAAGCCTTTAATGTACTATATAATATATACTTTGCTTACAGCTTTTGTTCTGTTTGGCGGTGCTCCTAGCGATACTTGTTACATACTGTGAAGGGTAAGTCAATCGTAGCCATATTTATTTGATTAATATATTGTTAGAAATCGGAAGCGGTTATAGTTTAAATATGCACATCGTCTATATGTTTTTAAACTATTTGGAAAGGGATACTACGCAATTGCAATAAGTGATATAATATCACCTACTAACAATACTTCACTAGTTTCCTTCCAATAAGGACCGTTGCCAACAAGCAATTGCCCTCAATTGACACAATTCCACTGCTTTTATTTTCTTTTTCATCTAAATCTACCCTCTTTTACACGAGAACGCTAACAATACAATAATAATATTAATTAATAAGTTTAAGTACTTTTATAATTAATTATAAATTTAGCGGAATAGTACTTTAATGTAACTTAACTTGAAAGCCTAGACGTTGTCGTGTCATTTTAGTAATTATATTGAAATTGACTTTTATATATTTTGAACAACTGTGTGTTTTAAATTTGAACCCACAATCACTACACGGTGTCAATCAGTTTCCCGGTTGGTTATTGGCATATAATAGTAATTACATTAAATTTTATTATGTATAGTATACAATAAAACTTTTAGAGCTATTTATAATACAATTAGAACGTTACTTTTTTAATATTATATAATAGAATATTTTAAATATTTAACCTTTGAATTTAAACTTACGGACGTTTCATGATTACTTCAAAAACAACTGCATCCATTATAAATGAAACTATTTTTACCGGATTAATCGCGTATATTTTCACGGGTAGACCCGTGACCACGGACTACTGTAAAGTGTTCGAAACGTCGGGTTCCCCAAAAATGTATAAAATACAAAATATACGCGATTAATCCGGTAAAAGTATTTAATTTATAATGTGTAATAATCGTGACAATCAAAGAACTTATTACAACGGCATCCAACCACTATGGGAGTTCCTCTCGCCATTTAACCAAACTTAAGCGATCTTACTTATGCCGCCTTTGCAAGGCGCTTAAAATTTAACTGATGATTGAGTTCTAGGCAAGTTGAGAGTAAAATTGATCCTGATTAGTTTATTCGAAAATCGAGAGCCGTATATATATTGAAAAAAAAATAGCTTCACGCTGTATCCCGCACACAGTAGGCAGAAGGAACCTATTGTTAAGTCACTCCGTTCACCACTTTCAGCTTAAAGCCGCGCCTTGTCTCGACACCAGAGCGAAGAAATGAAAATATAAATTTAAAATAAATATTTAATTTCCTCGAATGGGGATCGAAGCCATAGCCAGTCGCGTTTATAATCACACACTTGTGCCCCTGCGCCACGACTGGCTTCTGACTACTATTGAAGTTACGTATAAAAACAAAGTTCCAATGAAATTTCGTAATGAAATCAACGAACAAATAACATATAACGCACGAACCAATTTCACCGGTCTACGACGTAACAGTTAGAGGTTTTCTTTATACCAACATGCGTATATTATGTGAATGTCGGTTTGTCTCTTGTTGTTTTTTATTAGTTTTTATTATATGTATTTTACATTTTATATCATTGCGACGTGACTGTTGTATTGAGTGGTTTGTTTTATTTTAAGTTTTCTTATATAAGAATGAGGCCAGCCGTGGCGCAGCGGCACGAACGACTGGTTGAGGGTTCGATCCCCACTCGAGGAGGTGAAATATTTACTTAAATGTATATTTCCATTCGCCCACTCAATACGCAATGCCTCCAGAATTCGGCAGAAAGTAGGGAACGGAGTGTCTTAACACTAGGTTCCCTCTACCTACCCTGCTGTGTGCGGAATACAGCGTGAAGCTGATATATTTTTTATTTGATTTTTATATAAGACATTTAAATTAATATATATTACACTAGGCTATAATATAGAAGCAATCTAACAAGAAAACATGTTTCCTATTTATTTCATTATTGATATCCTCAGTAAAGCATATTCAGTTAGCCTATCATCAGTCTGCCAGGCTCCTTTCTGTAGTAGAATAATAAGTTTATTAAGATAAATACCTTTATAAACGCTAAACTTTTTAATTTTATGAGGCACAAGAGGTTCATATTGATCTTTTTTTTTTAGACGGACCAAAAAAGTAGTTATCCACGTACCATACAAGGTGAAGAGAATCAGGCACACACACACCGTCTTTAAGACTGTCCATCATCATCACACCCACCATGATCATCAGGATATCGACAGTCTACCACCAGTGGAGGAACACGAGCATTACCACTACATGCACCTGGATGAACCAGTGGCCAAACATTCTCATGTATCAGGAATTGGTGTCAAAAGTATTAAAATCCCGGAATTCCTGCCGGATGCACCTTTGAAGCTGTCAGGGGATATCCCGGATCTACCTCGAGATCTTACTGTGAAACCCCAACGTCTTAATATTCCTTTGTACAAGCGAAACGATTAAAATCAAATGCTATTAATCTGGTTTCATCTAGAAAAGTAGTTTGTTTTATCTAAGAAAGAAAATATTTTACGATCTAGATAATGTATGATTCGTATATTTAATTTTTTTTTATTACGACTGTGTTTTGAAAAATTGTAATTTAGTAATGTCGTTTGTGATAAATTTAAGACCAAATATTTTGTACAAAACAATATCGCTAATATATAGGTAATGTTAGAGGTATTGAATGTTTTAAGTTTAATTTTAGGAGTTTTTACTGATAAGACTGACTGATGGTTTACTTCCACTTAAATGTCCCACCTATATTCTAATAATTAACCAAATAACAATATGCCATGCGAAATATATGCTTCACTTTTAATAATTTTTGATGAATGCTTTTATAATTTTTCATTTTTATTAATTAAATTCTTATTAATATTATTTTTTTAACAATTGTTATTATATTAACATTTAAAGTGAACTTTAAAGTATTTATTACTATCATATTTTTTATTATCGAACTTATTAAATAAAATAAGTAACAGAGGCGAGGCCAGACGTGGCGCAGCTACACAAAGTGACTGTAAAAACAACTCATTGAACCCACAATGAGTCCCCACTTGAGGAGATGAAATATTTAATTATATTTATATTTTGATTTCTTATCTCTGGTATCGAGGCAAAACGCGACGTTGAGTTCCCCCACTCAATATGCAATGAGAACGGAGTGTCTTAACACCAGATTCCCTCTGCCTACACTGCTGTGTGAGTGATACAGGATGAAACTGATTCTAAATACTAATATTTGAAATAGTTTATTTTACATAAATAGAGAGACAGAACTGTTTTTTATATACTATCTATGTGCGAATTATTAAATTTATCATAAAATCCATATATTCTTTTAATTTACCGTCTCATATTAAATTTAAATTATCCTATCATATTAAATTTTTTAGGCTTAAATTTATTGTTTTATTATGCTTCTAAACACTTTAATCTAATTAATTAACTTTAACTGTTTTTTGTTAGTTTTAATAACAATGTAAAATATTTTTCAAATTAAGCAATATATCTAAGAAAGTGACCAGACCTCATATATTAACTTAACTACTTAAAATTTTTCGAATATGTTTTTATTTAACTTATTAAATGAAATAAAAAAAATAGGCCAGTCGTGGCGCAGCAGCACAAAGTGTGACTGTAAAACCGAATGGTTGTCGATCCCACTCGAGGAGATGAAATATTTACTTAAGTTTTTATTTCTATTTCACTCTAGTGTTAAGGAAAAACGCGGCGTTGAGTTTTGTCACTCAACACGCTCCAGAATTCGGCAGAAAGTGGGGAACGGAGTATCTTGACACTAGGTTCCCTCTGCCTACCCTGCTGTGTCCGGGATACAGCGTGAAGCTGATTTGATTAAAACTAATTAAATCGTCCGCAGTGTGCGGGGTTAATAAAGGGAATATGGGATACATAATTAGTTGGGCTGGTCGTGGCGCAAGCTGCACAAGCGTGTAACTGTAAGCGCTACAGGTTGCGAATTCGATTCCTACACGAGGAAATGATAGATTTTATTCACTTATAATAAAACCGTCTTAACCGATTTAAATGCAGTTTTCACTACTGCGAAGCTTGCCAGAAAGCTTCGCTTAACACAGTGGTTCTCAACCAGTGGTCCACAGAAGCCTAAATATGGTCCGCGAACAATTTAAATTTTATGACTAAGGATGGTGAGGCGAAGTTTTTTTTGATTATCACAGTAATTTTATATTATACCTACATGCATAATACGTCCCTGCTTCCGAGAATGATATAAAAGTGGCCCTTGAACAAGAAAAGGTTGGGAGCCCCTGGCTTAACAAATAGAGTTTGTTTTATGGCAATCGTTTCATAAACAAAACACTTAAATCAATTTAAAGCGTGTTGTTCGACAAAATTGGAGTTAATATTTTATCCAATTGTTTTATTGAATTGATTAAATCTTTAGTTTTGATGTTTTATAACTTAATATTGTTATTACCTAAATAAAAATTGTGTAGAAAATGAAATATTTAATATTTTCATTTCTTTACTCTGGCGGTGTTGAATTCCGCAACTCAACACGCAATGACTCCAGAACTCGGAGGGCAATCGGGACAGGAGTGTCTTACCATAAGGCTCCCTCTGTTCTGTGTCTACATGTGGGATACAGCTGGAGGATGAATAAAGGTTTTCCATTTTTTGCTTATATGCAGATTAAATCACATTGAACTTACAATCTCTACCTATGAATAAAGAGACGCAAACTACTAAGCCACCATGGCTTCTATACATACTTGTAATACACAAACTAATATTGAAAAACAAATTAAAAACTTCATTTCGAATCGTATTAACTATCGATACCTTAAAGCAGTGTAAAGTCTGTTTTATTTTGGTCTATTACCATAATTATAAGGCAAATGAATGAATAATGACTCAATTCCCCACGTTTATATTACATACGCTGGTTCCCGAGGGAAACCAATAAATCGAGCGGACGCCCAATTAAAAACGAATAGGATATCAGATTCGAAACATTAACCAATCTAAACGGTATTTGACATTGAATAGTCAACTTTTATACAATTTCTGTTAGGGTAATTTGTATGAGAAATACGTGTAAGAGTGAAAAGAGAAAAATATAACAAGTGTAATAGGTTAACTTAATTCAACTGTTAGTGCGTTCGTATCTGAATAATGAAATTTTTGTTTTTAATTACGATTCTCTCCTATTTCAGGTTCCTTCTAATCCCTAAACATTAATTTAACCGTATATAAAATTGGTCAGAATGTAGAGTTTCTAAGTTCGTCAGTCTTGTCTGTAAAAATATTGAACCTACGTGAACAAAAGTAAAAGTATAATTTACTAACTATTTACGAGCTCGTATCAATATTATTAAATTTTAATTCTTGATACCATTACTTGATTACGATAAAGTTGGTTGACTGGAAATTAAATTATATTAATAACTTAGATAGAGGCCGTCGTGGCTCAGGATCAGCACAAGGATGAGACTATAACGTGACAGTTTTGGGTTCGATCCTCACTTGAGGAAATGAAATATTATTTATTAATATTTTCATTTTTCGCTCTGGCCTCAAAAGCACGGCGTTGAATTTCGCAGTTCAACACGCAATGTGTTATTACGACGCAGCGTGAAGTTGATAAAAAAAGTTACTTAAATTTATACTGTAGGGACACGTAGATGAGACCAATAATTTTATCACATAATATGTTATCGCATGAAATAATCAAAATATATATCAACACACATACAGAATAATTAAAATATCCTTTATAAATTTCTACTTTATAAATTTAAATATTAATATATTGAAATATAACAAAATATTCCGAGGCCAGTCTTGACGCAGTGGCACGAAGTGTGACTGTAAAACCGATTAGTTGTGGGTTCGATCCCCACTCGAGGAGATGAAATATTTACTTAAATTTATATTTCCATTTTTTCGTTCTGGTGTCGAGGCTAAGCGCGGCGTTGAGTTCTGCCACTCAACACGCAATGCCTCCAGAATTCGTCAGAAAGTGGGGCACGGAGTGTCTTAACACTGGGTTCCCTCAGCCTACCCTGCCGTGTGAAGCTGTTTTTTTTTTATTACACAATATAAATATACTGAAATTTATCATATACTTTCTGATATTTTTAAGATTCTTGTAAATAAATAATAAAATTTCATATTTTTAAATTAATTTTTAAACATAGATAGCTTAAAACAATACAACAACAAAAACCCGCTACAGACGGATCTAATTTGACGCGTTGATCGTCAACCCAATAACTCTAATATGCAATCAGATTACAGCATCCACTCAAAAGCTTTGGAACGGCAGTCAAATAGTTCGAACAATCACCTTAAACATATTTTATATTGAAAATATTATATTGCGTAGGAATATAGACCATAGCTGTTAAAGAATTAGAACAAAAGTCGTTAGCGCACGCCGGATAAGTACATTTTGCTTGGTGTTGAACAATTGTTGTCTTTTTGTTGACATTACGGGTTTATTTAAGTGAAATTAGATAAATGGTCATCTCAGAAGATTTTACTGTTCAATCCAGTGCAGTGCGACGTCGCGGCGGCACTACACTGCGGACGGTGCTAGAATTTAAGACGTTAAAATTAAGTTTTTTTTATAGAGAATGTGTGGGAAAATGTGATGTTTTTGAAATATTAATGCTGATAAGAAATTTTATTCGTTGGCAAAAACAAGTTTGAGTGAAACGATGGATTTGTTAAAATATTTATCAGTATTATTTGTGTTTTTTGTCAACAGCGACGCAGGGGGACATGGAGAAAAACATCAGTATGTATCATATAGTCTTTCATATATTTTTAAAGTTTAAATTATATTAGGAAGCTTAAGCGATGTATATCTAATACTTTATAATTGATATTCAATAATTATATGTAGCTGCAGCGAAATAATATTAATAACACAAAATATAAACATATGTAAATCTTTTTATTGTATGGTACTTAAAAATGTACTGATTCTTGCTT
Source organism: Heliconius sara (assembly GCA_917862395.2). NCBI lineage: Eukaryota > Metazoa > Arthropoda > Insecta > Lepidoptera > Nymphalidae > Heliconius > Heliconius sara. Next base: position 12,686,653 of record OU860800.1, on the reverse strand, counting down.
CCAAGTGTATTTTATATAATAAAAATGATTTGTAAACAAATGAATTTTCTTTTAATAATTATAATGTATTTTATGCGTTAATTAACTATAACAATTTCAATTTCAGCGATCACGTCAAGTTGCATGTACCAGAATTTATTCATCACGACCATCACACAAAAGTTATAACAATTCACCATCATCACCATAAGCCTAAAAAGGAGCATCATCATCATCATCACCATCACCATCATCCAAAACCACACATTCCACATGGTCATCATGGATATCATCATCATCATAAGAAAACCTCGACACATTCTGTATCGAAAGGCCACTCAAATCATCACGGCTCCCATGGCCATCACGGCCACAAAGGCCATCACGGTCATCATGGTCACCATGGACATCATGGTCACGGGCATAAACATCATGATATACCCAGTTATGATCCTCCATCTATTAGTTATGAGCCTCCAGCAGTGAACTATAACCCACCAGTAGTGAACTATGAGCCCCCACAAGTAAACTATCCTAATACTAATTTTGTACAAGATTACACTCCATTCGTGCCTTCAGTCCCTGGTAATCCACAAGTGCGTGGTGTCGTACATACGGTCAAGCAAGTAAAGGTCTTCGACTCCTTACCCGGAGCTTTACAAGGGAACACAGGCAAACCAATCTCACATGGATATGAAGTTACTGAAGAAGGAGACGAAGGCGAGGAGGATGTGTTCACAGCCGTAAATTCTTTACCACAATCCTTCCCAGGGACATATGGATTTGTGAAGAATGCTGCATCTGCAAATAACGATCCCTTCTCCGATATTACTCAACAGAGTACAGCATCTGTGCCCAATCATGATCCTTTTGCTGCTGCCCCTCAGCCTACATCATTTGGGAACATAGAAGGGCTAACAGTACAGAATGGTGGTCTAGGTACCTCAGTCCCCACTCAAGGTATTATATTCTCCAGCGTCCAGCCCTCACAGTTCACTGGTAACGATGCTCCTGAAACGGGTTTTGATGATATTGGCAACACAATTATTGGTGATATAAGCAGTACAGCATTCTTGTCACCAGAGGAAGGGTTTAACGACGACACGCCCGTGTCTTTTAACCGTGAGGCGGGGATACAGCAAACTATTAAGACGGGAGGTATTGAAACAGTAGTATACTAAGAGGTGATTTAAATCGCAGCAATATAAATTATAAAATAAATATTAGTTGTATTTCAACGTACAAACAACGAAATAATAATTTTGAGTTATTTACACTATACTGTTAATAATATTATTATCTGATAACTAGTAATATTATTAAAAAATTAATAATCTCAATAATTCTATTTATACAATTGTTTTAAGTTGTTGTTATAGTGTTTAGTATTGTTGTTATTTAATTTTATTGACTTGTTATAAATAAAATTGTTAGATAAAACAGATCAAGCTTTTATTTTTCTTTATTTTTTCAGCTTCACGCTCTAATCTACAAATAGCGGGATAGATAGAAGAAATCTTATGTTAAAACACGCCGTTCCTCACGTTCTGCCGAATTTTCGACGCATTCCGTGTTGAGTGCGAAGATCAGACGAAGAAATGAAAATATTAATAAATAATAATTCAATCCTCCGAGTAGGAATCAAACCCATAACCGTCGCGTTACAGTCTTTGTCATTTAAGAAAGCAAAAACTACATAATGATTTGAACTACTTCTTGTACATAGATATAAATTAAAATTGTATTACTTACGTAATAAAAAAAGTAAGAAATGATTGAATTATTAATATAACTGTCCCTCATCAACGTTAGAGGGTTACTAATACAATTTTAATAACTTTGTAGACAAGAGCAATTTCCATTTCCGTAATTACCATTTATATACATATATGTATATTTTTGCATAATCCAAAACTCTTTAAGATAATTTATTTAATATTTTTTTTTAAATATTAAATATTCAATTTTTTATAATAAATATAATTAATAAAAAATGCGAGAGGTTGTCGATCTATATAGTAGGTAACTTTCAAGCAATTATGTCATTGCGGTCTCAAGCCGCCCAAAAAGTCAAGCAAGTCCGTGCCCTACTTCCGTTGTGCAACCGTGAAAAATAAAACATAATGGACACAATACAAAATAGTGTTGTGGTTATTGCGCAACGCATTTTTTATAATTTTTCCCTACTTCTATCAGGAAGTTATTAGTTCTTGTTATTTTTTTTACAGCAGATGCCTTTTATCTGTGAATCTTATTTCATTGTTCGTTTTTACATTCTTTTTCCAGTTGTGTGCGGATAGATTGGTTTGATAGCTCACATATTGAGAAGTTTCTTTTAATATATAATAATAATTCATTTTAATTTATGAAATAATATTGATAGACAAAATATATACGAAATCTGTCTCTAATAAATATATCGGTTTTATGATTAAGTTCACGCTGTAGCCCGCAACCCGAATCTAATGTGGTAACACTTCCTACTCTTTTTGTTACTTCTATTTGTTGAGACATTGCGTGTTAAATAGCGGAACTCTACACCGCACTTTGTCCTGCTACCAAAGAAAATTAAAATAATCAACTGTCTCGTATACAATCAGGTGATGCACGTTGAAAGGCTGGGGTTCGACGGCCTCAGTTTTGGTTTCTTAAAATTATAGTCAAAAAAATTGTAGTCATAAACACTCATTTGGACCTAACTAAGCAATCATTGCTAATTATAATAACATAAATAGATGAACTAAAATGATTGACTAAGCATAAATTAAGGAGCAAATTCTTCTAATATGGTAACGTTGATTGAAATAATATAAGTACCTCTTTTTGGCTTTACGTGAAACTTGTGCCCCGCATAGTCAGACAGAACTTAGTGTTAAGACACTCCACTTCTCACATTTTGCCATATCTTCGAGACATTGCGTGATTGGTTGCTGGAATTCAACGCTGCGTTTTTGCTATTGTTACCAAAGAGAGATATTGAAAATAATTAATAATTTCTCCAAGTGGGAATCGAACCATGTCCGTCACGTCTACGACGGCTTCTTATGAAAAATCTGAGATTAATGTAGATAAATATTAAGTATGTTATTTGTTGTTGTTAATATGTTTAGAACTCTGCGGAAGTGGGAAACGGAAGTGTCTTAATGAGAAAGGAGTGCAAACTAACACTAGGTTCCCAGGTTCCTTCTGAATATCCTATGTCTGGGATACAGCGTGCAGGTAAAAAAAAGTAATAAGTTTTTCACACGGCATACAATAGCAAGCGGAAATGTAACTCTAAAATTGAATGTAAAATGATTTCGTTATTTTCTACTCTATTCTGCTATAATTTTTATCAGTTATTTGGATCCATTATTTAAATTGTGACTAAAACAACCGTCGTGACTGTTAGCGAAATTTGGTAAAAACCTTTATAATGGAATTAAAAATCGTTTCTGTTCTTAGATTGTTTTGGTGTCTTTTAAGATTAGTGGTATGCGTCTTAAGTTTTTCTAAATATAAAATTAAGATATACTTTGTAATGTAAATATTTAAATATATCATCCATAAGACACTAAAAATATTTTGTCTATACATTTAGTAATTTTGACTGAAATGGATAGAGGGACACTTAAAAAGAATAATAGAAAGCAAAAATATTTTTTGCTTTCTTGTCTGTCTGTTGATATGGTATGGTCACATTTTTTTCTGAATGTACTTAACCTATTTACTTAAAAGTTTCACCAATTGCTTTGTTTTTACTCAACTTAACAATTAAATTGTTTCATCAAAATCAGTTCAATAAAAAAAAGTTATCGCCACTTGAATTAACTCAAGGCGTTAGTTTGCCTGTGAATGTTAGCGAGCGGGCTGCCAGTTTATTCATAAATTTTGAAACAAATACATAATATTCTTAATTCATATTTTAGGCTTTATCTTTTAAAAAAAATATCGCGTGTCTTTACCTACAAGCATTTATCTATAACAAAATGTTTCATCTTCAAGTACCTTCCAGTATTCGGAGCATATCTAATATAAGACAATTTGTTTATTAATTTTGCACTCAATATGGAGACAGAACCAAACGTTACGCGTGGCCTCTTATTCAGGGAAATAGAAATTATTACAATTATAGTATTTTTACTAAAGATAATCGAACCCAAAACCGCAGCACCGCAGCGCCGCAACTGTGCAGGTCCGACATTACCATAGACAGTGCAGTAGGCACTACTAAGCCGTTACTATTTATACATTCATATATTATTATAACGATTGGCCTAAAACTAGATTTTAGTAACTGATGTAGCACTTAGAAATGGAAATTTCATAACAAAATTTATATTTGTGTTGTAAATTATGTAATTTCGAATCCAGACATTTTATAATTACTTAGTACCTAGTGTTTTTATTATATATTTTTTAGTTTAACGCTGTATCCCACACATAGCAGGGTAAGCAGAAAAAATCTGGAACATAGTGTGAAGGCACTCCGTTCTCCATTAAGTCACTTCGTGTACTACTTTCCGCCGAATTCTGGAGGCATTGCGTGTTAAGCTGTTTTTATATGACTTTTTCCAAAATTTATGCTATATTTAGAGTTTTATATTAGGAAAATTTCCTTGTATTGCTTGTTTAAAGTGTATTTTTTTAGCTTCTAAATAAAAAAAACTGCATTTAAATTAGTAACAATAAAAATTAGATACTTAAATTTTACAAGAAACATCTTATTAAATGATAAAACTATGCACCTAATCATTATATCAGAGCAATAACTTTGCATTCTTGTAGCGTAAATGGATAAAATTATTTATGTTTTAGCAATTCTTAGAGGTTCTAATGTCAAATACTAAAAAGTTTATCTATATTAATATTCTAAAACTAAGGAGTATGTTTGTTAAGTATGTTAATCTCAGAAACGACTGGTTTGAATTGATTTAATTTTTTGTGGCCTACCCTATTTATTTTCAATTGGCTACGGTGGGCGAAATATGTAAAAGCTAATATTCTATATTCATACTTAAAATACTTCAACACTAACACTCGGACTAACTAGGGTATGTATGTATTTCGCCGTCTTTTATATAAATCATTAAATTTAATTATATTTAAAAATAACGTTCTATACGACTTAAAGACAATCAAGAATTTATGTGAATAAATAAATCATAAATCAGCTTCATGCTGTATTCCGCATACAGCAGGATAGGCTGAGGGAATCAAGTGTTAAGACACTCCGTTCCCCACTTTCGCCGAATTATGGAGGCATTGCGTGTTGAGTGGTGGATCTCAACGCCGCGCTTATCTTCGACACCAGAGCGAAGAAAAGGAAACATAAATTTAAATAAATATTTTATCTCCTCATTTGGGGATCGAACCCACAACCAGTCCACAGTAATACTTTGTGCCTTGTGCCACGACTGGCATGAAGTTGTCAATTTGATATTTTTAAAGCGCTGCTATTCTAAACCTAATATCTAATTAAGTTATTAAAGAAACCAAACAAGATTAAAACATGAAACACATATCAAAAATAATAAAAATATAATAATAATATCTACAGTTAATACTTATAGAATAGTTTCACAACAACAGTCTCTTAAATACTAAATAATAATACAAGATTTGAACATTTTTCATATTAATATGTACATTGTACTTTCATTCAGTATAGCTTGTTTTAAAGTCATTTGTTAAATTTAATAAATACATTATTTCCTTTTGTCATAAAATTTTGAATATTTAATATCTTCTTTCTTATCCGATACTAAAAACGATAAGAAACACTATACAAATTTATAGAATAGTAATGGCGTCTTGATTTACAGTCACATTTAACCTGATATATGGGCTGTAATAAAAATATCCTCATAAATCCCTATTACAGGAACAATGTGAGTATAAAATTGTATCTTTCGGTGTTTTATTTTGGTTTTCTCAAGATACTTTAATCGATACTTTAATCGATACATTAATGTTTATCTAAAAATTGTTATAAATATCGATCTTTGTATAGTTACATGCAATTGGTTCATTTTTTTTAATGTTAAGATGATTTAGCGCAAAATGTAGGTTTGTACGTTTGTTTTATAATTTTTAAATAATTTTAAATTTAACTTAATTTGAAAACTTTTCAAGTTAAGTTAATATCCATGTTCGTCGCTGCTCAACGCGTAGCCGCCGTGGTCGCCACCTTCGAAGCTGACGGGTGAGTCCTCGTGCCCGTGACTCTCTTCTGCTGCTCCCCAACCGTGGCCTGTAATTTCAATTAAATGCATATTAAATTTTAAATATATAGTTTTTATATAGTTTCGTTATGAACAGCTTAACGGCATATCTTATAAGATAAGGTACAGGTTCAACTTTGTTTGGATCTATATAATATATCAAAGCAAGTATTAGAAATAAAAATCCTTGTCTGTATGTCTTCGTAAATGTAAAACCAACATTTAAATAGCTATAACTAACCTCGAAGCTATCGTGATGCATTGACGTAACATGTGAACTGTAAACGCAACGGTCATGGGTTCGATTTCATTTAAAGAAAATTGAATCTTTAATATTTTCATTTCCCCGCGCAGTTAACAAGACAAAGCGTGGCGTTGAGTTCTGCCACTCAACTCCCAACGACTCAAGAAATGGAGGATGGAGTGTCTTAACTCTAGATTCTCTCTATCTACCCTACTATATGCGGGATACAGCGTGGGCCTAAACAAAACTAACCTCCTCCAAAGTGCGGCGCTCCCTTAGGCTCCCCATACGTATACCCGAGCACTTCATAATGATCGTCCCCCCCACCCCCACTCTTGTGGTGGACATGCTTCACTATGGTGTGCTTGTGGTGGTGGTGCTTGACGAACACTGGGACGTGGATAATGACCTTCTTGTGACCGCCGCCACCGCCGGCCAGGATGACGGTCGATAGCTCCGCCACGCAAACTAGTATAAGCTGTTGATAAAAATTAATGTTTGTATAGAAATATTGGAGTTTTGTATGACTTTGATTAGTAATGGTAAATACATAAATAACAAAATATTCTATATATATATTTAGATAATTTTAGTTTTAGTATTCATAACTGGAATAACATAGGGACCTGTTTTACACCAACGTCTTGGGAAACGTTCTTGATTGTGATAGTGTTCTATTTCCGATATCGATAAATCAGTTCTAACCTCATTAATCAAACTATAAAACAATGTAGTTACAAAATATATTGTCCATAAAGTCCACCCAGAGGTATTTAGCCTTTATATAACTAAAATAGAAAACGTCGGAGTAAATAGAAAAACATAGAAAGAGTCGGAATCGAATCCACTACCGCCGCGTTTACAGTCAGACACTGTGCTGCCACGACGGCCACTACAACAATACTCTATGACAACTTACAAAAACCAAATTTATATCTTATTTACTTAATCCACTTCCTTTATTATTAATTCACCATTATCTTATCACAAAAACTATCGCAAAGCATATTAGAATTACACAGGCTGTTCGCTAAACGACATAGCAGTTCATTATTCGCTAAAGCACAATCTGAGAGAAATTAACATTATTTTTTTGTGTCTCGCTGTATCCCACATACAGCAAGCAGACAAACGAACCTAGTGTTAAGACACTCCGTTCCCCACTTTCCAAATTCTGGAGGCTTCGAGTGGCGAAACTCAACGCCGCGATTTGCCTCGCCACCAGAGCAAACCAAATGGAAATATTAACATATCATTACAAATACATAACAATTTCTATAATTATGTACAACAATTACTATATAACTTTCTAAATGTGTTACAATAGAATGTCCCCATGTTATACCGACAATCGTCTCAGTAATTTAACTTTTGATGTTGTAACGGAATGATTCGCTTTCGAACAAAAAATAAAAACGTTTTAGCCTCTCACTCTCATTTTGTTTGTGTTTTTGTTACAGACGTTAAAAGAAAAGAGAAAAAGTAGGAAGTAGGGCGCCCGCAGACTTGGAGATGGATTTGTAAAATGTTGTTCAATTTGAATGTGAACGTTGTTATAGAATTGTTCATTTTCCTTATTTATTTTTTGTTAGTAGAATATGTATTTTTCATGAAAAATATAACTGTATTGAATTATAAATATATAGTATTTACATATTTTAAATAAAAAAAGCTATGCACTTCATTTATTTTATAAATAAGTCACTGTGTCTCCATGACTATGGTGGTATACTTTAAAGTAACAGTATAATGTAGCATAACAAAAAAACAATTTTTTGAATATTAATTACAAAACTTATACGTTTTCGAAATTAAAATAGTTTTTAAAAAAATCCCTTATATCACATCTAACATCACAATTCACTAACACGTAAAACTTATGAACACTTGTCTGTCTGTACTTAAGTACTCGTATCAACAATTATATATATATACATATATATTTATTTATTATGCATGGTCCACTCACCAAAAGCCGTGCGGATATCATGATGGAAAGAAGACCAATCTCTAGTGCAGTTAGCCGGTGTGTGATAAAGAAATTTTAACTAAACTTCCTTTTATATCGCAACGTGCTTGGGTTTCGCGACACTGCCCCTCGATGCCTTCAATCTAATCCGTATTTGCAAATTGCTAAGACAATATCAACTTTAGTACCTTGTAATACACGTGAAAATCCGTTATATGTGGTTTCAGTTAGGATTTTACATAAATTTTCAGTATGCTATTTAACTTATGCGTGAAAATGCAAGAAAAAAAATCGAATTTGATTTATGTTTTAGAAAAACATGAAGATACCATTATTAAATTGCATATATATTTTAATTTGCTAAATATGTTTACACCTAGTTCTTATTCAAATTTTTATTTGGAAATATGTCTTAAAAATTTGAGTAGGAGGATACAATAAAGATATTTTTGATTTAATAAACTATATTAATAATCACCAAAATCATTTTGTTATGAAATACTTATATTGTTTTATAATAAAGAAGAAAAAGTTACATAAATTATATTCTTATTTCAACTTGGTTTATTTCAAAAATAATAACAAGATTATACCTATTATAATATTTAATAATTTTTTTAAAGTGTAATTTACACCACAAAGAAAACAAAGAAAAATACTTATTTTAAAAACGTATAAAAATTTAAACTTAGCGGGACTCGAACCCGTGCTTTCTGGAAACGGACCAGTTTAAAAATATTTAATTTATTAATAATTAACGAATGTTATACGTATTGAATATATAAAAAATCCTAAAAGAAAAATTTGCGTAACACAAAAAACGCAAAAAGAAATATGAATGAAACATAAGCGCAAACTCACTCTCGTTCGCTGAAAGTGAACAACGAACACGTTATGTGTTACAGACATGTTACTATTACCGTTCAGCTGTTACTGATGGTGGTCCGTGGTATTATATTTTAAATGAAAATATTAATAAAGTGGTCATTTTGGTCCGATTATTATAACCAAATTATACATATTCTGCTTGTATAAGATATATTATTGCAAAGTTCATTAGTTTTTGTGTAGAAGAAAACATTCTCTTTCACATTAAATATAATAATATTTATTACATAATTAATTATTCAGATTTTTAATATACTCCGAGGGTAATGATAAATGGACTTCATGCTGTACAACATAACATCTTAGGTAAAGTGAATTTTCTTCAAGTGGGAAGCGAATCCACAACCGTCACATTTACAGTCAGTTGAGTTTCACTTCTCAACACGGCGAGAATTCGGCGAAAAGCGGGAAACGGAGTGTCTTAACATTAGGTTCCCATTGCCTACCATGCTGTGTGCGGAATACAGCGTAAATGATGTAAGGTTCTGTAATTTTTTATAGCCATTACTAAAATCTAAAAATAATTATTTAATTATAGTTAATTAACATAAAAAAATATATAAAAAATAGTCAACTACGAAGTAAGAGTACGACCTGATTTTCAAAGTGCGTGCGTACTGCTAATAATATAACACCTGTCGATCGCTATCAATGTTAAGTAACTGTTCTACACTTTTTTTATGGTATCCATCACGGTTTCTGTGGTTAATGGTCTCACCATTCAAAGAGAGTGAGACCACTAACCACAGAAAGAGAGAGAGAGAGAGTCAAAGAGTTATTAATAATATTTTTAGTCAGATTTAAAAAAAGGATATTGTATTTAGAGACCTATAAAAATGAAATGCTATAGCTCTGAATAAAAAAAACAAATAAGCCGGTATTTTCGGTTCTAGCAAGTATTTAAGTTAATAATATTTTAACGCAGTGCAAAAAATATTTTTATAACTTAAAAATTAAAAAAAAGATATTTTGTAATTACTTAATCAAAATGTATGTGTAATAATCGCAATAAGATATATGGATTATTTATTATAATCACAATTTTTTTGATCAATCGTAATCAATCTAACCATTAATCAACAATAAATGAATCTGCCTCACAAAAATTCTAGAACTACTAGCAGTACATAGAAAGAATAATTTAAGCTTCAAAAACACTTAAGAAATTAGCTGAAATTCTTAAAACGATAAAAAAATATGTCATATATACAATTCCGTAGTACCGGCCTCCCGGTGGTCATGGTGAAGTGGTGCATGCGTATGACTGTCAACGTGAAGGTTGAGGATTCTATTCTCATTCAGGGGAATGAATTATTATTTATTCCTATTTTATTTTTTCACTCCGGTGACAAGACAAAGCGCATTGTTGAGCGCCTGACTGGCGACACACAATGCCCTGAAAATTCGGCGGAAAGTGAAGAGAACGAAATTTCTTAATACTAGGTTATCATTGCCTACCCTGCAACATGCGGGATACAGCGTGAAGCTGAAAAAAATATATAAATATATATACACATTTACGTACACACTACAAACAAATATAGGAAAGTAGCGTGACGCCGCACCATATTATTATAACGTTATGTATGCAGGGGAATTTCACATAGATAATATTAGGAAGTATTTACTGAAGTAACATAGTTTTACTATTAACATTGTATTCTTCGAAATTCTTTACATGCACTACATATTGTTATTACTACTGTTTATGTACTTTGTTTCGTAGTCTTATCAGTAATATCTTTTCTGTGCTATAGATTATATATTATACAATATTTGAAGTATGTGCTTTAAAATTTTTTTCTGCCCAGCAGATATGAAGAAGGAAGACAGGTTCCTCCTCCACTTTTGGTAAAATTAAAATTTTTGAGACATTGTGTATTGCGTGGTGAAGCTCAAAGCCGGGCTTGGTATAGAGTGAGGACCGGAATCATTTTTACGGGAACGAAGTGCCTTAACAATAGGCTCGACTTGCGGGAATCAAAAATTTCATTCAAGCAGTCATCAAAGCCACACTCATCGTGTTTACATTCAAACGCTGTTCCACAACCTCTTTTAAATTGTAACATTTCAAAACACACAATATTTTTGTACCATTAGTTAGTACTTGCAAATACATACAGCAGTAGCATGCTTGTAAATATCGAAATTAAAAAAAACTATTTTACTCTATATCCCACACATAGCAGGGTAGACAGAGGGAACCTAGTATTAAGACACTCCGTTCCCCACTTTCCACCGAGTTCTGGAGGCATTGCTGATAAGTGGCGGAAATCAACTCCGCACTTTGCCTCGACACCGAATCGAATTTCTACAAATATAACGATTAAAGTATAATAAATAATCTTTGTTATGTATCTCGTTGATGTCTTTTACACTGCACCTGGACGTTTGACGAAGGAATCTCTATCATCTCGTGGATTTAGCAATTTGTTAAAGATTTGTTAAATTAAAAACTTAAGAGAAAAAAACACCAATAAAATATAAAAATAGTTACAATTGCATATTTTACTTTTATCCGTTACAACAAAATTTAAAAACACAAAGTCCCGCCACTCAACTCTAGAATTCAACGGAAAGTGGGGTCTGGAGTGTCTTAACAATGGGCTTCCTCTGCCTACGCTACTACACAAGGATTACAGCGTGAAGCTGAAAGAAGAAGAAGAAACTGACTTCAAAACTAAACCTATTTATCTCATATGAGATAACAGATATATATTTATTATAAATAATATATAAAATACGTTCCTATAAAATTCGATGGTTATGCTTCGATTTCCATTTGATTCCATCATCAGATCCCGACTCGGTGGTAATGGGACTAATAGAATACATAAATTTAATATGAAATTTCAAAATATAAAACAATTCATATTTTTCAAGTGTTACATATATCGTTATCCTGGTACAGTATTCTTTTCCTAATATATTAATCACGGCATAGACCGAGAGCACTCCACGCTACCGGAACACGACAATAACTGATCTAATTACTATTATAGTCGCGTGTCGTATCTAATATCTATATATGATCATGTTCAAAGACCGTAAATTTTAATAAGCATATCCAAGTCACATTACGGCGAAAACGGAATGTATAGTTCAGTTGATCACTAGTGTTTCCACGAGTTACCCGACGAGGACTTGTTGTATAGTATATTTTTGGCAATTTATTATTATTTTTTTATTGAGAAAGTTTATAAAATATAATTAAAATGTTACTTCCGTTGTTGGACGAGAAAGGGAAAAGGCTAAATCAAGAATAAATAATTTATTTATAAAATGAAGTACAAACCAATGATCTAGAATTCTAGATAATATACTAAGGTGAAGGTGACAGGAAAGCTGATATCGGATGAACTAACGAACCGTGTCGTGCTTGTCGGCTCGAAACAAAATTTCCTATGTGCGAAGGTCAGTGAGGAAATGCACGTTTCACTTACAAATAAACTATAGAAAATATAGGTTTCGCCAGTGACATTGGTTTTGCTTATACAAAATATAATTTTTTTCAGTTTCACGCTATGCAAGCAGCAGTGTGGGCTGAGAAAGCTTAGTGTTAAGACACTCCGCTCCTCACTTTGCTACGAATTTTGGAGCATTGCGTGTGGAGTGGCGGAACTCAAAAACGCGCTTTGGCAATACCAGAGTCAAGAAACCTCGAGTGGGTATCGAACCCACAACTTCGGGCATCTTTTTTTTCACAAAATGCGACGCACATCTTCTACAAAATGTAATCTTCCCACCTTGAAATATAATCAGAAAAAGATCGTGATTCGTGTGTTAACAATGCACTAAATACATTTATTTAGTCAAAGTTATTAGCAGATTATTCTTTTTCATTTTTCTTATTGTACGTGAAAAGTATAAAGAACAAAATATATATAATTTTTCATCCCTAGTTTTATATAATATTTTATACTAAAACAGACTTAGGAAAATAAAAATAGTGGTAGCGGTATTGTTTTAACCAATTAAAGCGGAGAAAAAAGAAGAGAAAAGAAGTACAGTGAAAGCTTATTATAATCATTATAACTAGTGGACGATAAAATACGCGTTGCTATAGCAACGTGTATACAAATACACTTTAAATTTAAGTACAAATACACTTTAGTCAAACATATTATGTTAGTGCTTATACTTTATTTTGTTATTTTAATGACCTATTTATAAGATATTATTATTGGTATGTCAAATCAATCCGTTCATACAATGCTTCTTAAAAGAGGTCCAAAACTTTTCTTTCACGATGGTATTAATATAATAAATAAAAAAAATATAAAAAATCAAAATCAGGTTCACGCTGTGTCCCGCACACAGCAGGGTAGGCAGAAGGAACCTAGTGTTAAGACACTCCGTTCCCCACTTTCTGCCGAATTCTGGAGGCATTGCGTGTTGAGTGGCAAAACTCAACGATGCGCTTTGCCTTGACACCAGAGCGAAAATATGGAAATATAAATTTAAGTAAATATCTCATCTCCTCGAGTGGGGATCGAACCCACAACCAGTCGGTTTTACAGTCACACGTCGTGCCGCTGCGCCGCGACTGGCCTGGACTGGCAAAAAAATATAGATTAATAAAATATTTATATTTACACGCTTAAACATATCTAGATTATAATTATAATTATCAGGATTGTATCAACTTGGATGTTACGAGAACATACATCAAGAACACATTTATAACGGACCTAAGCTCGTTTTGCCATCACTTTCAAATGATTTTTATCGAGGAAGCGCGCAAAACAGAAAAAAAATAATTTTCTTGCGTAGACAGCTTCCATTACATAAGACACTTTCACATAATGAATGTATAGCTTTATTATAGTTTTGTTTATTATATTTTATTAATATCAATACGGATGTTGTTAGTAAAAGGATTGTAATTTATAGTTGAGTTAGGCCAGTCGTGGCGCAAGGCGTGCGACTGGAAAAGCGACAGATTATGGGTTCGATTCCCTTTCCACCTGCTCGTGGAACGAGGAGGCGTTGAGTTCCGTTACTCAACACGCAATGCCTTCAAAATTCGACGAAAAGTGGGGAACGGAAGGGAGTGTCTTAACACTAGGTTTTTAAATGTTCAATATTTGGTATTCAATTTTTGTATATTGTAGGATACACATGTGTATCCGGTCACGGCGCCGGTGGCGCAACTGGACTACTCTATACGATTTTTATCAGATGTTCCAATTTTCAAAGCTCCTGCTCAAATGCTTAATATAAAGATATATATTCATTATATTATACTATTTGATATTTATTTTTAAACTGCCAATGATATAATATTATGAAGCAATTTTGGTTTTTTTTCTCTGTATTTAGGTTTACCCCAAAAGAGTATTTAGTGATGGATTAGTATTATAGTAGTTGCTTTAACCTACATATTTTTTAAAATTTACAAGAATTACCTATAATATATAATTATTAATACAAATTAAAGTTTAAGTAAGAATACTATATATTTTAAATATATTCCTATAAAAAAATAAAAGTATTGCATTTTATCATTTTATTTAAAACCAATTCAACTGTAATACCATCTAGAGGCAAATTATTGTACGATTGCAAAGAAACTGCGAAACAGACATCGTCGACGATGCATTTGATTAACACTTTCAATTCAAGTACTTTAGATGGCGCCCTGTATAATATATATTCTATTGTAAACAATAAAATATTACAATTACAAATGTGTACTTTTATTCGTACTTATATGTATTATAAAATAAAAAAATACAATTTAATAAAATTTAATTTTTACAAAGCTTAATTTATGGGAAAATATATTTTTTTCTTTATTTTATAAATTTTAAATAGGCTCTCCCATTTTTTTGTAATGAACTAAAAAGTTATAGGCTAAACGTCTCTCAGTTACTCATGAAAACCTGGTAGTAAGACCTAAATATATTTCATTGATCAATACCTAGATGTGCAGTAGCATTCGGTCATAGGATGAGGGTCAGCATCCGTTTAAATGATTTAAAGATATACAATAATGAGGTCAGTCAGCCAGTGTGACTATTAACACGACAAGTTGTAGGTTCGATTACCACTTGAGGAAATTAAATGATTCATATTTTCATATGCTGAGTTCCGCCACTCAACACTCCAGAACTCGGCGGAAAGTGGGGAATGAAGTGTCTTTATACTAGGTTCCCTCTGCCTACCCTGCTGTGTACTACAGTGTGAAGCTGATATTTTTTTTTAATTTAAATATATTTATGGCACCAAATTATTGCTATTATTATTTAGAAGAAGGGTAACAAAGGCCGTGTACTATATGTACAAATATGATCCGATTCAAAGGATGCTTTAAATTCAAAATACACAGTATAAGCAAAATACTCAAATTAACTTTAGCCTCGCAACGATGTGTCTAAATAAATTTTAAGTCAATGAATTCTTTTACTTATCTGTAAAAATATATATTTCTAAAATAATTGAAAATAAAAACAAACACCTGTTCAAAACATGCTAATTTATTTATTTTCATAGTAAATTCAAATTTCACAGTCAACCCCCAGAGTATGTTATTGATATTATGATTTTACATACTATTTGTACATCTATGTAGTGCGATAGCTTTTAAGTTACTCTCTAACGGTTATGCGCTCCTAGTATATAAAAATCGTAATATATCTATACCGTTGCATGCAAATATATAATTTTTGTCTTAAAATGAAACATCGGCGTTAAGGTTTCCTTTAAGCAATTGAAATGTTTAATTGTTATAAATTAAATAATATTTATTTATTAGCAATTAAATATATTTTGTTTATATTTTTCAATTGAAGAATATATTTTATTATATTTTACGATGTATGGTTACATTGTGTTAGATTCAAGACATTGTATAAACAAATTAATCATCAATTTTCGATCATCGATTTACTAAATGAAATGTTTTATTAATACACCCAAAAGGTGTGAAAGTTTATGAGGTCGGTCGTGGCGCAGCGGCACAAAGTGTGACTGTAAACCGACTGGTTGTGGGTTCGATCCCCACTCGAAGAGATGAAATATTTACTTAAATTTATATTTCCATTTCTTCGCTCTGGTGTCGAGGCAAAGCGCGGCGTTGAGTTCTGCCACTTAACACGCAATGCCTCCGGAATTCGGCAGAAAGTGGGGAACGGAGTGTCTTTCACTACGTTCCCTCTGCCTACCCTGCATTGTGCGGGATACAGCGTGATAAAGGAGACAGACAAATTTCCCTACAAACAAGAGAAATATATTATTTTTCGCTTGACTCAGACACCCCACAAATTATTTTTTATATTGGTTTTCTTAAAAATAATCGTTGTAAGCAGTTTTAATTGCGAGAACTTACGACCATCGAGAACTCGGGAAGTTCGGGGAATTACCACTACGTTCCCTAAGGATCTAGAATATCAATCTGTACATTTTCGAACAAATATTTCAATAGATAAGACCTACTGTTAACGGTTTTTACTTTAACTGTAATCGTAGTAAGGGTACATCGTAATATTTTTCTCAAGCATAAATAATATACTATTTATTGACTGACTACTTACTATGTATGTACTTACTATGTGCGTGTTATCACATAACACCTTTTTTTGCACATTAAATAATAATTTTGTATCAGAAATTCAATTTGTTTATATTTATTTATACATATAAGTGCACGCACGTGCGACACAAAAACAGGGATTTTAAATAGTAGATATCAGTGTTGATGAATTGTTTTTTGTCTTATTTCTCTTATTGAATGTAACGTGTAAAAAAAACTATTTATTGTAATTTTGTCGAACAACATTGTATGATTGTATGAAAATAAAAATTGTTTAATTTTTTTATTTACAAACCGATAAAAATAGAAAATACACTAAATGATAAGAGAGGCTTATTACAATAATGAAAATTGCAATTAAATCAGTGAAGCCGCTTCTGAGATGAGCGTGACAAACGCAACAACAAACAAACACACCGATAAATATTTAAAACGTAATTAATTGTTTTAGGTTGTACTACGTTATTTAATGCCACCGACAACATTTTTTCTTATTTATCTCACATGTAAAGACACCGATCCATTACGATTTTATTATATGTATAGAAGACATAATTTTGTAAAAAAATTTTTTTAAAAAAAATTAAATGAAATGAAGTGAATATCGTAATATTTCTACATTTATTCATTCATTCATTTATTTATTCTTATTCATTTTTTGATAGCGTGGCGTAGAATAAACAAGTATACTAATAATATATAACTAACTAACTGATTAATAGTTAATCGAATCGCATATATATGTGTGTGTGTGTGTGTGTATGTATGTGCGCGCACTTATAAAGTAAGCTAGTTTCTACTTCTCTCTATTTGCCTCTAAAAAAAGATGTATATTTAATTAATTGTTTTTTTAAATAAAATGCAAACATCATCACACATCACATTTCTAAACTAATACGTATTTTAGTGCTTAGTATTGCCTTACGAGATAGAAATTAAAATGATGGATGATATCATGATATCATCATGAGAGTTATCATCATCAGTAGAAAGAAGTTGCACTGCAGCTGAGATTTTTCGAGTAACGTCGTCCTCAACATCGCTACTACAGTGGGCGGAACACAGCGAGGAGAACCTATAGCCCTTATTAAGGCGGAGAGGTTCTCGAATGGCGGCCACGATCCGGATCATCGTGGAAATCCGTGCTATTTCCAGCATTACGAATTGAGTGACGGAACTCAACACCGCGCTTCCTTTAAGCAGAACGGGGTAACGAAAATGATGCAAGTCATAGTATATCATTACGCCAAGATCCATAGAGATATTCCAAAAACGTCACACTTTCAATCAGATGGTGCTCCACTGCGCCATGACAGCTTACATAGTTAACCAACTCCCTAACGTCTATGCGCTCCTAGTAAGTGTACATCGTAATATTTCTGTTTTATTATTTGATTTTTACGGAATCCTTGTTTGTAATTTCGTCATGTCCGCCCGCTTCTTTCTTATCTGTCCGTCCGTCCGTATGTCACGTCTATTTTATTCAAAAACTATTTATTAGTAACTATTTTTTTTAAGGTACTGTATGCTTGAAATCTATCTATCTTCTTCTCTTCTCCTTTCTTCTTCTTATACACTAGTGTATTTTTTTATAATTCTTTTTTTGTTTATACTTTACTACTATACTGCTTTACTACTACTTCTGCCCCGTAACTTTTGAACTACGAAAATTGGTTTGAACCAAATTCATATAGTTGCTAAAAAGATATGGGATTCGAAGCCGAATTGAGTGCTTCCTCCTATTTAAAGTCAGTTAATACAGTATGGCAAGAATGGTGGTGGTGGTGGTAATATAAATTTTGTTGGCTTCTACGGAACCCTTAATAGGAGTTTGGCTCGCTCATCGAAGGTTTTTATTTTAGCGAATTCATTCAAATATTATAATTGGTTTATTATTATTTATTAATTAGACTTGTTGTAAAATAACGTTCATTGTTTCTCATATAATATGATTATATAAATAAAATGTTTTTTTTTTCTTTTCTTTATTTTGAGTATGATCAAACATAAAAAAAAAAGTCTTCTCACTCACTTCTCTACGCTTATCTGTAAAATTTTGAAATGTGAAATTAAATAAATATATTTTAAAAATTGTAAATTAAAAATAATTTTATTTAAATTTTTATATTTTTTATTTTTTGTGTTCGTCCAGTATCTACTTCCCAACGGCTATGCGCTCCTAGTAACTGTACATTTAATACTTCTATATATCTATCTACAGAGGAAATATACAAATGATTCCACAGCTACTCTTCAATGGCTATGCCCTCCTAGTAACTGTTAGTCGTAATGTTTATATACAGTACCACCAAAAAAAATGAAATATTTTTATGAAAAAAGGCAGGGCAAAAACGAGCGTTTGGGTCACCTGATGGTAAGTGATCACCGCCGCCCACAGCCCCGTGCAACACCAGAGATGCTCCAGATGCGGTGCTGGCTGACGAGGTGGAGATAGACGCGCTTTTTGAAGGTAACCATGTCATATCGACCTGGAAACACTGCCGCGGTAGGTGGAAGGAAGTATTAAAATAATAAGCAATAAAAAATACTAATAATTGCAGCTATTTCCAGCCACTCCAGGACTAGAGACCCGGGACGTAGCCCCCCCTACCCGCTCCCCCTTTTTGTCCGCAATATATATAAATTACAAATAACACAGTAGCTACTCTACTCTCTAATGACTATGCGGTCCTAGTATGTGCACGTCGTAATATTTTCAAGTAGCGTGAAAAAGTTTGCATTTATATTATTTATTTATTTATTTTATTTATTATAATTAAATTTCCTTTTTTTTTTCTTTTATTCAGCAAAATTAAAAAAAAAAAACATTTATAAAAGTATAATCAACTATAAAAGTAAATATTAATTACTCAGCGTTGTAATTGTAGTTTTTGAGTAAATGGTCAAAATGTCTCCCATAGAGTTAGGCTGTGGAACGTTTTGAAATTAACGATCACATATTGAACTTTGACTACCTACCTACCGACCTACGTCGAACCCACAACCAGTCGGTTTTACAGTCACACTTTGTGCCCCTGCGCCATGACTGGCCTCATTGTTTTAATATTTACAAGGTAATGTACTCCCAGCTTGTACTGGAAGGTGCTACAGGTGCGTTGCCGGCCTTTAAGAGTGGTTGGGCGCCGGGGCCCGGCATTGCCTGATGCGAAACGCAGTGGCATAAAGCCACTACTTCACGCCGGTTTTAAATGCCGGGGGTGGTAATGATCCGGTCGAGTCTGCCCATGCGTGTTGCCATTGCTGGCGACGTGACTCTACCACACGTACTTTAGTCGCCTCTTACGACACCACCAGTACCAGGATGATCCTATTCTAGGCCGGGATCACACGGCACAAAGGTTGATATTTAGTTTGGTGTCTAGCGGTAAAAAAATTGCCAAGTCAAATTTAGAGCTTGAATTTTATCCCGAGTGAAAACGGCGCCCATATTAATCTCCCATTATTTTGTCTTAACTTGGTTCTCATTTCACATTTATATTTTGATATCATTTTTTTAAGAACTTAATACTATTAATTATTAATATTTTGTTATTTTTAAATCCGTTTTATTTACCTACATTCTTTAATCTAACATGAATGAATGAGTCTGTCACAAAAATGGCGGTTTTAAGCGTAAATATATCAATAACAGTTTAAGGTAACAAAAATAAAAACAAATAAATAAAAAAGAAACACACAGTATCAATTTTATTTTTAGGGTTTTAACAAATGAAAATTAATTGATTTACGGTATAGTTTCCACCTTTTTTTACATAATATCGATACATTAATATTCTAATAGCTACCTACCTAACCATTATACTCTCCTAGTAAGCGCCCATCCTAATATTTCTATCATATAATTTGCATTATGTTATGTTAGTGTTAGGCCGGATCCATACTTTATACATATAAATCTTCGTCTGTTAAATATTATTTAATATATGAAAAAGAATTTCTTACTATCGTTGCGGTCGTTGTTCTGAACAAAACGTCAAACAAATTATTTTCTGGTTTCCTTAAAATCAATTAAAAACAAATGTCACCGCCAGCCCCTGACCTATTTACTACCTTTTATTCATTTTACTAAACAAACACAAACAGTATAACCGCTACCCTCTAACGGCTATGCGCTCCTAGTAAGTTGTACAGAGTAATATTTCTATATTTTATACGTAGATAGAAGATGCATGCAGAAATAAAACCTTATTTATTTTTATGTTAGCTAAGTAAATAACTCCATTTTAATGATTTATTATGAAAATGAGGTGGTTATTAGGTTGAATCCATTAATCTCAGGAACTATGAGGTCCGAATTAAAAATATATATTTTTTTGTTAAAAGTAGTCCATTTATTGATGAAGGTTTATTAAATAAATCGCTTTATTTGTTTCTTATTTATTTCTATTTGTCTATATGTGTGAGCTCCGCATGCAAAAGCAAGTTCTTACAAATAATATATATATAATATATATATAGAAGGCATAAACCGTAATTGTGAACAGATTTGAATCTGTGCCTATCTCAGTTTGCCTTATTTTGCCTATTTTTTTACTTTATTGTAATTTTTGTTGTATAAGGTCAGTGAACAAAGATAATTAATGTTTAATTTTGGAATTATCAATATTACTAAAAAAAACAGCTTCACGCTGTATCCCGCACGCAGCAGGGTAGGCAGAGGGAACCGTGTTAAGACACTCCGTTCCCCACTTTCTGCCGAATTCTGGAGGCATTGCGTGTTAAGTGGCAGAACTCAACGCCGCGCTTTGCCTCGACACCAGAGCGAAGAAATGGAAACATAAATTTAAGTAAATATTTCATCTCCTCGAGTGGGGATCAAACCCACATCCAGTCGATTTTTACAGTCACACTTCATGCCGCTGCGCCACGACTGGCATCAATTACTATATATATATTATATATCAGCTATAAAAAATACATAGCTTCGTCGTTTTTCCTTACATACGAAACATGCAACGTGTGAGAAAGACGAAGTTAATAAAACTTAAACTTCAATTTATAAGCATATTTCATTTCGTCGAGTAAGAATCGGAACTACAATCTGTCGTTTACACGACTGGCTCATAAGATAAGAATATACAAGAATTCTTAACACTACATACCACTATAAATTTTCTCTATATTATGATTTCCATATTTTACACAGTCTTGCAACCAGTTTCATCAAATCTCGTATACATCGACCACACAGTCAGTGCTGCACCACCCCTGGGTGGCATCCAAGCAGACCGGCTCTATCGAGTACAGTTTACTTAGAATTATGACATGCCAGCTCTTCAAACTATTTCAATTAATTAGCCGTCCAACCGCTTGCCCTTTGACGGTAGCCATTTAAACCATTATATCCCATAACGACGTCTCTAATAACCGGATAGGATTAGAAATCGAAATTTTTATGTTATAATAACGTCTACATCTAACAAAGTGGCTTTTGACTGCGGAAGACTTCATATATTTTTATTATAATATTATTATTATAAATTGATAATATTATTAGCAATTGTTTATTTATAATGTGTATATTTTTTAAGTTCAAGCTGTATCGTACACATTGCAGAGTCAGACGCAACCCTAGTTTAAGATACTCTATTCCCATTAAGACACTTCCGTTCCTCACTTTCCGCCAAATTCTGGAGGAATTGAGTGTTGTGTAGCGGAATTTAACGCCGCGCTTTGCCTCGCCTCCAGAGCGAGGAAATGACAATACTAAAATATATTTCATTTCGTCGAGTGGGAATCGAAATCAAAATCTGTCGTTTACACAGTCACACGTTTGCGTCACTGGCCACGATAAAATATAAATTACAAGTACCCTTTAACCTCAATACATTTAGTACATCGTAATATTAACTTTTCATAGTGAAATTTCCTGTTAAAGTAATTTTTCTCCTTTCGTAAAGAATGTACAGTCATTTGTAAAACGGCGTAGGACGCCGGGTGGTCCGTGAAAAATGTTTGTGCTTCTTAAAAAATTCACACTAAAACAAAAACCATAATAAACTAGTGTTCTGAAATTCACGAAATTATTCATGTTTTTATATATATTTGTAAATATTACAATTAAAATGAAAATTTAAGCACCATTTCTATAAGAATTTTAGATAGTTTTGGAAATTAAAAAATATAATTTAAGACACTTACATTAACACACTTCCATCCCGCACTCTCCAGAAGAAATAAAAAAGTAGAACCTAGTGGCATTGCGTGTTGAATGGCGGAGCTCAACGAAGCTCTTTGCCTTGTTACCAGAGCGAAGAAATAGAAGAAAATAATGCGAAGAGCAAAGAAAATAATTAGAATTTAATTTAATTTAATTTAATCAATTTTATTTAATTTAATCATATCGTACCCCTGCACCAGGCCTGGCCTCTACATACATGAATAACACAATAAAACAAAATAAAATACTAAACCATAACCTAACCAAAAATTTAAAAATATCTAACCAATCTACTACCCAATTAAGCGAAGACCAAACAAAAATATGAATGAATTATAAATAGCAAATAATCTCTTAAGCATCAGTTCAGTTCAGTTCTTCATTTATGGCGCTTCAGTATAATATCTAAAATGTATGAAAATTGACACAACGGTCAACATCATCTGTCGGTTGTGGTGAGTCATTCCGTGACCAATCTGCCCCCGCACTCGTAAGCTAAGTCGTTTTGAATCTATGATAAAGTATTTGTTATAATGATGTACCGTAAATTACAATTTCAATCTAGATAAAATGCCAAAAGTGACTATTACGATATTATACGATATATATTCATATATGTATATATTTTTTAATTCCACACTATCTCTAGAAGAGAGCCAAAGAGAACGGAGTGCTGACGTTTGCCAGAAATCACATGTTGATGATCGACCACAATTATTCTTTTTTTGCATTCTTCGTCCTCTTAACCCACGTTTCACTGCAGAATAGTAGCGTCGATACCAATAATATACTGTTACGACCAAAAGTGCAGCTGTGCTGACGTTTCGCCTTCTGAACAATGCAGCTAAAGCCAGTTCAACTTTGTTACTGGCACCTGCTCTTTTTCTAATATCTTACACTCTTTCACTTCATTCGCTTGTTTTAATATCTTAAGACGTCCTTGACATGCTTAATGAAGCTAAGTATACTGGCGCATATCAATAATATTCTTGTTATCCCCAGCTTGAAGCAAAACAAAAGTACGCCTTGTATTCTACCGCAAATCAGTTCAATCTTTAAGCCTTCGCTTGCTTTTAGTCACACAAACAACATTCAGATCTCTGTTATATATCACATCTAATAATTCACACATGTTCTATACCATCCCATCCACCATCTCTAACATCGTCCTCCATTTCCCGCCGTTCCGGACATGGCATGTTGGGTGGTGGTCCCCAACATTCGTCACCACTTGATACGCCAGCGGGGAGACACTGAACACGAAAACGGGCTGGCAGGGGTCGCTACAGGCTAGCCTTCCACTGTGGATCCCAATAACATATTAATTTTGTTATTTTTATGATTGAACTGTATATTTACCTACATAAGAATTAATACCAAATACAGAAAGGACGTTAACAATAACCAGATAAGTTTAAGTAAAATATATTAAAATGATGTTAATCTTCAGATGATAAGACATATATAATGCTATTTTATAGTTTTTTTGAAAGACAATATTTTCGCACAGCCGGAGCATTAAATGAAAGCGTTCAGAAAGCTCATTTTCGGTGAGCTTTACGTAATACGATGAAATTCAGATTTTTTTTATAGGAGAAATACGCCTTATTTATCCCAGGATCCTCAAGTATATATATTAATAATTTTTGTATTTCTTTACAATTGGTTAAGCCGTTTGGACGTGGCGTCACAGACACACAGAGATATTTTCGCATTTATAGTATTAGAATAAGTGGATACTTGACTTTTTTATTTTTTATTTTCCACATTTACCCGAGCTTCACTATACCTTATGCACTACGTTAACAGTGGTATTTATAAGTAACTACAAAATACATAGATTTTGTGGAGGTCGTAATCGAAAATAATATATTTACTTATTTAGAAAACGTATAAAAATTTGAACGTAGCGGGACTCGAACCCGCGCCTTTTTCAAATTTTTATACGTTTTCTAAATAAGTATTTTTCTTTCCTAAGTATGGATTAACACTTTAAATATGTTAAAAATAATGTAGTTGTTCAGATTGCAACTACTAAAATCTTTTGAATGGATTGTACGATTTTAATAATTTAAGGAATAAACTGAAGGTATTAAGACAGTCTCAGTTTAATAACCGAGACTGTACTGAATAAAGATTCATATAAAGGTATGGATAACGTGCTCTGATTCTAGTCGGCATTTCCATCTAATATTAAACTGTAAAAAAAGTATTTGTATCGTCAAATCTACAATAGTTACACATATCTCATAGTTATATTTTTACATTATTGAAATTTTAGTAGTGATACTTATTTTTTTCTAGAAATATATATATCCTATGTTATTCTAAGATAATGTAGCATTCTAATGATGAAAGAATTTATAAAATCGATTCAGTACTTTTTATGTTTATTCACTACAAACATACAAATCTTTCTTCCTTTCATAATACTATAAATATAAGTTTATATTTAATATATCATTTATAACCTAGACAAGGCAAATTGTTAACAACGATCGTTAAAGTGTTGTGAAAGTTAGATATAACAACAACAATATTTTTTTAATTGTAAATAAATTATCCAAATGACATAATAACAGCAATAGCATAATTTACAAGTGAAATTCAATACTAATATAGGCAGTAGCTACTACGACCGTATAATAGTCAAACGCTATGAAATAAAAATTTTATGTATAGTTAAATAACACGTAGGTATCATTAAAACAATAATATTAAATTTATTTTAACAGTATAATTTTGATATTCTGTTACATATGTATGTATCTTTTGACATTTTAGGGTCGTCGCATCCAGCGCTAGGAGAATGAAACATTTTCATTTTCTTATACTAAATAGAAGGAGGCAAAGCGCGGCGTTGAGTTTCATTACTCGACTCGCAATGTTTCGAAAATTCGGCGGGAAGTGACTTATCCCTACTAGGCATCCTTGGGCTATCCATATACTAATGTCTTTCGCAACGATTTTTGTTAGCAAAGATGGTTTTATATATGTATGTACATAAATAAATGTAGATATTCATACACATAAGCTTGTGTGCTCATTTGAATTTCAGTAAGAGTAATTTTTCATTTTATCCAATAACATCAGATTTATATGTAATGATATCTGGATGAAATCACCATTTATCATACGTAAAATCGTTCACAGGTAAAAACGTGTATGCTCATCTCGCAGGACGTCGTGAGTGCCGTCACGCAGTTCCAGCCGGGGGCCCTCTGATTTACCGTAACACAAAAAATACTAAGATAAGCCGACTTTCTAATACACACGGCCCTTCCTCCCTTGTTTATAATAAATCTTTAAGAGTCCTCTTCTTAAACGCAGCGCTTCTCAATCTAATGTAAATAAAATTATTATCGTACGTAAATTTATAAGTAATACGTACTACGTTTTTCTGGCTTTAGCTTTTATTGTATTGAATTATTGAAATACGCCTATCATCGACATGTATCGTGGAGTTCATTCACTGCATTCTCGGAGTTTTAACGGTGCCTCCACTTATTATGAGAGATAATATTCAAAGTGAGATAAAAAATTGAAAGTACGTACTTGTTGGGAATGAAATGCTTTAATAATTGTAGGCTAAACACTGGCAAAATATTATATGAATTTTCAAGCATTGACACGAAGAAGAAGAAGAAGATTGAAATGTGTTACCTTTTTTATTTGTTATTTATATTTATTGTTGCTGTTCAGTAATAAGTTAATTGATTATTATTAATAAAGCAAATATATTTGTATTATTTTATTATACTATTATAATAAAACAATATAATTTTAGATATAAGAATATTTTTAAAAAGAAATAACCTAAGGACTTGACAAGTAAAAGTTTGGAGAACAGTGTCTGACATTTTAATGTGGCCTAATAATCAGAAAGAGTAAAAAACCGTGGAGTATATCGGTGGGCTTCAGCACGCCTCTAGATTGATGCTCCTCGGTGCCTCTTACTCGGCCCTCGCGACTTTAGCCTGTCTGTAGTTCCTTTGGATACATGTAAAATCTGTATATAATATATAAAAAGACCTGTAAGAAGAATATTGACAGTATATACCTACTATTAAATAATTGAAATCAGAGATAATAATAAGGTTGATATAAATAAATATAAATTATATACTGTTACTTTTTTTGACGAAAAGTTACGAAAAAATGTCAAGCATGAAATTGATATGTATAATAAATACAAACAATATAAACAATTGCTAGATTATTATCATAAAAAAATTGAGTAAATCGAACCTACAACCGTTAACATAGTAGACCAAAAAAAAACGAATTCCTCTAAAAAATTATTAACCATAATTCTATACTCTCGACGGGGACGTATACTAATACGGAACCTACAATTATTAAAGCATTTCATTCCCAACAAGTACGTACTTTCAATTTTTTATCTCACTTTGAATATTATCTCTCATAATAAGTGGAGGCACCGTTAAAACTCCGAGAATGCAGTGAATGAACTCCACGATACATATCGATGATAGGTGTATACGTTATTTGTTTGTTTCTTACTTCCTCACCCTCGCCTTTTAATTTTCGATTTAAATAATAAATGTGGCTGTGTTACATTTTGTATATAAATTAGATTTTTAGTTTTGTGAATGTTAAATACAATTCAAGGTTAACGTAAAAAGGAAGTAAATGAAATCATTAGATTCTCCGTAATCTCTAAACGAATAATAATGTACGAAATATACGCATTAATATAACGGAATATTTATATTATATTTAATATACATCAACAAATGTTTCAAACAATAAAACATTATACAATACAATGTAAAATACTGAAAAAAATTAAATATTACACATTTTTATAGATATTGAATAATTTTTGGTTGCATTAATAAATCACTTTCGCTAAGCATTTCCCTCATCGCGAGTTTCACTGCGGGCAAGCAGGAAACGCCTGCGCACGCAACGCTTGTATACTTACTTGTATACTTGCTGTACTAGTTCTGTATTTGGATGTATGTATATATCCATTCAGATTCACGCTGTATCCCGCATGTACCAGGGTAAATAGAGGTGTGAAGTGTAGTGCTAAGACAGTTCGCTCCCCATTTTCCGCAATCTAAAGGCATTGCGTGTTGAGTGGCGGAAATCAATGCTGTGATTTGCACATTGTTTTGTATTGGTTGATGACAATTGGTTTTAAGTAAACATATACACAGGAGACGCCTGGCCTATACTGAGACGCCAGTCGTGGCGCAGCGGCACAAAGTGTAACTGCGAAACCAACTGGTTGTGGGTTCGATCCCCACTCGAGGAGATGAAATATTAACTTAAATTTATATTTCCATTTCTTGGCTCTGCTGTCGAGGCCTATGCGCGGCGTTGAGTTCTGCCACTCAACACACGATACCTCCAGAATTCGGCAGAAAGTGGGGAACGGAGTGTCTTAACACAAGATTCCCTCTACCTACCTTGCTGTGTGCGGGATACAGCGTGAAGCTGATTTATTTTTTATTTATTTTTATTTATATTTCCATTTCTTGGCTCTGGTGTCGAGGCAAAGCGCGGCGTAGAGTTCTGCCACTCAACACGCAATGCCTCCAGAATTTGGCAGAAAGTGAGGAACGGAGCGTCTTACACAGGAGAAGGTGTATAGGATCGATATTATTATTGATCTGATTATTAAACTTTCAAATCCTATCTAACGATATTAAAAAATCTTGCAGGAATTTTAGTCGTGTTTCTATGTAGTAGCAAAATAAAACGAAGAAATAGGAAGGATAAGTAGGTGCCTGCATTATATAAATATGTATAAAAAATGTGAAATTACCGTTTATTTTTGACAACTTTCAATTCAATTATCCACTTACACAAAACTAAATTAAGTAAAAATAGCTTTACGTGTTTTATCACTAATAAATATAAAACGTAGTGCCGTACCAGATCAGGAAAATGAAAATAATTAATTTCAAATTAAAATCGAACCCCCAACCACTGTGTTTGCAGACCAACGCTGCTTTGCACACGATAAAAGTCACATGACTCTGCATATTCCGCTTATTAGTAATAACGTAACAACATTTCAACTATAAACACAAACATGTCAACGTATCGATGAAGAATGTTTATTATGTAAAAAAATATTGCAATAAGAACTGGTTGAAATAGACTTTTTCGAGTCAATTAGTCATTATTGACTGAATACTAATAATATAAACCTCTTCGATAAATAGTAATTGAGAGGTTATTTTGTTTCTTTGCATTTAATTATAAAGAAGAAGGCAGTATTTAATTTATTTTTATATATATATTTTTGTAATAAATTATAAATTATTATTAATAATTATTAAGTAATATTACTAATTATTATTAATTTAAAAAAACAGCTTCACGCTGTATCCCACACACAGCAAGGTAGTTGGGAACGGCGTGTCTTAACACAGAGTGAACCTAGTGTTAGGACACGCCGTTCCCCATTTTCATCATTTATTATTATATTATTAGATATGTTCAGGCCGTCGTGGTGCAGGGGCACAAGCATGCGACTGTAAACGCTACGACCTGATGGCCTGTGGATTCGATTCCCACTAGAGGGAATGAGTTATTTAATATTTCCATTCACAAAAACGAGGGTTCTAGTAACGAGGCAAAACGGAGCATTGAGTGCCGCTCAAGAGTTCGGCAGAGGGTGGGAAACGAAAGTGACTTAATGGGAACGGAATGTCTTAACCCTAGCTTCGCAGGTTCCCTTTGCCTATCCTCTTATGAGTGAGATATAGCGTGAAACTTAAAACCACCATTTGACATGATAACTGTGGGTTCACCCCCATTCACTGTGGGAATCAGCGCCACGCTGAATCCCGCACATAGCAGAGTAGGCAGAGGGACACCAGTGTTATGACATTCCGTTCTTAATCATCCGTCGAAATCTGAAGGCATTGCGTGTTGAGTGATAGAACCACACGCCGCACTTTACGTCGTCACCAGAGCGATGAAATCATAATATTAATTTAAATAACTGTTTCATTTCTTCGAGTGAACATCGAACCCACAACTAGTCGTGTTTACAATCACACACATGTGCTCCTGCGCCACGACTGGCATCCATTTTTTAAATTTAAATTATTTTATTTGAGTTCCGCCATTCAACAGGTTATTTTTCAACAATAAACAAACGAAATAGTTTTTTTAAAAAGCGACAAATTATTGTTTTATTTCTAGTGTTTGATGTAATTTTTGTTTTGACTCGTTTGGCTCGTTTCTTAATATAAATTAAGAATATTTTCGAATTTAAATGAAACAAGCTTAGGTTCAAGATACGTTTATTTCTCATAGAAAAGTGAAGTCCAGTATCTAAATAATAGAACTATTAAATATATGATGATAAAATGTTAGTAGGCCTTTAGGTCCTTATGCGTTTTTGTTGTTTGGTTTAGGTTTAGATTTATAGTGTAAATATATGAAGCTTTTGCCCGTAATATAGATACTGATTCGTCTTTCACGTAGTTCACGTAGTAAGTAATGTTAAAAAAGTATCAAGAACTTTGGTTAATAACTAAAAATCTCTCCGCTAAACCACTGTGTCTACAATGTTATTATTAAGGAAATACTAAATATACTGCCATAATAAAACTTCCATACGATAAAGAGGCTTATCGTTAGAAAGCAGGAAGGTTGATGTAATATAGTAAATTATCCACGCACAATCAAATATACTGTAGTACCCGCTGAGATACAAATTACTGATGCAGCCTCAGGTTACTGTTCTTGTAACTTTTGACAATATATACATTCAGGTTTTGAATTTTTTTTTAGTTTACACTTTATGCATGGGCGTAGGAAGAGGATGGTCGGTTGGATCGTGCCCACTCCAGAATATTCTGAGGCCACCATCAAAAAAAATCCTAAGATTTAAAAACAACATTTACACGAACATACCTTTGTAGAGCTAAGTCGAGGCGTCACTTAAAAAAATATCGCTATATACGCCCATGGCTGTATTCTGCATACAACAGGCCGCCACTCAAACTCAACGTCTATACTACATAGAGGTTGAGTTTGAGCGGAACTCAACGCCGCGCTTACATTGTTATCGCAACGGAAAGATGACATTTCTAGTCAGATGTTGCGCCGCTGGGCAAAGATTGCCTTAAATAGTTTTTATTTTATTTTTATTTCAAACCAGCGCTTTCACGTTCTCGCGAAAGTTATAAGTTCGATATCGAATCGGAGGAATGAATTATTTAATTTCTGATAGACAAAGTCCGGGTTCTTCATGCCTACTTTGCTATATGGGGAAATAAAGTTTCATGGTGTAAAGGTACACTCATCATCTTTTTAGATTTCCTTGATTAGCCATTCAAAGAAAAAGTGAAAAGATCTATCTTTTAGTTTTGTTTCATTAAAGGTATAATAAATTTCGGTCTATTTTCATTTGTCGTATGATAAAATTATTAAAAATCTTAATTATGTATAAGTATTGAGGCCAGTCGTAGCGCAGCGGCACGAAGTGTGACTGCAAAACCGACTGGTTGTGGGTTCGATCCCCACTCGAAGAGACGAAATATTTACTTAAATTTATATTTTCATTTCTTCGCTATGGTGCCGAGGCAAAGCGCGGCGTTGAGTTCTGCCACTCACCACGCAATGCCTCCAGAATTCGGCAGAAAGTGGGGAACGGAGTGTCTAAAACACTAGGTTCCCTCTGCCTACCCTGCGGTTTAATTTTAATTTAATTACGTATAATTCTATACGTAGTACATGACTGTCGCAGAATATATAAATATAATTATTATACAATAAAATATTATCACTTAAGTTTAGTTTTTAAATTTATTTTATATTCATCTTATTACCTTATTTATTATAATAACGTTTTTACGCTAAAAATGTAGCCCTTATGTAACTCATGAAAATTAAGAAATGACAAATTCGATTTAGTGTTTTTTTTTTAAATTTAATAATATAATTAATTAATTCTCCCAAATATTATTTATACGTAATATAATTAATTATCCTTAATAAAATCGAACCCACAACCGTCTGCTACGACTCCAATAAACTATAATAATAAGCAGATGCGTATTTAAAACGCGATTACAAAAAGAATTAGAAAAATATTGTATTAAGCAATTTTCTAATTAACACATTGTTTCTATTCATGAATAATCTTTTTATTAAAGAATAAGTCACGTTTTTTATTCACATTGTCATTTGTATAGTCGCTAATAATGTTAATTAAAATATTGACTGTATTAATAAATAAAATTTCTTTTATAATTTTAAAAGAAAAACGATATAATATCTATTTTGTTTAGGCATTTATAATTTGCATGTCAATTATAGTACTTCTTCAAAAAAGAAACGTCTTGCCCTCTTTACTTTTCTTTTTTTTTCCAAGTTCCAAGCTTGAGGTCAATGTGTGTCACTCACTACGTAGTTGCCTGTGAGGAAACAACGGCGGTCAGGGCGTTTCCTGCGGGATGATTGCTTACGGGGATGGGAATTATTTATAGCTAGCTTCAACCTACATCTTCAGTCCCTAGATCAAATACTTACTAACTTAACTTCACGCTTTATCCCTAGCGGGGTAGCCAGAGAGAACGGAGCGCCAAACACTACGGTCCTCTTTCGCCTCGCCACTGTACGCAACCTCTTCATACATAACCTCCAGTGGGTCCTCGTGCTTTTTACGTGACCTTCCTCCAGTATCTTTGATACTGTGTTTTCGAAGGTCAACCGAGGTCTCCCCTTATATCTCATCTAGATCAAATGCAGGCCCTAAGGACCTTCACTGAGTTGGACTATCTGACACAAAACTATTTTATCAAATCTAACCAGTAGTTGCTGATACAAGTGCTTCAAACAAATTGTTCAGAATATCATAATATAGTACTCACATATTAGTATTGATATACTAAGATGTACATATTAAAATTATAGATAGGTATAGGCTAGTCGAGGCGTAAGCTGACCGTAACCGCGACAGCTTATGGGTTTGGTTCCCATTCGAGGAAATATACTTTTTTTTCTCTAGTATTAAGGCCCAGCGCGGCGTTGACTGCAGCCGGCAGGACTCTGCGGAAAGTGGGGAGTGAAATGTCTTAACACTAGGCTCCCTGTGCCTACCCTGCTACATTTGTCATACAGCATGAAGCTGAAAACAATATACTAATATTTACTTTTGATTGTCTTCTGTCAATTAAAAATTAGATCAAATGGATCAGAGCTTACAGTATTTTTTAAGACGTTAAAAAATCAAATTCCATTGAAAAGATTTACACAACTAAATCTAAGGGCAATCGACTCTAAGAATGCATTCTTACAATATTTGTTTATGTTATTACATTTGCGATATTAAATGCAATCAAAATAATTTTTGTTTCCACTTCGATGAGAATGTACGATTTTTTGTTCTTGTCTAATTGGTATTTTATTAAGGAACTCTTAATTATAAATGTTAAATTTTAATCTTGTATAACTCTGAATCTTATTTTTCGCTTGACAGCCTTTACCTAAACGGTTTTCCTCGCTTCATTAAGCATTTCCGCCGGATCCGTCGGTGGTTATGTAATATTAATAGGAAATATCGTATATTGTATAAGCAAATAAGAATGTATTAGTACATTTTTCTATTGTAATATAACGTATATATATTGGGAGAAAATAAATGTAAGTCTATTTTCTGCGTGTTCGATAACTGAAGACAGTGCCGTACTTTTACATCTGTATCGATGCCTACTTCTTTGTTACCTCTGATAAGACTCAGTGTGGCGTTGAGTTCTCCAGTCATGCCGAAATGTCTCGAACTCCGGTGGAAAGGAGAACAGACCTTCGGGTATATGTGAGAAACAGGGTGAAGACAAATTATTTAATATATGATAAGTTAAACTTTTTTATAAACGTTTGTTCAAATACAGCTTAAAAAAATAATAACGCTAACCTCCAAGCCTACTGGTCGAAATATTTCAAATATAGTTATAACTCACCGGTCTCCCTCGAACAGTGATAAAGATTTCACAAACACAATGTGATATATAAAATATATTTCATATTTTAAGATATAAAATAGAAGAATTATATCAGCCATGAAATAAGATACTAAAGCGAGACAATTATTATAATATTTTACAAAATTCTATAGAAGCTATCAGATTAGACCTACGTAAATACAGCTTATGAATGTAGCCATACGACTGTATAGTAAAAGTATACACCCCAATTAATTTATAATTTCTTATTCACAAAATTATCATAAATAATGATTAAATAAAGCTGTAACACTATGATACCCGCCATGCGTGCCGGTTTCCTTTATACAAATACTTTATTGCTATTATTATATTGTAAGCGTCATGGTTGTCAACGTGTCTTTTCAATATTTATTTGTTTTTTTATTTATGCTTTCTATTGTCTTTGGAAGCAGTTGACGTTTATTGTGGTGCAAAAGTGTATTATTGTTAATTCAAATGTAATTTTAGAAAATATTTTGTTTTCACGAATTGTATATGTGACCAGACGAGAGTGATAAAATCAGCTTCACGCTGTATCACACCGTTCCCCACTTTCTGCCGAGTTCTGGAGGCATTACGTGTTGAGTGGCGAAACGCCGCGCTTTGTCTCTACACCAGAGCGAAGAAATGAAAAGATGAAAGCAAATAAATATTTCATTTCCTCGAGTGGGGATCGAACCCACAACCAGTCGATTTTGCGATCACATTTTGTGCCCCTGCGCTACGACTGGCCGGAGGAGACGGGAGAGGACTTGTGACCCAAAAGTAAGCCCAACACTCACCTACACTATCAGATCTCCTCGCTTAACCATAATCGTAAAATTAAAAACCATAGAAAATACATTACATCATCCTATTTCCTGTGCAAAATAAAATAAATCAGCTTCACGCTGTATCCCGCGCACTGCAGGGTAGGCAGAAAGAACGTAGTGGAAGACACTCCGTTCCCCACTTTCTGCCGAATTCCGGAGGCATTGCGTGTTAAGTGGCAGAACTCAACGCCGCTCAATTATTCCTGTGCAAAATTTGTAAAACTTATTTATCTTGCAAAGTTCTAGAGCTCGCTTTACTATTTCACCTTTTCTCTTCTTTCCACCCGCTTTGGAATAATAATAAATAAAACAAACAAATGAACACTAGAAAATTAATTTATTATTAGAAACTTTTCGTCAACCCTACAGACGAGTACAGTGTAACGCGGATACGAGACGTCGCGTGAGTTGTTTCTCAGCACTGATCGCGTCCATCTTTTTAACCCAACTCCTAATCAGGAGTCGACAGAACGTATGATTTATTGTCGGCTACATCTCTCTCTACTTTCTGTAATTTGTGTAATATTATATTGTTATTACGTATGTAGAAACATACGTACTTTATTGTGTTATGTTACAGGTTAAAGTTGTTTATTAAATTCGTGTTAAAATAGTATTATTAACATAAATTAAATAAACTGAGGCTAATTCTGGCGCAGAGGCTTAGCGTGTAATTGTAAACCTAACAGGTTGCGGGTTCGCTTCGCACTCGAGGAAATTAAACATTTAATGCTTTAATTTCTTCGCTGGGGTATGGAGGCAAAGCACAGCGTTGATTTTCGCCTCTAGAATTCAGTGGAAAGCGGAGAGTGGAGTGTCTTAACACTCAGATCCCTCTGACTACCCTGCTACCTGCTATATGCAGCGTTAAGATGAAAATAATAATATATGTTTTTTCACGACTGGCCTTACAGTTTTTATAATTGCATAATTCACTGATCTCTTTGCGATACTGAAGTAGTTCAGAAAAATCACACAGTCACAGTAAAAAATGTAATTGCAAGTAGGTATGAAAGTAAAATATATATATTTTTAAATTGTTTGTATAAAATTATTAAAAAAAAATGTTTTTATAATAACTTCAATATGATTTCTGTTTATACTAATATTAAATTAAATGTACATTACTGATATAATATAACAAGGAATATAAAAGTTAAATGTAAACGGACGGTACTCTTACTTGCATTTTTATCAAAACATTTTGGTATGATTGTTTAGAAAGCCAACTGACTATAAGCGCGGCGATTGTGTGTTCGATTCCTATTTAAGGGAATGAACAATTTTCATTTCCTCGCTCTGGTAACAATACAAAGCACGGTGTTGAAATCCGCCAATCTCAATACGAAACGTCTCGAAAATTGAGCGGAAAATGAGAAACGAAGTGTCTTAACTCTAGACTTTCTCTGACTGGTATTTTATACTCAGAATAAATCACAAAATCGAACAAAAAAGATATGCATCATTTCGGACTATGATAGGTAGCGATTACATAATATCAGTATAGTATCGTGTCGACAGTGCAATAAACTTTTGTTTTTACTGGTATTGCTCACTCTACGAGTACGTATTATTATAGATTTGCTACAAATTATACTAATTATAGATAATTGTGTAAAGCTATATGGTCTTTTGGGGACTATTCATAGTTTACAGGGAAAGCACCTAGAAAATTTACTTCGTTATAAGCACATTCTGCGCTCTAAGGGGCAAACTGTATTGGGCAAAACCAAATTACAAATTATGTTCTAGCTAATCAGGGAAATCTCTATGTTTTTTAAAAGCTTTAATAAGTTTTATATAGCTGCTCCAAATAGTAATAATTACTAATAATTACTGCATTTAGATATATCCAAATACGTCAGAACATTGTATAATGATACAAATTTAAGCGTTGATATATATTTTAAAAAATCGAGCTGTTTCTTATTACTGTACTATTATTTTAAGATACATAATAAAAAGAGTATTCCTCAAAAATATATTTACTTTCGCAAATGCAAACCAAATTTTTAGGGGTTGCTTTACGATCAAGCCGCATTGTAGTCTTTCAGGCGTGAAAATGAATGTTATAAATAAACACGCGCCTCGCGGCCTATTATCATACGAGCCCGGACTCCTGTGTGGTTTTGTCTTTAGAAAAGAAAGAAAAAACTTAAATAATATTACAAAAGTTAAAAAAAAACGTTTAATAATATTATAAAAAAAATTGAAAATCGCCAACCGCCGAGCACCAGACGGCGATGGATTGGTTGAAATTGGTCGGTATTTCTGGATATTTTTTGGCGTTTTCGTGTCGTCAGTGTTTAGTGAAAATTTTAAAGGACTTTTCAGTGTCGAGAATAGTGAATGTGAAGTGCTTTTGCAGTTAATCAGATTATCTCTAATTTATCAGATTATACTTTTGAACTATTTCGTTAATTGGATGTACTTAGTGATTTAATAAAACAATTTAATTGTTATTTAATAAATTTAATTAATTAACTTATAGTTAATAAATTTAATATAAAATCATTTTCTTAAAAAAATACATAATTTTATGCCATTAATCTTGAGTTAAATTATAAAAATTGTAACAGTTGTTTTCATTTTTACAGTTCACTCTTCTTGTAGCTGTTGCTTCTATCTCTGTAAAGGCAGATGGACCTAAGTAAGTTTTTTTTTATATTACTAGTTAATTCAAATTAAAGCGAAAACAGTGAATTGTTTATTTTTGCTTAGCGATTACAAGAAAATATAAAGACGCAGCGATATATAAACACATTTAATATTTGCTAAGCGATTATTTCTTTAAATGAGATGATTTCATAAAAAATATATCTTAAAAAGTTAATTATCTTTTGCAATATAAAAAAAAAAAGGAAGATGAAAATAATAAAAATGAATATTAATAAAAAATATTTTGATTAAAAGTTATGTATGATATGTGACGTGTGAAGAATAAACAGTGCAGCGACGCTGAGAGGGAAAGCAACCCGAGTCACGCACACCGTTGACTGTAGGCGGAACCACGAGAAACAGGCGAAACTTGCATGCGAAAGTCATTACTATCGTTACATATGATTTCCTTGAGTTTTAATTAGTGTATTAATGAAAAAAAAGAGACTACCATTACTTTACCACTTTTACATTGTTACAGAAAAAAGATCCGCATACATCTACCACAGAAAGTGAAGCATATTCACCACCATAAGAAAATTTATATAACGAACCACCCAGCGCCTCAGTATGCTCCAGCGTACATGCCGAGTGCGGAGGGCACGGTGGCCGTACCCACGAGCGTCGCGTTACCAGCGAACATCCTGCCCATTAACCCTGTAGATCTATACGATGACAATCCATCACGACTGCCAACCATTGCTCCTGCAGCTTCACAAATTTTGCCTTTGTATCACGCGCGGGGTTACTATGGACCGACACCGTCTTACATAGATGACACTGAAGATGAAGAATCTGAAAATGTAGACTATGTGCCTCAGTCATATCCTGCCCATGCTCCGTCTCACCAATCGAAGCGATTAAAAATTATTAAAGTAAATGAACCACTACGAAAAAAAGTTGTAAGAAAAGTAAAACCGAAACGAGTAGTATTACGTAATACACCACTTCCTGCACCGAATGCGGATGGTGAACATCCTGTGTCAACCTTCCATGAACAGTTTTACTCGGATATTGACGGCTCCGGAACCATAAGAAAGATAAGAAAACCACCTAGGGTCGAGAAAATCGTAGACGGGGACACAGAACATATTCACACATACAGTGAAGAACATGTACATAAAATGCTTTACAACTCTAAATTAAATGGCGTTGTTGGAATTGACCCTTATAACGGATTGCCCGTTATATCTAACAGTCAACACGTAATTCCTATCAAAGGTGCCCACCAATTACTAGCTGTGGCTTCGAGCCCGTTTGCTAGGTTAGCAGCAGTTGGTGCAATAAATAATCCTGCCCACTTCCCATATGCCGAGTATAACCCGAGAGAAGTAACCCATGACCATGTATTTCACGACCATGGCGAAATTCCCGCAGACGTAGAATTAAATAAAGAAGCCTTAGCGCTTCCTCCTAAAGTATCATACAATAGTCAAGGCTTAAGGATCCCCTCAAGCAACAGACCAAAAAGTAAAAATTATCATAAAAGCAAAAAAAACTTAAAGCCTTTAACAGGTGATTTTTCTTATTACGAAAGTATATATTCTCCCTCAATTGGACAAAGTAAAGTACACGGACCTTCCTTAACCATTCCATCATTTGATGCATCAGAGGAAGCAAACTTCGAAGAATATAAAGCTGTTCCTGAATATGGATACAACGATAAGAAGCCTCGAAATGGTGGTAATTCATATTACAGTAAAAATGACTACAAAATACAGCCGTCAAGTCCTCCAGCACCTTTCTCTATATCATCAACAGTAGTACATAATTATAAACCAAAAAGGTATTCTGGGCCGTCTCCACAACATGCAGGTCTAACAAAATTAAGGGATCCCTTTGCTAATTTTAAAGACAGTTATGCTAACAATTTTGAATACGATACCTATGCCTCCCCATCTAATATGTATACGTCCGAAGATAAAAATGATGTTGAATATTCAAGCCGAGGTAAGAATGGCAAGAAAAAATCTATATCGACGCAGAATATAAATTTTGGCGGCAAAGACCACGTATCATTTGTAGATCACATGGAAGATGAAAGTTTCATTGACAGTATGGACGGGGACGGTCCCACTGCACTAGAAAATATTGAACAATATGATCAACAACAAAATAGTGATATTGTTACGCAACCAACCTTTAAGCTAAAAGAGAACACGCCTTCACATCAGTATTATTCTTTGATGGCAGCCAAAGCTTTGCATGGAGATCAAATGTCTGCTTCTGATGCATCAAATGATAATTTTCAATATGCAGACGCACCATCAATATCAACGACCGTCTCTCCACCCATATCATCTACCCCTAACTATTATAACCTACAGAGTTCAGAAAATCCAAATGTGGACTTTTCGAAGTTTTCAGTTGACATAAAATTAAATAAAAATTCAGAACAAGGAAAAAGAAAAGATAGTAAAGAAAAATCCAAGGGTCCTAGAACAAGGTTATTACATAATCAAGAATCTACGCATGTGAATGCACAAGATAGCTTTTTAGTCAAAGGAAAACTTAAATATGGTGATAAAATTTAGAGTGCTTCGATAAGTAAGTTTTAAAAGTGAATTTGGTTGTATATAGTGACGTCGGAGTATAAGGTCCTACAAGAAACGCCTATAGTGATATGAAGATGTACTCGTAATCCTGTGGTAACTTAAATTATTTATAAATTATATGATTCCGTTTTAATGTAAATAGCGCAAAACGATATTAGGCATTTCGTATGAATTTGTAGTTAATATTGTAAGGATTAAAATAAATGTTAAAAAATATTTTACTATTACTTACGCCAACATATTATATATAAATATATATATATATATATATATATATATATATATATATATATATATATATATATATATATATATATATATATATATATATATATATATATATATATATATATATATATATATATATATCATTATTAACTCTGCGTATATACCTATTTGTTTACAATTAAATAATTTAATATCGCTTTTGTTCAGTAATATTTAGAGTATAATCATTAAAAATTTGATCATACTCTGATTTTATTACAGGAGATAATCGCAGACGCAGGCAATCAATTTGGACTGTATACAGCGCCTACCAAAATAATCTGTAAATAATTTTATTTACATCTTTGCATTATTTTTATTTCAGGCGCTATTTAAGAAGTTGCGTTATTATATAGTAATATAATTTAAATTACTAGGCTATAGTATTTTTAAATATTTATATTATAAAAAATGTCCTTCTATGTGTTCATAATGAAATGAAACAGGAAATTATATGGACGAGCTTTCTACCATGATTCATGGGAATCCGAACGACCGGAAGTGAAGGGCGATTGCACAACCGGATTAAGCACAGGCTGAGATAACTAAACTTACGTAAGTTCATTTACACTTGACATTAAGCTTGTCTCAAAAGTGTTTTTATTGCCTTCGTAACAATAGATCCTGTAACACAAAAAAAATAACTTATAAATTATTTGATTTTTCTCTAATTTTTGATATTAATAACATCATATTAAATTAAAACTAAGGAAGGTGTTGTACGAACACATTTAACTACATAATAAAAAGTTTGATTATTTTAAACGCCACATTCGCGTGATAGACGGTGGTTCGTGGAGAATTGTGTTAATAAAATTCTCAAGATATTAGAAACTACATTTCAGTTGTATTCCCACAAGCCGCAAAGGTCGTCAAGCATCAACTATGATTCGACGTAGCGATACAGTGATTCTGTTTTGTCACTTGCCTTAAGACTTTAACAATTGTATTCAAGTCGTGTAGTCTTAGTTAGTAATTTAAGTTTTTATTATTATAAAAAAATAAATTATTTTCAATTATTCCAAATATAAATAAATCAGGTAAGATAATCAGCACTATGTACCTATCCCGCACACAGCAGAGTAGGCTGAAGGAATCTAGTGTTAAGACACTCCGTTCCCAACTTTCCGTCGAATTCTGGAGGCAATGCAATATAAATATAATAAGTAGAGTCTTTAGGTCCATAAAAGTAAGCTAAATGAAGAATAATTTTGCTCACTGCTATTTTGTAATTGATCAATTTTAATAAATATCTTAAGGTTTTATTTGTTTTTTGATCAATAAAGCAATAAA
This sequence comes from Heliconius sara, assembly GCA_917862395.2. NCBI lineage: Eukaryota > Metazoa > Arthropoda > Insecta > Lepidoptera > Nymphalidae > Heliconius > Heliconius sara. Next base: position 12,645,091 of record OU860800.1, on the reverse strand, counting down.
CAGTCGTGTTAAGTATTTCAAAATGATAATATAATATAAATTAATAATATAAATTAATAAAATAAAATCAGCTTCTCGCCGTATCCCGCGCGCAGCAGGGTAGGCAGAGGGAATCTAGTGTTAAGACACTCCGTTCCCCACTTACTGCCGAATTCTGGCGCATTGCGTGTTGAGTGGTAGAACTATACGCCGCGCCGTCGGTTTTACAGTCACACTTGCCGTGCCGCTGCGCCACGACTGGCCTCTAATATAAATAAGTATTAATGAAATAGATAGGGAGGGTAATACAAGTAATACAAGAATTACACCAACCGGGAAACGAACCCACAACAACTACATTCACAGTCAGTTACCACGTGTACCACGACCACTTTAATTTTTTTTTGAAAAAGTAAAAAAAAGAACATTATTTTTCATTTCTTGCCTGCATTGTTCACATGACGGGTAATTGTTTCAAGCATAATGACCACTCCCACTTATCACTTTCACGTAACCATTACGTAAACCTTATTTTTTCCGTATTCACATCTTATTATACTTGTTACATAAAAAATACTAAGATTAATGTTAAAATTACATTTATATATACATTTACGTATATGGAGGACGTCGTGGCGCAGTGGCACAAGTGTATGATTAAACGCGACGGTTGTGCATTCTGTTTTCACTCGGGGGAGTTAATTTCTATTTATTAATATTAATGTTTCAATTTCATCGCTCTGGTAACAAGGTAAAAGCGCGGGCTTGAGTTCTGCTACTCAACACACAATTTGAGGAACTACATGAGGAAAATATTTGCAGAGACATCTTGGAGAACAATTAAAAAAAAGAATCGGCATTGAACTTCAATATTTAAATTAAATCTACACATTCTAGTTTGGTCTTACAAATAACTTTTACTTATATTCAGTAATACTCGGCTTTATGAGAAAAGAAATTTCTTAACGATCCTACTTCCTATTCTGTCTATTTATGAGTATGGTATGCTAGTTCCCAGCTTTACCTCACTTTGCATTTCGTCTGTGCACAACCAAAACAAAAACTACATATTACAATTATATCGCCTTAAAATTGGAATCCATAACCATCGCCATGGCGTTCATTTCGGTACAGTTATAAAACAAATTTTAAGGCTTCACGCTGAATCCCGCAGTGTCAAGACACTCCGTTTCTATGACGATACTTCTGTTCTCCACTCGCCGCTAAATTCTGGACACGTTGTTTATCAGAGCGATGAAATAAAAATATTAAATATTTAATTTCCTCGAGTGGGAATCGACCCACAACCTGGGGCGTTTACATTCGCGCTGTATCTCTGCGCAACGACTAGCCTCACTACTTGAAAACTTAAAAATATGTTTTTGAATTGCTTTACAAATATATAATATTTACAAATATATATTACAGAATTGAGTTACAGAAAAGTAGTTTAACAATATTTTTATTAGGTATCTCTATTAAGCTTATGCACAAACTACCAAAAACGTGAAATTATCCTCGAGTTACTCGACAGAAAGTAGCACATGATACACAGATAACAAGAAACTAATGCGGAAGTGAATACAATGGCTTAGGAAAAAAACTATCATTTTGTTGTTAGTTCATAATTCACAATTAGGTGTTCAAAAAACATGAGATTCTCTAATTTTTTTAAAGTATTTATGTTAATAATACATATAATGTATATCCATAAAATTATTATAGAAATGTAACAAGAAACACGCAATATTTAAATAACATTTATTATTAATAACATTGTAACAATAACTTAAAACTACATAACTTAAAAGAGTTGTACTGTAATACTGGATCTCACCGTATTTCACCAGCGAATACTATGACTTAGTTGACAATTATAACTTGTATAATCTTTAATTTTGATATCTATTATTTTCTTTTGTGATATGGACCACCTCCATGGCCAGCGCCTAGCGCGTTTGTGTAGCTATCACCAAAGCTGCTGCCACCACTACCGTGACCGATACTGCCATGACCACCGTGACCACCTAAGTCAGATAAACTGAAGCCCCCGTGGCTGCCATGACCTCCAGATCCAGAAATACTATAGCTATCGCCATGTCCTCCTCCATAACCCCCAAGGCCAGATCCATGTCCACCGCCGACACTATAACTGTCTCCGCCGTGACTACCGGCGCCTCCTCCAAAGGACTGTACACTCACGACGGAGTAGCTGTCATGCCCACCTCCATGGCCACCTCCAAAACCTCCTCCCAATCCACCTCCATGGCCTCCGTGGCTTCCACCTCCGTAGCTACCAAGCCCACCTGACCCGTGGCTATCATGGCCAGAAAAACCAACACTGTAGCTGTCTTGGCTACCTCCAAATCCATGGCTAGATCCACCGCCACTATGGTCATCATGGCCACCGTGTCCGCCTAAACTGCTGCCGATATCAAAACCACCAGAACTGTGACCTCCGCCGAAACCACCTCCATAACCTCCTCCATGACCACCGCCGAAACCACCTCCATGACCACCGCCGAAACCACCTCCATGACCACCGCCGAAACCACCTCCATGACCACCGCCGAAACCACCTCCATGACCACCGCCGAAACCACCTCCGTGGCCACCACCTAAACCTCCTCCATAACTGCCGTGATCACTGCTGATGCTACCTCCATGACCACCGCCATAGCCGCCTCCTCCACTAATTTCGTCAAAGCCACCTCCATGTCCACCTCCGTGTCCTCCACCACTTCCTCCTCCAAAGCCAATGCCTCCGTGACCTCCACCAAGGTCATAGCCTCCAAAATCACCTCCATGGCCACCATCTATGTCATGACCTCCGTGACCGCCTCCTAAATCAATACCATGGCCGCCATCACCTCCATGACCACTGTCGTGACCTCCGCCATAGCCGCCTCCTATATCGTGTCCACCGCCATATCCTCCTCCTGAATGATCACCTCCAAAGTCGTGACCACCACCAAATCCTCCACCGTCACTGCCTCCAAATCCATGATCACCGCCGATGTCATGGCCACCCCCGAATCCTCCTCCATGACCGCCTCCAAAACCGCCGCCATGGCCTCCTCCAAAGCCGCCTCCAAATCCTCCTCCGTATCCGCCTCCGCCTCCGCCATGACCACCACTGCCTTTCAGGTGATCAGCAAATCCTCCATGCAAATGATCAGCTAGACCACTTCCATGACCACCATGGCCTCCATATCCTCCACCACCTCCATGTCCGTGGTCGTCGTGGTGTACTACCACTTCTTTCGAATGATGATCTTCAGGTATATGAACCCGAATATGAACACTGTAAAACATAACAAATAATTTAAATTACAACTCTCGCATCGCATTGCGTCTTCATTATCACTGCAAAAAATTGGCAAATACAAAGTGAGTTGATATAATTATGGGAAACCTCAGCTACAATAGGTCGCAGAGCAGGGTCGGATGTGAAGGCAGTGAAAACCTAAGGGTGAAGACACAATGACTTTTCTCAATTACCACAATGAGCCCGTGTGAAATCGTTAAGTACAGAAATTTCAATTAAATGCTTCCATCCACAGGTGTCTTGTGGTTCCGGTGAGCGTTCTAGCGTATAATTGTTAAATAAACCACTGTAAACGCAACAAACTGTAAGTTCGATTCCCTCGGGGGAAATGAAATCCTTAATATTTTCCTTTCTTCGCTCGGGTTTCAAGGCAAAGTGCGGTGCGTCCCACTCGACACGCAATTCCTCTAGAATTCGACAGAAAATGGGTGATGTAGTGTCTTAACACTAAGTCGCGCTAAATAAAAGGAACCACAAATGTAAAAGAAATAAAATGAAGGACATGAAAATACTAACTGTTCATGTCCAAAAGTCGCGGTGCAGATGCCAACGCTAGCCAGCAGAATACAGCTTAGCTGAAATACAATATAATACATATAATATGCAATTTTGAAAGCCACTTTTTTATATATGGAGTTAGTTATATAAAGATCCTAGAGAAGCTCGATTAAGATTAAGATGAAAGCGAAAGCGGTACTTGAACCAGACGAATGTCTAGTTCACGAGTGTTCCGGGTGACGCAACCGGAGGATATCAGTAGCTATTTGTAGGATATTGAACTTTCATTTTGAATACTATTATTAAGTTAATTATTATAATAATAATAATATATAATATAATATTGATGAACTTTGACTTTCGATTGACACTAACGATTTATTTATAAGGTTAGTATATTAATTGATATTTATATGAAAAAAAAGAGATACTACTCACGGCAAAACGGTAAGCCATTGTGTGTGGTAGCTCCTTCCCGCACCAAAGTCAACTCTTGTGGTTTTGCCGATACACCAAGCCTTTTATAAGACGGTGAATGTGCACCCCTACTTCGCACACAAGATGCGATACATGCAAAAATACTGTTTACATTATTAAATAACTGCACTGTGAATAATGATATATTATTTTTCTCACAAATATTTTTTATATTTTCGAGGATCTTAGTCATCGTTTACATAAATATTTTAATTATTTATTTTCTGTATTTTGAATGACAGAAGAGATATTTAGCTAAAATTAAATCGTATCGTAATAGTTTTCAAGTTGTTGCAGAAATATGTATCGATATTAAAATAATTCAATGTTTACAAGAAATATAAAAAGAAATATAGAACTAAATTAATATAAAATTGATACAGTGAGTTTCATCTTAATTAACAAGATATAATAAAAATATAGCCTTCCCGAATTATATATTATGAGACATAAAAATATTTTTAGTCCCGAATCAATATAGTTAATAATATTAAAGCGTTCAACCGAACAAATTCTTTAATATTAGAACAGTATAGATTAAAGAATGTCAGTTCGTTTTTTTTTAAACTTTAGCTTAACGCTGTGTCCCGCAAATAGTAGGTTAAGCAAAGGGAACCTGGAAATCTAATGTTAAGTTCATAGAGTCCGTTCAGTCAGTGTTCCCATACAGACACTTCCGTTGTTCAGCATCCGCCGAAATTTGAAACAATTTCTTGTTGAGTGACGGAACTGAACGCCGGTCTTTGTCTGTACACCAGACCGAAAATATAAATTTAAATATTTTTTTTTATTTTCTCGACTGTGGATCGAACCCACAACCAGTTGCTACTCTGCGCCACGACTGAACTCTTACTCCTCACATTTATAAACTTTGGTTTATTAAAAAAACAATTATATATTTATATTTATATATATATATATATATATATATATATATATATATATATATATATATATATATATATATATATATATATATATTTATATATATATATATATATATATATATATATATATATATATATACTTAACTAAAATCATGCTAACACTAAGTGAAATATATTTTTAATTATAACAGATGTCGGTTATGCAAGCCCATAATGACTTCTCTGTGTAGAAAATGTGAAGACGCGGAGATAGCTTTCGATGATTGTCGCACACATCATTTCTACTGAACACTCCATCCAAGCTATTAATCGACAAGGTTTAAAGACCTGTGAACGCATTTTTATATTAAAAGTTCTCAAGAATTTATTTTTTTAACAATATTTAAATTAAAGGACATATATTGTTTGTTAAAATTATTTGTTTTGTTTTTTGTATTATATTTGAGTAACAAAATGTTTCATTGTAAATTTTATATTAATAATATAACTGTACAAATCCAAGAAAATAAAAAAAGCCTTAATAAACCAAAATAATCATTAAATAAACTAAATTGAGAGAGTGTCATGTTCAGTTCCGAATGTAAAATAAGCATATTATTAAAATTACCTACAAAAATGTTTAATACATAACATTTAGAAAACATTTAAAAAAAACAGCTTCACGCTGTATCCCGCACACAGCAGAGTAGGCAGCGCGAAATTAGTGTTAAGACACTCCGTTCCCCACTTTCGAATTCTGGAGGCATTGCGTGTTGAGTGGCATAACTCAACGCCGCGTAGAAAACATTAAGAACATATAAAAAAAAAGGTAAATACAGTGGCAGTGTTAGATAGCTTCGTTTACTAAAGATGTAAGTTCAAATCACAGACACAACTATGATATGGCAAAAGTGGAAGGAAGAGCGCTAGGTTTTTATCGATAACTTAAATAACAGTTATAAACAGACATATCTAGAGATATTTTCTAGGGGGCCCTGGACTATTGCTGTGAACAATAAATGCATATATTCGTGTAAATGTTGTTTTTTTTTTTAAGTTTTCTCGGCAAATTTTTTTTGTTATTAAAATTTCGGTGGTGGGCCCCAGACTATTCTGGGGTGGGCACGGATCTACGCCCATAAGGATCAGTCTAGAAGGAAATACACATTATTCATAACCGTTGTAAATCGCTTACGACACGCATCTAGAATATATGAAGCTTAAATAATTGAGATAAACTCAAAATGTTATGTCACAACTAAATAATAAGTAAACATACAAAAATTATATAACGGTGATGTGTGAGTCGGTATGTAACATAACCTTTTAATGATCATAATGTAACGATGGATTATCATATTTATGGTAAATAGAGTTTAAAGTTGTTGTTATTAATATAATCCAGGATTTTGTCACGCTGTGTGTGGATAGGCGGGATAGGTAGTGTGATGACACTTTGTTCCTCACTTTCCGCTCAATTTTCGAGATATTGCATTCAATATTAATAATTTTCGATCACTGTAACTCAACGTCGCGCTTTATCTTGTTACTAGATCGAGGAAATGTAAGTAATTAAAATAGTGAATACAATTATTCGAGACGAATAATTGTATTCAATTATTTGTTCGATATATTGGAAGTACAAGAAAAACGTACGATCGCTGTATGAGTGATAAGTATGGTGAGAATAAAATAAATATTTTTTGTAGCTTCACGTAGTATCCTTTAGAATGAGTCCCCACTTTCGGCCCAATTCTGGAGAACTCAACGCCGTGCTTTGCCTCGACACCAAAGAGAAGAAATGAAAATATAAATTTGAATAAATAGTCAATTTCCTCGAGTGGGAATCGAACCCACAACGAGTCACGTTTACAGTCACATTTTATAACCCTGCGCCACGACTTGCCATTCAAAAAATCATATTTAAAATAAAACTTTCTTTTTTATCCTACCATTTTAATAATCTCACTTTGTATTTAATGATAAATATGATTACACTATTTCTTATTTATTCGAAAATATTACTTAAATTGCGAGAATTTCAGATCAGCCAGGCTTTCACGCTACTATGTCGTCAATACATTTAAAAACGATACCATGTCACGCATTCAAATCGTTTATTCAAAACGTTTTAATTGTTGCTTACCACACAAGTTGCATTGGTTTCAAGTAAATTTCAATTGACATTAAGCTGTTTTCAAGTATTTCTTATTATGATGGAATAGTAAAATATGTATTTTTTAAATAATTAAAGCTTGAACTATAATAATTTAAGCCCGCCATTTTGTTTGTGATGATTTTAAGATGTGAAACGGAAATCTCGTTTTTGTAGTTATTTAGAAGATAAATCTTGTTTTTCTCTTTTTTGTCCGTCTACACTTACTAATCAACTATTTAAAAAAATCTTATTTCTAAGTTCAAAAGTTTCGTCTGGGCGTTTTCCATCAGTCACTCACAAGGTGATGGGAGATATAACATATAAATTATTCTCTTATTTTTTATGTATAATATAGGGGGTACCTAACATACATATAATGTCTCTATTATTGCAGTGATTTGTTTTTATACATACATATATCCATCACGAAAGTGGAAAATGTATATTATTACATAATATAAGTAAAAACATTCCTCTAAATAGTATTTCAACCCACAACCGCCATGTTTACAATTCTACGACAGCGACACAACGACGTAATGTCCTAACATTAAGAAATTAATAAATGTCAATTAAAAGTAAACTTTTATTTCTCACTATAATATGTTAACAAATGAAGTGGGCAATAAAATTCACGATTGTACATAAACTGTAAACGTTGTGGTTGTTGGTTCGGTTCGCTCTGGTGTGAAGGCATGGCGCAGCGTTGAGTCCCGCCACTCAATATGCAATGCTTTAGAATTCAGCGAAAAATGGGAAAGGAATGTGTGAACACTAGGCTCCCTCTGCCTACCCTGTTGCAAGTGGGATACAGTGTGAAGCTGGTTTTTTTTTCATTTGCCTAATTTAGATTAAAAATGCGCTTAATCGCCATGCCTTCACACCAGAGCGAAGAATTGAATATATTAATTATTTCCTTTCCTCGAGTGGCAATCGATTCAACAACCTGTCGCTTTACAGTCACACTATGTGCCCCTGCGCCAAGACTGGCCAAATAAAGCAAAAGATTCATAGTATCATTACTGTTTGGTATTTAGTTTTAAGCACATGTAATGACATGATATTTTAAATGTTATTTTCTAAGAAAAACAATAAAAAATAGATATATAAATTCAACCTAATACATAGTTTCTACCAGATTTATTTACGATTTACATTTAAAGATTCATACATTTATCATTGTATCTAACCCACGTACGATGTGAGATTCATTCGTTACTGCACATAGTTGGTAAGTGTAGATTCAAATTCAGGTCTCGACTTTTTATAATAAATTGCTTGTAATACTCTGCAACGTCTATTAAAAGAAGACTAAATCTCCATTGATTTAAAAAATCTTGAAAAAATATTTATATAATTTTTCAAGTTTTTTTTTCAAGTATTTGACACTTCTTTACAAGCATTTTACAAAAATGCTATCCTGCTAATGTTAAAAATGGTTCTGAGGATGGATGTTTGTTTAACTTCCCCGCAAAAACTACTGAACAGGGTTCGATGAAACTTAACAATAATATAGCTTATACAACAGGCTACACTTTATGTAATCATAGTTTATAGAAAAGCTTTTAGGCTTTGTGGTCAGAGCGCTTGGATGGTTTCCAAGAGGCGCGGGTTCAAATCCAACTACGTTCAAACTTTTATACGTTTTCTAAAAGGTATTTTTCTTTCTTAAGTGTGGAATAACACTTTTAAAATTTTAAAAAATATGTGATTATTTTGTATAATTTTGATATTATATAACTATAAGTTTAACCAGTTTAACCAGTCGTGGTGCAGGGGCACAAAGTGTGCCTGTAAGCCGATTGGTTGTGGGTTCGACCTCTACTCGAGGAAATGAATCATTTGTTCAGATGTATATTTTCATTTTTTCGCTCTGGCGTTGAGACAAAAGCGCAGCGTTGAATTCCGCCACTCAACACGCAATATCTCCAGAATTCAGCGGAAAATGGGGAACGGAGTGGCTTAACATTAAGTTCCAAGTTCCACCTGCCTACCATGGTTTTGTGCGGGATACAGCGTCAAGCTGAGAGAATATAAGTTCAAACGGGCGAAGCCATATGGGCTGCCAGTATTACACAAAATGAAGAGGATAGGAACTAGGAAGTGATATTTAATAACAGCAAGCAGACCGCAGTGCGAGGCATCAAAGGCGATTTCTTACACAAATAATTATTTCGATTACGTTTGCACGTTCACTTTTTTTAGAGAGGAAACGTCTTATGTAATTATGCCCTGTACTGTACGTTGTATGGTGTACGGTGTACCCTAGCTACGGAGTTGTGACCTAGTGGTTAATGAATTAGCACTAATATATTATGTAAAGTACGACCAACAAGTATTGGCCCTGAAGTTAATTTGTCTGAACTTATCCGCATTGTTCACACGGGAAGAAAATATTTGAAAGTTTTAAAAATCCTAAATTGTCGCAGCCGTCTTAAGCTAACATGTCATGTCATGTCCACGACTCGTTGACCGTACTGTACTGAGTATGAAGACGTAATGGGATTTTACGCGTGTTTAATCTATTAGTATATGTGTTTTTTTTTTATATTAGATAGTTTAAAAACGGATGAAGGCAGTAGATTTTTCATGTAAATAGATTAGATATGTATCTATTTTTATATTATAATTTGGAAGCCAGTCATGACCCAAATGCACACGTTGTTAAGTTGCTCCACTCAACACACAATGCCTCCAGAATTAGGCGGAAAGTTGGGAACGGAAGTGTCTTAATGGGAACAGAGTGTCTTAAAACTAAATTCCTAGGCCCTCTCTGCCTACCCTACGTACGGGACCGGTTAAAGCTAAAACTTTAGAAATCTAGGAAACTATTATCTATGATATGGAAATTATGGGTACTACTCTTTATCATCACATCTCACCTGTACCTAAATTTGACTCATAGTAGACACAAAATATTTATAGAAAAAAAAACAAGGCGACTAAATAACCTATCCACGACTATAAAAAAAAATTCACCTACAATACATATACTTAAATTAAATGAACCCACAAACATAACACTGAAAACTCTTGGAGACTGTCCAACCGTTGGACAGTCTCCAAAAGGCATAGATTCAAATCCCGCTACAGTCCAAATTATTATACGTTCCTAAAAAAATATTCTTCTTTTCCAAGTGTGGAATAACATTTAAAAAATGTTAAAAACAACATTGCCATACCTAATTAGACTGAAGAGAGGTAATCTAAATAGCTAATTCCGATCGAATAGGAAAAACGTGACGTAGTATTCTTATACCAACACGAAGTAAACGTATTCACTGTGAGTGAGGCCGTTTTTGCCTCAATTAGGGACCGGTCAGAAAACCTGTAGTGGAACATTTCCTGGCCGGCCGCGGCTGGACGGCGGACGGGCTTTCTACTTTGGAACTACCCATATTATTAAAGTCTCTGTGCTGTGTCTATATTAGAATTATGTTTATGATATTGTAACCAAGAGACCACGTATTATATGGTATTTTTTTATTTCATCGTTTACGGTACGTGAGTAACAAATATTGTATTTTAATCGTTATTTGTACGTTCATTATTTTAGTTTAAAAAGTAAATAAGAAAATGGAAAGTGGAGAACATTTCTTATTAAACGATAATTGTACGTTCAGCTTACTTTAGAGTAATTTGATACTCAAACCATATACTCAGATATACGGTCCCTTGATTTAAAAAAAATATTTGTATATTTACTTTAAAAAAATATATAACCGTTTTTATCGCAAGACGCGTATTTCAACTCACTCAAGGGAATCAAGATTTCAGGTAGTAGTACTACCATTTCAGGTACTAGTAGTTCAGCAAAAAATTTGAAAACTATACATTTGTAGCCATGATCAAAAAAATAATAGCCTTAAAAGGGAGGCAAAATTTGATATTAAAGCCGCTAGTTCAAGTGAGGTATCAGATGAAAAGGCTAAACTAGGCTTGAATTTTAGAAAAAGAACTCCAATTTTTGGACGGAGCCCTCGGTGAACCCCTACTCGCGCTTGTCCGGTTTTTTTATATTAAAGTTGGCGAGCGTTTGACCGCATCAAGATGTTAGCGTTGATGCGGTCTTCGGTGAATGATGGTGGTCTTGCTAGAAAATACCTCTCCATCTGTATACCTTAGGTATATACCCTGTATTTCCTGTCTTATAATGTTAAACAAGAAATACAGATGCTGGCAATTATTTGTATGTAGATTCCAAGCGTTTCGTCCATACAAACCATCTTTGGACGCCGTGATACTGTTTTCCTAGAGGTTTGATGGTTATGATGCTGATGCAATCCAAAACGCTGAAAATGTTAAATAACTTTTACTATTATTTAACAAAAAGCAATTTGTGACTGTAAAGCAACGGTTGTAGATTCGATCCCCGCTCGAAGAAATGAATAATTATATATATATATATATTAATGTTTTCATTTCTTCGCTCTGGCACCAAGGCATAATTTTACCATTTAACTACACAAAAAATGCTTCAAAAATTTCGACACGGAGAACGGAGTGTCTTAACACTAATTTCCCTCAGCCTACCTTGTCATGTGCAGCCTGAAGCAGATTTATTTGCAGTACAACTATTTTCAACTTTAGTATCATATAAGAGGCCGGTCGTGGCGCAGCGGCACAAAGTGTGACTGTAAACCGACTGGTTATGGGTCCGATCCCCACTCGAGGAGATGAAATATTTACTTAAATTTATATTTCCATTTCTTCGCTCTGGTGTCGAGGCAAAGCGCGGCATGGAGTTCTGCCACTTAACACGCAATGCCTCCGGAATTCGGCAGAATGTGGGGAACGGAGTATCTTTCACTACGTTCCCTCTGCCTACCCTGCAGTGTGCGGGATACAGCGTGAAGCTGATCATATAGAAGTTAACTTTAAGCTTTAAAACTAGCTATTCCTACATTACCTACTGTTACTAGTACACGATAAAGGCGGCGTGGTAGCTATTCAGAATATAAATCGATGCTTATATCTTAAAGAGATGGCTCATTTATTGTCTTGTAACAGAAAGCATTTCCTTTTTGAAACATCTATGACTCGACCATTATGTAAGTTATGCTTAGTAGTTGTATAGAATACAAAAATAAAAATATATATTTTTCTCAAATATTTTTTTATGTAATCAGATAAAATCATATTCACGCTGTATTTACCGCACACGGCAGGGTAGGCAGAGGGAACCTAGTGTTAAGACACTCCGTTCCCCACTTTTCGCCGAATTATGAAGACATTGGGTGTTGAGTAGCGGAACTCAACGCAGCTCTTTCAACACTAGAGCGAAGAAATAGAAATATAAACTTAAATAAATATTTCATTTTCACGAGAGGGGATCGAACCCACAACCATCGTGTTACAGTCACACCTTTGTGCCCTGGGCCACGACGGCCTCACTCGCTCGACTCGCTGTATCTAAAATTATATCTTTATAAGTACACATAAACAAAACAATATTATTATACACAATTAATAAGTTAAAAAATAAATAAATAAATCGGAACGTGGGGAACGGAGTGTCTTTCACTACGTTCCCTCTGCCTACCCTGCAGTTAATAAGTTTCATTATAAAAATCAGGTAACTAAAATAACAAAGACTAATCTAACAAATGAAAATATAATTATTTCAAAAACTATTGACATTTTTTTTTAATTAAATAATTTTGATTTGAATATTAATTTGAAAAACAAAGTTTTATAATATTCTCGACTTTTTATTTACAAGTCGACTGTAAGTTACAAGTCCATTTTAGGTACTCAAAAATAAAACACGTTTAATGAAAATGTATATTTTATTAGCATCTAAGAAGATATAAACAATTTAATATTATATAAAAATGTTATATTCTATATGGTGAGTATCAAGTTAAATAGGAATTAATAGATACCAAAAAAAAAATTAATTAACAATTTGTAATGTAAATAAAACATTACAATATATTTCGAAGTCCCTTTGTAATAAGCTGGTATTTTTAATCTTTTATATTTCCATTATAAAAGATGACATGTTTTCTTTTCTATACTTTTTGTATAATATAGACGAAGTGGGGAATTGAATCCACACTCATCGCGTTCTCAATCAGATCTTTTTTTCTTCGATAGACGATAGCTTATAGCGTAAATTATTTAGTGATGACTAGTCTCAGGGACGTCGATATATAATATAATAATATATAGATCAATAAAAAACAGTAGTAAAAAGTTATATACATAATATCATATCTTCTCTAATACAAATTCAAGCAGCCCTTTACCTAAATATGGACAATTTTAGCATTATTACAATACATACATTAAATAATGAATATGCAAGTTCCAAAACACATAAATCACTACAATATTATTAAGATATAGAAAAATCGTTAAAATTATTAAAATATTATACATTTCTTATTTTTATTGTCAATTTGAAATATTCGTAGTTTGTTATAAAGCGTTCTATAGGATAGTTTGTAAACCGTTCAATGTAGAAAAATGCTAAAAACTTCCATGTTTTTGTATAGTTTCCATAAAATGTTATAAAAAGAGAAGAGAATGATTATATTTTTTATTTGAAAAATAATTGAATATTTAATATTTACCGTCATAATAATATTATTTTATAACCATTTTATTATATCAAACAATGTACTAAATGCTTTGAAAATACTATCATATATCTTTATCTAAAAACAGATCGTAATCTCCACAATGTTCAAAATTAAAATAGCAAACATTTTGTTCATAGACTATATGTAGGTGCAATTAACACGTTTAAACGAGGAAAAAAAGAATATATTGGAAGCCCATTCTATATATATATATTTTTTTTTTTGTATTTTTTGGCCGAGACTACTACGTAACGGTTGTGAAACATAATAACATTCAAAAATTGGTCATTGGTGACCATTTAAAATATAACATTTTTAAATTTGCATTGAAAAAATAAACTAAAATGTGATTATTTCAAGATTACTAAAAATCAAATTCAAGACCACCGCGCTTATATAGTAGCTATCTATTCTCAATTACACCGAGACGAAGTGTTCATAATAATACAATTTACTATAATTCAACATTGTATATATCTCTACATACAAATACAAACATATATAGATCAAAAGCATTTAATATTATCAAAATGTATACAGTAACTTTATATTAAATGTTGTATAACATGTAATAATATATTTAAAATATTAAAAATTTAGTATATTGTCAGTTATGATTGATATAAGCTTGGAATTTAGAATATCGTGTTAATATTTTGTATAGCCTACTAATATAATATAATTATGTATATGTAGGTGACGATAATGTCACACACAAGTTAGGTTTTTGAAAAAAAAATATTCAAAGGTAATGTTTCTATATTTTATAAGCGGCGTTTAACATTTTGTGAGGTGAGCAAATCAAATTATAAGCACTTTTTCATATAAAAAAAAATATTAATAGCATACTGCGAAGCATCGACAATATGAAAATTCACCTGTCACATTCAAAATAATTAAAGTAAGTGAACAATCTCAACATTTTAGTTTATCTAGTGTTCATATATAGTGTAGGTGTCGCTTTACTTTTATTTAATTTTTTTATTCTTTTAGAGCAAAGGTCAGCTTAAGCCTCGTTAACGTACCGATAAATACATAAGTACTTTAACCATCCAAGTATATAATTATACAGTCAATAATACTAAAATATTGTAATAGACGAACGACGATAAATTTTATTTTATATATATGTAAAATACAATTACAAGCGAGATTATTGTATTAAAGTTATAATATTTAGAATTTCATTACCACTTGTACAAACAGACGTACGATCGAACCAAACCTTTTTTTTTATGAGTAATTAATAATCGATAATATGAAAGAATGCTCATTTAGGACATCATAAATATTTCAAATAAAAAAGTTTTGGTTAAAATCGTCGTTTTTACATCAACTAACTCTTAAAATCTAAATACATATAACAAAGTAAAAGAATATCATATAAATATGCTCAAACTACTGTTACATAAAATATAATAATAAAAAAATATTTACTAAATACACATATTATATGTAAATTACGTTACGTATATGTAAATTACGTCACACGAATTTAATTATTTCTCGACTCATCCTCTAACTAGTGTGACATAAACGGACTTACTGCAATTGAATTTGTATATTGTATTTAAAAATGTGATGTCAAGAAATTTAGAACCACTGATATTTTTATGTTTTAGTCTGCGGTAATCACAACTAGCAATACTTTAATTGTTATTTCGAGAGTAACAATTAACAATTAATTAATTGCTAATCATAACTAGCACAAACAAATTATCAATTTTTATAATACTTAATTGTCAATTGGAATTATAATTTGCCCAACTGCAAGTCAGTCGCTTCTTGTTATACCATGTCACACTATGTGTACAGCTTGACGTGTGACGTTATTTATATGGCTTGTAATGGTAATAAACTACATAACATAATTAATTATTAAATAGAAACATTTTTCCATAGAGGATTTCTAAAATTGTTAAAGTCGATGCAAAAAAAGTATTTTTTTTATTTTTTCAGTAAAAATGATATTATTCATATGTATTATTTATCGTTTGAATAATATATCATATCTTCAATTAATCATATGAACATTTTTTTTTTATAAATAGTACACGAAAATTTAAAAAAAAATACTTTTTTTACAAAACACAACATATTTAAAAAAATATTTATACAAATTTTAGTTCATGTATTTATAATAACGCAAATTTAAATGTTATTGATATGTCTCTAGCAACTACGATTATCTAAAAAAATATTAAAAAATATATAATATCTCGTCTAACTACATACCTAATAATACGTAAATGCATTTTTTTTTATTTATAGATTATAATAATAATCTACGATATGAATAATAATAATATAATGAAATTATTACTTTAAAGCGCACGATTATATATTTTTAATAATTATTATTTAAGTAAATGCCTTCGAAGCTTAAATGTTTAACAAAACAAAAAATCTTTTAAATACATTATATTATATTAAATATTTTGAGTAAAATTGAATATAAAAATTGGATTCAAGTTAAATGTTTACTAATTTCATTTAAAATATTAACTGTGACCTTTGTTACATTTTACATAGTTATTAAACTCAACATTAAAAAAACCTACAGTTTTTATTTTAATTATTTTTTTAAGAAATATAAGAAATAATATTAACATGTAAATAATGAAAGCGATACAAGGTTTTAACTAGTATATGTTTGTGTCATTATTCGAAAAATATTGTATAATTTTTGAGGATACTACAAATTATTATTGGGATTGTCATAAAATTGTATAAAATAAAAATAATATTGATATAAGGAACTTATAATCAATTTAAAGTAAAATTATATATGCAATGATATTAATACCAACGTCAAAACAGAGACTTTTAAAAAAACTAATCAATGATTATTTTAAAATAATATAGCGATATTAATATATCATATAATTAATTGTATATCATACAATATACAGACAAAGTTACTCATATACATAATGAAGTGAGCACGGTTAATAAGAAATATTATAGCAAACCACAAAAAATATGAGAAAACAATATTTTCACAAAAATACAAATACAGATTAAAAATAATAAAATAATACATGAAACATGATAAGAAACAACTTACCGTTATCACAACTCGTCCCTAACCTTAGCATGACTCTTACAAAAGTTCAGCATATCTTCTAAGGACCGGTCTCCATTGTAATCGGCGAGTAGTTTCCCTTCAGAATATATTTTGAATGTAGGTAAAGTTTGTATGGCGGCAAAATCGGCCACTTTGGCGTTTTCCGCCGCTTCCACAGCTACAGCTTTCACTGGAATACTTTCCTTTTTAAGTGTGGTTGCTAATTTACTGAACGCTGGTTTAACTGTTGAGCAGTGGGTGCACCCTGGAATTAAATGAGAATATATGTTTATATTTTCGCTTCACGCTGTATCGCTGCACATAACAGGGTGGACAGAGGGAACCTAGTATTAAAACACTTGACATTGCGTATTGAGTTGCGAAACTCAACGCCGCGTTTAGTCTCGGCACCAGAGATTTCAAAATGAAAATAATACATTCTCCCCGTGTGGAAATCGAATATACAACCGGCGTGTTTAAAGCCATATACTGTCCTACTGCGCCACAGTGATCCTTTATTTTTATTTTAACAAACCATCGTATAAGACGTATTATCTTTTTTGTGGTTTATTAATATATGTTTAGTTGTTTATTTTTAAATTATTTTTAATTTTTAAGTGTGATTTATTGACAAATTTACTCTATCTCCACCGCTGCGCGGAAAAAGGAGTTTATAAGACAAAAAAAAAGAAAAAAAAATACACTCACAAGTGGCGAAAAACATGACAAACGTCGGCTCCTTCACTGCTATAATGTTCTGGAAGTTACTGTCGTCCGCCATTTGCACGTTCACGCCGAAGCCCGCGCTCTGGCTGTCCGACTTGCTCTGCGACGTCGGCGACATGTCACCCATCTTACTGCGTATGAATGATACGAAATCGGCTTCCTGGATTTTAAAAAGTATGGTTTTTAAATTAAATATAGTACGGCATACGGAAGTTTCTCAATATGAACGGAGTGTCTTAACCCCCAGGTTCCCTTTGCCGGACCTGCTATGCAAGATAAAACGTGAAGCTTGAATATAATTTAATAAATTCGAAATAATGAACATGATCATTTTGTCAGTCAATTCTAGAGCAATTTTTGTTAAGGATACACAATTTTTGAACGTCTAATTTGAGAAAATAATAATTTAATTAAATCACCACAAAATCATAGTAAAAACAATTCATTAGAAGCTAGTGCAGCGTTCCCACGCTTATCGGGCTGCACCATTTCGCTATTCAAAAATTGCTTTCCTTAGATTTATACCAATATAGATAGATATTAAAGGAAGGAAAAAAACAAAAATCACATACTTTTCTCCCGCCACTGTAATCGTCGACGATTTTATTGAAATAACTAAAATATTTGAGAGTCGGATATCCTTTGACGTGGTAGTTCGCGCACAGATCCTGTTGTTTAGTACAATCCACTGCACCGAAGGCGACCATCAGCTCATCGGAGAATTTGTCAGCTGCTTTCACGAATTCCGGTTTGGTGCTTTTGCAATGGCCGCACCCTTTTAGATAAGAAATAAAATTATATTTAAACATTTTAATAATAAAGTATATTTATTACCTATACTGGTAACAATTATTACTATTATATTATCTACACTAATATAATAAAGCTGTAGAGTTTATTTGATTGAACGCTTTAATCTCAGGAACTACTAGCTCGAAATGAAAAATTCTTTATACAAATTAAGCAATTTTCGTTTGACTCTGCAGAGGGTGTCGCCGGTAGACTACGAGTATAGTACTTTTATATAGGTACAGGTACATAAAAAATAAATAAGTCAGCTTCACGCTGTATCCCGTTATAATACACTCCGTTCACCGCTCCGTTCACCGCTTCCCACCGAATTTTTCGAGGCATTGTGTGGTTGAATGACAAAACTCAATGCCGGGTTTGTCTTAGTGTCGAAGCGAAGAAATAATAATATTAATATATAATAATTCATTTCCTCGAGTAGGGATCGAAGACACATCCGTCGCGTCACAGTCACACCCTAGTGCCCCTGCGCCACGACGGCCTCTATATAGGTACATATGTTTCAAATGTTGTTTTCTTTCAGATGCACGGTGTATTCCCCATTTAGCGGGGTAAGAATCAGGGAATCTAATATTAAGACACTCCGTTCCCCACTTTCCGCCGAATTTACGAAGCATTGCGTTTTGAAACGAAACAATTTGCGAAAATTGCCAACTTAAGTTGACCAAGCAGTTGAAAAAAGAAAATTATCATTTTTAACAAAAAAAAAAATCCCATTTCAACCATAACTCATAATCAGAACATATCTAAACTCTCATCTAAATTCTTAAAAATTATCGTTTCCAATAGAAAAGGAATCATCGAAATCGGTAGGCGTGATGTTTAGTTATTCGACAATTGTCGCGCAAATATTTAATGCAAATTATAAATGGTACAAACTGAGACCACACGGGCAGCACCGATCAGATCACTCAGTCAAAAGTTCGGAGCTAACTAACATAAAAAAAATACAGTCTCCTCCTCTAAAAAAAAAAATAATGGACGTTTAACGCTGTTCTTGATGAACAAAAATTAATTATTGACTCAAATGAGAGTAAAAGTATCGAGCCTTTTTATCGAGTTTTAATAATAAAGTAGATTTTTAATAGATTTTTTTCGAGCCCTACTGTTATAATCACTCACACAAATGCAAAGCTCAGCTTAAGGCTCGGGAGCTGAAAATTCTTTAACTTAAAGTAATATAAACGAACAAAAAAAGCCAACACTCACAAGGCGCATAAAACATAACGATTGCATGTTTAGTTTTCCGTAACGTATTCCTAAACGTGGTTGTATCAAGATGGCGTACGGCAGACTCCTCCTCGGACCACGGTGTCTCTGGCGGCGGCGGCGGAGGCGGTTCTTGTGGTGACTAAAATTTAAATATTAA
The DNA here is from genome assembly GCA_917862395.2 of Heliconius sara. Classification (NCBI taxonomy): domain Eukaryota; kingdom Metazoa; phylum Arthropoda; class Insecta; order Lepidoptera; family Nymphalidae; genus Heliconius; species Heliconius sara. The sequence continues at coordinate 12,625,226 of OU860800.1, read as the reverse complement.
TTTGGAATTATTTACAAATATGGGTTAAAACATATTTTAAAGTATATAAGCGATAGTTAATTAGGAGGCCAGTCGAGGCTGTTTGTGGGTTCAATGCTCACTTGGTGAAATTAAATATTTTATGTCAATTTCTGTTTTGTCATTCATTGCATTACTCTTAATTGATTGATATTAACTTAAATTACTTAATTATAACCATAATCCGAATGGGTATCAAATATTCCATCTATCTTGGATATGATATTTCTACTATATAAGTCTTCCATTCATATTTTGCAGGTATGGTATCAGATTTTAAGTTGTAATTTACTTTTTACAGTAGTCCGTGATCAGACTTATGACAGGTCCGTGACAAGTTTGAATAAAAATAAAAGGGGTTCCCCCTTCTGGTTAAAATCACAAATCAAACTCAATAAACAAACATTATAAATATCTACTATATCTAAGTAACAGTATCACACGAATCTTACTATTTTAGTTCAATTTGTATTTCAATTTGTATTTCAATTCGTATTGTATTCTTTATTCATTTAACAAATTGAATGAGTTTTAACTCAAAAGCTAAGAAAAATACGTATTGCCATAGAACTTTTAGAGCATATTGGGACCGACGCTGGGAAATGAAACAAAGGGCAAAACGAGTGCATATCATAGCTTCATCAACACTAACAGCGCTTTCGATGTAAAACCGCATTTTTATTATATAAAAATCCATCCAGCTCCATCTAGGCATCTTATATGGGAACTAGTACCAAAGTTTCTATTACACGCCGCTATTGCTAAATACGTTAAATTTTATACTTCTCTGTTTGTCATCAAAATATCGTTGTAAATAAAAACATGATAAATTTTAGTCACTACCCCTAAATTGTGTGATATATAAATTTAGTTGTAGTAACATAAAAACTTTGCCAGAAGCGGGATTCGAACCCGCGCCCACCGAAGTGGACTGCGACCTGAACGCAGCGCCTTGGACCGCTCGGCCATCCTGACTTTGGAAATAAGGGATGAATATGTTTTACGGTATACATAAATTTAATATTTTCAATCGATATAATGGAGTTAATAGTGATAGTTCAATAGAGACCGCCATGTAAGAATATCTATTGGAAAAAATTATAAGATTATAATAAAATTAATAAAATCGATTAAATGTAAACGAAATTATGGAATTCAAGATCCTTTTTTAGCTTCACGCTGTATCCCACAGAGCGGGGAACTTAGTGTTGAACCACTTCGTTCCTCATTTTCCACCAAATTCTGGAGGTATTACGTGTGAAGTGTCGGTACTCAACGTCGCGCTTTGGCTGCGACATCGAAGCGAAGAATTGAAAATAGTAAATATTTCCTTCTCGAGTGCAAATCGAACCTACAATATATCGCATTTACGATCGCACGCTTATTCCCGTAGCCACAACTGGCCTCAAAAATTCTAAATTAAATTTAAACTTCTGAGTACTGCAAAGGAAAGGCAAAATAATTAATTTACTAATAACAAAAGAACAAAATATTATGTTATTATTTTATCTTAAATATTATATATTATTAGTTCTTATTTTTACCAGATTAATATCAGATAAAGAAAAATGCCTTCAAACAAGAAGTTGGTCCACGAAGTAATAAGTAATACCTTAATAAATTCAACAATTTGTTCCTCCTGTCGAGCGTGTCCGGCGTCATATTTGAATTCGCCCCAGCTAAAGTACTTCAGCGTCGGGTAACCTTTGACACCAAACCTGGACGCCAACTTGGGTTGTTTTGTGGCATCCACGGCCGCTAGAAGACCGTTTATCTACAATTTTATTTATATTTATTAGAAAATTATCAAAAAATATAAATTTAAGTATTTTGTTTCGACTATATTTAATAATTTTATATTATTAAAAAATTAAATGAATTTTTATTGTAAACTAAACAATATTATTTAAAGGCGCTAGAAACTTTTGTTCATGAATATTTTTAAGAAATATTACTACTTTTACAACAAAATTAACCAATATCTGTATGGTACCTACCAGCAGCAACAACAAATAGTTATAAAAATCAATAATACCTCTTCGTCTTTAATCCTAGCCGCTGCATTTTCATATTCCGGTTTAATACGTTTACAATGGCCGCACCAAGGCGCGTAGAATACTACTAAAGCATTTTCCACATTTGAAAGCACACTGTCGAATGTTTCAGCTGGGGAGGAAATATTTAATTGTTAAAAAATAACAGCTTTTATCAATAGCAGAACAGGGAAAACAGTGTCAAGACACTACGTTTTATATGTTTCTCCCTAACTACCATAGAGTGGAAATAATAAAAATAATTAAAATGTCATTTTTTAAGGAGAGCACCTAAAGCTTAGACACTCCGTTCCCCATGTACATGTACTCTTTGACTGTTGTAACTGATCACCGTCTTTACATGAAAGATAGTTAAGAAAATCGATTATTGAGGGCATTTATCAATATAACTCTAAAAAATGATGTTGTTATGTTGGTTTGTTTGTTTGTCTGTGTGTTGATGCATGTTACTGTTTTCACTTACCTTAAAAAAATTAAGTAAAATTTTCAGTATTGTATTTTGGCAAGCTGCCCTTACCAAGAAGTATTTATTTTATTTCAATCGATTCATAAACAAAAAACTATCAATTTAAATTTAAAGTTTACACTTTTTTGATACGGTATCGGTTTTACAACAAAATTTTTTTTGATACGGTATCTGAAAATTCAGTTTTTAATGTATAGATATTATTTTTAAAGTGATAGTGTTATTAGAACACGAAAGAATTTAGACAAGTAAATAAACAATAGCATAGTTCAAGCGGGCGAAGCCATAATTGGAAGTGGCTAGTAAATACTAAATGTACATTTTTCTTTATTTTATAACATTATATTCATATGAAAATATCTCACCTTTCAGAACTCGAAACAAATTATTAGATAACATATTATAGATATCAATGACATATGACATGAATTAAAAAATATAACATTATAGAAAGGAAAGTTCAAAAAAGTTTATTTAGGAATTTAAAAAATATATCTTTATATGGCACTAAGCTTTCTAAGTAATGGATTTATATTAAAATATTTATGTATAAAGTATATATTTTTATCTGATAAAGTTGAGGCCGTTGTGGCACAGCATCTGGCTAAAAACGCGACGGCCGTGGGTTCGATTCCTAACTTGTCTATAAAAATGTGATGGAAAGTAGATTAAAGAGTGTCTTAACACTAGGTTCCCCCTGCCTAACCAGCTATGCTGGCAAAAGCTTGAAGTAACTCTCTTTTTTCTCTCGTCTGGACGTATGAAGTGCTTGTCAGTTTTAAATATAAACGTCCAAAGTGATTGTTTACTCAAACACTACAAATAATTCTTTTTAAAAAAATGTAAATGCTCATAGCTAAGGAGTACGTTTTTCTATAGCAAAATCTATTCATTACCTTAAAAAAAAAAACAAGATATATCCTTTTGATTATTATAAAAATCATATATTTTCAAATAATTATCTTTATAACTGTGAATAAAGTATTTTGATTTTTTACTAAACATACTAGGTGTACTAAGTATACTAGGTGTAGCTTATATTTTAATAAATATAAGCTATTATTTAAATTCTATACCTCAAAAGGAAAGAACAGATCAAATTATTGACTCTCTGTATTTCAAGACCATTTATTTCTTTGACCTTGAAGTTTTTAGTAAATAAGTAATCTTAATCAACTTGCACACTTGCCGGCATTTTTTTTATAATACTTACAAGTAAGATGTACAACATCAGAATGTTGGGACCAGCTTTCATCGACCACTTCCTTTTTCTTCTGATGTGATGTTGGATCTCTCATAAAGTCTACTATGGCTTGATGTTTGTTATCTCCATTGTAGGGGAAACGATATTGACCTTTTCTATTAAGGAAATGAGGATATACTATTAGAATAATATAATTTCACATAGAAATCTTTTAATTTTGTATCTATATCAAAACAACAACAAATTCTAAATTGAATTCACATATTAATAAACCATTCTGTGTTACTTGAATCTTGATACATAAATATTTTTGTTTATTTGTATAATATGGTCATAAGAAAAAAATTAAGTACTATACTTACTCAAAGAACAAAAGTGTAGGGAAACCAGTTATATTATACACTTGTCTAATTTTAGAGTTTCCTGGTTTTGACACATCTATGGCCGCCAAGAACGCTTCACCCTAAAATTCAAAATATATATTTAGAAATATTAAATATAATTGAAATTGTATATCAGTAACCATAGTGTAATGTCACATTGATTTATTAGGTTATTTTAAAGCTAAATTATACTTATAATTTTATTGACAAAAAAAATATGTAAAATGAGACACAAGTTCAATATTAAATAATGTGGTGTTTTCAACTTCACCAACAAAATAATTGGAAAATTATCTATATAGTTGCCAAGTTAACTTTTTTTATCTTCATAATTACAAACTATATTATTTGCAAATTACTGTACTTACATCTTGTAAGTACTTGGTTGATATATATTGTTTGGTTAAAAAGACAAGTCCAATTTGCAAGCAAGCATTAACAACAGAAACATGCTGGACACAAAACTTTTCACTCATATAGATTGACAGCATATTTAAATATTGAACTTGACCTATTTGACATTTATTATTTTGACGGGATATCATAATTTTGGTATACATACATTATATATATTTTTGAGTATAAGTATTATTTTTTTATATAAGTAGTACGTAATCAATAATAATTTAACTTTTACCTTCAAATCAGCGGCAGCAGCTACATAGTCTGGTTTCAAAGACTTGCAATATCCACACCATGGTGCGTAGAACATAATTATTGATTTTTTATATGTAGATATGCCTTTCTTGAGAAATTTTGATAAAGCCTGCCAAAGATATGTTATATAAATAATATATATAATATCCATATATTTTTAATTCTTAAGTATAATATAGATGAAATGTAAAAAAATATATTATTTAAAAAATTAATACTATTAATTTAATAAGGCAGACGAAACCTAGTGTCTTAAAACTAGGTTTCCTCTGCATACCCCACTGTTTCCAGGATACAGTGTGAAGCTGATTTAAATATAATAAAAATATATATAATATTGTAACAAAGAACCATTAAGCAATTTGGAACAGTCAAGCTGTGACTGTTACAAATTGAACATCCACACATAATTGTATAAATTGCTACTAATTTGTTTGTTTAATATTATTGAACACCGTGAAAACTATTAATTATAGTTTCAAAATCGATGTTTCATTATAATAAATACTTCATAGTGGCACAGAGCTTGTAAATGAATTATCTTCATTTTGTAGTGCAGGAGCACAAAGTGTGATTGTCGCAATGCCTCCACAATTCAGCGGAGAGTGGGAAATGGAGTGTCTTAACACTCGGTTCCCTCTGCCAACCCATCTGTGTTCATGGATATAATGTGAAGCTGATTTATTTTAACCTTTTTATTTCTTCATTCTGGTTGCACACTGTCTCAAAAACCTGGGTGTATGGGGAACAGAATGTTGTAATAATAGGTTCCTTCTGCCTTTCTTACTATATGTAATATATAAAAAATATCAATATCTTACATCAGCATCAGCAAGGTGGACAATATTTGTTGCACTTGGATCTTCTTCCCATGGTAAATCACCCATGGGGTCCCGTAAGAAGTTAACCATTGCACTTATAGTGGTGCCCCTGTCATAGTCCTTATGATAGTCACCATCCTTGTAGTGTTTTATAATATAAGGCTTGTCAAATGATACTTTTAATTTTTTACACAGTTTTTTGCCTTCACTGCAAACAAATATATCTGTTTAACACTAGTTATTATAAGTTGCATTCAAGTTCAGAATTATATAATTCAAATTAATTTTAAGGCTATTTTGGCAAGATGGCACAGTTGTATTTACATCTGTAAATACAACTGTGGGTGGTGGGTTGAAACAATATATTACTTTAATTTATTTCAAAAATTGAAGATGCCCTACATTAGGTTCCCATTGCTTACCTTGCGATATGTTGGGTACATGATATTCTTAATATAAGTCAATACAAGTCACATGCTTACCTTCCATTACAATCTATGGCTACTAATGTAGCTTGACCTTTCATACTATCAGCAGCTTCTTTAACTACGTCAAGGACAGATTGTGATGATTTTTGGTTATTTATATATAACACCAAGACATTTGTTTTTGTTCTTAACAATTTTTTAAATTCTTTAATGTCATTGATATCGGATATAATATTCGACTTCTGTTTTTTTACTTGCGTTGATAAATGAAGACATAGGAAAAGCAACATAAATATCTGAAATAACAGTTTTAAGTCAACTAGATTTAGATATATTATACTCAATTTTTGTTTTGTAATAGGCAATTATTATTAGGCAACAATAGATCAATGTATATTAAATTAACTGTTTTAAGAACGCATTTAAAGCTTAACGAAAACGAAAGAAATAAATACCTTCAATGAAAGAAATAAATAACGAAAACGAAAGAAATAAATACCTTCCAAAAGTTTTGGCGCAACATGTTTATCTGTGTTTTCTTGATATAATACTTTAATACATTTGTAAACAATAAATATTATATTTCGAGTTTTGTTGAAGCACTAGTAAAAATGTGATGACATACAATATTTGGAAGACTAATAATTTGAACCAAACTTTCACAAGCCGCAAAAATTTTGTAATGATTAATGAATGATGTGTCAGCACAGCATTACACCGGTTCTGTCAATGTCATGCTAAAGCTTTTTTATACCAAGAAGATATATCAAAGACCACCTTGTATAGTTCCTTAATATTAAATATATTATTTAAAATATATTGAATTTGTACTTTAGCTTACGATTGGGTATTAATATCTTTATAATTTAGCTTCACATTTTTATATATCTTTTTTAATTAGCTTCACGCTGTATCCCGCTTATAGCAGGTTAGGCAGAGGAGTGAGGGAACCTAAGCTTAAGACACTCCGATCTCCACTTACCGACGAATTTTCGAGGCTTTGCGTGTTCAGTGGCGGAATTTTAAATCCATTCAGTGGGAATCGAACTAAACTGTCGCGTTTACCTTCACTTACTAGTATAAAAAGGTAGAAATTATATGAGGAAAATTAAACACTCTCTTAAATTTTAATAAACATGTATTTTTTCTTTAGCTTTTTATGTTTCGTACAAATAGAAATTAACAGATTTATTGTTGAACAACATAATGTGAAACCAAATCGATTATATTAATTATAGTAGAAATATAAATTATTACAAAAATATAAGAATTACTTATTACACTTCATGTTATAGATAATGATGATTTGAAATAATATCAAGAAAAAAAAATTATAACATATATGTTGTGTGTGAACACACTTTTCAAGTGGTTGTAAATCTGACTACACAAATTGATTATTTACTTACAAAATTTACATGTTTTACCAGTTTTAGTCATTAAAGACTCTACTCGATAGATATTTTCAGGCAGGGCCGTAAGGCGGAATATAGTGTGGCAATCTTAATAAGAACTAAATAAGATTTTTTTATTATTACCCAGCTATAATTCAGGATACACCTAAATATTTTTTTGGCTTATAATCTAGGCAATGTACCTTATTTTTAATTTCTTACACAATACTAAGCAAACTTAACTACATCTCCAAATAACAGTTACTAACAATTGTTGTTTATCACATTAGTTATTTGCCAATAATTGCTATTTACTGTCTAAGTTTGAGATATGTAAAAGTTACAAAATATAAGCTTTATACATCAAATACTGGAGACCAGTTTTATTTTAAAATTACAACACAACTAAAATTAAATAGATTTTAGTATAAATACATATACAAAAAATATTATACTTATAATTATATATTTATCTTACAAAGGGTTCACTTTAAGGCAACATCCTTAGAAGAACTCAATAATGCCATGTCTTACTTATTACAAGGATAGGGAAAAAAATATATTTCCCCAGGTGAGATTGAACACATAACCTTCATGTTCACAGTCAGGTGCTGTGCAGCATCACAAAGGTCTTACAAACACCCAAGAAAAATAAAAAAAAATTACAACAGATTGGATGTAACAATTCTATGCTTAAAAAACAATAGATATTTGGTTTAAAAATAATATTCAGTCTTCATTAATCACCCGATTCATCTCCAACATCTATTCCAGTATCATTAGCAGCGTCCAGCACCTCACTCTGTTTTATTAATATAAAAAATATGTGTTAAATACAATATATAATATTGTTAGGATCTGGATATATTTTGGTGGTTATTTTCTCCTGACTTCCAATATTTAGCACTATTTGCTCTCAAAATGCTTTTTTTTAAATTGAAACAAAACAAAATCTTGTGGAATTCATTATTATTCTGTTTTCTTACCAGATTACAAAAGTACAAACAATTCATTTCCCTAAGTAGAAATTGTGCCTACAACTGGTGCTTTAACAGTGAAACATAAAGTATAGTTTTTTGCATAATATTATACTGCTGTATTTAATTGTTAATGAATACATATTTGATTAACAATCAATAAACTAAGTCCACATACAAATTTCAATACATTTTTCAAGAATCTGGAGCAAACTTCATGAGAAGTATAACCATCAAGTAAAAACATGATTTTTTAACTTACTTTCAATACATCAACGAAAGTATGCAACTCTGCAAGCATTTCCTTATATCTCTTCAATTGTTGCACCAGCAAATCTTTTTGATTGCACAATATTTCATTTTCATCTAAAGCATTTTTTAAATCAATTCTGTAAAGGAAAAAAGATATTTTATTGATTCTTTAGTAAACCATATTAAATTCTTGCATAATAAATATAAAACTAAACATATAATTGATGACATGTTGAGGATGTCAAGACTTAATGTCTGATGAAACAAGATAGTTGTAGGCTTGATACAATCCAATCCAACTCAGAGGTATGAATAATTTTCGAAACTTATGCAGTAAATGGGAAATAGTGTCTTAACACTAAGGTTTTCTTATGGATACAATGTAAAAATATTAATATTTTTTTACCGTTTTTTCTCTGCAACTAGCCTCCAATAGTTCTCAGATAAACCAGATGATAAATTATCATCGGATGGACCATTTTCTAAGTTTACTTGAACCATTTTTGAGGTCGTTATTACCTTTGTTCTGTAAAATTTGCATAAATAAGCAACATAACACACAAGAATTAATAATAATAAAGAACTCTATGAAGCCGTCAGATAATTAAATCAACATTTTGAAAATTGAAAAGTAACCGAATAATAAAGAAAAATATGAAAATATATGAAATATTTATTTATTTTATAACTACCTTACTGGAAAATAATCTGGAATGAGTTTTTTTCGAATAGTTATTTCTGTATTTAAGCTGGAACTGGTATCTGGATTTGGTTCTATAGTGTTTAAATTTAATATAGAATCTTCAGTGGTCATCTATAATAAAATAAGGAATATATCGAATCGTGGGTTTAGAGACGTAAAAAAATATACATATATCGCTTAAAATGTATAAAATAACATGGATTTAATGACCTTTTGAATTAAATTTATTATAAATTAAAGAAAAATATAAGAGGTAAGAAGTAAAAGGTTTGTTAAACTTAAATAATTCAAAACTAAACGAGCTAATTCTAAAACTTAAAATGTTATGTCAAAGACACCAAACATAATTGACAGATGTTGTTAAAAAAATTAAAGTGCTATACCTACCACAGATAACATAATTATGACTGATTGACAATGACATTATCATTTAATTGTTTTATATTGGATATTATATGTAATAAAATAATTTGTTATAAACCTATGTTTATTTAATACGATGAAATATTTTTAGATCAGTAGAATACATGAAATACTTAAGATATGGTAGTCGTTTTAATTGAAGTAGATGACATTCCTCAATGTCAGAGAGGTCATTCGGTAAAAGTCCGTTTTATCTGTTAGATCAAAATTATTCTAGCTGGATCTGATTTTTCATTGGATAAAAATGTCACTACAGGAAGAGTTTCGTGCGTATAAACCAATCGTTGGACAGTCATGTTAGGCAGTCAGTCTTATTGAGATACGAAAACGTTTTTAGTTTAGATTATAATTCACCTCGCCAGTCATTGAATTGTGGAGACCGGCACGATTAAAGTATTATATAAATTATCTTATATTTTAACTTTGTAACACATTGTAAGTATATTGTTATGTCATACATATATAATTAAGTCGAACTTTTAGCATAGTTTTATTTTAAAAGAAGAGATTAATTGTCTATTCTAATGGACCACTTCCATTTTCATAGAATCAAATTACAATCATGGGTCGTAAATTCGTTGTTGGAGGTAATTGGAAGATGAATGGAGACAAAATCCAAATAAATGAAATTGTTAACAACTTAAAGAAAGGTCCCCTCGATCCTAATGCTGAGGTAGGTGTGGTTAATACAAAGTATTAAACTTATCATTTTCTAAGTCTTGGAAGGTTAATACAATTTTATTTTCCAATTCTTTTTTATACATATGTAAATGATTTAAAATCGCATCTCCTATCTCGTAATCGCAGATCGTAATTGGAGTACCAGCTATCTATCTTGCTCAAGTGAAAAGTATTGTTCCTAGCAATGTTGGAGTTGCTGCACAAAACTGCTGGAAGGTTCCCAAAGGAGCATTTACAGGTATAAGTTTAACTAACATTTAATATTGCTGTTTTAATTTTTTTTATTACATGACCTTTTATAAATTAAATTAATCAGTAATATATTGTGTTTTAATAATAACAATTTGTTTTAGGTGAAATTTCTCCTGCAATGATTAAAGATGTTGGAGCTGACTGGGTAATCCTTGGTCATTCTGAAAGGAGAACCATCTTTGGTGAAAAGGATGATTTGGTTGCTGAAAAGGTAAAGCAAGCTTTTAATAATATATTGCCTAATATTTTCTATGAATTATCATAGCAATTGTATTAATATGTTCACAAACACCATGTAAATGTGCAAGAGGAATAATGTGGGTGGGCCAAGTTGTTCAAAAGGGCAATTGTTAAGTTGGTCAATATCTGTATGAGCAATGCTGTATTACAAATATTCAAATTAATATGTTAAAAAGAAACTATTATATTTCAGGTGGCCCATGCCCTTGAATGTGGCTTAAAAGTGATTGCCTGCATAGGTGAAACTTTAGAAGAGAGGGAGGCGGGTAAAACTGAGGAAGTGGTGTTCAGACAAACTAAGGCTCTATTGCCTGCCATTGGCAACAACTGGGCCAATGTTGTATTGGCTTACGAACCTGTATGGGCTATTGGCACTGGCAAAACTGCCTCACCACAACAGGTAATTTCTTTTATAGCTAGTATAGTCAAAAGGTTAGGTTAATGTTTCTTATTCATCATCCAAATTTTGAGATGTGGCTTCTTGCTGCAATGCAACATCCTAGATGACATTTTTCAGCTTTATATTTTGTCCAGCATAGCAGGGTAGGGATAGAAAAATTATATGGTATATATGGTTTAGATAATCTGTTTTCCATTTTCTGTCCAAATTTGAGACAGTCTTAGTCTTGAGTGATATAACACAAACCAGTACTTTCTTTTGAGTAATGAAAATAAATAGTTTTACTTAGTTAAAATATACCTAATGAGAAGAAAACATTTTTATTTTATTTGCTTGACAACATTGATGTGTAGACTATAAATACACCATATTATGATAATTAAATGCTAAAGGTCACATCAATGTTAGCCAGTACATTTGTTTTATTTTTAAATATATTACGGCACTGTCTCTGTAGTGGACATTTTTATTAGTGACCAATCTATAATTTAGTTTTAAAATTTAATCTCCCGACTAACCAAAAAAAAGAATTATGATTACATATAATATTTTGAAATGTTATGTAACAAAATTCAGCACTATAGGACCCTTGTCATACTATGACACACCGTACTCACCTCTCCTTCCTTAACGTATGCCTATATTCTTTTTCAGGTTATTTGTGTTTTTAAATTTTAACGTTTCTAGTGCCAATCATTACTTAGGAAATTTTTTTTTTTAAATATTGGTATATAAATTTAATTTGAACCTGCATCTCTTGGAAATGTGCACTTGAGTTTCCCAGAGGCGCGAGTTCAAAGCCCGCTGAGTTTAAATTTTATTTGTTTTTTTTTTGAAATGGTTAATATTTTTTTATATGAAAAACATTCTATTTTAATCATAATATATTCCAGGCTCAAGATGTCCACGCTGCTTTACGTAACTGGCTATCCAGCAATGCTTCTCCTGACGTAGCTGATTCTGTTCGTATCCAATATGGTGGCTCAGTAACAGCGGCAAATGCAAAGGAACTGGCCGCTTGCAAAGACATTGATGGCTTCTTAGTAGGCGGAGCGAGCTTAAAACCAGAATTCGTTGACATTATCAACGCTTCACAGTAATTTTGTGTGTTTTACTGTTATTTTAATATAACATGAGTAAGATCAAACATATTGAAAATTCCAAAATTTTTTAAATTAAATCAGTCTTATATTGATTCTCGTTCTAAATTTTAAAAAATATGAGATTATTTATTAATATATTAAAAGTAAAAACTCAATTTTAGTATTTAAAGTAGTAATTTGATCAATGTATTGAGTAAACCAAGTAGTTTGCTGGCGTTATACTTGTTGCAGAGCAATTATGTATATGTTTAGAAGCGAATGTTTATTATAATAATATTATTATTTTTATGTTTATTATAATAATACTATTATTGTTTTCAGTTAGTATTAACATTATGAAATATTTAAATTTCCTATTTTATTATTTTTTTATAATATTATTTACGCACATCAATTATTATGTATTTTTCATAATGTTGGTTCAATATATATATATTTTTTTCTAATATAAAGTAATAACTGCCCTTTACTCTTTTTGTGTACTCCTATCACATATCTAGGCGAATTTTGTCGTATATTTATTTATGTTATAAAGTAAATAAATGTCTATATATAATAAAATTTGGTTTGTATTATGAAAATAACATTAACCTGCTGTACAAAAAGACCCCTGTATAATCTTAACTTTCGAGGCCGTAGTGGCCCGGTGGCAAGGGTGACTAAACGCGATGGTTGCGAGTTAGATTCACACACGAGGAATTGAATTATTATTTATTAATATTTTCAATGTCTCAAAAAATATTCGACGGAAAATAAGGAACGATGTCTTAATGTTAGGTTCCCTCTGACTGAAGAAAAAAAACTTAACAATAGTTTAATATAATTTCTTTGACAAAAAAAATGCGAAAAATAAAACAATAAAATACCTAATACTTTGGAAGCAATAGCAATGGAAGTAATAAAGATATATTATTAGAAGCTTGCGATTTCACATTTTTGCGTAACTTATATAATTATGTATTAAAATGTCTCGCACTTGTGTCAAGACAAAGCGTGGCGTTGAGTTTCGCCATTAACGCAGTGAATGGGGAATGGAGTGTTTTACTCTAGGTCCCCTCTACCATCGTTGTTATATACGGGATAAAGCGTGAAGCAAATATTAGATACAAATAACAAATAAAAAAAAATGCTACACTTATATACGAGTCTATCGAATACCTGGAGTAATCTAGTATGTCTAACTAGTAATCCTTGTAAAATAATACTTTCTCTTGACACCATACATTTTAAGAAAATATCCAAAAAAAGTCACTCAGTACAAGTTTCCAAAACAAGATTTATTTCGAAATACTCAATGTTATATATAATATAAAATATATAAAAAATATATAAACGTAACTTAAAGTACATTTTAGTAACTAAAGGTATCTTGTGACTTTAAAAAAAGTAATCAAATAATAGAACTAACACTATGTGACCATAAAAGAAAAAAAATACAATTTGTTCTCCAAGAAAATGTTAATTATGTTTAATATTTTTTATGCATCATTAATATTATCCATAATTTTAATTTTTGAAACGAAAAAAAAAACGAAATCATTTAGTTAATTAAACATTAATTATTTACTAATAATATAAATTTGAGCACCTTTTGACCCGTATTATAAGTTTTAAATTTAACAGACTACACCAGCTGCCTCTGTTCACTTAAATTTGGTTACTTCTAAGCAATGTTGTATTAATCTTAAAAATAAAATCTTATTTTTATATAACTTTAAGTTACAAGGAAAATATAGCAAAATCTTTATTTTTAATTCCATTTCATTTATTACCAGTAGATAATATATGAGATGGACTTAAATTACATTATCATTGTAGAATTTGAAAAGATTTTCTGATTTCGTTTGTTTGTAAAGTTTATGACTGGTAAAAAATACTTTTGTTATGATTTTTTATCAAAAACAGCTGCTCCTAACATAGGCAAGTGTTTCACTACTGGTTCTCCGTAGCTGAAAATACTCTTGATCGGTTCAAACCAACTTACTAAAAAAGATAGTACGAACATCCAAAAGAATATTTTGACCACCCAGTCTAAGATGTATAAGCTGAAAAGGAAAAAAATATTATATAAAACAAATGTTATTATAACAAGTTATATTATATGAAACATAATATGTGCCTATAAAATTTGAAAGTTTCTTTCAATCTAAGATCCCATCATCAGGCCCTGATTTGATGGCTATGGGATCATCTGTGAACATCTTCTATTATTATCTTTTAGTAATTATAGGGAAAAAAATAAAGTAAACACATTGCAATTGTTACTATGGAATTTCATATTATTTTAAATTTAATAATTCGCTTCAATCAATGCGACTTGAATGTTATTTGAAATTAACTGTAGTTATTGTGCGTGCAAAATTTAGACGATAAACATTTTTGTTACGATTTTATGAAATAGATTTCGAAATAATTACATATTACATCATTACAAATATAGATTCTTTAGTGTTACTTGTTGTATGATTTTGCAATCGGGTAGGTAACAGTGTATGTTCGTTTTGCCTTATATAGATAGATAATAAATTTCTAATGAATATAATAAACGATTCCATATATTATATATTATCTATAAGAACATCATGGCTCCAGTATGGCACACATAACACTACCACCCCCCACCACTCCCAAACATTAATTCTATTCAGTTTTTTTAGTATTTGTTGCTATAGCACCAACAGAAATACATCATCTGTGACTATTTCAATTTTCTTACAACAGACGGACAGACAGAAAGACAACGAAAGGGGCATAGTAATAGGGTCTCGTTCTACTCTTTTCGTAACGGAACCCTAAAAATTACTCATCTAATAGTTCATATCAGTTTAAAGTCAATAAACAAAAATACTTACAAATTATGATAAGTCCTGTTAATGGATATTTTGCTTGGATCTTCTTTAAGGCAGTACACTCGACCGCCCTCCACACATTGCTGCATATATTTATCGCGGTTGGCGTTCGTCAGATCTGTGTTAAATATAATTTTTTCCTCTTCGTCTAGTTTACTATGAATACTATCGTAGTTTGGACAAGGAAAATTCCAGGGTCTCATCGTAAAATATTGTAATACTTCCAATCCTTGGCTAATTCGATCTTGAATTCGCACCATACTGTGATATATGGAAAAAATATGGTGTTATTTGGTTTTTTTGCTATGATTGATAGAATTGTGTAAATTATGTGTTTTAAACTAAATTATATTAGAAATTTGAAGTTTAAGTAGTATAATTAAACTTGTTTTTTTTTCTCATAAGTTCTTCAATTTACTTAACACAAAGAGAAATATCTTGATTCAATCATAACTTCACTAATTGAGATGATCATGTGTAATGTGTCATATTTTAATTAGTTACTTACAGTCGTTTTTGTCCCAATAAGAACAATATAAAATCAATAAAATAAGCAGGCAGTAAATGATAGAAAATCCTTCTGAACTCGTGTAAAATTATGTTGGTAGTTATGTCCCCATTGGGGTACCATAGAGGCCAAGCTAAGGGGTACTTCCGGCCGTAGTCTTTGGCGACTTGGAGAACGTCTCCCCAAGTCGTGGGCTTCTGATGACCAATATTTACGTTGTATACTGGTATGGTTTCCGATCTGAAAGACAAATTACGTTTTATGATAATATAAATAAAAAATTGTATCTCTAGTAAATATAGCAATTTATCTTCTGTAATTTTTATTTTTTGCATATTAATAAGATTAACAAATTGCCAAGCTTTGCCTAAGCGTTTTACGTCTTTATTCGTGTCCAAATTATCAAGTGTCTGAAGAGTGCGAATTCAAGTTTCACTTCATTTCAAATTTACTTGTATATTTTAAACTATATTATAGAAGTAGTCAGGTAGCTACTTTTAAGAAAGGCAGAAATGAAAAAGTATCTTACTTCTCTTTTTTCGTCCCCTCGATCATACCTATAGCTATAATCCCATTGATGGCAGTATCAACAGGTACCACTTGAGCAACCAAGTTGCCATCGCATAGCATTGTCCGTATCACACCTTTGCCTGCCCCTAGCATGAGTCCCACTGGGCCGTTGAGGTTGTCCACCCAACCTGGTATAGGTTCCTTGTAGGCTGGGCATACTAGAATTTAATAATATTAACATTAACTTAATTTCTTTATATATTCTTAAAAAACGTATTTTTCTTTTTGTAAGTGTGGTTTACACTACACTGTTTAAAATTTATTTTTATAAATACTATGTTATAACCGAAAATATATAATTGTAATGATGTTGGATACGATAATAAAATTCAAAAAATAATAAGTAAATAATAACTTAACGATAATCTAAATGAGCGGAAAACAAAATTATTATTATTCAAAAAGTTAATTTTTTATTCTCTCGCGAAATATAGGACTTAAATAGGATAAAAAACTAGTTTCTATGATAATATTTAAAGGTTTGTTAGTCTACAACGAACCAAAATATTAGAAAGGAATACATAAATATGTACACCGTGGACAGGTCCAAGGGTTGAGGAGGTCAGAGGCGTGCCACTTGAGTTAAATAGGCAAGACACTTGCGAAAGTTGTTATTGGAAATCTTATTTATGTTTACTTTAACATTAAATGTTAATTAATTTACGTTATTATTTATATATATTTTTTCAGATAAAACTTTATTTCAATGGTAGTTTTTTTTTAAATATAACAATTTTATTATTTTATCAATAATCTTAGAAACATTGATAGTAATAATACTAATTTAACATTATAAAATAAACATCTTGACAATTTATTGATAACTTAAAGAAAAAATGGTGCCATCAATTTTTTTAAGGAAAAATGAAAATGCAACGTTTGCATTGCATTTCATAAACTATCAATTATAGCTTTAGATGGCGTTGTATTTTACAATGCAATCTAAATTACAAACTAAAAATAGAATATATAAAAATGTTATTTACATGTAAATAACATATTAAATATATTAAAATTTTCAACTAAAATGACAAATAAAAAAAAATTAGTATTAATTTTCAATAATCAAAAGGAAAAGGGGAGCTCTAACATCTTTCCGTCTATAAGAGCCTGGTAGTGTCGCTTAAAAATATCAAAATGGATCAATACTTGCGATGCGCTGTAGCAACCTGTCATAGAAAAGGAGGCAGCGATCGCTTTTATATATCTAACCATTTTGACGCGTTTATAATATTATTTATATAAAATTTAATTTGCACGTGTGTGTAGATGTATGTATGTACAAATATAATATGCATAATGCTGATCGCTATTACTATTTTTTTGCTTCATGTATGCGCCTAGCAGGGTAGGCAGAGGGTGGTGCCTGGAAACCTAAGACAGTCTATTTCCATCAAGGCACTTCCATTATCGCCGAATTCTGCAACCGCATCGCGGCGCTTTGCTTTTCGTTACCAGAGCTAAGAAATGAAAATATTAAATATTTAATTTCCTCGAGTGGGAATCGAACCCACAGCCCATTGATTACCTCCACACGAATGTGCTCCTGCGACAGAATGGCCTTACTTATTAATTATTTTATAATTTTATAATAAGTATTGTTATCGCCGATTTAGACTTTACATATTTTTAAAGCAAGTCTATCTAGACTTGCTAAAGTCTAGATATAGCCGCTAGCTCCTAGCCTATTGGTTATTGATTTACAAAGTAAGTACACAGATGCATATCTATCTCTTTCGTCAGACTGCATCTCGCACCTCCTCACAAGCTATGTGCTCCTGGTAAAGATGCATCGTAATATTGCACTATACGATGTATTTATCTGTAGATGTTATGTAGGTGCATTACTGTATTCATGTAGTTAGACGGTGTTTTAAGTAAAATAAATTCGTGGCCCAGGGGCACAAGGACTGAGATGCGACGGTTATGGGTTCGAGTCCCACTCAAGGAAATGGAATATTTATTTAAATTTATATTTATATTTCTTCGCTCTGGTGTCGAGGCAGAGAGCGCCACTCAACAAAAATTGCCTCCAAAATTCGACGAAAAAAAAATTAAGATTTATTTAATATTTGTTTAATTAATTTAATATTTGTTTTTTATAATTTCGAGACCTCTCGCCATTTGTTGTTTAATAATGACATTGAAAAGTCACTGTTAAGCTTTTCCCGCCATAATTCTTTTTTTTTTTTAGCGACGATTTCTTTTTTCTTCTTTTTTGTATCCCGCTGGGTAGGCAGAGAGAACCTAGTGTTAAGACTCATCGTTCCCCATTTTCCTCCGAATTCTGGAGGGATTCCGTGTTGAGTGGTGGAACTTATTTAAATACATTCTATTTTTACTTAAGAATATATTATATTATTTATAATTAATTATATTTAGTTTTCATGGATATTATCAAGTATTTAATTAACACTGGTTATTTTCTTTTTAATTTTACAATATACTTTCATAGTTCATTAACAGTTACTTATATTCAACAATTACTTTATATTATGTCATCTAACATTCTTATTATAAAATCATTTAAGATTACGAGAAACGTAACAGCGCGTCAAGTAACCAATTTAGTATAAATATAAAGATGCAACAACAATGCTTTGATTATGTTCTGTATAATTTTTATATGGTAGTAATAAATAACTCATTTCTCCGTTTTTTGTATGCACTAGAGACGTTATACCAGAATTGAATCCTGAAATTTTCTTTGATATTTGAACTCCGAATAATTATGTTCAGGTAAAATTATTACACTGAGTCGCGACGACGTATCCCATTATTTAGTGTAAAATAGACTAGTTAAAGATCCCCATTAATATTTAAAAATTGATTTTAGTCGTGGCGCAGGAGCACAGTAAACGCGACAGTTTGTGGAGTCGATTCTCATTCGCGAAACTAAAGTATTTAATATTTTCATTTCTTCGCTCTGGTGCGGAGTGTCAACACTGGTCCCTTCCTCTGTCTACCCTGCTACATGCGGGATACAGCGTGAAGCTAAAAAAATATATATTTGAAAACTCTTACCAATGCTCGGCCTGGCGATGACTACAGGAAGGTTCTTATATTCATTTTCCACCACCGCCTCGGCCAGCCTCTTTGAAAACGTGTAACAATTAGGATGTTGACGAAGAAGTGACGGTGTCAATATGTTTACTTGTTTACCGTCCAGCCATTCGATTAGATGCATGACGTCTGATGGGTTTACTGGAGGCGCGTGCATCTGTGTAAAAGAAAAGTAAAAAGTCGTTTTAAAATCCACAACTAGGTTCAATTTTTTTGTGCCTATATGGAAGACACTGGTGCATGGTGGAACTCAACATCGCGGTCTGTCTAGCCAGATAGTAAATATTTTCCATTTTTTTTTTGTGAGTGTGTGTATTTATTTTATATCTTATAAGTGTTTATTGCGCATAAATATTGTCTAGGACAATTCCTATATACATGTGGCATCGTTAAATATTATTTGTAGAAAAAAACCGGACAAGCGCGAGTCGGGCCCGCCCCCCGATGGTTCCGTACAAAAATTGGAGGAATTCAGCTTTTTCTGAAATTAGCTTTAAAAATTAGGCTTAACTTAGCCAGAGAGGTGTATGATTTGAATTTTAACTCGAGGCTCTTGACAGACAGACACAGACAGGCGGACAAACGGACAACAAAGTGATCTTATAAGGGTTCCATTTTTCTTTAAAAGGTACGGAAAAAAAAGATAATACGTCTTTTGTAACGCTGTATTTATATGCTGTAATTATCAACATTGTTTACTTTGAAATTACAAACCGGCTTTCATTGACACGTACTTACATACATCTGTAGTCTATAATTTCATGGAGAGATCGCAATCGTTTTTTTTTTATTTTATTTTTCTTCCATGTGCATAAATTCATTTAAAAATACTCAAACAAAACGGAATCCCTCGACGTTGAGTTCGTGAAATCAGCGGAGAGTGGGGAACGAAGTGTCTTAACACTAAATTTTCTCTGTCTTCCCTGCTATATGAGAGAAGCTAAAAAAAGTAAATCTTTTGAAAGCCCACCTTTTCCTCCAAAACTGCATAATCAGGGTAGCAAAATGCAGTAGATAAATGTATAAAAACAAGTAGGTTCTTTAACTTCTTCGCCACGTTTAAGGTCCTCTGCGTGCCGCAAGTGTTCATGTTCACATTGTCCTTTAGAGGCGCTTCCAGCCTCAAAGTAGCGGCAAAGTGAAATAAAATGGACACTTCTTTGGATAAATTTTCTATTTCTCTATCAGATAGTCCGAAATTATCGAACAATACGTCACCTTGCAGTGGTATGACTTTCTTGAAACTATCCGGTCTTTCGTTCTTAAGCCGGTCGAATAACTGAAATTTATGTTTACCTTAGAATTATTTTACTTCTTAATCTGATAGGATAGTTGTATGTCGAATTAGGCGAAACTAGGTGAAAAATTATAATATCAACATTTATTTTTTAGTTCCATTTCAGTTTTAATAATAACCTCTTATTTGACATATCCTTGAACCAAATAGAGTTTATACTTTAGTAAAAGTAAAAATATATTTAATGTATAAATTATGTTTTATATATGAATTAACTGTTAAATTAGTAATATTTAATTTTATAAATAGTGCTCACAATGATTTTATTACAATAAAGATTATGACAAAATAATAAAAATTTGTAACAATTATTCATAAAAACAATAAACGCACTGGTAAACGTTGCATATCTTCAAATCTTTGGTTAATCGACTTCCCCCTTTTCGGTCGCATTAATACATACACATTTCCGATGTCTGGTATACTATATAGGAGTTTTTCTATAAGAACTTTTCCCATGAACCCCGTCCCACCGGTCAATAGGACGCTCTTATCCTTATAAAATTCTCGTATTGAGGAACCTGGCGCCATGCCTGTCAAAAAAAAATATTAATCAGTTGTAAATTTATTTTCCTTTTTATGGCATATAACCTTGATAAGCCATGTATAACTTAAATTGTAAAACCTAGTGGGTTTAAATATCTTATATATTCAATTACGCAAAAACGACCAACAACTTTCGTTCAAACTTTGTATACGCATTTATAAAGTTAAAAGATTTTTCTGCCAGTAACTAGTATAAATATCTTACTGGATGCAATTCAGAAAATTAAGGTATGAAAGACTACGACACTACACTGTACACTGAGTGTATACATCGAATGTCTCTGTATGAACATGAGTGTTTCTAGTTCTAAAATTTATTTGTGACACGATTGTTAGTGTCGCAACAGCCACTGTGTGACGACGTAGTGTCCAAGTGTCGTTGAAAAATTTTCGAACAAGTATGATATTTTCAACACACTGCATAGTTTGTGTGTGAACAACTCGGACACAATTTCCGTACATTCCGTACTGACACTACTCCCACGAAAAGAATCGTGTAAACAGTACATACATTAATTTCTGACATTTATATCGGAATTTAAGTCGTAGCTTATTCGTACCATTATATCCACTAAATAATTAATTGCATCGCATCGTCCAATTTCGCAAACAATCTACTTATAAAGTTTTGAGTGTACAAAGAAAATAAGAATTTACATAAGAATGGTGAGCCATTCTTTATAGCATCATTAAGATTAAAATCTCTTAACGTAATTTAGCCTATTGACTTTTTAATACTTCCTGAGATCGTTCGAGAATTTTCATCTAAAGAAAATAGTTCTTAACTGCCATCCAATTTTTTTTATAAAGATTAATGTACCATAAGGTATATTTCGAATACTTTGTTTCTAAAATATGTCTTCTATGTTTACCTATAAGAAGCACAAATGTTGTTGTTTGCCTACAACAGAGAATGTTGCGGAGCGTTATATCACTAAAACTCTCTATCTCGAAATCTATTGCAATATTTGTTAACAAAAATGCGAGTAGGACTCGCATACCGAGGGTACCGAGTTAATTTTTTGAATTGTACGTCACAGGGAAGTGCAATTAAAAAAAATAATTAAACTCAAGTTTGCAAACGTATGCACTCATTTTGTATGAAATTAATTTACGTTTGTAAGGTATGGAACCCTAAAAAAAAGCTTTTGAGCCAAAATGTGCAAGTCAATACTACCTTTTTTACATTCATCTTATTATTGTAAGTCATTTCAAGTCGTTACGTTTTCCGCGTTACTATTACCCTAAGTGGGAACTTCCATTAAGTATTCTGATTATTAAGATTTTGTTCATCTTTTATAAAGTTTAAAAAATGTTTTGTGTGCTAAATAAGTATTTTTCTATATTTTAGTATAAGAAATTTTTAATTTATTAGCTATAAAAAATAAATCACCTTCACCCTGTATCCTGCACACAGCAGGGTAGGCAGAGGGAACCTAGTGTTAAGCATTAAAATTGTGTCCATTTTTGCCCAGTCCTATTTTATGTTATTCCTATCGTTTATTTTCGCTACTGAACCAATATATTGTATTTACCTTTCATTGCACAAATTAAAAAACTAAGACGGTGTGAGATTCGGCGTTTTCGGACGCCTTTCACTATCGTAGTTTTTATAGCGTGGTCGGCCACGTGCTTCATGGCATAGAATAAAGAAAATGAAAGTGATATAGGGTACAGATATGGTCCCACCATACTTAATTTTTTTGTCATTATGAAATATTGAGGTTAGCATTTTTGTGTTTATTGTATTTTCTTTAATTTGTCTAGAATGTAAAAAGACATTTCATATTATATTGGTTTGCGCTCTTTTTTGGGGTTCCGTATCGAATAGAAAATAAACCTTATAGGATTTCTTTTTAGGGTTTTGGCAGACGGTCAGACAGGCGCCTGTCCGTCTGTCAACGCCCATAGGATCCTTCCCGTTGCCGACGTAGAGTTATGAAATTTGGTAAGAATTGAGAGTAAAACCAAAAAATCTGTAATATTTCTGGAGTGAATTTCATATAAATTGAAAGCATACGACCATAAACTTAAGTTTGTTTTTACCGTTAACCCATTGACCCGAACCAGTGCACTTGACCAGCATTTTTCATCTGTTTTGTTAATTATGTGTGGTGAGTTGCGAAACTCAAAGAATCTCTTAAACTATTTATATACTTCTGGTGGTCTCGAACTCACTACCATCTTGTACATACACTTTTGAAGAATAACTAACGAGTGCCTGGATGTATCATTTCTGCCTTGTAGTCTTAGATGAAGCGTATCTATCTTGTCACCGGTTTGCATAACTTTGTCGACCTGGTTGGACCACATATTTTTCGTCGTTTTTGGTAGACGTTTGGTTCCCGCCGTCTACTACCTTGTCTTATAAACATAACTATATAGATAATTAAATTCTTCTTGTGCTACTATTGTGTTTCAGTTTTAAGATTTTTAAAATTTGAGACTATTGATATTTTTTTTAATATCATAGATTTTTTACTAGAAAAATCGCCTTGAAACATTATCAAAGAACTAGAAACTATGTACATAAATTAAAATAATTAAGACTTTGTTCTATATATTTACATTTCAAAGTGCAGTAACATAAATTTATAAGATAATTACGAGTGTTTACACGCTAATCTTGTGTTTACCAATTTATTATGTAAAACGTATATTCATAACGTATATGGCCAGTCTTGGCGCAGGGGCACATGTGTGTGGCTTTAAACGGGACAGTTTGTGGGTTCGATTCTCACTTGAAGAAATAAAATATCTTCATCCAGTTGCGAAGCAAAACCGCGGCAATGCCTCTAAAATTCTGCGGAAATTAGGGAACGGAGTGTCATAACTCTAGTCTCCTTCTGCCTACATTGCTACGTTACGTACGCCTACGATACGGGATACAGCGTGAAACTATATATTAACTGATTTATTGACTAATATGTCAGGGAAGTAGTTTGTATAGCAATACCATTGTAGAAACTAAAAAAAGGGGGAAAGGCTGATAAGCTGTTGTAATGTTATTATTATATCCGATTGAAACAACTTGTATCGATGGAGCACGTACTGCTTATTGTCAATAATACAACATTACCACAGTCAATAGAAAATGAGCATTTCATTTGAAACATAACATTTATAAATCAATAATAAATACACAAAGAAAAATAATTATTTTAAAATATTTCTATAGGTACTAATGTGAATCTAACGAAGAGTAGTTAAGAAGTATGGATCCATTTCACCAGGTTGTGGTTGATTGATTATAAACCAACAATTATTTTTATTATGCGTATACAGGACGTATCGCGATCGACGGATCAACTCTTGTCTATTGGTAGAGGACCTTAATACCCAGCAATTTTATCCCCATTTGCAGTTGTTCAGCGGATATTTGAGAATTTATGATTTTTTGGAAATATGAGGTTTCTTGAAAAGAATTGGAAATACAGCCCGACTGTTGGGTCTGCGCCCGTGTTTTTTTATTAATATATTTAAATAGTAAGCTTTTTGTATCACATAATAGTTTAAACGTATCGGTTTATAAATCTTGCAATAACATTGAAACAAAAAAATGTTTTTAAATAACTTAAATATTTTTAAATAACTTAAATTATATCAAAAACTTTTAAGGGAACTTGTAACGAAATAAAATTTCTGACGAATTTTCCACAGGTACTTTTAGAAACTATTGGTATTTATATAGAATAATATCTAATAGCTTCATAGGCGTAGCTCCATGAACACATTTTGAAAATGTACTGGAATCATGAAACAGTAAATAATTGTTCTTATTTCGAGAATTAGTACATTTAAATTGATTTTTTTACATACTTACACAAGTCTGTGCATTTTACACTAGTTTACTATAATCAATTAACGTTTATACAGTACAAATATTTTGATATTGTGAAGCTATCCTAGCACAGGCCAGGAACTGGCTATTGCTCTTGGATGGTGGTTGATATGAACTGTCAAACACAGAAGACATTTTGTAATAAGTAATTTTTTTGTATCGTTTGATTTAAGATTAAATTATTAAAGAAACGTATAAAAATGATTATATTAAAAATTAAAAAAATAGTTATCACAAAAATTATATTATAGTACATATATACTACGTATAGCCGTTCGCATCGTTGGAGACCCAATAATCTGTGCAGGGCCTGACACATTGGATTTGCGTAGAGATGTCTCCTCGCTGCGCGTTCTCTACCGCTTTTATCTTGGGGAGTATTCTTAAGAACTATTTGACGTGCCGCTGAGTATTCTAACCGCATAGTACGTCACAATCTCAAATACCATCCACACCACTCTACATATACATGGCACTCCAATGCTATGCGGTTTCGTAGGAACTTCCTTCCACGCGCCACACAACCGTGGAATGCCCTACCTGTGGCAATGTTTCCAGATCGATACGACCTAGGCACCTTCTAAAAGCGCGTGTATCTCCATTTTAAAGGTCGGCAACGCACCTGTAGCTCCTCTGGCGTTGCATGGAGTCGTGGGCGGTGTTGATCACTTACCATAAGGTATTCCGTACGCTCTTACTAATTACTAATACTACTTGTAAAATATTCTTTCTACAGCGTTTGAAAGTTCATATTAACCATCATCCGAGTACATTACATTAGCTAATTTAAAACCTATGGTAGAATAGCTTTACGATGTTAAAATACTTGTACCCAATAAACATTGTCTGATTATAGTAGACTGGTGAAAAATGCAAACACTTATATAAATATCTAAAAAAACTATTTATATGTAGTCAATCCTCGTAATAAAACCAATAGATTCTGAAATATTTGCTGAACCACTGAAAATCGCTGAACATACATGGGAGTGAAATGAACTGGTACTGGGGACCTCTACCCATAGACAAGCGTAGAACCGTCGATCGCATTATGTCCTGTATATGGGTTTCAAATAGAACGTAAATATAGATTTGATTAATCAACTTTACGCTTTATTTCGCATTTTCGGCTTTCCGCCTAAATTTAAGATATTGTGTATTCAGTGTTGATTAACAAAATATAATGGGGGATCGATCCCCACAAGGGGACCATCGCAGGGAACAACTATCGAATTTACAGACGCTGTCCAATTTCATCACGTCGTTGATTTTAGTTGGATTTTAATTAAACCTTTATTTGATTTAAAAAATAGTTTGTCAAAACCGTATAACCGTTTGTCATTTATATGCGACATTTAGTACTTTTAACAACACTTACAATGAAGTTCTTACGTAAATGATTACTATAATTAGAATATAATTAAAAGAAACTTATTAATAATTATACTTAATAATACCTTTGTGTCCTAGTGTGACTAGTAGGTCGCAAGGGGTTTTTTTTTATTTTTGTTTTGGTTAAAATATATTGTCACTGTATTAAAATTCATTTAGGCCAGTCGTGGCACAGGGGCACAAGAGTGCGATCCTAAATGCGACAGATTTTGAGTTCGATACCCACTCGAGGAAACGAAATATTTTTTAAATTTGAATTTCGCTGTAATGAGACAAGCCCAGTGTAAAATTCCTCCATTCAACGCGCAATGCTTCCAGAATTCAGCGGTAGGTGGGGAGAGGAAATGTCTTAATGGAAGCGAAGTGTCTCAAACAAAAGTTTCAGGATATCAATAAGAGAAACATTTCCGCCCACTTGATTTTGATCATTGATTGAATGATTGATATTAATATTTTGTGTTAGATGACGAAATATGCTACCTTATTTTATATTGGACTATACGCAACTGATTTGCCATGGAGTGTAACAAATAACAACTAAATATAATATATAATGAGGCTAGTCGTGGCGCAGTGGCACAAAGTGTGACTGTAAAACCGACCGGTTGTGGGTTCTATCCTCACGCGAGGAGATGAAATATTTACTTAAATGTATATTTCCATTTCTTCGCTTTGGTGTCGAGGCAAAGCGCCGCGTTGAGTTGAGCACTCACAACTCAGCAAGCAATGCCTCCAGAATTCGGCCGAAAGTGGGAAACGGAGTGTCTTAACACTAGGTTCCCTCTGCCTACCCTGCTGTGTGCGGGATACAGCGTGAAGCTAATTTAATGTTTAATTTATAACATATAAGTTTGGATAAGCGAACGTTTGGCTTTGCTTCTTTTTACCTTGGAATCGGAACGTTGCGAAACATCAAATCTACTTGATGACCGACATAAGTAGTTTGCGCTGTCAAAAGGCGTACAGACTTTAAAAAATATATTTCTTAACTATGTAAACCATATTTAATAAGTAATTCAAAATATCGTATATGAGTTAAGTTACTTCATTTATTTTGAGGTTATTTGGTGTTTATTTAGATTGCGTTCGTTCAATAAGAGAGAATAATGATTTAGTTCATCTTTTTAAAATTTATGTCTACATAACTTCTGTAGGTTCTAATTAAATCTGTTTTTACAAATTTTAAAACCTGCCATTTAGTTTTACCAAAAAAAAATTGTGTTTCATTAGATTCGTTTTGGTCTATTCTTAGGAAATTCTTTGACGCAGGGACCCAAAGTGTGACTGTAAACGCGACATTTATTAAATTTGACATTTTCTTGATTGGATTCTCAGGCGAGAAATGAAATATATAAAATTTTTCTGAAATTTAAGCTTCAAGCCTTTCATCTGATACCTCACTGGAACTAGCGACTTTAATACCAAATTTTGCCCCCTGTCAAATTTTATTCTAGATCAACCCGAAGTACCCTATGAATTTTATTTTCCTTTGTAGTGTTGATATGCGCTATTTTGCGACATGAACGGCCATTTTTTTAAATAAATGTATAATAAAAATACGATTTTTTCAAGAAATCATCGGACCATAAATCTGAGTATATGAATTGAATTTTGATATCTCCAAAAAAGAGTTTTTGAGATAAAGACAAACAGATAGACAGACGAACAATAAAGTGATCTTATAAGAGTTTTGTTGGTTAAAAATTACAAAACCGTAAAACGCGATAAATATAAAAAAGTAAAATTAAAACCTTAAGTGCACATTCACTGCAGAGTAAAAAAAATGTAGTGTCTAAAAGGATTGCGCAATACAATGTATCACATAATCTGTCGTTTTGTAACAGTACCGTAGTTTTTTGTATATCATAGATGGTTGCTTTAAAAGCTTTCAAAGTAAAGAGTAAAATTTTGTAATGAATATGATTTGTTATAATTAATAATTATTATATTACGATTAATGTGGTCAGACGTGCCCTTGTGCCACAACGCGCCAGTGCGTTTATCTGTGAAAGGTTGTGGGTTCGATTCCCTTTCGAGGAATGAAATATTTATTATTTTCGGCGACGAGCACAGCAATTGAGTTCCTCTGTACGTGTTTTGCTCTAAATTTAAACAACATTTAGGGCGTCTGGCAGGAGTAAAGGCCCACGTAAGGGGTCCAGTAATAATAAATATATATTTTTTGTATAATTATTAACAAAATATTTAAATACGAGCGCTTCTACTTTAACGTAGGTGAAGGTAAGGTGCAAGTTGGTGCTACCTCTGCAAGGGCCCCATTTTTAAGTTAGTAATTACATATTCTTTCTCGTCTTAACTACATATGAGACTGTTAATTCTTAAAATTTCAGTTTTGCCAAAATGACGTAGGTCTGGGGGCCCTGGGATCTTAGTCTATTCTTAACGTGAAATTTTTTAAATTAAGTGTTGAATGAACTATGAAACAAATAGTTTAGGGAAAAGAATTTTCAAGAAATTCAAAACTTAATATCGCGTCCAATATTTTAATACTAAAATAATAATAATAATAATAGATATAATATAATATTTTTCAATATACAGAACATAGAACAAATTTTGACTACATATTATAAGCGATTTAAAATTCATGTTTCTTCTATGATTACACCTATGGTACAAAAAAAATCAAATCAGCTTCACACTGTATCCCGCACACAACAGGGTAGGCAGAGGGAATTGAGTGTTAAGACACTCCGTTCCCCACTTTATGCTGAAATTTGGAGGCATTGCATTGTATGGTACAAGGCCTTATTTAAAATTATTTTCAAAAGACATTTTCTTTTAAAATAAACAAAAACATCGGTTCTTCTGTTCTTTTTAATGTATTTTTCTCAGATAATAAAATATGAAATGATTATATCGTAACTACTTATTATTCAACAAAGTATTGCGTCTTTGTAATTATTAATACAGACTTATTACTATTATTAATACCGACTTATTATTATTACTACAGAAATAGAATAACGTTATGATGACAAAGTAGTATTGTATTTTAAATATGCTTATTAATTATATTAAATTAAATATATTAAAAGTGAGGCCGGTCGTGGCGCAGTGGTGACAAAGAGCACAAAGTGTGACTGTAAACCGACTGGTTGTGGGTTCGATCCCCACTCGAGGAGATGAAATATTTACTTAAATTTATATTTCCATTTCTTTGCTCTGGTGTCGAGGCAAAGCGCGGCGTTGAGTTCTGCCACTTAACACGCAATGCCTCCGGAATTCGGCAGAAAGTGGGGAACGGAGTGTCTTTCACTACGTTTCCTCTGCCTACCCTGCAGTGTGCGGGATACAGCGTGAAGCTGATTTATTGATTTATTTAATATTTACATATGACTGGCTTTTTTATTTAGTTTTGTTATCTAAAAAACTTGGTTCCAACTTAGTTTATATGCAAGAAAGTCTCATTTATAATGTAAGTTACGAAAAGCTAGCCGTTGATGTCTGTCAGAGGCAGACTCCGTTCACGTGTTTACCGAAGCATGAATATCTAAATAGAGTTTACTTTTTACTTAAATCATGACAGAACAAAATTTTTGTTTGAATTAAGAAAACGATATATATAATTATAGGTATGTATTACATTAAATAAAATATATTATATAAATTGTGTCATTACTATATGAATCCTTCTTTTAACTTCCTTAAGACACTGTATATCGCACATAGCAGAGTGGGAACCTGGGAGACTAGTGTTAAGACACTCCGTTTTCATTAAGATACTTCTGTTGTCTACTTCCTGCCGAACTCTGGCTGCATTGCGTGTTGAGCGGCGGAAATCAAAGCCGCGCTTTGCCTCGTTACTAGAACGAGAAAATGATAATATTAAATATTTCATTTTCTCGAGTGGGAACCGAACCCAGATAGTGTCGCGTTTTCCTTACAACTGCGTAAAAAGCTCCTGATACTATTGATAATATAAAAAACATTATATACATTATAACATTTCATTTCGTAATTTTATTAACATTTAAGAAAAAATTATATATTTCTGCTCAATTTGTAGGTTTGGAGTAACTTTGAAAGCTCTCCAAAAAGAGCGACTATAAATAAAATATTAATATTATAAATAAACATTGGAATATAAAATATATTAATAATAATATTTCGCTCAGGCATTGAAAAATTTCATGAAAAGCACAATACGCTTAACATTCGCATTGCATTATGCTGCATTTGTTAAATACATCTCTATATACATATAAAAAAAGGATAGAAGAGTCAATTCTGTCAATGAAAAAAGAACAATTTAAAGTATAGTTGTTAATCACTTGGCATAAAACAATCTTAGTAGACTTCAAACCACTATTTAAAAGAAGAAAGTTTAATTAATAATTTTTTAATTCAACATAAATTATTATTTTCAACGACAACATTGGTGACATTAAATAAAAATTAACAGCGTTCACTCGGAAGAAATTTCAAGCTCTTAATTTTACTATTTTTTTATGTACAATGTATTTTATATATTATATTTATTAGTTAGTGTATTTCCAGACTATTAGGTAGATATTTGGACTGGTGTATGGTGGCAAAAAATTGCCAACCCAAAAAATTATTACTAAAATATATATCATAAATACTTTGTTATTTTTAAATTGCTTTATTTTTCTATGTTCGTTGAATTAAATTTCATACTTAACTTTTTATTACGTTCTTTATAATAATTACCAAAATTATGATTTTTCAGTATATATCTGTCTTAGTTCCAAATATAAAGTTTCTGTCACCTAGAAGTGGGTTAGGTGGTTGATGACTGAGTGAGTCAGTCAGAAAAATGCCGATTTTCAAATGCTAATATATCAATAACCGTTTAAGTTAAATTATTCAAATTTTATATACATCACGAACTAGTGGGTTTTAACGAATGGACTAGATTTCATGTATGTAGATTAATTGACTCACGAATAATGAAGGGCTCAAAGGTTAGTGTAGTGCACGTTGGCGCTTGTCTTGGTTAATTAATTCGAATTGACGAATGTTACAAGATAATGTTACATCTTTTAGGAGGCCGTCGTAGCCCAGGGGCCCAAAGGTGTGACTGTAACGCGACGGTTGTGGATTCGATCTCTACACGAGGGAATTAATTATTATTTATTAGTATTTTAATTTCTTTGCTCTGGCACCGGCAGAAGGCAAAAGTTCCTTCTCAAAAAAAAATCATTCTGCAAATATACACTATTATACATACCGCTTAGATAATTTGATAATGAATAAGTAAATAAATACATAAATAAAAGCAGTCGTGGCGCAGGGGCACAAAGTGTAACTGAAACGCGACAGGTTGTGGGTTCGATTCTCACTCGAGAAAATTTAATATTTAATGTTTCCAATTTCTTCGTTCTGGTGTGGATAAAAAACGCGGCGCTGAGTTCCGCTACTCAAAACGCAATGCCTCCACTAGAATTCGGGGTAAAATGGTGAACGAAGTCTCTTAACACTGGGTTCTACCGCCTATTCCGCTGGGTGGGGCGTGAAGCTGACGGTACAGCGTGACTGTAAACGTGACGGTTGGTTCAATGGTTCGCTTTCCATAAGAATAAAGTAAACATACTACATAAGTAACATCCGTAAGTATTTGTTTATTTTCTAAGCATATGCAATTATTACTAAAGTTGACGACCATTCATTATATTTTACAACCCATTGTTATTTACATATATTTAATACTGCACTTTGTCTTATGGATCTAAATTGTATGCAAAGTCAATATATAAACACGTAAAGTGTTTAGAAGAATATAAATTTCGACTATAGGCCGAGTGCTCACACGCGGCTTCGACCGCTTATACTTATTGTTAAAAGATAAAAGACATATTATAAAAAAAATAATTAATGAATTACTAGATCAACTGTTGGCTGTGTGTTATTTCTATGTATAACCTTTATTACTGTAAAGTTTATCCTACATCTGTTCAGTAGTTATGGTGCGGACGTGGAACATACATACATCCATTCACACAAACATTCACATTTATAATAATAGTACGACAAGTAGAGGCCACCAAGAATAGGGAACCCCAAAAAATCACGTGTTTTTACTTCTTCTAGTGATTATATGTATACACTACGTAGTTATAATTATTTAATGACATTTGCGAAATTGCTATTATCATATGTTAACAAGTTGTATGCATATGTATTTTGCAGTTAGTCTGTAATCTAAAGATCACATTTTCAATTGAGGTTAAGATGGATGGCATTGGAATATTTGTGAGTTGTGAATTGATTTTGTTTGTTTTATACATAAATATCAACTCTGGTTGACCCTAAAGAAATAAGATTTTTATGATTAACGCTAGATATAATAACTTTTAAACTCAAAAAAACCTTTTCGCAGGGGGAACCTAGTGTTAAGGCACTCTGTTCTCCACTTTCAGCCCAATACTCCGTTTTTTATTGTTTCTTTTTTTAATACTCCGCGTACTGCTGTATCCCGCATACAGCAGGGTAAGTTGAGAGAACGTAGTGTTAAAACCCTCCGTTCTTCACATAGCGCCCAATATTCGAGACATTGCGTGTTGACTAGCGGAAATGCTGTGCTTTAGTTTAACTTAAGCTAATGAAATAATTATTTAAGCAATATATAAATGTTATATTTTTTACAATTAGGTATATATGTATGTATTTACACAATCCTTCCACGCTTCTCGCCCAATTTTCGCAATAATGTATGTTGAGTAGCGGAACTCAACGCCCGGCCCTTATTAATAATCCGTTCTAAACACACTGAGTTCGTTCTTGAGATACCATTTTGATATTCAGAAATACGACCCCATTATGAAACTGGCATCAAGTTCGATCTCAGAGTTGAGATTACTCATAAAATAAATAAGATCCCTAGTCGGTCACAGAAATTAAGATAATTTAACTATAATCAATCAGTCTTTTGTTTATGTAAGATATTAAAAATAAATAATTATAATATTTTTTATATATTAAAGTGTTGTCTTTATTCCCCACAATGACAGTACTTACAATGAGGCAAAAACAAAAAAAGGTTATAAATGTCAGATACAAAAGGTAAACCTTAAAGGTAACTTAAACAAAAAGCAATAAAAATACAAAATATTGTTTTCATTCACACAAATACTGTGTTACTTTTGCCAGCCAATTAATCTGAGAACATCTTGGAAATTTTACATCTAAAAAAAGAATCATCAAAATTTAACCATTATCCATAACATTTATACAAAAAACGAAACAGAGAAATAGAATCCAGTCTATGATTAAAACTTCTTGTTAACCGACTTCTGTAAAATCATTATCAATTCTACTGTATTTCTTTTATGTTTATTACTTCAGAACTTTTGATTGGATGAACATATTTTTTAAACCTTTTTGAAAGTGTTAATATTATATATAAAACGTAAGTTGTAACAAGCGTATAAGAATTTCGACGTAGCTTGGCGAGAACGTATGACTCAGTGGTCAAAGCGCCTGGTCGGTTTCCAGGAGGCGCGGGTTCGAGTCCCGCTACGTTCAAATTTTTATACGTTTTCTAATTAAGTATGGATGAACATATTTTGATGATTTTATTTGATAAGCTACTACTTCCTGTGTGGTCAACACGGTAATTATAAACATAAGAAAATCATATAAGTCTTAAATTTGCGTTGTGTGCGTGACAAATGGACGAATAAATCCATAACCCGATAAACAGTTTCGATGATTCGTTTTTTATTGGAAAGGATACACATGAAGGGTAGCTTGATGAAAGTTTGGTTAAGTTCTGTTTATGGGATCCGGTTGGAATTGAAGATGTTGATGTTGATTTGATATCGGTTCCGCAAATTTTTCATAATAAAGAAGAAGAATAAATAATGATTTCAATAGAGTTTTCTACATACACCAATTTTATTTATAAAACTTTTATAACAAGTACAGGAAATGGGACTCTAAAGCAAATATTTTAATGAACACCACAGATGACGGTGATAACTTTATAAATAAATATAATTGTAACCCAAACGTAAAATACAGTGGATCGACATAGTGACGTAATAAAAAGAAAAATACTGACGATCATTTTAATAATATCGAATATAGGTAGAAATCCCGCTGATAGACTAGAGCAGTTCCAACTGCTTCTGCCATATATATATATATATAATAAAGCCTTCCTCGTTGCATACAAAACGTTATAGTTTTTTTTAGTTCCATCAGTATTAGAGCGTTAAACCAAACAATTTTGGCCTTATAATATTAATAAAGGTCAAGCTCATGAACCTTTAGACTACGACATGAAAGTAAAAATTAAACTTAATAAATGTTATCAATTTAAATAAAATATTTATTTTATAAAATGTAAAACTAAATTACTTAGTAATAGTATTACAAATTTCATGAAATCTTGTAGTAAACGAATGCAAATTTTATAATGCTTATTCTATTTAGTGGTCAGTCTGACCGCAACGTTGGATAACACTATATAATTTGAAATTTTCAACTATAAGTTAACGAAAATCCTTGTCCTAATTAGGCTTTCATTATGCCAATTATGTATTGGTTAATAACTAACTTGTAGACTTATAGAACATAATTTGTCATATAAAAGTCATTTAGGATCGTGTTTATAAACCGCTCTCAATTCTGGAATCGATCTTGAGATGCTGTTTTCGTTCATGTATACACCTCAATTTCGCTCTCCAGATCGATCTCAAAGTTAATCTTAAATTAATTAAAATATCTGTAGTTTACCTGCAAAAGATGTAGAAGACAGTACCTACATGAAACAATTTCGTAGGGTCGAATCGAATGAACTATTTTAATATTTTTTCTAGAAAAATAAAACGTTTTGTATTTTATTCTACATACTAAATACATACATGTGTACAAAATACAAATATGTAATTGTTTTATATAAGGCATATTACATTACTAAAATTCTGTTTTAACTTGAGCGTAAAAGAACGCACGCAGTTAATTGGTTTTTTAAATATTTTTTTGACTTTGGCATAACACGCATTTGTTCGTGCATTATGAGATATTTGAAAATATAATAGGTGCTTACATTACTTACATATATTAGAAAGTACTTTTTTTTCAGCTTCCCTCTGTATCCTGCATGAAGCAGAGTATTCAGACGGAGCGTAGTGTTAAGACACTCCGCTTTCCACTTTCCGTCAAATTCTGGAGATATTGCTTGCTGTAGGTGGCACTCAATTTCGCACTTTGTCTCGGCACCAGAGCAAAGAAATGAAAATATCAGATATTTCATTTTCTCCAGTGGGAATTGATCTTATAACCTGTCGCGTTTACACTCGCACGCATCTACTACTGCTCCACTACTGGCCTCAATTTACTTTATTGCAATATATAAATATTCTCTTGATTATTGTCTTATTTTAACTTATGTAATGTAATGCTTAGATAATATATTTTGTCACTCAATACAGAATCAATCGGTGTGCTGTTTTTATAATATTTAATTCTCCAATTTTAATTTAGTCAGGCCAGTCGTTGCAAACTTCCCTAAGTGTAAACGCGACGGTTATGGGTTCGATTCACATTAGCAGAAATAAAAGATTTTATATTTTCATTTCTTCGCTCTGGGGTCGAGGCAAAGAGCAGCGTTAAGTATCGACACATCCACGGAGCGTCTTAACGTGCGGGATATAGTGTAACGCTAAGAAACAACTTTTAATTTAAAACGAGAATGTTATATATAATTTTGATCAATATTTGACAATTATCTGGTAAAGTTAAGTTAAATTAAGTAATTCTCTCAGAATATAGTACAGGTTAATATCTAAGAATACGATATTTTGTATTTTCATTTGTTCGCTCTGGGGTCGAGACAGACAGCAGCGGTGAGTTTCGTCACTTAACGCCATACGCCTTTTTTAACGATTGTCAAACTTTACAGTCTGGTGATTATATAAATTTACTTTACAAAAAATATATTTTTTCTTAACGAAATAAATGAATAATTTAAAAGTCGTAAACAATAAAGATTTGGATAATGTGCAATTAAAAATTTTATTTCGAAATTAATCTTTATTGCATTTTTCACAAACTTTCACAGTAGTCCTCCCTCGATAAATTTTAATAATAATTTATAATTTTTAATTATTTTAAATAACTAACTATATCTGAGTCTTAATGAAGGAACAAAATGAAAAGAGTATTGGATCAATATTGGAATGTTTTTAAGTG
Organism: Heliconius sara; assembly: GCA_917862395.2. Classification (NCBI taxonomy): domain Eukaryota; kingdom Metazoa; phylum Arthropoda; class Insecta; order Lepidoptera; family Nymphalidae; genus Heliconius; species Heliconius sara. The sequence continues at coordinate 12,588,522 of OU860800.1, read as the reverse complement.
ATAGTTGGATTTGCAAAGTTCACTCGAAATTTATTGTAAATTGTAATAACCCAATTCATATCTTATCTATACTAATATAATAAAGCGGATGAGTTTGTTTGTTTATTTAAACGCTAAGATCTCTGGATCTACTGGTTCTATTTACTAATTTTTGGTTTTATTGGAAAGTTACGTTTTTCAGAAGTACTATAGGCTATATAATATTATGGTGTACGTATTAGTTAGCCTTAAATAATGAAATAACAATAATAATGAACGCTATCGAATTGCTTTTGCTGCGTGCGCTGCAAATATAGTAAAATATGTATCAGTATATTGTATGGAAGAAATGTTTTACTTTATTATTTCTTAAAAAAAGTCCGCGATACAGTATATCTATCTTTTATAAATAAGTCACAATAAGATATTTTGTGACAAAAAATAATTGAAAATTGCAAGGTGATATTTCAACGTTTTTTTATTTGATAAAGATATTGGAACTTAAGTGCGAAAGTTATTCCATCATCAAGGAATTTTTATGAAGAAATGCCTTGGTATTTTGTAGCATGTAGTTTGAAATTAACGGATACTTTTTGAGAAAATGTTAATTTTAAATAATACAACGCTCTGTTTACGTCCGCAAGCATAGACACGAGTCCAGCGGGGGGCGCCCTTCCCGTCGATTTCGTATATGGATTATCCTATGGAAAATGCAGGATAATAAAACAATTATAAGTGGTATGCGGGCGAAGCCGCGAATGGGCCGCTAGTTACTATATATTTTTTAGCATAGCAGAGAAGCAAATCGTTGTTATTTAGCGAAATATTATTAACAATGAGTGTTTCTTTCTTTCGTTTATTCTTAATAGACAAAGTCTGATGTTAATTACTCGTCTAATATGAATGTTTTTTTTAAAAGAAATTATGGACGAAACACAATCACTTACTGTTAACGCTGAAAATGCTTCAAGATATAAAAAACCAAACACTGAATAGTTATGATATTATATAAGCCATTTCTAAGATTTTACTCATATAGGTATATTAAGTTAGTCTTGGCAGTACCTATTCTAAAGCAAAACACAGTAAATAAAATCTGTAATACACCTAGAGTTAAACGTCGTAATTAAACTCTGTTTTACTTAATTACATTAGCAATTACAATTTTTTTTATGGCAAAGACACGGCAAACGAGCGTGCCGGTCACCTGATGGTAAGTGACTACCGCCGCCCACGACTCCGTGCAACCCCAGAGGAGCTACAGGTGCGTTGCCGACCTTTGAGATCGGTTGGGCGCCGGCGCCCGGCATTACCTGATGCGAAACGCAGTAGCATAAAGCCACTACTTCACGCCGGTTTTAAATGCCGGGGGTGGTAATGATCCGGTCGAGCCTGCCCATGCGTGTTGCCATTGCTGGCGACGTGACTCTACCACACGTACTTTAGTCGCCTCTTACGACTTCACCAGTACCAGGATGATCCTATTCTAGGCCGGGACCACACGGCTCGAAAAAAATATATAAAAATATATAAATATTATTATTAAATAATATATATCTTTTAATTATATATAATTGATCTGCCATCAACCATCTAAGTTTTTAACCAACCAACATAAAAAAATAGGACAAAATAGAACAAGTCTTTTTAACCGCTTTCTTTACGGTTGTGAAAAAAAAGTTGTAGTATTCGTCTAAGATGAGGAAGAGTCAAGGGAACTAATAGTTTATTTAAATATATAGTTATTTTTATATTATATTGAAAATATTAATTACAATTAATTTAAAATGCTCAATACTCAATCGTTATTCGTTTTTTTATGTATCCCGCGTTTAATAGAGTAGGATGAGAAAACCTGGTGACATTCTGTTCCCTATTTTCTCGACGCAGCGCTTCTTGAAATGAAAATATGAAATAGATTAAAATATTGAATAATCAATTCTTCTGAATGGGAATTGAATTCAAAATCGTCGTGTTTACAGTTACACGTTTGTGCCACTGTGCCACGATGACCTATAATAGCGAATTGAAATATAAATGTTTTTAAGTAACACGGAATTTTACAGAAGTTAATTTAAAAATAATCTAGAAAACTCTAGTATTATATAACTGTTTTAATATTTTGTATTGTGGAGATATTTATTTATTTTTTTGTTCTTCTCTGGCTGTTTTGTATGTATTGTTAATGACAAATTATATTTTTATTATAATTTGGAACAACATTTAATTATAATCTACTGGCAAATAATGCAATTTTTTTCTGGAAATATGGATTAATTTATTCATATTATTATAACATGTTTAAAAATTATTGTTAGCACAATGATTCGATATTAAAACACATAAAACATTATATAAATGTATAATAAAAACAATAAAATAAATTTATAAGTCATTATTTTGATATAAGCTGTCATAGTAACCACAATTAAATACGCTTCATATATTAATAATATAATAAGTACAACAATGTATTTTTTTTAATTAAAGTGTATTTATAGTTTTTACTCACCTGTAGAGCGGTATAAGTATAACCTCAACGACAACCTCTCACGCACACCGTAACGCAACTGGCGCTCGCGCAGCTCTGACGACGGATAAAAATTAAAAGCGCCCACTCGTTTTGTTTTTGATTTTGTATTTTTTTTATCTATTTAAATTTATGAAATTATGAATAATGCCTTTAATTTGAGATATATGTATATATATATATTTTCATATTTTTTGGCCAATTGAAGACTTTTTGGGTAATTATTGTTGTTATATGCTTATGTAAATAATGGACAAAGATAAGGTAATATAATTATGAAGATAATATTAAATATTTTAATTTCATCAGACATGGAAATCTTGCAACCTCCGTTCATAATGTAGGTGAAATCAGAGGTTGCATTCTAAACTTTGATATCCTTTTGTTTTTCTTTTTCAAAGATATACATCACAGCTAGTATATAATTTGCACTATTCGTGTTTTAACAAATATTATTTATTTATTATTATTAATCTATTATATTGATTTTTTTTCTATTTTCAGCTGTATCCCGCACACAGCAGGGTAGGCAGAGGGAGCATAGTGCTAAGACAGTCCTTTCCACATTTTTGGTGACTGTACACGCGACTGGTTGTGGGTTCGATCCCAATTCGAGGAAATGAAATATATAAAATATTGAATAGAGTTCCGCCATCCTGAATTCGGCAGAAAATGGAACGAAGCAATCGGTTTCAATATCGAATCATTACAAATGCAATGCATCTAACTTGATACGTCTCCCCATAGGTTAAATTCCACTAGATGAACCCAATTACAATCAATTCTTTGCAAAATTGGCCTCAGTACGATTGAGAAATACAATGAAGTATATCAGAAAATTCTTACTAATTTATTAAAAATGGGCGTAAAAAATATAGATATATATTTTTACTTACATATGTGTTGTTCATAGTGTATTTTTTTATTATCACGCAAAAAGATTAAATGAATCAACTTCACGCTGTATCCCGCACACAGCAGTGTAGGCAGTAGGCCTAATTGTCGAGGCTATGCGTTTTGAGTGGCGGAATTCAACGCCGCGTTTTGCTCAATACCAGAACGAAGAAATGAGAATTTAAATAAATATTTCATGTTAGTAAGTAATCAACTTTAGTGAAGTAATTTCAATATTAATTATTATCCATGACCCGCAGTCTGGTTTACTAAATACTTATTATTAGGTCTCTTGTGACCTAATAGCAAATATTTAGTAAACTATAATATTTCCATTCAGGTCCTTTTTTGTAGCTTATTTGTTCCTGTTCCTTTAAAAATGTGAACTTATCTAAGTAAGATAACAAATGAAGGTATTCTCTTACAGTCGAGTCGTACAATGCTAGTGTTCATAAAATATTTTGTATTTGTGAACAGTTTTCACAACGTATATTTGCTAAATAATGTATTAATCATAAATGCCTAAATCAGACTCACGTTCTATAATTTATTTCGTTCGTTTTTGTTTAGGGATTTAATAAATTTTACCGAATCTTTTCGGTTTTCTGAAAATCTGTTCTCTAAACATATTTAAATTTAACATAGTTAAATTTTACGCTCTATTCCGCACTGCAGAGAGAAATTAGTGTCAAAACACATCAATCTCCACTTTTTGTCCAACTACTAGGCATTGCACGTTGGGTATTGAGGATTTGGTAATGAGACCATAAGCATCACATTTACTGACGTCCTCCCTCTACAAAAACACAGAAGGTAGCATGATAAGTATATATAACTTTTTTTTAAGCTTCACGCTGTATCACGCGTGTAGCAGGGTAGGTAGAAGAAGCCCAGTTCTAAGACACTCTGCTCCCAAATTTCCGCCAAATTTTGTCTGAATCTATATCTATTTCCTAGATCTCTAAAAATGTTTAGATATATTTAACTTGCTATATTTATATTGAACGCCTAATTTGAATCCTTTGGCCTTAAGTCAACCTGTGATGGCGGTGATGTCAATAGTCAAATTTAACGTCACCAAGACCCAGGCGTGTATGTTTGCCAACAGTGCTTTAGTTTTAAACAGCTTTTGACATATACAAAAACAAAACTCAAGTAAATTCTCACTCTCTCATGGCTCGGCTCTGTCAAGTTTCACCTACAGGCGTCTGTAGGGTCAACCGAGAGACGTGGTAGGAGGTTAGTTCAATATTAGTAATCAGCGAATGGTTAGAAGTTGGACAACGAGTCTTGGTATTCCAGGAACCGATTCATTTTACTATAGGATTAATCACACCAGCTCCTCACCACCCGGATATCATAGAAGAATTTCTTACTACGCTACAAAAAGCTCCCAAATTACCATTTTTTTAATGGCACAGTGAAACTCTTTGATGACTTGTTTTTCTCAAGTCTTCAGATATAGAAGTCTTCAAATGTAGAGTTGATTTTTTGGACAAACGTGTAATACTTGAAACGAGGATTGATTCAGTTTACTGTCATTCATTCAGTGTTTTATGCGTTCTATTATTGATAAATAAGAAAAGACTCCTTTCAGAATATTCTACTTGCTTATTAATAATGTAGGATCAAATGACGAAGCAACAATTGATTGCTATTTGCTTGTGGGCGGATGTCGTCTTGTTTGATTAATGCTTATGATACGAGTACTGTACTACATAAGTCATGTTGCATTCAGTTTTTTATTATTTTTCTTTCTATAGTTGTTTAGCAGCCGATCGTTTTTTAGGGATTTGGGTCAGAAGTTCCACCCACTACTCAGAGCTCTTCATTCTGCAACGCGATGGGTTTCCACGGTGAATGGTGATTCCATGGAAGGGTAAGATGGTTGTCATCTCTATTATTTAACATTAATAATAGAAGCCTAATTAGATACATGTGAAAATTGTATCGGTCAAAAACCCTACGCAACTACTCTTCAGTATAAATAAAACTAAACTAAATCTTGAAATATTTTATTTTATTTTTATCCTTATTTGAATTTTCATAAGTTTTAATTTTATAAAAATATCATTATATATCTATTTGGAAATATTAATACTTTACGATTATTTACATATGCGTTGAGTGTTTACACAACAGTAATTCAAAAGAGCGCAGATTAAAATATTTTCGTAATAGAAAGCAAAGATCGATTGTGCCACCATTCTCAAACATGTAGAGACATATCACCTAGTCTGTGAACTGGCCACATGCATTCGCAGCCGGCTGGTATAACCATTGTCCTTGTTTCCCAGCAGTCACTGAAACAGGATGAAGAAGAAAATTATATATATTTTAAATAAGCACATTATGTTATCCCGCACATAGCTGGGTAGGCAGAGTGAATCTGGGAACCTCGTGCTAACACACTTCTGTTCCCCACGTGCTGCCATGTTGAATGGTGAAACTCAACGCCGTGATTTGCTTAGTTACTGGATCGAGAAAAATTAAAATATGAAATATTTCATTTCCTTAAGTGGGTATCGAATCCATGAACTTTGGCATTGTACATACAGTTACACGCTTGTGTCACTCCACCACGACTGGCCCCAAAATAAAAATCAATCAATACAAAAATGAAAATAAATACGTTATTTTCATTTTTTATTTGTACGCATTTAGTGCATTATATGGGATAGACTGATGATGGAACCGATCTTATACTTTTTCTAACCGGATTGTAACAATCCCGTTACGAATAAATATAAATAATTTATGAAAAAACACAGTAATGGTATTTTTTTATGTCTAAGTAGAAGTGAATAAAGCTAAATTTGATTGAAATTCAAAAGGAAACCCTTTACCTTGAGTATCGTCGTCTGGTCAAGTGAATAGTTTTGTTCCATTGGACACAAGAGAATCCGAGGCTTGAACAGACCTAAAGGAGATAAATAAATTGTTGTTATTTAGGCCACTCGTGGCGCAGCCGCACAATGTGTATAAACGTGATTGGTTTTGGGTTCAATCCCCATACGAGGAAATAAAATTATAAATATTTTCATTTCTTTGCTCTAATGTCGAGTCAAGAAATGAGAATATAATCCAACACGCAGTGCCTCCAGAATTTGAGACAATTTTCGGGGTGGATATGTATGTGTAGTGGGCCCATATAGGTTAGAATATGAATAGAGATTGAAGAACAGAGTGTCTAAATAGATCTAGATCTAGGCTTCAAGATCTAAAAAAATAGAAAGACGACACCAGGCTAAACGAAGAGATTTAAAAAAAGCATAAAAAAAACACTATCCTTTACTATATAAGCACTTTGTATGCATTTCAACTACATATGTAACACTGTTGGATCTTGTGATTCATGTCACGTAACAACAATGTTATTATATAACATCTCGATCATTGAAACAATCAAAACAAAACAACAACTCTATTTCAATACTTACTGAGTATTTGAACACAGTGAGTGTGATATTTTGGGCCAATCATTGAAAAAATATACGATATTTGATAATATATTATATTTTTTATATTTTTTTACTATATATTATATATATTTTTTTAAATAAGCTTATTTATAATAGTAATATTCTTGAAAAGTTGGTATTTTAGAAATCATTTACAAAATTGTAAATATATATTTCACGTTATAGTAATCAAGTTGAGAATTTGTTATAAAACATTCCAATCGGGGGCTTGTAATATGTAGAAATTTTGCTAGACAAGGCTGTGCTTCCTTCGGTTGTCCTTGTACTTGTACTCCACGTACACAGGGCCTTGTCAAAATTGTAAGATATGAGTTATTATAATAAAGAACAAGTTTTGTCTGAGTTAAATTAGCTATTTATTTATAGGCAATCCAGAATAGAGACACTCTCATTCCCCTCTTTCAAACAAATTCTCGATACAATTGTTTATTGAGTAGCGAAACTCAACGCCGTGCCTCGTCTTGCTACCAGATCAAAGAAATAGGAATAGTTCATACTCCTAAGTGAAAATCGAACTTACAACTGTCACGTTTATGGTATACTAACTAACTTGCCGCTGCGCCGCCGCGACACGACAGCCTCATCATACATACATTTAATTTTAACGATCGTCACTTATACTATAAAAGGCATCATATTGATAGTGAAAGTAAATTTGGGTAAAGAGAAAGAGAGAGCTAGTACCTTTACTCCACTGTATTTATTAAGTCCTGGTACTGAAGTCTAAATATAGACTGGCTGGATCAATACCCCGAGCATTGGGCATTTGATATAGACTAAGAGATAGCGGCCAAATTTTTGATAGTAATTTTTTTTATTGGATTTTTTAAGAATTGTGAATAAGTATTGTATATTGTGTATTAAGGTCAGCCGTAGCGCAAGGGCGCAAATTGTGACTGTAAAATGGATTGGATGTGGGTTCAACCCCCACTCGAGAAGATGAAATATTTACTTAAATTTACGAGTATATTTCCGTTCCTTCAGTCTGGTGTCGAAGCAAAACGCGGCGTTGAGTTCTGCCACTCAACACGCAACGCCTCCAGAATTCGGCAGAAAGTGTGGAACGGAGTGTAAGACACTCCGTTCCCTCTGCCTGCTGTGTGCGAGATATAGCGTGAAGTTGATTTATTTATTTTTTATGTGTATAAGTATAAAATGTCATTGATGCTTCACTAAGCATCACTAAGATCACTATCTTAAGTTAGATTTCAGCATAGGAAAAAAATATATTAAATAATTGTTGTTCCTCCGTCTGGTTGTAATAAGGCTATAAAAACACATGCAAAATATTATAAAAGATGAGTAAAGAAAATGGCGATAAACTTTCTTTGTTTACAAAATATCATTAACTTATCTATAATAGTAAATATGTTCAAAAAAAACCTTATAAATCATGTCAACATCTCCTAGTCTAGCCACTATTGATTTCCATGATACACTCATCTGAGTGCATCTGCATCCTACCACCTAACGACTTCTGCTCTCCTGGTAGATTATGTATTCGGATTTTGCTGCAGTGCACTTTGCTTGTACATTGTATTTTTTGTATAGGACTGCCAATCAAAATGTACGACGGTTTTATGTCGTTAACGATTTCCTTTTGCAAGTGAATAGAAAATTTATGTATTCGGTTTATATGGAATGGGAGAATTTTATTATTTAGTACTAAATATTAAATGTTTTGTATTGTAATTATTTAATAACATTAAATACAATAATATGGCGGCCGTGTTAGTTCAGCGTCATAGCGTCTGACTGGATACGCGATAGTTGTGAGTTCGATGCCTACTCGAGGTAATTAACTTTTTTATGGTAATTTTTATTTCCTCAGTCAGTCATAAAAAACCAACCAACCACAATATCTAGAAAATTTGACGGAAAATGGGCGACGGAGAGTCTTAACAATAGATTCGTTCCATCTACCCTGCTATGTGCGGGATACAGCGTGAAGCTGAAATAAATAATATCGTTGAACATTATTCTTGCAAAAATTGCCTTCGTATAAAACCGACCGAGATGAATGACCAATATGAAGAAGATCTTTACGTCGTCATTTGTACTGTACGTAATCGATATTAATTTCACGTGATTATTGCGGGATCCATTATAACCAGGAAAAGTTAAAATAGTAAGTTATAATATAGTAAAAAGCACTACGAAACAAAAAAATGCAATCATATGTTCCACAATATCTCCATAACAAATAATTTTATATAATATATTTTAAAAAAATATTTTCTGTCAAAACCTGCACACTAGAGTTAGTTAAAATATATTTTTTATTATTAACATAGTTAACTAGTAAGTAGCTACAGTAGTTTCTCGATTTCCATTGTTTTCCAACGTATCCAAAAACAATATACTAACAAAAAATTTAAATCAGTTAAGTATTTTTTTTCTCCACCTTCTTAACCTCAAACAAAAGGGTCATCTATCCGTGTGGATACATCTAGATGTATTACGGAACTTACAGTTGAAACAAAAACAAAAGCATCTATTGCAGATATCATTTGCTTGTCAATTTGTGACCAGCGATTTGTCATTGGTTACGAAATGACTTAAATAGAATCGAATGAGTGATATTTTAAAACGACTTAATAAAAGGAGGAGATTGTCAAATAGTTTTTGGTTTTTTTTTAAACATTTTTAAAGTGTTAATCCACACTTAGGAAAGTTAAATACTTATTTAGAAAACGTATAAAAATTTGAACGTAGCGGGTCTCGAACCCGCGCCTCCTGGAAACCGATCAGGCGCTCTGACCACTGAGCCATACGTTCTCGCTAAGTTACGTCGAAATTCTTATACGCTTGTTACAACTTATGTTGTTAGCATATCTGTAGGGAGATTTTTACAAATTTCCGCTACCCAAAGAGCGCCTGGTCGGTTTCCAGGAGGCGCGGGTTCGAGTCCCGCTACGTTCAAATTTTTATACGTTTTCTAAATAAGTAGTTTTTGGTTTTTTTCTTCATGTTTGTTACCTCAAGAGTTTTGACTGGGTGAGGCGATTTTGATGATTCTTTTTTAATTTGAAAGCTTATGTTTCCCGTGTGATCATTTGTTCAATTTCTGACGTGTCTCCATGAGAAAATCAACTAAATTTTAAATTTTCATTATTTACGAACACGAGAAATGGAACAATTCAATATTTGGCCAACCGATTTCGTTGATTCTTTTACTGGAAAGGACTTCAAGGGTACTATACTTCAAGGGTAGTTCGATGATAGTTTGGTTAGGTTCTGATTATGCATTCGGTGGTTATTGTAGAAGTCGTTTTTTTTATTTAAAAATTATAACGTAATTTCAGCTTCACGCTGTATCCCGCACACTGCAGGGTAGGCAGAGGGAACGTAGTGAAAGACACTCCGTTCCCCACTTTCTGCCGAATTTCGGAGGCATTGCGTGTTAAGTGGCAGAACTCAACGCCGCGCTTTGCCTCGACACCAGAGCGAAGAAATGGAAGTATAAATTTAAGTAAATATTTCATCTCCTCGAGTGGGGATCGAACCCACAACCAGACGGTTTACAGTCACACCTTGTGCCGCTGCGCCACGACCGGCCTCAAAATCAGCACTTATAATTTTTTCACGGTAATCTATATTACAATCAGTTCTCTTTATGAGAAATTGATTCTTTGATAATTAGTAAAGTCTAAAAGTTTTTATTTATATACGATAATAAGCAGCACACTATTTTTCTCTATTTCCTCTTAAGGCAGGTATTCCTAGGACTAGTTAGATGACACAGTGGATCAACAATAAGTGACAGAGAGTAAACTTAACTAACGATATTAACAGGACATTGAAAGCTGTAGTTACAATTAGATTAAAGATGCTGTAAGTATGCAACAAAATTTTCGTTGTGGTAGTAATGGCATTGTAAGAGTTCCAAGGTTCTTAAGAAAAACTGACCTTAATGTAGAGTGTTGGCCTTTATTAAAATTAACAACGTAATAAATTGTAAATAATTTATTCTTCTTTTTAAATTTACGCTCCTTTTGCACATTTCGAGACGGACAGAGAGAACCAAATAAATAGAAGATTTCTCATACAAATTACATATATTGTCTATTTAACTTTTCGGAATAAAAATCTTTTAAATATACACCCTAATATTTTGAGGCCGGTCGTGGCGCAGCGGCACAAGGTGTGACTGTAAACCGACTGGTTGTGGGTTCGATCCTATTATATTTCCTATTATATATCGAATTATATTTCCATTTCTTCGCTCTGGTGTCTAGGCAAAGCGCGGCGTTGAGTTCTGCCACTTAACACGCAATGCCTCCGAAAATCGGCAGAAAGTGGGGAACGGAGTGTCTTTCACTACGTTCCCTCTGCCTACCCTGCAGTGTGCGGGATTTCTTTTGGCAATATATCAACCTAGAACCACTAAGACCGCTTGTAACTAACTACACCACGATGTTTAAACTCTGAAAATTCATATTATTAAAATAGAACAATACATAATAGGCCTACTCTTGCTCAACAAGTAGTTTACCTCGTTGGTGACGTCGACCTCGCCGGGGGTCGTGGTACATCGTACCTCCTCGTAGTACGCCGGCCTGTACTCGTACTCGTTGGTGTTGAGCCTGTGGATCTTCCTCTCTAAGTGGCATATTGGGTAGTGCTTCTGTAGATGAAATCATTTTTCAATTAAGGTTAATTCTTTTATAAACATTTTTAAAGTGTTAATCCACACTTAGGAAAGATAAATACTTATTTAGAAAACGTATAACAATTTGAACGTAGCGGGACTCGAACCTGCGCCTTCTGGAAACCGACCAGGCGCCCTGACCACTGAGCCATACGTTCTCAACGTTAAGGTTAATTCTTGTTTAGGTTTATTGTTTGTAAGTTTAATGTTAATTAAAATTTCAGTACAGTGAGGTTTCTGTTTTTTATTTTTTTTCTATAAATTGGGGTAAAAAAATGTCTGAACTCTAGTCTAGTCTCCTAGGTGCACTAGGGTGTGATGCAGCTATCACTTTGTTTTTGAGTTGAAAAAAAATGAAATTAACCAAATCATGACATATACCACTATGACTGGAGATAGACAGTTACTAAAGATGGCAGTGACGTGACAGACCAACTATCCATCTTCTCAAAATATAGGAGATTCTTAAACACTATAGGACAAAATTGTAATAAGAAAATACAAAGATATTTTTTTATCTTGGAGATTTTTCTACAATGTTGAGACGTATATTATAAGCATGCGTTACATTGTTGGATATATTTTACGAAATTATGATTTAACCAAGGTTTCAGTATGTATTATGGTGGCCTTACCACTTGTTATAGTCACAATTTAAAATGAACTGGTACTTTAATGTCTTAACTAAATACTTTAGAATAAAGTAAACTACGTATATTTATTTTACATATGTAACTACGTATATTTATTTTACATATATTTTACATATTTCATATCTCATATTTTCTACATAACTTTAATTGAAGGATCTAAATATACGAATCAAATGAAACAAAAAAAAAATGTAAATTGTGTCTATTTATAGAGGACAGTCATGGAGTGGTCAGACTGATCCCCACTCGAGGAAATAGAATATTTATTTACATTTATATTTTCATTTCGTCGCTCTGGTGTCGAGGCAAAGCACAGCGTTGAGCTCCGCCTCTCAACACACAATGCCTCCAGAACTCGGCGCAAAGTCGGGAACGGATTGTTCTATCTAACAGTAGGTTCCCCCTGCCTACTATGCTGTGTGCGGTATACAGTGGGAAGCTGATTTTTTTAAATTATGTAAATAATATGTAGGCACATAATGTATGTATACAGCCATTCTGTCCATATCTAGAACTTGTGTAAACATCAACAATTTGTCCAGGTTGATTAGTAAAATGCTTAGTTTCATTAATTGGTAAAAAACTTAGTATGTTAAGAGAAATAAGAAAAAATGGTGTGACAAATGTCAGAGATTATGGCTTGGCTTTTTAGAAGGAAATGCCTTAAACGGTACATTTAAAGATTTGGTGGGTACTTCTTTAACAGTACAATTAACATACATTTTTTAATTATAAGTATATTGTTTTACCTGTGAGCTTATTTGTCTTAGTTCTCGTTCTTGAGAGGTTTGCAAGGATTCAGTGTATTCTGGAAGATTCTGTAATATACAAAAACTTTTTCATTGAACTAAGAATAATACCAGAGAGTGTGATGTGGTCGTTAAGAACTTATTAATAAATTAACTCCTGTCTTCAGTATTCGCCCATTTTATTATTGTGTAGGTACTGAAAGGCGGTAGATCAGGACTGGTTTAGTAAAACTGAAAAATATCAACCGATCAATCGATGTTTATATCATTCGAGCCGCACTTGGCGAATTGAATTATTTTATTTTCCCACTCCGGTGAGACAAAGCGCGGCGTTGAGTTCCACTTATAGAAAGGAGTATAATAATGAAATAGAATAACATATAGAAAACAAATTACAAAAAAGAAGAAATCGTACTTCGGGTTGCTCGCAGTCAGCGTCAGCGTCATCAGCGAACCTCGGTCTCGCCCTCTGTCCTTGCCTATTCCTTTCCAATCTTCCTAAAACTGAATTTAGAACTCTCTCAGGATTAGGTATTCTCAATACATGTTCTATGAAGTCGTGAGCGGCGTCTTCACGTGATGCCGATATGCTGTTCAGAAACATCCACATGCATATAACCTGTAGAGAATAGTAAATATTAACCCAAGCATGTGACTGCAGTCGATAGGTTGTAAGTTCAATTCCCATGCGAGTCAAAAGAAATATTTAATATTTTCGGCGTTGAGTTCCTCAATTAAATACGCAATGACTCCAAAATTCGGGGGAAAGTGGGGAGCGGAGTGTCTAGGCTCACTCTGCCCCCCTTCTAAACGTAAAGCTGAGAAAAATATAATATTTTATTACAATTGAGGCCATCGTGACACAATGAGATATAATCTGACTATAAACGATCGCCACCTAAGACAAAAATTATAGCTATTTTAATTATTTCCATTTTCTCACTCTGGCGAGGGAGAACAATCCTTGAAAGCTGCCACATTGGAAAAAGTCAAATGTAGAACGGAGTGTTTGACACAAGATACTCTTAGCCTATGCTGCTACTGATAATATGGAAAAAGGCGTGTAGCTTAAAACAAATAGATTGGAGGTGGTATGGTGCGAAATATAGTTATCTGTCAGTTACGCAAAAATAATGTGTTTGCTTGTTGTCTCAGTGTATCGTGTAAAATGCCGATGTCGATATACGGAAATAATACATAGAAATGTTTACTTCTTAGTTTTATACTCATCACTGTTTGTATGCATTTACACCTACATATGTTAAGTCAAGAACAGTCGTCAGGTTTCGTAGTTTATAAAATATATATTTCCAGGACGCGTTTTTATATATGCTACTTAAGATTTTGCAGAAAAATATCATGAAATTCTTATTATTACAGTGTCACGCTATATCATAAATATAACAAGAGAGCATCTAGTGTTAAAACTTAAAACTCTTCTTTCATCACTTTCCAACCGAACTCCACTCCTCTATTCATAGCGTGTATAGTGGCGGAACTCAACGCAGCACTTTGTCTACCAGAGCGGGGAAATAAAAATAATTATGACCCCTGACAGAAGATCGAACCCACTACCCTCATGTTAACAAAAACGCCGTCCCTAGACTGTGATTTAATTCTTAGTTTACAAAAAATATTATTCATTTGAATCAGTTAGTTCAGATAAGATCATTCTCAATTTTTCACAACAAATGAGTCACGTTAAGCAGTCAGTAATTGCGTTAGTAATTAAGTGAAAGGGAGATTTTTAAAATGCAATTTGCCCATGGGAGTATGAAATTCGGTTGTTTAGAGACGAGGAGTGTGGAAATATTTTTTCTTAAGATTATAATTTAAGAATAAGATATTTTCATTTTGTCCCTCTGGTAACGAGGCAAAGCGAGGCGTTGAGTTCCGCCACGTTCACGAAATCGTGGATTTAGTAGAATCTTATTGGGTACGGAGTGTCTTGACTCTAAGTTCCCACATGGTTCCCTCTGCCTACTCCACCATGTGCAGGTTACAGCGTGGAGTTAAAAAAATATTGTAGTCATAAATAAGTAAACTACAATTGTAACCATTATTTAATTTTTAAATGATGACTGTCTGTCTATATAAGTAAAGCAAAAAAATAATATGGACTCATGTTCAGTACATAATTTCAATAACTATTTGATCAACCTACGTAGGCGTTCCACTTGACGCTGATTGAGAAAATAGGATGACGCCTGAGGACGACTCATCTTGTGTCATGACTTTTGAATTTGAATTCTCATAGGTTTCTTTAGTTGCAAATATATGATATGATGATGATCACTGCGGCTATGTTGGTATAAAGAAATTAACTTTCCCTACTACTAAAGCATGAGATAATATCCATTTATATGTCTGTATAGATACATATATGATTAATATAAAAATTATACTTACACATGTGGGTATACCATGTACAGTGTTTTTTTTTAGTTTCTACCTTATTTTTTTTTGTAATAATTTTTTTAAAGTTCAATAATGTTCATTGCTTGTTGCGGTTTGACAATTTGTTAATAGGAGTTGAATTGGTATAATCTGTGCCATTTGGAGGTCTTATTCTATATTTATTATAGTTTTTTATGCTTGAACATTCGTCACTTGATGGCTCAAACAGTTCTGATTGAATAATTTCACATTATAGAAAAAAGTAAGTACATAAACCTCACACATACCTACTTTGATTTACATCGGCGATGTGATTAGTGCTGAACGCTCAGAACGACATAGATAAAGAACTACAATTTGGTTTTACAATTAAAAAAAGAAAATTATACATTCAAACTTAATTTGTCACCATAACAAAACACCAAGAGACGTAGTTACCTACTAAAAGTGTTTATTTCGTTTCCATTGTAATCATTTTTTGTCACAAAAGTCCAAAATTTCCACCAAAAGTGATATATTCAAATTATATGATATAAATAGTCCGAATTATTATTTGCGAATAGTTTACAGTGTATCAGCTAAAAAGCAACCTGGACAAGGTGCAAGGAGCTGACGCATAACGCCTCATCGTTCAGTTGTTCTCGAGCCGCGATTGGCCTGTACTTTGATTGCCATTCGCAGAGACAGTTCTGAGCTCTGCAGCGTGCAGGATACCAGGAGTGAAACACCCAATGTAAGATGTATTCACATTTTTTTTATTATATATATTTTTGGATATGTATATTATTATTTTTTAATTTATGAATAATATTTAATTAGTTTAGTGGTAAGAGATTTTTTGAATAAGCTGAAATGCCATAACGACTTGTACTTTTTTGTAAAATGTTCTAACATTATTTAAATAATAAATAGCAACTCATTATGCTATTCTGCTGAAAGTATACAGTCGCGATAGCACTCTTTCAAACGTTTCAAACCGTTTCGTTACGCTTCTACACGGCTTATTAGATATATGTATATTCATTCTTTTAAAATGTCGACGAGTGAGAATATGAAATGCAAGTGGCAATTATTATTTTTTACAAAAAATATATCCATTTTCTAAAATTATATAGTGATTTGCCATTGACACTAATCCAAAAATTATGTCAGTGATAAAGGAAATGTATGGAATAATAATATATTTAAAATGAGCATATTGATTTAGGTTAACGAAATAGTTGAGGTTAAGTGTGTGCGGTGCGTACTCCTTGCGTTATTGTCATTGACTGTAAGGTCACGTCTGACATAAAACTAATTCTATATAAAAAAACCTTAAATTTAGAGAGATTGTGTGATTGAGCTGTATTATATATATACTTGATTAAAGAAAATTGTTAAGTTCTATTAAGATCAATTAGATATGAATAGCATCTACACTGTTTGTGGAGAAACATAATTTTTTTATTATTTTTTTCCACATTTATCCATTCTAAATTTTTTTATCCAATTATAAAACACAAATACACACCCACATCTATATATATTTGAAATAATATTTATTAATTTAGAAAAAAAATCAAGAAAGATATATTAAA
Organism: Heliconius sara; assembly: GCA_917862395.2. Classification (NCBI taxonomy): domain Eukaryota; kingdom Metazoa; phylum Arthropoda; class Insecta; order Lepidoptera; family Nymphalidae; genus Heliconius; species Heliconius sara. The sequence goes on along the minus strand of OU860800.1, from coordinate 12,571,610 downwards.
AAAATTGTTGACAGCTCCTGCGTTTAGTACTGACCCGTGGGTAAGGCACACTTTAGTCGGAGTTAGTATAATAGCGAGTACGCGCGGACCCCTTTAGTGTTATTGTGATTGACTTAAAGGTCAATCTATTTCTATGTAGGATGTGAAAATGTACAACATATAGGATTACAGTGGATATGATAACAAGTCGATGGTAAGACTTTTTGTATTTTGGCACGGAATACGGGTTAGACTCGAGTTAAAGTAAACGTAGATTTTATTTTAAAACGTAAGGCTCGTTGTTTGTTTAGTAATAAACTAAGGAGTTCGTGATGATACTACAGTGTTATATATTAACTAAATAAATAATTAGATTTTTTTACATATGGCTTTGTATGTGGCTTAAATGATCTTTATTGGTAGTATATTTTTAGATATTTTTTTTGTATTTTTTTTATATTGGTATATAGAATAATAGAAATTCAGATTAAATGTAATGTACAAATTATATACCATAGGTTATAGCTTCACGCTGTACCCCGCACATATTAGGGTAGGCGGACGGAAGTAAGGCATAGCATAGTGTTCAAACACTCCGTTCTCTACGCACCCACCATATAATAGTTACGTAATAATTATAATAATTCTTCTCTTTTTGTTGTTATTGATTAGTATGGAATCGTCTACTTTGGTGTTTTTTCTAGATACAATGATTGAAAATAAGAAGTCAAGTCTGTAATAACACCATGTAACGTATATTTTATATTAGTTTACTGAATAACGTATTTTTTTTGTATTATTTTAAAATTAGCCATGTTATCTTCATAATTTCAAAACTTTATTTTCCAGAATCTTAATATTCTAGCAAATAAAAGCTTTTATTTATATGTAATAAAACAGTTAACAAAAAAAAATAAAAAATCAACTACATCAATTAAAACTGTTATTTTTGTTATATTTATAGTATTGGTAAAAAAACTCATTCGGAGAGCGTATTAGTAAGGAAATCGTTAAGGCTTTGTTTATTGCTTTTAAGCATGAACACTTAAATTTAACGTATCTACTGAATACTTACATATAAAATGAAACAAAGTAATTACATTATTTTCCATAGAAAAAAATATTTGTTTGTTATTTTGTGTTCTATTGTTGGTTATAATAAGAAAATATAGATAAGAATACATGTGATTATAACAAAGTGAGCAAATTTAGTTTTTGACATATTATGTCATTATTTACTTTTTTATTTATAGTATGTCAAAGGTCCTTAATTCATAATGATTTCGTATCCAAGGTAAGCCAAGAGCACCCTAATTTAAATCAAATCCGGATGGTACTCAATCTAATATGCCATAGGTAGAGCTGGGCAATTTTTTTATTATAAATAACATTTAATTTTTTATAACGAAAATATTTGTTATATATATAACATAGTTTGTGTGGAAATCACAATTTACAATTGTTTAATTGTTAATTCGTTATTTATTAATTGTTATCTTATAAGTAACAATTATTATTATTTGTGGTTTTTGCACAAACAAATACATAATTAATTGTTCATTGCAATTAAAACTAGATTTTTTTTGTTATAGATGCATACATACGTTAAAGAATCGTGTGAGTGGTTTTAAACATAATCTGCTTAATATTAAATACTGGTCTTAGATAAACAAAAATATATTTTTCCAGGAATATGCAGTAACTGGTTCAAGATTCAGCAAACGAAATAATAGAAAACATGACAATGGAAATTCGTCGCAACAATTTCGAAAAGGAAAACATCGTTGAAATAGGAAGCCCATTCAAGACGAAGAAGGATAAAAATGGGTAACTATTTGTATTTCATTAAACAACAATTTAAGAATAGTTGTACGACTCATATGGTCTTTAAAATTATTATCATTAATTAACTGTTCTTCTATTTGTCCAAACAATAAAATTGGGTAAAATGCATGATACCTTTTTTTTGTTATATAATTTTGTTTAAGCTTATTTGAAATCTCATTTCGATATCTGTGGAATTTAAGTATCTATTGTGATAACATTTTTAAAAAAAATACTACTTTTTTTATAAAAGAAAATTATTACACAAATTTAAGATTTCATAAATATCTATGTACGTACGTAATTATTACGTAATCGTTGTAGACTTAATGTAGATTAATGTTTTTTATTTAATTTGTATTAGATAAAAACAAATATAACAATTATTAATTAAAATAGTAATATCAACTAAATAAGCATTATAATATTATCTAATGACAAAAATCTAATAAAATGTATTATTCCACACTTAGGAAAGAAAACTATTTATTTAGAAAACAAGTTCCAGTTTTAGTTCAAATTTATTTATTTATGTATATTAAATAATTATCTTTTCATAAGATATAATGATTCTCATTTATATCTACCTACATGTATGCGTATCGATTTATATATTCGTATTTTTACACTTTATTTATATTGTTATTAGGTTTTATATTTATTTAAATTTTTTCGTACACCAATCCAGCAGTTTTTAATTACACATACATTTAACCGGTACTTCGAATTTTAATACTTACCCGTAATAAAATGTTTCCTGACATATTTTATTATTTCTTTTTCAACTTAACACGAACTCCCCGATATTATAATGTTTTATGAACGAAACTTTTTGTCAAACCTCTATTTATATTTTGATTTATCTCAATAAGCTACAATTGTGAAGGTGTTCTCATAAAAAAAAATATTAATCCCCACGTTGATTATAGTACAGATATTCCAATAATATTTTTTCATGAATATAAAATAAATAAAATATAAAATTTTCATGAAAATATAATAAATTGTGAATTCTTTTAAAATATATAATATTACTTATGATAGTTGAGGATATGCGTGGCACTTTAAAATCGACTGGTTGTGGGTTCGATCCTCACTCGAGGAAATAAAATATTTATTTACATTTATATTTTTATTCTTCGCTCTGGTGTCGAGACAAAAGCGCGACGTTGAGTTTTGCCACTCAACACGCAATGCCTCCGGAACCGGGGACGAAACTGAAGAACTGGGGAACGAAGTGTCTTAAAATTAGGTTTCCTCTGCCTACCCTGCTATGTGCAGAATATAGTTAAACCAAAAAAAGATTTATTACGAATACTTTTTATCTCGTAAGTTATTATAAATGTTGTATCGAGTTGTAAGCTCGCTGTACTCCTTTTATATTTGTTTTAAACATTTTATTATTAGGGGAATAAAACTATATAAATAAGTATGGCAAAGAAATTTTAGCGTGGAACTCAAATCTAACAAAAATGAGAATATAAAATTGTTATGCGTAGAATGTCAATAGATGACCTATTGTTATAGATGTTTTTTTTCTTAAAATGAATATTTTTGTACTTATTATATCTTAAGTTTAGATCATTATATGAGAAATGAAAAAAAATACAATAGTCGTATCCACTCTAACATGACTGACAGTTTTTCATTTATTATATTAGGCCAGTTTTACAAAGCGAGATAATCTGTTATCGACTGAGATTGTAGCCGCAATTAACGTTGCTTCCACAATTAATATAAATTAATAAAAATATACCAACAATTATTCCTTTTTTTTTTTTGAAAATTAAATTTTTTGAGTGATTGAAGATTTATTTCTATAAGCCGCCATTTAATTGTTTATGGTTGTTTACTTGACTTTGATTTAATTAAAAAAAAGTCTTATATAATTATACTTATCTATTTTAATATAAATGGGTACAATTGTTTATGTTAATATTTGAAATAAAAATATTATTACAGCAAAATATATATACTTATAAATGATTAGAGGCCAATTGGTAACGAGACAAAGCGCAGCGTTGAGTTGGGCCACTGAATGCGCAATATCTTTAGAATGCGGCGGAAAGTGGTTAAACGAAGAGTCTCATTGGGAACGGAGTGTATTACACTAGGTTCCCTCTGCCTACCCTGTTATGTGCGGGATATAACATGAAGTGATAAAAAAATCATCAAAAAGTTTTCGATAGAACATTTTATTTTTAATATGGTAAAGCAGCCTTAAGAATAAAGCCATATATATAGACGCATTCAAATCAGCAAAAATTGCAAAACGGGTCTACTAAGGTCAACATAGGTCAACTTGCTTTTGTAGCAACAATAACAATAACAGTGATGAGGTCGGACATGTCAAAAATATCAAATATCAATAACAATAAGTCATATTTCAATTTGAAATTAGTCCATTCTGGACGATCTTCAAAGTCTTATTGGATGTACCAACAGCCGAGTGTAACTTCGTTAAGATTTTTTTTGCCGCATACATAAGTACATCTTCTCTCTTCTACCTTCTAATCTGCGAATGCCCGTTCGTTCGTTAGTTCATTGTCCCAATTATTAAAAATATGTTTTAAGGCAGATTTTTTTAAAAGTCACTTGCCCCTGCGCCACAATCGGCCTCTAATATTTATTTAATTACTGTAATAATATTTACTTTTATAAGATAAGCTTAGTGCACCATGTAGAAAAGGGTCTGCATGCGGTGTTATGTATGTATTAAAATGAACGCATTAATATTTAAACTTATATTTTAATAGAGTACGTTACAAAAAAAATCTATTTTAAGTATAAATTTTCTAAGCAAGCTTTGGTTCATCAAAATCGGTTCATTAAAAAAAACTAATCGTCATTTGAATGAACTCAAGGAATTAGTTTGCCTGCGAATTTTATATCGCGCTGTAAGATTCGCCAAAGAATGACATTCGAAACGTCTTGGTTATATGACTGTTGATAAAAATATATATTTTTGACACACTGTTACACAATATTTTATATAATAAAGTAAACAAAATTGTATTGTTAATGGAGATTACCTTTATAAATCATAACAGTTAAGTTTAAGTCGTAATTAATTCAACTCAACTTTAGTAGTAATTAATTTGAGGAGTGACTGCAAAACCGACTGGTTGTGGGTTCAATCCCCACTCGAGGAGATGAAATATTTACTTAAATTTATATTTCCATTTCTTCGCTCTGGAGTCGAGGCTAAGGTCGAGGCAGAACTCAACGCCGGAGTTTTGCCACTCAATACGCAATGCCTCCAGAATTCGGCAGAAAGTGGGGAACGGAGTGTCTTAACACAAGGTTTCCTCTGCCTACCCTGCTGTGTGCGGGCTACAGCGTGAAGCTAATTTATATTTATTTAATTCATCACAGAGATAAAGAACGATTTGATCTTCAACGAAATCTCTAGGAAATACTCAGATTGTTAGTTTTGTTCGTTCGCTTGAAATAAATCTGTATTAAATGGCTAAAACCATCCTTTCTACGTGTACTCTTTAATAACTACATATTTACCAATTGTACATTTAACTAATTTAAAAACTGTACAGGAATATGCAATCATTACAGTTATTTTACAAACAATGTTATGAAACCTTCAAATCAATAATTTAACATTTAAGGCTGTTTTTGAAGGAGTAAATTAAATTATTCACTGACATCAGTACATTTAACAGAGTTTTAATATTATGATGAGACGTACATTACATAGGTAAAAAGAATATAATGTTACAAAGATAAAAATTCGCTTTATGTATATTTTGTAAATATCAAATATCAACATTGGTCGTATTTTTTAATTCAAAACAATAAAACAATCTTATATACATTACGATAATGTAGTAAAAAAATATATATAATATTAGAAGTCATTATAGTTGTCAATCAATTTCGTTTATTAAATCAATAATCATGTATTTTAAGCGGGCGAAGCCGCGAGCGGGCCGCTAGTAGACAATAAGTGTTTTTATTGTGTTTTTTTTTTAAAAACGATAACCGCTTCCGATTTCTAACAATATATAAATAATATTGAAGTGTCTGCTTGTGATTTCTAACCAACAAAGAATACCAACTAATCTTTCTTAAATAATAATATTAAATAAGTAAATTGTATAGTTTGGGCGTGCAAAGCCGCGGGCGGGGCGCTACCTTCAAGTAAATAAGGTATATGAAATGATCGGAATATATTGTCGCTATGGTATTATTAATTATTATCATGCAATTCAGCTTGAATTCAGCATGATAATAAATAGCAATAATAATCAAAACAATAATTATTCTCTCGACAACAAGTTTCGTATATCCAAAGTGAAGTTGTGCTGGCAGCGCAGCAGCATGGTAGATATTACTATATTACGCGTATCGTTGGAAGCCGTTTTTTCAATTCTCAAATAATATATGTAAATATGTTTTTTTAGCGTCATATTATATACACCACGCAGCCGGATCGACACTCTGCCTAAGAACATAGTGTCAAGACGCTACTTTCCCTACCTTCCGCCCAATTTTTCGAGGCATTGTATTGTTGAGTGGCGGAATTCAACGCTAGGCCTTGCTGCGAGACCTAAGAAATAAAAATATTAATAAATAATAATTTATTCCCCCAAGAGGGCATCAATTGAGCGACTGCCGCGTGACAGTCACACTTTAGTGCGCCTGCGCCACGACGGCCTGATAACGGCCTACATACGCATAAATATGAAATTGAGTATTCAAATTCTCTACCCCTTCATTCACTAAAATGACAACTATTATTGAAAAATAGTGTTATAACGTATTTCCTTTAATAATGTCACGTAAAGTATTTAAAGTTAATATTTTTAATACTTTGTAGCGCTATATTTATTTATACTATAGAGTTTTTTTGAAACAGACAAGGCAAAGGAGCATATGAGTTGTGACCCATATGCTTCTTTGCCACGATGGTGAGTAATCACCACCATTGGTGATGACGACCCCGTGTAACACCAGAGAGGAGCTACAAACTTACAGAGCTTTTAATTTTCTTATTTTATCAGAAAATGCTTATAAAGTTGACTACCTTTAAAGACGTTAACTTCATATCTCTTAGGGTTTATCTGGACTGCAATGGTTCAGTAATATATTTTTTTATATCGTTAGAATATATTTATCACGTTGACCAACTTTGGCTAAGGTGCTATAATAATTGATAAGACGTGCTGCTAAGGTTTTAGAGTATTTTAAACCGAGGTTGTCAAGGACTAGCCAATTTTTTTTTCAATATCTTATATTCAATGACCCTCCTAACAGTTTCGTTAGACTTTAGATTCATTTTAATAATTAAAAAAATATTTTATAAATTGATTACGTTACTACTAATCAGCGTAGTAACATATGTATGTAGATAATATTGATATCAGAAAAAAATCACCGTCGATGTGTACCTTGTACAAAATAATTTGGGAAATACTTGATATTTTTAAAAATATATATTTGTATATCGTTATATCGGCATATCCATACCGATTTGTCGCTGATGATCATTTAACGTCTAATTTAAAAAAAAAACTATAACGCCTGAAGTATTAGGAAGGCAATCACATATTTAATCTACAAATGTAAATGCGGAATTTAAAAAAAACATTTGGAGTTTTTTTCATAATAATAGATTATATAGGTATTGTTTATTAGTTTCGTTATATTAGCATATGCTTAAAGTAGATTTAGGCTTGTTCCTAAATTCGACATACTTGTGCCTCATATACAAACGTAGTTGAAATATATATTTTTTAAAATATTAAACAATTGAAGTATACATGGATATTTTTCTTATAAACATCAATCATTATCCCTATCTTCTAAAATTATCTCTAAAATTCAATGCAAAACTATAACTACTTTCTCGAAATAAATATTTTGATAAAATTAATCATATAAATAGAATATATTGCAATACCGCTGGAATTGTACTTAAAGCATTTAATGTAATTTTTCATTTGCGTATGTTTCAAGAACTTTGAAGGTTGAACTTTCTTCATTATATTTGATATTGGAATAGCTATTTTAGATTTCATTATTTTAGATTTTGTTGTATGTGATTGTTGGCGTTTATAGATTGGCATTTATTACTAACCTAGAACTTAGAAGACGTTAGTATAAAAATTTTATACTAACGTCTTCTAAGTTCTAGATTAGTTTAGTAAATTACAGTATCATTCGCATATGGGTGTATCAACGTTCTATTTATATTTATATCCCTTGCATTTCTTAATAGATTTTTCCAATTTAAAATTGATAAAACAAATTTAAAGATAAAAAATTTTTAAAAAAAGTAATATGAAAAACTTGTCTTTATATATTACTAAACAAAGAAGACACGGTGCCGTACCGTATATACTCGTAACTATACGTTGTCAAAAAAAATGTTTGATTTATTTCAGAAACTCGAAGCCAGAAATAACTCCGGCAGGCGTTAGTGGAGTTTTTCGTCAGGTAATCGTTATATTATAATATACATATGATGTTCATATAATATATCATTCTTAATCGAACTTCACGCACGTTCGCGATAAGGATCCCACAGAGTACTCAATAATATATATTATTCATTGCGACGTAACTGTCTGACATAAAATATCCAAGTATTTTCTATTTCCCTCCTAAAATTTATACATTTATATGAAATATTGTTACGATGATAACAATATGGTATTTTAATAATTTATAATTGTGATGTCTCTTGATAAGATATTTCGCGAAATTGCATTTTTTTGATAATACATTGATAAAGCTATGACATCATAGCTTGTCATTAGTTATATTTAGATTTTTTTTCAAATGAAACTTCGAATATTTATATTTCTTGATACTACTTTACAATTATAAATTTGTTAAGTAAAACGAGTTTTAGTACATGAAATCAATAATAAATCAATATAAAACATCTTGTTACTCGACGCAAATATTGAGTAATATAACAACAACAAAAAAAAACATACATTTAGGCGTAAGAAAAATATTTTTTAATTATCTCGTTTCTTGTAAATATATTTTAGAAATCATTTGGGGCATGCGACCGTCAATTGTCGGCGTTGTCGTCGTACGTACGTGCCGCATGCTCTTTGAACAACACGGCCGGTAACATCGGAAATTTATTCACACGCAAAATGGCGGCCAGTGCAAATACTTCTTGTCCGTGGCCCAATAGTCAGGAGCACTATGATCTGCGAGATGTCATCGGTATGTAGTTATATTTTTTGAAATAACCCACGCTATTAATTTTGTTATAATTCAAAACAAACTCTGTTGTACGCTTTGTTTGGTTTTTCTCATTATCTCTTAGGCGATCTGTCATATTGTACAATTGATTGTCAGTTCGCTTTTAAATCAATATTAGTCAAGTAATTAATGAAATTGAGAAAATTCTAAGACATACGTGCATTTTTAGAGCCTATATATTAATAGAATTTCTATTAAAAACTATGCAGTTGATGTAATACGCAATGATATTGACGGAATCCGCCCATTTGCGGGGACGGGCAAATGTAAACAATTCATTACGTATTTTACAAGTAGCCAGCAAAACGTGTTTCGTTGATTATACCATTCCATTTGCAACTCTATTATAGAATTGAAATGTTAGAGGCAAAATAATAATTCAAACACACTCCATAAGGTGTATATTTGTATATAAAGAAATGACAAAATAAGTAAATGTTAACGAATGTAGAGATTTATTCCGTTTTTTAAATAGTTTAAGAGTTTTAATTCATTTTTAATTTAAAAGATTTTAGTTTAATATATAGTCATAATAAAATTATATGCTTATTGAAGATTACTATCTATTTGTCTAATTTATAGACATTTATAATTTAATATTTTAACATTTGTACTAGGTGTTGGTGCAACAGCTGTTGTATATTCAGCATATTGTAAACCAAGAAATGAAAAATGTGCCATTAAGAGAATTAACTTAGAAAAATGGAATACATCTATGGACGAGCTACTCAAAGAAATTCAAGTAAGTCAAATATTCTCAATACAAAAGAATAGAAAATTTTAAAAAAATATTTATGCAAATAGAAAAAGTGTTTATTTAATTCCTTATTCCCTGGAAGAAGTAGTTTATATTCAGGGTGGATATAAATTATAAATTATTTAATTGACATCAAATTACATGTGTAATGAATAAAAGTAATATTTTTAATATACAACATTATTAATAATTAAAATTATAATATACATTAAATCATTTATGAATGTAAGTGCTTTTAAAATCAGCTTCACACTGTATCCTGCACATAGTTGGGTAGGCAGAGGGAACCTAGTGTTAAGACACACCATTCTCCACTTTCTGCCGAATTCTGGAGGTATTATGTGTTGAGTGGCATTACTTAATGCCGCGCTTTGCCTCAACACCAGAGCGAAGTGTAACAAATGGAAATATTAATTTAATTAAATATTTCATTTCCTCTTGTGGGGATAAAACCAGCTGGTTTTACAGTCACACTTCAGGCCAATGCGCCACAACTGGCCTCTGTATGTATGTATATCTGTATGTATGTATATCTGTATGTATGTATGTATGTATGTATGTATGTATGGACTTAATATTTCTAATTATTATTTCGATTTCAGGCAATGTCCAGTTGCAATCACCTCAATGTTGTAACATACTACACCAGTTTCGTTGTGAATGATGAGTTATGGCTAGTGTTGAAGTTGTTAGAAGGTAATTTTCTTTTAGCTGCAGTTTGTATCCCACTAATAAGAGGGTAGGTAGAGGAAACCTATTGTTAAGACTATTCCCATGCACTTTCCGTCCAATTGTTAAAAATTAATTCTGATTGATTGATCTGCATTTTTTCTTTTTACCAAAGCAAAGGAAAGAAAATATTGAATTCCCTCTAATGGAAATTAAACTCACAACTTTTGTGTTGACGTTCATATGATGTGCTGTTGTACCACAATGGCTCAAGTAGAAAGTAAATAAACATATTAAAAGTAGAGCAGACAGAATGGACAACTATGTCCACATATTTACATAATAGTGATTTATATTGATTGATCGCCATTATGGTGCAGTAGGACAATGCCCTAACACAATAGTTGTGGATTTTTGTCCCTATTCAATTTAATGTTTTGTTAATGAATTGTCTTTATTTCTCATGGTAATGTAAAGTGTAGTGTTAAATTTCACCACTTAAAACATAATGTCCTTAAAGCAGAGAAAGTGTATCTCGGTACTTGAATCTCAGGATATAGTTGAAGGTGGAAAAAATAATAATATTTATCTCATATGGGCAAAGATATGATTTTATTATGTATGTTAAAATGGAGTCATTGAACAGAGCTCAGTGATTCTGCTTAAATTGATAAGGTCAAAACATGTCATTGTGTTTCAATCAATTTTATCGAGAGTCTGATCTAGTTTGATTTGCATTCACTCAAAGACGGTTAAGCAAATTGTATGGCCATTACAGCGCACATAATGGAAAGTATTAAGTAACAGATGTGTGTATAAATAATACATTTTAAGTAGTTTATTGATATTATCTCATTTTTATAACTTAAATCCTGTATTTTATTTAAAAAATGTTTTTGTTTTAAAAATAAACATAAACAAATTATTAGTATAACACAAATTATTAGTATGGCACTATTGTGGGACGCTGTCTGGCTGTAAACTCGATGGTAGTAGATATGATTTCCATTCGGGGAAATATATTATTTGCATTATCCGGTTCAGGTTAAAGATAAATTCCAGTGTTGACATCTGCCAATAAACATACAGCGTCTTGAATTCAGGCAGAAAGTGAATACATACATAGTGCTGTACACAGTATTTATAGTGAAGTGAGTGAATAAAATAATATAACAAAAATATCCTTTCAGGCGGCAGCCTCCTGGATGTGATAAAACACAAAATGCGCGTGTCGAACTGCAAGCATGGAGTTTTTGATGAAGCCACCATTGCCACTGTGCTTAAGGAAGTATTGAAAGGACTGGAATATTTCCACAGCAATGGACAAATACACAGGTATTTATTGTTTTTTAAATATATGTTTTGTTATATTTTGAAAGATTTAATGGGTATTCCTTGAAATTCACATTTCAAATGCTATTTAGGTAAGAACATTAGCTTTAGCTTGTTAACATCAAAATATAAGGTTAATATTAATATTCATATGTTAGCAATCCAGTCACGAGGACAGTCGTGGCGCAGCGGCACGAAGTGTGACTGTAAAACTGATTGGTTGTGTGTTGTGTAGTGTTGGTGCTATATTTACTTAAATTTATATTTCCATTTCTACGCTCTGGTGTCGAGGCAAAGTGCGGCGTTGAGTTCTGGCACTCAACACGCAATACCTCCAGAATTAACATTAGGTTCCCTCTGCCTACCCTGCTGTATGTGGGATACAGCATGACGCTGATTTTTATATGTTAGCAATAATATAATTTAGTAAAGCATTTTTAATTACCTACTACTTACCTACTAGTGCTATAGTATGACTTGTTCATTAGCTGTAGAATTAAAATAAAAATATCTTAGTTTATATGTAAGACTACTTTTCAACTTAGTTTATATGTAAGACGTTGCAAGTTCAAATCTTGCCAATAAAAAAAATAAAAAATCATTTGACCATTTTCTTTAGCCTTTGCCATTGTCATATAGATAAAAGTATAATAAGAAACATATAGTACCTTGCAATATTTTTAAAGTATCAATAAAAAACTACTCCTTTGGCTTTTGCTAGATTAAGATTAGGATTAACTATTTCTTATCTATTTTATGTTCATCTTGCTTGCTGCTGTGTGAGATAGCGAAAAATTTATATTTTAATTGAACTATATTTAAATATGGTATAGGCAAAGATTGGATTGGATTATTTTAACACATATAAAGCCAACCCTCCTACATGTATATGGGAAAAGTGAATTAAAAAGCAAATCCAAGTACACTATACAATTATGATGCTGCAGCACTGTGTTAGACTAAGCGTGGCAGTTGTGGTCTTAAGTTCCACTAATGGGAAATTGAGGGGTGCATGGTTGCCCATTCACCTAGAATGGACTATCTTTACACTAGGATCCTTCTCTGACTACCCTGCTATATGCTGGATACAATATAAAGCTTACGGCAAATTATTATTAACACTGACCTATAATTTCTATTAATAGCTTTAACTAGTTCAAATCCTGGCCAATATTATTTGGACGATTTTAGGCGCAGTGGCACAAACTTGCGACTGTAAACGCGACGGTTATGGGTTCGATAATTACTTCTCCGAGTGAAAACTATTTGGATTTTCCCACTCTGGTAGACTAATATAGACTAAGTGCTTGCTGTATGCCGTAAAAAAAAATGAAGCTGTCAAAAGTTATATTATTTTACAATCGTATGGGTTGCTTAAATATCAATTTCAAGTTTCATCAGTAAAATATAAGAATAAGAATGTACATACATATATAAACAGTACATATTATACATATAAACTATGGCTGTCAACTAACACAAGCGAGCAATGTTGCGAAATACTAATACAAATAAAAAATATGTGGATATATTTTTTGCCCGTTTCATTGAAAAGTACAATATGTTCATTAATATTCATGTGACTATTTTTTTTATAAAAAGACAATGCGAAAATGTTATTCCATTAGCGTCGTTAGTGACCACGATTTGTATATACTTTTAGTTGGCGATTCGTAATTATTTTATTCATCTGTCAGTCAACTAAGTTTAATACTCTCTATTTTATTTACTTAGACGTATGGTAAATGTTGTAGAATAGATTGTAGATTTTAAATGACATACTATTATGTTTGGTTAGACAAAGCACGGCGTTTAGTTCCAGCTCAATACACAATCTAGTTAAAATTTGCTAAACATGGAAATGACGGATGCTTGATTCTAGGTTCCATTTTCATATCCCGTAAATAACGGGAGACGCTTGATAAAACATACAATTGTCAATATCAAATGAATTGAGTTAAAATTGTAACATTTTTAAGATTATTGGGAATAAAAATGTGACACACTCATGATTAAGACGTGATGTTATGTGATTTTTTTTACTATTTGTACCTTTGCGTTGCCATAGGACATAGTCTGACTTTAAATCATATGATCGTGGGTTCGACTCCCGCCTGGAGAAAAGATTATTTATTTTAATTATTTTCATTTCCATGTTTGACAAAGTGAGTTCAGTTCCGTTATTAAACGTAGGTTGCTCTGTGGAAAACCGTGAAGCTAAATATAATTCCTTACTATTGGATGGATTTATTTTTAGTTATTGAAACATGGACGCCGTCATTGCACAGTATCTGACTGTAAACACGACGGATGTGGGTTTGATTTCCACTCGGGGAATGAAGTATTTACTTTTTAATTACATTATTATTTTCAGAGGCCAGTCGTGTCGCAGGGGCACAAAGAGTGACTGTAAAACAGACTGGTTATGGGTTCGACCCCCACTCGAGGAGATGAAATATTTACTTAAATTAACATTTCCGTTTCTTCGCTCTGATGTCGAGGTAACGCGTGGCGTTGAGTTCTGCCACTCAACACGCAATGCCTCCAGAATTAAGCAGAAAGTGGGGAACGGAGTGTCTTAACACTAGTTCCCTCTGCCTACCCTGCTTGTGCGGGACACAGCGTGAAGCTGATTTATTGATTTTATTTTTATTATTATTTTCGAACTTTGCTTGCGACACGTGCCTTTCTAGTAACGGTAAACAAGGAGTCATTGTAAAACAATATTATTAATTGCGACAGTCACCACTTACTCTGCGCAAACGTAATCTTCGCCATTACTCATTTTGCGCAAAATGTCGATTATACCGAAGCGGCTGTAAAACGATACGTAAGTTAGCTCGTATGTCACATATCATGTATAATCTCGTGTTTATTTGGATTTTTTTTGACTTGTTATACGCCACAGATTTTTGTTGTCCGTGCCTTTTTTGTTCTAAATTGATTATTAAAAATGTTATTTTTTCTTTTTAAAATGTGAAGTGGACGTTAATATCTTGAATGGTCTGCTTTTGTCAAATCCGAGTTACTTTTGTCAAATCCGAGTTTTTTGGCCGTTGTTTATGTTGATTGCGGCGCAGTTAGTTGTTTTCGTAATAAATCTATTGCCTCCTCATCTCTATATTAAATAGCCATTTTTATGTTGTGTTCCATTATATCAGTCACGGAACCTTCATTTGCCCGGCGAATGAACCTGCCGATAGCGTCTTCTTCATTGTTGTAAATGGTGGGTTGATTCCCACTCGAGAAAATTTAATATTTGTATGTCCTTGCCTTGGTGTTGAGGCAGTGTGGCGGTGTTGAGTTCCTCAATACACAATGCTTCCTGAATTCGACGGAATGTGGGGATCGAAGTGTCATAACACAAGGCACCCATGGTTAGAGATGCCAACCCTGCTGTGTGCGGGATACAGCGTGAAGTTAATAAAAAAGAATATATTTAGTATATGAGTATTTATTAATCTATTATTTGAATGTCGTTGTAGAAGCGATGCTAGTGGGTTCAACTCTCACTATAAGCATTTTTAAAATTTTATTAAATATAATCTTTCTCTGTTATTATTCTATAAAGACTAATGATATTTATAATAGGCGGAAAATGAAGAACTCGTTACGTAAAATATGTTACTTCATTATATTAACGAAATACGAACAAATGCGAAGGATAATATTAACTATATAGTGTGTAATATATTTGTAAAATTGCGAATTAAATTTAAAACGACGAAAATATGTTTTAAATAATAATTTAATCTAATTTATGGATTTAATAGTGCCGTTGCATATAACAAATCTAGTCTGATGTATATTGCTATACTTTCATTTTTTTTATATAAAATGCCATTGTGAATGTTATTGTTGCTATTATAATAATTTATTTCGTTTTATATGTGTTTCTTGCGGCGTTGAATTCAGCCATTCAAAACGAAAGGAAGCGGAATTGTCTTAATAGGTCGGAGTGTCTTAACACTAGATTCCCGAGTTTATTTTACCTACCCTGCTATGTGCGGGATACAGCGTGAAGCCAACAATATGTATTTCTTCTTTTGTTTGATATACTTCATGTTATTTCTTTCTTTATAGAAAGTTCATTAGAGCGAATGCTGTTTGCTTGCGAAATACAATTTTATTATCATTAGTACTTGTATTTTTTTTTTCAAATAAATAAAATACGAAATCTAAATACATGAGGCCATCCTAAGCTCGACGGCGATGGGTTTGATTTCCATCCGGTGTGATGAATTATTTTCATTTTCACGCTCTAGTTAAAAAAAATACAAATTGCGAGGTTGAGTTCTGAAAATCACACGCAATTTGTCGAAAATCGGGCGGTGCATGGAGATCGTTCCCGTGACTTAACACTAGGTTCACTGCCTACCTTGCTATAAACGAAATACAACGTGGAGCTATAAAACAATAATATGTTATTTAATTCATACAAGCTATACTGCTTTTTGCTTGCGACCGACAATTTTGCCATAAAAACTCGTTACTTTTATCGATAAAAAAAACGAATCTTTTAACACATATTAAATGATATATTCTCTTAAATATTTTCCAGGGACATAAAAGCAGGTAACATACTACTGGGCGAGGATGGCGCGGTCCAGATAGCTGATTTTGGCGTTTCAGCCTGGCTAGCCACAGGCCGAGATCTGTCTAGGCAGAAAGTTAGGCATACATTTGTTGGTACACCGTGTTGGATGGCGCCCGAGGTTATGGAGCAGGTAACATTCTAAACTGGACTTCTAAACCTAGCTTGGACAGAACTCTTTAATTACTATAAGAAAGAGTCAGAACAGTTTTTGTTATATCAAAATAGTAAATTGTATCTCATTTCCTTGCTTTAGCGTGATGACAAAGCACGGCGTTGAGTTCCGCCACTCAACGTAATTTAATTACACGACATCGCTCTGGCTTAGTGGTACAGCATGTAACTGTAAACGCGACGGTTGTGGGTTCGATGTAGTGAATTACTTAAATTTTACGCTCTAGTATAAGGACAATGGAGTGTCGTGACATTTCGTTTCACTCTTTATCCCCTTCTATATGAGAAATGTGAAAATAAAAAAAAATCTCAATTTTTACCTTATTTCTCATAAATATCAACTATCAGTTATTATAAGTTATTGATACAAAGTATTGCTTATTCCCAGGACCATGGCTATGATTTTAAAGCGGATATCTGGTCCTTTGGCATCACGGCCATAGAAATGGCGACCGGCACGGCGCCCTACCACAAATACCCACCGATGAAGGTGCTTATGTTGACCCTGCAGAATGATCCACCCAATTTGGATACAGGTAATATTTATAATAATAATTAATAATTAAGTACAACAATAATACTGTATAAAATATGATATAGAGTGATACCAACAATATCAACAACACTGCTCACTATCTTGATGACAACGTATGGCTCAGTGGTCAGAGCTTGGACGGCTTCTAAGAGGCGCGGGTTCAACGACATTCGTTGTGTTGTAGCTGATAGTTTAGAAATGTATCTGTAGTGGTTTTAATAATAACTTTCAGCCATTCGTGGCGTAGTGAACGCGACACATTGTGGTTTGTTTCCCATTCGAGGAAATAAATTATTTTATATTTTTATTTCCTCACTCTGGTAATGAGGTATAGTATGGTAAGTCATCATGGAATGCCTTCAGAATTCATCGGAAAGTGGGGAACAGAAGTTTCTTAATGGGAATGGAACATGATATAGGCAAATTATACAAGTTTTAATATGATTATTGTATTTTGTTTAAGGTGCTGATGAAAAAGAACAGTACAAAATATATGGGAAAACATTTAGAAAAATGATAATAGATTGCCTACAAAAGGATCCAGCTAAAAGGCCAACCGCGACTGAGCTTTTGAAGCATCCATTTTTCAAAAAGTCCAAAGATAAGAAATATTTAACTCAAACTCTAGTCGCTATCGGACCTAGTATGGAAACTAGGGTACATAAGGTTAGTCAATACATTTTATATATATTTAAATTTCACAGAATACAAGATAATCCAGTACATAGCAAGGTGAATAGGCAGAGAAAATTGTCATTAATTTAATTATGCTGTTTGTGAAGAAGTCGAGGTCGTCGTGGTCCAAGGGCACAAGGGTATACTGTATCGCGACGGCTGTGGGTTCGACCCCCGATCGAGGGAAATTATTGGCTCCAAGGCTAAAAGTTCAGCGTTGAGTTCCGCTATTCGACACACAATGTCTTGAAAAATTAGGCATTCAGAGTGTCTTAACACTAGGTTCCCTCTGCCTACCATACTGTGTGCGGGATACATTGTAAAGCAGATTTTTAGTGTTATAGGTTGATTGTTACTTGGGTAGAAAATAATCAAATCTAAGCCGCCCTGTATGCTAAAGCTGTTAATGGAAGTAGCAATTCACAAAATAAAAACGGAATTCTGGAGGCATTGCGCGTTGAGTGACGAAACTCAACGCCGCTCGCTTGCCTCGAAACCAGAGCGAAGAAATGAATATATAAATTTAAGTAAATATATATTTTCTCTCGAGGATTGAACCCACAACAATTTCCAGTCACATTTACAGTCACCCACTTGTGCTCCGATAACCCTATTTAAACCCAAAACCATCCATTTTCAACATTGTATGCTTATCACCAGGCTAGTAAACGTCAACCAGGTGCCTCCGGCCGTTTGCACCGCACCGTGACGGGCGAGTGGGTGTGGAGCGAGGAGGAGGACGAAGGGGAGCCCGCCTCCGACGAGGAGGACTCGCCGGCGCCCGACAAGAGACCCATGAACGAGCTGCAGAGGGCCGATTCGAGCGGCAGTGATAATGACGAGGTCGGTTCATTGCTTAGGCTTAGGTTAGATTAAATAATATATATAGTGACAAAGACTTGCCCCACTCTTTCTTCTAATTGGTTTGTATTTGTATAAATTATGTATTTAGTTTTATTATTATGCAATGATTTATGAGTGTATATACACGCTACTATTAATGGATTAATAAGAAGTAAGCGTTACAGCAGATATCTCAAGATCGCTCACAAGATTCCGATCACACATTTTGTCATTTGAAGGAAGGAATCCCTTATTTAATGCATGTTCAAAATTACATGTTGGAATTGAATTTTTATTGAATATTTTTTTGTTTCAAAATTATAGTTTAGTACTCAACTTGACTTTAGTAATACGTAACTTTTTTGCAAGGCTTTTAAAATTAAAAAAAAAATTGAGCTTGATTATAAATATTTTTATTTACTTTTATTATTTTTTTACTTTACAATAGGAATCACCGCAAAAAGAGACTCGTCAACCAGCACCTGCGGTCCAAGCCCCGCAGGAACCGGCGGTTATCAACTTAGTACTAAGGCTAAGGTGAGTTTTATATATATATATATTTTAATTAACACTGATTACTGGTAAGCAAAAGCATATTTGATAAAAAGTCCCGTTGTGTTTCTTCTCAAGTCTGAGGCAGTAACTTTACTGAACTCATGCTAGATTATTTAAAATTAAAAAAAATCTTGTGCAGCGTGAAGCTGATATTTAATATTTTTATTATTTGATAGTTGAACACACTAATATTAGGAACAACTGGTTCGTATTAGTATGAAAAAATATTTCTATTTTGTAGTAACGAAGAAGGCGTACCCAGCGTTACATAGCTCTCGTACTGTGTGTGTGGGCCCTTAAAATGTGTTATCTGGATTTCTTTGCATTATTTTTAATTTTTATTCCGCTTCTGTTAGTCTTCGCCTACCTCAAATAATCCAAGAATTATTCTACTAGAACCAGCAGTTCCTGAGATAAGCGCGTTGATCAATAAATGCTATAACGTTTAGTAATCATATAATAAAAATCCTTGTAGAAACAATCGCAAAGAGCTAAACGACATCCGTTTCGAGTTCATAACTGGCAAGGACACGCCCGAGGGCATCGCCTCAGAGCTGGTGGGCGCCAGTCTGGTGGACCCGCAGGACTCGGTGCCGATCTCGACGAACCTGGCGAAGTTACTCGCGGCTCAGAGGATGCCGCAGAGTGTGAAAACTGTTACATTCCATTTGGTAAGCCCTTTTTTTTTTAGTTTTTTTAGTATGAGTTTTGTGATGGTTTTTGTCCCTAAAAAAATATTGTGTGTTGAAAAGTGTAGAAGAATACAAATTTTATTGGGTTCCAACAGTGGAATTTGAATCTGCGATCATGGTGTGCTGATATTATATAACTGCATATAGCAGTGTTAGTAAGACTGAGGTCAATTTTTAGTAACATTTCTTCACGGTTCGTTCTCGGTCCGTCCTAAGTCTGTTTAAATATTCTTATATGCGTGGTTGGACCGGAACCTGATCGGAACCATATTGGTAATGCTATCATACAAGAATATTTTACAATATTGCTATCAATCGGACCGAGAAAGAATCGTGTCCACCATTGTAGCGTAGTCCCGGTCAATACAGCAGGTTAGATAGAGGAAACTTCGTGTGAATACCATCAATTACGCTATTAATGTGACGTTACGTGTTGAGAGGAACTCAACGTCGCGCTTTGTCTTCTTACCATAGAAAGGAAAGAAAAAAATTGTTTCTCCAAATTATAATCGAACATACAACTGTCGTGTTGAAATAAAAAATAATACCTAAAAATAAATCATTCAAATTTACTTTTATAACATAACGTATAACATTTTTCAATAAATTATTTATATATTTTTTTCCAGAACTCAACTGGACCCAACGAGCAGTTCGACGATAAAACGCTAATAGGCTTCGCCCAGATTTCCATAGTAGACTTAGGTTAATGTAATCTCATATAAAATGTATGTAACTTGTACTTGTGTTTCTTTATAAATGGTGCTAGAGTATAGATCCTGTAGTTTGTATTATTTAATTGTTCATTTTTTTTATTCTAGATATAATTGGTATGGAAATTTCGTATTGGATGCAAGAAAATGTCGTTATGATGGAATTTGAACTTGTAATAAAAATAAATAGTTTAGAAAGTACATTAAAATACCTATTTTAATTTGTTCAAACAATAATTGGTAGAAGACTGTCATTTAAAATAGCTTTGTCCCTTAAAATATCTAAGAAATGCGTTTATTGAATATAATTGAATATAAACAATCCTCTCTAAGAAACACTTATTGCTAGCCAGCATTTTATAATAAAGCAATCAAAATGAATTCAATACAGTAATTTCCATACAATTGTTTGTTGTGTTAAATTTAATTTTGCATTCGGCGTCTATAATCGCTGGCCGTTAGTCGCCGAACCAAAGATAATTTAATTTTAAATGCCACAGAACAAAAAAGATACAGAAGTATATAGAGAACACTCACAATTTAAACCTAAGCCAATTTGTTTCTATTAAATCGCCTCATCCGAAGAAAAAGACACTTTGCAAATACCTTATCCTATTGGCAAATAGTTGTAATAGAATATTCTGCGGATGAGTCAAAATTTTTAAAAATTCAAAATAATTTATTATACAATATTTATTTTTACAAAAAAATAATAGCATAAATTAATACAAACATATAATAATTTCGATGTTGTTTCATAAGAACTCACAGCGTATTGGTCTGGATGCTTGGACGGCGATTCCGAGTCGCGAATTAGAGTCCTTGTGTTGAAATTTTTATACGTTTTTTAGGTTTATTTTTTTATTTTTATAGACTCGGTCTTTGCCACTTCTATTTAACTTCTGTTCAGTGGTAAATTGTGTGTAGTGACCATTTTTTTGTTACTTTTAAGAACGTACTTATAAAATTTTATAGTTCTCTAGTCGTACATTCGATAAGAATGCATGTTAATATGTTTTTGCTTTTTTTTACATGTTTAGATTTTGTAATATAAAATTTGCTGCCAACATGCTTGTGTTGGGTCTTAAATATAAGTGTTTAGTGAACTATAACAATATAATATAGACAATAATATAGATAATAAAATCGCGGTTCGGATCGTAAGGTTTGCAAGAGGTGCGGGCAAGTCCCGCTCCGTTCAAATTTTTACACGTTTTCTAAATAAATATTTTTCTTTTCTTATTATTAGGAATAAATTTTAAAAATTGTTAAAAAAAATATAGACAAATTTAGTCTTTTCTTAAATTTTTATCATAAATAAATATAATTACCAAATTTTTCCATCGAAATATTTAAACACCACAATTATATGGAAAGAAATCTAAACGTATTTTTAATACATTTATTATACAGCATATTTTGTAAATACGTTCTTAAATTAGCTTCTTGTAATATGATTCTAAGTTTATTATTGTAACTATTTTATATAGGGTGGATACATTTTTTTAATTATCAAATGCATTAATAATTGTAATGTTTTCCAATTATTACTTTTTTAGAGGTCTTGGGACAGCGTCTGACTATAACTCGCAGGTGGTCAGTTCGATTCCCACAGGCTTTTCCTTCTGGCAAATGAGTTATTTTAATTTTATTTTGCTGCGCTGATCAGAAAAGGAAACGTGATATTGATTTCGCAATGTCTCGAAGATTGAGGTGTGTGTGGTGAACGAAGTGTTTTAACTCTGTTTAACATTAGGTTCCTTTAGCCTACCCGGCTATATGCGGGATACAACGTGGACATAAAATATATAAATATTATTAAGACATTGTATCCACTCTATAGTTTTAAACTTAATTATCGTGTGATCTGTATTTTTGTGTTATTTTGGTGCTTTAATAGAACAATGTATGTAATTCTATGTAATTAATAACTATTCAGTAGGAAACTAACTATTGGGACTCATTTTGATTATACGTTATTATAGCGCTATAATATCACTATTCTGACTGATAACTAATAATAAAAAAGTAATACTGTATAATTGATAAAGTCCCTGTGTGTGTGTATATGGATACGGATATAAGAATAATACTATATCGGTTTCAGATATAAAAGTATTTACGGATTATCCGTTACTTTCGGTTACGGTATTATTGTTCAGAATATATATATATTTTTTTTCAAGAAGCCGTTGTTTATCAAGTTGTTTATCTTTTTCTTAATTTTAGTAGTCATCGCTATTTCGTATTAAACGCTAGTTTGTGTCCATAGTAGCCTTGCTCACTTAAACTCCGCTCGTATCCGAAATCATCCGTAACTTAATGGATACGGATATTAGAAACATTTTTTTATTTCTTATATCCGATAGTATCTGTTAGTCATGGTTATATATATTGTAAAAAAATTATAAAGGCATAAGCAAAAAAAAATATTTTATTATTTGGTTATTGGCATTAGTAATCTCATAGGTGCATTTAATTTTAGTATTTCTAAGATATAAATAAATATAATAAAATTAAATATGTTATAAGTATATCATTCTTATGTATGTATGTGCCTTTGTAATTTCCGCATAATGCCTTACTATCTTTATATGTATTTATTTACATATATATACTCTGCATTCCGTAAAGTGCCATAGACATTTTGTCTTTTGCCCAACAAGTTGTTTTATTGAATAATAAATACATACATATATATATATATATATATATATATATATATATATATATATATATATATATATATATATATATATATATATATATATATATATATATATATATATATATATATATATATATATAAACGCCATTTTAGGAAAATCTATTCATACGTGGCCTACCTATCTGTATTGAATCAGGGTTAAAATAAGAATTAAAATAACATTTTTTTTTTATTATTTTTGACTTTTTTTTACGGGGAATGAATTAAAGATTTTTGTATGTTTGTGATGTGCCGTATTTTATGCTATATGCGCGTTTTTTGTTTTCATTTCTTTAATTGCCCCCACAAAATGACAAAGAATGTAAGATAAGTAATAATAATGGTGTTTATAAGGGGTGGGATCCATGAATTACGTCACACAGTAAATTGGGTGTCCAAAATGTAATATTTTCATATATATATATATATATATATATATATATATATATATATATATATATATATATAAATAATACTACATGTTTCAAAATATATTTTTTCTGATTTTTTATATAAATTATGTAAAATTACAAAGGCTGTACCAACGATTGGGGAGAGGCCATAGAGCATTTGTGACGTAATCAATGAATGGCCCCCAACGAGACGAAGGAAATGAGCTCTAAACGTATTTGTATAATTATATACAAATTTACAGTTTTGAGTGACAACAGTACGCCTCACATTTTTTTATAATGAAATACATATAAGTTTTACTTGTGTTTTCTCTAGTGTGATTTAAAAGAAAAGATGATCTTGAACTAGTCTTCGTTAGATCACTTAGGATAGTTGATAAACCGAATTTGCTCTTATATGAGCATTTGTCATCGAAATACACGCTTTATAGAATAAACATACATATTTAAAAATTAATAAAAATGTTTCATTTCAAAATACATTAGAGGTTTCCACAGACACGGTGTAAACATATCACATCAAATTTAGTATATCCGATTGTAATAATATAGAAATAATGGTAAGGCATCTATAGTTTGATGATTCAATAAAAAAATCGAATATTAATAAAAACAAATTTTTTTTCTTAAAAAAAATCATATCTATGTTTATTGGGTGTCTTAATTAACTTGCCGATATCACATTTATTTTTCGATCAAATTGTATGTACTATATTTATATGTGTAGTTTATAATTCTTAACATCGAAATATATATAGATAGGGCAGAAGATTTATATATTTATATTCGTCAGGATTTATTCTACAGTTAATATATAATAAATAAATAAGTATGATTTAATATAGTAAGTAATGATAAAAAATACAATGTGTAATGGTGTAATATATATTACTGTAAAGTATAAAATAATATGAACTATTATTATTGTTCCAACCATTATAGCTTTTTGTACGTGTTAATTCCTCTTCGGCGTTCCATATTATTGTAGTACACATGTTATATATGATTCGTACTTCGTTATAGATGTTTCGTAGTTTCGAGACAAACGTTTAGGTAAACAAAAACATAATTTCAACAAAAAAAAGTAATCTTACGAAATTTTGACTTAGGGTTAAAAAATTAAGTGAAATCATTATATTTATGTTCACCACCAAAGCGACTATATGTAGAATCAATGTCGACTGTCAATTCTTGTTTAATTTTTGAAATATATACAAACTACTTCTATTTTGTTATTTTAACCGATATTTTTGCCATAAAAAAAACAAAAGATATTTATTTTATTTCAATAACGACCGCGTGTTTGATTTTTTCCTTTACACATGTGTAATGTAGTGGAATAAATTAATGTATAATAATATTGTACTGTCAGTCTGGGAATTACATATACATTGATAATTAATTTTTAACTTGAATGCATATTGCATTCAAGTCTTAAAATTTTATCTATAATAAATATAAATCTTGTAAAATATATTTTATAATGTATATATATTATAATTTATTTTTATATATATAATTATAATTTATTTAAAAAAAATAACGTGTTGTAAATAAATTTTTTTCTTTTACTTTTTGTTTACATTGATGAAATTTGTTCCGGCTTTAACAGAACTGGCTTACTTAATTTTAAATCGGATTTTTTAAATATATATATATTTTTAATATTAACAATGTGTGTCGTCTTCGTTGAATAAACAATATTTTTAGCTTATTAATACTTACATGTTTTTTACTAAGGAGGAGATGACCAGTCGTGGCGCAGGGGCACAAAAGTGTGACTGTAAACGCGACTGGTTGTGAGTTCGATCCCCACTCGATGCGAGATAATAAAAATTGAAAACCCTTCATTTCCCATGGAATTTCTAACCCACAACTTGTTGCGTTTACATTCGCACGCTTCTGCCACGACTGGCCGTTTAATATTGTTCAAGTCATTTGCTGATATTAAACCCGTTTGAAAAAATTAAATCAGCTCCACGCTGTATTCCCCACACAGTATCCGCTGAATTTTTCGAGGCATTCCGTGTTGAGTGGCGGAGCTTAACGACGTGTTTTTTGCCTTAGTGCAAGAGGGAAGAAATTAAAATATTAATAAATAATTAATCATGCCCTCGAGTGGCGATCGCACTCACAATTGTTGCCTTACATTGTCACGCTTGTGCCACTGCGCCACGACTACCTCACACGGCTAAAACTGTTGATTCAATGTATATTTAACATAATCCACTTACCTGATTCCTTTTATGGCCCCCTTTGTCTAATAATAGAGTTGATATTTTTCTATAGCTTACGACTATTTGATCAAACTCCGTTAAAAGTGAAACTATTTGAAATCAGTTGAAATAAAGAAGAGTTAAAAATTTCATTAACATAAGTATATATAAATAAAAAAATACTCTTATATAATTAGTCTTTTCTTTTCTACTTTGGCCTTTTTTTCTTTGGCCAAAGATCCTTGCTTAGGCCCGTATTTATATATTCTTCATTTGTGAATGAAAACAGCATCTCAAGATCGATCTCAGATTTGAGAGAGGTTTATAAATACGGACCTTAGTGTTTGTCTAATGTTTCATTGTCATTAGGTAAATTGCCTGTTCGGTCAGCTTTCGCAAGTTATCAATGTAACGGATCTAACTGAAGCCTTATATGCATATTGTGAGCCTTAATGCTGAATTGTGAATCGATTTTATTTTTAAATGTTAATTCCTTTACCTAGTTAGTTTACTTTGAATATGTGAAAATATTGTTTTTTTATTATAAATTTAGAGTTTGTTCTACAGATTACCATTTGCTGAGCTTTCATTAGCTGTTAAAGTATAAAAAAATAGAAATATAATTTGATTATCGCTTAATTCTATAATGCAAAATATACAACGATAATAATGACAATAGGGAATAAAGTATCCTAACACTAGGTTCCCTTTCCTTACCCTGCTGCGTGCGGAATACAGCGTAAAGCTGATTATATTTATATAATCATCACGTCATCGTTTGTATGAAGGTCGGTGTCGGACGGACTACAGACTACAGACCGATTGGAAGTTGATTTCGCGCTAACTATAAAAGATTTATATCGGGACCTCGTGCCCATTTCTTTGCACCAGATGTTCTAATAAAAGTCCAAGGTCGTTGCGAGGAAACTCGGTATGTATAAACACGCCTGGACTCTGGAGTTACCCGTGCTTGGAATTTAATGTCATAGAATAATATGAATATGTGAAGTAGTCCGGCTTTGACTTCCACCACTCAACACCGAGTGCGTCGAAAAATTCGATGGAAAGTGGGAACGGAGTGTCTTAACACACCTAGTGCTAAGTTTCTCTCTGCCTACTCTGCTGTATGCGGGAAACAGCGTGAAGCTTATTCGATTCATTTTTTTAAATTATAAAAGAGCATAGACATTATAGTTTTCAAGTACTTCCGTTTTTGTTTTTATCTATCTGATACGTAATGTTTTTTTCAATTTGAACAATTCAAGATAAGCGCGTTCAAACAAACACACTCAGGTTTATAATATTAGTATAGATAATAATATGTGAAAAAAACAACATGTAAATTTTCTATATTGCTATATTACCGGGATAACCTTAATGTTTTTGCTTCTTGTTATGAATGGACTAGTAAGTCACCGTTGTGACATAGTTGTAAACGTCTTACTTTATTTGGAGGTTGTGGGTTTATATATCGAAGGAAGGGAGGAAATTATCGGTTCCTTTGTTTGGATAAAGAAATGATTGAATCCTGCCATTTCACACTCTCACAACTTACATTGAAAGAAACAGAACAGTGTTGAAAGATTATATAAATATATAAATATCAACATACATAACTATATACATCGCGTGCTTTGTGTTTCTAAAATATAACAATCGAATCACTTCTTACCCATAATACAGGTTTCCGTAACTTTTAAGGAAAAAAGGAACTCTTATAAGATCACTTCGTTGTCCGTCTTTCTGTCTTTCGTGAGATATCGAGTCGAAATCAAACCATATTCCTAGATCTACGGCTCCATGATTTCTGAAAAAATAAAACGTATTTATACATTACATATGCTTAAAAAAGATATGACCGTTTATATAGCAAAGAACACTTATTTGGACCCTAAATGAAAACAATTTTTGCACGGAACCCTCGGTGGGCGAGCCCGTCGCGCGCTTGTCCCGTTTTTTTTTATTTCTCTCCTCTTTTAATATAAAACGCGCATATATATGTGCGTATATTATAAGAGTTTGGAATAAAATTTTATTTTATATTTATGTATTTTTTTCAATTTATTACCATTTAAAAATTAATATAATAACAACAATACATATAACATTTAAAAAACCAAAAAGGTTTTTGATGATTTTTGATGATGATGATGATTATTATTATTGTAATACGTATTATTATGTATTATTTAATACTATATTACATTATTAAACACAAAAAAAGAAAGGCAATGGTGTGAGGGCGGCCGTATCACAAGTGATCTCTTCCTATAATAAGCCCTACTATAAAAAGATCAAAAAACACCGAATTTCAGGTTAATTTCCAAAATGTTCACTACGTATGTATATTATGTACGTATTTTATTCCCATTTTGTTATGCTTCCCAAAAATTTTCCTTCTATATTAAAATAATTTGTTAATTATGTGAGTGGCGTGTACTTATAATTCATTGTTTTGTATGAGATTATCTATTATCCATACTTTTGGCCCCAGAGTAAACGATTTAGTAGGTTATTTTAAAAGTTTATAATATAAACTAGCATAACCTTGTACGTGTTCCTTTTAGTTGTTAACTAAACGTAATATAAACGTTCAGTATATATTGGATTATTTTTTTTTGTCATTTTTCAAGTAATATATTTAACGTTCTTCATTCTTTGGTAATTTCCGCTAGTAGTCTGTGATATTTTTCGTATCCATATAACATCGATCTATTCTAATGATAAATGACTATAAGGGTTACTATGTAAGCTTCGCTAGATTAGTCTCCATACAAATTATATTGGACTAGTTAATATCAAGAAATGGTGGCTGAGTGCAGTAACTGTATATGATTTCGTGTTTCACGATTTATGCATCTTTTTAAATATAAAGTTACAAATAGACTTGTAAAATTATGGTCTTCTATGCCTACCACGGATATTTATTTTTCGATAAATAAACTGTTTGAAATTTTATAGTCTGTCTCAATACAAGAACAGAAGAGTAGTGTGGAGTGTTTCTTTATTTTTTATTAACTCTTAGGTTTTTTATAAACTATAGTTGCATTTAAGCTCTTAATTTTATATAATTATAGTCATTCTTATGTATTGTCAAGCGTGTGTCTTTATAATTATTAATATTATGTCAAGTTTTAGTTCATTCGATGAAATAATTTATTTATAAGATATAGATAAGTATATAACTGCGGTGTGATCTAAAATAATGTATACGATGCCTGTAATATGTCGAAAGATTGAATAAATGTTATGAAATAAGTGTGGTGTTTATTCTGTGAATCTCATTTAACTATAACCCCCTAGTGGTTGTACCTCTTGTTTTGATTACAATTTTTTTTTAATTTTTCTTGCTTATTAGGTTTTTTTTCTATATCCCGGATATGGCAGAAAAAATTTTTGAGATATTCAATATTTCAAAAAATATTTGATATATATTTCGTCGAGTGGGAACGGAACCATATATATTTTTTAACGTGATCATATTAGGAGAACACCACTGTCTTAATGGGAACGAAGGGTCTAGCTCACTAGGTTCTATGCATACCCTGCAGTGTGTGGGATACAGCGTGAAGTTATAAGGATTTGATTGACTCTGAATAAAAGCCTGCATAAAATAGAGGTGAATATAAATTTAAATATTAAATAAACTAAATATACAATTTCTTTTTAATATCTTCAAAAAAGTTACTAGGAGTAATAAAAATCGAAATATCTGATACTAAGATTTAAACCCATCCAAGCACTCAATTAAGTTATACTATATTATCAATATACATCTAGATATTTTACATTACCAACATTCCAAGCAAATCGAAACATCTCAATCATAAAATATAGCAAGCAACAAACCTGCATAGATTAGTATCCACTACCACCTACAAATGCAGCGAATGGGCTGTAGGTACAACTGGGTCGCAATTACGTTTAATGGTCTTGAAAATTGCAAGTTATACCCGCGAGAACGGATCCACATTCCCACGTTTATCGTTCCCGTTGCATAATCGTAACGGGAGATGCGACACTTGTTATATTATTTCTCTTATATTAACGATATATGTATGTGAGGCTAGACGCTGCAGGTCGTGGGTTCGATTAGCACTCGAGGAAATGAAACATTTGATATTTATTTCTTCGCTCTGGTGTCGAGGCAACGCGTTGAGAGAATGGCGTTACCATTCAACACGTACTATGTACTATTTATCTAAAATTCAGCGAAAAGTATGGAGTGGAGTGTGTCAAATATAGGCTCCCTCTGCCTACCCTGCTGTAATGATATAATATATTTGTATTTAATTGTAATATTAATATATGTGCCATATATATAAAAATATTAGCTTAAAATATATGGAGTCGTCCTTTACATATTGTTATTATTCTGTATTCTAGTTATCGGGATAGACTGACAGAATTTAGTATTAAGACACAAGTTTTAATAAGTCACGTTATTTAACCAACAATGAAAATATTGTAACATATTTTTTAGTTAGACAATAGAATTATACCAGAGTGAGTGATATTTATATATTATTAATGTTCTCCTGTGAGCAGAAGTAGGAGTTTTATAGTACTTCACATGTACTCAGAAATAAATAATAACAAATTATATCGACAGACACGTTCCTAAAACTCTTGAGTTTTCTATTACGTACTAAAAAATGATACCAAAATACTTCTCAGAAATACTTGATACATCATTCCATTCCATATTGATACAATTTAGATGTTCTTTAATAATGAATGTCAAATATAATTCTTAAATTTGAGGCTCAAGGTTCATATCGCTATGGCTCAGTCGTCAAATTGTGGGTCACATGATAGGGGAGGTCTGTGGGTCATACAAAACAGTAAACAATCGACAATTGGCTACAAGGTCAAGAGCAAGTCGGAGATATTCCGACGAATATAGTTTTATAAACGGTAATTAATACTATGGTGTAAACAAAATATTGAATGGGAATAAGGAAGGCTATGTTTTTAAATGTTGATATTGTGGTTTGATGTTTTAAATATTATGTAAAGTAAGAAAATTATTAAAAAAATATTGTATAAACTATTCGAGTCGTGACGCAGGGCTATGAGCGTGGGACTGTAAACACGACAAGTTGTGGGTTCGATTCCCACTTACACATTAGAAATTTAAAAATTCAGTATTTAATTTCGTCGCTCTGGTGTTGTGGCATAATGCGGCGTTGAGTTCCACTCAACGTGCTATGCCTCCAGAATTCGGCGGGAAATTGGGAAAAGACAAAATGTAAAATAAATATGTTGATAATATGATTTGATCTTTCAAACATTATGTAGAGTAACAAAATTATAAAAAATATTAAGCAAACCAATTGAATAATCATTTTTGTTTTAATATAAAAAAAATAATTTTGAAGTTTCATATTAAGTTATTATTTCGTTCGTTTTTCTTTTATCGTATAATTAACATTTAATATGTTGCACATCCCTATTCCCTACTTTATATACGTATATTATGTTATCTAATATTATTTTTATCATTAACAATAAAAAAAAACATACAAAATCTAAATGGTATCTATATCATTTTCCTTAATATTTTTTTACTAGTGGGCTATGCGCGGTTTCACCCGCTTCTTTTTTATTAAATATATATTATCTATTTATGAACATTTTTAAAAGGTTATTTCACACTTAGGAAAAAATATTTATTTAGGAAACGTATAAAGTTTTTAAGCCTAGTGGGATTTTGAACCTGCGCCTCTTTGAAAACCGTCCAAGTGGATTTCGAACCGTCAATTCGAGCCCACATCCTGTCGCGTTTAGAGTCACAGTTCGTACCCCTGCGCCCCCACTGGCTTCTTTATATAATCTATCTATTTTTTTTAAGTGATTATTTGATTTTGCTCGCAAAAATTATCGTACTTAATAGAAAAATATTTAATTACTTCATATCTAGTTACGTATCCCTATCGCAGAAATTCCGATATAAAAAGTAGCCTATATTTTGCTGCTCTAACAGACATTAAAAATCCCATAAAAATAGGTTTAGTTTTTCCAGAGATTTGCCTTTACAAACAGACAGACAAGCATTTTAATTTGTTTATTTGTGTATTAGTATCGTGCTAACAATTATACGCATTTGAACATGCTTTGAAGAATTTGAAAACGGTTATTTTGAAATCACGACAGAGCATAATATATAAAATAATAATAAATAATAATCATTCATTCTCACCACGACATCCTCGCAGGTACTACCTGCCATGTGTTTCTCTTCATTGCAGATTCGATCAGCTAAGCTGACCCCGAAGAGATCGTATCTCGCATTCATTTTTCTTTCATTCTTCTTCTATGATACCCACGATTCGCTGCCGTATAACAGCATCGGTACCAAAACCGCATTGGGTACGGCCAAACGCGGAGCTGTGCTGACGTTTAGCCGTCTCATGAATGCAGCCAAGACTCCGTTAACCCTGTTGCCGGCAGAAATACGTCTTTCCACATCCATCTCTACATCTCTACTGAACATACTTCCCAAATATACCACTTTTATCTTACCATTTACACTGATCTTGCATTCCGTCCTTTCTTCATTTCTTTGAAATACCAGGAACTTTGTCTTACATTATATGTAAAATTTTTATCTTACATAAAAATAGCAATATTAAAATATAACCATAAAAACATAAAAAGATATAGAAACATTATTCTCTTATCAATATCTATTCACCCCAGGTACTATACAAACATAAACACTATACATAAAACCGTTATTGTACAAACAGACCAGAATAAGACCATTGTTGTCGGTGGAGCTACAGCTGAATGTATGCGATGGTCCTCACGTAGACTGGATTATGAATATGTTTGTGGTTCTCTAATACTAAATACTGTACATAGAATATCTTAATAGTTATATAATACTACTTAATAGTTTGTGTATTTGGAATATTAAAAAGTTAAAGAAAAATCAGGTTCACGCTGTATACCGCACACAGAAGCGTAGGCAGACGGAACCTAGTGTTAAGACACTCTGTCCCTCACTTTTTGCCGCATTCCGGTGACATTGCGTGTAGAGTGGCGGAATTCAAATCGCGCTATGCCTCGACACTTTAAAATGATAATACAAATTTAAATAAATATTTCATTTTCTCGAGTGGCGATCGAACCCACTATCGCTTGCGCTTATCACTTACGCCTCTTCGCCACGACTGGCCTTATATTTGGAATTGATCTTTAAATATTTTTAGGGCCGTCACGTCGTGACGCAACGGCACAGCATTCGATTGTAAGCGCGACGGTTGTGGGTTGTAGTCCCACTATATGAGGGAAGCTTAAAAAAGTTCTTTGAACAAAAATTAAAACATAAATTAATTTAGTCATATAGAAATATTGAAAATAAAACATATTATACCTATTATATATAGCTATTTATAGTGAATGCTAATAGTTTGAAACGTCACACTTTTTTATGGCATTTTCAATACTTCCCTGGACTTACTTTCTTATCAATCACACTTTTCTTATATGGTTCTTATCAACTACTGTATTTCTTATATATACATATAAAAAAGTAAATAGAAAGAGAAGTCCATCACAAGTCCAATTACGAACCGAAATATAAATACACAGTAAATTACATATACCTATTAGTTTATTTCTAAAACATTACGTAATTAGTACTTAAACTTAAAACTAATATAACAGAATGACCTATTGATTAGAATTATCATCTACTATCGCGTCACCTCGCCCCCAGTTCCAAAGGGGCTTCGAGAAAGTGACTTGAGACGGAGAAAATTCTCCTACATCAACTATATAGAGTTCGTGTAGTGATTAATCGTGGGAAAATTTAATTTCCTCCTTTGTTTATCAACAAAACGCTATAAATATGCGTGCTGGGTGACGGTGTGGTCAGACGATACTTGGACACGGGTTGGATACGTTCTTTCAACAAATAAAAATGTTTATTAAACACGCTTACGCGTTTGCTGTGCTGATTTTGATAGTGCCATGGGTAGCTGCCACTCCGTTAAAAGGAAGATCGACGTTAGAGTGTAAGTTAATTTTTGTTGTGCTGGCGATTTGTTATTAATGATTTTTTACTAAGTAGTTTTTAGTGTTTCTTTTGCTTCGTGAAATTCATATATCAATATTTTAGAAATGCACATTATAGAATCTAAAGTTGTTATTTTAAGTAAATTAATCTTACAATAAAAATTGTATAGAAAATATTTTGTTGAGCTTAATTAAAAATTTTGAGTAACTTTTGAATAATATTCTTGTTGGTTGTATCGTTTCTCGTAAGTTTAAAAAAGTATATCAATATATAATTAATGACTTATTAATTGTTAGATTGAAAATATAATAATAAAACAGACGGAGACGTGTTTTATGATTTTTTCTCAGTACAATTGTATAGTAGTACCTAGTAGTGTGTACCTAGTAAAAAAATGGACTTGTATTATTAAAAACTATTTTTTTTTTCAAAATAAATGCTGTCATGAAAACTTTCGTAGAAAAGTGTCGTTTGAAATCTTATTTTTATGAATTCAAATTCATACCAAATCATAAAGAAATATATTATGTTTAAATCAGAAGCTGTTGAGTAGCGGAACTCTGCGCTTTCCTACCAACGCTGCAGTCAACGCTGCGCTTGCCTTGACACCAGAGTGAAGAAATGAAAATATTAATTCAAGTAAATATTTAATTTCCTCGAATGGGGATCGAACCCACAACCAGTCGCGTTTACAGTCACGCTATGTGCCCGTCCGCCACGACTGGCCTTAATAATATATATTATATCTTTAAATAATATTCTCTATTTCTGCTATTTGTTTCCAGTTGGCTAACTGTTAGGGCGAAGGAAGTGCGTTTTAATCTCGCGTATTTGATGAATAAATATAGATTACTCTTAATGAAAATGTAGTTATCTTGTATATATGTCAGTTGAGTGTATGGAGGTCAGAGATAGAGGGAGTTCCCCGCTTTAATACTAAATCTTTTCTCGATCGTCGATATCGATCGCTGGAGTGTATAGTATAATAATATTTATAAGCCTATACAACTATTTGGTTACAACACCTAGTGTACTGTTTTAAACACTCCGTTCCCCGTTATCCCCCGAATTCTAGAGACATTGCGTGTTGAATGGCGAAACTCAACGCCGCGCTTTACCTCGACACCAGAGCCAAGAACATGAAAATTATAAAAATATTTCATTCGAATTCGAATCGAACCCACGTCCTACCTGTCTCGCTAACTGCCACACGCTTGTGCCCCTGCGCCACGACTGGCCTCTAACAAAACAATAACGACCTTCACTATTCAACACTAAGGCACTTTATTATATACATTTTACTACCTATATAGTTTTATTTATTACTCGATCGAGTCAGATTTATTTATAACCTAAAACTAAATTTTCGCTCATTGCCGCAGTAAACTCAACATTTACGAGAGTATCAATGTCAAACAGTAAACAAGTGTTAAATCTAGACTTGGATTTATTAAGAATATAAATTTTCATTGTATGCTGGTTGTGAGTTCGAATTTCATTTAGGAAATATATTTTAGGCTAGGCAATATTTGGTTTTTCTATATGAATGAAAACTGCATATCAAGATCGATCTCAGACTTGAGAGTGGTTTATAAATACAGACCTAAGAGCGGCGTTGAGTTCCGTCATTCAACACGCAATGTTTAGCAAATTGAGTGGTAAGTGAGATATGAAATTGAATGATGAATTCTAACTACTGGGCTCCTTTTGAATATTAAATGCCATTCAATGTTGGATACAGCGTGAAGGAAATATAAAAAATTGGACAAGGGTGAGTCGGAATTGTCCACCTAGAGTTCCGTAATAAATTGGAGGTCTTGAGTTTTTTCTGAAATTCAGGCTTAATTTAGCCAGAGCCCTTCCATTTGATACCTCACTTGGACTAGGGGACTTAATACCAAATTTTCTCAAGTTTTTCTCCCTTTTAAGGCTATATTTTTTAAAGATTTAACCACAAATGTATAGTTTTCCTGAACTTCGTTAGATTCTATAATATATGCCAAATTTCATAACTTTTTTTTAACTGGAAGTACTACCTACCTACTATTAATATTGACTCCCTTGATAGTCTCGAAATACGCGTTTTTTATATAAACAGCCGTATCTGTTTTCTAAGTAAATATAGAAATACGGTTTTTATCAGGAAATCATGGGGGCGTAGATCTGAGTATACGGTTTGAATTTCAATTTGATGTCTTTAAGCGTTCCTGAAATAAAAAGGTCCAGACAGACAGACGGACGGACAACAAACTGATCTTATAAGGGTTCTTTATTTCCTTAAAAAGGCACGGAACCTTAAAAATGATACTAGGGACCCTGATAATATCTCATTTCACTATGTGTGAATTCTAATGTATTTGAGGGTCAAGTGATCAAAATAAGTAGTGTCATGTTCAATATTATTTCCATTTCGCCTTAACTTATCAAATTACAACTTTGTAATTCTTTTTTCTATTATTTTAATTTTTGTATTTCAGCTACGATACCCATGCGATCTCATGCATACCTACTACTCATCTTAAAATCGATACAAAAATCTTACTCCCTACAAAAGATTAATATAACAACAATAATATTTAATTAGAGTTAAAGTCTATTTAAATAATTATATATATATATATATACATATACAAACGTAATACTATTATCTTAATTGTATTGTATGCTCTTTGAGTGGGGTGGGCGGAAGCTCTCATAAACAGCATCCGGTACTCACTTCGTAAGGTACACAATACGAAGAATAACTTGATTACTTGTTATTTATTATCATTAGGGCTAAAAATAGTTATGGCCATTTATTATATGAGCGTCAAACTCGGTGATTGTGGATTCAATTCCAACTCTGGGTGGTTAAAGCCCAAAAATGGCTTCGCCGCTTAAACTTGCGCTTAACGCCGCTTGTTATAGTAGAGATAAATAATACTAAATATTTATTTACATTATAGCCTGTGTTATTTAATATATGAACTATATTAATGTAAATTTTCATTTTAATCCGCTGAGTAGTTTTTACGTGAAAAGATATTAATTTATTATATTTAAACATATATACATTCATATGACCATAATAATATTAGTAGGATTTCTGCTCTGGAAATAGAAAATGCGGCGTTGAATTCCGCCATTTAACACACAACGCTTCGAATTCAATTTTTTTTGTTTACATGACTGAGAGGGAATCTGGGGCGATTAAGGGCATGTAATTCAATATTGGCAAAAAATGGGAAACGCAGTACTAAAAGCTAGATCGAAAAAGCGGTTGACAAGTAAAGATACATAATTATGTACATAAAACCGGCCGGAGCAGCGGTATGTCCCCCACGGAGTGTCTTATCACTAGGATCCCTCTGCCTACCCTGTTAAATGTGGAATATAGCTTAAAGATTAAAAAAATATTAAAGCAGCACTAATTACAAACTTAATATTTTTTTTTACACATAAGTACTCGTTTTACTCGTGTGTAATATTATAAGTAGCTATTTAAATCGTACGTGCTTATAAACCTTCTAAAAATAACCTAATGTTTTCCAATTTTAGTAGTAAGCATCATCGAGCTAGAGGAGCCCTGCGTGAGGCAGGGTGGCATCTGTCTGCGCACTGAGGACTGCGATCCTGGCAACTTGGTGAGGATCAGCGGAGTTATACTGTGTCCAGCTCAGAGGCACTTGGGAGTCGAATGTTGTTATGTAAGTGGAGATTTTCTTAGCAAAAAAATTTGTATGAAAAATAAAATAAAATCCTTTACACTAACATATCTTTAAGTGTAAGTTCAAAGTTAAAGTTCAGCCCCAATCTCCCGCTCTTGAATAAGTCCGCTTAACGCTGTATCCCGCACACAGCAGAGTAGGTAGAGGAAACCTAGTGTTAAGACACTCCATTCTCCACTTTTCACTTTTAATATGTCGTTTGAGTTAATAATGAATCCCTCCACTAAATCATCAAGAATATCGTTGTTTCCACACGTTTTCTTCTTTATGACATATATATTTTATTCTTTTACTGTGGTAGCGTCCATTTTATCTTTTACTTTTAATAAATCGAACGCAAAAAATATGACGCTGCTATCAGTAGTGGGGGGTGGAGGCCGGTTGTCAAGAAGCAATATAAATCGTTTTAGAGATTAGGCCAAACAAGGGATGCGCGTGCGCGGCGTCTGACGGCCACCATCACGTCTATATTAGGGGTATATGAACACTCAAAAAATACTTAGAATAAAAATAAAAATGTTAAGCCTAACTACCTACTCAAATTATAAATCTATAAATATAATATGATTCCACCTTCATATAATCTTAACGATCTCGTGGGAACGCGTACTGAACACTTCGGTTGCGAGCTCAAGTTCCATTCGTGGTACGATAGTATCAAATATACTGGTAGGTTCACTTAGTAAATAGTATTTATTAATTAATAACAACATGTCAAGTCAATCGCTGTCCAACTTCGCCATGGTGGTCTTGGTTTATTAAATTAAAATATATTTTTTTGTTTCAGAATTAATTACATTGGATGAACCACATAAAAATCCGCCTTAACTTAAAATACGAAGAGGAAGAAGGGAAGCTTAAATTAAAATAGTTATAATGAAACGATGTCTTAAGATTATTTATTTATTTTTATTAAACATATTATGTATAAGTTACTTCTACGTAAGTTTGTGAACATTTTGTTCCGTTTTTCTGCTCTAAGCTAATGTGATTGTAATTTTGTTATTAAATCAGTACTTAATTACAATGTCCCTTTTTTCCTTTGATAATAATTATATAAAATATTAATATAATATAATAATTAATAATATATTGATTTATCTGAATCCGCTTCACGCTGTATCCCGCTGTATAGCAGGATAGGCAGAGGAAACTTAGCGGTAAAACACTCCGTTCTCCACATCCCGCTGATTTTGTCGAGGCATTGCTTGTTGAGTGGCAAAACTCAATGCAGCGTCGGGCTGTTGCCAGATCTAAGAAATGAAAATATTAATAAATTATAATTTATTCCACCGAGTGGGGATCGAACCCACAACCATCGCGTTACAGTCACACCCTTGTGCCCTTGGGTCATGATGGCCTCAATAATTTTTAACGAATAAAATAGTATATTTTTTAAAAGCACGTATTTTCCGTTGCGTTTAAAGTTAAATACTAACCATTCCTTCGTACTGTAAACAGGTAACATTCGAGTTGCTGGGTGCTCTAGTTAGAAGCTGATGCTGTTGTTTCAAATCAGAAATATTGATAGACTTTGGCTCTCTTAGGGAGCGAAGACAAAACAATATGCACCTAGCTAAAGAAAGTTATTGAGATAAGCACTTCGTCGATAAATGTATAAAGACATACATTATTTTTAATTGTAAAATGAAAAAATGCTCATGTTAAATTTATTTTACTGGAAAAAGAAAACTGAAAAATATTGAAATGTACAGCAAAATATAATATTTTATATTTTCCTTAAAAAAATCATAATATTTTATATATAAAAAAAAAAACAAACAAGCGGAGGAAACCTAGTGTTAACACCATTACATTACTCACTTTCGGTTAAATTCTTTAGGCATTGCGTGTTGAGTTGCGGAACTCAACTCCGCGATTTTTGATAATAAAGTGACATAATTTCGAAAACAGCTCAATCAAATCAATTCTGTGTAACATAAATGAATATAACGTCCTCCATTAGCGTGCGTACGTAAGAGATAAGGGCCGCTCTTGACTCTTGACATCGTGATTGTCACCAACATTCGGTAAATATTTGTTGATCCCACTATATACGTACAATGTAAATATATACTTTGTTAATATTTATATCGCGATGACTTTACAAATTTTTATCTAAAAACAATAATTATATTGTAGTATGAACAGGCATTTGCATCGCAAGCAGGCATTTGATTTGAACATATTTAACGTTTAGGGTTCAAATCTAAGGGAAAAGGGTGAGGCTGGTTTATAAATTATAAGGATTTCTTTTACATTTTAGACAATATTGGTTACACCATAATATTGAATATGAAATTGAAGAGGATGGCTGTTCGGTTGTATAGAGAATTTGGTGAACTTGCATTTCAATAAATACTGGATTATTTTGTGTTTTGTGTTTTTAGGGTTCCACGCCTGAAACAAATATAGGGAAATATTTAAAAATTGGTAATTTATAGGCACATCGCAGAAAAAAAACTATTATAAATTTATATTTGTAGTTCATATTATACAATATATCTGCACAAAACATCTCCTTCCCCTCTTTTCCTCTTGATTATACCTCCGCCTTGAAAATACTAATGTATAAATGTTTTCAGTAAAATATTAATTAACTTAATGAAACTTTCAATTCCATGTAATGAACATTTATAATTTTACATTCAATACATCTCTGACGTTTCTATTATTGAGTTAATAAAGGGCACTAGCGAGTGAAATAAGTTAAAATCATTCGAGTTTATCTTCTTATATGTATGTATTATGTAATTAGTGAACAATATTATGTGCCAATATCGATATTTGGATTGAACTTATATCTAAGTGTTACACTAATAGGGGCATTGTAAGCTAACATTTTTTCCACTTTGAGATTATCGAATTGAAATTCAAAACCATGTAATCAGATCTACGGTCCCGTGATTTCCTAAAAAAAATCATATTTCTACATTTAATTAAAAATAGATAGGAATATAATATGGGTTAGTTAGCATCTACAGGAAGTTCATAAAAAAAACTGAAAACTATACATTTGTGGTTAAATCTTAAAAAATTATAGCCTTAAAAGGGGCCAAAATTGTATTAAAGGTGGTAGTTCAAGTAAGGTCAGTCAATCAGATGAAAGGACTCTGGCTAAACTAAGCGTGAATTCCAAAAAAGTTAGCTACCTCCAATTTTTGTACGGATCTCTCGGTGGCCGAGCCCGACTCGCACTTGACCGGCTTTTTCAACTTTACGTTATATCCGCACGTTATAGGATAGGCGGATTCCCCAAATGGAATTCAAACCACTGCAATTGCAGTTACCCTCACACGGTTGTGCCTTTGCACCACGACATCATATCATATCATGTTCACTATTTTTCAAAATCAAAAATCAAATCAAATCAAATCAGATTCACGCTGTATTCCACACACGGCAGTGTAGGTAGTGTTAAGTCACTCCATTACCCACTTTCAGAAGAATTCTGGATTCATTGCGTGTTGAGTGGCAGAACTCAACGCCGCGCTTTGCCTTGACACCAGAGTGAAGAAATGGAAATATAAATGTTAATATTTCATTTCCTCGGGTGGGGATCGAACCCACAAACAGCCGGTTTTACCGTCACATTTTGCGCCCCTGCGCCACGACTGGCCTCAACGCAATTTTCTGTTACAAAATTTAATTATTGCGTACGTTAAATTACAAAAGAAACAATATTTTGTAATTTAATATTGTCGCTCCGTCACACGCGAACTACATTAAATTGTCATTGTACATATAAATTATGTGCATAATTTATCGATAATTTTTTACTCACAATTTTACACTCGTTTCAATATGACGAAGAGCAAGAGTTTGCACTGCGTATGTGGATCACAGGACTAACATAGACGACTATTTGTAATAGAGTTTAGAAAGCTTGTTAAGCAGCTTATAAGTTGCAATTAACTTAGAGACGGTAAGCATACCTAGTGTAAAACCCTCCGTTTTAAGTAGTCTCTCCGAAATTGAGATTGGTTAAGTGATGAATGACCATTTTGATTTACCACAGATTTAAAATAAAATTAATTGAGTCTCCCAGCAGTAGAATATGAACACCACACAAGCATCACGAATCCGGTCAAGTGCTGTGCCTCTGCACTATGATGGCCTGAATGTTAATTTAAGTAAATTAATGTTGGCTTATTTATTCGCACCACTTGTATTTAGTATAGCATCTATTTAATATTGTTTTAATTAAAAATAAAGTACAAGGTAAAAAAATTATCATAAATTAATTATTATATATTACGCATTATCGTATCTATGGAAGTTTTTATAAAGCGCAAAGAGAAATTCAATACGCCTGACGTTTGTGTAATAGCAATGTTACATTGCAGCTATTCTATTAACCGCAACGCTTCAGGCGGTATTAATGATTACTACTTCATCAAACGTCATTTATGCATTGTTATATAAGTTTCTTGTTATTTTTCACATATTATGTGGTTTTTATATTTAAAGTTTTTATTTAATTTTCTATAATATTATTTGTGTTACTTTATGTTTAATATTGCAATCAATTCTCTCTCAATTCGATCCACTTCTCAATCTCCGAATTCAGTTCTGGTGACAACGATATTACATATAATCAATATTATTATTGTTGTTGCAGCCAGTCGTGGCGCAGGGGCACAAATTGTAACTGTAAAATCTACTAGTTGTGGGTTCGAAGCGGGGACTCGAGGAAATGAAATATTTATTTACATTTTTATTTTCATTTCTTCGCTCTGGTGTCGAGGCAAAGCGCGGCGTAGAGTTCCACCACTCAACACGCTATGCCTCCAGAACTCGGAACGAAGTCTTTTAACATTAGTTTCCCTCTGCCTTTACTGCTGTGTGCTACAGCGTGAATCTGATTTTATTAAATATTGTTGTTAATCCAATACGGCTACCGCAACAAAATGGTGGATTATACATTTAAAAAAAAACCTAATATGGACATCAAATGAAATAGCTTGATTAGTAAAATACAATATACCACAACAAATACCTTGGAAGTTTATTTTTAAAAATTATTTTGTTTTATTAATATTTTATAATATTTTATAGAAACATTAAAGTATAAAAATTGTCGATGAACATATCTATTATCAGTTTACTATCACAGGTTGATTGAGTGATTGATTTCTTGATTTATGACCAGTTCAGCACAACCAAGCATCATTTCGCCAATGGCTTCAATCACAAGTTAAAAGTTCATATATACTCTATTTATACTCATAATGTCATAAAGTTTTTCCACAAGATAAATGACATTGGATAATGTCATTTT
This sequence comes from Heliconius sara, assembly GCA_917862395.2. Classification (NCBI taxonomy): domain Eukaryota; kingdom Metazoa; phylum Arthropoda; class Insecta; order Lepidoptera; family Nymphalidae; genus Heliconius; species Heliconius sara. The sequence continues at coordinate 12,528,679 of OU860800.1, read as the reverse complement.
GTACACAAAAGTGAAATCAAAACCTTTAGAAACGTTGTAAGGACTAAGTAAGTAAGGCTTTGTTTAGAAACGTATCAAAGACAAAGTTAATTATTTTGATTCAGCAAGGGAGCATTACACCGAGTGGAAGATCAGACTCTACGGTTTTAAAAGAGAATTAGAATGTTCAAAGTAACAAAGAGTTTTTTTAACTAAAAAGAAATTTCTTACCATAAAATTATGGTATATTCTAATAATAATATTATTATTTGTCATTTTAAAATTATGACTTTTTGTTATTAATATTTTGAACGATTTGGTATAAGTTCTAAGAATTTAAAATATTAAATATTTCGAGTGAAAACCGAACCCAGAACCTGCCGCTTACACGCTTCTACCCGTCACCACGACTCACACGCCTCTAGCTAAATATCTCCTCTAATTGATTTTTTTTAAAAAACCATACAACTTCCACCATAACCGTTTCATACAATGATTTATTAACACGATTATTATCCAGCGATGTGTAGACGCGTTTGTTTTGTTTCGCGTCCCAGTGAACACTGTATGTAACATATACCTAAAGGTCCATGTTTTAATTTATTCATTATTTAGTTTTCCTATTTCGTTGCTTTTGCATGAAATCAATGTCCATTTGGTCCTATAGAATAGTTTACGTGATTAAAAATGACATTTCAATATTAAAAACCAAAGGCGCGGCGTTGATTTCCGTCACTCCGTGACGTTGTTTCGAAATTTTTTTAATATTAATTTTCTTTGTCTACTCAGCACTGCGGGATACAGCGTTAAGTTAAAAAAAAGTAATTAATAACCAATTCTGGACTTCCTTATTATAATATCAGTGTTTTATACATTGATTCCTAGATAACAGATATTCTCTTAAAGAATAATGGAGCACTCTTCTTTACGGTATTAATTATTCAGCATCGGACAGTTTAGCCGAGAGAATATATCCTCAACTGTTTGTTGATTGATGCACCGCACACGTATTTTGTCTTATCAGAGTGGGAACGTAAATATAACTCCTTCCCTCGTTTAAGAATCGAACCTACATCCACTGTGTTTACAGTCAGAAAACAGAAGCCAAGAATTAATCTCGATGGTCTCCAACATACACAAGTAAATGAACCTTCTCTTCTAAATCTCTGTAGTTTTGTCCTTTCTAAAGCAAATTAAATTGTCGTGTATATTAAGTCAAATGGACTTGTTAAATAAGGTCCATAAGAGCAATGGTGTTTACTTACAAAGTCTGCATTTTTTTTAAATAATTATTTTTACAAGCGTTTATAGGATCGTTTTTGTACAAGAAAATGTAGAAAGTATTTAGGTAATAATGAATATAGGGAGCGAGTCAGGAAGCTAGCTCAGTTTGATTTAGTAGATTTGCTTCTTAAGGAAAAGATTGTTAATTTAAAAAATAATTGTTATCGATTTGAATGTACGTTCAAGCTGAACAGAATATTTGTCTATACTAACTTTATATGTAAGGTGAGCCCCTCGTGGCACAGGGACTCAAGCGCGAGACTGTAAACGCGATGATTTCGTGTTCTATTCCCATTCGGGTTAATAGCAAAGCATGATGTTAAGATCCACCACTCAACATGCAATGCGAAACAGAAGTGTCTTAAAAGAAAAACGGAGAGTACTAGCTCTAGATTCCCAGGTTCAAGTCTGCCTACCCTACTACGTGCGGAATATAATGTGAAGCTTAAAGAAGTAATACTATAGAGCTGAAGAATTTCTTAGTTGGAATGTGAAAATCTGGTAAAAAAAATGAAACTGGTTCAAATTGAAAAATAGTTTTTCTGTTGGATAGTCCATTTGTGAAAATCAATATTGCGTTCACGTTAATATAACGTTTCAACGTAAGCTACTGTACGCGTGGTACGGGGTAGATTAACAGCATGTTATATTTTGATTGATTCGATATGATTAGATAAAATGCGGTTTTGTGGTCTACCACCGAGCAGACATTGCGGCTTACAGACCCGAAACATAATAATAGCTTAGTCATATCGGCATGATTTTAATTAACGTTTTAACGTTTAGTACAACTGTTTTGTGTTCCTTGTGGTTCACATAATCGGCAAATAGGGAGTAATGTCGAAAATTAAAAATTGAAAATGAATATTACAACGAAGTAGTCCAAGGTCTCATTTTGTTTTTGTGACTATCTCATCTTGGACTAGGTCACTTCGCTCACAGGCGGCACACGGGGAGAGCTAGACAGGGTCTTGTTTCGCTTGTCAGAATCACTCCTTTGTTGTTATGTTCAATAGTAAACCGTATTTTTAATTTAATTATCATATAAGAGAATGTTTTCCATGAACTCTTTATATTAAGCCATTTCATATATATTTTTTTACTTGTACAAAGAAATGTTTTTGATTGACTTCATACTAAATGTTAATTATATTAGATTACGTTACAAATACCTTTTGTTATTTGGTTTTTGAGCAGTTTGGCGGCGGAACACAATACAGCTATTTGTTCTTGTATCAGCTTCACACTGTATCCCGCACACAGCAGGTAGGCAGAGGGAACCTAGTGTTAAGACACTCCGTTCCTTATTTCCCGCCGATATAGTTTGTCAAGATTAGGAAAGTATATACTATGAAAACAATATTGTTTCGAAAGACATTTGAACTTACAACCACAGCAGCCAATAAAAATTGTTAAAAAATGCCTTTTGACCTTATATAAAATTATTTAAATTCTTAATAAATACAGACGTAGTTTCGAATACATGAAATTTTTTACTCCTTAATTTATTTTTGTATCAAACAACGGTTATTTATTGCTTTAAATGATGTGTAATGAAGCTTGTACAGTGTTTACCTGCAGTAATACATTTTTTAACGATTTATAGCGTAGCGTTGGTTATTTCATTTCAATTAAATATCTTTTAATCAGTGAAATAAGTCACTTTGTTTCTCCCACTACTAGTCCTTCTCCCACTGCGCCGTGTGGTGGTGAATCTTATCGCTACATATTGCATAACAACACTGAGTAGACAAAAACATATTAAGATACACATACTATCAGGCCATCAACATCAGCGTTGAGACGGTATCGTGGGTTCGATTCCCAATCGCTGTCAAAAATACAAAGCTACGCAACTTCCTTCATTTAACGCGCTATGACTCTTAAATTAAGGTCGAAGGTAAGGCGGAAGGTAAGAAAGGGAGAGGTGTAAGCTCCAAGCATAGGTAATTTTTTTTGCCTTCGCTGCTATATGCCAAATAAAGCACTCGTATGTATTTATATATAAAACTTTCAAATGGGACATAAACGGACAACCAGATCGAACACTGATCACTACATTATTCTTAATAGTAGTAACTGCTCTACCTTTCATTATATAAACCATTGAATTAAACAACCGCGTATCAGTCTCGACCACCGAGGGTTCCGTGCAAAAATTTATAATATAATAAATAAATAATAAAATATGTATTGGATTATGGAAGCCCTATCATGTAATACTTCACACTATTACTTTTTAGGAACTAACACAATAATTATGAATCAGTACTAGAGTAAGTTCCCTAAATATGGACTAGTTGTATAATATGGACCACCGTCCACTTTCGATGCGTGTAGCTGCCAGCGAAGTGAAGTTATTCATATTAGAGGACCCCCACCCCACATCTCGGTCCCCTTGCAACATTGCGAACGTAGCATTGTGTCAGTGTCAATGACAGCCTTTTTTAGTAATTAATAATAATTTGATGAATATTTTTGTTAAATTATCTAAGAATATTATAATGTTGTTGTTATTTGTTCAGTGATAATGATGCGTATACTTCAAACATAGTATTAGGATGAATTGTCAATTTAACTTGTAGCAGAACTCAGTTTCAAGATTTGATTACAATACAATAGCCTCAAAAAGTTATCCTTTTATAATATGGACTAGTAAATTTCCAAATATGGACCAGTGGTCCACATCATAAGCACATGTTCCATATTGTTGACTGTTTTTCTTCTTTCTTTTGTTTTTCTTCTTTCATAATGGCGTCTAAACTAAAGAAAATACCTAATAGATATTAATTTTTTAAGTAAATGTAAATTTACGATTCTTTCAAGAAATCAAGGGACCGATGATATCTCCAAGCATTCCTGATATATAGGTTCTGAACAGAAAAACAAAAAAAAACCGATCTTATTTTTTCTTTTTTCTTTTAAAGGTACGAAATACTAAAAACGAAAAAAAAAACTTTTTTTTGTTTTGTATATAAGCTATATTCTTCAGGCGTGCTATAGGCTGTATAACATAATAGTGTAAGTCTTAGTTACCCTTAAATAACGAAATAAAAATAAACACTATCGAACTGCTTAAGGAGCGTGCGCTGCAAAAATAGTTAAATATATGTCAGTAATTGTATTCAAAAATATTTAATTTGATATAATATTTTTAATATATAAAATTAATTATCATGAAGAAAATTTTATGAAAATAAGTTTAAATTTTAAAGCGTGTAAATTAGAAGTATACTTTTCGAACTAAATGAAAAATAAAAATAAATCAAAACTCTATTTACGGCCACAAGCCTATTATATATAATAGGTTCGATTCGCGCGGGGGTCGGCCTTGCCACCGATGTCATCCTCTCAAGCAAGCAGCCGCAGTCCTTGCATTTTCTCAGAATTATCAAAAATAAATTGTTTATGATTAAATGTATAATCAATCTCAAAAGTTGGCAAATGAAGCATAAAAGTATTACATGTGATATGCGGGCGAAGCCGCGAGTGTAGATATATCCATATCTACAGTCAATAATTTGAACTATATATTTTTATCGAAGTTCTCGCAAGCGCCCGTTGAATTGAATTGAATTTGTTGAACAAAGTTGATTATAATTGTTTATTGATTATATTTACTGACATTATCGTGCCACAGCGGTATAGATACTGGTTGTGGATTGGAATCTCGCACAGGGTATATATATATATATATACCCTGTGCGAGATTCGAATATATATATATATATATATATACACAATTCTGTAGGTAAATATTCGTAATATGATAAAATACAATTATATAATTAATATATTGGGTAAATGTAGGGTAAGGCGGTGGAGTGAGGACAGGATGCATCGAACTTACAGCTCTAAAGCTCTTCAACGTCAGTCGCCCCCGTCGCGTCGCTCTGGCTGGTACGCTTGCCTGTTCGTGTTACACTCGCGCGTTCTTGTCCCAGAAGTTCCTGCTTTTTGGTAAATATTATTATAATAATAGCTAAATTTTATTTATTTGTTTTTTTTTTTCGAATTGAATCAGGGTTTTCTCGATATTTTATTATATTATGTATTTATTAAATATATATTTAAATGCTGGCATTTAACTGTTATAAAAAAAAATATTTATTGCAAAATATAAGCTTCGCGAAAATCTTCATCAGTCTATTTACTATTAATATTTTTTTTACATTTCTTTAAACTTTTATACATTTCTGCTAAGCGCGGTATTTGAATTATTATTTAACTTTGCTTTGCCTTGACACCAGAGCGAAGAAATGAAAATATAGATGTAAATAAATATTTCATTTCCTCGAATGGGGATCGAACCCACAACCAGTAGATTTTTTTTTTATGGAAGAGACCGCCACCCACGACCCCGTGCAACACCAGAGGAGTTACAGGTGCGTTGCCGGCCTTTAAGGTGGGTTGGGATCCGGAGCCCGGCATTACCTGATGCGAAACGCAGTGGCATAAAGCCACTACTTCACGCCGGTTTTAAATGCCGGGGGTGGTAATGATCCGGCCGAGTCTGCCCATGCGTGTGATTAGGATTCGAACTAAAAAAAATAATCATAAAAATTAACTTTAAATCGAAATATTTCGGAATTTAAACTTATTATTTTTTACCTTTTAAATAATTTTCATCGCTTCTAAAGCTTGTGTAAAGTATTTTCTAAATATGACGCCGGCATTTGGTACAGCGTGCTAATAAAACGAATTTAAACTACTTTGATTTGAACGTTATGAATTTGCAATATTTCTTGATTCCGCGTATTTGCTTCTATCGGAATATAATACCGTATTATGGTAAAGGAAGCACTTTTTCTAAAACAAAACGAAGATATTTTACAGATTGAATTCTGCACTCCTTTTAAATATTTGAAGATTTTAGACTTAAAGTAGCCTATGTGGGTAGGCGCAGAAAAAAATCCATATTCGTCGTGATTTAGCGAATGATATTCGGCGTGTCTTTGAAAGAATTTAAGAAATGCGGTAGTGTTGCGACACTTTCTATAAGAGCAATATAATGTATTATTACCGTTTTAAGGTATATTTCATGGCTCAACAATTTCATTTAATTTTTAAACAAAAGTTACTGTTGCACTTGTACTGTTGTGTGTTTGTTGTTGGCTGTTTATTTTTTAAATTAAAATTAACTTGGAGACTATTATCATCGAGGTGCGTTCAGAAAATATCTCATTGTATATAACAGTGATACATTTAACGTCTGTTCTAAATGTATCTATTGTCATTTTCTAACTAGCCAAAGTGCAAACTACAGATTTTGTAATCAAATAAGCAAAAATTTATTTTTATTAATTTAACTCTTTTCTTTCATACCTATATGAGATTAGACAAAACATAGTACTCTTCTTTTCGCCCAACTTTCGAGACATTGCGTGTTGAGTGAAGCAACTGAACACCGCGTTTTTTCTTTAAAGAGGGTGAATGGGAAATTAAAAAATATTTGGATAGCATCATAAGAAGTAAGAAAGTTCTACAGCCGTCGCGTGGGGAACAGTGTCTTACCCTAACACTAGGTTCCCTCTACCCTGCTATGGCGTAAAAAGCGTGTAGGTGTAAAAAATAAAAGTGCATTAAAAAAGAAAAATTTAGTTAACATTTGCCTTTTCCTCTTCCCGACCAATCACGTTCGTTAGTTCGTGTATTGCGTCACTCCTCGTCCCCGCGTCGGCCAGTGTGGACGTCCCACTAGTTCTATTCGAGGTTAGTCGCGCGTTTTCTAAGTTTACAGTGTAACTTTTAGCAATTTCGGTAAAATCCATACTGGATTTTATTAATATTTTTTTTTATTTTTATATGTTTATAATATTGTCTTGAGGCCAATCGTGGCGCAGGGGCACAAAGTGTGACTGTAAAACCGAATGGTTGTGGGTTCGATTCCCACTTGAAGAAATGAAATATTTATTTAAATTTATATTTTTATTTCTTCGCAAGATGTCGAGCTATGCACGGTGTTGAGTTCCACTCAACACGCAATGCCCCCAGAATTCGGCAGAAAGTGAGGAACGGAGTGTCTTAAACTAGGTTCCTTCGACCTACCCTCCTGTGTGCGGTATACAGCGTGAAGGTATAATATATTGTTTTTGTTGAAAATGCGATGATTTCTTTTGTTGTTGCATATATTTTTGTCTATTATTTGTTTTCTTTTTCGATACGTAGGCATATATTTTAAGACTTATATCATTATGTAATTGAAATTTTTTTTTATGTAATGCGGATTGTTGCAAACAATTTAAAATATCAAAAATTGATATTTAATAAATTGTTAACTGTAGGTGCAAAGCGAATGCAAATTAACAATATTATTTAAATGTGTTACATACATTTTAATACTATCTAATTCTATGTAGGTATACTGTACTATTTTTATAAAACTTAGGAGTTTGTTTGTTTGTCGCTAATATCAGGAAGTACTGGTTCTAATTTCACAATTATTTTTCCGTCTTTGCTTAGTGCGGTTTTCGAGGACGATCTAAGGTAGGTCTATATATGCGTATATGGTACCCAATGTTCCTGCGGTCGTAGGTTCATAGGTTGATCGAATATTTCGTATGTGTTGTGGGTATTCAAACTGTTAGTTAATTTTAATCGACCGCCACTGGTGCGAGTTAGCAGATATTAAAAAGTATTTGCTGCTTTCATTAGATTGTTTTTTGTGACATCGGATTACTAATATATTTTTAAGTAACATGCGATGAAATTAACAATATAAAACAATTTCTATTAAGAATATTAGTTTTTTTTTAATTCACAAACCGTGATTATGAAAAAAGGATGATTATGAATCTATTTCGTCATATACTTGTAATGTAAAGAGCTTATATTTTTCATTTCACATTGCATTATTTATTTAAAATAAATATTGCAAAGGTTGCATTTTCAATTTCCATATATTGATACCGAGGAAATTAAATACCAATTTAACATTTTTATATCTTCGCTCTGGTTTCGAGATAAAGCGTGGCGTTGAGTTCCACCAATGAACACACAATGCCTCCGGAACTCGGCAGACTGTAGGTAGTGGAGTGTCTTAACACTAGGTTCCCTCTGGCTACCCTACCTCTGGCAACATGCGATATACAGCGTGAAGTAGAAAAACAATGGGAAACACAGCGGCGTTTAATTTCGCCATACAACAAGAAATGCCTCGAAATTGGGCGGAAAATGAATAACGGACTGTATTGACACTAAACCCTCCGTGCCCACCCTACCTTTGTAGTTTGATATCTTCTACATGATATACGATATTTGCACCTACAAAAATACTCAAATTAATCTAGCTTAATGCTTTATGACTAACGGGGTAGTCAGAGAGAACGGAGCGCCTAACATTAAGAAAAGAAGCTTCAAAAATAATATACATATATATATATATTATTTTTGAAGCTTCTTTATATATTTATATGTATATTTATTTTTTTATATTTATATGTGTCTTTATATTTATATATTTATATGTATAATACTTTTGAAGCTCACCTCAGCGTTATATATACATATTATTGTAGAAAAAAAATCAATGGCTTTGGCGTACGTGTTGAATGTATTGACAAATAAAAGAACGCCGCCATGACAAACACGAGGATGGCGGTGCTATAGACTGTTGCAAAAAAAGGGAAGAAAATGTTGTTTGAGTAGAGAGAGTACTTTTGTTTAGTACAGTAGCTGTCATTTTTTTAAATACGTAGAAAGTTCCGTTTTTTTTGGTTCTTCGGTGATTTCACGTTTTATTCCGTATATAAATATCATTATATGCAGAGGGCACTTAGGTTTAAAACATTCTATTACTTGTTACGCAGTGTTTTGTCTTATGGCGAGAGCGGGAAAATAAAAGTAATTCGTGCCCTCAAATGGGACCAAGAGCAGCCTTAGAAAAAATGTAAATAATGCGAATATTTATCAATTTTAAAATAAATAATTCCTGTTAGGCTCGACATATATGAAATAAAATTTTCAAAATAATAATTAGGAAAAGTATCTTCTTGTTAACTTGTAATATTAAATATTTATCAATCTATTTTTGTATACTAAAATTAGTTATTAAAATTCTTTATTCACATAAATATAAATTACAATACAAATGTTAGCACAATAAGTTAACAATAATATAATAAAAATGCTTAATGAGGCTTGGAGCATAATTTATATTAAATAATTCATTACAACTTAATATTATATTGTACAACGTGGTTTGACAGACAGTTAAAATAAGATATAATACCATATTTTCGACTAAATATCGTTAATTACTTAGGGTAGTTGGAAATTTGCTGCACAAACGCGGAATACTCACTTAGTAGTTCGTAGTGCAACCATTATATTAGCAACGGTGGGGACTGCCCTGCCTCCCGCGTCTTGCGTCAGTAGGACCCGCGAGGGGCGTTTGCGCGCGATCGTGCGTATCTATCGGTCGGTCATGCGCTTGCGCATCGGTTTGTGTGATGTCATCGGGTGGAAACACACAGATAGTGATGGGGCAAACGATAAGTTCTGTACCTGTTGATATACGATAAATCTGTGGCTGATGTTTTACATATATTTGATTTTAGCGAATTATTACTTTGCCTGTTTTTTAGTTAGTGTAAAATTTTTTAGTTAGGTTAAGAATAAATTGGATTAATAATGGATATTTGATTATTAAATGTAATTTAAATAGATTCGTTTTTCAAGGGGTGTTATATGCAATTTTTAGTGCCCTATTTTGCAACACTTGCAGAAATTGGTAGTTAGTCAAGCAATACTGCTCCACACCGGGCACGTATAAGTAATACACGGTCTAACAAGGGTGCTATATATTCTCATCTTAGTTTTGGAACTGAGTTTACTATTACGGTTCATGATCGGATTTAATGCACCAAGGGCTTGGGCACCTTTTGTGCGTAAATTCATAACATGTTTACTAACATTAAAAGCGACTACTGGCTTTTATTGAAAAATTCTGCTGGTTTTGAAATTGTATTTGGTTTGAAGGCTATATAGGGTGTTGTTAGTCGTCACCCGCACAGGACCTTCCGATCTAAGAATACTACGCGGAACTCTCATTATTTCAATTTGACTACACAAGCGAGGCTTCAGAACTAGTATTCAAAAATTCTGTCAATATGCTTGTTGTTTTATGTGGTATGTGGCTATTTGGCTCAGATATGTATTTGAAGCATAATATGTAATTATAAAAAAATACTAACATGCAATTTAACTTTTTTGTCCATCTTCCGCACCCTGTAGGGTAACTTTTTGAAATTCTTATTCACATTGCATATAAGTGCACTTTTAAAACGGAATATTATTTGAATGCAAATACTTTTTAAAGTGTAAATTGAACCCATGATCATGATATGGTTTCTTAAATATCAAAAATATAGGATTTCATAAAAAAAAACTTTTATTTTTGTGTACTCACCTATAAATAAAAAGTTTATAAAAAGCTTATTTTGCAACTTTTTAAATTTTCTCTTTATACTAACAATAAATAACTTTATGATAGCAACGGCTCGGCTGGTTATAACCTGAACAAGTGAAGAGTTCAACCCACTGTTTGTTATTTTCCGGAAAATCTTAACGGCATTGTGTGATCAGAGGCCGAATTCAACACTGTGGTTTGTCCACCACGATGAGGGGAAAAATAAAAACAATTTATTCCCACGACTGGAAATTGAAGCCACAACCATTGTCACACTCAAACGCTGTCCCATTGCATAATAATAAACTTAAAATTGTAATTTCTGGTTTAATGAAATTGGGATTAACTTTAAAATCTGAATGCAGCTAGTTTTGTTTGACATGACGTTGTCTACATACTTCTGAAACATGAAATTCGAATGTTTGTTGTGACAGCGACAGCGCGCTCTCGTGTCCGCTGCTGGATTCGAACCTTTTTAATATTTACTCAGTTGGAACTCCATTATTATTTACTGCTGTATATAAATATGAATGAACATGTAAATCTAACTTTTACAATGAATTTGTTTATATTTTAAAAACTTTGAAACATAATTTAATTTAATTTAAAACAATATATAAAAAACAATATTGTGCGGAGTTGAGTTTCGCCATTCTATGGAAAGTGGGGAGTGGAATGCCTTACTAGGCTCCCTCTGCAACCCTTTATATATAGAATATAGAATACGATTTCCGCCTCACTTAAATTGAATATACTACATAATTATCATTAATCAATGCATACATAAAACTCACAGATCTGGAACATTTAAAACAGTTTATCAATATATTTTTTTAATGAATGTAAAATTTTAATGAAAATAGAGCCCCGGGCTTGACTCCATTAACTGTTAACAAATCGAGTTAAAATCGCATCCGTATTACGCGTTAGTATTCAAAAAGAAAACTGAAAAGTATAATTCTCGTTATATACCTACCAAGCTGGCAGCGGGTCGAGCGCTTACGGCAGATTCAAAATAATTTTCGAAATGATTGTTCTGTAGATGAGGGCCTCCGGTGAAACGGTTGGCTCCGGGGCAATGCTAGGTGTTCCTTAATAATGTGGATGCCGGCGGCCACAGCGACGCCCCCAGGCCTTCTCCCCCCTCAGGCCCCGACGGCGCAGGGGGCGCCGCTCGCGTCCCATAAAATATTTCTGATGTGATGCTAAATAATAATAATTCATGTGGTCCACATCATACATACTCGACACTCGTACATTCAGCCAAGGGCAACGAGAGTCGTGACTTTTATTTTTCATATCTCGATCACCCAAAATAATTATAGTGAAATTTTGTTTAACGGTTCTGCTGGAGGTACTTGAACTTAACTTTTTAAGGATAACTTGTGGATTTATCGTCAAGGATGTGCCGATTTTGATTGTATTTTAATTTCGGTAGCAGTTCTTAGTTTTACTGTGATTAACAAATGTGTGTTAGAATTGATTTAACTGTTTATTTTTGTTTCAAATAAACAAGATTTTTAATGATATAACACTAAAATAAGTTTGTTGTATGTAAATCATCGGTTTAAAACTGAAAAACGGAAGGTGAAAATTTGTGTATACACGCAAATCAAAGTTAAATGAGTTCTGTCGTTTTTGAAGCTGTAATCTTCCTTTTTGTTAGGATCATCAAGTTTATTTTTGCAATTTAACAATCAATTAAATTGAAAAGTCGAGCTCCGCCATTCAAGTTTCAAAAAGTGGGGAGCGGAGTGTCTTGATACTAAAATCCCTCTGCCTACCCTGCTACGTGCGGGATACAGAGTGACGCTAGAAACAAATATATTGAACATGTTATTTCTAAAATGAAAAAATGAAACTGGATTTATCTACAGACATTTGCATTTTTTATTTCTCTGCTATTAATAAGTTTAAAGAAATAAAGTTAGAGCCGACAGGTGATAACAACGTTACATAAGTATCTTATACTTTCTTGTAATCTAATAAACTTTTCATCTTAAATACACGTACCTATTTTCATCGTCAGATAAGGTGAGAGTGCTTTTTCAAATACAATTAGTAAATAATTTTGAATGTCGAACATTCGCAGGAGGCTTAAAATACTAGAGTGTAGCTATAAAACTAACTTTTACATACGTTCCGTACTGTAAACTTGTATGGTAGTCCTCCTATATTTATAGGGCTTTTAAAAATTCAAGTTACCCTTATAATTGTGGTAGTAAGAGGAACCATATATATATTTGTATTATATAAAGCTAAGCGTTGAGTTCCGCGGCTCAACACGCAATTTCTGTAGGATTCGGCGGGAAATGGGGAGCGGAGGAGACTTAATGGGAACGGACACTAGAAGGTTCCTAGGCCTATGCCTACCCTGCTATGTATGGGGTACAGTGTGAAGCCTAAAATAAAATAGAAAAAGTTATTCTATTGAATTAGAAGGTAGCGTTTTGGATATTTTTTCTTTCAATACTATGATTTTGACCTACTTATTTTCAAACGATTGCACTCTTAAGCACAGCCCGTAAGTACTGAATTTCTGATAAATTTACTTTTTAAAAAAAAAAACAAATATTTCATTTTCCCAAGTAGGAATCGAACATGTAAGTTGTTGCGTTTACAGTCGCACGCTTGTGCTCCCGCGCTACGACGGACAACAATGAAAGTGCAACTTTGTCTTATGAAATACTAAGTTTTTCGGTGTAAAACAATTGCATCTGTGATAGATACTTCTAATTATCTATGAAGGATTACCAAATCATCGCGTTCATCATATTTATTTCAATTTATATTTTTTTATTTAATTTTAAGGTTTATGTTCCATTACATAGTTGACCGTCGTCGTCATAACTTAAACGGCTTAGTTGAGCTAAGAGAGACATTTTCATTTCATTTTCCAGATCTTTATACAGTTTTTTTTTTATTTTATTATAAATTAAATTAATTTAGTTTAGCTTCGGATAAGAAGAATTTGAAAAATATATAATAGCAAGTTAGAACGAAATTAAAAAATACATATTGTTAGCGTACTCGTGTAAAAGAGGGTAGACTTAGGTGAAAAAGATGATAAAAGCATTGGAATTGTGTCAATCGGGGGCTATTGCTTGTATCCCTTTCCAAATAGTTTAGGAACATATGGATGATGTGTATTTTTATAGTGTTTTTTTTAAACTATAACGGTTTCCGATTTCTAATAATATATATTTAATTTCCTTTAAGTTTTCTAACAGAAACAAAATATTCTAAATGCACAATTAAATAACTTTTCTTTTAAGATAATTTAGTCTAATAAATATTAATAAATTAAAAACATTTATAAAGTATGAGAAAGCAGTCTTATCTTATAATAATAAAACAGTTTAAGTTAAGCTAAAGATAAATTATAAATTCCAATATAAATACAGTCCTTGTCATTAATTTTAGGTTTTATATACACACTAGCTTTTATAAGCGGCATATACATAATTAAGACGGCATCTTAAGATTGTTCTCAAAACAGATCTCAGAGTTGTATCATATGACAGAAGGTAACTCTGGCCATAAGTTACATCGATATAAAATGAGCACAGTCAACCAAACAAGCTATTCAGCTTTATCATATCACTAGGTATTTTTAGATGAACTTATGATAGTCATCCATTAACTAAATCAATTTCACGCTCTATCCCGCACACAGCAGGATAACCATAGACAGAGGGAACCTAGTGTTAAGACACTCCGTTCCCCACTTTCTGCCTAATTCTGGAGGAATTGCGTGTTGAGTGACAGAATTCAACGCTGCGCTTTGCCTCAACACTAGAGCGAAGAAATGGAAATATAAATTTAAATAAATATTTCATCTCCTCGAGGGGGGATCGCACCGTGATCGTGTGGGATGGTCGTGGCGCAGAGGCACAAAGTGTGACTGTCGGCGGAAAGTGGGGAACCGGGTGTTTTAACACTAGTTTCCCTATGCCAACCCTACTGTGTGCGGGATACAGCGTGAAGCTGAAATAAATAAAAAAGTTATTTTTGAAACTTGTGTTTACATAATACGGTAATTTAATTTTTGCAAATATTAATTTCCACGTTTTTTTAAGCAAGCCGTTTGGTGGAGGCCGTCTTGGTGCAGGGGCACAAGGGACTGTAACGCGACGGCTGTGAGTTCGATTCTATTTTATATGTTCATTACTTTGCTCTGGAACTAAGGCAAAAGCGGCGTTTCGTCACTCAACACACAATGCCTCGAAACATTCGGCTGAAAGTGGGCAACGGAGTGTCCTAGCACTATTTTCTTTCTGTCTACTCTGTTTTATGCGGGATACAGTGTGAAGCTGAAAAAAAAGTAAAACCGGAATAGAGAAAATTATTTTTCCACCAAAAT
This sequence comes from Heliconius sara, assembly GCA_917862395.2. Taxonomy (NCBI): domain Eukaryota; kingdom Metazoa; phylum Arthropoda; class Insecta; order Lepidoptera; family Nymphalidae; genus Heliconius; species Heliconius sara. The sequence goes on along the minus strand of OU860800.1, from coordinate 12,513,644 downwards.
ATTTTTATATACGATCAAAAAAAATCTTTGAAAAAAAAAACAACGGCTTTCTTTCTTTCATTATTCAACAATATAATATAATATTTTAATCCTTTTGAGAGTGAATGTTTAAATCGACAAAGATTGCTGAGTGGCCCGGGGCAAAAATATAAACTATTGATAAAGCGGGTACAGCACGGCCCGCGGTGTCGCCTTGGGCCCAGCGTCGTACAACCAGCCAGTGCTTCATTGTACTCGGTACATACCCAAATTAAATCATGCATCCTATATACTAGTCACTGTATGTACGTAGAAGCCATATGTTGTAGTTCTATTCAATTATTATTTATTAATTATATAATTGCGTTTCAATTTTAATTGCTACGCAATTATATAATTAATATTTTTTTTTAATTTTTTTCAATTTCATATACTTACGGATTTAAGTTAGCAGCAGGGTAGGCAGAGGGAACCTAGTGTTAAGACACTCGGTTCCGCATTTTCCGTCGAATTTTGGAGGTACGCCTGCTGATTGGCGAAACTATTTCAACATTTCATTTCCTCGAGTGCGAATCGAACCCACAATCTGTCGCGTTTACACGTCAACTTATTTAAGAATTTACATAAATAATTTATTATTTAGTTACAATATAGTCAAAAGGAGTATGGAATTAGAAGAGAAAAAAATATAGATTAATAAATACATTAACCCAAAATTGTAAGTAACGATCGTGGATCGTAGACGTTGTGGATGTAAACACGACGCTAGCGAGTACATTTATTAACAAATATTACAAACGAACATTGATACCTATAACTCATATTTGTTCAGGTTAAATTCATTATACAACATTTTGATAGCTACCCAACTATTTTATCAACGGGACCGCGCGACGATTTGCCACTATAAACTAGTTCGAACTTTTTTTAACTCTTTAAAACCGCAATTTGGTATATGGTTAAATTCTGTTAATTTCGGTTTAATTCTTTGATTATGGCGTACTGAATATGTCAGTTAAAAAACTAGCTTGACGCGTACTAGTTAGTAACATATGGGGTCCATTTGGTGGCTGAATGTGTCAGTTGTAGCTCGCGGCTTTGCGGTTAGCTTAAACAGCCGTAACAGTTGTCGTATAATCTATATCAATACGTATTTTAAAGAATGGAACCAGTATTTTGAGGCCAGTCGTGGCGCCGAGGCACTAGTGTGTGGCTGTAAACGCGACAGGTTGTGGGTTCGATTCCAAACCAAGGAAATGAAATATTGAATATTTTAATTAGCTCGCTCTGGTAACGAGATAAAGCATAAAATAAAGAAGGGTAGTGTCTCAATGGGAAGGGAGAGACTTAAGACTAGAGTTCTTGGTACCCGCTGCCTACTCTGCTATGTACCTGAAGTTAAATAAACAAGTATTTTACCGGAATATAGTCTTATTATTGACCAAATAAAGAGCAATTCTAAACGTAACTTATGAAAAATTTCGAATTAAATGTAATTTTAAACTATATTTGAAGCTCAAAATGTATTGGTAAATTTGTGGTGGAGTAAAATAATCATCAGCACCAAAATTGTGGTGTAAACTTAGAACTATGAAGGGACTGTTTACCACAGCAAATGAACAGTGCGCTGTCCAATCGATTGTAACAACATTATCATATTACATACATCATTGAATATTTGGGCCACGGAGGCGCAGTGGAACATTGTTTGGCTTTACAAAAGTTTGTAGGTTCGACTCCAATTTGGGATATAATTATATTTATCTACATCATTTTTATTTTCAATTGATCGATCTTTATTTAACATTGTCTTAGATTTTACATACAAACTGAGTTATGTTCAGAAAGGGATGAAACAAGAAAATATGTGCCGTGTGATCCCGGCCTAGAATAGGATCATCCTGGTACTGGTGGTGTCGTAAGAGGCGACTAAAGTACGTGTGGTAGAGTCACGTCGCCAGCAATGGCAACACGCATGGGCAGACTCCACCGGATCATTACCACCCCCGGCATTTAAAACCGGCGTGAAGTAGTGGCTTTATGCCATTGCGTTTCGCATCAGGTAATGCCGGGCCCGGGCGCCCAACCCATCTTAAAGGCCGGCAATGCACCTGTAGCTCCTCTGGTGTTACACGGGGCCGTGGGCGGCGGTAATCACTTACCATCAGGTGACACGCACGCTCGTTTGCCGTGTCTTTTCCATAAAAATATATATATATATATATATATATAGATATATAATGATTATAAATAGATATATAGAATATATAGAATTAGCTAATATAATAGAATATATTATAGATAATATATATTATAATAGATGATATATATAGAGATATATATATATATATATATATATATATATATATATATATATATATATATATATATATATATATATATATATATATATATATATATATGTTTCTCGTTTCTACATAATAACTATCTCAATCGGATAAAATTTCAGCGAAAGATACTTTCACTATCAAACTAAAAATATGAATGAAACTGCCTTGTACATAGAAATGAAAAACACGTGAATATAATTAAAGAAATAAAAAGGTATGTGAAAGATTATCACTAGGCCAGTCGCGGCGCAGTGGCACAAAGTGTGACTGTAAAATCGATTGGCTGTGGGTTCGATTAACACTCGAGGAGATGAAATATTTATTTAAATTTATATTTTCATATCTTCGCTCTGGTGTCGAGGCAAATCGCGGCGTTGAGTTCCGCCTCAACACGCAAAGTCTCCATAACTCGGCGGAAAGTGAGTATGAAAAATACCAAAACTTCGTATGAAAATTATAAATATTTGTTAAAATGTTTTCTTTATAAATTTATTTTAACTATACAATTTTTATCGTCAAAAAAAATTATTAAAACCTAAAGTAACATGGGTTATATGTATGATATTTGAATTTTCATGTTAAAAATAATTAACTGTAACTAAAGTGTATTATTAACAACAATAGCGAGAAATTGTATGTACGATGAAATGTTGATGTTAACGATTGAATATTGTACTAATTGGGAAATATGAGAATCGCTCGTCATAACATCGTATTGATAATTTTATATATAGATACTCAGATACATACTCGTTTGTACATACCAGGTATATATCCAACATATTTTGTGCTTAAATTTAATAGATTTTATAAATATAATAATAATCAATAATAATAATTAATTTCACGCTGTATCTCGCGTATGGACCGGACACTTCGTTTTCTACGTTTCCGCCGAATTTTTCGAGGCATTGCATGTTGAGTGTTGGAACTCAACACCGGGCCTTGGTGCCAAAACGTAAATATTAAATAAATAATTTATTCCCTTGAGTGGTGTCGGAATCTACAACATAAAACACCTATTATGTATTGTATATTTGTATTGTATGTCATAACTAGTGACACAACATCTAAATTTTACAAGCGACTTACTTGTCGTTCGTTAGTTTATTTGAGTGGTGGGTCAAATTAACAATGAAATACAATGCATAAACAAATAAAACCAAATTCTCAAATGTAGAAAAACTCAAGAGGTTTTCAGAGGGGTGAATACCTCTTGAGGTAGAAGAGGTGCTAGTTGAGTGGCGAAACTCAACACCGCGTTTTACCTCGTTACCGGAGCGAGGACATGAAAATATTAAATATTCCTTTTCCTTCTGTGCAATCGAACCCACAACCAGTCGCGTTTGCAGCCGCACGCTTATGTCTTCATTTATTAATTTCAAAAAGTTCATTTATCTTTAATATTTATAAATGAATATTTAATAATAATAAATTTACTGTGCTGTCTAGTAAAATATATATTAAGTCGAAATCATTATAACATGGGCGATCCGATTTATTCAGAATTCCTCTCATTTAATCCGCTTTGTCCTGCAATACTTTGAAAGCTTATTATGTAATTTCGAAATGTTTCACCTTATATAGGATTATATTTCTGTTTGGGTCGATTATTGCATGTTTGAAAGTAAAAAATATACGAATAAAAGTACCAATAATAGAATTTGACATCACGCTGTATCCCGCGTTTGCATGAAGGGAACCTAGTGTTAAGACATCCTCACTTCCGTCCAAATTTCGAGACGTTGCGTGTTGAGTTGCGGAGAAAATACCTCTCTTCGAGTCCTCGAGTGAGGGCAGACACTTTGCCGCTGCGCCATGATGGTCTCATATACATATGATACTTGTAGTTAAGTACATATAGTTAAAGCTAAGTTCCACCAAGCAATATGCAACTTCGCAATTAAGCAGCTGAAAACGGAAAACGGAGTGTTCTATCGTTACATTCTTTTTACCTACTTCGATTATTGTAGAAGCCACTCGAAGCTGAGGACAGGCGAATCGCTAATCTTTTAAATTTATTTTAACATTTCGACATACGCACCAGTAGATGAATATGTCGAAATATTTTTTTTAACATGACTAGTAGCCGTTCGAACTTCGTTTTCGTTTGGCAAAAGTTTCGTTCGTTTCACATTTTTATGTAAAATCCCGTGTTTTGCAGTTCTAATGGGATGTTAAAGAAATTTTCTCTTAGCAATCTGCTATACTCTCTAAGGTAGCTACATATACACGTAGTTTCAGCGCAGCTCTGCGTTGTCTTAGTCACTGAGTACGGAAGAGTTTTATATACTCTTTTCTTCTTATATATATGTATATGTATATATATATATACATATATATATATATATATATATATATATATATATATATATATATAACGCCTTCAGTCGTAATTATGTTTCGTGTAGGACGGTCTCACCTCGGGCTCACCTCACGGCGGTTCATATAAGTAATCAAAATATTTTCGCTCCGTATTCCTTATATGGAAATATATTTTTACAATTTAATATTAAATAACAATTAATAAAGAAAAAATTTTTCTGAACGATTACGTTTCTAATGAAATAAATTGACATTAAGTCACTGAAGCTTGTTTCATTAGGTATAAGGCCGTCGCATAGTGGGACTCTCCCAACAAGCTCATTTTATATATGTTTGCAACGAAATTCGTAAATTCAATGTTCTGTTAATTAATTAATATATACCTACTACATTATCGTTTTATAGGATTAAGTAATTTTTAAAGAAAAAATAACCCTTATAAAATCACTTTGTTGTCTGTCTGTCTGTCTATCGGTAAAGAACCTTTATCTCAGGAAAGTTTGAGTCCATCTCAGTCATATTTCTACATTTATTTAAAAACGCGGAATAAATGGAATCATATTTAATAGGGTACTTCCGGTTGACCTAGAATTATAAAATTTTGCACCTAGCATCTACAGGTAGTATTAGTTCAGAAGTACATCTTAAATATGTGGTTAAAGCCTTAAAAGTGGGGCCAAATTTGGTTTTACAAAAGTCATCATCAGTCCAAACCGCCTTCAAAGATCTCATTGATTCCCGTCTAAATGGTTTTCTTAGTACCAATGAACTACCTATCAGATGGCAAAAGTGCATAGATGACATTGTTTCATACTTGGATTAAATAAATATATTATGTACAAAAATATTCGATCCTTTGTTCCTCCCATACTCAACGCCAATTTCCTATACATAATATACGCTGAAAACCCTACAAACATTAAGACCAAAAACAAAAATTCGACGTGTCCACTCATGCCGGCATATTTCCACGTAAAGTTAATCTTTTCTCACGCTTCATTTTATATAGCTCATATTAAAGGACATAATGGAAGAAAATATTTTGGTTGTTTTGCTTTGTCTAGTAATAAACGTCCATCCAATCATTGTTTTATGAGTGCTAGTCAAGATATCATGAAGACTACTATCTAAAATCTTCAATCAGTCTACTAATTCGGAACACAGCGTTAAGTTTCGCTATTTCTTAATGGGCGCAAAAAGTACAACCAGCCCTGCTTCGGTTAAGTTAGTAATAATTATTTTTCGATGAAAGCCGATGGTTACTAATATTGTTTCTGTTTGTATACGCTACATGTCTTTAAATCTTGATATGAATGGACCAGCTTTTAGACAGGCTTCCAGTCCTCTCTATAAATCAAATTATTAATGTAGATTTTATTACCAAATTTATATAGAACCAGGTCTCAATTTGTATTGACATTGGTACATATTAATATTATTTCTCTTTGAGACAAAACTGAAGCTAAATTTGATTGATTTCTATTTTAACTACTTCGATATAGGTATGTCTGTTTACCTTATATTTCATTGGATATGAAATGATATCATTTGGTCATTTTGCAACTATGGTAGTTCCTAGTTTCGCAAGATGGCTTTGTGTGTCTGAACGGTTTCTATTGACATCATTCGCAAATAATGAAAATGAATGAGTGGATATACTACTTTACCACTCCATGATACTCACTTGTAGCTCGCTCTCTCTATATCTTTAGAGTTGAAATATTTCTCTGAGGAGAGTTTATAATAATAATAATAATAATAATAGCCTCTTTATTCAGACGTTACAATCATGTTACAGTATTAAACATATGTATATAATATAAAATTTTGCAGTTGTATTTAAGAAAAAAAGAATTACATTTCTAACGTTGTTTTATGTCTGTGTGCCTATTGGCAAAGGCCTCCCCCAATTGCCTCCATTCTTCCCTATTGTTTGCTGCCCTGGTCCATTTACCGCCCGCTACTAACTTTATTTCATCTACCCATCTCCTGGGTGGTCTACCTCTTCTTCTATTTCTATCACGGGTGAACCAAAACATTATCGTCTTGGACCATTTTTCTTTTCCCCTTATAGTATGTCCTATCCACTTCCATTTTAGATTTTTAATGGTTACGGTAACATCTTTGGTTTTTGTATATTTTTTTTATGTCCACAGTTCTTATCCTGTCCGAAAGTCTCTTTCCCATCATACTCCTTTCCATAGCCTTTTAGCACGCTTCAAGTTTCCGTGTATGGTTCTTATTAAGGGCCCAAGTTTGACAACCATATGTTAGGACGGGCAATATACAGGTATCAAAAAGTTTTCGTTTGATAAATATGCTAACTTATTTTTCATGATTTCTTTATGACTCCAGTATAATTTCCAAGCGTGACCTATACGTCTATCGATTTCCTTGGAAGTCATATCTATTGGCGAGATTATTTGGCCTAGATAGACATATTCGTCTGTGTAGTTGATTATTTTATTGTTAATAATAATCTGTTCTTGCAATCCATTTGTCATGGCTTGAGTCTTCTCGACGTTCATAACCAATCCTACTTTACGGCTTTCTATTTCTAAGCTGCTCATCATAGTCTGCAGTTCTTCTTTTGATGACGAGAAGATAATTAAATCATCTGCAAATCTGAGATGCGTTAGGTTTTCTCCATTTATTTTTAACCCACAATCCTGCCAATCTAACTTGCGGATGACTTCCTGCAAGACGGCTGTGAACAACTTAGGTGAAATGGGGTCCCCCTGGCGTACACCTCTTTCTATTCTTATTTCCTTACCTTCTTTCTCTAGCTTGATTTTGGCTTTACTGCTCCTATATATGTTTTCGAGAATGCGGATATATTGATTTTCTACACCTTGATTTTTAAGTGCTTGCCACATGCTATTATGCTCTATGGAGTCGAATGCCTTGCTGTAGTCAATAAAACAACAATAAAAAGTCATATTAAATTCTCTGCCTTTTTCAAATAATTGTTTTACCACGTGGATATGGTCTATAGTTGAGAAGCCACTCCTAAATCCGGCCTGTTCTTTAGGCTGGCATTCATCCAATATCTTAGTTATTCTGTTGAGGATTACTTTAGCAAAGACTTTATAGATATTTGACATCAGGCTCATTGGTCTGTAATTATTTATGTCATTTTTGTCTCCTTTCTTATGAAGCAATACAATTGTAGATATTGTCCATTGTTCAGGTATGATTTCACTTTGTAATATTTCATTAAAGATGGATGTAAATATTGGTACAAGTTGTTTCATGTTTTCAATTAGAGTCTCATTGACAATTCTATCCGACCCAGGAGCTTTATCCCTTTTTTGAGTTTTTATAGATTTTTCTACTTCTGCGGGTAATATATCTGGTACTCGATCTCCCCCAGTAAGGTCTATTAACTGACTTACGTTCTGTTTTGTGTACAAATTTCGAAAAAATTCAGTGGCAATTGACATAATTTCTAGGCGCCTTGTTTTCCTTTTCCTTTGTTGGTCAGAAATATTGGGTATCCATTCCACTTTTCCATTCAGTTGTTTAGTTACCTTTTTTATACCTCCCTTTGCCTGAATACTTTTCTCTAATAAGCCTAGCCTATATTTTTGTCGGTCTCTTCGCATATTACTTTTTATTTCTTTGCTTATCTCAGCTATCTGTTGTCTGGTTCTTTTTGTTTTCTTAGACAAAGATATTAATTCAGCTCTGGTTCGAAGGAGTTCCATGGTTTTGTGTGTGAGCCATTTTGTGGTACTTTGCCTTTTCCTTGAGACACATGTTTTATTTTCCAAAATTTCTTCAAGTTTGTTATATTTACATTGTGTATTTAAATCTTTTGTGCAATCTATGAAGTTTTTTAATTTTGCCTTTAGGTTATCGTTATTATCCAGGGTCTTTTTCCAGGTTTGCTTCACTTTAAATGGTCTTGCTTTTTTGCTTGAGTTAAGTAGCATTTTGGCTCTCACCATTCTATGGTTACTGCTAAAGTTTAGGTTGTTTATAACTCGGCAGTCCTGAAATTGTTTGTTTTTGTTAGTAAGGATGTAATCTATTTCATTTTTGTAGCGACCATTTGGAGATATCCATGTCCATCTATTGCTGCTCAGTTGGAGAGTAGACTTGCATAATTGACCACGTCTCGGTATTAGGTAGTTTCAAATTGAGTATTGAAATACGTTCGGATATTCCTATAAATTCGTCGATATATGAAGTCAGTGCTTTTTGGACAAGAAATCCAGTCCCGAATTGCCCAGGTGTGACTCCATTGTAGTACAGTATAAAATTCCCATGATCTTCTATAGCCTCGCCATGGCGTCGAACTTCACTTAGTCCCACTATTGACCACTTTATATTTGATAGTGCAATTATCAGTTCCGTCAAGCTTTCATTGGTTCTTAGGGTTAAGGTGTTAAATGTGGCAATGTATATATATTGTTTATTTTTGTGTGCAGTTTCTGCACGGATATGCTTTTGTATTGGTTTATTCGGAGGGTAGCGGTCTTCTTCCCCCACGGTGACCAGCCGGCTTGGGGTGTTTATTGTAAAATTTGTTTTATATGTTGTTTTTAATTTGTTTAAGTTGCGAGTGTCCAAAATATTTAGTTTTTTGAAGTTCCATCTTTTAAAGCTGGTTTTTTCCGCTCTACAAAATTAAGTATTCCCGGCTTAATAACTTCTTTATCAGCTGGCTTAGTAGGTGGGTATGGTGATTTATTTATTTTATTTATTTTATTTTGTGCCGATGACGACGAGCGTGGCGACCCTGATGTTTCTCGTTTTCTTTTTTCGCGATTTTTATCCATTGGATCTTTTACTATCAGTTTGTCCTGTACCAAAAATGCATTTTTTCCTTTCTTCCTTTCTTCTTCAAGTTGTCCCTGTAGTTGCTTCCGTTTTCTAGTACTTCTTTAGTGTAGTCTTCCATAATATATATTCCTGGAGGAAGCTTTGATTTATTTTTCTGTATCATACGCTTTTTCCAAGTTGTAGTAAAGGAAACAATAATTGGGCGTTTCTTATTATCTTTCCACTTTCCAATTCTATACGCATTGCTAATCTCATAACTATCCATATTAATTCCCATGTCTACAATAAGTTCCTTCATATACTCTACTAGTTCAGCCTCAGTTTTCTTCATTTCTCCAATTCCAAAAAAGATAAGGTTGTTCTTACGTTTTTCTTTTTCGACATTGTGCAGTTTTTGTTCTAATTCCGTAATTCTACTTTTAAGTACTTGGTTCTCTTCCACAATTAATTTCATTTTTTCATCTAGTGCCTCCATCACATTTCTTGTTATTGAGTTTGTTATAGCAACTGTTTGTTGGTTAAGTTTTTCGTCAATTTTTTGTAATAATATTTCCATCGTTTTTTCCATTTTGTTAGGACAATGTTATATTAATGAAAGTTAAATAAGATTTTCCCTTTTTTTTTTCTTTAGTACTTCTTTTATTTATTTATTTATTTATTTTTATTTACTTTTGTTTTATTTATCATTTATTTACTTTTGTTTAATTTATATATATTTACTTTGGTTTAATTTATATATATTTCATAGTTCCATGTTTGCTAAAATTTATATGACAGCTCCATCTAGCGATAGCTTCCGTTATGTACAAGTAAAAAAAAAAAGTAATCAATAATGCAACAATGAAGTGTAGCTAGAGGTCGCTTTCCACAGCTGGCCACAAATGCATTTACGATAATACCGTTATTATTTTTAAAATTTTTAAAGTTCACTATATAATTTATATTCACATTAGTGTTTATTATTAAATTGTTTTTTTTATTTAAAAAGTTTATAAAACGAATTTAACACAGTTTTGAAACATTCACTTTTATTACGAAATTGATACTGTTTGTATTAACGTCCTTTGTCTCCTATTTTGCACAATTGTTCTTGCACACTACTAGCATGACACATTTGCTAAGATAACACTGCCACTAAGACTTCAACTTATTAGCTTTATTATTAACGTAGATTTACACTCGTAACTTGATTTTAACAAATATTTAACACACTTATTATTGGAGCTGTTGTTAACGTTACCACAACGCCATCTACTTTTCATAAGGTACAAGATAGACTTATATGAGATGCGTGTTACTTATAAACAATTTCTTCTATCGAGTGCCCAGGACCATAAGAGTGTGACTGTAACGCGACGGTTGTGGGTTCGATCCCCACTCGAGGAAATGATTTATTTATTAAAATTTATATTTCAATTTTTTCGCTCTGGTGTCGCGCAAGGAGCGGCGTTCACTTCCTCTTCTTGCCTCCAAAGTTGAAAAAAAAACCTTTAATCAAAAATCGTTGAGATAAATAAAGATTCTGCAAAGTTAAACATTTAGAACCTATATTTTTTCCAGCTTCACGACTCGACGCTTCCGACTGGCCTCATTTAGATTTAGATTCCGATCCAATTAACATTTATTTACTTTTCTAAAAAGTCGATTTAGTATTTAATAACTATCAGTAAAAAGGCGTAAAGGAAGCCCATTAAAACTTGGAGGCTGTCCTTTCTAGGAAATATTCCATTTCGATGCATTTTGTGAACTCACTCATGTGAGTTATTGAGACATGATATCTAGAAGTTTTGTTGAAGATATAAAATGTACATATAGTACGTAATGTACATAATGTACATATAGTAGTATGAAACAAAAGTATTGCAATTTGAGAAAAAATGTAGGTAAATTTTATTTTTTTTATAAATATGTAATTAAAGTCAAAATTGTACGATTGTATTGTGATTATATCGTTGTGTTTGCGGTCTGTACCTATATTGGAGTTTAAATTATTATAATCTTTTTTAGCTTCACGCTGTATCCCGTAATAGCTAGTAGAGGGAACCTAGTGTTAAGATATTCCGCGCCCCACGAGTAATTTTCGAGAGATTGTGTGTTAAGTGGCGGAACTCAACACACAATGTGATTTATGAATAATTGTTTTCAGTGGGAATCCAACTCACAACCGTCGCGTTTACGGTTAGACCCTGCCGCTTAAGCATTTTTTGATAAAATTATTACCAATTACTTAATTTAAAAAGAAAGTTAATAATAATTTCTACATAATAATTAAAATTGTAATTTTTTAATCGAATCGGTACTACCAAGAAAGTGGTAAATTTAAAAAGAAAAAGATTAGAATGGCGGACAAAGATTTGTATAGTTAAAGTTAACTGTGCGAATTTACGACCGCCGACATTATTCTAAATATTTACCACTTCACCACAGTGGCTATCAGTATATAATTTATCTCAAAATATATCGTATAAACTACTTAAATATAGTATTTAATTTTCGCAAAGGCTTCGTAGAATAGTGATGCCTTTTATGGTAACGCCACAATATTGTACACGTGAACGACAAAGGTAAGTAACAGTTGTTAGCGAGGTAAAATTAAATTACGTTAATATCATATAATTAAAAATATATTATAATTAGAAATATTCATTATCAATATGGATTATATGAAGTAGTTTTCGCAGTTTTAATGGCTTCTTGTAAGATACAAAGTGATCGTAGGTACTCCTTGGTCGTTTGTGTGTGTCCGCTAACATAGTGAGGTGTAAATAACTAAGAGTTTTGTATACAACACATTACAAGCGCCCGCAGTAGCTGTGACCGTCGGTACATACCAAACATGTAATGAAAACGAAACTAAAATGAATTATAAACTAATGTTAATTAACATTAAAACGATTTCTTTGATGGAAACGGACTATAGCCTTCCTCGATAAATGGACTATCCAGCACAAAAATATATTTTCTTTTCGAACCCTGTGTTCCTGAGATTCTTCGCTCTTGAAGTCATCAGCTATGTCAAATTTTTTTAATTGTTAATTTGCACTTTTAATGAATTCTTATTTTTTAAAAGATCATAAATAGTTAGTTGTAGCAGGGTATAACAAATTCAACGTAGATTTATAAGAACATATGGCTCGGTGGTCAGAGCGTGGGTAGTATCCAAGAGGCGGGCGTTTAAAACCTAGTGAGATTTGAACTTCTTATATAAGCTATATTTATACACTTGGTATGACTATAGCTACAGTAGGCAGAATGATGCCATGACTACGTGAAATATTGATTTGTCATTATATATTCCAATATATCTTTACGTTATATCGAAGAAACTAATCAAAGTTGGGAATCAGATAAATGCTAGAAATTTATATCACGGCTCTTTAAGTTAATACCTTTGTATGGTATGCTTTAGATACTTGAAACTAAAGTACTCCAACATGGTAGTACAATTTTATGAAAAAATAAAATTGATTTTGTTTCTCTGTCTGCTGAACATATACTAGAGCTCTTGATTATTAATAAACATAACGCCCGGTTTTTTTTTTAAAATGTGTAAAATATTTAATATAAATTATATTTAACGTATTCCTAAAAAAGCGCGGAGGTGAGTTCTGCTACTCAACACGCACTAAGGCAATGTTTCGAATTCGTGAATATAGTATATATAAATTTTCACTTCTCCAAGTGTATGAACCGTGAATGTATTCAAAGTAATGCTCTTGCCCGGGGCCCAGGGCGGCGACACCCGCGGCTAGGCCGGACCGCCGCCAGCGCATGGCTTTTGAAAAAACACCCAAGTCTAGCCTCGAGTGCCTCGAGTGTACACGCCATACAAAAATATAGACGAATTGTATAAAGGTGGTAGGTGGTAGGTTTGTTGCGAATTTCCATATGTATCTATCTACATAGGAATGCTATTAAGACTGTGGTACATAAGTCTAGTTCTAGGTAATATGTAGATATTACCTTTTTAGGAAATTAGAAAAAAGTTTTTAAAGAAATGTAAAAATAGCAAAAGGTATGGTCTGTGTTGTAAGTAAGAATTAAAATAAAAAATAGACTGTGGTAAATTATATACTTTAGTGTTTATATATGTATGTAGTGATGAGAAAACAAAGTTTTTCTTCTTAGATTCACACTGTATCTCGCATGTAGCGGGGAAGGCAGAGGGAACCTGTGATCCTGGTGTTAAGACACTCTGTTCCGGTTAAGACAATTCTCTGTTTAATAATGTTACTTTGTTTTGGGAACAGAGTGTCCTAACATTAGATATCACCGCATTCTGGAGGCATTGCGTGTTGAGTGGTGGCGCTTAATGCCGCGCTTTGCCTCAGAGTGACAAAATGACAAGTGTTGAACTTGTACCAACACTTCGTTCCTCACTTTCTGCCCAATTTTGGAACACTGTGTTCAATGGCCCATCTCAACGCTACGCCTTGTCTACAGATCGAAAAAAATATATGAATTAATCATAGTCATTTTCAGAGCGGGGCTCGAACCCCCAACATCGCACTTACAATCAGACCATATCCCACAGCGTAGCGAAGGTAAAAAAAAACATAAAGTAGAAATATATTTAAAAAAACACACACACAAATCCTTTTTAAATTTCAACATTTTTTTATTGCATTGCCATACTTGCCATTTAGTTAGCGAGTAGCAAATGACCTAAGGCATGATATTTATAATAAACCTGTTGACTGAGATCTCAGGGCCCCCAGACCTACGTTATTTTAGCAAAGCTGAAATTTTCAGGATTTATAGTCTAATATGTAGTTAAGACTGTATGCATACATATATATAACGTAAAAAATGTATATTTATTATTACCAGATCTAAACGATCTACGAAAAATAAGTATAGTGGGCCTTTTTCCTGCCAGACTTCCTAAAGGTTTTTAAAAATTGAGTCAAACTACATTATACTAGCAAGTTTTAATTTTACGTATATTATTTACAAGCACCCAGACCAATCCGATGGCTCAATCATCTTACCAGACAGAGATCTACCTTTATTCCTTCCGCTGTGAAAGGGCCCCACTTTCAAATTTATTACTAGATTAATAGTCCTCAAAATTTCAGCTTTACTAAAATTACGTCAGTCTGGCGGCCATGGGATCTTGGACTACTGACATTGATTGTGTCGCCAGCCTCTAGCCTGCAGCGTTACGTCCAAAATACAGAAGCAGAACTTTGTATATAATTAAAGATTTTTTTACATACTGTTACTGTACTTTAATGTTATGATACTGGTATACTCCTATATATGTATATACAGAGAGGCCAAGCGTTCATTTTCTTCGCTCTGGAAGAGGAAATATGGGCGGCGTTGAGATCCGCTATTCAACAAACAATGCCTCCAAAATTCATCGAAAAATAGGGATCGGATAAAACTAGGCTGTCTCTGCCAGTTATGTTACGTTCGTGATGTTAAAATAAGTATATAAATACTAATATTATAAATGTGAAAGCTTATGAATGTGAATGTTTGCTTTATTTTTATGCAAAAACTACTGATCGGATTTAAATGAAACTTTACAGTAACATAGCCTATACATCAGTTTACCACATAATCTACGATTTATGTAAAATGTTGTATAATTTCACTATAAAATAACAAAAAATGTAAGCGGGCGAAGCCGCGCATGGTGCGCTAGTATTATATAATTATACATTGTTACATGCTACCGGTAATTGCTAGGTTTACCTAGACATCACTTAACGAAGCCACTAGACAGATACTTGTTCTTGACAAAATTAAAAAAAAGAACATTGCATTTTGGTACAGTATCTGAATGTAAGCGCGAGAGGTGTAGATCCCCATAAGTTTCCCATAGACAAAGAAGCGGGGGGGCTGAGTGAACTTCTTTATTAATTTTACAATTTTCATATTATATATATATATATATATATATATATATATATATATATATATATATATATATATATATATATATATACATATATATATATACATATATATATATATATATATATATATATATATATATATATATATATATATATATATATATATATATATGGACGACGGAGAGTGCTGACACTAGGTTCTTTCTGTTTAACGGGTCTCAAAGATTAATATTGCGTTTCTATAAGTTACTTGCTCATAAAATAAAAAACCGTCTTGATGGGAACAGGGAATTTAAATATATAGTCGTTTGCTATAATCATTGAAGTTATGGTAGCTTTTCCATACATATCACTATCCATTTACGCTTTAATTACTATGGAACAGCTCGTCTGTCGCCATCGGTAATTATTGGTTTCCGGTCACTGACTGATTGATACCTGCCAGTGGACTCTAATATCTAGCTTTCGTTGCAAAATTTATTTTTAAGTTATTAGAATATTCGCTATTATATGGCGCTGTTAATTGGTATCTATGTGTTTTATAATATATTTAAGATGTACTTATTCATTTTGAGTTTATATTCTGATATTATGCATATATATGGTGTAGGTGGAGTTATTTTCTTTTTGATTATATTTTTTTTAGATCTTTGGTATGGTAACACAAAGCGCAGCTCAGGTGTATCTTAACGTGTATGCGATTTCTTGAGTTTGGGTGTAAAGAGATAGGAGTGTCATAATTATAGGTATCTTTTTGTTTGAAGATAAAAAAAATGTAGACAAAGCAAAATCCTTTTTTTATCAAATATTAGATAAATTTTTTTTATTGACACCAATCAAACAAAACCGATACATTAAGTCCTTCTTAATTAACTCCTAAGAGTGCGTTTTAACAGACGTCGTCGGTAGAAATATATGAATTAAAAGAATTGCTTTTGTAGTTAAAATCAATATTGTGTATAGGTATCAATATTGTATATGTTTTTAAGATATAACTTATTTTCATTTTTATTTAATTCCATTTTAGTAAAAATTAAAATATTATATTTATTTTAATCTAGATTCTTACATATTTTAGAGGCCGGTCGTGGCGCAGCGGCACGAAGTGTGACTGTAAAACCGACTGGTTGTGAGTTCGAGCCCCACTCGAGGAGATGAAATATTTATTTAAATTTATATTTCCATTTCCTCGCTCTGGTGTCGAGGCTAAGCGCGGCGTTGAGTTCTGCCACTCAACACGCAATGCCTCCAGAATTCGGCAGAAAGTGGGGAACGGAGTGTCTTAACACTAAGTTCCCTCTGCCTACCCTGCTGTGTGCGGGATAAAGCGTGAAGCTGATACATATTTTAAAAGTGTTATTTTTATTAATTAATAAAAAAAATAAAAATAATTTTTATTGGCAACATTGTTGGCAAATTTGTTAATCTCTAAAGTTAAGCAGCTACCACCGGTTAATTTAGGTTGTTTATATTTTACTTGAAAAATGTTTTTGACATATTAATATATAATTATTTATATCATCATTTTGATTGATACTTTTTTTTGGTAGAAAACGACAAATAGTTGGGTATTGTAGGTATAATACTACTTTCGTTGATCCAGCATTCAGTCAGGAGAATATCACAGTTTGTTAATCCAAGGGAAGTTAAATATGCAATAAATGCATCAAAATTTGCGTTTACGCTTCTTATATTTATGGTTATAAGGACTGGTTGTTATAAATAATATTTTGTTCTGCGACAGTTCCAAGGGATCATTTATCCTCATGCAAGGTATTTTAACTAGTTTATTTAAATCTTTAATTATATTTTTAGTATAATCCACTTTATTTTATAAAAAATATGCATTAATACAAATAGAACTATACGGAATATCATCCCAAAAATACAAAATAGATAATGTAGGTAGGAAGAGATTATTAAGAAAAATCACTCACCAATCTATCTGGTATTAAACGCAAATGCCAGTTGACGTGTGGTTCAAGGTGAAAAAAAAACATTATTAAAACTATTTTTCGTAATTATACAATTGTGGTTATTTGTTAAAGATAAAGATAAATGAGGCCGGTCGTGGCGCAGCGGCACAAAGTGTGACTGTAAACCGACTGGCTGTGGGTTCGATCCCCACTCGAAGAGATGAAATATTTACTTAAATTTATATTTCCATTTCTTCGCTCTGGTGTCGAGGCAAAGCGCGGCGTTGAGTTCTGCCACTTAACACGCAATGCCTCTGGAATTCGGCAGAAAGTGGGGAACTGAGTGTCTTTCACTACGTTCCCTCTGCCTACCCTGCATTGTGCGGGATACAGCGTGAAGCTGATTTATTTTGATTTATAAATAGTAATTTAATACTTTAACTGAGATAATATGTAAATATAAAAGAACGTATATGTGTTTGTGAATAGTAAATATATTTTTTCTTAAATATATTATAATATGTTTAAGAAACAATATACTTTGTACGTGTGGTAGAGTCACGTCGCCAGCAATGGCAACACGCATGGGCAGACTCGACCGGATCATTACCACCCCCGGCATATAAAACCGGCGTGAAGTAGTGGCTTTATGCCACTGCGTTTTGCATCAGGTAATGCCGGGCTTCGGAGCCTAACCCAGCTTAAAGGCCGACAACGCACCTGTAGCTCCTCTGGTGTTGCACGGGGTCGTGGGCGGCGGTAATCACTTACCATTAGGTGGCCCGAACGCTCGTTTGCTGTGTCTTTTCCATAAAAAAAATATAGTATAATATGTAGTATAATCAAAATGTAGTATGGGGTCTGATATTTAAAATTAAATATGTAGTGTGTCTAGTAATTATGTGTAGTGTGTTGGCAGAATATATACTAATAAAGACAACAATAATTAAAAAAATCCTATTTGTCACTGTTCACTGATGAAAGATTTCAAATTGAAGTCTTCTTCCATCTTGATAGTGATGTGGCGCGTGCCATCTGACTTTCTCAAAAATATTTTACCATTAGCGGTCCACCAGTACTTTATACCGTTCTCTTTTGCAAATTTTCTAGATATGAAAAATAGTTTTTTTGTTTTTTGGTTTAATAGTTCCGATATGTAAACAGGCATTTCATTAGTAGAACCAATAAGGGGGGAATTGAATTTGTTTCCAGGATTTCGTTTATTGTATTTTTTTTATTATAATTTTTTTTTTCAGAAACCGTTGCATCCATTGCATTTGTGACGTAACGACCGGTGTCACACCGCATCCAACTCTCTTCACCAAAAAGGTACTTATTAAGATTCAAATTTGAATGTCATGTTTTCACCATCATCTAGTTATGCTAATATTTTTTCTTATTAATATTTTAAAAAAAATTGAGTAAATAAACAAAATATTGCTAGTGTACGCCAGTTTATATTATAGTTCAATATTTTATTATAACAGTATTAAGATTTTCTAAGAATTCTGATTACACAAGTGGGATCTCTTAAATATAAATATCCTATAATCACGTGGGCTTCTAGAAACCTCGAAATGTATCTTTTCTTGCAGCTTGTTTACTGACTTTTACAAATGTATGATATTGCTTACCGAGTTTTTTTTGTATTTTTATTTTTCTATAATATACATTTTTATTTTTGTTTAAACTAACAAAACAATTGTAGTTTAAAAATGAGGCATTCAGGTGAATACTGCTTAAGAATTTGTTCACCGTAGGTACATTACTCAAGATGGTGTCAACAAAATAAATGAATATTTCTTAAATTAATATTTAATTGCAATATATCATTATAATTTAAATTCTTACATATTTTTGCTTCATCCACATTGCCATTATATCTAATACTGAAAAGTAACTGATAATTTTATTTAAAAATAGTATGTTTACTTATTTTTCAAGCCTGTACCACTGCATGAACATGCAGAACATCAAGCCATGCTCCCGCAACGCCCCCAACGGATTCTACGATCGGAAGCCCCAACTGGCAATTCCACGGGTAGCCATAACGTCGACGTTTAAAGCCCCAGTTCATATAGACGTTGGCGGCGTTATATACACATCTTCATTGGAAACTCTTACTACGTAAGTATATTTTATTGTGCTATAATAAATTACGTATTTAATATTATTAGGCTTAAATTTTTTTAGGTTGAATGCTCAGGAACTATTGCTTCGAATTGAGAAAAATATTTCTTTGCATTGACCATTTATCCGGGGATTTTCTAAGTATATAAATAAATAATATAAGATATGCTTATGCCGTTTTTGCCCACGGGCACAACCATAAATGCGACGGTACGATTCGGATTCAAGAAAATGAATTATCTAACATTTTCATTTTTGACGCTTTAGTAACAAGGCCAAAGTGGTGAAAAAAGTGGGAAACGGAAGTACCTTAAAGGTGAACGGAGAGTCTTAACGCTAGATTTCCAGGTTCTCTCTGTTGCTACGTGCGGGATACAGCGAGAAGATAAAAAAAACAAAAAAAGATAAAATTTAATATTACGTTAGTACTTTCCTTTACGTTTGTTAGTACCGGCCGTGGCGCAGTGGCACGAAGTGTGACTGTAAAACCGACTGGTTGTGGGTTCGATCCCCACTCGAGGAGATGAAATATTTATTTAAATTTATATTTCCATTTCTTCGCTCTGGTGTCAAGGCAAAGCGCGGCGTTGAATTCTGCCACTCAACACGCAAGGCCTTCAAAATCGGCAGAAAGTGGGGAACGGAGTGTCTTAACACTAGGTTCCCTCTGCCTACCCTGCTGTGTGCGGGATATAGCGTGAAGCTAATTTAATTTTAATTTAATTTAGTTAGTACTTTCGATGTCCTTGTGATCAGAGTTATGTAGGGTGATTAAACTTGTCCAATTTCACATATAACTGTTGATTATTTTCATGTGACCACTCAGGCGAAGCCACAAGTAATAAAGACACAGGCTGGGCCAGAAAGAAATGTCTTTTACAGAAATCTACAAAATATTACATGATCAACACCAAATGGCCATGACAACTAAATTTAAATACATTACCAAAAAATCCTTGCCACGAAACGGTTCGCCGCCACGCGTCCCCTTGCGTCCCCCGCGCATATTACAATTCTAAATAAATAAATTCTAACTAAATATGATAATTCTTGTAAGCAAAATCAAATCAATTCCCAAAAGACATAAATCTATAACTATTTAGCGCACAACAGTCATTACAGTAAATAATTCAGTAGTTTAAGCGGGCGAAGCCACGAGTGAGTCGCTAGTATATAGATAAAAACCAAATCTCTTATAACGTATGGGGAATTTTCATTGAAAAAACCAAAGTTGTATAATACACTATACAAAATAAAATTAATTTAATCAGCTTTACGAAGTACACGCACGGCAGGTTAGCCTAGTGTTAAGACACTCCGTTCCCCACACGTTCTCCGTCCGTAATTTAATGCTATCATCATAATAAAAAGTGAATAATTTACAGTTTGATTTTTAAATTAATATTAATTACAAAATGTCCACCTTAATTAGTATTACTTAAATTTTATAAAATATAACTCGAATTCTACACAGTTCCATTTTCCATTCTTTGAAAATAAGTAAAAAGTATAATTATATGCGTATACAGTGAACTACTTATTTCGTTGATTGAAGCAACTCAATACCCCCGCTTTGTGTTCTTACCAGAGCAAACAAATGAAAATATAAAAAAAATCCCTAAAGTGGGAAACGATACCTCAACTGTCGGGCTTATGTTCACACGCTGTGCCATGACGAATAAATATTTAAAAGTAAGACTATAAAAATGAAGCGAATCGTGGCACAGAAGCACAAAGCGTGACTGTAAAATCCACTGGTTGTCGGTTTGATCCCCACTCGAGGAAGTTAAATATTTACATTTAAATATTTATTTCTTTGCTCTGGTGTCGAAAGCGCGGCGCTTAGTTCCGCCACTCAACACGCGATGCCTCCGCATTTCGGTGGAAAGTGGGGAACGGAGTGTCTTAACACGGGGTTCCCTCTTTAGTTATTACCAGCTTTACCGCTTTTTATGTAGAAAATTGTAAAAGTACTGACTTCCGCATGTTTCATCAAATGCAGACCAGCCCGAGGCGTATGTCAATCAAATTTGGTAAATTCAGTAGCCTGAGTAGGTGTCTATTAATAGTAAAACATTATAATTAGTATACATAATATGTATAACGTTTGTCTGTCTTTTCGATCGACTTAAAAAAAGGAGCTTATGAGTTTAACATTTATGTATGTGGTATTACAGCAATTGCTAAATATTTGAATATATTTAAGTTCCTTAGCAAGTATGTTAAAAAGTGTATGGATTTTGTGCGCAAATTTCTCGCAAACTAAAAGATCACGCTACTAAAGGACCTATATGGGTACATATTATGCCTTGTTACATTACTAACGAAGTGGCAAAGGCAGACCATATTGTCAGGAGGACCGACAACCGATGATAAAGATCCTCGAATAGCGACCACGTCTCGGCAAAAGGAGTATAGGCCGCCCACCAGCCAGGTGGACCGACGATTTAAGGAAGACAGCGGGAGTCCGTTGGGTTCAGAGGGCGCTGGGCCAGACGTGTCCAGCTGTGGACTTCGAAAGGCTGAAGAATGGACGGATGGACATTACTAACAAACAAATCTCGTTGTGGCATATATTTAGTTGGCAAAGTAATTCTTTCAAAGTAAAGACTGATTTCCCGATGTTTTTTTAAACAGAGAGTTAGTCACAAACGATCTATAAATTAATACGCTTCCTTCATATAAATACTCTTTTTGGTGGAATTGAACCTACGATCTAAGTTAGCCACAATTTCATTATTTTCATTTCATGTATGAAAAATTGCAATAATATATACAAAAAAAAGGTTTCTGACACCTTCAAACAAACAAACACTATAAACACTCAGGGACTCGAATGTTTATCTAAAAATAAAAAAAATAAAATTGAATTAACTATGCCAAAATATTTATATATTAAATGTAAACAAGAACCAAATAAAAAGGAACATAATATAAAATTTATTTTGATGTCATGTTTCGTGGGCAGCACTAGCCATGTAGGTTGTGTTGTAAATAAGCTTGTTTTATCTGTGTCGGGCTCGTGGTGCCACCGGCGACGCCGCGGGCCATATTACACTGGGTGTCCCGCGGCTCTGTACCGCTCTTTTAATCAGGCCCCCCGGGGGCACAAAAGTATATATCTCGACGATTGTATAAAGGGGATACGGATACAAGTTAAATAATCTGTCGATGCCTTCAAGTTATAATATGAATTGAAGGTAACATTTGTGTCGTGGTATAGTACTCGTGTCTGAATGTGTTTACGAAGGTTGTGAATGCTGTTTTTAGTTTTTTTGTTATTTAAAAAAAAATGTAATTCCAATCTGGAAAGATGACACAGGTCGGGTTTGGTCCAAACTGCTGGGAAGAAAGTCACAGTGTCTTTTAATTTTGATTTGTTAATTTGTTTAGTTAACGCTGAAATTCTGCGAAATAAAACAAAGAAGACAATGAAATTAATTTTGACAGTGAAAGTAATCTTAAAAGCATTGTCAAATAATGTCACGCTGACGTCCTACGCTAGATCCGCCGATTTAACTTTAACTAACCCTCATTTTTTCCTGTGTATTCGTTTAATCTTTAATTTTGATAGGCTAATCTAATAAAATATCAATTATATATAATATTTTTTTACTCTAATAGACAAAAAAAAAATATTATATATTTTATTATTATAGTGCTAAATTTACTAAAAATAAAAAAATAAAATTTAAAAAATTAATCGTCACGCTGTACCCCGCATACAGCAGAGCAGGCAGATTGAAACAGTGTAAAGACAGTCCGATTTCTAGTTTTAATTTTAACCTTAAAAAAAATAACAGTTAAACCAGTAGACGAGACTGTATATTAAATGTAATATTTTTTCATTACAGCTACCCGGACTCAAAATTGGCAAAAATGTTTTCTGGCGATATCCCTATAGTGTTGGATACGCTGAAGCAACACTATTTCATAGATAGAGACGGAGAGATGTTCCGTCACATTCTGAACTTCCTGCGCAACCATCGTCTTTTGATACCCTTCGATTTCCCTCATCTGGACTTGCTTTTGGCGGAAGCTGCTTACTTCGAATTGCACGGTAAGCTTGTATGTCTTATATTAAATATTTTAAAATATAAAAAACTAAAATATCGAATTGCATTGATATTAAAGTAACCACTGGTAAAATCAGCTTCACGCTGTATCCCGCACGCAAAGGACACTTAGTTTTAAGACACTCCGTTCCCCTTTGTGCCAAATTCTGAAGGCATTGTGTTGAGTGGCAGAACTCAATGTCGCGCTTTGCCTCGACACCAGAGCGAAGAAATGGAACTATAAATTTAAATAAATATTTCAATCTCATCAAAATTCAATGTTTTGTATTTTATTATTAATTTGTAAATGTCATATCTTTATATAAAGATACAACTGACTTTTAGAAATGGTCGGTGCCCTTATGATGCTGAAGGCGCAGCGTGAGGAAATGAAGTACACTCACCCCTGGGACGTCCATGAGGTGACGTACTTTGATGATGAGGGAGGGACCTGGGAGTGAGCTAAGAGGTAAAATTATTACAGAATAACTACGAATTATATTGTATGTAACTGGCTTTGTTCGTTGTCCTTCATCATAAAATAATTAAAATTGACTGATACCTGATGATATTAATAATATAGTTGTGTCAAAATGGATCAAATCAAATATCAAAATCGGAAGTGGCTGCAATCATTGGAACAGACTTTTATCTGAGGGGGATTCGTAACTAAAGCAACATTCAAATATAATTTTAGAAAAAAATAGTGGTTATATGTAAAATAAAAAAAAATGTACTAAAAAAAGCTTATTTTCAAAATTCAGACGTTTTAATTTTTTTAATTTATTATGTGAACCTGTGAACCAGTTTATCCTATTTATAGTCAGGCGGTCGGCTACTGCGACACGGTGGAGTAAATGTTGCCTACATTGGCGTATCCTTAGTTTAGAGTGTAAATCTGCTAACAGCCTATTTACCAAATTATCATGAAACAAAACACAATTTTAAAAACTAATGAGTAGATAATATGTATGTATTATCAGAAGGATTTTATAATTTCTAAAATAGATTTTTATTTTCGTTTATATAAAATAAAATAAAGGTATATTTCGTTTTTTTTTAAATTTTTCGAAAGATATAAAGATGTACATAAAGAAAAACGAAAAACGGATTTATTAGGTTTACACCATAAGCCGACGATATGCTGTTTAAGTAAATAAATACAACAGATCAAAAAGCTTAGACAACAGTTTAGATGTTTTTACAAGGATACTAAGTAAGAGGTGTAAATGTATATTTTGAATGAAATTATCAGCTTCACGATGTATCCCGCACACAGCAGGATACGTTACGTTCACACTTGTGCCCCTGCGCCACGACTGGCCGTATGGGAATATTTAGGTATATTTGTAAGGTACTCAATAGTACTTTTTTGTGAAATTGCAAAGAAAAAATCATATTTCTATCAAGTTATATTTTTATTAACTTACAAAATCCTAAGCTAAGGATCTTAATTGATAGAAAATTGATATTTATTTATTTAAATTTATTGTTCTTAAAATTTTATTTCAGATCTCTTGTCAATCTCCATACAGACAAATGCTTGCGACGGAAGGACATGGCTGCTTTTATCTACGCAAAATTAACGCTTTAAAATATTTTGTTTTGTGTATTATACTTATTATTTATAAATAATGTAGCAAACTGTATCGTGTGGACGGAGGGAGCAGTGTTTAGACACTCCGCTCCCCACTTTTGAACTGAAACCACAACCTGTCGCTTCTACACACACATGCTTGTGCCCCTGCGTCTGGACTGGCTTCTATTTAATGTTTAATTTTAAAGAAATTTTAACTGAAGGCGATGGTTTGAAGGATTAGTAAATAAAATATATCTCAAAATCGTAGTCTTTATAAGAAATAAACTTGTCAGTTATGAAATTAAATTTATTATAATTATTTTTAAACATAGTTTTGAATTTATGCTTGAATACAAAGTCACTATACTTAATACATTATGGCATGAGACAAAATGTAAACAAAAAAATTCTGTTTCTCAAACTTTATTGTATTTTTTTATTTGTGATTAATATATTTAACTTGGAGTTTTCTACATACAGCATTATTGCTTGTTGTCCTTGAATGTTATATATAAAATACCTTCATATAAAATAAGAATAGCATAAAACAAATAAAATGAAAATGTACAAGTTTTACTAAAAGTTACTTAATTATTGGGATAGTAAAACTTAATATATCTATTCAATTATTTATTAGAAATCGGAGGATTCTGAGAAACTGACACCAACATTAATGACGAAACATTATCTATTATATAATCAATTTAATTTCTTGTTCTTAGGACATGAGTATGAAAATAACAAAAACAATACAAAATATAACAAAAACAGAACAACCAGAAAATGATTTTAAACTTAACAAAGCTTTTAAATTTCTTACAAAAAAAACAACAAAAATTAAAATAACAACGGAATCATAAAAATTCAATGAAAATAACTGAAAATGGTGGATATAATCTGACAGATGCCATAATTTTCTAATATAAATATTAATTACGAGATATAATTTATTTTTATACTATTAAAATGTGTCTGAAGTTTGAGTAGAAGTTGACTTTTAGGTGTTTTTACATGTACATGATATTTAAAAAATGTTATTGAAATAAAACAAAAACCGGGTGCGTACCAACATTTTTAAATTTTAAGTTAAAATATTCCTCGCTTTAAATATGAAAACAATCTTTATTTTTTATTATTGTTCTTTTTACTTGCTTATTTTCGTTTTCGTTTCTTTTAACTTATTTACTTCTTTTTATTTACTATATATACAGTGTGAAATTTTATCAAATTTGAAAATATAAATATAAAAATTATTTCATTGATGTCCATTAATTTAAATTATAATTTTATAAATTAATACTTATAACTTCATTCTAATTAATCACATAATACTAAAAGTAGTTTTTGTCACTGAATACTAAGTTTATATTATATTATAAAAAAATACATAACATTCCTATACTACAAATTAATACTATTCAACCGACGACACTCAAATGTGACATATTTATTTTACCTTTCCCTAACCGTTCAGAATCTACTAACGAAAATAATTGGATATTATAGAATAGAAAAAAAATTGTGAATTTTGTGTATTCTATTTCAATTATAAGATAATATTATAATAAAATTTCTGGTTATTTACAGTGTATTAATCAGCGTATTAATTCTTAAAATATATTTTTTTAATTAATATAATAACTCCATTAAACCTGTCATGTAAAAGAACCTTTTTTTGACATGTTTACCTTTTATCTCATGCCTCTGTGAATCGAGTATAGTGTATATTAGTTTAGTTATACTTATTTTGGTTAAATTAAATTTGAAAAAAACTTTGGAAATGTATAATTCGATATTTTGGAAATGTAAAATTTAAGGTGAGAACTTGTGAAGTATGAGAACTGTACATAGTAGGCATTTCAAGGATAGATAAGGGTCCTTGTAAAATTAACTTAAAATTATAGTTGGAAAATTTTAATTCATATGAATGGACTACTATTACTATAACAACATTCTATTCAACAGTTTCCGCCGAATTCTAATGACATTGCATGTTGAGTGACGGAACTTGACGACGCGCTTTGCTTCGACACCAAAGCGAATAAATCAAAATATCAATTTAAATAAATATTTCGTTGGCTCGAGTAGGGATCGAGCCCGTAACAAGTAACCGTACACACTTGTGGCATTGCGCCACGACTGAACAAGGAACCAAAGCTTTGATAATTCCCAAGCAATTAAAATTTTCTAATTAAATTTATAAATAAAAGCGACTGTGATGGAATTGCGACGTCGATGTAGAACGCCGATGTAGATCCGTGTTACGTTTTTGTTGTATACAGTTGATTATTTGTTGTAGCTTTAATTATTACATTTTATTATGACCTAAGTTAATTTAATTTTTATTTAATATATTTAACTAGAATAGATTAGGTTAGAAACCTTTTCTTATAGAAATATCTCAACTCTGAGTATCTCTCATTATATTATAATTTGCAAGAAATTGTGATCTGTCAATTTTGGAGTATTGTATGTTGGTTGAGATAAAACAATTGGAAAAAAAAAATTTTACATGAAAAAATAACTAGTTCTAAAGTTAACGTCGACCACAGATTTCTGACATCTATTTTTCATATTTTTTTTATGATTTCTGATCTCTTTGTAAGTAAATGTATAGGTATAATTAAATGTTGTAATTAGCTAAGTGTTTTAGCGAATACGAATATGAATTTCTTTCTTATCTATTTTTTGTATATAAATGTTTATTTAAATTGTTTAGTTCAATGTATAGTTATTTCTGTTATTAAAATTTATATATTTTAATCACAGGAATATTCACAAATCATAGACTTGAAGTTATTTATAAAGAAAATCGCTAAACTGAAAAAAAAATATTTTAGGACTCTTGCCATTAATTATAAATCTAGTCAAGAAAGTAAGATTGGGTGTTGCTATATGTTAATAGGTGTTAATCGTGTAACAAATAATATTTAAACTTTAAGTTTTAAATATTAATTAATTTAGTTTATTTAGTTTATATATTAATTAATTTAATTTAGTTTAATTAATTTACATTATAAAATTATGATTTATTATGACCATCCATTCCATTGACTAGGTAATATAATGTTAGTGTATATTTTATCTTCTTTTCCAGAAATACTCTGTATCGTGAACAAATTTTATTAATTAATTTAAAATTTATTTATTAGTCAACCATCAACTTTCACATATGATTATTCTGAAAAGTAGATAAAAAAATAAATTCTTAAGTAACTTTTACATGTTTTTATCTTCTTGTACATGTTTTTATTTATATTTTAAGGCTGGTTTTACATTTCAAATAAACTTTATGAGAATTCAAGAAGTTTTTATTATTTTTTCTTATTATACTTCAATTATTTAATTTTGTGAGTGTTAAATTATCTTAGTTCTGTAACAAATAAGAACAGACAATAATAGACCTACATAAAATTAAATCAGCTTCACGCTGTATCCCGATTACTGCAGGGTGGGCCGAGGGAACCTCGTGCTAAGACACTTCGTTCCCCACCTTCCGCTGCAAAATTTTCGATGGTTTGAAGAAATGGAAAATATCAATAAATAATAATTCATTTCCCCCGAGTGGGGGAATCGATCGCACAACCTTCGCGTTGTCACTGCGCTGCGAAGGCTTCATTTACATAAAAGGAATATATATTTATTTCGCTAATTGCATATAGGTCGTTGGATCGGGAATAAAACATCGATTTAATTTTTAATCACATTTAATCTACAAGCTTTGTTTACAGATACAGCTACAAATATAAATAAAGTACACAATTAATAATCTTAGTAAGTTTTCATATATAAAAAACTTTCAAGTAACAATTCTATTATTAAAGAAAATATATCGCACAAACAGATTTTGAAACGTTAACTATAAATCATCTGCAAAGTATACTTGAAAGTACGACATTGATACTTGTTTGTGTGCTTGTGCACGCACGTTAGAAGTTATACTTCTTTCTCGTAACTAGATAAAAAAAATTCAATAAAAATCTTAAAAAATTTCAATTTGCATTATATGTATATTTTTTGTAGCGAAAGCGACACTTATAATAGGAAAAAAAATAATACATTGAAACAAAGTTTAATTAAAATGTTTAAAAAAAAAACTAACCTAATTAAAAAAAAATATTGTCACAATGTCTTTTGTGACTAATTTTATGGTGTCGGTTCTACGTGACGGTGCGCGTGCGCATCGTCTAAATTTACTCTCATCGTTTTATCCTATCGCGCCAAAAGAAGTATAATTAAAAAAAAAATGAGAATCACTTTCGAAAAACTTAAGAGCTAGTCCACAGATTATATAGACATTTATATGAATAGGAGTAAAATGTGACTACAGTTATGCTTATATAAGTTTATACTACTATAACTTCACAAAAATATTGTTTTATATTATATTATACATACAGTTTTACAGCATATTTACTTAATTCAGTTAAAATTCAACAAAAAACTGCCTTTTTATGTAGATAAAAATTTTTTTTAAAGGAAATCGCGTTATAACATAATTTATAAAACAATACTTTGTAGCTTAAAAATATTTAAAGATAAACAAAAATAAATTTTAATGAATAATAACAACTATCCTATAGAAACAATTTCAACTTGTGTTTAGGCAACGTGTTATTTAAAATAACACGTTGCCTAAATATTAAAAATCTTTTGAAGATTCAAGCCTAAATATTAAAAATCTTTTGAATGATCAAGTGAATAAAATAAAGAAATCCCATATTTTATACTTGTACACTCCTAATACTTACCGTCTATTAAAAATGTAATATTTGGTTACAGTATTTTTTTTTAATCTAAAACATTCAATTTTATGCTCTCTACTGAGCCTAGAGAACCATCAATACAATTTCATATCACATACCGCATGAGTACCAAATAGATAACAAAACATTGAAAATAAAATATGAAACACATAAAACATAACGTAACATAAGAAATAACACTCCGAGATATATATATATATATATATATATATATCTTAGATTTTATCAAAAATAATTAATTTTCTTATCAAACTTAAAACATAAATATATATTAAGTTTCATTATGAAATAATCACACGCAATGATTATTAATAACAGTACATGTAACAAAAAAACCCTCGATAACCTAAATCTAAATAACCACAATATAGAAATCTAACAAAATATATTCAGTCTTAAAGATGGCCTGTTCGCGGCCAAAATATTAGAAATATTAATAATAATAGTACATAATATCAAAATAAAAAATTAAGGAAAATTTATTTGTTTAACAAAATAAATTGATTCAGACAATTTTTCATTTAGGCCGTTGTAGCGCAGAGGCACAAGCGTGCGAGTGTAACCGCGATGATGGTAGGTTCGATCTCACTCGGAGCGATAAAATATTTGAACTATTCCGTTTCTCGCTCTGGAAACGGAAAATTAGGCGGAAAGTAGAGAACGAAGTGTTTTATGTTCAGATCTACTTTCATAGTGCGGGATACAGCGTGAAGCTAAAAGAAAAGAGTAAAAGACAATTTCTATTTGGTCTTCACATATTGTCCCATTAGATACGTGACACAATCACAACCTATATCAGTGAGTTTAATTCGTTATTTTACACAGTTTCCCTTATAATAATAATAATTTTAATTTCCAAAAACTATCCTTCATTTCCATACAAATAGGCGATCTGTAAAGAGTTCCTACTGACACGATTCAATAGATATAAGAATTTATATTTCAACTACCATCTTGAGAATTCGTTTGACAATACATTATTTTATATTTAATATAATTATCTTAAGTTCTGTATATGTTTGAACAGTTATATTAAAGTTAAGAACGAAATGTTTTAATTATGTTTTTTTTATTCATGTTTTTTAATGTTTTGTTTTTTTCGTAAAAAAATTAAATATCTAATAATTGAAAGTAAATAGTGATAAAATGGACAGCACAGAAATTGTCTTAGCCTAGTATACTAATATCCTAAAGGACAATGATGACAATGTCTATTGAAGATAAACGAAGCACATGTGTGCGACTACATGTGACGATTGTGGGTTCGATTCCCACTCGGCGCAATGAAATATTTAATATTTACATTCTATCACTCAAGGCAAAGCGCGACGTTGAGTTTCATTACTTAACACGCAACGCCTCGTGGTTCGGTGGAAAAAGGGAAACTTCGTTCCCATTGAGACACCTCGTCTCAATGGGAACGAAGTTTCCTTTCCTAAAAGGAGTATCCTAACATTAGTTTCCTATGTTCCCTCTGCATACTCTGCTATGCCAGAGACAAAAAAAAAGGAAACCCCTTGGTATTTTCCAAGTGCTACTCACAATTGATGTAGCCAAATAACTATAAAAGAATAGAGATCCTTTTGAGCATTCACTTAATTTAGGTAATATATATATATATATATATATATATATATATATATATATATATATATATATATATATATATATATATATATATATATATGTGTATATATATATATATATATACATACATGCACCTATATTTATGTATGTAATTATATACCGATATTAATATTAAAAAAAAAGAAGGACACGAGATGTCTAAAGGCAAACTTGCAAAATTTGCAGCAGCAAATCAGCAGTTTAATGATGAAAATAGAATACAGTGAGATAACTCTTTATGTAATAATTCATTTCTTAAAAATTAAGTTTCTAATGGAGTTACGTAAAGTTATTATAATATGTCCAATAATTTAAGAGTGGATTTTGAATCCTCAACCATCGCTCACAAAAGCCAATCCTATATATGATAGCTATACCTAAAAGCGCCTAATTATATTTCAATAACTGAGTTCTTGCAATTGACTGGAGCCAACCAGTTCTGTATGGATAAATATATATGTAATTGTAAACATTAAGAAAGATCAATTTATGAATGTGCATAATATTGAGAAAGCTAGATTTTTATTGTACATTTGAGGTCTCTTTTTGATTGATGTGTTCAATTCACATATGATATGTAGCTGTTACAAAAGTAAGTTTAAATGGCTATCGTTATTGCAGAATTGTAAATACTACTTACTACAATGATTCGCTATAATATTCTGGATAATTTTATACCCACTTTTGACTAATTTTTTTTTTGACCAATTAAATAGAAAATGAAATCACTTGAGAAATTACACGTTATGAATTCAATACTTTTTAGTCGTCCAAAACTCTTAGTACATTTATAGCGATTCTTCAAAATTGCTCTTCCCATTTTCCGTGACAATGTACCAAATATATAGGTAAATATTTTTCTTTATCTAAAGTGTCCAGCTACATACCATTAAGAGCCTCCGGCGGACACTTTAGATAACTCGACACTATTCTTTCTGGTTCTCTCGATCTTCATTAAACTCATAAGGATCATTTTTGTTTTCGTTTTCTGTCTCCTCAGCTATTTTCTCATCGTCTTTTGGTTTATCATTTTGGTTCTCTTCTTCAGACGTGTCCCCATATAATCCACCATCTTGCAAATAGTGGAATACCTCATTGAAATTTCTACTAGAAATGCCGTCCACTTGTTCTACTGACTCTAGGATTCTCTCTAGCTCTCCCTCCGCCTGGAATATTGTAAGCTAATATAACTAAATATATATGTCCTTTTCAAAATCATTGCAATGTATTGGTAATTTAATCAAATTTCACATAGTAATTTTAGTTAACAATGCAAATCTAATTCCTTTATTATAAAGCCAGTTAGATATTATAATAATTATAGGTTAATATATTAGGGAGCAACTAACAAGGCCGGGTCGGTCACAAAACTGATTTTATTATTCTTGTACCCACATAAAACACGCCCCCCCTTAAAAATAAAACAAAAAGCAAGCAAAAACAATCCATTTTAAATAACGTTAAAAATAAAAAAAAAAAAAACTTCTAACAGAAAATAAAATAATCTTTCTTCCATAAACAATTTTAAATAATTAGAACTGTAAGGAGAGAGTGTTTAACAATTTAGAGAATAGTGATAATAATCATAACATAATTTAAAAAAAAACAAATGATGAAAACTATTTTCCATATTTGCCCTTAAATAAGCACGCACGTTTTGGGGCGCAAAATTGGTTCATCGGAATTCGGGTTATAATTCGGTGTACTAACTTAGTCAATAGACTCTGATGTTTTAGAATCAATTAATTGGTCTGATAAAGCTTGAGAGAGACTATCAGAGTCACCTACAGTTTCACCGTTCGAACTCCTGCAAGACTCAGTATTTTCTTCTACTGGGAACCCTGCAGAATATCGTATTTTTTTTTAACTGGAAGTAACTGATCAATGTGGCGCTGCCATTCACGACTGTCAGTTGTTTTAACACTGTAAGTACATGGAGTTTTACGACCAATCACCTTTGCTGGTACCCATTTATCCTGTCGAGGACTATAATTACGTGCTAAAACAGTGCTTCCAATCTCAGCGTTTCCAATAAATCCAGGGCGATGGTGACCAATTTTTTCCTGTACACATTTTACTCGATCAGCAGGATTAGGCATTAACCACAAATTAGGCCAATTAGAGCCACTGCCGGGGCAACCCCAGTAGTAGCATGTTCAGTATTACTATACTGGAATAAAAATTTATTAATAGCTGACCTCTTCTCCTTTGTGGATCACCTTTTTCGTTGTTCGCATAATTGATGTAACTGCGTTTTCCACCACGCCGTTACCAGCTGGTCTATAAGGACTTGTGATAGTATGAAAAATTAGATTCTTTTTCATGAAATCCGCAAATTGACTAGAACGGTAAACGGTGGACCTCTATCGCTAACTACTAGAGATGGCAAGCCAAATCTAGCAAATAACTCACGTAATTTGCATATCGTTGCAGAAGTACTGTAGACCTGTTGGACTTCGATCCATTTACTATGAGCATCGATTGTTACTAAATAATATTTACCTTGAAATTCAGCAAAATCAAGGTGAAGACGCTTCCACGGTTGTGTGGGAAAAATCCACGGATGTAACTGACTGCGCGCTGGTGCATCTCTCTGCTGACGGCACGCCGAACATTGTCGGGCCATGTTTTCTATTCCAATGTCCAACTGAGGCCAGTAAACATATCCTCTGGCAATTGATTTCATTTTGACTACTCCGAGGTGCCCCTCATGTAACTCTTTTAAAACACGCCCTCGTAATTTCTCTGGTATTATAACCCTATGACTATATAATATGCACCCCATCTCCAGTGCCAAATTGTCTTTACGATAAAAATAAGGTTTCTCTGAGTCTTTAACTTTACCAGGCCAACCACTTATGAGATAATTGAAAATATTTTTCAAAATAACATCATGTTGTGTTTCACATGCAACATCTTTAACACTAATAGGAAATCATTGTTCTACATAATTAAGATAGTTAAATGAATCTCGCATTGGTTCCATACGCACGTGTGGCAATCGTAATCGTGACAACGCATCAGCATTACTGTTTTCTTTAGATTTAACAAATTACATTACAAAATCGTAGGCTGCTAATTTTACCGCGTATCGTTGTAATGTACTGGCTACTGTTTGAGGTAGGCCAGATAATGGTGATGCTTCAATACGCCGCTAATTATTGCCGACGCCTCTTTGTCTAATTGGCTATAGGCGCGCTCCGCTATTAAGCGTGCGAGATGCAAAATAAATTCGGACGCTCCCTGCCGTCTGGGACACGATGCGCCAATACACTACCGATCCCATACGAGCTGCTATCAACCGATAATACCAATGGTAACTTAGGATCATAACGTACAAGTACACGGTCACTTAAAATATATTCTTCTACAGTAAGAAATGCATCTTGACAATTCTTAGACCAGTTCCAAGCGACATTTTTATTCAATAACATATATAAAGGTGATAGAATATCACAACAATTAGCAATAAACTTAGAATAATAATTAACTAGACCTAAAAAATTACATAGTTCAGTTATGTCACTTGGAGCTGATGCATCCACAATAGTTTTAACCTTGTCTGGATCGGAATGTAACCCGTGCTTATCGATAACAAATCCAACATATGTAATGCGCTCTTGCATAAATGAACACTTTTCCAATTAAATTTTCAGACCGACATCACGTAGGCGCTGAAATAACCGTCTCAAATTATTAAGATGATTAGATCTATTACGGCCGGTCACGGCAATATCATTAAGGTATACCACTACCCCTTTTAAGCCTCTGAGAGATTCTTCCATAAATATTTGATTTTTTTCTGAAATACGACTTAAACCAAAAGGTGTGCGTCTATAAACAAATGTTCCCAAGTGCGTAATTATCGCCGTGCATGCTTGTGAGGCATCGTCAAGTAACAATTGCTGGTACGCGTTCGTGAGGTCGATCTTAGAAATTTGTTCTCCACCGCTTAATGCTGAAAATAACTCCTCAATTTGTGGCAGTGGGTACGGTTCTCGTAATAATTTTGGATTAATTGTTACCTTGTAATCACCACAAATACGAATATCCCCCAATTTTTTTAATAACGGGCACTATAGGTGTTCCGTACTCTGAATAATCAACCTTATATAATGTACCCTCTGACACCAAAGGATTCAGCTCTTGTTCCACAGGCTCGCGTAACGCTAAAGGCAAACGTCGCGCTAAAAGATAAAAAGAAGATCTCCTTTAAAGGAAAACCGGAGTTTTATCTTTTAATTTTAACGAAATTCGTTTAATACATGAACCCAATCCAGAACTAAATACGTTAGGAAATTCTCGACTTAAATTATCAACCAAAGAAGAATCAAAAAATAATGTCATCAATCTGTACTGTATTAATATTTAAATGTCTTAACCAAGAACGACAGAGAAGCGGTGGTCCCCCATTTTTAATAACCAATAATTTTAATTTAATAGCTTTATATTTTCCTAAATCTAACGGTTCAATTAATTTCCCAGTGTACGTACGTAAACGAATATTTTTATACAATGTAATATTTTTGAAATGCTTCCTGTAACAATCATAGTTAATCGTAGATAACTTACTGCCAGTGTCCAGCTCGAACATTAAAACAGACCATTCACTTGCACGCGTACACTATATGGCCGATCATTATGCCCGCACACATTAAGACTATACAGATCACCATCGGAACTATTACCGCCATCCAAATAGTTTTGTACTTTAGGCAGCGTGCGACCTTTGAATTTATTTTCACTTTTATACACACGACACATCGATTTTAAATGCCCTTTTTGCCCGCACTCATCACAAGAATAATTTTTAAAACGACACCAATAAGCGCGATGCGATCGTCGCCATCCGCCGCCTCCAACGCCAACGCCAACTCGACAGCCCTTTTATAAGTAAGGTCCGACTCAGCAAACAGACGAGACCGCACCTCTTCACTTTTCAAACCGGATACAAATTGATCCCTAAGATTCTCTTACAAATTAAATCGAAAATTACAGGAGCTCGCTAAATGCTTAAGCGCTTGAAGACAATCGCTGAGCGAAACCGCTGCCTCCTGCCGGCGCAAGCGGAACACGTGTCGCTCAGCAATATCGGATCGCTTCGGCTCGAGATGTTCACCGACTAACCTCACTAACTCCTCGAATGATTTTACTTCAACTATCTTCAATTTTATTTAATGCCACAAATTGTTCCACGCGTCTTATATATGCCGACCATTTTTTGCTTGATAAATCAAAAGATTCGATCTTCCCGATAAGCATTATTATATAAATCGTTTTAATTTTACTATAGAAAATAATTACAAATTTTACACTCGTCGCCAGTTAGATATTGTAATAATTATAGGTTAATATATTAGGGAGCAACTAACAAGGCCGCGTCGGTTACACACATACCCACATACAACAAAGCCCAGTTCTTTATTTTTTGTTGTTGTATATATATTATAATATGTATGTAGTTTTTAAATATTTTAATAAATATATCTCGTACCTATAGTGCATTGATAGTCCATATTTTATAATTCGATGGCCGAATTCATCGATAGTGTAGATATATCACAATCAATACATTTCTTTAATATGAAATAAAATACAAAATACATTCAAAAGGATCTGTCGCAACGCCAGCCATAAACATAAATTGTTATTCTGCATTGCGTAATAGTTTTTCATTAAAAAAAATGTTAGCGTAGCGCATAATTGATACATAATATAGATTATTTATTATATTGACTGAGATAGCCTAGCTTAGATATTTACCAAAATATTATGTGTCGGCAGTCCACCCTTTCTCTCCATGTCTGTACTCATAGATACTGAAAAGACAAATTATAATAAACTTTTTAGCAATTTTCAGTTCTTAAGTAAATAACGAAAAATATTCGAAGTATTATATATGTTTGTGGGATGAGCGGATTTTATAAAAACAGGAGAGGAGGAGGAGGAGAGGAGAAACAGGAGAGTATCTGTTCCTTCCTTCAAGAATTTGGTCAGGCTCATACGTCAGAAATGAAAAAGTTATTTTTTTATGCTATTAGTGTCCAATTTAAGTCATTTCAATAATGGATGCGATTTCAATTCCTATGTTTGTTTATATTTCATATCCGGTGGTTGTGATTTCAATTCCTAGCAGAATGTATTTTTGTTCAAACGAGAAGTTTTATATAACAAAAAGAAAAAAATCAAATAAAAAAATTAAATCAGCTTCACGCTGTATCCCGCACACAACAGGGTAAGCAAAGGGAACCTAGTGTTAAGACACTCCGTTCCCCACTTTCTGCCGAATTTCGGAGGCATTGCGTGCTGAGTGGCAGAACTCAACGCCGCGCGTTGCCTCGACACCATAGCGAAGAAATGGAAATATAAATTTAAGTAAATATTTGATCTCCTCGAGCGGGGATCGAACCCACAACCTGTCGGTTTACAGTTACACTTTGTGCCACTGCTCCACGACTGGCCTTAATTTCATTTATATAATAATTAATAAATACTCACTTTCCTGGGTGATCATTTCATCGATTGCCTTAGGCAATTGCGGTTCACCGTTGACTTTTATTTTCTTTACTTGTTCTTTTTCGTTTTCATGATCCTTATTCCTTTTTACACCTGCAGAGTTGGGAGCCGAGTTGCTATAACAAGTGGTTTTTCCTTTGCCCTTGCTAGTACTCGGTGTTGGCACCAGGGGTACCGGTGGTTGTGGGGGTACTGCCGGTCGCGGTACACGCGGTCGGGAGGATGCTGGTGGTTCTGGGGGTACTGTCGGCCGAGGTACATTCTGTCGGGAGGGTACTAGGGACTCTGGGGGTACACGTGGCAGAAGCAGTGGAGGTTGATACATTACTGGTGGCTCTATGACTACTGGTAATTGTATGAGTAATGACGACTGCCCTTGTAGCGCGAGCGGTGGGGAAGGCGGCGTGAGAGGAGCCGGCGTGTACAAATGATTTGGATAAGTAAGCGGCATTACGTTTATATCATTCCATATATCAAATAAAGAATCAGATGAGAAAGAATTTGTTAGATTTGAAAAATCGTCGTATTCGTCACTGGCGTGGTTGGGAAATGTATCGTTGTTAGTTGGTGGTGAAAGTTCGGGAATAACGCTGTTCCAATTATCCACGTAGTGACTAAAGTGTCGAGGCGATATACGAGTACTCGTAGTAGGGGGGCTGTGGGGGACCATGGCCATGTTAGAAATAGTAGCGACCGTGTCGATCGGTCTATTCGTAGTGTGCGGGTCTGTCCGTCCGTAAGAAGTCGTCGTTGATGGCAAATTTACTTGAAATGCATCTGTAAATGTGTTTAAATCCGGAGAATTGTATTGAATGGGTGGGGATTCTATTGGCTTAGGAGACTGTGATTTCGTTTTGTTCGTCTTTCTATTTCTACCCACCATTGTGGAACAGCAGGATTTGATAACACTGTAGCTTTTTTCTATTGCTTCGTGAATTTTTTCCTTTTTTGGAGGAATTATAGCCAGATGTGAAGATGTTCCGCCGTTACCGAGTGGTTCTTGGCTAAGCCCATCATCTGTTCTTGGCGACGGTAGGTCTGTCACCAAATGAAGAATGACTTTCTCCAGCTGTTTGGGATCTTCTACGGGTGGAGTCTGCTTTTCATTTTCCGGCTTTAATCAAAACATTTAGAAATTAAATAATGTTAAAAAAATATTAACATCACAAGGAAGAGAGACATAACTTCATTAAGAGGGTTTCAAGAAACTTCGTTTCCCAAATTCTGGAAATTGCGTATTGAGCTACCTTATTAGAACGGAGATTTGTTCCCCCGAGTAGGATTGAACCATTGCGTAAACCAATAGTGTTAGGTATACCTCACTGCACCATGGTGGCTACTAAATATTTTTATATATTATTGAATATCTTCATTTCTTTATTTTTTGATTCAGATGTTTATTTATTTTAAACGATAAAAAACCGAAAAACGGTTTAGAAAAATCTCACTACGAAATCTACTTAAATAAATATAGCTAGAACTAATAAATATTACTTAAATAAATATACACATTCCGGGGATTTGAACCCACGACTAGGCACGAGCATTGAAACGGGTCATATTAAGCTGTACATTAATAACTTAGCCAACGGAAACGCAACGAAATTATAACACCACAAAATAACAGTGAAAACAAATGCAAATATTCTTATTTTATTTTTAAATGTTATTTAAATATTGAAACGCAATATATCGGAAAATCAATTTAACTATTTATATTTTTATAGTATAAGTGTAAATTAAAATACCATATTATTCCAGAGTATATCTGCTTACGTAAAAAAAACAGACATTTAAATATTTTAAAATATTTTTCTTCAATCCTTTAAGTATTTTAAAAGCATTTTTAAAAAATAAATATAAATCTAATCACCAACAGTATTTTTTGAATATTCTAAATTCAATACTTCAATAATAAAATTAAAGAATACCCGACATTTTTGCAGAAACAAAACACTACTTGATGCCTTCCTTAGCACAAAGAAAAATAATTTAAACTCTATATTTATTTATTTAAAGCACAAAATGTTTTGACTTACTTGATACAAAAATATGAACCTTCAGAAGTTGATACAAAGTTTTTGTTTGAAATTTTTTTTAATATTTACTTCTTAATAACAGTAAATTATCACATGTATATACGA
The DNA here is from genome assembly GCA_917862395.2 of Heliconius sara. NCBI lineage: Eukaryota > Metazoa > Arthropoda > Insecta > Lepidoptera > Nymphalidae > Heliconius > Heliconius sara. The sequence goes on along the minus strand of OU860800.1, from coordinate 12,473,602 downwards.
GAACATATAATCTAGACTAGTGATTAAAGAAAAACTTAAAAATGAAGAAACTAACGAAATAGAACTTTTCGATATATTGAACGCTGACTAGCGTGACGCCTATCAGTCCGACGTCACTGGCGGGACTGCCTGTGACCCATTCCTTTTATTAAACTCACACCACCTCTCGGTGAACACTACGTACGATATTATAAAGTTGTAAGCGACGTTGCATTTTCATACGGTTTTTACAATTTTAATATAATAACTTAAGTCGTATTTTATAAAGAATCTATGAAGGTTCCTATTAAGTTGTAGTGAAGCACTAGGGTACGCACTACAGTGAAACTACTTTGGTGGGGCGGGAGGCGGGGCTCCCCGTCCTGCCCACACAGTGCATTACCTACCTCTGAAACTTCGATTTTATCGTCCATTTACTTAACACAGGTTTACCATTTTTTTTCAAGGGATGTAAGTGATAGTTATTTGTAAATTGTCAATATCAAAGAGACGCCTGTGGGAGGATATATTTGATTTATATTATTTTTAGTGTTTCTAGTAACTTAACTTTATGTATATACAAGAAGAAAAACAAAAACATATCATTTTTCTTAAAAATCGTAACGATATATGAGTACCCTCATTTGGGTTGTTTTATTTGGTAAACAAATTTAAGTACAACACATTCAATTATATTATATTAATAATATTATATACAATATTATTCAATCACTGTAAGGGAGGAAAATAGAGAGTGGGAGTGGGAGAGATAAAAGTAACAGCGAAATTAGTCACTTTACTTTAGTTTCTCTAGCTTGCTTCGCCTAACTTGTATGAAGTGAATGTAAAACGTTTTAAATTACACTGTTGTTGAAGAAATTTATTATGAAAAGTTTGAGAAGTTCCTTTTTTTTCGTTGTAAGAATTTGTTGTTTTTATTGATATAGAAAACTTTCTTTACTTTCTAGATTTGGAGACTTATTAAGTGGTGAAACCTAACGCTGCATTATGTCTAACTAACAAAAAAATTGAATAAAATGGTTTCCTCGAAAGTGGATTGAACCTACGATCGCATATTATGGATAGGACAAAATGTAAAAGATTATGTGCGATATAAATATAAATATTAAATTGTTTTTCCTTAAATTCATTTCTAATTTATAGGATTTTATAAAATATTATTTCGAACACAACAATTTTATATTTATATACTTAAGTATGTACGCTTGTATACCTACTCGTAGAATTATCATTTTATTGAAAGCTACTTATGAAACGATTGTTAAGAGGGATAAAAATGTTGTTTTGTAACTTGTTGCTCCAAATGAGAGGAAAATAAAAAATGAAAGAAAACATAAAAATATTCTTTATATTTATTTTTTGCTCTCCACTTTGAGTTTATAAGAAACGTATTAATTTATTGTTATATTATAATAATAAGAAGCTTATTTTCATTAAAAAGGCCTCTTATAAAATAACATATTAGAGATTGGTACTTTAACAAAATATTGTTATCGAAATTCTATTTTTATACACAAAAATATATAATACAAAAAATTCTTCGTATTTGAATATGTCTTATTCCAATTATTTCTATGTGTTATTGCCAATTAAGATTCCCTTTTTATATAGTCTGATGAACGAAAGTGAATGTGGTTTTATATATTTGTGAAGGGGCGTTTTAAGTTGGCCTAACGAGTAGTACCAATAGTACAGTACGAACGACGAGTGTAGGCCGCCTTGGAGTTAGATTTTTTAAATGATTATAATATAACAAAAAGAGGGTGAAGCCGCGCGATCGATAGTTTAAAAAATTTCCCTCGACAATGATCAACTGCTATTCGAATCGTTCGTTTTGTTTTTACAATGCGGGGGTGGAGTGAAGGTAAAAAATAAAAAAAAATCCTGCACTAGACAAAAGGGTTGGAAATTTATAATATCAGTTACGCTTAACAATAATGAGTTAATGTGAAATAATATTTTATTATGTAAAAATATATTTTAATTTTTTTGTATTATCTAAGCAAGGAATAAAAAAATGTTTTAGAAAACGATAGACAGTTCTCAAGAGGTACTTCTTACGGGTACGGGTTCTAAGTGCCGTTACGTAAAATTTTTCACATTTTTTTAAATTTAAACATTGCATGTAATTATTAATTAAAAAAAATTAATAATTGTAGTTATTTTTTAATAAATAAATCATTTTAATTAATAAAAATAAAAAAATGCCAATACACACGAAGTCTTTCTGTTTATTATAAGGTGAAAAGGTCGCTCGTGTAAATGTATTGTTAATTTAAATTATTACTGATTGAATTTATATTTTAATTATATAATACAGAGGTTCCCGATCTCTTATTAATCAAGGACTACTTTTATATCATTCTTGGTAGCAGGGACCACTATGCATGTAATATGATAAAAATGAACTATGATAATTAAACAGAAACTTCGCCCCACCATCCCCTGTCTTAACTTAACTTCACGCTTTATCCCTAGCGGGGTAGTCAGAGAGAACGGAGCGCCAAACGCTACGGTCTCTACATACCTCTTTCGCCTCGTCCACTGTCATCAACCTCTTCATACATGCCCTCCGGGGGATCCTCATGCTTTTTACGTGACCTTCCTCCAGTATCTTTGATACTGTGTTTTCGAAGGTCAACCGAGGTCTCCCCCTACCTCTCTTACCACTCACTTTTCCATCATAAATCTTTTTTGCCATTCTTTCCTCGCTCATTCGTTCGACGTGCCCAAACCAGCTGAGCACGTTCTTCTTCATTCTCACCGTGACATCCTCGCTGCTACCTGCCATTCTGTGTACCTCTTCATTGCGGATTCGATCAGCTAGGCTGACTCCGCATATCCATCTCCTGTCATTAAATTAAAATCGCTCGCGGACCATATTTAGGCTTCTGCGGACCACTGGTGGTCCGTGGACCACTGTTTGGGATCCACTGATATAATACATAGAAAGATATGTACAGATCGACCGGAAGGCTGTCGTAGCGCAGTGTATTCTGTAAGCGAGACAGTTCTGGATTCGATTTCCATCGAAGGAATGATTATATTTAAATTATTTACATTACCCTACCAATCAATGGAAGAACGGAGTGTCTTGACACTCGATTCGCTGCTTTCTACATATGGGAAAGATGCATCAAGCTATACTATATATATACAAGTTAGCCACAATACTCACCTCTGACAATTCTTCTTCTTCCTTTGGTTCCTCGTTATTATTGATCATGAGGGTAAACTTCTTTTTCATCAATTTAATAAGTTGTTTCCCTTCTTGCTCAGCTACTACTGTGTTGGTGCAGACGAAACTGGTCACCGCTTTTGAGTTCTGATCCACGTCTAACCACCCAAGGGTCCTCATGTAGATGAATTGACCATTTTTGGTCATTAAACGATAACATGACTCGCCAACTAGGCGGTGCTGGTCATACACTGTGAATAATATTTCATATTAAATATTTGAAATCATTGTTAAGTAGGTATAGTTTCAATCGTGGGGAGCGTAGTGTCTTAACACTAGGTTCCTTCTGCCTACGCTGCTGTGTGCGGGATACAGCGTGAAGCTGATTTTTTTTATTAAGTAGGTACTTACCACACATACCTAATTAAATTAATGAGGGGGTTGTGTGGGACTAATTTGTATTATGGGTATGTATTTTGCATCACTCTATTAATTTCCAATAAATTATTATTAATTTCCAATAAAATTCCAATACAGAATGAAATTACAATCTATGGTCGAGAAGACTATAATTTTACTTAGTACCTATTCGTAGTTATTTTTGACATTTTTAAAGTGTTATTTGTGGAATAATTATGAAAGAAAAATATTTTGCTTAGAAAATGTATCAAAATCCCGCTATTCGCGGTTCAAATTTGTATACGTTTTCTAAATAAGTATTACTCGAAGATACATGCTTATCTGCGATTTACATATTATTATTTATATAAGTCGCATTTAAGTAAAGCATGATTAAGAAATATTACAACTAAATCATTATAGATATATTAACGTTTGAAAACAGCCATCTCTGTGACTGGCTCACTCACTCATCAAAATCTTAACCCACTTCTAGTTGAATTAGAAACTTGATATTTAAGTTAGTAAAGTTTATGTTGTATATATGGGAAATCACATTTTTGGTAGAACTATTGCTTTTTTTTTTTTTTTATGGAAAAGACACGGCAAACGAGCGTGCGGGTCACCTGATGGTAAGTGACTACCACCGCCCACGGCCCCGTGCAACCCCAGAGGGGCTACAGGTGCGTTGCCGGCCTTTAAGATGGGTTGGGCGCCGGGGCCCGGCATTACCTGATGCGAAACGCAGTGGCATAAAGCCACTACTTCACGCCGGTTTTAAATGCCGGGGGTGGTAATGATCCGGTCGAGTCCATGCGTGTTGCCATTGCTGGCGACGTGACTCTACCACAGGTACTTTAGTCGCCTCTTACGACACCACCAGTACCAGGATGATCCTATTCTAGGCCGGGATCACACGGCGAAAAACACTGCTTGTGGTCAGATTTACCTTAGTGTGTGACAAAATAAAATAAATAAATCAGCTTCACGCTGTATCCCGCACACTGCAGGGTAGGCAGAGGGAAAGTAGTGAAAGACAATCCGTTCCCCACTTTCTGCCGAATTACGGAGGCATTGCGTGGCAGAACTCAACGCCGCGCTATCCTCGACACCAGAGCGAAAAAATGGAAATATAAATTTAAATAAATATTTCATCTCCTCGAGTGGGGATCGAACCCACATCCAGTCGGTTTACAGTCACACTTTGTGCCGCTGCGCCACGACCGGCCTTAGTGTGTGACGATATAGTCAAATTACAAATACCTATTTTGTAACACATAAAGTATAAAAATAAATAGTTTTAATCGTTTTTATGAACGAAAATGAAATATTTTTATAATTAATGAATTAACCGTTATTCAAGCTTTTATTTTAAATGTCACCACGATCTACACAAATGGGTACAGAATGATACATCACATTAATACTTTCCGTTCTCCTAGTAGGTACGTATTATAGCATATAAATATTATAATGTTAAAATATAAAGACGCGCGTCGTCTAGGCGTGGGTAGGTACAGTGGAAATTTTTGAATTATAACAATAAATATATTTTCCAGCAAATAGATCTAACAACCACGACCACCTCGAACAGAAAATTGGAAATCATTAAGAGTATATTTTTCTTATATTCATACATCAGGAAGAGGAGTGACTTAAGAATACGTTTGTACTATATATATTTATATTGTAATTGATAGCGTCTAATTGGTTGACTTACAAAACATTCATCATAATATCTAATATATTAGGGGCTAGATATCCTAAATTTTTATATAGCAATGAGTAATTATATACTATTTATGACTATTAACTAACGCCACCATAGTAAAGTGGACGAATGTTTACAAAAAATATTATGAGTTCGAATTCCGAGCAAATTAGCACATACGTTTGTATTGGTATAAAATCTTGTTGAAGTAAAATAATAATAATAAATCCACTATGTCTTTATTGTTATATAAAAGAAGAAAACATACATCTTTATGGAAAACAACAAGTGTTATCAACAACGTTAAGTCGGAACTAGAAAATATAAATATAAAAAGAGCATAACGATAGTGCTCCAGTGTATATTATAAATTATATACAGCGTGTAGGCCGCCGGGGCTCCGTCTGCATGCAAGTCCAATATTATAAATGTACGGCTTAATATAATCCCATTGACAAGCAAATGGAAAAATTCTATTCTGGTAAATACGTTTGTTTGAAAAGCATATTCACTTGAGCCGCGGCCTAGCTCAATATTATATATTAATTTATATAATATTAATTTGGGTTATATGCCTACTTAAATATTATATACGCAGATTGTTCCTAAATTAAATACTATCAGTTTCACGCCGTATCCCGCATACGGAGGAGTAGGCAGAGAGAATGGAGGAGGCAAAGTGGCGGAACTCAACGCCAGGTTTTACCTTGGTGTCAGGGCGAAGAAATAAAAATATTAAGAAATAATAATTCATTCCCTCGAGTGGGGATCGAACCCATTACTGTCGCGTTACAGTAACCTTTTTATGCCCCTGCGCCATTACATGACAAATTATATATATGATGCTATAAAATTTAAAGTGGGGGGCTAAAATTGCTAAGAAACTTATAGTTTCTATATGTATCTATTTATGTAAATAAAGCAGCGTTGAAACATTTAATTCGGTGTGTAGGGTCCTCTAGGGAAGTACAAGGGAACTTTGATACAAGATTTACCGAAATTATTGTGGGAGTGGAAAAACCACGGGACTATCCATATTACGGATTAAAGTCCATGCACCAAAGCTGTTAGCTTTTACACGTTTTGGTTTTTAAGCTTGACAAATTAATCACTTAGCTTTCATAGGTACAGTCTTTTTTTTGTAGTAAATATATATATATATATATATATATATATATATATATATATATATATATATATATATATATATATATATATATATATATCTAAAGCTTAAATAAAAACAATTTCATCACGGTTCTATAATAATCGTGCTCATATTGGAAAATTTCTAAGTTTGATATTCGACCCATTGATCAAATTGGCGTGAGACGCTGTTGACGCGTCAAATCTTTACAAAGGATTATGCACGAGGCAATGATAAACTTATTCGAGTGGTTCGTTGGAAACGAGTGAAAGCTTGTTAGGTGCAAGTGCTAATAGAATTGGTACTAAAATAGCCTTTGCACGTAATCTAGTAATATTTCTAAGCTTTTTATAGATCAAGTTCATACCAGAAAAGGTATTAAGAAGTTGGTGTTATTATTTCACACTGCATCATTCTTTTTTTGAGGCCAGTCGAGGCGCAGGGGCACAGAGTGCGACTGGTTGTGGGTTCGATCCCCGCTCGAGGAGATGAAATATTTACTTATATTTATATTTCCATTTTCTTCGCTCTGGTGTCGAGGCTAAGCGCGGCGTTGAGTTCTGCCACTCAACACGCAATGCCTCCAGAATTCGGCAGAAAGTGGGGAACGGAGTGTCTTAATACTAGGTTCCCTCTGCCTACCCTGCTGTGTGCGGGATACAGCGTGAAACTGATTTATTTATTTATTTTTTATCATCCTTTTTTTCTCCCAGGTTGTATTCGAACCGAAAACTATCGCGTTAACAGTAAGACGCGGTAGCTGCGCCACGATGACCTCGTGATGGTGATCAATGTGTAATATCGCTCAACCAATTGCAACATAAGGGAAGTGAAAAAGTAAATTTTATATTAATCGTATCAACTTATTTTAAATCCAAATACTTTTATTTAACGAAATAAATGTAATTAATACCCCCGGGCTGAAATCGAACCAAAAACTATCGAATTTACAATCAGACGCTGTCTCAATTGCAATATAATGGAAATAATAAAATTTATTTTAATCGTACCTATCATCTCAATTAATTATTTTAAACACGCTGTTTGTTTAACATTTGAACTTGCATTTGATAAGGCATTGTAAATATTTTAAATCGTTTTTTTATACGTGTACATGGGAGAAGAAAGCTACTTATTAATCTATACATTTAATAATATAATAAAAATAATTTGTCTGTAGTTAGTATTTTTAACTGATATTGATATAGTGGCGGCCCTTTAAAATAATAATAGAAAGCATTTTATTTTATTTTTGTCTGTCTGTATGTATAATCACTCTTTTCTCCGAAAGTACTGAACCGATTAACTTAAAACTTTCACCAATTGCTTTGTTTTAACTCAGCAAGATATTTAAATTAAGTTTATTTTATGAAAATAGGTTCATTAAAAATACTTTTTTTAGTTGAAAGCTGGTGGTTCCGGTGTGAGCCCATTTTAATATGATCTATTTCATTTCTGACAACGTTATCTATGAGAAAATCACATAAGTTTTAAATTAGTATTAAGTATGTGCGCGACAAATGGACGAACATCCTACAACCCTGAAATTGGTACGGAATTCTCGATAGCCGAGTCATACTCGCACCGCTTTTTTTACAATTTAATTATCTTGGCATTGTTAATATACTTATAATATAATTTACTGCATTTAAATATAAAAACTATTTACTGCATCCCCATTGCATGCCATGCAGTAAAAAAAAAAGAATCAGACAACATTTTCTTGACATTATAACGCAAAAAAAACATTATTAACTCAAATGACACATCAGACGAGAGTTGAAATTATAAGTATGATATGTCCTGCGTATAATACAAGAATCGATATTTTTTTGTGTTAGTATTTTTTAATGACTTCTATTAATAAACTTAATTTTTTGTTTTTTTTCTGACTGTACTTTTGCAATCACTTACACAAATGTAAAACTCAGCTTAAGCCTCGCGAACTGTTCGTTATTAAGTTTCATTTACAATCAAACAAATGAAAAAGGTTATTTACATCGTAGTATTTTTATTCAAGTTATTGAAAAATAATTGAAATATTTTAGCGACTTTTTAAAAAAAAATAATTAAAAAACTAATTTTTTTTATAAAATTCTAATTAAAATATTATAATAATTAAATGCCCATACATTCTTTTGCCCGTACAACAAAGAGTAGTTTGACGAAGTCCAGTGTTAAGACGCTCGTTAACCTGTTCTGAAATTGCGAATTGCGGCGGAACTCAACGCTGCGTTTTGTCTTGTTACTAGAGCGAATAATTATATTTACTTATATAATTGTTATTTCTGCTCACTCTGCTTAATAATCTTGAGTCAATATTTAAGACTTTTGTATATTAAGTTTTCTGTCTGAATTCGAAACATTGCACGTTGAATGGCAAAATTTGACGCTGCATTTTAAAATTTTCCGACTTCATCAATAATTAAAATCAAAATCACGATTAAATTATTCATAGTTAAATTAAATTATTACATATTAGAGTAAAGAAAATGACAAATAACGTGGGAAACGGAGTATCTCTCTGTTTACTCTGCTATATGTGGGATACAGCGTGAAGCTGAAAATAATACAATGTAAAAGGAAAACCTAGTAAGCTATCAACTGAAAAGGAAAAAATGTATTGATGTTCATAAAAGGTTGAAGGTGGAGAGATTTCACTTCTGTTGTTTTTATTACTACCTACTGATATTTTTGTGCCATATTGATTTTTTTTTGCCAAAAGCGCATTCATTTGCTAGTCCAACAAAGAGGACGGACAGACGCGTTTTATTTTATTTTTTATATTTTCTATAATTCGAAGGAATTCTTTCAACATTTTTTGTAATGGAATTTATTTTACAATACACAATGAAAATAAGCGCTAATATAATTGAATAATTTGAATATAATATTGTCTTGTTTAATTTATAAAATCCATGATATTGAGAACATTTATTAAGGTAAGCAAAATAAATATTTGTTATTTTTCCCGCCCACAGCAGGGTAGGCAGAGGGAACCTAGTGTTAAGACACTCCGTTCCCCACTTTCTGCGAATTCTGGAGGCATTGCGTGTTGTGTGGCAGAACTTAACGCCGCGCTTAGCCTCGACACCAGAGCGAAGAAATGGAAATATAAATTTAAGTAAATATATCATCTTCTCGAGTGGGGATCGAATCCACAACCAGTCGGTTTTACAGTCACACTTCGTTCCGCTGCGCCACAACTGTCCTCAATTTTTTTGTAAAAAACCATAGATTATTTATATTTTATTTTCTTCCTTATATTTTACAAGTAAATATATGGTTAAAATATATAGAAGAGCCATGTTGATAATTTGAGTCCTTACGGCATTATGGCATTCAATTATGTTATCGAAACACCTTGCGTGCACCGAATCTTGTAGACTGTAAATTTAGTTCTCGGAAATGTATCGCCGAAATTTATAGTGTATTTGGTTTAATGAAATATATATTATTATATTGAAGACAGATTGTATGGTTGAGCGCCTTGATGTCGTATAATGACGAATTTGAAGCAATTACCAAGCATCGCTTAACGCCTGACAACTTACGTTAGACTCCACCAACCGAGTGTAATTGGCTTAATGATTACGTTAAACCAATTACACTATTATTTAGAAATCATGAATGTGGGTAACTAAGAGACGTGGTTTTAAGAACTAACGTATTATCTGTATATCTACTCCAGGGTATGAATAAAATAAATAAATAAATCAGCTTCACGCTGTATTTCGCACACAGCAGGGTAGGCAGTGGGAATCTAGTGTTAAGACACTCCGTTCTCCACTTTCTGTCGAATTCTGGAGATATTACGTGTTGAGTGGCAGAACTCAACGCCGCGCTTAGCCTCGACACCAGAGCGAAGAAATGGAAATATAAATTTAAGTAAATATTTCATCTCATTGAGTGGGGATCCCGAGAACCCACAACCAGTCGGTTTTACAGTCACACTTCGTGCCGCTGCGCCACAACTGGACTCCATGGTATTTTTATGATATATAAGATATAAATTTAATTTTATATTAGGTCAGCAAAAACTATACAAAAATAAAGCGTAAAGTTTTAAAGTTTATATTAATAATTTGTTTCATCATTACTAAGTTGCGGCTGAGCTTTCAATAACTTTTGCTGCATATGTTTTGCCCATATTTGCATTTAAATATTTTAAACGAGAAAGCAATTTTATGTGTACGTTAATTTCTTTATATTATTGTTATTTGAGGATTGAACTGTGGGGGACCAATAATGTTTTTTTTATAAAGATTTACGATTTTATGTAAATGTAAGAGCGTCTGACGGAACATGGAAAATTTTCACTATTTTGAAACATTTTTAAAGTGTTATTCCACACTTAGGAAAGAAAAATACTTATTTAGAAAACTTATAAAAATTTTACGTTCTCAAAACGTATGGCTCAGTGGTCAGAGCGCCTGGTCAGTTTTCAGGAGGCGCGGGTTCGAGTCCCGTTACGTTCAAATTTTTAAACGTTTTCTAAATAAGTAAATTTTCACTAATTAAAAATATGTTGATTACTCGATTATACTAACCTAATAGGAGGTAAGATAAAAATGGTATGGTAATAATAAAATTAACACCATAAAAGTAACATAAACTAAACTCGAAATAATATGCACAACGGGCAGTCAGAACCTAGTGTTGAGACTATCCGTTCTCCACAGTAAAAATATTTAATATAAACAAATAAATATTAAATTACCGTCGTGGTGCAGCGCCATGGCGTCTGACTGCAATCGCGCCGGTTGAAAATTCGATTGCCACTCGAAAGAATAAATTATTTTCATTTTCTAGCTCTGCTACCAAATCAAATCGACAAACCGCGACATCGAGTACCGCAACTGAACACGCAATATCCCAAAAAATTGGTCAATGCGCGGAAAATGTAATCTTATAACACTAGGTTCCCTCTGCGTAACCTATCTATCTAAATACTTACTTTCTCTCAATGCTATGATCACCCATCGTACATCGTCGCGGTGCATAAAGTTCATAGCGTTAACACCACTGACTTCGTGGGTCATGTACCCGGTGACGAGAGCTATGCGCTGTTCACATTGTATGATTTCACCGTCTATTGAGTGTCGAGTCCGGTATTCCATTCTGAATGACTCTAGGACACACTCTGTGACGAATGTCTCAGCTGTAGGACGCACCATGCCGACAAATACCTGGAATTTGTAAAGAAAATTAATTTTATTTTATTTAATAATCCGTTAATCACGCTGTACTTACTGCAGGGTAGGCAGAGGAAACCTAGTGTTAAGATGATCCGTTCCCCACTTTCCGCCGAATTTTTCGAGGCGTTGCGTGTTGAATGGTGGCAATCAACGACGTTCTTTTGCCTTGGTGCCAGAGCGAAGAAATGAAAATATAAAAAAAGCGCATTTCCCCGAATGGGAATCGAACCCACAACCGCACCACTACAGTCTCACATCTGCACCCCTGCTCCACGACGGCCTCAATTCAATAATACTTAAGAAATATTATTACGCCTTTTTTACAGCCGATACTGAGTACCAGCATCGAGCGGGGATCGAACCCACAACCAGTCGGCTTACAGTCACACTTTGTGCCACTGCGCCACGACTGGCATCTACAAGTAAACATTAATTTTTTCCTTTAAATTGTCCCAAGGAGCCTGAGGCGCCCTAACTCACCATCGATCTTGCATACAATCAGAAGGTTTCCAACAACGACACGTTCACGGCTTCAAACAACTTTCTCATTTTAATTAAAACATAAGCAAGGGACTGTCCGAGAGTGCACAATGGTATTAGTTAACATATAAAACATACATTTTTCCACCCCCTGTTAAAAGAGCCACCCTCCACGAGCATACGTTTTTGATCTTTATAAGACCTTGATTAAGTTTTATTTTCACCTACCAATTATTTTGATTAAATTGAATCTCGCATGGAATAGTGATGAAATAACAAATTGCATTACTTGCCTGCAAGCTTTTGTTGTGTAACGAAACTTTTAGGCCCACATTTATAAAACGTTCTGAGATCGTTTATAAGTTGCCATTTTTATTCACATATACATATGTAATTTATGAATGACAATGGCGTCTCAAGATCAATCTCAGACCTGAGAGCGGCTTATAAACAGGGACCTCAGATTCTTTTTATTTGCTCTTAGTTTATGAGAGTAATATTTTTTCAATTTTAAAAAATATTGGAGTGTATTGCATGTGTTTAGTTGTAACCTTAATTATTATTGAGTGGGGAAATATATTTATTCATCATTCAATCAATTTTAAATTCTACTTATGAAGTAATTGGTGTTTGTGTTTTAAAAAGAAATATAATAAAAATTAAGAAGGTTTTCAATTCTACGATATTACGACGAATGTTATTTTTAAAGTTAAACTTTTTTATGAACTTTTCAACTTAGAAACTCATGTAACAATTTAAAAAACTAATTTTAACAAAAATATATTTAAATAAAAAAAAATCATTCTATTTAACGTTTAATAAAATCCTTGCCCTTTTTTTACAGAATGTTAAAATAAAATAATATGGCTATAAATTTTGTTTAGCTACCTACAACTTCGATGTTGCACCCCACATTTATAACACGAGTGTACTATATTGTAACATAATTCGTAGTATGGTGATGCATTTTTGATTTAATTGATAATACTAATTGGTCACTTATAAAAGAGGGTCGTAACCATTTCTATACATATGTAAATCAGATTTTCGTTCAACTTGAGTAAATAATATTTTATAGGTAAGACTATATACTAGTTTTTACTATTAATTTTTGTAGCTTCATATTGTATTCCGCACATAGCAGATTAGGCTGAGGGAACCTGGGTACCTAGTGTTAAGGCACTCCGTTCCCATTAAAACACTTCCGATCTCCACTTTCCGTCGAATTATTAAGACATTGCTTGTTGAGCGTATTTATTCAGTGTATGTTGTTAGAAGAAAACTTTATAAAGAATCGTCTTCAATTATATGTAATTGAAAATATTTTTATTTATTTTGCATATATTCTGATATTTTCTTACTAATCTAAAAATAACTTAAATTTTCAATATATTTAATAAATATTTAAATAGCTTAAGCGCTAGTAACAGTGAAGTAAAAACGTTGTACCAGTTTTAATGAAAATTATGCATAAAATATGGAACAGTTATAGTTCATAATATAGAAAAGCATAGCATAGAATTCTTATTTATATTTATTAAATAATTGATGAAATAAACGTTGGTGTAATTGCTTTTATAGTCTATATTCATATATCGAGTACCAAAATATAGTAACCTACCCGTGGCAGCATCAATAATCAAGGTCAATACCAAAAAGTGCTCACCTAGGGTGAGACATTTAATACGGGAGGGGTTCGTCACCCTCTTGTCGATGATGGTCGGATGTCAAACGTTTATTTGTATAGTAATAAACATGTTGTTGTTTTGTTTGTCGGTTTTTTCTAATAAAAAAAAAACTTTTGATAAAATAAATAAATCAGCTTCACGCTGTATCCCGCTTACAGCAGGATACTAGAGCGAACCTCTACCTACAAGAGGGAATCTAGTGTTAAGTCACTCCGTTCCCACTTTGGCCAAATTTTGGAAGCATTGCGTGTTGAGTGGCGGAACTCAACGCCGCGCTTTGCGGTGACACCATAATAAATATTAAATTTCCTCGATTGGGCATCGAACCCACAAAACTTAGTGCCCGTGCGCCATGACTGGCCTCGAAGCTCTTTTTATGATGTTTATAAATTTTATTTCGTAATAATCAGTAACCTGAAACTTTTTGCATCTGTCGAACTTTCCTTATAATAATAGTCCTCATTTTCTTATTATAAATAGTCTAATGTACGAGTATGTCAATGGCTTGCAAAAAATCACTTGTGTTGTACAAGAGATGTATCTTAGTTCGTATTTGCGTGACTTTATGTGCAATAAAGTTTAATTATTATTATTTAACTGCCTTCAGCTTCACGCTGTATCCCGCATGCAGCAGGGTAGGCAGAGGGAACCTAGTGTTAAGACACACCGTTCCCCACTTTCTGCCGAATTCTGGAGGCATTGCGTGCTGAGTGGCAGAACTCACCGCCACGCATTACGTCGACACCAGAGCGAAGAAATGGAAATATAAATTTAAGTAAATATTTCATCTCCTCGAGTGGGGATCGAACCCACAACCAGTCGGTTTCACAATCACACTTTGTGCCACTGCGTCACGTCTGGCCTCCATTATATAAAAAGTCTGTTATTTATTACTATTTTTTAATAAGTATAAAATATCTTTTATCGCATGTTTTCAGTACACATACATATACTAAATTGCATTCTGTCCAGTAAGAATCGAAATAAGATTAACTATAATAGTAATATGTAAATGGTGGGTTTGCTGCATTTATAGCGTTTTATTTACTACGTGATTTTGTGGGTCTTTTTATACCTACTATATATTTTTAGACCATCAAGTGTCAAAAGTCAAAGTATACGTCACTCAATATTTAACATCTCACAATTATATTAAAAACTAATTTTTTAACTTCTTAACAATAAATTCTCCCTTTTATCCCCGCTATATGTGGTAGGGAAAATAAAATATATATTTACATATTTTTTTACTTAGCACTTACTATGTCATTTCCACTGGAACTATTATGTTCTCCTCTTGATCTCGCACGGCGTCCCGTGTGGACCACTTGTTTCCCCCGTGACCCCGCGTGGTCCGCCTTCCTGAGGGAACCTTCCACGTGACACGATATGTACTGCGGTGGCTCCGATCTTTGCTGATTTAGTTTCCTAAATCTGGAAAAGATGGCTGGTTAGAATATTAACTTATTTTTAGGTAAGGTTAATATATTCTTTTAATTATTTTATCAATTTCGGCTTTATGAATTTTAAAACAATCATTATATGTATGAAGAAGATTTTTTATTACAGGAAAAAAACAGTTTGACGCTGTATTCCGCACACAGCAGGGTAGGCAGAGGGAACCCTAGGTTCCCTAGGGAACGGAGTGTCTTAACACTAGTGTAACGACACTCCGTTCCCCACTTTGCGGCGAATTCCGGAGGTATTGTGTGGCGCAATTCAACGCCGCGCTTTACCTCGACACCAGAGCGAAGAAATGAAAATGTATATTTAAATAAACATTTAATTTCCTCGAATTGGAATCGAACCCACAACCAGTCACGCTTACATTCACACTTTGTGCCCTTGCGCCACGACTAGTCTCTTTTTTGTATCCAGCGTACATTATTAAATTAAATTTAATTGTAATTGTGTATTTAATAAAAAAATTAATGACTTTTACGTGAGAAGTTTTTATCTAAACGCCACAAGAGATAAGCAATCCCTGTATTATAAATAACAAGTGAAAATACAATTTCTATTTATAGCTGCAGATGAAATTGACGGGGTAACATAGGTTGAGCTGCCGTAGCGCAAGGACGCAGGATGTTTGACTTTGAACGTCACTGTTGTGGCTAACTAATTATTGTTTGTTATATGAATAAAAAAATAATATTATTTTCAGAGTATTTATTATTTTCATTTCCTTACTGTAGTAGTAACACAATCGCGCGGCGCTTACATCCGTCACTTAACACGCAATATCTGGAAAATTGAGCGAATATAGCTTTTTCTTTTTTCTATATATATTATAATATTTGAAAATATTAAATAAATTATTCCCTCGATTGGGAATCGAACACGGTCGTCGAATCGTCTACAGTCGGACACTGTGCCGTTGCGCCTTCTCTGTAGTTAATATATTATTTTATAAAACATTTTCTAAGATTTGTTTATCTTCCTTGTCCTAAGCTCGAATTACCTGATAACAAAGCTTCGTTTTTCATTCGCAAGAGCGTCAGCAATTTTTTCCACTGCGTCGTTTTCCTTTGGTATTGAAAGTTCTCCTCTTTGCGTTAGCGTACAGGATCTGGGGTATAGCTGATCTCTTAGTAGCTGGTGATCGTCTTTATGGATGATGTTGAAAACATTTTGTCCGAGCAGCTCGAGCTGTGTAATAGAATATCTAAAATATAATTAAACTGCATTCCAAATGGTGATGAATTAAATTATTTAGTTGGTACGCATTTAATATGCTTTTCCTACTTTTTCAAAAATAACATTGTGTAAAATATATTTTTTTTTTGGCAAGAAAAAAACATCTGTTCAGGGGTAGTTTATAATGGCTTGCGGTGATATAAATGCTATAGAAACTTAACAAATAAAAAAATGGAAATGCAATATTACAATAAAACTTTAGGTACGACAAGTAACAAAGAAACATTCTTTCATTACGGGTTACCCTACGCTTCACTACTGCTTGCGATGATAAGATGATGATTGATATAATTTATAACATCCCTTTCATAAATAATATATCATTTAAAATTTTATTTGATTATACTATTAAAAATATTTTTTATTAAACAATTTCATCATATTAGATTTTTGCGTAGCTTTAACCGTTACCGCAGTAAAGGTGGAACATAAGCTGTCAACAAGAAGTTATGTTCTTTCAATTTTTTAAAACATTGTTTTCATCTCTTGATCGTAACGTTATGTTAACAGTACAATTAACGCACGTTTTTCTCGAATCTTTTATTTCAATCGACTTAGCTAATATACAAATATTTTCGTCAAAAATAAAAAATAAGTTTCATATCGAATTTCAAAGCTAAAATATGAAAATTTCAAATATAATTGACTAGTAACATAATTATTTCACGGTTTCAGGAAGCAACTGAAGTGAATAAGCGCGTAGACGACCTTTACGTACTACGAAGGGCACGTTAACTAGTCGGTTCCGGTCGTTAATGTAATATCGATGATAATAATGGCGTATGGTTAGAGCCTTACATTGCTTTGAAAATTATTTTAGTTACTGTTTATAGTGAGTAATAAATGAGTGAATAGACTAAAACTCAGGTGGGTCATAAATATAATGAACGTAAATTGGTGTGTACTAACGACTTTCTTTCGGTGAAGAGCGGGATTCTAGTTTTTATTTTGCCACTTCCTTTTTTTTTCAGTTGATTTCGTTTAATAATCCTTGCAATAATACCTGATTCGATTGGGACATTTAATTTTTGGGCTAAAAATAAGGACGTCCCGCCAAAATAGGGACATCTGGCAACGCTGCTACATTTAAATAGACTCACTGACTCAGTAATAATTTGCACTCACTGTACTTTTTATTTAATTGATTATATATTATTTACCGTATTTTTTTGAATTACCATTGAAATAAGATGAAAACTAAATATAAGATAAACTAAAAAAAATGTTAACGTGGAACATTCACATTTGAACCGTATCATATAATAATTTTCGTCATATGATGTAATAATTTTCTTTTTCCCGCCAAAACGCCCGACAACAGATTAAAAATATAATCAACGTTGGTCTAATAATATGTCTCGTTGTGCGTTCCATCAATGACTTTTAGAGGCTGTGTAATAAAGATCCATTGCCTGTTCTAATTTAAATTATAAAAATTTAAATAAGAAGTCGTCGTGATGCATTATTCATGCATTATTGTGACTGTAAGCGAAAATTGTGGGTTCGATTCTCATTCGGGGGAATGAAATATGGAATATTTTCAGTTCCTCGCTCTGGTAACGAAACAAAACACGGGATTGAGTTCCGCCGTTCAATACGCAATGTCTCGAGAATTCGACGGAAAGTGGGAGAAGGACGCATAATAGAAACGTATTGCCTTAACACCAGGTTTCCAGGTCCCCTTAGACTACAAAAAATTTATACAATATATTACAATAGTTTATATTTTATTATTATTGATAATGCTACTTTAAAACTAAAAACCGACTAAAAACAAGTTTACAAACATACTTACAGATTCCTTTACCCTAACAGCCACTACAACATTTATGTGTAAGATAATTAACTCTTTCTTTGTATGTTTATCAACCCTTATCACTGAAACTCTATTACAAAACTATGACAGAATAGTGAAAGATTCAATAGACACAAGATAGAGTAACGCGATCGTCTTCACGTTAGCCGTTACGACGAACTTTGACATTTATTAAAACATTGTCCATAGTTTTATAGTATTATGTTGTTCCTGTTTGTGGGTTCGATTACCATTCGAGGGAATGAATTATCATTTCTTAATATTTTCTATTTTCGCTATGGCACCAACGCAAAAATCCGGCATTAATTTCCGCTACTACACGCAATGTATCAAAATATCCGGCGGAAAGTGAGGAATGGAGTGTTTAACAATAGGTTCTCTCTGCCTTCCCTGTTGTTTGCGGGATACAGCGTGAAGCTGTTTTTTTTGTTTCTGTTACAATTTACGTACAATATATAAAACTTTATTTATTATTTTATATATTTATGTGAATTTGTTAGTAAAATACGGTCATCGTGAAAGTAAAATAAAGCTTAATAACAATTCTTATATAGATAGTAACTGCACTAACTTTGTGGCGGTCTATCCATCCCGGGGATTTTTTAAAAATAATAATTTTTCTAAAGGCTATTTAATTTATGAATATTATATACGCAATTCTACATTTTCCAGTTAAACTAATATGGACTTAATTTCTTACATAATCCAATCCAAAGTATAAATTATATAAATTATGTTTAAGCAGAAAAATGCAAAACAACTTTTAATAATAAAATAAGGTGCTGTTCCGGTTCAAAACGTTTTTATTAATAGACGCAACAAAATACTAAAGATGTCTCCAAGGAAGAGCAGTTCAAGTATTAGCGAAGATTATTAAATTACACCTGTAGCTCCTTATTTCTTGTTTAACAAGCGGAAGCTGAAGCCAATTATTTGCAGATGAAAGGAATAATATAACTAGTTTTATGTTTTGATGTTGTGATTAATAAGCGATACGTCTTTTTCATTTTGTCAAATTATCCGCTTATTTGTCATTTATAAAATTTATTTCTCCATTAAGAATTTCTAATTATAAACTACTCTGGCATTTATACGTATCGTAAAATAATAGTGTGGTGAAAAGAAAATTATTTTAATTATCGTTTCCCATAATCGTTTTTTTTTCTTCACGCCGTACATTACAGGCAGAAGCAATCTGGTATTCAGATAAATTATACTTTCCGGCAAATTCTTAAGACATTACATGTTGAGTGCGCGCTTGGTCTTGTTCACTGGAACAGGAATCAAACCCACAACAGTCACACGCTAGATCCCCTTCCCACGGCAGTCCCAAAAATTGAAAAAAAAACAGGCCAAAACATATTTTCAACATAAATGCATTCTATACTCAAAACATTATGGATGTCCTGAAAAATGCAATATAGCGATAACAACTTACTTCGGTATATCCTAAGTATTCCTGAACGTTGGGTGAGATGACGACAACAATTCCTTTATATGTCGTTGTGATTAGAAAGCCTTTAAGATTCTTTAGTAACGTCTCCGTGAATTTTAAACTGAATTCTGGTCCCCGATCAATGCTGCTGCCGAATACTAAAACAAATAAAAAATATTTCAAATAAGCTTTTAAGCAATATATGTATGTATATGAATAAATTTAAATTGTTAAAAATAATCCTAAAATAAATCGTACATAATTTTATATTTTAATCCCTTTACAAGGGATACTGTAGTTAAAGTGAACATATATGTGTGTGTGTGTTCAATACAGATCATTGCGTCGTGGCGCAACGGTATACCGCTCCGCCACTCTACAATTTTCTTTTTCTAAAAAGTAGGTTACGGACGTCGGTAACGGAGTGTGTGTTAACACACTATCTTCCTTTTGCCTACATTTCTTGAATTCGGAAAAAAAGGAATCAGGCATAACTCAACAATGTTGTAATAGTAAAGTATTGTTTACAAAATGTTAAATAATGTCACCTGACAACAAATTTACATTATAAATAATATGTATATTTTTTAATATCCACTCAGAAGAAGACGTTTTGTGATCACAGATTTCATGAATATTGGATTTCAATGCACAAACATAAACTGGGCATAGAGTTTATAATTTCATAGTCAAACTTTTTTAAACTTTCTTTCATTGATAGGACGAGCAATAGTCGTGTAATACTATATTTCAGCTATACACTTTATACTTGTTCAACTATTTCCGTATTCCGAGAATTTTCCTTATTTTCCGAGAACGTTTAAATTTCATATTGCAAATTTTTTTTTTAGGGTTCCGTATGTTTTAAGAAAAAATAGCAACCCTTATAATATCACTTTGTTGTCCGTCAGTCTGTCTATCTATCTATCAAGATAGATAGATAGACAGACTGACGGACAACATTCCATTTTAGTGTAGAGTTTATTTATTTCTCAAAAGAAATTACATTTCACTTAAAGAGAAATACAGAGTGACTTATCTTAAATACATACATATTAATACATATTAATAAATGTGAGCGTTTGAATCAGCAAATATAGTAAAAACAAAAAAGAAAACAATATCAAATATTCAATTAACAGTATATACACGTGTGAGATAAAGAGTGGGTATATTGAAATAATTTAGTAATATTAGCTTTGATAAATTGAAGTAGACCCACCCACATTTGAAAAAGTTACAATACAGAGTCGGATTCTATCTTATTTTTTTATAAGATATCCTTTAATTTAGTTCTAAAATTATAAATAGTTTTAGATATTTTTATATCTTAAGGTAATTTATTGTAAATTTGTGCTCCTTCATATTTATGAAGGAGCACAAATTTTTTGTTTTTTTTTAAAACAAGTTTTTTGCCATAATTGGTTCTTGTTTTTGGTAAGTATAAATTATTTGCACTTCTAAGTGGTCTATTTCCTTTTTGTTTATTTGTCAGAAAAGATAACTCGGATTGTAAGTTGTTTTGTAAAATTTAACGAATAATGAATATTTAGAATTTGTTTCATTTTATATTTTATTTATAGATGTTAATGGCTTAAAATGAAAAAGTAGTTATTATGAATAGTAAAAGTATTTTATTTTGAACAATTTGCAAAGATTTTAAGTTAGTTTTAGATGCGGCTCCCCATATTTCTACTAGATAAGTTAGATTTGACTGAACTAGTGAGTATATAGTATAGCACACACTACGAGGCAGACAACGAAAGATACCACGCAACTAGCCGAGTAGAGACGATAATTTAGATTTGATATTTTCTACATGCACTGTCCATGTCAAGTCACTAAGTCTAAGGTTAAACCCAAATATTTTCCTGTACTAGTTTTCTTGATCCCTGTTTTATTTATAGAAAGTGGCGTAAAATTTTGTATTTTTTAGCCTTAAATATCATATAGTGTGTTTTTTGTATATTTATTGTTAAAAGATGACTTTGAAACCATCTGTTTAACGTATTAAGATCTTGTTGGGTGTGTTTCCAAATATCTTGTATGGAGTGCCCGAAGTAAAATATATTCGTGTCACCTGCATAGAGTGTGAGTTCGCCATAACACAAGTGATTAATTAAAAAAACCTAAAATATACAATAAAAATGCACCTGCACATAAAAACAAATTACTTGACAAGATCATTTATAATTCAAAAATGAACTATCGTCGTATAACGATCGCTGTGACACATTAGTGTCTAAATGTCATAGAAAATTGTATAATTGTATAATTTGCTTACGGACCCTACCTCAACGTTTGTGATTACGTTGTACTAAGTACATTTTAAATAAAACAAATGTAATTGAGATTTTACTTTAAATAAAGGAGAAATTCTTGGGGCCAGTTGTGCCGCAGGGAAGGGCACTCGAGGAAATTTATAAATCCATGTCTTTACTCTGGTGTCGAGTCAAAGTGCGGCGTTGAGTTCCGCCACTCAGCACGCAATTCCTTCAGAGTTTGGCGGAAAATGTGGAACGAAGTGCCTTAACACTAGGTTCCCTCTGCCTACCCTGCTGTGTGGGGGATATAGCTGATTTAATTTAATTTTGATTTTAATTCTGTTCACTTCTCTCTTTGTATTCTTGTGTTGTATAATAATAACTATAATAAACTATTTCCTTTCCACAAAAACATTTGTCAGATGTCAGTCGTGGCGCATGGGACAAGGCAGAGCAACTGTAAAGGTGACAAGTTGTGGGTTCGATTCTTACTCGAAGAACTATTTAATATGTTTATTTCCTCTCTCGAGTAACGGGTCTCAGTTTCCCTTTCGATTTGTAATATTTTTTATACTTGACTCTGTCAAGTATAAAAAATATTACAAAAAAATATGTTAATAGTGACATTTAAATCTTCACGCTTTATAATAATAGCATATAGAAGGCTAAACAGAGAAGACCTAGTGTCGAAATTTTCCGTTCTTCGCTTTACCCCTAGATTTGTGACATTGTATGTTGAGATACTTTCATCTTGCCATCTTTGAGTTTCGTCACAAAACGTATCAAAATGTTTCGAAAGTCTGGCGGTAACTTGGGAACGTAGTGTATTTACACTAGGTACCTTCTATCTATACCGCAATATGTGGGGCACAATCAATACATTTATTTCTACTACCTACTTAATAACCGTTAGACGGCAGTTTAAAAAAAAAAAGAAAAAGCCATATGATTGCATTTTAAATTATCTATATAAGTAAAACCAAATCAAGCCGTATCCCGCACGCAGCAGGAGGGAAACAAAGTGGCAGAGGGAACCCATGTGTTAAAACACATTATTCTCCACTTTATTACACACCGTTCCCCACGCCAAATTATGGAGGCACGCCGCATTTTGCCTTGACACCAGAGCGAGAATATAAATTCAAATAAATATTTCATTTAATCGAGTGGGGATTGAACCCACAACCAGTTTACAGTGACACTTGTGCCCTTGCGCCACGACTGGCCTCAAGATATATATATATATATATATATATATATATATATAGATATATATATATACATACATATATATATATATATATATATATATATATATATATATATATATATATACACCAGAGCGAGAATATAAATTCAAATAAATATTTCATTTAATCGAGTGGGGATTGAACCCACAACCAGTTTACAGTGACACTTGTGCCCTTGCGCCACGACTGGCCTCAAGATATATATATATATATATATATATATATATATATATATATATATATATATATATATATATATATATATATATGTATATATATTTACATCATATAATAATAGTAAGCTATTCAAAGTAAATATAGTTTACAATAACATAAATGTACCTAGGTAGAACAGTCGGCGTCGACGCGGCGCCATGTGCATCATGTAAAGCTGACACCAAAGCCAAGGTATAGGGAACCTGAGCCGCACATTGACAAGGGTCACAATAAAATATCTATCATACCGGCTATTTTATTATTGACACAACAAAGATTCTATTAGAGTGTAATGGGAAATTATTATTAAATTTGTTGCCGTTTTATATTGATATTTATTTTATTTCATATTTTTCCTCGGCGTACCTTAGTTCCCCAATTCAACACTCAATGCCTTCAGAATTAGGCGGCAATTAGGCAAATTAAGGGCATTAATGGTAACACGGTGTTATACCATTAGGTTCCCACTGCTTACCCTGCTATGTGCGAGTTACATTGTGAAGCTAAATAAAAAAATGTTAAGTTATTCACTTTGAATAATAAAAAACTGCGCTGCATTACATTAATTTTCAATTTTTTTCATACTATTGAACGCAAAGTAAATCAAACCAATAGTATTTTTAAGAAAATCCATGGCATCTAAACAAAGCAAGCTAACGATATAGTAAAAAGAACATTATTCTTCACATATCAATATGCGCGACGCACTCTGAATGAATCACTCCATATAAAATCTCTAACTGCATTCATAACTTCTAGCGTAATAGCGGATTGTTCGTGAACAAACGCTTACTAATTGATAAGACCACAATACTATTAATATTATAGTAAAAAACTATAGCCATGGTAGTAAGATACCGGTTATGTAATATCTATATCTACTTTACGCTGTAGAGGCCGTCGTAGCACAGTAGTTTGATTCTTGGTCGAGGAATGAATTAATTTTATTTCCTAGCTTTGGTAACGGTACAAGCGCCGGTGTTGAGTTTCGTTAATAAATACGAAATGTTTCGAAATTTTGACAGAACAGAAACGGAGTATGCTCACACTAGGTTTCCTTTGCTTATCCTGTTATATGTGTGATACAGCGTGAAGTTGTTAAAAAATCATAGTGCAGTTTCGATAAATCGCCATTTCGTGATATTATTATATATTTTTTCAACTTCACGCTGTATATCGCATTTTACTAAGAGGAGGCAATGAGAGCCTCGACTCAAAACTCTTACCGCCCAAAGGAGGCTGAAACATTCATTCGTGGGCCCAAAATGTGCTCTAACTAAATAAGTAAACAATAAGATATTCCAATAATGGGCAACAAGAAAAAAGTAAAGTGATCTTTCACAACGTTCTTTTTGTATAAAATAATATTTTTATGCTCTATCTCTCTCTATATCATTTATATTTTATATGAAATATACATAAAATCGTTTATAGCTTCCAATAACCTGAACATGGAAAACGGTATTATTATATATGCTTAATACTTGTTCTTCAAAAAAAAATACTTGCATCGGTATCATTCACCAAAGATTTCTTTATATTTTTTTAAATCACGAAAGTTTATAAAGTTCTTAGCACCAATAACATATTAAAATAAGTCAATTTTGATCAGTATTTTTATTAAATTAAGTCAGTTACATAAAATTTTCAAATAATGAGCGACAAAAATGAAGTAATCTTTCACAACGTTTTTTTTTATAAAATAATATATTTATGCTCTAATTTAGACATATATATTAACAACATATTTAAAACACCTACACAATTACATATACATATCACTTTGATAAGAAAATTTTATGAATAAATTGAATTTTGTGTGAAATAAAGCTGAAATACACAGGCAATATATACATATATATATATATATATATATATATATATATATATATATATATATATATATATATATATATATATATATATATATATATATATATATATATATATATATATATATATATATATATATATATATATATATATATATATTTTGGTCACACTAAAAATTACATAAAAATATACATTTATTCATAACAATGCTAATGTATCTCGTTACTTACATTGTTACAAGTAATAACAATACAGTAATTACTATACTATGTTATATCCATATTTTACTACACAATATGCGTCTTATAGTTGCACTTAGAGACACCAATTAAAGTTTAATTGATATTAAACAGTGTAATATTATTAATTTATTCTAGCTTAACATTCGAACGGTGTCATAAAACTTAGATTGTTTTTTGTTTTATGGAAAAGACTCCGGAGCCCGGCATTACTTATCTAATGCGAAACGCAGTGGCATAAAGCCACTACTTCACGCCGGTTTTAAATGCCGGGGTGGTAATAATCCGGTCGAGTCTGCCCATGCGTGTTGCCATTGCTGGCGACGTGACGCTACCACACGTGCTTTAGTCGCTTCTTACAACACCGCCAGTACCAGGATGATCCTATTCTAGGCCAGGATCACACGGTTGTATTCGATAAATGGTTTTTTTTTAAGTAACTAAAAAAAAATATTATAATATATATAAATATAAAATATATTGTAATTCTTTTAAAAGTATATTTTGAAATATAATTATTTATTTCATCCATATCCTAGTTTTTTCTTAAATATTTAGTTAAATAAATATTCTAAATATTTTCATTTCAAAATCTCCATGTTGAGTTCCGCCATTCAACATACAATGTCTTGAAAACTTCAGCGGAAAATTAGGAACGGAGTATCTGAACACAATTTTTTTCCCCTTTATCTACTATGCCATATGCGGGATACATCATGAAGCTGATTTAATTTTTAATGAATTTGACCTAGAAATATATTTATTTTTCTATATATTTTACAATCCAATAAGGAACACCTACCGTTAGTAGGTAACACTGACGTGACTCACACAACAATTCGTACGTTGCGTTTTAATATATATGTAGGAGCAAAACTTAAACTGCGTCGTCGCACAATGCAAATGAACTACTATACTATACTATACTATATAAGTCATAATTGAACGAATTATGTACTTTTATAATTGTACTAACAATGTCTTGCTGCTTTTTTAAAGTGCAATTCCATATTTAGGAAAAAAAATACTTTTTAAGAAAACTTGTAAATAATTAAATGTATCGAGATTTGAACCCGCGCCTCTTTGGAGACCGTCGAAGAGCCAAACCAAAGCCTATGTTCATATCGAGCTACGTCGAAATTCTTATACGCTTGTTATAATTTATTTATGTTGTTAGTATTTTAACACTAGGTTCTCCTTGCCTATTCTGTTGTGCGGAAAAAAGCTGCTCTAATATACTAAATGGTATTAAATCTCTAATATAGATGGAAAACGAACAGAATATTTAGGATATTGGGAACGAACGGAACATTAGGTAACGAAATGGTAACGGACATCGTTAACTTCCTACTGTCAACCCTGTATGATGCAAAAGCGCTCTATTCTGCACATTGCAGGGGGAAACCCGAGAATTTAATTTTAAGACACCCCGTTTCCTTTCACACTTCCTTCCGTTCCACCCTCTCCGACCAATTTTCGAAGCATTGGCGTTGAGTGGTGGAAATTATCACCATGATTGGCCTGGCAAGCGTAGGTTAGAGTACCGCGGGGGGCGCCCTTGCCACCGGCATCCATGTAGTGCTTGCACTTTCTCAAAATTATGAAAACATGCTGTTCATGATTGAATGCTCTGAATCTGTTGGCAAATGCAGCATGATAAAAGAATTATAGGTCGTATGCGGGCGAAGTCGCGAGTGGGTCGCTAGTATCCCATATACCTAACAGCGTAGTATATTATATGATCTAGTTTACGCGCTATACCTAGCTTATGATTTGTGAATAATTCTAGTTTCGCCACATTCCATTTTGTAATTGTAATGGAATGTCCACGCATATAAGACACCTCGCTTTGTTCTCACTTATTAAGTTTAAATAACTTATACGATTAAATATTTATTGATGTACATATGTAATAGAAGCCGTAGTTTCGAAGTCATTGTGGTGCAGTGGCTGTGGGTTCGATCACACTTGGTGGGGAAATATTATTTTCATTTCCCAGCTCTAATAAGAGAAAGTACCCGCCACTCAATGTATCGAAATATTTGGTGATTACTGTTTAGTAGTACTGTCCAATTCGCATTTTGTAATAATTAATTTTATTTTTATCTATTTAAAAGTTATATTAAATGTTAGCTTAAGCTTATTAAAACTATTATAATAAACTCACTGTATTCGTGTATTTTAATATTTTTGCCGATTGGATGGAATTTTATGCCGCTTAATAAAATGTCAATATTTTTTTAATGTGGCGTCCTAATTAAATTTGACACCGGACTTGTCATGCAGTTCGAAATTGAAAATATTAAAAAAAAATCTCGTTTGTCATCAGTTAAAATTTGTTTAAAAGTTTTCAAGGATTTTTATTGTACAATGAAGCATATTATTATTACTATACCGTGTGGTGTATTTGAAAGTAAAGAAAGAAAAATTTGTTGACTAAAAGTACCAACGCGACGAAGCGAAGACTAGCTTTTTGAAAAGACAAGATTTATTTTAAATGAGTTCTTTATTAGACAGCTAGCTTAAAACTGACTTAAGCTCTAATTCATTCTACTTAACTCTACATAGAGCCTAACCTTGTTATTAAATATATACTGTATAACAGTCAGTAACAAAAGTGCCCTATATTCTACTGACTAGGTGTGTTTTGAAAATTATTTTTTTATAATTTTCATGAAAAAGTAAAAAAGAGAGTAATTTTTTGTGTCGTCTTTATTTTTCTGATTTCGTGACATTGTGTTGTGAAAAGTGGATAAAGATACGTATTAAATTAAAACAAAATATTTTTTCACATTGTATGCTGCATACAGTAGAGTTTACACAGCGCCAATTGGAAATTGAATTCATAACACGACGGTCTCTAAAATATATTATTAAAATATATACATATTAGTAATACAAAGGTAAAAGGCAAAGTAATTAAAAATGCATAAATTTTATGCGTTTTTAATTACAATCAAATTTAGACTTAAGAATTGCGATAACCTTCCACTGGAAACATCCTACAGATACTTCAAAAAATAATAAACATTAATAATAATAATAGAATTTTCTTTATTTTTTATGATCGCTCAATATGACAACGTCAGATTCCATCCACATTTGGAGAATAATTAACAATAAAATATATTTCTTTATTAAGACACTTCCGGATGGATTACGACACTTGACGGAACTCAACGGCGCGCTTTGCCTCGCTTTGGTTTAACAAAGCGATGATATTAAAATATGGTAATAAAAAATATTAAATACATCGAATGAATGAATCGAATTCAAAACCGTCACGATTACAGTCACACCCTTGTTTCACCGGGCCACGACGCTCTCAAAAAATATTTAATAAAATAGTCACTAATATAGAAATATGTATATAAATATATAATTTATATTGTCATTTACCATGTTGATGAGATCGTAGGTAGTGGGCGGCAAGTCGCAGTACACTGGTCTTATTCAATTTTCGACCAGGCTTAGCGACTGTGGGCACGATGGACGCGAGCCGCAACACCGACTGGTTCATCTTGTCCCTCCTCTGTTTCTCCGCTTTGTTTCTTATCTCCCGGGGATTTTCCCTACAAAAACGCAAAAAAATATATAGCTTAATATTTAAAATATAATTTTAAATGTTCTAAATTCTCCGAAATCCGGAATCGATAAATGTTGATATAATTGCTATATCTATGAAATAGGCAGTTTTTATCTATACTGAGATAAATATTTTTCATACAATAAAATAAAAACTTTTTTTGCTTCAATAATTAAATATATCATTTCCTCAAGTGGAATTCGAACCCACAATGTGTTTACAGTGGCATACTAGTGCACCTGCGCTACGACTAGCCTCATAAATTAATTAAAAAACCGTAACGAAACAAATTTTAATAGAAGCTGTTTCAAATTTTGCTTCATTAATATATTTCATACAAAATCTTAATATTCAATTATAAGATGTAGCAAATTACGTCAATATCCTCCAACTACTATTAACGAGTACTCCAGCGTTCAGTACCAAAACATCCTGTTATAGAACGACGTTGCTATTAAGTTGAAATTTAGTTTACATTTTAATGTTTTGTGCTTAGAACAGCTACGTTACAGAAAGCTCTCCTTCGTTACAGTATTTAATTATTTTTCAGTTTCACGCTGTAGCAAAGTAGGTAGGGGGAAACTAGTATTAAAAAAAAACACTCCGTTCCTCATTTTCCGCCTAGTTCTGGAGGCGTTGCGTGTTGAGTGGCGGAACTCAACGCCGCAATTATACTAAATGATACTAAAGCATTATAATATTTTACAATAAGCTTCTGTGTAGGTACTTATTGTACTGGCATACAGCTGTGCTATGTTATTATAACAAGGTACGCGTTGTGTTATAAGAACATGTGTTAGTTTAATAGATATATTTAAGTTTGATTGAGTATTTCTTGTTTTTTGAATGAAAAAAAAATAATATTAAATATTTTATTTCCTACAGTGGAAATCGAATCTACGACCTCACGTGTACAGAGTAAGATTCAAAGGGCGTGCCCTTTGAATCTATACCTCTGTTAAAAAAATATATTTTATATAGACTATGCAAGCTAACAGCTGAAACTTTTAATACGATTTAAGATTATTTGAAATATTTTGTTAATATTCATATCGCAGATATTAAAATTTAAAAAAATCTATTTAAATATGGCAATGTATGCGGCTATTATTTATTGTCTAATATAAAATAGTACAAAATTTTATTGTATCTCCAGAAATATTTAACAAAGCGCAATTATATTATTGTTTGCTGCAAATGAACTATGTACTGTTATATTCCAAAGGATAAAAATACGTATCCTTTTAATAGAATCCCTAGAAAATACTAATATAAACATATATTAACCAATAAGCATATATAAATTATGTCAAATGTGGTTGTTGTACTTTGTATCAATTAGTTCAGTACATTTCTAGAAAGATAATATGGACTTCTCACGTGAAATTCCTATATGCTTTTAGTGTAAAGCTTCTGCTACATAAATTTTATAACTGACTAGAGGCCGTCCGCGACTTCGTCCCCGTGGAAACCCTATGATAACGTAACAATATTATATAATCCCGCGGGAAATCCGGGATAAAAAGTAGCCTATATGTTATTCTAGGTCTTCAGCTACCTACATACCAAATTTCATCGTAATCGGTTCAGTAGTATTTGCGTGAAAGAGTAACAAACATCCATACATACTCACAAACTTTCGCATTTATAATATTAGTAAGATTATGTAATTTTTTTTAATAAAAAAAATAGAATGTAATGCGATTGTATTTTGCCTTTCTTATGACTTTAAAAAAAATTGCAAATTCTCGAGCCAGATTTAGAGTCCTGTAACTATTATATTTATACTATTAACATGTTATTCCATTATTGTTATGGAGAAACAGAGAGAAATATCACCGCTTAAGCCAACCATGTAACCGTAATCTAAGGGTTTCTGGCTCAATTACAAAGCAATCAGTAACAGATATCGATGTACAATTAATTCTATAATCATAGATATTATATTGCAGTAATTACAAAAAATACGATATTGTATAATTTTATTCAGGTTCACGCTGTTTCCCGCATATATCACGGTATGCAGAGGCAGCTTAGTGTCAAGACACTCTATTCTCTACTTTCCACTGAATTATGAAAACGCAACGCTGCATTGTGCCCCGACACCAGAGCGAAGAAATGAAAATATTTAACGTTTCATTTCCTCGTACGGTAATCGAGCCCACAACCTGTTGCGCAACAGTCACACGCTCACGCCCCTTCTCCACGACTGGCCTTATCACTTATCATTATTCTTATCCCATTAAGACATAACTTAAACGATATTATATACCGCATATAGAGTTACATCGATGTTAGAACAACATGTAAAATCGATATTTACAAAGTAATGGCAAAGCGATCTAATGTTCAACATTGCCAAACTCTGTATGTTGTTGCGTACTGACACGTTCGAACGTTTTGAATGTATATTGATGTATTAATTAACATTATTATTGATTTGTTTATAAATACCCGCTGTGGTTATTTATAATTTTATAAATATTTTAAAGTTTTGAATTGAAATTTTGTAAGCGTAAAGGAAAATTTCGATTTGATATATCGTTTTGTTTTATTGGTTTCCTTTTACGCATGTTATATGAATAATATTTGTTTTTTTTTTGCATATTATATTTTGTTGTCTTATAAAATTAATTTTGTACAATTTCGTTTGATGGTGTTTCCTTATTAGAATCGTTAAGGAAAAAATAAGTAAGAAATATCAAATTTTTAATTAAAAAGTATTTACATTTTCTATATTCATACATATCTTATATTAAATTGTAAAATTAATCCGCTCTCCAGTTGGTGTCTGTTTACAGAAGATAAGCATTTTGTAGCGGAACTTAAAGCCGCAATAACGTAGGAAACATATTTTTTTTATAGCACCAAACATACGATAGTAATATTTTGATTTGGGAACGATAGCAGTATGCGTACGCGTCGGAGTGGCTATGCCAAGATTATATATAGCACGTAAGTACTCACTGGCCATTGAAATCTATTACCACCGATCGCCAAGTCACATTGGAAAAGAAGGTGAAGTACTTTCACTCTATTAATATTTTGTATTATTTTCTATTAAGATTAACGAGACAGTCGTGGCGTAGTGGGACTGCGTAAAACTGGACGCGATAGGACCGATTCCCTTTCGGGGTAAGATTTTTTCGTAATTTTTTTTCATTTCCTCATTTTGTTGCTGCGATATGATTCGATACAACACGATGAGATATGTTAGTTAACACGCAAGATCTCGAAATCGGAAAATTTGAGGCATTTTACATATTTAAATAAGTTAAAGTTTATGATTAATACCACCAATTTCGTGTAAGATATAAGAATTTATTTGTTGTGACAATCAATACATATCTTTGTTTTTCTTTTTTTTTTGCCTCACTTTGTATTAATAATATTTACAAAGTATTTAAGTAACTTAAGCTTATTTTTTTTTCTATGAAGTAATAGAATATATAATAACAGTCGTCTGTGTGTGTCGTGGCGCAAGTGGCGCAGGGGCACACAGTGTGACTGGTTGTAGGTTCGATCCCACTCGAGGAGATAAAATATTTATTTAAATTTATATTTCCATTTCTTCGCTTTGGTGTCGAGGCAAAGTGTGGCATTGAGTTCCACCACCCAACACGCAATGTCCAGAATTCGGCGGAAAGTAGGCAAAGGAGTGTCCAACACTAGGTTCCCTCAGCTTACCCTGCTGTGCGTGCGATTATAGATCAATATTTTATATGTATTGCATCTAAGCATGTATATTATATACTTGAAAGTTTTATAAGGCAATGTAAATTAAACGTGTTACAGCAACAATAATAGACCTAAACACTATAACTTGGAGTTATTAAAAAGTAGTACTCGAGTACTTCTAAGTTTTAAGCTTATTTATCAAGTTCCATAGTATCGACGACTACAGTTTCGATATAATTCCACTCAGACATGAATGTAGGATATTGAAACTTTTCTGCGATCATTAATAACTGAGGGTACTGAAAAAAAAAAATCTTTTCGAATATTCAAAAGCTAAAATTCACTTAAAAGTGAAAACTACTAGTTAAAAATATAAATGTACATGTAGTTTAATTAAGGTAAGATTCAAACGTTTTAAACATAAAATTGGGACAGTACTAAAAAAAAAAATAAAAAAAAATTAGCTTCACGCTGTATCCCGCACAAAGTGGGTTAGGCAGAGGGAATCTAGTGTTAAGACACTCCGTTCCACATAAGTAATTTTCATAAGAAAAGTAAAAAATAAAAAGAATATCCAGAAATAGTAATAGTACAAAGTATTTCATGGTACAGCGATGCAAGACGTCTCTTTATAATTGACGCACGACGCAAAGTAAAGTACCCATCGTCACATTTCAGTCGCCAACTACACCTAATAGATTCTTATCTTAGTTTCTATATAAAATATATAGAAAACTATCTATGTAGTGTATAAGTCAATCATTAGAAATTCCGAAAGAAAAATCAATCTTTTGAAATTACTTTAATTCATATCTCACGGCGACTTTCTTTTAAAAATATGTGTTTGATATAATAAATGCAAATAAAAATTAAAAAAATTAGCTTCACGCTATATCCCGCACACAGCAGGGTAGGCAGAGGGAACCTAGTGTTAAGACACTCCGTTCCCTCCTTTCCTTTCCTTTCCTTGCCGAATTCTGGAGGCATTGCGTGTTGAGTGGCAGAACTTAACGCCGCGCTTAACCTCGACACCACAGCAAAGAAATGGAAATATAAATTTAAGTAAATATTTCATCTCTTCGAGTGGGGATCGAACCCACAACCAGTCGGTTTTACAGTCACACTTCGTGTCGCTGCGCCACGACTGGCCTCAAATAAATGCATAAAGATTAAAAAATTGAAAATAAAAAAGAAATGGTAAAGTTAAATAGATTTTTTTTCATTCAATAAAAAATCGCAAAAGCTGAGCTAAGTTACACATTTGATATCTATTTTGTAATTTCTATTAGAAACAGATGTTGAAGACAAAATAACAAAAAACTAACAAAATCTTTACATGGATTCCGAAGATAGTTTTCCATATATAGATACGACTAAATGATTATGTTTAACCATTTTGTATTATTCTAAAAACTTTGTACGTCCTCTATTCCGCTTAGCAGGGTAGGTAAAGAGAACCGAGCGCTAAGACCCTCTGTGAAAGTCAATACCGTGTATAATATAATTATATATATACCGTGTATAATATAAAAATATATTTTTCTTTTTTATAATTAAAATATGTATTTCAAATTTTTATACGTTTTCTAAATAAGTATTTATATTTCCTAAGTGTGGATTAACACTTTAAAAATGTTTAAAAATATTTAAAAAATAGTATTCTCTCTTGCCAAACGATAATTCTTAGTAATTATCTTTGGGTAGCGGAAATTTGTAAAAATCTCCCTACAGAGATGCTAACAACATAAGTTGTAACAAGCGTATAAGAATTTCGACGTAGCTTGGCGAGAACGTATGGCTCAGTGGTCAGAGCGCCTGGTCGGTTTCCAGGAGGCGCGGGTTCGAGTCCCGCTACGTTCAAATTTTTATACGTTTTCTAAATAAGTATATGTATTATTACGCCAGCGTAAACAAATTAAGAGTATTGTATGTATTATTTTTGGAGGTAACTATAATCGCAAGTACGAGAGTAGTCGAAACAATTAATATTGTAAGTTAATTTTCTTCGTCCTTTCGAAATCATTAAAGTTTTGTGAATGACAGAGCTCAGTGAATTGTGGAAGTGAAAATATATAGGGGAGTTGGCTATATTGTAGAAAAATATATATTATATGTTAGTTATATAGTGTTATTTCACACTTAGGAAACAAAAATACTTTTTACGAAAAACGTATAAAAATTTGAACGTAGCGAAATTTGAGCCCGCGCCTCATTAACATCGCCCAAACGCTCTGACCACTAAGCCCTATATTCTGAATGTAGGGCTTAGTGGTCAGAGCGCTAGTAAATTTTCTAAAAAGTGTTTGAAAAAAAAAACTGGAGTGGGGAACAAACCCACAACCACCACAACCACCTGTGCTACTGCGCGCACATGTGGACATGCGTGGAGATGACAAAAAAAATATAACACTTCATAACCTAATACTAAACACGCAATGCCCCGAGAATTCGGCGGGGAATCGGGAACGGAATTAACACTAGATTCCCACTGCCTTCCCTCCAATATGCAAAATACAGTGTGAACCTAAAAAAATCTACATAACCTTAGCGACAGACATCAAGACCTAAATCTTTTATGACATAATTTCATACACTGTTATTTGAATGCAGTCTAGATTCAGACACGACTGGAGCTGATATATATCGACTACGAATATAAATAGTATTTTAACAGGCTTGTTGACTATACATTTCCAAAAGAAATAGAATAACGTCAATTTGAGTACGTTGTTGCGCAGTGAGTCAATATCTATCTGCAAACGCGAGGTTGTGGGCTCGATCACTGGAATATAAACCGATAATTGGGTGGAAAGGGGAGAACGGAGAGTCCTAACACTAGATTTTTCCTGCCGGCGGGATAAAGCGTGAATCTGTTTTTTTTTTAAGAATAATATTACATTTGCAATAGGCATTAAAGTACTAAGATTGGAGTTTAAGCAATGAAAAAAATATGTTACTAACATAAGTTAACCAAATATAAAAAGTATATATACTAAAAGTCGCACAAAAAAAAAAGATTATTATTAAGTGATTTTTAAAACAAATATATATTACTGTAGTGGTTTGGATATAAACAAAATAATACTGGCAACGTTTCATTACAATATTGAAGTCTCTATTTCAGCAAAACAAGAAAAACAAAAGTACAATATTTATATATATTTTAATTACAATCAGTTCGAATTCTTCGTACCTACGAACCCAACTCATAATTTGCCCATTGGTTGGGCTACCCAGCCCAACCAATGGGCAAATTATGAGTCCAGCCCAACCAATGGGCAAATTATGATATTGGAGATTGGTTGGGCTACCCAACCAACCAATCTCCAATATCATTATCCTTCCTCCAATATCATCGATACTCTGTTCTCGTATCCCGTACTTTGAATCATACCTATATCGTTTTTAACATTCTTTCATCACTCGTCCTTTCAACATACCCAATGACTATCTTTTTTATTTTTACTGTAAAATTTTCGCTTGTACCTACATTTTGCTTTGTGTTATTAATACTCATATTTATTAAAATATTATTTATTACAGTATTTCCTATTTCGTTGATTAATTTATAATTAAATGGAAAATCTACAAGTTTTTTAGCGAGTAAAACTACTGGTATGTTCTGGGGTGGGCACGGTCCCCCCGGCCCCCCTCTTCCTACGTCCATATTCACGGGCACAGTAAGCACATTTCTAGTTGACTAGGCGCTGTCAACGTGGGTTGTGTTACGTAAATATGAAACTTGTTATATGCACTCACGTTACTTAATTTTGCTTGTCAAGTATAAAGTTATATTTCAAGCCGATGTCTTTATCGATGGGTCATGTTTTCGGAATGTGTAGAATTCAATTGTAGCGCTTCCATGCTTTTTACCTATTTTTTTGCATATTAGGGTAGACAGAGAGAGTTTAGTGTTAAACACTCTATTTAAAACCCTCCTCCCAATGTCCGAGAAATAGCATGGGGAGAAACGTTTGAATTTGACTACGGTGGTGAAATTAACATCTACATCTTAGTACGAATTATTGACTTTTATCTTACTACACTGATTAAATCAAAATATTTTTAATGTTTTTACCTGCGTAAGAATCGAACACATAACTACGACTCAACGTCTGACATGTTCTAACAATGCGTTATTTATGAGAACTTTTATATTACTGGGATTATTATACAACAAACAAATTTAAAAAATCTACTTCTTTTTTATCCATAAGCTAATGCATTTCCTTTGTCAAGCCATTAGAGATATAACAAAACATAAACAAAAATAATAATTTCGAATAAGCAGCATCCATTTTAGTTTTTTTTAAAACAGCGTTCACAGGGAAGTATTAGTAGATATAAAAAAATAAAATCAGGGTAGCCAGAGGGAACCTAGTGTTAAGACACTTCGTTCCCCACTTTCTGCCGAATTCTGGAGGCATTGCGTGTTGAGTGGCAGAACTCGACCGCAGAACGAAGAAATGGAAATATAAATTTAAGTAAATATTTTATCTCCTCGAATGGGGATCGAAGCCACAACCAGTCGGTTTTACAGTCACACTTCGTACCGCTGCACCATCAGATATATTTATATGAAAATTTTATTTTATTTATTACGTTCCGTAATATATTTTATTTATCCTATAAAATAATTTTATTTTTGTACATTGACAAAACGAAACCCATAGATAACTGATCTTTTTATTCAGATGTATATTTTAGCTTGTTTTAGAAGCATCATGAATTTTCCCTTGAATAGTATAGGCAGAGGGAATCTTGTGGGAAACGGAGTGCCTTACACTCCGTTTCCCACTCAAATTTAATGTACAACATTAACAGTATGTATTTTACATAAATATAACTAATACTGTCACGCCTATTTTTACATTCATATTAAGGAGATTTATTTAAAACTAGTTTTCATTTTAATATACGAGTAGGCAGTTATTATGTTTTCATAGAAAGAGAGCCCCTTAACATTGCCACCCACGGTTAAATCTTCAGCTGAAAATAGTATAATATTCAATATAATATTATTAACGGCACAGCGTCTCACTCGAGAGAATAAGATTTTTTAAATTTTTCCGCTTTTGAAGACAAAGTGTGGCTTTGACTTCATCCACTCAATATCTTGATTTTGATTGTCAGGTGGAGAACTGAGTGGTAGAAGCCTCCTCTGTTATTTGCAGAAAGAACTGTCTAGATAAAATGATATACAAAAGTAATACGAATTCCACCGTCAAAGGAATATCAAAAACAACAACAAACATACGCTACATTTCTCATATTACAATTAACAGTATTAAAAGTGGAATTTTTAATGCTCAGAAATATATTTTGTTGAAACGATGATAAAGTAAAAAAATTCGCCTTTATTATTCGCTTCGTGTCGACAACAAAAACCAAGAAGGAGCTCAAATAATAATGTTTACACTTAATATATTTGGTGTAAATTTGATTATGTATAGATTATATTCTTGACATTATGTTATGATTAAGAACACATAAATAATCTTTTTATCTTCACTCTCCTCTTGTCTCATTAGAGACACTGCATATTGAGTGGTGGTGCTCAACGCCGCACAAAATCATTAAATTTGTTTGAAATAAAATCTTTAAGGAAAACATATGTATATATAATAAATATTTAATGATTAAACCATTTTTGTCGTTTCCCACCCTACGGCTGGCGTTGTTGGTTTTTCTAGATACGTATAATGAAAATATTATGTTATTCGAAGTTTATTAAAAAAAAGCCATTAACATTGTCACTTGCTTCACTATATTTTGTCATACACTTTTGCTTTCAATATATTTTCGTACAAAAATGACTCACGTAGCAAATAAACTGCGTAAGTTCAGTTTTGTTGAAACTTTTATTAGTAATTAGCATCAACATCAATTGATTTTAATGACCCATTTGTTTAAACATAGACAGATAGTACAGTGACTAAGAAAAAAGATATTTATTCGTGTACCGCTGTTGAATTATGAGTTAATTTTCAGTTTAGTACGCACTCCCCTTTTCGGGGCAGACGAATTCATGTACCATTCCGCT
The DNA here is from genome assembly GCA_917862395.2 of Heliconius sara. NCBI lineage: Eukaryota > Metazoa > Arthropoda > Insecta > Lepidoptera > Nymphalidae > Heliconius > Heliconius sara. The sequence continues at coordinate 12,434,744 of OU860800.1, read as the reverse complement.
GCCTGTAACTAGCATCATATTCTATCTACGACTGGTCGTGGCGCAGGATCACAAGCGTGTGATTGTAAACGCGACGGTTGTGGGTTCGATTCTCACTAGAGGGAATGAATTCTCATTTTCATTTTATCGCTCTGGTACCATAGGAAAGTGCGGCGTCGACTTCTGTCATTCCATACTGAAGTGAAAAATATTGAACGGAGTGTCTTAACACTAAGTTCCTTCTAGAAAAAATTACGTTATATCTGCCTTGAAGGAGTGGCTAGATATAAAATTGCATTAAGGATTATGCTATTTATATCTTGCATAGGAGATCATGGATCAAGTTATGGGTATCCAAGAACCGCGAATCCGAAGCCCAATGTGCCCAAAAATGTTCCAATTTTTATATGTTTTGTAAAAAAGTTTTCTTTTCTTAACGAAGAATATCTTTTTAAAAGTTGTTATGTTAAAATGATATAATGTTTTGATTTTATACATAGAAAGAGGACACTATAACGTCTTATTGAAAACTATCGGCTTTTCAGCAAAATTTCACATGCAAAATATTTGTAAATTACAAATAATGTGTTATTAAGAAACTTGTTTCCTGACTCAAATTTTGAAATGTTTTGTGTTAAATATAAGATAATAATAATTTAAACATAATCATTCCCCTTAGTGGAGATCGAACCCACAAACATCCATCGCAATTACATCCACACACTATACCATTGCGCCACGACGGCGTCACTATATACTCAACGCAATAAAGCAAAAAGAAAACGAAAATGAAAATGGAGTGTCCTAATACAAGGTTCCCAGGTTCCCTCTTCCAACCCGGCTATGAAGCTAAAAATGAAACAAATAAAACACAAAGCAAAAAGTTTCGTAAAAGGAATGAAGATAGCATAAGGCTCCGTTGCCTCAATTTTATATTTGATTATCTCAACGTGACATCGACTTAGCACAGTTTGTAACGTGTGCGAACACAGCGGCCGAACGAACAATGAATAATGGCCTTAAATACTATACAATATTTTAATATCTACTGTTAGAATACGAGACATGCTGTCTGGTGAGTAACCGTGTTGAGATCTGGATGAGTGATCTATTATAGTTTCGTTCATTTTTTTAGCTGAATACACACGGGAACGTATGCAGGGAACCTAGTGTTGAGACTGGAAGCATTGCGTCTTGAGTGGTGGGACTCAACGCTGCGCGCGCGAAGAAAATTAAAATTTAATTTCCTCAAGTGAGAATTGAACCCACAACCTATGTTCATTAGAGATATTTTATAGAGATATGCTGTATAATGTGTACGCAGTATAATTATTTAGTTTCATCAGTAATTAAATGAATATGCTGAGAATGTTTTCAGGAGACTTGGTTCTTACTTTTTTTGCTTAGATTGCATCTTAACACATAACAAAGGATTTCATTAATAGCATTATTTATAAAGTACAGTACATTAACGGGATCAATATTGTAAGAATATCAAATAATATAGATTTTTTTATATATTTAGGCATTCATTGAAAATTACATCAAATTAAAGTTTTTTAAAGTACAGAAATTGAAGAAAATACATTAGAAAACGTAATCTTTTGGTACCTAATAAATAATGTCTTCCTACGCCCGACGCTTATATGCGCAGCGTAGAATTGGAAGAACTACGGAAATAATGAACGTACTATATAACATATGATTGGAGGTATAGTAAAAAACACATGTATATATTTTTTTAGCTTCACGCTGTGGTTCCCTGGGAACCTGGGAACTTAGTGTAAAAGTGGAAAGTGAACCTACATCCTCGTGTCTACAATCACACGCTTGTGCCCCTATTTCTTTCTAATACATATATTTTTGTATTTATTTTTTACATTGACATTTAATATCAATTACATTAATAGATTTCAATTTACAGTAAGGATGCGTAGGTGATGGTTATGTGTTCGATTACTTTTCGAGGGAAATTAAACATAATAATAATTAATTATTTCGTTTAGCTTCAAGACATATCACGCCCATTTTTCCAGACATTGCCTGTTGGGGGAGATCAACGCCGCGACCTGTATTTTTATCTGAGCGAGGAGAGACTGTAATTTTTTTGCACTGCTCCTAGTCTAGTTAGAAATAGGTTATGTTTTATTGCCCAGAAAGTTCATAATATATAAACGGCTTTTATAGAATTATCCGAAATAAATATGGGATACGTAATTGTAAAAATGTTAAAAATAATGATTATATTGTACATTTACATTTTTTTTAGCTTCACGTTGTACCCCGCACATAGCAGGGTAGGCAGCGGGAACCTAGTAACCTAAGGATAAGACGCTCCGTTTCTATTAAGACACTTGTGTTCCTTTCCTTTCCGACGAATTTTGACATTGCGTGGTAGAGCAAGGAAACAAAAATATTTAATTTCCTCCGCGATTTGTCGCGTCCCTGCCAATACAGCGTGAAGCTAAAAAAATGATAATAATACGGAAAACGAAAACGAAAATTTTATATTGTTGTTTATTTATTTAAGTTAACATTAGAAAAGATATACAATATATTAATATTTCTTTTACATATTCATTCTGTTAGAAGAGTTAGTCTGTTTTGGAATAGCCCAATTCAAGGACTCGTATATCAATCATTTCGTGCATCTATATATTAATTGCACTTTTTCAAGTATTGCAAGAGGCGTGAAGTCGAGAATGTTGAATATAAATGGTTTTATTTGAAATCAACTTCACGCTGTATCCCGCACATAGCAGGGTAAGCAGAGAGAACCTAGTGTTACGACACGCTGTTCCCCACTTTTCGCCGAATTGTGGAGGCATTGCGTGCTGAGTGGCGGAACTCAACGCCGCGCTTTGCCTCGACACCAGAGCAAAGAAATGAATATATATGAAGGAATTCATTCATCAACCAGTCGTTTATTGATATCGACATATTTTTACATAAAAAAGTATAAATTTTGTCATTGTCGCTCCAAATGATACCTCCGAAATTAATCAAAAGTAAAAAAAATACTCTACAGAACATTTTTTTTAGCGATTGTAACTTTGACAGTAAATATATATATATATAAAGAAAAATTTGTCAGAGATTTTAAAATAACCGATACACGAAAACATACAAATATATTAATATCTAACAACGAAAATCCCATCACGGGCTTTCACAGATAACTTTTATTAAATTTCCATTAATAAGATAATATTTGTTATTTGTGTATTCATATTGCACTATTGATGTTATCACAGACGTGGTAAGCTCATCGCTGACAGCTTTTAGCAAATATTTAAGATAAATTTCATATAAATTTGCAATCTGAAGCAAGACGGCAATAATCACAACGCAACGGCCGCTTTAGATAACACGAGATAACTAAACATAGTAACAGTTATAGAAAAAAAGTAAACATAAACATTATGTTCTAGAATACTAGCTAATTTTATGCAGTTTCATGTAATTGCAAGCCATAATATTAATAATCTAATCATAACAACGTATAAAAACAATAAATAAGCCAATACAGACTCTACATTGTAACGAAGCTGTTTACCTATATTATATTGACTGCGTACGCCCGCGCCAAAATATCTAATCACTAAATATAATGTAGAAAACACGTTCAAAATGTTTTACAGGTTAATAAAATGTATAGACTTACCCCTTCGGGGGTTGATAGCATTGCGGCGGGGGTGAGAGGAGGAGAGTCAGCGTTGGCGACGGACTTTTGAAGGGCTCTTGCACATACTGCGCAGGCGCATTTTGCTCTTTCTCCTGATAATAGGGGTAGTAATCGTAGCAGCTGTAATCGCGATCGAGTATCGACCAATCTGCCATGTTTTATTCCTCGTGGCTGGTGGCAAACTAGAGTGGACTGCACGCGTGCATCGGCGGCCGCATCGCGCGCGCACTGGCCGCCCCGCCCGCACCGCCCGGGGAAATAAACAATTGAAACAACAAATTCCTTATCTGCAAGTTGATAACACACCCGCGCTACGTTACGCCAATTATAATTTTCAAAATTAGACGTATCAAACGAATAGTTGAATGTCAAAATCGAAATCAGGATGTGTAAAATCGTATCGTTTCGTACTGATCTAATGGAAAATTACAAGAAAACAATATAGGAAGGTCAACGGATAACCTTTTAGATATTGGGTATCGACCGGTGTCAGTGGTCAAGCTAAATATTGACAGACTGAAAGGTGACTCGGTACCTTCAATTAAGGTCAATAAACCAGCACCGATGGGACTCTATTACATAGTTGCATCAAAACAACAATGTTAGTTACTTACAATTTCCGTAATCAGCGAGTTACAATTTGCTTGGCACAAAATATAAAGGCGCAACAAGCTATATGGTCTGTTACATCACTAATTTATTCATTTATATTTATAGGATTTGCTATTGCATTTGAGTGTTATATGAAGTGTCTTAAGACGTTTTCGTTATCTTATGTACATATGTATCTACTACTGAATACGTGTGCAAGAACCAGCGACCCGCTCGCGGCTTCGCCCGCTTGAACTACAAAATTATTATTTTAAAAACAATATCTATACCTAAATTGAAAAATAATGTGTCAGCTTATTCAATAAAATACTTATAGTACATTTATAGCAATTTCGTCAATCAACATTATTTCAAATGGTATAATAACAATTTTTTATATAAACTGTTTGAAATAAAACAAGCATAAAATGTTAATGGAGCTTGCCACACTACTATAGTGAAAACAGCAATTAAATTGGTTCAGACGTTTCTGAGTTAAGCGTGTATAAACACATAGACGAAAAGATTGAAAAAATGTTTTTCGTTCAAATTTAAAAAAATATATTATTTTTTGCAATATATGTGTTAAGTACATACAATAGACGCCGATCTGCTCCGATTTTATTATAAAGATATAGATATAGATTTATATACATGACAGAGATCCTTTGCTTGATTTTGCTTAGATTGCCACTCGAGGAAATGAAATATTTATTTGAATTATTTGGAAAGAGATTCTACGTAATTACAATAAGTGATATGTATCACACGGTAACAATATAAAGGCCGCTGCCTACAAACGACTGCCCCGATTGATTTTCTTTTTTCCAATTGGTTTTTGTGTTGACCTGCATTGGTCTTGACAGCTTCACCGGGCAGGAACCCCCGATTGACACAATTCCATTCCTTTTATAGCCTTTTTTACCTATATCTACGCTCTTTTACACGAATTTGCTAACAGCTTACAAAATAAACTGTAAGCAAAAAATATATTTTTTTTTTTTTGTAAACATTTTTTTTTCATTTTTATAATGCTTTTTATCAAGCAGCTACCTTGCTTATAAATTTTTTTATAAATATTTTCTTAGATGGAAATCGAACCCATTACAAATACGTTTATATATATACGTTTATATATTTATTTAGATCCCCTCTACTAGCTTATGTGGGATAAAACGTGAAAAACCTCACTATTTTGTAGGTAGACAAAGAAAACATAGTGCAAGGACACTCCGTTCTCCGCTTTGCGCTATATCTTACAAGAGCGGGAAAACGAAAAGTTATTTAAATATCTCTATTTATCCGAATCCTTACTATTTTTATTAAAATCACTAGGTACTATCGAATGTACATTTTTATTTTTGGTATTTACATGTTGTGGATATAAACAAAACGTAGAATGATATTTGAGTAATGAAGCTATACAAATCGAACACTTTTTTGTGGATAGAATGTGTTACCGGAGAGGGCCCGATTTCAAAGCTCGTTGCGTTCAATTTTTTTATACGAATGTGCAATTGGATCTTTTGTTTTGATAGCGTATTGTTGTTGATTGTGTTATTTCCACGCATTCCATGCATTTACTTATGTATTTAGGTATTTAGCGGCGCTATTACGGAGAAATAATGTTAAGTTACTCCATTCTCCGCTTTTTGTACTTTTTAATAACTCCATTCTCCGCTTTTTGTACTTTTTAGAGATTCTGTGTACGTAACAAGAAGGTGGAACGAACCAAATGGAGCGTTTAGTCGTACTGAAAAGGAAATAAAAATGAGAATAAAGTCATATTATATCAGACATTTTGTTGGGTAGTCGAAAAAGAACCAAGCACTCCAAAACTAATATTCGAGATATTGCGTGTTGTGTAAGTCAACGCCGAGCTTTGTCGTATAACCAGAGCGAGGAAAATAAAAAAAAAAAAACTTTATTTCCCGAGTTGGAATCGAACCCACAACCGTCGTTTACAGTCACTCGCTTCATCACTGCGCCGCAATGATCTCTAAATTAAATAAAAACATTTCCCAAAGTGAAGTCGACATCGCGTGTAATAAGACAAATGCGTCAAGATGGCATCGTAATTTTTATTATATTTAGGTGCTGGTTGTATATAATCTGTAATGTTTCCATATAATAGATACCTATATATAGTATATCACTTATCTATGATAAAATTTAACGACCAAGTCATTGGTAAGTGCCACGTTATTAATAATTATATTATAATAATTAACGTTATATATACAATATATTATAAAAAAATCTATTATCTCTGTTCTAGTTTTTACATACAGTTTTGTCTACGTAGTCTAATGAGAACAGCCAGAAGCTGCGTATGGTGCGACCAGTCGTGGCGCAGGGGCACAAAGTGTAACTGTAAAACCGACTGGTTGTGGGTTTGATCCCCACTCGACGAAATAAAATATTTACTTAAAATGTATACTTCTATTTCTTCGCTTTGGTTTCGAGGCAAAGCGAGGCGTTGGGTTCTGACACTCAACACGCAATGCCTGCAGAATTCAGCAGAAAGTGTGGAATGGAGTGTCTTAACACTAAGTTCCCTCTGCCTACTCTACTGTGTGACACAGCTCTCATATCCGTCTCTATCTCTTAGAGAGCTCTTAGAGAGCTAAGCACTCGATATAACTTCGATCTCAGGTACAGTGGGGTACCTCGAAATCATTGACGTATAGTTGACATATAGTCTATGCCCTATTATGGCCGATACATGGACTATGAAATACAAAATTTTTTTTAAAATAAAAAAGAACAGAACGCCATAATAAAAATATTTTTAAAATTCAAGCTTGCAGCTTTTAAATTTAGAAATAAACACTTCAACTTCAAAATACTACCAGGTATAGAAAATATGGACTATAGATTGATATCCAATGTCCCAATCTCTCAAAGATTTTTCATTGAAAAAATCGAAGCCATAACCGTCACATACCCCTAATACTTAGTTATTGTCATAAATATTGTTACTAAGAAATATATATATTTTTTATTATACGTAACATTTATTAAATAGATAAATAGATAAAAATATTTTTTTTATGGGAAAGACACGGCAAACGAGCGTTCGGGTCACCTGATGGTAAGTGATTACCACCGCTCACAGCCCCATGCAACCCCACAGGAGTTACAGGTGCTTTGCCGGTCTTCAAGGTGGGTTGGGCTCCGGAGCCCGGCATTACCTGATGGGAAACGCAGTGGCATAAAACCACTACTTCACGCCGGTTTTAAATGCCGGGGGTGGTAATGATCCGGTCGAGTCTGCCCATGCGTGTTGCCATTGCCGGCGACGTGACTCTACCACACGTACTTTAGTCGCCTCTTACGACACCACCAGTACCAGGATGATCCTATTCTAGGCCGGGATCACACGGCAAAACTTTATTGCACAGTTTATAAATCATAAGTACAAAAAAACGTCACTCTCACTATTATTACTATTACAGTATGCTAGTTTAATACATTAATGTACTTTTAAATTTCCTATACCAAAGGAAAATTCTTCTCTGCCAATTGTATGGATTTCTTTTGAGGACCTTAAATTAACATAGCGTTTAGAGCAAGCACTACTCTCTAAAACAGATTATAAATTCTAAAAACCAGCTCTGGTGAAGTACGGAACGTTCATTTCTAACCAAGATTAGGTGGATTGAGTATGATGACTCGGTTCCGACTCTTGCTGAAAGGATCCTTCCTGGTTATTGAACACGGTGTTGTTAAGGGCCTTAACTACCGTCACATGAATGTATCTTGATACAGTCGAGTCGATGTGTTTCGAGCGATTGCTTTTTTTATCACCCCATACCAATACTTTTAATATGACAAAATATTTTACAATATATTGGCGCCAAAATTAAAAAAAAAAACCCACACACACACTGAACAATCGTATAAAAATGACAGATTCCAAATTCAAAAGTAATATTTTGTTTATTTTAAATTGTAATAGTATTTATGGTCAGGTTAAGTTTAGGTGATTTCTGAAATACGCTCCGATGTTTTTTTTAGCTTCAACCATAATAACGCATACAGCAGGGCAGACAAAGAAGCCGCCGGAGTTATGGAAGAATCCCTTGGCGCCCGTAGCCGAAATATGTGGCCAGCATGGAGGAACACCGTCAGGTTAGTCTTGATCTGACAGTCTATGAGACCCTCGTGAAGTGCTCATGTTAGTTAAAAGGCACCCTTTCTATATTTAACCCATTAAACTTCAATTATATAAAAAATTTACTTTATATATTTTCTATAAAATATCTAAATTTAAACGTAAAAATTTCCACGAAAGGGATTAGTTGCGAAGCAATATGAAAAATTTTTTATTAAGTATTAAAATGTAACAAATTTTTAATTTTCAACGTTAAGTTGTTTGAATAAAATGCATTTTGCATTAAACATGGGAACGGGAACACTCCATATAATCCTTTTTACCTTCCCTATGCTCCCAGTTCGTGGAATTTATCGATTCCCCCGATTGCCTATATTAACCTTTGTCCGTAGCATCAGGTACTCCAGGAGCACGTGTACTTGGAGAGAGTTTGTTCTCACTATATTTTCTAGTACGATCAAAACAATGTAAGAACTAAAACTTCTAAACTGGTTTGGTTACGTGAGACTATTATTTTGTTCGAAAAGATTGCTTTATTTTATTCCCATTAGCTTCTTAAATTTATGTCAGATTTCAGGCAGAGGTTGCTCCTCTGCGCCTCGATGCCCTCAACGTTTATTTACTTATACTTTATTCTAACTGTTAACTATTAGCACTTGTTGCGTCACCGCTATGGATTCAAATTTTATTAGGTGATATTTAAATATACTACTGTCACTCTGTTGCGATTACACTAAATATGGCGATGGACTTTTGCCATGAGGCCAGTCGTGGTGCAGGGCCACAAGCGTACGCCTGCAAGCGCGACCAAAAAAAATAATACTTTTTTTTCATTTTCTCTGTCTGGGAACGGAAATGACAATATGAAGATCTTAATAGGAACGGAGTCTGTTGACACTAGGTTCCCAGGTTCCCTCCAACTACCCTGTTATGGACGGGATACAGCGTGAAGTTAAAAATATTTTAATATACGCTATCGTTGCATTACTAATAAATTTAAGATTTAATTTTAAGATTTCTAAAGTTTACTAACTGTAGCTCAGTAATCTTTGAGGTGTTGCGTGTTGAGTGGCGAAACTCAATACCGCCTTTTGTCTCGACACCAGTTTCAAGAAATGAACATATTAAATGTCTCATTTCCTCGAATGAATATGGAATGATGAGTACGCGCCACGACTGGCCTGAACCTTACTAGTTAAACTAAAAATGTATCAGTGTACGGGCTTTTAGTGTAACACGTAAATATAGATCTTATAAAACTCTTGTCTCTTGTACGTAATTATATTACTTTTTAGTATAGACTTGAAAGCTCTACTGCAAGAGTATAATTGAATATGTATGCTTTAAACGGTATATAAACATTTTTAATGTAGCCAATCGCTTTGTAGTTAAGCGTATGTATTTTTAAGATATTTTTAAAGGCGGAGGAACTTCCTCGCTTTCTTCGCTTTTTGCCTGAATTCAAGCAATTACGTAATATTTTTTTATTTTCATGTAGGTAGGCAGAGGGAACGTAGTGTTAGGACTCCGCTTCTCACCTTCCGCTGAATTCTGAAGGCAATGCGTGTTGAGTGGCTGAACTTAATCCGCGCTTTGTCTTGGCACCAGAGAGTAGACATTAAAATATTAAATATTTCATTTTCTCGAGTGGGAATCGAACCCACAACGTTTGTAACCATTGTCTAGATGGTGACATATAATAAATATACATGTCAGTATTTAATATAAAAAATATTTAAATCAATATGTAATTGAATAATATTTTGTATTGTCTTTTACAATATAATTTTATGAATAGAGTACTAAAAATCCCGCATCCCTCAGGGTGGACAGACAGGACAGAGAGACAGGAACCTAGTGCTAATACAATCCGTTTGTGTCTAGACACAACAGCGCAGAAATTAAAATATACATTTAAAAAAAAAACATTTTCTAGGTTTAATTGAGCTTATTAATGCCAAATTGATCCACTACATTCAAAAAAAGTGTTTCCAGGTTCATATGATATGAATAGGTACCTTTTAAAAGCGCGTTTATCTCCATCTTGTCGGCCGGCGCACCTGTAGCTCCTCTGGCGTTGCACGGGGCCCGGGGGCGGCGGTGATCACTTACCATCAGGTATCCCATACTCGTTTGTCTTTGCATTTTCCATAAAAAAATGTACATGTATACTTACGCAAATAAATTTGGTTTTTTTTAAAGTTTTGTTAATTTTAGTCATTTTAAGTTAATTTTATTTCATCCGACATCTTGGGAGTTCCGCCATTTTGAATTTAGAATGTCACACAACTACTATACATTGTCTTTCAAACTAAACGACTTAACTTAACTTACACACAAAGTTCCTGCTCAATCGGGTGATGGATCTTGTAATAATGTGTTACAATATTCCACCCGAACAACCTGACATTGCAATTTAAATAAAAGTTTGCAAAACACGAAAATGTGTAACGTGAAAAATATGAGAGTTTTTACATTTTTTAAAGAATAATGCGTATTATTTTATTTTAACAAATTACCATGGCCATGGTTTCAAGTCAATATTACGAGATTTTTTTTATAGAAAATTACATATTACTTAATGCTGAGGGTGTCTAGTATTAAAAAGGGGTAGGCACCCTTAAATTCGTTTTACCATTGCTTAATGCAGTAAAATTAAGTTAAATGAACTAACTCTAGTTCGATTTTAACAAATATTAAGTTAAATGTTATCTAAATTGTCGACATACGATTAATTTAGGTAAATGTAATTAGTAAACTATTCAATCGTGTGATGTTTTGTTTTATTATAATGCTAAAGTGACCTATGCTGCGCCATCTAGTATGAAGTAGAAGCAAATTTTGTTCCTACTCTTTGTTCTCATCATTAAATATTATATTAAGAGGCTCAATTAATTTATGTTAATTAATATTCTGTATTATAATAATTAAATATATGTTAATTTATATTCTGTATTATAAGTTATATATTAATTGTATAATTGTTCACGAAACATATTATATTATATACAAATGTTTGACATGACCACTGAAACTAAGCTATTTTCTTACTAATAAAATGTATACAATGAAATAGTGTTTGTGTAATTATGTAGAGTATAAGTACGTCTGTTAGCTTAATCTGTTTACCAAATTGCAGGCATCAGCTGTGAAAACTAATTGAGAACAGCCCTTTACTTTACTAATACTTTAAATATAATCTTATTTATTGACTTTCCTGTGTATTAAAAAATATATAACAACTACCATCCACCACCTTTTGTCCTACTTTTTAAAGGGCCCAAGAACTTTATAACTTTTGGTCTCCATTTTTATACATGATATTTAGCAAGCATCTTGGTATCTAGGACCCGTATTTATTAACCCCTCTCATACTGAGATCGATCTTGAGATGTTGTCATTCATTATTTATGAATGATGATGACTATGAATGAATAACGGTATCTTAAGATCGATCTCAAATTTGAAAGAGATACATAAATACGAGCCTAGGTTTGTTACCTAAAAATAAAAAATATTGCAGTCAATAAAACTTTTAACTGGAAAACTTGGACTTAATTAAATTCCAGTTTATAAAGTATAATGTATTTTGATAACTTCTCAAACATAATTTGATGATATTTTGTGTTTTTTGTGTAAAGATCACAGTAGTAAGATAATGGGTAAAAACTTTCACTGTTGCAAGATCAAATAGCATGAGCCATCTATCAATGAATAGAAAAATACATTCGAAATAAAAAAAAATGTTTACAGCTTATAGGAGTTAAATTCAATCATATATTATATTCTACATCAAGTTTTAAAATATATTTAATTTTAAATGAAACAATTTTACTTTACCATCAAAAGCTATTTATTTAAAGCAACAGTCAAAAGTTTGAATGAATGCATCACCTGTTGATATGTTGCCAAACGATTATAAAACGTAATAGCATAAGTATTTAGTTCAGCCACTCCACGCTAGATGGCGACACATACATAAGTAAATTAGAAATATTGTACCAAATCATCTTTGCTTGAAAATAACAAGGCATAATGACGAAATAAATTTTATTAGTTTATGGATTTAAATTATTACATCTTCAACTTTTTTTTTATATTTATTGTCTTTTTATATAATTCCGTTTAATCTTAAGCTAGGTAAATACATCTGGGCTTTTATAATTGAAGCTTATTTTTATAATGCGTTTAGAGATTCTCTATAGTCGTTTATATTAAAAGAAAAAAATGTCATCCAACGTCATTGATGAAGAAAGACATTTTGTTTATTATAAATTGATTTACTTTGATTTTATATTTTATATTATATTTGTAATCGCGAAAAGTTTTATCGGTACTTATAAAAAAATAAACAATTTTATTTTGCAGGAGCTTTTAAATATCTAGTTTCATGCCTCATCCAGAGTATTTTCCATTTCACAAATTAGAACCAGTTAAAGATATTAAGGCCGATGGCGAACCTTCTATATTGGTAATTAACATATTTATGCCTTTTTATTTTTAACATTGCTTTTTGTATCGTGGAAGCGAACGTCACGCTCTGTCTTACCTGACCAGCAAATAAAAGTCATTTAAGTATAATTATTCACCCAAGTAGTAATCGAACCCGTAACCATTACTTGGACCCAAACCCCCTGCGCTAAGATACGGTATTTGTATAAAGGAAGCTAGAAGGTTTAAATATATTTTTTTAAGCAAGAACAAGTGGGTGTTATGGAGGACGAGGTGAAGAAAATACAAATGGAGCTGGCCGCTATCAGACAGGAAAGATTCTTTCTAAGTCGTAAAACTGCAGACGGCATTGTAAGTATTTTGGAAAACTTAATAAAGCTATAAATAATAAATATTATAAAAACATATTTAAAAAATTGCGGCGTTGAGTTCCGCCATTCAACACGAATTGCCTTCGAAATTCGGGGCTAAGTGGCGAGCGGGGAGACTTAACGTTAGCCTCATATTTGTGTTTCCAGCCAGTAAGTTTTGATGTTTTATACAATAAGAAAAAAAACGAATCCAACAATTTAAAAAATATATTTAGAATAAAGTGGGGAACGGAGTGTCTCAACACTAGGTTCCCTCTGCCTACCCTGCTGTGTGCGGGATATAGCGCGAAGCTATTTTTTTTTTTATATTTAGAATAAATAATAATTTTATAGTTGACTTTTGACGTTGACGTTGACATATGTGAAGTTTCAGAGCTTGAGTTAGCTAGCTTTCAGAGTTAAATAATTACAATATATATATATATATATATATATATATATATATATAGGTTTATTTATTTTTTTCAGGAATCTCAAGAAACGCAGGAGGATTACGCAATAAATACAGATTCATTGAAACAAAATGAAACAGAATGTATTAGAAATCCGCAGGTTATTATAAGCATTTCAAGTATACGTTTTAATATTTTTATACTTTCATAGGATTCTTGGGTATCTGTTATTTAAAAGAAATTAAAAGAAAATATATGAAGCGAATGAAAAAATAATAAAATGCACTTCAATAACCTGATGTTCCAAATACTTCACAGTATTCCGTTGTCAAAGATAAGCAATTCGGCGGAAAGTAGCGAGTGGAGTGTTTTGACACTAGGCTTCCCCTACCTACTGTGCTGCTACCTGCGGGATAGAGCGTGAAGCTGAAAAAGAATTAAAACGTATTTTATACATTTATAATAATGTAGCACTGACGACTAAACGATAATTATGGGTGTAAATCTGTCATGTTTTTAATTTCCGGTCTGCTTATACATCATTTGAGAATGTTTTGAAGTGTGCGGAAAGGTTAGTAAATTTTCTAGGAAATTGAACAAAGATGAACAATTGATATTCATTATTTATGTAAAAAAAATGCCTTGTGTTCATTACTTTGAAGATTGGCAGTATATTATTGTGTGTTTACGCAACTTACTTACATAACTTACTTATTTATAGATTAACTTACTAAATTATCTTAATGTTATTGCAAAAGGTATCACAACTACGTGAAGAATTGATACGAGCGAAAAACTTAGCCGACGAGGAACGTTTCCAAAAAGAGAAATATGAAAAAAAGCTGAAAGGTCTGGAACTGAAGCTCAATAGTATATGTCGTGAAGAGATACCTGAAGTCAGAGTACGTCTACGTAGTTAAAGAATCTTATTTAAGGCAGTTGTGGCCTGGTGGTACAAGAGAGTGACTGTAAATAAGACGGTTGTGAGTTCGATTCCCGCTCGGGGGAATAAAATATAAGATATTTTTTTAAATGTTTAAATATTAAAATTATTTAATATATAGCATTCTCTCTTGCCAGACGAACATTTTTAGGAATTATATTTGGGTCGCGGAAATTTGTAAAAATCTCTTTACAGAGATGCTAACAGCATAAATAAGTTGTAACAAGCGTATAAAAATTTCGAACTAGCTTGATGAGAACATATAGCTTAGTGGTCAAAGCGCCTGGTCGGTTTCCAGCAGGCGCGGGTTCGAGTCACGCTACGTTCAAATTTTTATACGTTTTCTAAATAAAACTGTAAACGCGCTGTTGGCTTGATTCCCACTCAGAGAAATTATTTTCATTACTGCGGTTTGGTATGACAAAATGCGGCGTTGAGTTCCGTAGGTATACTGGTAAATGAAATTTTGTTGAATTATTAAAGCTAATTAAAGCATAGCACATGCAGTAATCAACAAACAAATTTATTGTTTCACATTTGTACCTTTTTTAGATAGTTAATTAGGTTTTGTTATTATTATTTAATCTAATGTCTTAAAAAGGACATTAATAAGAATAACCTACTATAGTTTTTCCACTTAAGTCTCACTCACGCGATATTATTATTATTATTACTAATATGCTCACAATGTAAGTTTACGTAATGTTAGGAATTACGTAAACCCACCGAGGAGGTTACCGCTTTGAAAAAGGAACTAAGAGAGATGAAAGAGGAGATTGAAGAGTTGAAAATGTCACTCAATGAAAAATCTGACGAAGCTCAAGATTATCGGTTGAAGGTTCGTTTTAGTTACTTAATATTGATTTAAAGTAATATTTTTTTGCGTGGTACTATCTTGAAATTGTATTATTATTATTTTTTTCATATATATATAATATTTTTTTCTTAAAAATAATTTCTTTATTTTGACGAATCCTCATATCATAACGGGGTAGGCAAAGAGAATCTAGAAAACATTCTGTTCCCCACATTTCGCCATATTGCGAAACCTTGCGTAATAAACGGCGGGATACACGTGAATCTGATTAATTTTTAATTTTTATTTATTAATAAATTATCATTCATTCCGCCAAGTGGATATCGAACACACAACATCGCGTTACAGTGACCCGTTTGTGCTTCTGCGCCTCAAAATGTGTAATAATTTCGAAAATTGAAGTTCTTTTTAGAAACTAAATTACCTTATATATTTATATTCTAGTACCTTCAAGCGCAGCAACAAGCTGAAGAACTTAAGCGACAAGTAGATGTAATGGAGTTCGACAACAAACAAGTGTCAGATCAAATCCAAATGGAAATACAAACTATGAAGGTTCGTTATTTTCCCTCAATGTCGCCAAGTGCCGCTGATATCTATTCAGCTTCGCGCTTTTTTGGGCATCACGTATAGCAGGAAAACTAGTGTTCAGACACTCCGTACTCCGCTTTTCACCTGAATGCAAGAAATTGTTTTTTTGATAGCGCAATTGTGGTGCGATGGAAAATAATTTCTTCGATCGTGAGGAATGGGGATCTCACCCACTATCATCTAATGTGCCATATTAGAACGATGTCTGAGACGATGGTAGTGGCTAAAAAATAGCTTTACGCTGTATCCCGCATTTAGCAGGATAGACAGAGGGAACCTGAAACCTAAAATCTTTAAGAATCTTTCGTTCTCCATCCTTCGCAGTATTCTGAACGCATTGCAAGTTTAACTTGTTCATTTCCGACGAGTGAGAATGGAATCCACGACATGTCGCGATTACAGGCACACGCTCATACGCCACGACCGGCCAAGTAGATTCCTAATATCAGAAACCAACAGAAGCGGGAAACGATGTGATGTAATGCTAAGTACTCACTACCCACAAAAGTAGCGAGATGCAATCTAATTTAAACGTTACGCTTCGATGAATTTCTTTGTTCTCGATCGCACTTACGGGTAAATTTTCAAATAAAATTTTATGTTTTCCGGGAAATCAAATTATTGTTATCGTTTTTTGCTCAACATTGCGCTCAATTAATATAAAGAAAAAATATTAAAAGGTAAGATTCATTAAATAAAACAGATTCCATTGGCCATTCTTCCATTTTTTTTGTATGCAGTATAAGTAGTCTTGATTTGATTTTTATATATCAATTAAATCAGGTTCACGCTATATCCCGCGCACAGCAGGGTAGGCAGATGGAACCCAATGTTAAGACACTCCGCTTCCGTTTCGCTTTTTCGCCGAGATCTGCAGGCATTGCGTTTTGAGTAGCGGAACTCAACGCCGCTACGTATACATGAATATAAATGTAAATAAATATTTCACATCCTCGAGTGAAGATCGAACCCACATTCAATCGATTTTACAGTCACACTTTGTGTCTCTGCGCCACAATATATTTATTAGTTATTTTAATATGCAAAATGAATATCGAAATCGAACAATAGTTTTGTATTTCAATTATGTATATAATATACTAAGTCCTTTGTCTTTTATCTAGAAAATAATAATAAACACTGAACTATGAGTCATATTTCTGTCGAGTTTCATTAAAATCCGTTAAGTAGGTAGTTTTTAGCACGAAAGTGAAACAAATATTTAACTTTAACTTCCACATTTATAATATTATTACAATTGACACACAAAGTACAGACGAATCTGCTCGACTCTTTGTAGGGAAGCACTACTAGGATAAGATACTAGGATACTAGGCTCCTTTACTAGGCTCTAGGCTTAGGCTTACAGTGCATTCAGTTAGTTATATAAAAACGATATTTGGCCATCTTTGATTGGCGATAAGATTCAAAACGATAATTTAGTGAAAAAAAATTTTGGCAACAAAAACAAACTGCTTTCAAATATACCTAACCGGTATCGTCTATCGTTTTTCTTATATTAAAGATCATTAATTTTATATTTTTTCTTTTTTTTATCGTTAAATATTATGTTTTTCATAATTTAAAACGATTCCTTCGTATATAAAGTATTATATAGATAAAGAAAATTAGTGTTCCTAAGTGAGTAACTGTAAACATCTTCTCTATGGTGTATAGGCAAAGCGCGGCGTTGAGTTCCGCAACTCAATACCGAATGCCTCCAGAGTTCAGCGGAAAGTGTGATTCTTAATAATGACGAAAGTCGACGTAATTTTTTTAAAATGACCCACTAAATATAAATATTCAAGTAACCATTGTTTTAACAAAAGTGACTATAATATTGTCCTGCATACATATACTTACTACTAAACTTCATACTTTAAAAAGAAAAATAAGTACTTAATTTACTATGTCTTATATCTCGTTAGATGCAATTTCAAGAGAAATTACAAGAGCTGGCACCTTTACCGGACTTACTGAAAGGTGCCCAAATTCAACTACAAGAAGCGAAGCAATTGCAGAAATTGGCCGAGAGCAGTTCGGATCAACTGTCGAACGAGTTGCAGTGTGTCAAAGAAAAGGTTTAAAATATTATAATATTATGTATATTGAGGCCAGCCGTGACGCAGCGGCAAAAGCGTGTGAATGTACGCGGCAAGTTGTGAGTTCGATTCTCACTCAAGGAAATGATATATAATATTTTCATTTTTTCGCTCCTGCGTCGGGTCAAAGCATGGTATTGAGGTCCACCGCTCACAGGCAATGCATTCAGAATTTGTCGGAAAATGAAGACCGGAAGTTTCCTAATGAGAACGGAGTGTCTTAACACTAGGATCTGTCTATTCTTCTATAATGCAGGAAAAAGTTTTATTGCACACGCAATGGTTGTATGTTCGATTTTGATATGGAGGATAAAACGAGGCGGTGAGTTCCGACATTAATATTGTAATGTCTCGAGTCTCGAAAATATGGCGGAAAAGGAGGAATAGAGTGTCTTAGCACTAGCTCTTTAGCCTATACTACTAATGTTTTAAGAAACAACGTGAAGCTAAAAAAAATAAAAAAATATTTAAAACTTCTTCCAACGAAATTATTATCAACTAGCGACCCGCTCGCGGCTTCACCCGCTTTAACTATGCAACCCACATTTTCGTAGTTCCAATAAGGATGTTCCACTGGTTGTTTGTTGGATGGATGGATGGATGCATAGATGGATGGATGGATGGATGGATGGATGGACGGATGGATGGACGGATGGATGGACGGACGGTCGGACGTACCGACCGACCGACCGACTGACCGACGGACGGACGAATTGATTAATTGATAGATTGATTGATAGATTGATTGCTGGATTGATTGATTGATGGATTGATTGATTGATTGATTGATTGATTGATTGATTGATTGATTGATTGATTGGACGGACGGACGGACGGCTGGATGGATTGATTGATTGATTGATTGATGGACTGATTGATTGACGGACACGGACATACGGATGGACGGATGGACGGACGGACGGACAGACCGACCGACCGACCGACCGACCGACCGACCGACCGACCGACATACCGACCGACCGACCGACTGACCGACCGACCGACCGATTGATTGATTGATTGATTGATTGATTGATTGATTGATTGATTGAATGATTGATTGATTGATTGATTGATTGATGGATTTTTTGTTTGATTGACGGATTGATTGAATTATTGATTGATTGATGGATTGATTAATTGATTGATTGATTGATTGTGATAGCGCTCGGTGATATTATTGATGTATCAAAAAAACATACCTCTTTAGGAAGAGGTACGTACTTAACAGAGCATTCTCTACATCCATCCATCCGTCACTCCATACATCCGTCCGTCCGTCCGTCCGTCCATCCATCCATCCATCCATCCATGTATTCACGATATTCTTTGTAAAATAACTTATGTAGCTCCTGTACAGTTTTTTAATTATATTATTAGTTATATATATATATTATTAGTTATATATATATAATTGGCATATATAATATACATATAAATCACGTTTTTAGGCATTCTTATATAATCTATAAGTTAATCAACATTTTCGGTCAAGTTTCAGTCGTACTCATGACCTGAGACTTTCATACCAGTTTCATGAATGGAGATACACCAAAAGAATAACTAATTAAGTTGTCATTTTGTATCAAATTAAGTACAGATGAAAATTTGTACCATAAATAAATTTGTTTTTTGTAATATTTTTATGTATTGTAATTTGTATTATATTTATGTATTTTTTAATTCAAAACAATAAAGAATTCTCATAGAAATTATGATAATGTAGTAAAACAATTATATTAGAAGTCAATAATGACTTCAACTTTATAGTTGTCAATCAATTCTGTTTATTAAATCGAAGCCGCGAGCGGGCCGCTAGTTGTATAATATATAGTGATAAAGTTTTTTGTGCACAGCGCCATCTATTTATGATTGTCAATAGAGAGCGTTACGTGTAGAATAGAGAATATCAAGATTCGTTAGTACCTACTATTTGTAGTCAATAGGTAGCGTTACTTGTATCGATTTCTACTATATCAAATATAAACTTCTTGGAAACTTAAATACTTTTATCTTTTGATAGAGTGAAGATATTACAATGAAATACACACTAAAAGTTACTTTGATTTACTGGTAATTTTTACGTATAAAAAAAAAAAAAATCAGCTTCACGCTGTATCCCGCACACAGCAGGGTAGGCAGAGGGAACTTAGTGAAAGACACTCCGTTCCCCACTATAAAAGTTGCTTAAATATATTGTGTACTTTTTACGTGATGCGTGTTCACATAAACAGACAAAGAGACAAAAATTTCAAAAATCTTGGAAATGGATTCTGTAAATTATCCTTTAAAACCCTGGCTTATTTTTTTTTAAATATTTTCAATGTACAGAAATGACTTTTCTACAGATTTATTATAAGTACAGATTAATTTTAAAAAAAGCTTTTGAGGTTCCCACTCACAAATGAAGTATGAAAAATTTTATATTTCCTAATTTTATATTTAAATATTAATTTAATTTAACTGTAAATTTGTAATTTTTTATTTTGAATATTAACTTTTCAATATCGTATTTGCAGCTAGTGATCGCTGTAAATACCTTAAGTATGGAGAAAGTTGATAAATCTAAATTGATTGAAGATAACAAGGCACTTAAGATTGAGTTAGAGCAAAAGCTGAAGGAAGTGGATGACTTGTTAAGGAATGTAGACGAATATAAGTAAGAAAAATATGTATTAAGCATACGAAATATGTAGAGCCATAAGCGAGCGACCCCATTGGAGACCATGGGTAATATTTAAAAAAAATAAATCGAATTAAATAGCGCTGTATCCCACACACAGCAGGATAGGCGGAGGGAACCTAGTGTTAAGACACACCATTCCCCACTTCCGATGAGTTCTGGAGGCATTGCGTGTTGAACGCAAACGTTGGCGGAACGAGCGGTTGCGTGTTGGCAGAACTCAACTGCGCTTTTCCTCGACACCAAAGCGAAAACATGAAAATATAAATGTAAGAAAATATTTCGTTTCCTCGGGTGTGAAACGAACCCACAACCGATCGTATATTCGAACCTCAATTTTTTATGGTAATATTTAATATATTCATTTCTTGCTCTCGTAACGATGCAAAGCGCGGCGTGGAGTTAAGTGACCCAACACACAACGCGCAGGAGTTTTGGCAGAAAGTGGGTAACGGAATTATCTTAACTTTGAACGTAGTGTCTAAACACTAGGTTCATTTCTCTCTCTCTGCCTTGCATATGTAACACTATATATGATATAACACTATATATGATTAAATTTAAAAAAAGTGACAATATAGTAAAAAAAATACAGGTATTCAATACTGCGATTAGAAGAAAAACTTTCACAAGAAGAGGGTAGATACAAAGAGAAATCAATGGAGTACTCTCAAATATTAAACGACTTGGAGGATGTGAAAACTGAAAGTGCCAGGTCCCTCGCTAGGAGTAAAGAGAGATGCGACTCTATGCGACGTTACATGCAGACGCAAATATCAGAGTTGGAGCGGCAATTGATACAGAGTCGAGCTCAATGCAGGGCCTGTCAGAAGGAACGGGACGATGTGAGTTATATTTTGTGATGGGACACGTAAAATGAATATATTACATATTATAGCCACTTCTGGATTTAATATGAATGTATATTAATGTGATATAATAATTTACGGTTAAAAGTGTTATAAAAATTTAAATAAATAAGAAACTAGAGATATAAAAAAAATCTTGTAACCAAAGTACTAATTATCATCTGTCACCTATGGTTAAGCTGGTAGGTTTAGGCCTTATACTATATTAAATAAATATAATAAAATAATAGATAACATCCGTATATATATACGGATATATATATATTATAAGAAATTAAAAAAATAATTTAATTTTATTTGTTATAATTTTTAATATTACTTATCGATGGGTTTAACCAATTTTTTCAGTAACTGACTATTTATTATACATATTATACCTAATCGAGAATATACATAGTAATTTAACTTCTAAAACACGAAACCAATTCCTTCGTCTTCATCGTTTCCTCCACTTGTAATTTATTTACAATTTCGTAATAAAAGGTTATTAATAATTTATTATGTGTCTAAATATATTAATATTATGAAAAAAATGTAACATATTTCCTTATAGCGTTTGACATTTCCTTCTAACTTATTTGGTTCGGTTATAATACACAATTTGGTTCGTATACGTTGAATATACCTTACAATAAATGTCAAGCTATATCATTTTATATAATATTTTTATTTCCTACTGAGACCAGTCGTGGCGCAGGGACACAGAATGTGACTGTAAATGCGGCTGGTTGATGGTTCAATCCCTACTCGAGGATATGGAATTTTAATATAAATTTATATATCTATTTCTGCGCTCTGGTGTCGAGGCAAAACTCGACGTTTTTCGCAACTCCACACGCAATGCCTCCAGATTGAGCGGAAAGTGAGGAACGGAGTGGCTTAACACTAGGTTATCTCTGCCCACACTGTTATGTATGGGATACAGCGTGAAGCTGGTTTTGAGCTCCTACTAAGTTCTACATGAATATTTTTTTCTTGTTAATATATTTATGTTGATTATTTTAATGTTAATTTAAATTAATTAAGATATAATGTGTGAGCGACATGGTGTTAATATATTCAAAATACGTACAAGGCGTTATCATGAATATTGAAATATGTATATAACATAGTACATTAGTACATAAATAATATAATATTATAAAAAAATGCGCCTGGACTAAATAATATAATAAAGTGTAATTGTACTTAAGTCGATTCATCTTATTCACAATATTAAATAATGATGTCGGGAGTCAAAAAACCAATGACTTTCAAACGTAATCAAATGAAATGAACATATTATGGTTTCTTATAATATATATGCAGCATTTTTTTCACATAAAGTGACAGTAGATTTAGAATAAATTCCTGTGTGTAAAATTTTTTTTACATTAATATAAGCTTCATTGTTATTTTAACTTGAATGAATAACTTTTTTTTTTTATGGAAAAGACACGGCAAACGAGCGTGCGGGTTACCTGATGGTAAGTGATTACCGCCGCCCACGGCCCCTTGCAACCCCAGAGGAGCCACAGGTGCGTTGCCGGCCTTTAAGATGGGTTGGGCGCCGGGGCCCGGCATTACCTGTTGCGAAACGCAGTGGCATAAAGCCACTACTTCACGCCGGTTTTAAATGCCGGGGGTGGTAATGATCCGGTCGAGTCTGCCCATGCGTGTTGCCATTGCCGGCGACGTGACCCTACCACACGTACTTTAGTTGCCTCTTACGACACCACCAGTACCAGGATGATCCTATTCTAGGCCGGGATCACACGGCACAAAAACTTTTGGTCGAGACAAATTTTACTGTTCTATGTTAACGTGTTAAACATTTTTATTATACGTTATGCTACCCCCTATAGCAGGGTAAGCATAAGGAACCTAATGTCAAGATACTCCGTTCCCCACAAAATTAAATCATTTCGTTCCAAAAAAAAAAACAATTTTTAATTTTTATTATTAAATAATATTTCAATTTTCAGATTCGTCAGAGAATACAAACACAAGTGAACAGTCTGCAAGAGAATTTCAACCTCGTCAGAATAAAATTTCGATCGATGCAAAACGAGGTGGCGGCGTTAAAAAACACATACGCCTTCATACTATCGGACGACGATAATTGTGATCTATCAAAAGTTATATCGGCTTGAATAGTTGAATTCTTTTTTATATGTTAGTTTCTAATATCACTAATTTTCGTAGCAAAAATTAAATTTGTAATTCTTAAAATTGTAGTTTTTTTTTGCGTTTTTGTATATAAATCCTACCCTATCCTATGTTGATTTTGTTAGGTGATTCGTTGCGCTTGAAATTTCAAGGCCTCTTGGCTAGTCGGTTATTTGATGTTATTAATTTTAATTAGTATCGCTAGGAAACAATGATTATTATCTTAGCTTCTACACTCAAGAAAGGAAGATATGTGAAAAAAGAATATTAATAAAATGTTTCTTTTTTTATTAATAAATTATTATCTTTTTTTGGTTTTGGTCCCCACTCGGAGAAATCAATTATTATTTATTAATATTTTCATTACTTCGCTCTGGTAAAGGCGTTGAGTTCCGCCAAAAATGTGGAAAGTGGGGAACGTAGTGTCTTAACACTAAGTTCCCTCTGCCTATCCTGCCATATATAAGATACAGCGTGAAGCTTATAAAGAAGAATCAATATTTTTTTTTACGATTTTCTCTATTTAGTAAAGGAAATTTGAAATAAGTCGCACCCACAAAGTTATGCAAATAAAGCTGATTTGTTTAAACATATGGACAGAAATACTTGGTGTGATTTATAGGAAATACTAACCATTGAGTACTAGTTAGTTTTCTTACATTATTTTGATAAATAAATAACATACAATTAATCGTACTCCTGCGTAGGTATTCAGTGACGTGTAGGGAGAGGAAATGTAGTGTTAAGACACTCCATTCTTCGTTTTAAAAGATGTAGTTTAGCAAAAATACTGGATCTTTTTTTATAAAGATTGTAATGTTAAAATTATAGACAAATTTATATTACATTGTGATGCAGTTATTAGAAAGTATGTGACTTTAAACTTTTGATATCACGCGACGGTTGTAGGTTTAATCCCCACTCGGGGTTATGAATTAATTTCATTTTCTTACTCTGACAACGAAAATTGAAAAAAAAAAACGTTGAGTTTATCCAATGTGTTTAATTCGCGCGGAAAGTGAAAAACTGAGTGGTTTTAATTCTTTCTGCCGAAATTGTGAATTGGTTTTAAATACTTATATTAGTCAAATCAAAATATATTATTTATTTATTATTCATACCTGCCTGCCTCCTTGCGTAATTACGAGAAACCGTTAACGTTAGATCGGTAAGATCTAATTTCAAAAATAAGACACTATATGTTATTTTGCATAGCAACAGTGTAGAAATAGCGAACATTTTTTATTTATTGTTTACCCACTAAATGGTGTCCCATTGTACAATGAATGTCTCTATTACACTCAGGGGCGTACGATTGAGGGGGAAATTTTTCCGTGACAGAACTCAACGCCGCGCTTTGCCTGGACAAAAAAAGTCAAGTTTAAATATTCACGTATATAATAAGTAATAAAGCAATATTTGTGGTGCTGTAATTGAACTAATCTGATAAGTTAAAATTAAAATATACTTTTAGTTGATACTAAAATAAATGTTCTTAAGGTTCTTAAGGTCTCCATCTATTTCACAGCTAAAAGCAAAATGCAAGATATTATACATTTACATAAATCAACATCAATAACTCTACTATAGAACTGAGTAGTATTCATATGAAAATTTACGTATTGACAGCGGTTTCAAGTTTATAGTGACAATAATTTATTCAGTGTAGAAGACAAATTTCATTACATACTATACATATATATGTATGAAGGATAATTGTATTTGTGTATTATAATGATTTTTAACATTGTCAGATGAATAGTTACTGCTAGCTCAGAGGTCGTGGGCTTAATCAAGAGTCTTCCACATTTTTTGATATATAAATCTTTGAGCAATGATCGCCAAGCACACGAACAGCTCATAACGTTAAAATATTGATTAAGTGACGTAGTCAATGTAGTAATTGGTTATCTATGAATGGAGGCTGAAAAAAGAATTTATTATTGTTAATTAATAATGAAATAGATAAAATTAATTAAATAAAAGGAATAATAAAAAAACTATTGAATTGTATCACAGGTGTCGATAGACGTCGTAAAGTACGGAACTCGAATTGATCGGTTTTCTTCAATGTCATTTATATAATTATAATATTTAGTACCTAATGCACTTAATAATAAAACTATATATTTTTTAGCTTCACGCTGGTAGATGGGGAGAACTTAATATATATTATATATTCGTTGAGTGGGAATCGAACCCATAACCTGTCGCGTTTACAATTACACTTTGTGCCCCTGTGCTAGGACTGGCCGTCAATAACGATAATGTTTTAAGTGAATTAATCTTTTATATGTATACGGGTACGATATGTCGATTTTAAATTTTAATTCATTTTTTTTTCATGCTCTCAGAAAAGCATAGGCAGAGGGAGTTCCGACATATAGTGCGTTGAATGGCGGAACTTAACGCCGCTATAACCATTGACTTTCCTACTGCACACCGTGGTGCACGTTTACGCCGTATGTCTCGTTTCAAGCTAATGTATGCAATTACCTATATTAATATTCAATTAATACTGTCACTTTCTGTAGGCTGTAGAGTTAGATCGGCGGTCTGCCTTCACATTGTACTTCTAATGTAGCATGAACTATGATGTCAATGTAGTGTAAGGTCAACGACCAGTGGGAGTATTTTCCATACCATTGCTTGCTAATATTTAGGTACATATATTTAGAATGTTATATTGAGGTAAAGTACTATTAAGTAGTATACAATAAACAAATTTGCAGCAGCCCATTTCAATACTTATAAAAACTACTCATATATACATTGGGGAACGAGTGTCTTAACACTAGCTTCCCACTGGCTATGTACGGGATACAGCGTGAAGCTGTTTTTTTTAAATCTATACATGTAATAAAATTGTAACTGATCGCTATCTGTACATGGAAGGTATATGAGAAAATCTATTTCTAAAAAAGTATTATTTTATTGAATTGGATGAAATTTTAATTTTCAAGGTATGGGCATTTCTTTAAAATGATAGTCTCATTAGAACACGAAAGACGACGGTGAGTTCCGCTACTCAACATGCAATGCCTTCAGAATTCAGCGGAAAGAGGGAGACAGGGAATCGAAGTGTCTTACTGGGAACAAGTGCGAGTACTTTAACATCCCATCCCAAATTCCTTCTGAATATCCTGCTATATGCGGGATACAGCGTGAAGCTAAAAAAACAAGTGAGCCTCGCCCCTAGCCCGCAAGGATCCAGATGTTTTGGTGATTATTCGACTCAGCTTTTGGGTCCAGCAATGCTTAAATAGAATCCAAAGCGAATTGTTAGTATTGAGATGTCACAGGAAAGACATATAAAAAGGAACAATTGCCAATTGGGCGAGCTTCTTGGAAAAGCTTGTCTAAAGTGTTGCAAGATATAAAAGTGTAATAAAGTTTATTTTTGGTAATAAATTTAACAGTAAATAAAAGGCTATTCTGGGTAAATTCCCGTGTTTACCACGGTTTTCCGGTTTCGGATATTGTGGCACACAAAAGCATATGAAGTTTACAATTTCTTAAAATGTGCATTTGTTTATCAGTTAAACAGGTAAAAGTTTTTATAAAATTAATTTGGGTTGTAAGACAATTGGCGTATATTAAAATATGGTCTTTACATATTGTGAAATAAGTAATTAATAAAGAGGTCGATATACAACTCAGCTAGCTCTATATCGACCTCCTAATTGTTCATTATATTATACTTTTTATCAAGTGATTCGAGATTTGGAAGTTTTATTCTCAAATTTACGCTGTATCCCACACGTAGCAGAAAAGGAGCCTAGTGTTAAGAAACTCCGCTTCCATCACCAATTGGTCTTAAATAGCGAAACTCAACGCCGGAAAAGGAGTGGTAATCGAACCCATAGTTTGTCGCGTGTACCCCTTCGCCACGACTGGCTCCTGACGATTTTGATAAACGATTTCCTTTCATCCTTTATTTTCTTTCTTCGATAGCCTCCCTCATACGTACAAATGTACCTACTATGTTAAACATAATAATATAACGCCATAACACCCTTTGCTCTGTAAAATAAAAATCAACTTCCTTAAAAAAAGTACAAGCGTAACTTGAGTGCTACTTTAATTGCTGAACCTTGCAGACCTTGGCCTTGACTTTTGCCTTCCTTTTACTTGTCCTATTAGGTCATACAAATTTAGGATTTTATAATATAAGTGCTATAATTGTTTTTTAGAATAGTTCTTGTGTAAGACATCTAACTATAATATATCACATTCGTCTTTTGGATCTTTATAATGTTTGTGATTTACGTGGATCTCAATATTTAGCAAAATAGAGAAGAAAGTTTTAAGTGATATCTTAACTGCTGTGAATGCCTTTACAAATACATGCCCAGGAGCTCAATACAGTGCGGATGAATACGATATTGTGTATATAATTTCGAAGCATATGTATATAAAAAGGTCAATTTGAAGCCCGTCGCGGCGCGGGGGCATAAGCATTCGGCTGTAAAAACGACAGGTTCGATTCCCACTTTGGAGAAATAAAATATTTAATATTTTCATTTCCTCTCTTTGGTTAAGCATGTGGAGGTCTGCTATTCAACACGCAATGCCTCTAAAATTAGATAGTGTGGAACAGAAGTCTCTTAATGGAAACGGAGTGTCCTAATCCCTGGATCCCAGACTCTACCACCCGGATACATCGGGAAACACAGAAAATGTATACTTTTTTTATATGTTTTAAGCAAAAATAAATATCAATAAATAAAAAATACATTACAAAACGTTACTTTATACGAATTGTTCCGCTTTCCTTTTCTTATTTTTTGCCAAAATTAAACATAATAAATAAGAGTATTGTGACATTTAGAGGTTCTTTAATACATTACTAAAATTTATTTTACATTTCGATCAGAAAAGGAAAAATATAACTTATACAACAAATTTAAATATTAAAAAAATTAATCCTTCTATTTTTTTCACTAAAAGGCTTATGGTAATGTAATAGTATAGGCATATTATGTAAATTTCTTTCAAGTGGACTAACTAGTACTTTTGTAAATATATGACAAAAACATTATTGTCAGTGTATCTGGAGATTACGTCAGACAATTTAACACTTCAAATTAACCCAACTCTGCTCGCGCCCTTGCCCACTGACGCCGTACCTCTCATTTGCTAACTTAATGCACGAATTCCGACCGTTTTCAAGCGAGTTACGTTTATGGACTTTTTTTTGATATCTGAGGCCAGTCGTGGCGCAGGGACACAAAGTGTGACTGTAAACGCGACTGGTTGTGGCTTCGGTTCTCGAGGAAATGAAATATATATTAAAATTTATATTTCATTTTCTTCGCTCTGGTGTCGAGGCAAAGCGTGGCGTTGAGCTCCGCCACTCAACACACAATGCCTCCAGAATTCGGCGAAAAGTGGAGGACCGAGTGTATAACACTAGGTTCCCTTTGTCTACTCTGCTATATGCGGGATACAGCGTGAGGCTGATTTTTTTTATATATTATGCTCGCCATCTCGCATAGTCCGTTCTCTTGTTACTCACGCATGCTTTTTTCACTACAACAATACTCTTTGTTTTTTTTATTCGCCACGTGAACTTTTTGCGGTGTCTCTAGACTGTTCTAATTGATTTAATTACATAAGGAAGTACCTTGCGGCCGAGAATGTAGGTTTTATATTTGTTTCACGAATAAACGCTCTATAAGTACGCAGCTCAATGTCACGTTAAATAAATATGTATCGATTTGCACGGTTCACCTCGAACAGTAATTAAAAACAATATTTTCTATAGCACGTACAAGATTGAGGATATTCGAAGGCCCCAGGGAGTAAAATCTTGCAGGTATCGGACCCAATCCGTAATTGAATTGAAATTTTCCTTTTTATATTAAATTTCTAAGTTAAATCATTCTATTATCTCTTCTTGGTATTAGCGCTTTGATGCTATAGAAGAATATAAATTAAATTGACGTAATTGTTAGTTAATCTTTGAACTGTTCTTCGAAGTTAGTTAATCTTTTGAACCGTTGAAGTATGTTTATACTAGACGTTTCGTTTATTATATTATTCTTAAAAAAAATCTCTTACTGAATTATTATAGTGCAGTGAACCCCAAAATACTAACAAATTGTATAGTTGAGTATATTTAAATTGTGTGTAAATGCCTTATAGCAAAAAGTCTCGTTAGCAATTCGCGTAAGATTAAAGTTTTTGTCGGCATTTTTTAGTCATTTGCGGTACAAGTTAATTCGTTAATATTTGCTCAATTCAGCTTTTTATTTAAGGCATCATCAATTTGGATATTTTCATTTTAAGACATCAAAAACATTATATGTTAGTTTTCTTGCAATAATTATGTAAATTAATAATATTTTTCTATTAAATATTAGGTAGCTCAAATGTTTATAATTGTAAAAATAACAATAAAACAACAAATTCCATTCAAACACATATATTTCTGTTTGATTTTTTTTACTTTTTGGTGCTCCATTTTTCATTTGTTTGTGTTTTTCATTAAATTATAAATTAACACTAATATAATAGTAAAGGTCTCGCGAACGGGCACAGCCTCCGTAAATGGGCAATCGGGAGTTCTGTGCGCCTTCCGAAACCCGGGCAATGAACTCGGCATAATAAATAATAAGATACAAAAGGAATTCAACGAAGTACCATCCGATGGTTTCCACACTCGCAAACACGCTCCACACGACAACAGTCTTACATCTATAATATCACTAGCTATACAGGTACGGCGAGGCCGCGTGCACTGATCTGGTTCAATAATGTAGGTAACTGGTTCACTCGAAGCGTGAGTCCTTGAGCTTCTTGATGGCATTGGTGAGGTGGAGCATTTCTGTGTTCAACTGCCAGATGAGGGTCTCCAGCTTGTCCACAGAGTCCAGAACCTCAACACGCTCTGTGTGAGGGTTGAAACGTACTTCGAATGGTCGGGACATGGTTGAAACCCAGCGTCTGGTGGAGAAGGAACTCATTAGCGACTTTTTAAATAAGATTCATTAAATATTTTTATTTATGTTTAACAACAGTTTTATAAAACGTACCTGAATTTGTCTTTGGCATCTTCAAAGCTCTCGGCGACGTAATAGATCGGCTGGTATTCTTGATCTTGGTAGGGCTGTACCGATGTGGATGCCGGTTCGAAGGGCCTCAACTCGGGTTTGTCGCTAAGTGCGTGAAGAAGTTCTCCAATGGATGAAAGTAGAGCAGCGCCGTAAGCTTTCAATTGTTGATTTTCTTTGCACAGGCCAAATTCAACGGTGAACCAGTATACCTATTCAAAACAAAAATATTTCATTGTGTATGCGCTAATCATGTATTAAAAAAATCGCAAGTGCTTGGGCCCATATGAAATAATTCGCTCAGTCTAGTTTTATAAAGTAAAACTTCTTTTACTAATCAAAATACTGAGGTAACTTACAGTGGATAGTTTTTCAATTTCGGCGTCAGAAGCTCCAAGTGAAGCTAATCCGATCTCCTGAGAGAACTGAGCGAAGCTCGGATCAGCCAGAAGAGGGATGTGTCCAAGGAGCTCGTGAATGCAATCACTGGAAGTGAACAAGTAAGTTAACAATCTGTTGTAATCATTCAAACATTTCAAAGTAACAGAATAGTATTTAAAATTTAAAATCTTTCGACATTAAGGCATCCTTGCATTAAAGTTGTTTGGACGATCCACTTAACATGTTCCCACGCGTACAGTGTAATTAAGTGAAAACGTTTAATTCAATGAAAGTAGCCTTTGAAGTTGATAAAGTCTCGAACAGAGTCAAACTAAATTATAAGCGAGCATTTAACAAAGTTACTATTCCATCATAGCTTCGACCCCTCTTGTCGGAATTTAAAAGCTGTCGAGTATCAATTTTTATGTTCTTATACTGGTTTCAATTCTGTTCTATTTTTATTCAAAGTATAAATGAGTAGGGCTCCCGGCAACATTAGTTAACATTAATAGTTGTGTTTACAATTTACATTATATGTAGGATTCAATGTAGTATGCATATACCTTATTATAATAATTTGATTTAAAATTTCTTAAAAAGATATTTTGTAAAATAAGAAAATATGCTCTTATGAATACTTACGGTTCAGGTGTGTGGAATGGTGAGTTAGCGTGGCGTACGTATTGTGTAGATTGGAAAACACGGAAGGCGAGAGAAGCCAAGAAATCGCGAGCCGTGAGTAGACCAGCGGCTGGGCGGAGAGTGAAGCCGGTGTGCTTGCGAAGGAAGTTGCTGACATCCTCCAATTGTGGGATGCGGTGCGGTACAAAAATGTCAGCGGATTGCAGCTTGCCAAACGCTGCCTTGTATTCGCGGCAAGCATGTTTGGGCATCAAGTCGAGCACGGTGTTGAACACACGCTGCCAGGTAGCGTTCTCGCTTTCGCTGTAGGTGATAGATGGGATCGGGTCACCATATTTGTAAGCGAAAGCGATTTCGGCAATTTGCTTCCTACGCTCTCTGTATTCCTTGTCGGCGAAGCCTGGATGGTTCATGTCGAGTTCTGGTTCATATTTAGTCATTAAATGGTTACAGTTGTCAAGATCAGAGGCATGGCGCGGGAACCATGGAGTCTTGTTAGACAGGTTGTTCTCAGAGATGAGATTAACTCCAACGAAAGAAGTTGACTGACGTAGAGATCTGATCAGTTGTAGCAGGTTCACGCGGGACATGCTCACTTTAACGAGAGCATCGAATTGGTTTCCGGGTACTTGAGAGGGGCGAGTTTCGAGATGTTCTACGCAACCCTTGTAGTTGTCGATTGTTTTCAGGATGCGAGCGAGAGAGCCCATGCCTTCGCGCATACGAAGTAGTAAAGCGGCTTGTTGGGTCGCCTGTTCGGCTTCAGGGCTCTCGCTGGCGGCATTTTGCAAAATTATCTCTTCTTCGGTCAGAGTATAATCTAAAAATACAGAATTAAAACATTTAATAAATTTATAAATAACTGAATGTTTTGTATAGTTTTGGCTAATTAATTGTCAATTAAAATTAACAATGGATACAAACCTTCATCCCCGTTAGCGTTACCATCGTTGGCATCCGCATCTATTTAAAAAAAAGTAACGGAAAAATTAAAAAAAAAATAAACAAAAAGAAATTAAAATAAAGCGTAACTAATAAATTTAAAATATATAAACAGCTACACAAATCAGTAAAGAATGTTACCAGGGCGACCGTTTTTGCATTCATCATTTTGTGCGCCATCTTCAACGGTCTTCCCGTCTTCGCCTACATGAGCGGCGTCTTGGATGAAATCAGAGTCCAAGCCAGAGTCTAGTTAAGAAATAAAATAACAAAATAAAACAAAAAGGAACAAAAAAATAAAATAACAAAATAAAACAAAAAAGGGCGAAATACAAAATAATCAAATAAAACATTGAAATATGTATGTTGATGTTATTATCTCATCACCTACCATTGGCACGGGCACGAGCCTCCTCAAGTACACTTTGTTTGGTCTGTTTGACGACGAGTGTCTCGAAGCGTGCGTCATCTACGAGCGAGCGACGGCGAGATGGGTAGCCGTTCTGTAACAAAAACAAAACAAAGGTCAATATTGAATCTCGATCTATTTATTTTTTATAAAAAAAAACAAACCAGACCTTAATGTTAAATGGATTAATCATGCATAAAAGTTAATCTGAACGATTGATGTTGATATATATATTTTTAATAATTTCGATCTATACTATAGCTAATCTCGGTCATAACAAGGACATGGCAAACACAAAGATTCAAAGATAATCCTAAAAATATGCCTTCTAAATCCTTATGAATATAAAAAGGTCGTACAATATTATATTTCATGTGAGAGTAGGAATTGCTTTTACGAAGTTCCTAAGCTTATTTCCTGCGGTCGGGCGTAAAGTGCTTCCATTACACCCCGCCCCCCACCGGATCTTAGATGGAGTCGCACAAAGGAATCTCAGTTTCTGGACGGCTGCGTCTCGATGGAACCAATTATATGTCGAGGGAACTTTTGAACAACTCTAAGAGACTTGAATGTTAAACGCCGTTAACAGCGCTCTTTAGCGGACAAGTTCATCGTGGCGGATAATAAGCTACTATAATAATAATTTAGGTTTTAGTGTCATGAACGTATTGAAACGTCTGAAAATCATATTTTCTGGATTTTATGAAATAAAAATTCATAGTTTTAATATTGAATATTATGGCTTTTTGTTATCTGATATATCGGTTTAATAAAAAATTATATGCCCTCGTTATCAATTAAGAAGTATTAAATCACAACAGAAACGGGTATTCTCAAAATTTCATTCGAAATTGTTTTGGCCCATTGATATCGTGCGACATTTTTATTGCAAAGTTTTTTATATGTGTAGTTTTTTATATTCAAATTATGCAATTCAATCAAGATATCCTCGTGTCTGTATAGGCTCATAATAAGTTGATTATGTATAAGTTATATAAAATAATGTGGTAATAACAACTTATTAAATTTTAACTGTTGCATAGAAATTGGGGTAAGTGGAACGTAAATCGGAAGCGATATTCGGACGAGGGTCGAGCGACGTGGAGTGGAGCTTGTGTGACCTGTTGAAACGTGGGGCTGTCCGCTGTCGGCGTGTTAATTGTAAAATCGTGTATTCGGTGACTTTTAAAAAATTTAAACTTTCGTCGAACGGTAATTGAATGCGTTTTAATCGATTCCTTTATCCTCTAAATTGGAATAGCTGTCGTTATCGAGTCATCTACAAAACTTATGTCCGTGAATTGTGAGCTCTTACGTCATTAGAAGTTGTTTTGCCTTCAGCGATGCACGTACTATACTATTAAGAATTGATTCAAAGGACGTTTAGAGGAAAGATCATTTAATTTTTATCTAGTTTTCCCCTTAATTTAGAATATTTGTGATTGTCATAGTAATTTAACATTTTGACCTCCGTTTTTTATGGAATCGACCAAATTTTCCTTGAGCACCCGACAAATATTTTGATTACTTTAATATTAAGGTTACTAGCATTTTAATATAGCTTTAAAGTTATATTAAATAAAAACTATAAAATTATATTTTTTATGTCTAATTTGAATTTCTCAGTAGCAACTACGTGTTCATTAAGGCAGTGTAATTGTCCAGAGGTGTGAGGTTGATAGCGAGGTGTGCGCGGGCGTTGAGACCTAGCATTTTCCACTAGAGTGGCTGCGGCCCAATGTGTGTCAAGGGTTAGTAATCACACGCTATTGTTACCTAGCCCCTGAAAAGACACTAGGTGACGTAAGTATACAAAATTATAATTTTTACACCGATATCCACCTAAACTGATATTCAATCAGATTATTGAAATATAACATTTCATTGCTAATAATCCATTGAAGGTTGAAATGCTAAATATAACTTGTAAAGGATAAAACAATAAAATAATATATATAAAGAAAAATTACCAAATATTACTTTGCCGAAAATATACATAGAATGCGAACATAGTGTCCACGCGTCGATCTGTAATTCCATACCAACTCTATAGTGTCCTTACTATTGGAAAATCTAGGTTACAATAACTGTCATTAATCCTTTTGTTATTTATTATTTCTGCAGTTAACAATTTAAACCGTCCACGGCTGTTTTAATTAATAACGTTCAAATTATGATAATTGTGGTAACTCAGCGAATGGTTGCTGCGTAAATAGTGTTTGAAGGATCTCTTTTATATAACCGTTAACTTTAATGTTGGGTCAAATGTGAGTGACGCTCGCAAGGCTAGCTGGGCTTAAGTTATAATCACGTTATTACAAGTTCAAGTACGTCGTGTTAGTTTTGTGACACGATAAAATTTGTGATCGTAGATTGCGGAAATGTACTGTGTAAAGGTCCGGCTAACTGGAACGCCTGGGAACGAATCCGGTTGGGCAGCCTTGGTGCTGGTCGGCGACTTTACCGTTCCAATCCAAGTTAATTACCGCCACCCTCACAACGACAGCCGAATTCACGTATTTATCATGTTGTACGTTTAATGCATTGTGCATTTAAACTGTCGCTTTCACTACAATTTTTTAATGTATCAAGGACTTAATGCCCAAAGTTATACATTTTAGTTATAATTAACTCTGGTTTCCGTTTGAGCACTCGCCGAGTTTGACCGCGAAACCGTCGGATGTTGGTTATCAAAATGGACGAAACGCAGTCGCGGTAAAAATTCAATGTCAGAAATTATATAAAATTTAGTTTGTATGTATACGTATAGTTTGAAGAATATGTAATTTATAATAAAAAAAAATACCTCAAATTGACCATAACTCCTCGGACACGCACGATTGCAGATCTAGCTAACATCTTAGTTTTTATGTTAATTTGACCGCGACGAACAACCTCGTTTGGTCAAGGGCATCGCACAGCCTCGAATTTGCTTCAAACGGGTTGAACTATTTGCGTATAGATTAATTGGTGGCGCGGGTTTTTTTTTGTTTTATTTTTTTATAAAAGATTTAAAATGATTTGCGTTTTCAGTTGTAGTTTTAAGTTATTTGTCGCTATTGTTTCAACTATCGTTGCCGCTCGCAATGTTGGTGAGCGTCGCAAAACGCGTACCGACCTTCGACGGTCAAGGAAATACAATTATTCAAGCAACCAATTATAAAATATATATGTTAATCATACTACGTTGGATGCGAGTTCGTTAACGTGAGACCTGATTTTCGCACAGCATGTTATTATGAATAATAAACTAAATATAATTATATATGTATATATCGCAACGCTGTACACTCTAAGTTATTATTTTTTTTATTTATACTGTTACTTTTATCATCTAAATTAAAAGGAATCGTGTTTTTTTTCTTATTTTATGAGATTAAAAAATAAATATACTTAAACAATTCGCATCGTAATTTCGCAGAAGCTGATTCAATTTAAAAATTATAATTTATATCTCAATATCTGATAATGTTCTCCAAGATGAGGTGATTGCAGTTACAGACGCCTTGAATATTGACAATAGCGATTACTCTCGAAGATAATGAAGGAGATAATTGCAAGCGTATTTAATTAGCTTCTTGTTCTTTGTAAACAATTTGTCGGTAATATTATCGTATTGCCCCAATAAAACAGTCTTTTATGTGAATCTTTCTCAATACAATGGTTATTTTTAATTTTAATATGTTGTTACACGTTGGTTACATCACTAGTTGGTACATTAATGTGGGAAAGCGACGAGAGCTGAATAATAAACTTATCTCAATCTCTCATACAATTTTAAGTTGTTTCAATTGTTTGTGACACCAGTGAAAATGTGATGCGTCTGGAGAATTTTGCGCGCTTTCTCACGATTTCTTTAATATTGTCACTTACTGTTTGTGGGTATATTTGTAACTTTTGCGCGTTAATGTCGCGTTCTAGTTTATCTTTAAGACTAGGTTAGGGTAGGTCGATGAATGGTTTGTTTTTGTAAACACGCTGTTCAGCCATCGTTACACGGCACAAGGCCGATTGGAGCAAGAAAATAATAATGATTGAAGATGACGTGCGACTCTGACTGAAGGTCCAGCACTACATACTCGCGATTAGACCTTAAGTGACTTGCGTGCATTACCCTCTTAAAGGCCCATTAAGGATTGGCGTCAGGTTTTCTCACGAATTAAATAGTATAAACTAAAATTGGCCTCTAACCGTGGAATAATCGATTTTTGTATAACCGAGATTTTTATGATGAGAATAAAAAGCAAAAACTATAGTAAGATACTTAGTGACACACAACATAAAAATAATATAACCGCTAACAATGAAAAAACTAGTTTTGAAGTCTTTAAACAGAATATAAGTTAGTTTATGAAACTACTTGCGTTGCCGAAGCGCGTTTGTTATTGACTGGCAAAATTAATATTTGTGCGTATTATTGTGCATGTGTTGTGGTGAACATAACGAATGTTTACTATTTATAGAAGAAAATCATATGAAAAAGAAATATGATTTATGAAGCGTAAATTATGAGAATGTTATTTTCAAGTAAAATTAAAAAAAATATATATAAACATTAATGCAAAAATAATTCAATAGTGAACAAGCAATCACTTTAAAGGTAAATTAGTGTCTAAGCCATTCAAAATAAAAAAAAAATAAACAATATCGAAACTCATGCAAAACTTTAGGCACAAATCCTCAAGCAGCGTTGAACTGAAAGCAAGCAAGCGGGACGGGGGTCCTCACCTCGATGCTGTAGGACTTCTTGAT
Source organism: Heliconius sara (assembly GCA_917862395.2). Taxonomy (NCBI): domain Eukaryota; kingdom Metazoa; phylum Arthropoda; class Insecta; order Lepidoptera; family Nymphalidae; genus Heliconius; species Heliconius sara. The sequence goes on along the minus strand of OU860800.1, from coordinate 12,396,823 downwards.
GGCGAACATTTCGCGGTTCTTTTGGGCAGCTGCGACGGCCATGCTTCAAAACACCACACGTAAAGATAGAGGAGCCTGAACTGAAGTTCACTGCGCGTTTAGCTAGCGTAAAGTCTGCGATAGCCTAATGTCTCGACCACGGGCTGTAGCCTGTCTGTCTACGACTCGAGCTGTCGTATTACGATGGCTAACTAAACTTCTGATTGCAAACAGACCAATGCATGGTAACCGTTCGCAAGAACAGTTTAAATAGTGTTTCTCGCCTCCCACCCTCGCGCCTCGTGCGCATGCGTCACAGCGCGCCCCGCGCCGCGAGTCCTGCCGCGCCGCCGCCGCCGCTGATGCTGTAACACAACCCTAATGTTGTATCTCTATTATTTATTAAAAAAAGGCGATTTATTAAAACAATATAATATAAGCTTTTCGAATATAAACTAAGACGTATCTCATAATAAATACAATAAATATATATATCGTTTTGATACGTTTTACATATGATTATGCATCTTAATAAAGATTGGAAACTTGTTTGAGGTCAGTCATGGTGCAGCGGCACGAAGTGTAAAACCGACTGGTTGTGAGTTCGATCCCCACTCGAGAAGATGAAATATTTACTTAAATTTATATTACGTTGAGTTCTGCCACTCAACACGCAATGCCTCCAGAATTCGGCAGGAAGTGTCTTAACACTAGGTTCCCTCAGCTTACCCTGCTGTGGGCAGAATACAGCGTAGAAACTAATTGTAAATAGAAAAAAAACTAGTATTTCGCTATTTAATTTCAATATTCACAAGTTTTTACTTATACGCTTAAATTATATGTTTTTCTGTAGTTCTCTGATATATGCTGCAAAAAATATATTAATATTTATGAGATAAATCTTAGCACTTTGTGTATATCAAAGCTATGTATATATTTAAATGTTAGTCTTAAAATTTTTTTTTCAAGAGCTATAGTTAAATATTTTTTTAACTTCTTTTATCATATTTAATGGCTAAACAATTTTAAGAATTAAATTACTATAAAATAATCTGAATAATAAAAGTAACTATTACGTTTAATTTAAGATTAAATATCTTAATTATTGTCAATTGAATTGTATTATGTTTCACGCAGCTTCACATTTTTTTTACCATACTCGTATAGCAAATTAAACCTACTGTTCAAATACTGAGTTCCCCACTTCCCTCCTAACTATTAATTGCGTGTTGTGTGACGGAACTTAACGCCGCGCATCGCCCGCTAGGATGGGGAAACAAAAATAATTTAAAGATAATCATTCTCCTGAAAGGACATCGAAGTGACATCGCACTCAGATGATCTTAACTCTTGTTTTACATTGACTCTTGCCACAATTTCGTTGCAAGAGTTTCATGATGTAGGATTTTTTTGTCAACTTCATTAAAAACACAAAGCGATATAAGAAATTAGGATCCGGTTCGCGTTGTCTCCGACCTGGCCTTACGTACCGGGAAGTAGATTTAGTTCATCGTAACTCGGAACAGGATATATCAAAGTGCGGCTTTCAATGACTTTATTGCTGACACAATATTACAACGTAAAGTTTTATTATTTCGCGGACCCTAATGTCGTTCATTTTTAATAATAACTCTTAATTTTTTTTTGAGACGTTATGTTGAACGATGTTCGTGTTTTCCTATTTACTGTTATGCAAAATGTAAGTCCAAAACCTGAACATGTCAAATATTTATATTTGTTAAATTTTTACACCAATTACATCTTGGTGGCCTTTTTTTTATCAGCTTCACGCAGTATCCCACACATAGCAGGATAGGCAGAAAGAACTTAGTATTATTACATTCCACTTTCTCCATTTTTCGCCGAATTCTGGAGGCATTGCGCGCTTGGAGGCGGAACTCTATTAACTCTATTCTATTAACAAGAAAGTTGCTGATGTATTTTGATTATTGTTATATCCTTGTTAGTCTTCAGCGTTATTAAGATGAGGACAACAGAGAAATTATATATCTGAAATACTCCCTAGGATTCCCAAGTCGCTGCGCAAGGCGTTCACAAAACGCGTGTATGCGCGACGGTTGTGGGTTCGGTTCTCGTTTGGTAGAAATAATATTTAATAATTTAATATATCTCACTCTGATAACAAAGTAAAACACGGCAATGAATTCCACTAGTAAACATGGAACAAAGCCGTGAGAATTTGGCGGAAAGTGGAAAATGAAAATGTTTTAATGGAAACAATGTGTCTTGACACTAGGTTCCCAGGTTCCCTTTGCCAAGCTTGCTATGTATAGGACGCGTGAAGCTACACATAACATCTGGTATGGACCCCTGGAGCACAAAAAAAGTCAGGCTTCTAAGTCAACACAATCAAAAGATACGAATATTCGCTTATTGCTGCATTTTGTATGAATTAAAATTTTCCGCGTAATCAAAACCTGTAGGGTACTTCCCGTGGATATATATACAGTTATGGTACGTTTGGCAAGATGTTAGAAAAGTGAAAAATTATAGATAGATAGTTACACGGACTTGATCTTTTTATACATATATATAAAATATAGAGCAGGGTACTCTAGAGGCAACTAACAGTGTTATAGTTAAAAAGATAAAATAAAACTTAGGTAAATCACGATTACATATTTTATGTAATAAGCAATGCATTAATTGTTTTATTAATTTTTTATATACTTTCTTATCATAAATGTTATTTTTTCAAATTGACAAATCTCTAAAACTAGTTTTAGTTTTTCAACTTGGACAGCATTTAAACCATTCATCAAACTTAAATGTGCAAGTAACGATTCGTAATAAGGTGTTAATGGAGAACCAGTAAAAATAAATAATATTAAGCATCATTCTTTACAAATACGAATATATTTATGTATATTTAAGAATAAATTATTATAATATTTTTTTTCTTAGAAACTGTTTAATTCAATGAAGGTTATGGCCTTATTTCATCCTGTAGTCGACTAATTTTATTTATAACACATATACGATGATAATATTTTTATGTAAATAAAGTAAATAAATATATTGTAGTATGTAATTGTAAAAGAAAAAACCGCTTATTTTGCTGGGTAAGTGGAAAGAATAAAGTGATTAAGTGTTTGTATTTTGGCGCTCAACGCCCCACATCCTCTAACTATATATATAGTTATGTATTATAAGAAATATAAATGTTCGGACGGTTGCCATTCGAACCCAATATCATCGTGAGTGTGGGCACACGTCTACTGAGCAAGGTAGCTAATACGTACTAGCATTTGTATAGTAAATACAAATACAAAATATTCCACCATCATCTTTGTTGTGGGTTCGATTCTCATTGGAGGAAATGAAATATTTAATATTTTCCTTTATTCATTCTCGAGTCGGGGTTCCTCTGCCTACTTTGCTGCGTGATACAGCGTGCAACTGAAAAAAAACATTCTTGTTTTCCTTATATCTTTTATCTATATAAACATACAAACCCATGTAGTTTCATACAACAAACACAATATTGAATGAAATCCATAAGCTATAAAGTTATAAATTGACCATTTATAAATGAATAAGTTGCGGTTTTCTATAGACCGCAAAGAAAATGATACAGTATTGACAGGCACATCACATGATACGATACTCTTTGTGAATGGGAAAAGACAATTCTACGTCACGCGGGATTTACCGTAGCGTCCGTCGGAGGCTTAATTATATATGTATATAGAAAACCAGTTGGTCGGTCGGTGGCTACGTCACGGCATTTGGTTTTCTTCATACTAAATATATATGTATAGCTGTACACGGTTTGTAATATAATATTTTAGTCGAGTCCGTTACCTTTTGGGTTAAATTAATGAAAGGAAATTAGAATTAGCAGAATATATATGTTTTTGTGATGTCGTACTTTCCGAGCGTTGATGTTTTTTAAATCGATTTTTCCTTAGCGTGTGTGTGTTTTGGTTTTTATTGCCTTAAGTATGATCGTAGCCTGAGTTAAGAATCATTTGAGTAAATATTATGTTATAATACTATTAATAATAATAAGGCTTTTTTTCTATGTCTTGATGATAAAAAAATATATAATCAAAACTTTAACAAATACATATTCATAGCCCATTTTCGGGTACAGGAAGAGGTCTCCTCAAACATTTTCTCTTCTTCTCTTCTGTCTGTTCTGTTTTCTCTTCTGTCTTTTAAAATATGTATAATAGATACACATTTTTTTTCTGTATGGATTTGCGTAATAATATATATTTAAATATATATGATACATATATATTTGAATATATATTATTACGCAAATCATTTTTTAATGAAAATAATATAATTTATGCATTGCTGGCACATTAGTTTTAGCTTGATCGTTAAAGGAAGGGTTAGGGTATTTTATATGTTTAAAAATGTTACTTATATATAAATATATTTTATTTTCATAAAATATTATAACAAACATTTACGTTGACTATGATTTTCCACAATTTATGTATGACTAATAAAGTTCTAGATTCAAATCAAATCAGTTTCACACACAGTAGGGTGGGCAGAGGAAGCCTAGTGTTAAAACACTCCGTTCTCCACTTTTTCTGTCCAATTTTGGAGGCTTTGCGTGTTGACTGGTGGAAATCTTTGCGCCGCTTTGCCTCGACACCAGAGCGAAGAAATGGAAATATACATACTAACAACCAGTCGCGTTTGCAGTCACAATTTATGTCCCAGCGTCACGACAGTCTAGAAAAAATATACATTTGTCAACTTTTGGTTTACTTATTTAGAAATCGTATAAAATTTTGAACGTAGCGGAATTTGAACTCCTGGAAACTGACGTATGGCGTACGTTCCTATGGCTCAGTGGTCTGAGCGCCTGGTCCTGGTGAGTTTTGGTTTATTGATAATTTTCTACGGAATTATTTTTTATTTATGATTTTGATGATATTAAGTTTATGTTTTATATATCATCTACTTAACACACAAATAATGGGGAATTTTTCGAAATAGCTGCGGATAATAAGATTAAAAATAAATTTTGACTTAAAGCAAAAAGTTTAGTTTTGATAATAATAAAACATATTAAGATTTTCATTGTTGGCGCCGTTTATATTACAGGAGGTATATATAATATACCTCCTGTAATATATATAAATGATACATATACATAAAACATTATATATATATATATATATATATATATATATATATATATATATATATATATATATATATATATATATATATATATGTGTGATAATTAATTAAAATTATTATCTCAATTCACGATAATAATGTTTTTAATTACTACAACAACAATTGAAGCTCGTTGAACTTGTGTAATATTAAGTTGTTCGTATAATTTATACGTTAGATGTTTTTAACATAGTATTGTTGGTTGTTGGTTTCATTTGTTCAAGACAAAGGTTTTTTTTAAGCCTTTGGTTAAGCATTTTTGGCACTTTGAACTGTATCGCCATATTTATTTCTATATACACTCTAACTTTTTGGCAATATAAAGTATTGCATGCAACAATATTGGGATAAAATAAATATTTTATTGAATTGGCTAAAACTTTAAAATAATAATGTTATTAGATCATTAAAGTAATTAAGACGAGAAAATAAATATTAGTATAGTACAAGCGGGCGAAGCCGCACAGGGATTGCTAGTATATAATAATTGACTAAGCAGTGAGTATCCACGTATAACTACGTACGTATACATATATATATATAAACACGTAACTGCGCTGAACTTTTTTGTCTACAGACAAGTTACAATGAGACCAACTGGTCACCTCATATTATAGTTACATAAAATATTTTTTTCTACCAAAAACAAGATTTTTAGTTATGTTACCTAAAGTTTTGCCATTTTAAATTTTGACCTATACAGGTAATTAATTTAAACACGTTTTTTATTATTAAATAACTAAATAATTTTGTTGTAATGTTATCCAGCATTGTAAAGCAAAATCTTTGAAAATTCCGTACAAGATCTACAATTGTGAGAATATATATTCATATAATAGATGAAATCACCTGTGGTGATAAGGCCACTGGAAGAGATCACCTGTTGATAAGGCCACCTTTACACCATTTTTCATTTGTTTCAATCTTGTATTTGTTTTATTAATAAGTTGGTGTAATAAAGTATTATAAATAATATAAAGTATATAATGAATATAAGAATCGAGTTTTCAACTTAACTACTAAAATGATAGCAATATATTTAATTTTAAACATATTTTATAGTAATTATTTTATAATAAATCCTTGTTTATAATATTTAGTTAGTAAAAAAATGTTTTTAAGTTATTATTTTCTTCTTTTTATGTTCGTGTAATTTTTTTAAAGTTAAGAGGTCTACTATTTGTAAAGCATTTTCGTTAAATACCTAAAATTCGTTAAAACCTATAGGTTAAATGAATGTGTTCTTATTTTCATTCCGTTTCCGTTTTCCGTTCCTTAAGCATTATAATGCTTAAGATTTCTTATACACATGTAAATGTTAGGTATCTTAAAACTGAAACTCTCTGTAAAACACGTTTTATAAACGTATTAAAATATTTCGTTAGATATTATTAGAATTCCACGTGTTTAATAGAAACCTGTTCATATGTCAGTTATTATAAATACAAATATTTATAATAACCGACCAAGCTGGTTTCTAGAGTACTTTAATAATTATTATATATATATATATATATATATATATATATATATATATATATATATATATATATATATGTCTCTGCATATGTCGTCTCATCCACTGTCATCAACCTCTTCATACATTCTGTCATTCTTCTTTCATCTCTACTAAACATATTTCCTATATAAACTCACTCAATTGTTCTAATATTTTAACAAAGTTGTTCTTTTATTATTTTATATAAGAAAGGGTGATTCACTGTACTAGCGCCTGAAGTAATGCTTAATGGGCCCCTTTAAAAAGCGCATCAACGTCACTCCACTTTCAGAGCTCACCTTTCTATCCAATCAAATTCAATTATTATTAAAAATAGATAATTATATTTCTTCGCTCTGGTGTCGATGCAAGGCGCAGCGTCAAGTTCCGCCACTCTAAATGCAATGCCTCCATAATACGGCGGCAAGTGGGGAACGGAGTGTCTTAACACTAAGTTCCCTCTGCCTACCCTGCTGTGTGCGGGATACAGCGTGAAGCTCATAAAAAAATAGGATTTGTTCAAATATGGATCCTTTTACGTTGCCTTTAAACAATTGTCCATCTCAATACTAATATGAGACCTAACTTAATTACTCATACATAAATAAAATTCATACACAATAAAAACCATAAAATTTTTAAATGACTTATTAAAATAACATATTCCTTAACATTCATAAAAAGATAAGAGGTAAAGTTGCCATTAAAAAAACCTTATTGAAATGCAAAATGTCCATAGCAACGAAAGTAAATAACCCGGGTATTACCTGCGCCGTGCGCCTGCGCACAGGAAAACTTTATCAAATAAATGTGACTCATCCAATATAATATTTTGTATGTCATTTCATTTTTAATTTATCACATTTACGTCTTTGTGACGTTGTTCACAAGTTTTGTTTTTATACCACAATATGTAGGTACTTTTATTGAATAGTTTTCCTCGAAGAGGAAAACTTTTTTTACTTAAATTATAAATTGATATTTTAAATGTAAAAAATATCTTCTAAGTTCTTCTCTAGCCATAATGATATGCAGTGATAGCTGGATCGTCGAAGTAAAGAGACGAATTAGGAGAACCAAAGAAGCTATGACCCGTCTAAATAACTATATGTTTACATACTTATACGTCACGGAATTCGGAACTAAAAATTAAAATACCTACCAAAATTCCATAAATGAGATATATGTACATTCAAAATTCATACACTTATATACTATACAAATTCATACAATTCAAAGTAACTGAGGATTGTGTATGACACATGACACAGTTTAAGTACCTAGTTCTCTGACCGGTTATATCAAATTATATTATAACCAGTAGCGTTTATATAGCCTATAGCGATTCTTTATATAAAGAAAGACTATCCAACACAAAAAGATTTCATTTTATTTCAACATACCGTGAAATAGAACGAAAAGTATGAAATTTTGAAGACTAATTCAAAATTACATAATTACAGACAATCGTATTAGATTTATATTAAGAAGCGTCATAAAAATATTATAACCACGAAAAACACAAAATTTAAAAATTAAAAATTTTATACAAATTTATTGTCATTTTTACATTTATTTAATCGAAATTAGAACAGTAGTTATTAAAGTTTAGGGTAATCGAGAATAAATAAATATTAAAATAAATATTGCAGGAAATTAAAAAAAAATACGAGTACAGTTTTAAACTGTTCTGTAAAACACGTAAATACGCTACCTTCTCTCAGGTTCTTGTATATTTTAATATTGTCAAATTAATGTTGAATTTGAAAAAGAGTTTCTCTGCATAGCGTGATTCTTAATTAAAAACATCAAAGGTGGCCACAATACCACCATCTCCTACACTTATATATATATTAGTAGTCTGTCATTTTGCATAACGGTCGCTGTCTGACCTCTGTCATCTATTAAACGAGTTGTGTGTGTTACGTTGTTGCAAAAATGTATTATATCTATTACTCTATACTTATAATAAAATTGTAACCGATCGGTGTCTGTATATGGAACTTATATAAGAAACAATAACATTGGTTTCATTTAATAATGTAATATTATCAAAAACATCTGTATCTGTTTGTCGGTGCGTTTGTGCACGTTGATCTCCGAAACGGCTAAACCGATTTAAATGCATTTTACTATTGTATTTTGGCAAGCTTCCTTAAATATACAATGTTTGTTTTATTTTAATCGGTTTATAAATAAAAAAAACGTTATACCAATTTAAAAATAATTAGTTCGACAAAATAGCTATAGATAACTGTTATTATTATTAATTTTGGTTATTAAATTGGCTGATTAAGATTATTGAATTGGCTGAAACTTTACTTTCTAATATAGTAATAGGTATTTTTTTTAAAATGAAATTATTATTAGAAAACAAAAGTAATACAGATTAATAATCATGTAGTTCAAGCGGGCGAAGCCGCGAGCGGGGCGCTAGTGTATAATATAATCATTTCGTAATGACCATGGATATGTTGCTTACTAGTTCGTCTAGTAGTGTAGCCGTAAAATTTTACAACACGATAGGTACACGAAATTGGGAGGTGGAACACAACGCCGCATTTTGCTTACCACTGCCACACTTGATCAACTCAAATGTACAGAGAATGTTATTTGACACTCTTAGTAAATTTCCATAAATATTTTAAATTTATTTTTTCTACAACAAATTTCAATATTCGTTTGACGTTTCATTATAAAATAAAGTATTTTAGTTGTAATTTCTTTAATTTAATTTTATATATATATGCTCTAATTTCGAAATAAATTATGAAAAAAAAAGATTTATCGGCGAATTTTGATACTCAATACATAATTATTTTGAAGGTTGATTTTCGAACACTAAAACTAAGCTGCTAACGAAATCATTATTATTTACATATATATTTTTATTTCTTCGCTCTCGAGGCAAAGCGCGGCGCTGTGTTCCGCCACTCAACACACAATACCTCCAGAATTTGGCAAAAACGGAGTGCCTTAACGATAGGTTCTCTCTGCGTACCCTGCTGTGTGCGGGATACAGCGTGAAGCTGATATATTTTATTTTTAAAAAGATATTTCCACGTAAACCTTGAACCAATATGTTTAAATATTGCTACATATATTATAAGAATGTAAGAACGGTGCAATGGCATTGGGAGGTGCGCGAAAGGTCTGGCTAAAGCGCAAGAGGCATGGTGAGATGGTGGGCGATCTAAAAATAAACTTTAAATCGATTACTTAATAATACATGTACTCGAATTTATTTTTAATTAAATTACAACATTCCGATACACTTATGCCATTGTCCTTTACTTTAATCGTATTTGGGTATCGATATCAATGACGTCTTGTCTTGTAAATGTGCAATCGATTTCGATTGATTAAAACTATATCGCACTGTGCTTTATGGAATAATTGTTATTTCAAAATTGTTCTTTTTGTGTGGAATCGTTAGAAAAACACATTATTATAATATAATTTTCTTTTTATTATTTTATATTAACACAATAAAAATGCGGAAAATTTTCTTCTTGTGTGATTTTTCCTATATTTTGCCCCATTCAAATATTATTAGATATTTTTTTATAATTTTCTCTCAAGTACCGCTTGATAAGGAATACGCAAATAAATCCTATTAAGAAATCACATAACAAATCAAAGGATATTTAATGTCGAATGTCTGAATCCAAATATTCTAATAATATTAAATCCTTTTAAGAAAAATCCACAACCAGGTAGCACCAGTAAAAAGCTAATATCAACCATATTTACATATCTTTACATAATATGAAACAAAATCTCCTGAACATCATTTAAGCTTACCTAGATCATTTTTCGAACTGCGCAACGGACTTAAATGTTTTTACCAGAGACTAGAGAAAGTCAGAAGATATTTTTATATTATACGTAGTTTAGGCATTTATATGTAATGTACATATATAGTAGCCAAGTTGTAGTCCACGAGGGTGAAGCCACGAGGGTAACATTATTTTTTATTTTTGAAGAAAACATGAATTATCCAGAAGACGTCCATACGCAAAGCCCTGCACAGATTATTGGGTCACCAACGATTCGAACTGTACCTTTTTGTTTCATATTATAACTATATGGTACTTTTATTTTCTAATATTTCTTGTTATTTTCTCTAAGCTTTAGGCTAAACATGTAAGTAAGATTAAGAAATATAAGACGTTGTAGATAATACGAGTTACTACCAACAACTACAGGTAGATAGACACTCGTATACGAAACAAAGGTAATACTTTCAAATAATCTACTCCTTTTGCTTATTTAGTCTTAACACAGGAATTAAAATTTTAATTATTTTCATTTTCCTGCCCTGGTTCAGAAAAAAATATTTTTTTTAATTAAAATATCTATTATAATGTATATGTATAATGTGTATCCCACACACAGCAGAGTAGGCAGAGGAAAACTATTGTTAAGACACTCCATTATCCAAATTCCGCTGAATTCTGGAATAACTAAACAGCTCTGGTGTCGAGGCAAAGCGAGCGAAGAAATGGAAAAATATATTTCAATTCCTCGAATGGGGATCGAACCCACAACCGTCACAACACAACAAGTCGCATTTACAGTCACACTTTGGGCTCCTGCTCCACGACTGGCCATTTTTATTTGTTATAATAGTTCCTACAACCTCTTTTGTTTGTTACGATTTGAAATAATATAAAGAAACGATTCATTAATATAGTACTTACTTAAATTTAATCTCTAACTCAAAGTCAAGAGTTTGCATCGCGAATAGGGTTATATTGTATTATACGTAGATGTTTTATAAAATATAAAAAAATATATATATACGTGACTAGCGAACAAAATATAATATTTTATAAATTAAGTGAACACGACATGTTCACTTTCGTATCTTCCATATTTTTTTTCCTCCAGTTATTGCGATAAATTTACTTTAGTTCAGAGATTAATTATAATTAAAATAAAAATATCAGTTCCAACGAGAAGGTATTTATTCAATTATTTAATTGAATTGATTTATCCTTATACAAATAAAGGACTTGTATACATTAGGTTACCTTTAGGTTAGTTTAGGATGGGTTTTTTTATCAGTTTCACGCTGTATTCCGCACACAGCAGGGTAGGCAGAGGGATCGTAGTGTTAAGCACTCCGTTCCCCACTTTCCACCGAATTCTGGAGGCATTGCGTGTTGAGTGACGGAACTCAACGCCGCGCTTTGCCTCGACACCAGAGCGAAGAAACTGATTTAAAAATTAAAATTAATATTTTATTTCCTCGAGTGGGGATCCTGTGCCACGACTGGTCTCTATTTATTTAATTCTCCAATCCATTAATTTTTATCTATACTAATATTATACAGCTGAAAAAAGTATTTGGTGGAATGCGTGTATCTAAGGAACTAATGTATATTTAATTTATCAAGGAAAGCAATAGGTAATACAGGATTCGATATAGCCCGTCATAGGAACCTGTGGTAATAGTTAAACGTTACATGCACGACCCTTAGATATTTCCATGACAGTGAAGCTGCAGGTAAACCTAGTATAAAAATGGACCGTTGTAGTGCAGGAGCCCAAACGTGCGACTGTGAACGTGGCAGTTGTGGATTCGATCCCCACTCAGGACTCAGACTCAGGTTCGGCCATTCAATACGTAAAGTTAGAATTTGGCGGAAAGTGGGAAATAGACGTATCATAATAGAAACGAAATGCTTGAACACTAGGTTCCCTGGTTCCCTCTGCCTAATCTGTCCATGTCCGGGATACATGAAACTATTGCAGCCTTTAAATAACTAACAATTTGTAAGTAATTAAGAGTGATAAACGCTTAAATTTATTTTTAGACACCGACCCTGTACTCGAGCCCTGCACAACCAGCTGCTGGTGTTAAGTGAATCTTTCGCGACCTTCTACACATTTACACCAATAACACAACGTTTTGTACGTTGCCAAGTCAATCAGTGAACGTAAAACTGGCCTCCATTCCTCCTTTACTCATTATTTACTCTATAAGTTATAATACATACCTGTAATAATAAAATTAAAATATTATACAAAAACATAGGATTTTTTGTCATATTTTGTTGATTAAAATCAGTTGTTTCTCAATACGCAAGAACGTCCTAATTACATTTGTTTGTTTCCTGTCATCGCGAATCAAAGGCAATTTACTATTTGTTATACAGTAAAATCAAAATTTTTGTGTTATAATTATTACAAGATTTACTATTTATTATACAGTAAAATCGAAATTTTTATGCTATAATTATAACAAGAATATTATATTTCCGCCATGTTCTATACTAAAATTATAAATTAGGAAGTACGGTAGTAGGTTTAAAACTAGTTAGTGAACTTGTCAAGGTTGCCAGTTCTTTTTTACTTCAACACTCATTTCTGATTGTTAAATTTATTTACATAATAATAAAATATAACACATTATTAATTATTATTAAAACTATTTTAATGCAAAAAGGTGAAATACGAACAGTGTCACACACGTTACATAAATACATAAATGTAAATGGTCCTTACGAAAAGAACTGGATATTGGTCATATTGAATAGATCATAAAAAATGACCTTGCGGAGTTAGTTTTAAATATATATTCTGATTTAAAGTTAAATATTGATCGGAAGTATGTTTATTGGTTTGTATGATTCATGATATACATATGTAGTAGTATGTACTAGTTCTGTTGTTGTAGTACTGAATATCAACATTCTAATCTATTTATTAGGTTTGAAAAAAACTGGACAAGTGCGAGTTGGATTCGTCCACTTAGGTTCCATGCCAATTTCATTATTGAACTTTAACATTAACTTTTATAAGTTGACAAACTTAAGTTTAATACTATTTTTATAGGAAATGAACTTCAATTATAAGTTTGTAATTATGTTTATTTGTAATTTGTATCTGTAAATAATGTAAGTAAATTTCAGATTCACACTGTGTCACGCTCATAGGTGGTGGGCAGAAGGAACCTAGTTTTCATACATTCTGTTTCCCACTCTCCGCCGAGTTCTGGACACACTGTGTGTTTGAATGACGGAACCGAACGCCGCACTTTGCCTCGACGAAGACGAAGACGAGACGATTCGAAGAAATCTAATGTACATGCACATCTCGATTCTTGGCATTGCGTGTTGATTAAGGAAGCTCAACGCCGTGCTTTGCTTTCTTACCAGAAAAAAAAAGAAAATAATACATTCCCGTGAATGAATATTGAACCAACAATTACTCCGCTAACAATCAGACACTGTTTCACCCGCCTCGGCGGTCCAATCTTGTTTGGGTGAATCCCCGATTGACGCCGCCGTAACAAAAATAAATCGAAAAATCTTGTAACCTTCATTACTCACCTAAAAAAGTTTACAGTGAATACTAAAATATTACCAAGATTAGTATTCCTATCTCCTACCTATCACAATCAATAGCTAATTACAAAAAAATACAATAAAATACAATAAAATATATAGTAAAAAATAAAAAAAAGATCAATGAAAGTTGACTCATCCAACTTAAACACCTGTAGCGTAGCCTCTGTACCGTCTATTAACTATTAATAAATAATTCACCCAACCTTGTATACACGCGACTATCAATGTCTAACTAAAGTTATTCATAAATGCACTATATCTATATATACATACATATACGTATATTATATTTTCTTGTCATTATTTGCATTTTGTCATACAAATACATCAATTAGAGTATAACGTAGTAAGTACGTTACAATGCCGAGGCTAGTGTATTTAAAATTATAATTGTTTATATAATATTATATCACAGTTTCGTTCGTTTATTTATATTTGTGTGCTTTATTTAAAAAAAATATTGGATTTTCATAATTTTTAGAAGTGGGGAACGTAGTTAACACTAGTTCCCTCTTCCTATTCTGCTATGTGCGGGATACAACGTGAAGCTGATTTAATTTAATTATTATTATTTATTTTTTTTTTAATAATTTTTAATAATTAACTATTGTTTAATGACATGGGCAATTTAATAAAATATATTTTCATTATCTCAATGAGATAATGACAATATTATAAAATTAAATTATTCACTTAAACACCAGCAGCATGCCATTTCTTAACATTAGGTTCCCAGGTTCCCTCTTTCTACCCTGCTATGTGAGGGATAAAACGTGAAGATTAAAATAAGAGTTATTGAAATGTATTACGAGTATTTTCAAAATACTCTAAGATAAGTATATATTATATTTTGAGGCCAGTCGTGACACAGCGGCAAGAAGAGTGGCTGTAAAATCGACTGGTTGTGGATTCAGTCCCCATTCGAGGAGATGAAATATTTACTTCAATTTATATTTCCATTTCTTCGCTCTGGTGTCGAGGCTAAGCACGGCGTTGAGTTTTGCCACTGAACATGCAATGTCTCCAGAATTCGGCAGAAAGTGGGTAACGGAGTGTCTCAACACTAACACTACCCTCTGCTTCCCTGCTGGTGCGGGATACGCGTGAAGCTGATTTTTATTTATTGAAGTATATATTAAATTGATATATTTAAATAGATATTAAACAGATAGTTTTTTAGGTACGAACAAAATACAAGGACAAAATACAGACCTTCTTGTTGTGTCTTTTATTTTCCTATTTCATATTTTTAGTCAGTATCGATATTAAATAAGATAATGATAATTATAATCGATAATTGTAACACCGAAATAAAATAACTTATTAAAGTTATTTTTAAGTATACATACACTTTAAATAATATAGGGGAAGGTGTTATTGTGGTTCCCGCAGGTGATATGGCCCCCTTTGATATTTCTTAATATAATAGAATATTTATTTAAACAATATAATAGAATATTTATTTCTGGTAAAAAAAACACAGTACGTATCTGAACACAGTAACTTACCAAGGTCAGTTAACTGCAGCAAAACGATCAATTATTCATGAACACAGAAATATGCATCACATAGCGAAAATTATAATTCTTTGTCCGTTTGTTGTGTTATTATCTGTAATACTCGTACTATCTGTAAAGTAAAGTTTACTATTTTTCCCCTTAAAAGTTAGTGATCATTTGTCAATCATTTGGCTTTTTTCAAGCTTCACGCTGTATCCCGCATGGAACAGGATAGGCAGAGCTCGAGCGGGAAACGAAACTGTCGCGTTTCAAGTCACACGCTTTTGACCATGCGTCTAAATCATTTTACTACTTTGTATTAACGATGTATTATAAAAATAAATCTATGTTGATTCGTAAATTAATATCAAATAATATATATGTATATATGTGTGTGTGTGTGTGTGTATATATATATATATATATATATATATATATATATATATATATATATATATATATATATATATATATATATATATATATATATATATGTATATATATAAGGAGAGATCACTGCGCTAATATTAATTCATCCTGATTTAAGCCTATTTAGAATAATGTAATTTTCTGCCGAATTCCTGAGGCATTGCAAGTTCAGTAGCGGAACTCGAAGCCGCGCTTTGCCTCGACACCACCATTTCAGTCCCCCGTTATAGCGTAGAGTATTTACTTGATCCAATGATAAAGATGTAGGGTTGAAGATAAAAGAGATAACTGCAGTAGAAGAAATATAGAAAAAAAAATAATTCAAACTCGTTTGAATCGCGTGAAACTGATGTTTATTTTAATCACAAAAAAATATATTATAACTTGTCATTTATTTATACATAATATATAAATATCTATAACTATTACGCAACAACTGATATAATACCAACCAACCCAACCACACAAAAATAACATTAACAGAAACAACAAAACAAAAATAATTAAAAATTCATACTATTAACAAAATTAAATGTTACGAAACGTTCCACATTTCAGTTCCGCACTGTCACCGATCTCTTGGTAAACAACAGTGCCTTCTGTTCTGAGTCAATAACCTCGTTCATCTTACACCTCTTCAATGGCTGAAAGCGTGAGTAAGAAATATATATATATATATAATATGTAGGTACATCTGTGTATAGAAGCTGATTTTCACTGACTTTGGTTGGGAGTTCAATTTACTCTCAAGGGATTTATTTACCTTTATCTCTTCGCCCTTTTAACTAGACTAAGCGCGAGATCCGCTACTTGTTGATTTAACGCTAAGTCCCCTCTGCCTAACATGCTATAAAGAGATACAATGTGAAGCTTTACAATAAGTTAAATATATATATTTATAATACGAATTTCTGTTGTGTCTTTTTTTATTGGTATAGTTTTCACACAGAGTTAGGTAAATAATATTAAATAAAATAAATAAAATAAAAATCTTTTATTATCAAGCAACATAGGCTAATAGTTGACATGACATAAATTAAAATACAATAAAATAAAATACAATACAAAAATAAAAGTGAAAAACAAATTAATTACAAATCAGATTATAAATATAATTAAATAAATAAATAAAACAAATAAAGAAATAGCTACCACAGAGAGATTGACCCGGCTACATTTTGCACATGCAAGCTGATAAATATATATTGCTCAAACGGAACTCCTCCGGCATTTTTTCAATCATCTCGGAGTATCGACTTTTTATTCCTCCGTTGGCGTCTGAGCTACACTTAAAAATGCATGTATGCACTCCGCATTTTAAAAATATTAACTATAAACTTCCTAATTCCTATAATACTTGGGTACCAGTCTATAATCTGCTTACATATGACTAAGAGCCGCCATATTATATTTGCTTTCTGCTACATTCCCGCGATCGAAAGTTGACCATAAAATACAACCGTTATTATCCGTGCGTAAATGTCAAAAAAGGCCACTTGGCTAGCACTTTTCTATTGACACTTTGAAATAACGCTTTGCTCTATGACTTACGGTTCTATCATCGCGATCGTTTCGATAACGTTGAACGAAAGTGTCATTTGGCTACGGTTTTTCTCTTCCATCGTCGACTTTTCTACATCTCCATACATTTTGATATCGTACAGAAAGTTAGAAATGCCACTTGGCTAGGCCCTCTGGTGCATTTTATGGAGTATTTTAATTATTACATTAATAAATTCCAATTTTTAAGAGCTTAGGTATACGGCAGTAGGTTATAATTAATAAATTATGCATATTTCCACCTCGTTGTATCCAATAATAGATAAAGTAAATCCTACACTATCTATACAGATAGGTGGGTAGGTGTTGGGAAATTCAACCAAAGCGAAGAAATAATTTAAATATTATTATTTTTCCTAGTGAAGACTGAACCCACGACCTCCCGTTTACAATCGGACACTACAACATCTCAAATGGTCAATACAAAATATCTTAAATTTTTAAATTCTATACTTGTACATAATATCTATTAGAGCATTTTATATGCGAACTAATTAAAAATTCTGTTGAAAATATCAAAAATTCCGACCTTGGGTAAATAAACACGTTTATTATTATGTTGTTAGCATTGCTTTTTTTTTAAAAAAATACATAATTCGTATTTAGATTTTAATGTCAATATTGAAATCAATATTCGCGAAGGTTACATTTTTGAAAAATAAAATCGATATTTCAATGCGAAATTCGAATATAATAGTTGTACGTAATATCTACCGCGGAAACGTATCGAGCCGGAAACCGTCAGATCAATTCCTACTTTAATAACCATATATTTATTTAAATAAGGCAATCACTTTAAAATTTTAAATTTTTTATCTCGTAATTGTCATTTTCGCGGAGAACCACAGAATATTTTTATTTTTTATTAATTATTAATGTATCGATATATATATTGTAAATCGACTTAACTAAATGTATTCTATTATTATTATTAGAAAAGAAAAAACAGAATGTATTAACAATAAGTAGCTATTATTTGCCTAAATTGCTATGTGTGGAAGACCGTTAAAGATTTAAAAATATAAATATCTAAAATTATATTTATAGCGTAGAGTATTATAGATATTCTTTTCCCCATTATTAATACGTCAGATGCGTCTTGGCGAAGAAATGAAAATATTAAAAAATAATAACTTATAGCCACGAGTGGGGATCGAACCCGCAACCGTCGCTTTACAGTCACACACTCCTGAGCGCCACGACGGACTTTAATATACTTTATATACATATAATGAAAAACAGCATCTCTTACTTAATATAAAAATGTAATGTATGTCCACCGATTAGACAGCCATAATATACATACTTACCTTATGTTATATAATATTAATTGGAGGTGGAAATTACTTGTTAAAAACCTTTTTTCATTTCCTCTTCAAGGGAAAACCTATATAGGAATCCAGTGACAGTTATTTTCCTCAATTACGTGAGGAAAAATTATATGATGGAGCGGCGTGGAAGCTAAAAAAAATACTTATATGTATTTACTCATACCCACTTGATTCATACAGAGTACTGTGTCAAGTTCTTTTTTTTTACACATAATGTGAAATTCACAGAAAAAAATAAAAAGAAATCGCAATGAGAGACAGGACTGTGAAAGCGTGTGAGTTTGAGTCCTACTCGGGGAAAAAAAAATATTTTCATTTCTTTGCTCTGATACCAATATAAAATTCAATACGCAATGTCTTGAAAATTCGGCTGAAAATGGATGGAGTGGCTTCCTTTTTTTGATATTTTTATTTTTAACCGAGTTCTAAAGGAGAAATAGGTTGTCAATACGTCTATATTTTTTTAAATGTAATATTTACACTTTTTAGTTGTTAATAATTCTTTGACAATTCTGAAGATGATTCAAAAAAATAGAGAAATGTCTCAAGGGAAACTACTCAATAAACTAACATTGCCTTAGTATTTTTTTTTACTTTAAAAATATAATGAGAATAATTAAGGCAAACTACATTTTATTTATTTTTCTTTTAGAAATTATGTTATGAAATGGAAATAACACAGCATTTGCCCTCTTACGTGTCAGTTTGTGAAAAAAAAGTTACCAATAATTTTTTTTTTTATTTTTCATTACTCATTACTTTCAATAAGATCGTTCAGGTTCACGCTTTATTCTGCATATAGGATAAGCAAAGAATTTGGTATCAACGCGTTCCGTACTCCATTGCACGCTCCAATTTTAGACCGTGTTTGAGCGAAATTTTCCCAAAATAGGGTCCGAACCCACAACCAACTTGTTAAAATTAAATTAAATAGCCTTAGTGAAAATTGAACGTAATATAATCATTTTGAGCAATGACACCTAAATATGCCACAAGTACGTACTTGTGGTGTATTAAATAAAAAATAACAACATCTACGAATGTTATAGAATTTTAAATAATAAATTAAATAATCTTCTTCTTCTTCCTGGCATTAATCCCGGCTATTTGCCAGGGTCTGCCTTCCTGCTCAACCTACTCCACTTTGCACGGTCTTTAGCGTCCTCGGTGGTTAGACCATTGGCTCTCATGTCCTGCTTCACGACATCCAACCAGCGCTTCCTTGGGCGTCCGAGAGGTCTCACTCCAGGGACTGACATAGCAAGGCACTTGCATCCGACATAGTTCTCAGGCCGGCGCGTAACGTGACCAAACCATCTCAGGCGACGCTCTTGGAGCTTATCCGCTACGTCACGGACTCCAAGACTACCTCGAATGAATGTGTTGCGTATGCGGTCAGACCGCGTTACGCCGCACATCCACCTCAGCATCTTCATTTCCGTGACGTGAAGCTCCTGAGTGTGCCGAGATAGTGCCGGCCAACATTCGCTGCCGTATAAAAGAACCGGTCGGATGATGCTCTTGTATATCAGACCCTTAAGTTTGGGCGGTATCCTGCGGTCGCAGACCACACCAGTGACCTCCCGCCATTTGGCCCAAGCAGCGCTTATCCGGCTATAGACATCGTGATCGATGCCTCCAGACTCGTGCATAACGGATCCAAGGTACCTGAACTTTTCCGACTTAACGGCTGGTTCAGGACCTATAAGGATAGTGCTCGAGTCCGGGCTCCCGCAGGCCATGTACTCGGTCTTCGACACGTTAAGTTTAAGACCGCCGTTCTCAAGCGTACCCTTCCACAGGTTCAATTTACGCTCCAGCATCAGTCGGTTCTCATCAATGAGTGCTATATCATCGGCATACATCATCAGCCATGGAGGCTGGTCTTGGATGTGAGCCGAGACAGTATCGAGCACCACATTGAATAAGAACGGACTAAGAGCCGAGCCCTGGTGAACCCCTACTGTAATGTGGAAGGGTTTAGTATCGCCAACAGCAGTCCTAACCATAGAAGCAGAATCGTGGTACATGTCTCTGATAATCTCAATATAGGCCTCAGGGATCCCTTTGGATCGCAATGCCCACCAGATGCACTGACGAGGCACACAGTCAAAGGCCTTCTGCAGATCTAAAAAGGCCACATGCAGAGCTCTCCTTTTTTCCCTGTATGCCTCCATCAATGTTCTGAGGGCGAAAACGGCGTCCATAGTGCCCGATCCTGGCTGAAATCCATATTGAGACTCAGAGATAGTACACTCGCGGCGGAGCCTGAGGTCGATCATGCGCTCGAAGAGCTTCATGGTATGACTCATAAGCTTAATGCCCCTATAACTACCACAATCTTGAACACTGCCCCTTCCCTTGTAAATAGGGGTAATAAAGCTAAGCCGCCACTGGTGTGGCATCTTTCCAGTGTTCAAGATAGAAATTAAATAATATTATAAATCATATTGTTATGATCAATGATAATCAGTCAAAGAGAAAATTAAAAAAAATTACAACTCAATTCCGATAATTTTATTCAAAAGTATCATGAGAATTGAGGCCAATCCTGGCACAGGGGCATAATCATGCGACTGTAAACGCAACAGGTTGTGGGTTCGAATCCGATTCGGAAGAATTAAATATTTAATATTTTCTTTCCTCGCTTTGGTAACGAGGCAAAGCGCGGCGTTGACATCCACCACTCAACATGCAATTTCTCCAGAATTCAGCGGAACGAGGGGAACGGAAGTGTTTTAACAACACTAGGTTCCCAGGTTCCCTCTGCCTCTGCTACGCATGGGATACACCGTAAAACTATAAAAAAATATATAAAATATTCAAATGTAAAACACTAAAGCCATCGATCTGTTGCATCTAGTTCGCTCCAAACCAATTTCCAATGTAAATTGCGAATATCGCGACGGCCATGCCGACAAGGTTAATGAATCTCATGATCGATTAAACAATTGTTTCACTTAATATTTAATTAACTGACATTAATTTATTCTGTTTAGTTACTTTGATAAATCAAGAAAAACCACTTTATCGTTAATATTTAGTTAAATACATATATTATTAATATATTTTTATATTTTCCCGTTTTTTTATTCTTGATATATTACAAACTTATGAAATTATGATTAAAGTAAGCAAAATAATGTAAAAATAGTGAACACTCAGTTCTCTATTCTATTTTGTGTATTTGAATATTTTTATTTAATTTACACAACATTTAATAGGAGAGTACTTAATTACTTTGAACATTTCAATGTATTATGTATTTTTTTAAAATTAAATTAGCTTCACGCTTTATCCTACACATAGTAGGGTAGGCAGAGGGAACCTAGTGTTAGGACACTCCGTTCCCCACTTTTTGCCAAATTTTGAAGGCATTGCGAGTTAAGGGGCAGAACTCAACGCCGCGCTTTGCCTCGACGCCAGAGCGAAGAAAATGGAAATATACGTAAATATTTTAACCCCTTTGAGTGAGGATCGAACTCACAAGCAGTCGGTTTTACAGTCACACTTTGTGGCACTGCGCCTCAATTTTTTTCTTATTTTCTTCTAAATTTGTACATATTACGTAGCATATTAACTTACATCTATTTTTTTAATAAAAATACGCGCAGAAAAAAAACTAAATGATGAAATAATTAATTTTGTTACGCTAAAAATTAGTCACAAATACGTCATAACAACGTCAGTGTCTGATCGAATGTGTATTTTTTTGACGATATTTAAAAAAATATTAATTTTGGGATTCCCCGTATCAATGCGCGTGTACAATATACGTTTTTATGTACATACATTACTATATTTACTTAACCTTTTGTTATTTCTTGACGCAATGGAACAGAGTATGACTGTAATCGCGATAGTTGTGGGTTTGATTATCGCTCAGGGTTTATATGTTATATATATATATATATATATATATATATATATATATATATATATATATTTATATATATATATATATATATATAACATATACATATATATATATATATATATATATATATAACTATATAATATATAAACCCTGAGCGTATAAAATAATATCTTTCAAAGAAGATATATATATATATATATATATATATATATTAAAAATTAAATGAAATTTAGTCATTAACATCTCAACGAATGAATGCGTTTTGTACTTAACTTAAGAATGAAATGGTATTTTTGAAATCAGTTTTTATTTTTTTCAATACATAATAATATTAGATAGAGCGCTTGAAATTTCTGGCATTTCAATACATAATTTTTTAAATACATAATAATATATTGTGGCATTGGATTACAATTCTCCACTTTCCGCACAATTGATGAAGCATCACGTGTTGAGTGAGAAAATTAAAATATTAAATATTTCAATTAGAATCGAACCGGCAACCTTCACTTTTACAGTCGCCTGTGCCCCTGCGCCTTCACAAAATAAACCAATTAAAAACTAAGTTTTTAGCTAAGTAATCATAGAATGTTTTTATTTAAAGCGTTAGATCTAATTTGTCACGGATCAAGGTCAACAGGAAGCACTGTGGGAAATTTCTTTAGTACATGATTCATGTCATACCTTCTCAGTATTAATTTCGATATGCGCTATGAGTTTTTCCTGTTACAAACTTAATGGAATAAAATGACAAATCAATTAGGATTCTTCCATAATTGACATTATTAGACGTTTTTACGTATAAATAGTGACGAACGTTTTGAAAATGAAAATAATCCCCTAGTTTTTAAATGAGGTTGTGTTTGTTATATTTTTTGTGTATGTATGTTGATGCTGTTTATTTAGAAATTTTATTTTATTTTCTTCATTTTAATTACTTATTAGTCTTCCTCGACAGAAAATGTCTGAAATTATATATAAATACTAGGTTCTCCAGGCTACATTGCTACAGCTTGGAGTAAAAAAAATAAATCGTCGGGGTAGTTGCTGAGACTGCGTACGATAGTTCTTGGATTGAAGCCTTATCAGGGGACGTTTTTCAAATTGATATTAAATAGACAGTTTAATTGTTAGAGTGTATTTATGAATAATTTTATATTTAATTAAAATAATATCTTCCAAAGAAGATTTGGATTTAAGATATTGTAAAAAAAACACAACTTCAAAAATGATTTTAGAGTACTAAAAGTAGTAGCTTTTTGTGTTAACAATTGTGTGAACGTAATCTCATTGTATTTCACAAGCAAAGGACACGCAGTGAAAGTAATGTAATTAAACATTCATATAACAACTCATATAACATAATGGTAATATTTTGAAATTTCCTAAAACCACGTTCAAATTTTGATCGTCTAATTTGAAGTTGTACTTGAACTATCACATTAATCCTTAATTAATGAATCTACGTCCTCCGCCTTGTTAGATAGAGCCACTATAGTAGAGAACAAAAATTCTTCCATTATGTAGCTTTTCCCAAATCCTAGTGTAGATAGAGAGAACCTAAGGTAAAAACATCTTGAGTAGCGGAACTCACCACCACGCCGCGCCAATCCAACTTCACCACATTATAATATTGATAAATTCAATTACACATTACGACCAGCGTGTTTTATTATTTTCTAGCCGCATTCGTTAGAGTCACTACGCCGTTTCTTTGTATAGGTATTAAAATATATATTATTTCATGCGATAGATAGGTCTGAACGTTTCCGCATTCTTTTGATATATTTCTTTAAGGGACTGTGACATAAACAGTTCATAATAAGTTTATTATAAGTTCGGCCGGATTCTAATAATAATTATTCTAATGTATGCTTAAATATCCGGATGTTTTGCAATTGCAATGAGATCTGTTACATATAAACGATGTATTGATTATGAATTGATATCCTTAATCAATACATCATTCATATTGATATATTTACTTATTATAATTTATTGTGGTTATTCTTTTAAAAATGTCTTGTATATTTTTTTTATATCGATAATTGTAGTCAAAAATAATTATAAAGGTAAAAATGCTAGAAATAAAATCGTTTTGAAGAATTTCAGCCATCTTGGATATTATTTACCAGCTACCATATACAAATGAAATCGGCTTCACGCCGCACACGGACGGGTCCACCGCGTTTGGGTGGCATTGAGCGGCATTACGTGTTGAGTGGCGGAATTCAACGCCACGCTTTGATTCGACGTCAGAGCGAAGAAATGTAAATATTTACATAAATATATCATTTTTTCGAGTGGGGATCGAACCCACAACCAGTCACACTTTGTCTTCCTGTGCCACGGCTGGTCTCACCATATCAATTAATATCTATCCATATTATATTCAGTAACTACTATAAAATATGTATAGTTTAGAGGCCGCGGTAGCACAGCGCTACATCATTTGACTGTGAACGTGACGATTGTAGGTTGTATTTAAATTCATGTAAATGAATTATTTTCATTTCCTCACTTTGTTACTCAATATGCAAGCGATTGAAAGTCAAGAACGGAGTTGCTAAATATTAAAAGAATATAATCCTAATACTCATGATTTAAAAATATTTCTTAAATGCTAAAATGCCAGAAATTTCAAGCGCTCTATCTAATATTGCTTGATTATTATAGTAAATGTTTTTATCTTAAGGAAAACTTGCCGATATGAATATAAATAGCTATTTGATAATACATGACGTTCTCTGTCTATATTTTTTTTTTTTACTACGCCACGTGGACTTATATGGTGTCAATTAAAAGTAAATGTAATTAATAATCGATAAGCGTCAAATATTTCATTAATTAGATATATCACGTGTCTTGATGGAAAAATAGGTAAACTCTTGTGGAGAATATAATAGCGATATAGTTATTAAAATTTTGAACTTTTGAAATAAATATATTATAAGAATATTTAAATGTATTGTTAGAATAAAAAGGTTTTTATTAATTTACTTTTAATTGATTAAAGAGTCTTTAAAATATAAGCTTCTTAATGTAATGTTAACATACTAATTCCCATTTAGCTTTCAAATACAAAAATGTTGCATACATCGTAGATATAAATATAGAGTTGGACCTCGTACCCTAGAATATCAAGAAATTATAATATTAAACCTTAGACCTCTACATACTTGTTTACTTCAAACCTAATTCATTCTATTTGACATATGTCAAAATTGGTATTGACGTCAAAATTGGAATAACGCACCAAGCCGAGTGTATGCAGATGCAAATAAAAAAAATACAAAATATATTAGAAATTCAACAGCTAATTCACTTTACAGGTAAAATAGCAAATATTTTCCAGATAAAAATTAACAATTATTTTGCTACCGTGACTGACACGGTAATATCGCCGAGATTTAAAGGCCGCCAGGGCCCTCTGATACTTGGAAACACAGATTTTTATCGGCCTAGAATAAATAATGAGCGAATAAAGTAAATAATATTCATTATTATATTTAAATAATGCTCTGTTATGCATTTAGTTTGTTTTTATTTGTTTTATAACATTGTAAGGCGTAGAGTAAACCTTGTAAGTGTGACAGAATGAAACATTTTATTAAAAAATAATCTTTGAAATAGTGTTTGTTGTTTTTATATAATATACTGTTCAATATTATATAAGCTATAAAACAAAACTACTAATAAAAATAAATTTGAAGCGTTTTGTCGTATTTCGTAAATGCACCAATAATGCAATGCTGAATGTTGTTACAACTGCTCTCTTGTGATTGGTCAGAACGCCATTTCAGTACTAACTTCATGATAGTCGAAAATTTTATTGAACGAATATTGCTTTTAGGACGAACTTCAGTGTCGATATTTTCACGGATATTGGATTAGATTTTCTATGTTGGCACCACTGCTAAGAGCATTTAAATTTTTTATCCTTTCAGGATTTAAATGATTTCTTTTATTAATATACGTTTTTGCGTTAAAATAGAGAATATGAATATTAAAAACCACGGATTGAATTGTTTGTTTTATATTCTTACTTTTTTACTTTTATTTACTTTAGCTTACAGATCGACATATGTATTTGTATTAAATATAGAATTTTAGTCTCTGCTATGCATTATATTCATTAAATTACTAAATTTATTTGGTTATTAAAATTATTTTATTAAAAGTATATCTTAGAGATTAATGTATATTTGGAAGCTATCTGTCTGATACCTATTTATTTTTTACTCTTCTATTGAGAAAACAAGCTACGAAAATTTTTTTCAAGACTCAAAAACAATAATTATAAATTTTTAACGTGAAAGATCCTTTTGATCTATATATCATATAATATTTTCAATTAAACTTTCATTATAGTTAATTTTCAGTTAACGCGGGTATTATTACTGAAGTTAACAAATACTATTATATATATTATACTACTATATATTATATTAACAAGAGTTAATTTTCTAGAATATAATTATGTAACTTATTACACATATGTATAAATAACTTCCTTAATTAAATTTAAAAAAAGAAAGAAACTTGTTATTTTTGTATGATTACGAAACTTGTAAATAAAAATATTGAAAATTATTTTCAAAATGTAGTAAAAAACAAGTATTAAAATATCTTTTGAATGTTAATTTTGTTGTTGTCAATTTTAGCTCAAGAGAAATGAACGATTCTCGCTTACTATTCATATTTTAATTAAAATATGTTATAAGAAATTAATATTACATAAGATCATATAGTAAAAAAAATTAAACAAATTTGTATATTTTGGGAAAACCATAGTTTTGTTAAATTTAGGCATTGTTTTAAGTTCGTACTTGGCGGAAAGCCAAGGGACATTATATCAAAGGCAAGCTTAAGCGGGCTCGAGCTGCAAGAGTGATGAAAGTATGTGAAAAAATATATTATTTACATATAGGTAAAATTTATAGCTAAACTTGATAATATCATGTAAATTACAAAAAAGAGAACTATAGAAGTTTCATATGGCGTTTAATAAAATTAACAAAACTCCATTATGTTTAAAGTAAACGTTTTTTAGTCAATTTGAAGTAGAAATACACAAAATTTCAAAATAATTCCAGGGTTTCAGGCTTTCCTGTGGGAAAACTAGATGACTCTGCCACGAAATTAAGCGAGCTATCGTTTGGTCGTTTCGGAAAGTATAAGGGCTGGACGCAATTGAGGCTCGTCGGTCCCGGTGTACAGGGCTTACCCAGCAAGTGGGCACCCTGTCACATCCGGGACTCAAAAATTAATATAATTTTAAAGTAATACAACATACCTAGAGTATGTTGTATTCAAAATACTGGTAATGTAATGTAATACATGTATGTTTACATTTTATATATATATATATATATATATATATATATATATATATATATATATATATATAAATGTCACATATATTTATTGTTGTTTGTATGTAAATCGAATGTGTGATCTTAAAATACAAAAAAATGCTTGTTTTTACTAACATAAATTACTGATATACGCGCTACATAATATTGTCATATTATGATTCTGAAATGTAATAATACTATAATATATTATCCTTTCATTGAGAAGTCTATATAACATGATGCTCTTAAATGAACTTTACTCACAACTAATCAGCAAGCGTTGCTCATTTTTAAAAACAAGGATTTTTAGGTTTAATGATACAGAAAATTATATATATATATATATATATATATATATATATAATATAATAATATATAATATAATATAATATAATAATATATATATATATAATATAATAATATATATATATATATATATATATATATATATATATTTCTAGAATTCATAATTATCTTTTTATTATTACTATTGGAAAGATTTTAGTTATAAAAACAGCATTTGTAAAGTTCAAGTTTTACAAATTTACGTAATGTTTATATTTATTTCAACACCTTTATTTAACCTTTAGACACTAGATGACTCTGAGTGTACTGAACTTAAGCTAGGGTTGATTCTAGGAACTACGCCCTATTTTTTGAAAAATTATATTCTGTGTTTTCTTAAAAATGAAATGTTAATATTAAGCAACCCTGATTTTCATAGAGATATTAAATATTATAATTTTATTTATTTAATCGTGTTATAATTAATCTAGTATTGCCTTTAACGTCAATTATATATTTGCATGAATAAACCTTACATATGGTAACATTGAATTATAATCAATAATTATAAAAGGTACATATTGACAAATAATATGTATATTAAATTAATATAAATATGTATATATAGAATATCCTTAATTTTAAAGTTACCTACTGTGAAAATTATCATTTAGTTTTCTTATATTAGTATATTTTATTAACGTTGTCGAAATAAATGTATAGATAAAATCAAATCATATAAATCAGCTTCACGCTGTATCCCGCACACAGTAGGGTAGGTAGAGGGAACCTAGTGTTTGGACACTCCGTTCCCCACTTTCCGCCGAGTTCTGAAGGCATTGCGTGTTCGTGGTGGACACCAGAGCGAAAAAATGAAAATATAAATGTAAACAAATATTTGATTCGTTCGAGTGGGGATCGAAACCAGTCGATTTGACAGTCACACTTTGTGCACCTGCGCACATACGCTAAATGTCTTTACATAGATTTGACTGGCCTCAAATGTATATAATGATATTTATAAAAAAATTTAAATTTAAAATATACTCAATACTCATGTACATTATACCATGTCTACAATGCAAGCTGAAAGCTCCCTCTATCTATATTCGATAAAGCTATTTCCCTTAGTAAAATATATGTAAAGTCGTATGAATAACACTAGTGCGCATCATAATATGTTTAATTTTTATTGATAAATATCGACAAAAATTAAGCAATCAATTTGAAAATTACTAAATACATAAATAAACTAAAATTAAATATATCTAATAGATACTTCCCATACATCAAGGTATGCAAAGAGAGAGAAAGTCGAAATACTCCGTTGTCCATTTTCCAACTGAATTTAGGACATTATTTAGTGATTTACGGAACTCAACGTCGCATTTTCTCTTGCTAGAAAATAAATAACACCCCCGAACAGGAAACGAACCCACAACCATTGCGCTTGTACTAAAACGTTATAATTTGTTATATCCATATAAATCTTCGTAAATATTTCCTTTCATAATATTTAATTAATAGAGTTATTATAAAAAAAAAAACAATTTATATTTTATAGTCAAATACAAAAACTTGTTAATAACTCGACTGAATGTTGCATTACAATTTAATTAACAGTTAATTCGGCATCTTTTTTATTATTATACCTACTTTAATACGCTTCCGCTTCCAAACTATTATAAAGTTTAATGATTGTTATATTATTTGTTGATTAATTCAAGTTGTAGTAAAAAATTATATTTTACTTTAGTTATAATGTTTATATTTAAGAAATAAATACCTAATATCTATGTTAAGGTTATTTGGATCTCAAATCTCACGTACTGCTTCTCCTCTTCTCGAATTCAAGATATACACCTTACACCACACCTTAGTGTTTCATCCTATCTAATAATATTAGAAATGTAAAAGTTAGTTTGTTACATTTTTACACAATAATCAGGATTCAAATCCATTCAGGATTTACGTATTTTATCGTAATATATAAGAAATTATACATCAGAATAACATAGGCTAATAATTTATGTAAATATTTTATGTAATTTGACAAGAACTTAATACTTTTCGAAAGCCGCGTTTGGATTGCCAGTTATATATAAATTTGAACCCAGAAGTATATATATTTCCCACATATTATTAAGGCTAAAAAAATGCTTGTTTATATAAAAAACGCAGACATACAGCAGGATAGGCAGGGGGAACCTAGTGTTAGGACACTCCGTTACCTACTTTCCGCCGAATTCTGGAGGCATTGCATGTTAAGATTCGGTACTCAGCAATGTATTTCGCCTCCACACCTGCAAACATATTTCATCATAAATATTTCTTATCCTCGAGTGAGGATCGAACCCACAACCAGTCGCGTTTACCGTCAAACATTATGCGCCTGCGCCGCTACTGGCCTCACTTGTTCATATATTTAATTAATAGTAGCCCTAATGACTACTCGTACATTATAAGTAAATAATATTGTTAGATACTACCTACTGTATTCCGCGTCGCAACAACACCGATTCGATAAACGTAACCCACGTGTCAAGGAGATTTTATAATAATTGATTGAGAAGTGAGCTAAATTACAGTGTCTTAAAGTACATTGAGCATATTGTGGAATTCTGGGATATTATTTATATTTTGAAATATTTTATATAGGTACGAAAAATCAATCAAGTGCGAGTCGGATTCGTCTACTGATTGTTTCGTATATATTGTGATTGTCAACTTGTGGAGCGTATGTATTATTTCTTCTACAATTTTTTTTTTAATAAATTTATGGTATCCGGGCTATTGCAAAATTCTATTACGTCGTATGGATCTTCAATATTTGTTGCATTACATGCCATACAGTGTTGAAGTCTTGAGCGGATAGATTTAGGACAATTTTTAATAAGGCAATCTAGTGTTAAGACAGTCCGTTCCCCTCTTTTCGCCCAATTTTCGAGATATTTCCAGATCCACGTAGCTACAACTCAACTCCGTTCTTTGTCTTGTTACCAGAGCGTCAAAATAAAATATTAATTTCGCGATAGGGAATCGAACCCAGAACTGTCGCTGCGCCACGATAACCTCAATATATATTTAACAATGTTCAAATCAACGTTATAAATCTCTAAATTGAAATCGCTCCAGATAGACATCGTTTAAATAGGCTTAATTTAACATCATTACAGTAACTGTTAACATTAAGACGTAATTTACATTCAGTTAAGATAACCTTTGTATAAGAAATAATATATTTTCAATTCCATGAGAATCTGTTGTCGTGACCCATTTATATGTTGTATTGAATAAATTACTGAGGCGATGGTAACGAATTCAGTGTCATGTCGTATTTTATGCTTAAAATTATTTTTTATTGATGTTGAGAAAGAATGAGACCTTCTTCGCACGAGAAAATGCCAGTCACTTGGAATTACGCGTAAAAGCGTGCTTTCTTTTTTGGATTTCTTTTAACAAAATCATAATTTTTTTATAGAAAATAGAGAAAAAGAAAATTTCATAGGCACCCACGAGAAACTATAATAAAAACAATATTATATATAATTGCCCAGTCGGGGCAAAAGTATTTTCGTATTTTGAATGTAAAATATAACTTGCTTGTTTTTAATACAATTAAATTTGACATTCTGAATATGCATTAAATAAAAAGAAACTAGTTCCCGCCATTTTCAATTGTTTTTCAAGCAAGCAAAATGAA
This sequence comes from Heliconius sara, assembly GCA_917862395.2. Lineage (NCBI taxonomy): Eukaryota > Metazoa > Arthropoda > Insecta > Lepidoptera > Nymphalidae > Heliconius > Heliconius sara. Next base: position 12,364,778 of record OU860800.1, on the reverse strand, counting down.
CGTATGTGACGAAGAAATTCGAGACATTTTAAAGTTTTATCAGGTAAAAAGGGAAAAAGGCGAAAATTTGTGCGGTTTAAGGACTTAATGCGGTATCAATAAGAGTAGCACAAATGTTTTTTTTTTCTGAATGCTGTTGACCTGGTATGGTCTTAACAGCGTCACCGGACTGGGAGGGGCGAGTGTAGCTCGCTCCTGAAGCACAAATGTGGTTCAAGCGTTTCAAATGTGGAAATTTTAGTTTGAAAGATGAGGTTCGCTCTGGACGCACTGTTACAGAAAAAATCTGTGCCATCTTTGAGAAAGTGGAGCGAGATATAGAGACATATTAGTAGCTACGATATTGCTGAAGAACCACATGTTGATCATAAAACAGTTTTACGAGTAGTCTGGGTACAAGAAAAAACTTGACATTTGGGTACCACATGATCTCGCTAAGAGAAACCAAGTGCAAAATGTTTCCATTCGCGATTCTTTGTTGAAACGTAACGATTCCGATGCATTTTTTAAGCAGTTGATTACGGGTGATAAAAATGGACGATTTACAATAAGAATTTGCGAAAAAGATCATGGTCGAAGCATGGACAAGCCCAACAAACCGTGGCAAAGCCCGGCCTGACCCGGAACAAAATGATGCTATGTGTATTGGAAAGGAATCGTCCACTATGAGCTTTTGCCACCAGGTAAAACTATCGATTCTGAACTCTATTATCAGCAAATGATGAGGTTAAAATAGCTATTGAGAAAAACCGACCGGAGCTAGTGAATAGCTAGGCTTGCTCTTCCAACATGACGTCTTCCGTATGATGCATCCTCCGTATAGCTCTGACTTTATCCTTATCCTCTGATCCATCTGATTTTTACCTGTTTCGGTCATTACAGACCTCTTTAGGAAGCATAAAGCTAACTTCAAAAGGACATTGTGAACACTACCTGTCGTATTTTTTTAATCACAAATCTCAAAATTCCTACATGAATGGGATCATGGCACCCATAAGATGGCAACAAGCCATCTATCAAAACGGCACACATATTAAAAATAAATAACAAATTATAGCAAAAAAATATATTTTCCTTTGTGAGAACAATACGAAAATACTTTTGCTCCGGCCTTATATTTTTATACTTAAATAAGTATAAAAATGAATAAACTTAAAAAATTATCCAATGTTAAATATTTAATATAGATGGCGTTAGTAACAAAGTTTTGTACTGCAGCTGTATAGAGGACGTATCTTGCTCACCTGTATGTAATCTCAGGATTCGAAAGAAGTTAATTTTTATCCCGATATTAGCGAGATCCAGTATACGAAAATATTATTCTTTATAAAAGAGGGTAGCGTCAGCACTTCTTTTACGAGAACAGCATATAAGGTAAAAAATATTAAACTATAAGTACCAAATCAAGATACCTCAACGCTACAACCAAACCAAACATGCTACTACAAAATTATAAAAAAAAAACTTAACTTAATTTCACGCTTTATCCCTAGTGGAGTAGTCAGAGAAAACGGAGCGCCAAACGCTACGGTATAATAGAGTGTACCTTTTATCCACACTAGTCCGCGGTGTTCCTTAAAGCTTCTAATATAAATGTAAGCTATTATCCAATAATTCATTAAGTTATTCCTTTCTTCACGATAAGTTTAAATGTATCTATTGACGCAATATGGAGAAATGCAAAATATGTTACATACAGACGATATACTCTTAGTTAGGCCTAACTCATGTTACAAAGTAATATTGATCCGGACGGAGAAACGTCTTAATTTACGTTGACATTGGAAGCCTAGAGTTATATGCGTATCATTTTTATGAAAAATAGGTAAAACAAGCCAAACTAGCGTACAGTAATACCTGATGATAAGTGATCACCGCCGCCCCATCCCCGTGTGACACAATAGGAACTACAGGTGGCTGGTAGATGATAGCCTATATGTTACCGAGGACTAATAGCTTAAACTTAACTTAGTTTCATGCTTTGTCCTTAGCGGGGCAGAAAGAGTGAACAGAGCGATTCAGTCTCTACACACCTCTTTCGCCTTGCCAACTGTCATCCTCTTCATACATTCCCTGTGGGTCCTCATGATTTTCACCTGACCTTCCAGTATCTTTAATATCGTGTTTTCAAAGGTCAACCGAGGTCTTCCGTTGCCTCTCTTACCACTCACTTTTCCATCATAAATCTTTTTTGCCATTTTCATCACTCATTCGTTCGACGTTCTCTTCTTCATTCTCACCGTGACATCCTCGACCTGCCATTCTGTGAACCTCTTCATTGCGAATCGAATCCGCAGAATTAATAAATGAATAACTCGGCATGTTTTACGAAGAAATCGCATCTCCATCACGGCATCATTCGGCTAATAGCTATACAACAAAAAATAGTTGTAGTTTTTAACAGTTGTTAGTAAGTAGTTTTTGCGTAGAAAGAGAACTACGAAAAGGTACTGGTTTCTGTTTCCTATCTATAATATAAACACCTAAATACTTCTAAAAGCATTCTTATCACAATTATTAATTAGACTACATTCATATAATATCAGTAGCCGTCGTAATAGTTTTATTTTGTCACTTGATTTAGCTTAAGATTTTGGGTGAAGGCCAAAAATCTGCACTCTAATTTTGTATTACACATTTTAAGATAACTAAATAAAAAGTGACGTAATAATTAATAATTACATTTGTTTTTATATTTTAATATTTATATAAATTATTAGATAATAATTATCATATAAAATGTATGTGGATTATGATTATATATCTTGTTTTGAAATGGAATATGTATATCATCAATTATAAATAGAACAGGTATACATTAAAAACGATTTGTGTGACATAATTAAAGTAACATCGATCATATAAATATTTTTATATATATATAGTTAAATAATGTCGGCGCGTAGATTGCCAAATTGCCAAATATTTAATCGTTTATCCACACTTGGAAGTCTTTCATTAAGCAACAATCGACTACATTCCTTTAGATCACGACAAGTTGAATTTATATAAATACCTTAAAATTTTATATGTCTTCCAGTATAACGGGTTCAACTAAAATAAACTTAAGCACGAGCCTTCGACTTAGCCTTGATTATCCATCTACTGTTCGGTTTTTATTGGTAATTGTGTTTTAATTATATATATTTACTAGCGGCCCACTCGCGGCTTCGCCCGCATACCAACATTTGCATTTGCCAACAGATTGATTGATACATTCAATCATGAGCACTACGTGGCTCTATGATAGAACGTCATCGGCGGCAAGGCCGACCCCCGCGGGACCCGAGCCTAGGCTTGCGGCCGTAAACATAGCGTTGAATTATTTTAATTTAACATTTTCTCGAAAAGTATAAGTCTAAATGACATACTATAAAAGCCGAAGATTAAATAGTAAAATCGCACCAGTAGATGCTGAGAAGATTTAAGCGTTTAAACAAACAAACACTTCCGTTTTATTTTATATATACATAACCAAATAATATCATATTACAGCACCATAACTGTAAAATAATTGCTATTTTAAAAAATAGGTTGTACAATCTGATTGAGTTTATGTGAGTAGGTATGATATTGAAATAACAAAACAAAAAGTTGTTATAGCTTTTTACAATTTTCAATGTATCATTCATGGACATAACATAAGTTTAATAATTACATATAATGCATTATATCCCTATGTTAAGCTAGTTATTTATAATATTATTTATTTTTTTCTGTGTTTTATTGCGTTGGGTTGAAAATGGAGAACGGAGTGTCTCAATACTGTTTACCTGCTGTTTACCCTTCTATAAGCGTGATACAGCATAAATTTGAAATAAATAAAAAAACATGACTTTTTGTATGTTATTCTCAAAGGTATAATACACACATTTGTTTTTTTTTATCTTACAGCTACTTCCATTTCTGTCTGATAGACTAAATGGCAACCTTCTAATCCAATTTCTGTTATCTCAATTTATACAAATGTAAAATTGGAGTTATTTTTGAAAAAAAACAGCGAAATTAGGAACTACACTATGTAGAAATACATATGTAGACATAATAAAATATTTTTATTGTATGTATTGTATTGTGTATTGTATGATATGTATTTTCCAGTTGTCATTAAATAATTCAAAGTAATTTATAAAGTAGGCATTCGGTTTAATTGGTGGTCATTTTTTATAGTAATTTACCTTATATTTTGTTTTTTTTTTATTATTATAAATTTTCCTCCTCTCGCGTCAAAGCTTTTGGCATCACAACATCACAACATTATAAACCAAGAGCCATTTTCTTTTTAATATTACTTTAAATTTTTTCTCACACTCTCATGCTATTATAACTTTTTTTTTAGATTCACGTTGTATCCCGCACGTAGCAGAGTAGACAGAGAGGTCCTAGTAATAAGACATTCCATTCCCCATTTTCCGCTGAATCCTGGAGACATTGCGTGTTAAATCGTAAGGCAGAACTCGACGCAGTTTTCCCTTGACACTAGACCCAAAATTTGAAACATATATATATATATATATATATATATATATATATATATATATATATATATATATATATATATATATATATATATATATATATATATATATATATATATATATATATAATATTTAATTTCCTCGAACAGAAATCGAATCCACAACATGTCGCGCTTAGTCTTACGCTTGGGTACAAGCGTATGATTTTAGGCGCGACCACATACACAACGACTGGCCTCCATTATTATAACATATTATATTATATTATATTATATAAAGTTAACATTATATTTCTTAAAAGCGTACCTTGGAGTCGCGAATGACTAAGCCGCAGTAATTGGAGCGGAGTGCCGGCAACGTCACAAAATTACATTATTTACAAGTTCCGTTTCTATAACAGCTGCGCTAGATATCAATTTATCATGTCCAGGGTTACTTTGTCTCTTTTATGTTTAACTATACGAGTATAGGTATTAAATAATAGCGTGACATTCAAATTTGCAAGTATTCGTGTGTAGGTTTTTTTAAACTGTGAATTTTCAACTTGGTTGGTTTGATTGGTTGGTTTCTATAATCTCAGGAGCTGCTGGTTCAAATTGAAAAATTGTTTTTGTGTTCCTATTGAGTCATTTAATAATTCAGACATTAATGAACTAAAGGTACACGGTTTAATTAGTGGTAACGTTTTAAGGTAACTTACCTTTAATTTTGTTTCTTTTATGTATATAAATTTTAGTTTTTTCGAATCGAAGATTATAGTATATGGTGCTGATTTTTATCATATAAGCCCCTGGTCTTGCGGTTAGAGTTATACCTCGGCTTCTTAGAATGTGTCATGTGTCATACAAAACTGTTAGTTATTTCTATTTAAGCCATAGAAAAAAAAATGTTTTTATCAAATATGAAACAAAGAAATTGGACATGGTAGTAGAAATTGTTACGTAAAGAAACATAGTTAGTCATGCTGGGTGCATGCAACGTCGTTATATAATGATTTTTAGTTTTTAACCTTGATTTTAACTACAAAGATATTTTTAACCAATATAAATCATTTGTTATTTTTAAGTTGAATTTGGATTCTAGATGACATATAGGTATAGATTACAAGAAAAAACGACAAAACACTTTCTGCCGTATTGTGGAGGCATTGCGTGTTGAGTGGCAGAACTCAATACCAGACACCAGAGCGAAGAAATGAAAATATAAATTTAAGTAAATGGTTCCCTTAGAGTGGGGATCGATCACAACCAGTCAGTTTTACTGTCACACTGCCCCAGCGCCACGACTGGCCTCAATTATCTTATTATAGATAGATATAATTTATATAATTCTGCTTATTTAAAATTATATAATTATTCTTATTAATAATGTATCATTAAAATATACTTTTTATTAGCAACAATTTGTAAGCCTGGCAAATCAAACACTTAGTTATTCATCATGGATTTGTATCCACAGCCGTAAATCTGGGTTGCTCTTCACTTTCATTCCACACTTGACATCACTAAAAGAGGGACAATAGAGAAAAATAACTTAAATTTTTATAAAAACCTCGAGACGTCATGACTTCATATAAAAAAATCCAAGCTAATCTCCCACAAAGTAAGATCGAGGACCACTTAAGATATCATACGCTGCTTAACACCACCTTTCAAATGTCTATGAGATATGTTCTTCTATATGTTTTGTCGTCGTGAGAGGAAAAGTGAAAACGTAGTGTAATAGGCTTTTCAACGAACTGGGCTGTAGGGATTTTGATTCCGTGTATATTTGTTAGTTAATGAATGTTAATTACACCGCGTTTTAAGCTACCGCTAGCCTCATTTTGTTTTGTTTGTATTTAATTGTTTTTTTTATATATTTACAATGTCTTTAATATTAATTAATTTCAATTATATTCTACTTAGAATATATTAAATACTTATACTATATAAAATTAGAAATAAATTAATATTGTAATTTTCGAATTTATCTGAAGGCTTTAATATTCATATTTTAAATAAAATGAAAAAGTGTTGTAAAAAGTAATTATTAATTAAAAACTATAAATATACTGACCTTAGCATATATATGGTTTTTTTAACCTCATGCTGTGTCCCTCATAGTATAGCAGGGTGTAAAGAGACACTCCGTTTTCCACTCACCGCACAAATGTAGAGACACCGCGTGTTAAGTAGCGGAATTCAACGCCGCGTTTCGACATAATTTTCTTCTCATAACAAAAAATGATGTTAATAAAAAAATGCTACAAATTAGTACAATTAAAAAAAAGGTTTTATTAACACATTTCTTAAAAATCCTATTAAATAAAAACAAAATACAAATTTTCCATAAAGAATCGCAATTATCTTTTTAATAATAGCATAATAATAAACTCATAATAAACTTATCTATTAATTACTTCTAAGATGGCGAATTGATAATTGGATTTGATCCTTTGCAATTAAAACAATTATGTTCATCCTTTTCTGCAAAAAAATTAATTATATTCACATACTATGCAAAATACTTTTATATCAAGGCCAAAGTTTTTATTTATTTATTATATATTACACGCTAAATAATAAATAAATTAAAAAAACGATATATATATATAAAGGCCGGCAACGCACTTGTAGCTCCTTTGGGGTTGCACGGGGTCGTGGGCGGCGGTAATCACTTACCATCAGGTGACCCGCACGCTCGTTTGCCGTGTCTTTTCCATAAAAAATATATATATATATAAATGATTTATTACATAAATAGACTTCCTCTGAATCATGAGGAAGGGATCATTTAAGTAACTACAAGTCTAATGACTTACGTAGTTTTTCTACTGTACTACTGTAGTGACGTTTAAATTATATCAATTTTGAAATTATCTTATAAATACGTTTCGAGCTGAGTTCTTGCCACTCAAGTAACTATCATTTAGTGTGAGAACATAACAATGGGAATATATGTTGTAGTTTATTGTATACTTATAACTACTTCGTTGTATTTAATTTTTTATCTTAACGCTGTATTTAAATAAGAAACATGATATTCTTATATAAATATGAGGATAGTCGTGATTGTAAACGAGAATGTTGTGTGTTGTGGGTCAATTCCGACACGAGGAAATCAAATAGATAATATTTTTATTTCTTTGCTCTGCAAAAAGCAAAGCGTGGCGTTGAGTTCCGCTGCTCAACATTCTTTGATCTTTTTAATGGTAAGGGTTGCCTGGAAGAGATCACCTGTGGTGATAAGGCCGCCTTTACACCATACTTTTCCATTGTTTTCTTTGTATATTTTTATTATTAAGTTGGTGTAATAAAGTATTAAATAAATAAATAAATATATTGAAGCCGGTCGTGGCGCAGAGGTATGTGTGACTCTAAACTCGACTGATTGAGGGTTCGATCCCCACTCGAGGAAATGAAGTATTTATTTACATTTATATTTTCGTTTCTTCGCTCTGGTGTCGAGGCAAAGCTCAGCACGTAATGCCTCCAGAATTCGGCGGAAACTGGGGAACGGAGTGTCTTAACACTAAGTTCTGTCTCTCTACACTGCTGTGTGCGAGATACACCGTGAAGATGATTTAATTTTTAATTTTATATATATATAAAATTATTGACTCATTTACTTGACCTTATTTCTTATTAATGTCTAACTCGATGTATATTGGTAAATATATGATATGTGAGTTAAGTTGTGCAATTACAGTACCGTAGGCGGTTTTGACAACCCCTGACCTTGTCGACTCAAGTGCATTTGGTGTCAAACCCAGGTAAGGTTGCCTGTTCATACTAACGTACAAAGCTAACGATAATATCAAGATTTGTTAACTGAGATAACAATAAATATATTAAGATTTAAATAAAAATACATAATAACCCGTTTAAAAAGTATTTCTTAATAGTAAAAGAAGAAAACTTTTATGATTTTAAATAAGATGTTTTTTGTCTTTTATGATTTAATGTTGTGGGCAATATTGGGTTTTTATATTAACAATTTGCATATAATTATGTTACTAAAAAGCGCCTTAATTAAAATAGTCTTACTGTATTATGTGTGACACAGTTACGAATAAATCCCGATAACATAAACACTCACTACTAAAAAAATACTACTAAAAGTTGCCGATCTGCCACTTCATATCAGAACAAGAAACCGATATCTCTCTCACTCACTATAAATTTATTACATATTTCATTTGAACAAATATATATTTTTTTTTATTTTTGACAAAATCTCTTTCGTTTTAATTATAATAGGTTTTTATAAAATAGTTAAAATAGCGTTTTCATTCTGTATAAGCATTTATAAATTTTTTAAGCTTTTACATGTTATGGACGCTCAACTTTACCTCATAAAAGTGATTGCTTGCTAATATCGATAATTGATTATAGATATACAGACATACATGATTATACCAATTATAGTATTAGATTAATGAAATATATATCCTTCAGAGGATAAAAGCAATAAATCAACATGAACTGGATTTTTAAATTTATAAACAATTTTACAATTTTATTATATATATAAATCGATAATATTTCTTATGTGGCTATCATTTACAAAGTGGGCAAAATAACCAAATGACATTAACCGACTCACGCATTTATATTGCCTTCGAGCACTATCCGTGCAAACCAAAGTAGGAAGCAAATTATAATATAATACGAGTACATATATAAGATAATGGAAGAAAATCTCATACTAATAACTTCCTTTTTAAATCAATTTAGAATTTTGTTACTTTCACACTGTTAATTACTTTTAAAAGTTGTATTTTGTTAATTTTTTCTTCTCCTTTTTAACATCACGGTGTATCCAAGGGTAGGCAGGGGGAACGTAGTGTTACTTAACCCCGCTTCTATGTCCAATATTTAAGACATTGCGTATTGAGCGAGGAAATAAACATAAATCCCCGAGTGAGAATCGTGTTATATAGCTCGGTGTCACAGGCGGAAAACTTATTTAATATTATAATGTGTCCGTCTGATAGGCGGCCGAGCGCCACAAAATGCTGACAACAGAGAGATCGGGTGAACAGCGCCGGTGGGAAAGGAATTTCTTCTTTTCCCACACTTATTATTCCATCGTGGAGTAATTAAGTCGTAGGTTAAGTTAGATTAATTTAGGTTTAAGCAGATTACTGTTCTTCCAACATTGAAGGCAGTAATCTTAGATATAGTTTAGTTTTAGAATTAATTTGTATTTTTAATTTAAAAATTTATTAATATAAGTTTAAGTATAAAAATCGTATTTTCTTGACCCTCCAATTGCAGCCTACGTAACTATCGTATCAATAACCCTCGCATTTACAGTCAGATGCTATATCATTGTGCCACAATATTATTTATTATTTCATCTTTTTACATAATTAACATTAATTGATATTGTTTGTTTTTGGTAACTGTCTTTAGACCCTTTCGCTTATCTTTAGGCAAAACGGGACATCTTAGTCCAAATTACACCACCATGGTCACCAAGCTTGACCTGACACGATTTTAAATATAGAGATGTTATAAAATTAAGCTTATGCAGTTATTTTAAACTAATATATATACGGATTTTAATAATTTCTTGAAAAAATTAATGACTGTATATGAATGTATCATATACTTTATATATGAAATATTTATAAGTTATTTTATGAATTTAGAGATAAGTAAGAAGTATATTAAGTGGGTGTATAATAAAAAAACAAGTATCCTGAAAAGGAGACTGGTTGGATATATACTGTTTATAATATATTTCTACTTATAATATAAGTAACTTTCTTATTTGACTTACTTTCTTATTTTAGTTAATATTTTTAAGAAAAATTAATCGGTTGAATATATTGAATTTTATGGTAAATTATATTTTTAAACATATTGAATTATAGAATTATTCGTATGATTATCAGAATGTGTAATTTTTCTAGCAATTATTAAAAACAGCTTCACAGTTTTTCCAACATGACATCTTTGGCAAAGGTTTTTTTTATATATATAATAACAAAAACAATATATAATACTTACCTAGAATATAAAGCTTTAAGATCATCGTTCCGACGTGATCGGAATCTTTGTGTATCTTTTCTTTTAATTTTTAATTGTATAAAGATTTCCCTAAAGAGATATAGGTTTTAATCATATATAATAACACCATTTTTAATAATAATCTGTGAAAGTGAACGTTAGTTTAGAAATATATCATTTGTTTTGGAAAAATCGATTTGTATCGTTGAAAAAGTTTAACCAACGTAATGTCAAGACTCTCCGCGTCCCACTTCCAGATGTTGGATGTTGAATCAATAAAGAACAAGAATGAACCTAATTAAAATATAAATTTAAAGTAAATCTAAAGTGATCGATTCAAATAATAGTGTAGTGAATGCGCCTCAGAAACCAGTTCATAATTATAGCAACCTACTTTAAAACTCAACAAAAACGCTTTAGTACACGCGTCGCCGATTTTTTTTTTCTAAAACAGGATTAAAAGTAACGCGGAAGTACTTTATATATTTATGTTTATGTAGATATGAATAATATGGAAATTTTACCTTGCAATAAAATTTGTATTGTGTCCCGTTTGACGTCTGAACGTCCATTATGAGAGAGTATATCGCTTCTTTCTGCCATGTTCCACTTGTTGTTGCTTCTTTCTGTATGTTACTCCGGCTATTTTATCTATAATACATTTAACACGAGACAAGCCACCGAAGTATCTATACGGTATTTAGAAAAATATTGAATGTCAATAGAAACAATCTGTATTCTTAGGATATTCACATTCAAATATTTTTATTTATTTGTTCGTTAGAAAATAAAATGCTCTAGAAAAAATAACGTTTTTATGAAATATTTGTGTTTTACTTTTATGTAAGTCATGTTATGATTAAATAGTGTCGGATAGAGGATAGAGAGGAAGAGGGAATGATTAGGTGATTAGAAGTAGTATGAAATAATTAAAAAACGTTAGTTTATATATTTTTTGTAACGCAATACCAATAGACTTGTACAATGTTGTTTGAAAAATATTTCAGTATTAGAAATAAAAAAGAAAGTACTTTTTCAATAATGCATTTTTGCAAGCAAACGCCATCTAGTCTAAAAGTCAAATTTCGCATGGAACTACGTAGATGCACCAACATGGACACTTCATCTCCTTAATGTATTGTATCCCCTTGTATTTTATTTGTACTTATTACTGAAATTTATATTAACTGTATAATTGTAAATCAAAGCCGATTAGAACAATTTTACCAAAAAATCCAATTGTATATTTAAGGTTAAGAAATAACTTTTTTTTTTGAAGAACAATCACAAATTTTAACAAAATTTGTTGACATATGATGGAGTAACTAATGTAATTATAGAAATATAGAATAGATCATAATGCTAATTAGCTTACAAGAAACATTTGTAGGTAAAAAGAGATTATCTACTATTATTGTAAAAAGGTTATAAAAAATATCCTTCGAGCCGGATTTGAACCAGCGACCTATGGATATCAACATTCCAACTACAGTCCACCGCTCTACCAACTGAGCTATCGAAGGCTTGCTCAGTGCTTTAACATAAGGGTACATAACCTGAAAATAAACCGTTGATGCTAACATCGATATTTCTTTCAATGTTGTTCTGCTATACCATTATTAGCAAAATTGAGAAAAGTCATATAAATTACAAAAAATACATTTTTTGAACTTTAGAATAAACAATAGTCGACTATTATATACAAAGAAAATAAAAATCTTCGAAAACACAACATCAAAAATACTGGAGGAAAAATACTAAAAAACAATGAGGACTCTCCAAAAAGCATATGTGAAGAGGTTGATGACAGTGGACGAGGCGTAAGAGGTATGCAGAGACCAGTGTGTGGTGGTCCGTTCCCTCTGACTACCCCGCTAGGGGTACAGCGTGAAGCTGAATTATTTTAAAATAAAGACCTTACAAATCACTATATTTTAAAATTGATTTAATTAATGTTGTAAGTTTAATATACAATAAATACAACATATTTGTGTACATACATTAAAAAGAAAATCCTTTGAGCCGCATTTGATGCAGGATGGACAATTTGAACTACAATCCACCGCTCTACCAATTGAGCCATAATATATATACTATGAATACTAATATAATGTGAATACTAAAAAATCCAGTGAGGCAGGGGAATAGGGTGCGACAGTACACATGATAAGTTCGAGAGTTCGAGATTCGATTCCCATTCGAAGTAATTAAATAATTATTATTTTCATTTCTTCACTCTAGTATCGCAATGCCCTCAGAATTCAGTGGACAGTGAGGAACGGAGTGCCTTAACACTAGGCTCCCTCTGCCTACCCTGTTACATGCAGGATACAGCGTGAAGTTGTGCTTTTTTAAGAGTAATCGATTGTTATAAGCTTAAAAGCTTTCCTTATGAAAAATTAAAACAGAAAATATGTTTCAGCTTAGATTGCCAATTTTTTTACTTAATGAAGGTTTTATTTAGATTTTTTAGGTTACCAATATAATAAATAAACTATATACAAGAAATAAACATTAGTACTTACAGGAAAAAAGTCGCCTTCGGGCTGGACTTGAACCAGCGACCTGTGGATACTAGCCAATGTTATCGTCAACTGCAATATTGTCCACCGCTCTACCGACTGAGCTACCGAAGGGGCAACTAACACGACAAAATAAAGGAACGGGATACGAGGAATTATATTTTGTTTTTGATATAAATATACAAGAATATTACATAAATACACGTTAATACATATTTTCTTATTTGTCTAAATCAAATCAGTTCCACGCTGTATCCCGCACACGGCAGGGTAGACAGAGGGAACTTAGTGTTAAGACACTATTCCCCACTTTCTGCCGAATTCTGGAGGCATTGCGTGTTGAGTGGCAGAACTCAACGCCGCGCTTTGCCTCGACACTAGAGCGAAGAAACAGAAATATAAATTTAAGTAAATATATGGAATATTTACACTCCTCGAGGGGATCGAACCCACAACCAGTTAGTTTGGTCACAGTGACACTTTATGTCCCTACACCACGGCTGGCCTGACTGGCCTTCAGCAGAAATATTAAGTAACAATATCTTTTTCCTGTCGTGAAAAAAACCTAAGATAAAAAACTGTGTGTACAAATCATACATTTTTACCTCAGTCTTTCTTAGAAACGTCAATAAACGTAAACCACAAGTAATTAATTTAAAAAATGTAATTTAAGTAACACGCAGACGTCATACCACTTATATGCATAAACAATTTTAAGATTAACTATGAATGTGACAAATCTTCTGAAATTCAATCAAGCATTATTTCCACAGCAACTTATTTTTATGAATATTGACACATTATAATGTCATTGAAAAGTTTCAGTAATTTATTGTGTTTGTTTTTTTTCTAATCTTTCTTTTACGTCATGGCTTTGGTTTTTTTCTGTGTACGATACGGTGTATTTTTTTTAGTTTCACGCTCTATAGGCAGAGTCAGCCTAGTTTTAAGACAATTCACTCCTCACTTTTTGCCAAATTTTAGAAGGTTTGCGGGTTGAGTGGCGGAACTCAACGTCGGGTTTTTGCCTCCACAGCGGAAAATTGTAAATATTAATTATTTCATATCCTACAGTGAGGATCGAACCTACAATCAGTCGCGTTGACAGTCACAAGCTGTGTTCCCGCGCCACGACTGGCCTCTTTTACAATTTTATGTAAATCCCTACATTGACGAATAGAGGGTAAGAGATAACAGAATGTCTTTAGAGAATATATAAAACTTAGTGCAAACTATAGGATTCTTATTAGGATTCTTAATAAATTTGAGATCATTGTCGTACAGTGTGGTACAGATACACTTAATAAATTCCAATAAAAAAAGAATAATCGAAATCGGTTGACGTGATATTTCGTTATTCGTCCATTTGTCGCGCACATACTTAATGCAAATCAAGGACTTATTTAATTATAATTAATGTAATTTTCTCATTGATAATATTGTGACCAAATTAAAATGGCATCACGCGGGAAGAATCAGCTTTCAAATATAAAAAAAATATTAAAACCAATTCACTCAGTCAAAAGTTTTGAGGCAACAAACATAAAAAGATACACTCAAGTCGATACCCTCCTCCTCTTACACAGTTGGTTAAAAATCGCATAGTGCTAACGTTTTTAAGAGTAGGTACACCATTACAAGTAAAATATGAAAAACCTAATTGATACCATGTATGATTAAACAAAAAAGGCAATATCGTAGTCACATTTTTCTTATTTTTCTCCGTTTTCTCTTTATTAACTTAATTTTTAAAGTAAGTTTAAAAAAAATACAAATATATAATACTAATATATTATAAACTAAAAATAAATATCTAAAGTTAAGTCTAGCTTTAAATATTATGAATATGCGCGTATAATTGCGCACGTTCGAATGACCTAAGTGAAACCTTCACATTTACTTCACCGTACTAAATACTTTTTTACTACACTACAATAGTTGCAGTCAGAAGATCGTTTTGTATTTCCAATTATATTAATTTATTAAATCTGGATATTATCATGTCAATATTGCTTATTAAAAATATGAAACAACAATAATAATAATATATTAAGCATTTTTGTGGTTTGGCTGGAAAGCATTATGCCGGTGTTAATTTTAAAGAAGTTTTGGATTTTCTATTAGTTTTTCTTTTTTTTTATATCATTAAATTTTGACTAAGCTTGTTCGAAGTTTTCAAAGGGAGGCGTTGGGATTTCACACTTAATACGCTATGTTATTAAAATAGGCTAAGTGCGAGTCGGACTTACACGGGTTCGTACCGTACTATGCGAGCGCGAAAAAAAACATTTGTTCTAGGAGAGCCCCGTAAAATTTTTATTAATTTATATATATTATTTATGAAAAAATTCAACCGTCCAACTATCACGGTTTTGTGAGATATTGCGTGGTTAAAGACATACGGACAGATTGTGGACTATCTGTATGTTACTTAATAATAAGTACCGGGTACTTACCCTTTTGGTATAGAGTGAAAAAACAAGTCAAAAATAGATTACAAAATGAGTGTTCCGTGAACATTGATTGCTGGAACTCAACGCCGCGTTTAGTCTCGCTATAGCAGGAAAATGAATGGAAAGGAAAGAAAATGGTTCTTTTACTCTTCATAAAATAAAAATAGTCTGCTCATAACCTTAGAGGTCCTACGCTTTAATATTATCTATGGCAGCACTTTGCTCTATGATCATTTTTACAACGGCATGGCTAGAAGAATTGTCTCCGGCTTTAATGGATAAAACGTAGTTTCTGCAACGTATAAAATATAATATTTGAAGCAATAGCTTTTAATGTTGTTTCTCTTGACAGAGCAACAACTACAGTTTTTTGTTTCTATCCACATATTACATGAATATAGTAACAACAAAAAAAATCTAATATCGTGTTCACATTTAACCCTTGCCCTACTGCGCCACGACAACCACTCTTTCCACGATGACTTCTTAAATGAGAACAAACGGACAGGACGATAATAATATGGATTAATAATAATTATTTGTTATTAATATAACATGTTATTTATTTTTTATTTTAATATAACATATATTAACAAATATTAGTAAATTCCACAATATCCACATAATGCGAACAAATAAAACTATCAACTTTATATTGTAGTTGTATTATGTAGTATAGTAATATAAATCATTAACCTTGTATTAAAACTGTTGTAGCTTTACACTTGTACGTTACAGCGCAATATTTATAAGTCGGATAATGATATTAAACGTAATAAAAATAATAATATTCCGGTGGCAAACGACAAGTAAAATGTTACAATTTGCATTTTGAATCTATATTTTTTCCGAGTGTACTGTATATGTGTATATATTTTTTTATTGTTCGATTTCTTGTTTTATTATTGAAGTAGTTCCTGTCTTCTTTATTTTATTAATCAAATCAAATCAGCTTCGCGCTTTATCCGGCAGGGTAGGCAGAGGGAACCTAGTGTTAAGACACACCGTTCCTCACCTTCTGCCGAGTTCTGGAGGCATTGCGTGTTGAGTAGCAGAACTCAACGCCGCACTCTGCCCCAACACCAGAGCTAAGAAAATGGAAATATGAATTTAGATAAATATTTCATCTCCTCGAGTGGGTATGGTACCCACAAGCAGTCGCTTTACAGTCACACTATGTGCCCCTGTGCCACGACTGGCCTCATTATTTTATTAATAAGATCTGGAAATAGATTCTTGGTGCATATAAATTTCAATTTGTGAGCTAAATAAAAAAATCTAAACTTTCTATAGGATGTAGACCACTACTACTAAGTATGCTTGGTTTTGTTAGATTTCGCATAGTCAGTTCTCTTTGCCCAAGAAAAGAGGAGTAAGGTCAACTGCTACCACATCCTTGTACATATCCACGTTAATCTTGAGAAATACTCTATATAACTGATAATTATTGTGACACTTGTATGTCCTTATTATTTAGTACTTTAGTACTGGAGTTTATTAGGAGCTAACATATTTGCAACGATCGACTGAAACGATAAATATTTATAGCATCTATCCTGTGTAAGAATAATCTCTCTATACCTACCCAGATTACTCTTATATTCAGATTACAGCGTGAAAAAAAATCTATAAAATTGTTTACAGAGTTCGAAGAAGTAAATCAAATATAAACAGTAATCATAAAAACTAACAGTATACGAATGTGCAAGACAAAACAAGACAATGTTCTTAAACAAAATGTGTTAATAAAATACATAAACTGAATAGAATTATTTTCAACTTTCAATAAAATATCAGTTAAATTTGACGTACGGCAATTTGATTCGACCTAGTGTTTTAGTCGATAGTCAATAATTTACTCTAGTCTATATTTAATTTTATTATTGATAGATTTAAATGAATACCTGAGGGCCTATATAAACTTAATTTTATTATTAATTCAGTTTTATTATTCAAAATTATTCGAAAATTGCTGGCACTATACGAAATATTATGTGAAATAATAACTTTGCCAATCTTTATTGGTTAATTGTTGTTCTTAAACAGTACTGTGATTAGTATATTATCCGTATATATAATAAAAGGATATAAAAGTCAATTTTGTACGTGAAAGACATTAAAAAATAAAAATTAAGTCGATTAATATAACGATTATAGAAACTAAAAACCACTCAGCAACTCAACTTAGAATTCTTGTCTGTCTGTCTGTCTGTTTGTTTGTTCGCCAGTCACGCATAAACTACAGGAGAGAAATTAATGTTTTATTGTATGTTGATAGCTTCTGGGGTCTGGAGGTAAAATTTTTTGTACGATAGGTCATCTGAGTTTTCATTATAGTTTCCTTAAAAAATATTAAAAAGCGAAAAAAATGAATGAATTTTAGCATGGTAATAGTAGCAATATATATAGGATAATTTTCATCATAGAGTATAAGCGATTTGAGTAAGAAAAATAAACTTAACTTTACTTAGCATCACGCTTTATCCCTAGTGGGGTAGTCAGAAAGAACGGGGCGCCAAACGCTACGGTACAGTATGGTAAGAAAAATGAAAATTAGACAATCAAATTACATCGATTAATCGCAAGTGAAGCTAAATTATATTATTATCTAGTTTTGCGTGTGAAAAGCGCCAGACACAATTACAAACAGACAGATAGGCCGTCGTGGCGCAGGAGCCAAGGGTGTGACTGTAATGCGATGGTCATGAGTTCGATCCCCATTCGAGAAAATAAATTATTATTATATAATATTTTCATGTCTTCGCTCTGGTATCAAGGCAAAAACTGAGTACCGCCATTCAATACGTAATGTCTTGAGTAATTTTGCGGAAAAAGGAGAACGGAGTGTTAAAACACTATGTTCCTTATGCCTATCCTGCCGTATGCAGATACGCCGTGAATCTGCTTTTATTTATTTTTTACTTACAAACAGATACTACTTAGTCACAAAAAATCTATACAAATGGAGACAGTACAAACATGATTGTCTGACATTGATTTCTGACATCGGAGTCGTTCGTATCGTAAAAGCCTTCATTGCTTATGAGCTACATGTGACAGCGAATTTTTAAATACATTTTTCGTAATAAAGAATACATGAATAGATTGATTAATTGTATCCGTTAATAAATTAAGATTATTATTATGCTATTGCAAGTTCAATTCTTATATATTTTTATAATGTATATAGATAAAATCTGCAATATTAAGATATCAATCACACACACACAATCAAATTTACATGGTATCAATAGCAACTTACTTTTACCATTGACCTCAAAATTATTTAGACAAAATATTGTATTATTAAGTGTTACCAACGTGATATAAAAGGAACTAGCAAAAAATTTGAAACGACGCGACAGTTGTGCATTGGAATTCTATTCTATGGAAAGAGCGGCGTTAAAATCCGCCATTTATAACATAATGTCTCCAATAGTGTACAGAAACCATTGATTGATTCCCATTTGAGGAAATTAAATATTTAATATTTCCATTTTCTTCGCTCTGGTGTCGAGGCAAACGATAACGAAACGAGGTGGTGGTGGTGGTGAGTCCCGCGACACAACACGCAATGCCTTCAAAATTCAGCGGAAAATGGGAAAGCGGCGTTGAGTTACTCCTCCTAAATCACTACACTTTACTATCGTAGAATGAAATATAACTTGCTTATTTAACTTATTTAAAATTTTTCATGAAAATCTAAATATTTTCAGGAAACAAAAGTACGAAATACTCAAAGTTTATTCAAAGTGAAACACGTTTCAGAGTATTTAATTTCCTGTTTTATGCATATGACACATCATATGTATAAAACAGGAAATTAAATGTTTCCTCTATATTGTAGCTCGGTCCAGTTAGCATTTAAAATCTAAGCCTAAAGTTTAGTCTTTTCTTTGATTGCCAAAACCCAAATCAGTATGTATTGCTTCAAAATCAACATTTTATATTTTCTTCACATAAAAATTATATAATATACCATTTTTTCTTTTAAATTATCTTGTATTAATCGTAATAAAAATAATTAATCCATAATAGTATTTTGAATTTTAAAATAGATAAACCAGTGATTTTTAAAATTTCTATATTACATGCTGGTTTAAATTTTATAACAACACGACAAATACATCCATTTCGTTATGTATCCCTCTTGAAACAGACTCCCGATGAAGAGAATCTAGTGTTCAGATACTCCGTTCCCGTTAAGACACTATTTTGGTAAATTAATTAATAAATCAAAGAAATGTCCCACTGCACTACCACAGTGTCACTCGTGATATGATTAGTAGAAAATTTTTAACATATACTCGAAAAAAGTGAAAAAAATGGTCAAAAAATGGAAAAAAGTGAATGCCTCATCCAAATTTCTTATTCGCTATTTTCTATTTATAATGAAATAACGTACGATAATAAACAGAAAAGGAAAATGTTAACTTTACAATTGGTATATCGAAGGCTGGTTAATTATTTTGACTACCATAACTACAGAATTATTAATTGGTTGGAGGTGATCATGTTAACAGTGCATTATATGTTCTTTATTTTCACTCTATTCTTCACATAGAAAGGCAGGTATAGCGAACCTGGGAACCTAGTGTTAAGACACTCTGTTCCCATTAAGACACTCCCGTCCCGTCCACTTTGCGCCAAATTCTGGAAACGGATAACGTTAAAATAGATTGTTATTATTATTGATTGTTATTTTCAATGTCTTAAAATAACCTAGAAACGATTTATTCTAAAATATGAACTTCATTATTTATTTTATAAAGAAAATAATGAAAAATGAAAGCAGGTTTGTAGAATATACTAATAACATATAATTCATATAATAATGAATTTGTTCACAATCTAAGTAGACACTTTAATTCGAAGCCAATTTTGATCAATTACCTCGAGTTAGCTATGAAATTTGGATTATAAAGAATATTGTATGCTCTTTGTGCCAAAATGGCCTAAGTTATAAGAATTTCCGTAATGTATATTTTTCAGCTTCACGATGTATCCCGCATGTAGCAGAGTAGGCAGAAGGAGCCTAGTGTTAAGACACTCGGTTCCCCACTTTCTGTTGAGTTCTGGAGGCAATGCATGTTGAGTGGCAGAACTCAACGCCGTGCTTTGCCTCGACACCAGAGCGAAGAATAGGAAATTTAAATTTAAGTAAATATTTCATCTCCTCGAGTGGGGATCGAACCCACAACCAGTCGATTTACAGTCGCATTTTGTGTAACGCTGTATCCCGCACACAGCAGGTGTGCGGGATACAGCGTGAAACTGATTTTTTTTAACAATTTTTACGCCAACGTTCTTATTATGGCATAATAATACTTAATAAGTAATTCGCTTTATCAATTCTTTAGGTAAAACCACCTTTGCATTGTATTTATTGAATTATACACGGTGCAACCAATATTTATTTGTGTTTTGTAATCGATTTTACGACAAGATCACTTTAATAATATCTTACTTAAGATCGGTTCAAATTTCCAACTCATTTTATGTTTAAAGTCAATAATTTTTGCTTAATTTACCGTCATTGTCAGTAACAACAATAATAATAACATATTCAATTATTACAGAATATTATAACTTCAATGTTCATTATTATAACACTAACTTAAAATACAATTTGTTTTTATAAAGCAATGCATGTAGCAGAGTAGGCATAGAAAACCTAGTATCCAGACACTCTGCTCTCCACACGTGTAAACTCTCCACACGAGACGTTGCGTATCTCTCAAGAACAGGACTTTAATACATTTTTATATTTCTCAATTTGTGTTTAATTGGAGGCATTGATTGCGGATTGTACAACGCAAAACATTAAAACATTACAATACATTTATTACGACTCCTTTATTGAATATTTGTAATAAATTTTAATAATTTTATAATAAAATGAATTATATAAAATAGTTATAATGTCATGACAGAAATACTTCAGTAATTTGATAATATAAGAAACAGCTTTAGCTTCACGCTTTCGCCCAGATTCGAGACATTGTTAGCTATAGTATATATAATATATTTATTCCCCCAAATAGGATTGAATCCAAAAGTATCACGTATTATATATTTGAACGAAGTACTATTTCTTCACGATTGGCTCAATAATATAAGCATTTGATAAAACTAAAATCTACATCAACTAATGTGCCTCTAAGTCGTCAGATTGCCTTGTCTTTTAAATTAAAAAAAAATGTATAACCTGTTACTTTTAACTATGAACTGGTTACAAAATAATTAACGATAATTCAATTCTCATTATATCAATTATAATAAAAAGAAATATTTCGTATATAGATTTTGATAAAGTTCACCAAATAACTAAAATATTTAACAGTTGTTAACATTCAAAACCTGAAATGATTTTGTTGTATCACGTTTTGTACTAGAGTAGAACACGTTTCAATAAATGCAAATAAAACAGTCAATTTTAATATAATTTAATAAACGTTAACCGATCTTAAGCGTTATATTGCAAATAGCAACCCGACGCTTCCGGTCCTAAAAGGCTTTGTTTCCGACAGACATAAAATATATTCTAATATAATTGACATTGAAAACAACACTATTATGGCCCAGTGAACGTGATTAATTTATACTTGTTATCTTTTTAAGACATTAAAAAAAAAGAAAATTGGACAATGTTTAGAAATTTGAACGAAGCGGGACTCGAATCCGCGGCTTTTGAATGTGGTGTAATCGCACTAGCCACTATGCCAAACGGTTTTATCGGGCTGCGTTCAAAGAGACAGTAGGGAGTGAGTTCGAATTCTATTACAATATTTTATATGTATTTCAAAATAATTTAAAATTTATTTGACTTTTACTTGTTACTGAGATATTTCCATGAAATTTTGTTAATTTTAAAGCCATTTTTTTTTACTTTTTTTAAACTTAGAAGGTATTTGGTATTTTCGAAATACCATCAAAGTTTTGGAAAAATCGTTTCCGAGACAATGTCAAGGCGAAAACAATTGCTAACAAACCGAGTTATATAATGAAGGCAGAAGAAAAAAAATATAATGAGACAAATTGCAGCAATTTCCAATAGTGATTTCCTTGACCCGACCAGTTGGCGGACGTAAAATGACAGATCATTCAGTAAGAAACACGCCGTCCTGCTGAACGCCTGGGGCTTTTGTTTGAGTTATTTATACGTGTAATTTAGCTTAAAATGGCCACAACACTCCACTCTAAGCAAGTATAATATACTTGTTTGGAGTAAAATGTAAAAATATTAAAACGTAGCCAAACGCCAGTCGTGGCGCAGGGGCCCGAGCGTGTGACTGTAAAAAGACAGGTTATGGGTTTGATTCTCATTCACGATTCAAGCAAATTATATATTTAATATTTTGTATTTAACGCTCTGGTCTCAAAGCGCGTTGAGTTCCGCCACTCAATACGAAATGCCTTTAAAATTCAACAGGAACTGGAGGGCTGAGTGACTTAACACTAAGCTCCCTCTGCTTATCCTGCTACATTCTAGATACAGCGTGAAGCTAAATAAAAATAAAAAATGTAAGAATTAAGGGATTAGATTGTTTATTGATTTGTTTTTAAAATATTAACATTATATTTATCAAACAAAGATCCTTTATAAATACCGTCATGGTGTCGGGGTACCATATATCCCGACACCACGACTGGCCTAAATTAACATAAAACAAACAAAAATAATATACGTACGTTGGTTGGTTTATACTAAATACTTTATTGGTTTATACTAAATACTTTATTGTGAAAAATAACCTGTAATATCTTAATTAGTCATTAAGCTAAATCTTTATTATACTATAAGGCATATCATTATTATAGCTTTGATAGATTTCCTTATTTACTGGCATATTGACTTGACACTTGCTGCAGAAATGCGGAAACCTCGTTTCCTCCTCCTATAGTCAACAAATAGACCTACAAGCATAATGTTAACATATATTATGCTATATTAATTAATAAAAACCAGACAAGAGCGAGTCGGGCTCGCTCACCGAGGGTTCCGTACAAAAATTGTAGCTCTTGAGATTTTTCTGGCAATCAAGCTTAGCTTAGCCAAAGCCCTTTCATCTGATACCTCACTTGTACTAGCGGCGTAAAAGGCCCCCTTGTAAAGCGATTATTTTCCTAGGATTTAACCACAACTGTATAGTAAATAAATAGTAAACTGTATAGTTTCAGATTTTTTCCTGAAGTACTACTATCTGTAGATACTAGTTGCCAAATTGTTAATTTCCTCTCTCTGTATAGTGTCGAAATATGCGTTTTTGGCGATTTAAACGGCCATATCGTTTTTTAGTAAATGTAGATCTCAATATATGGAATAAATTTCGATATCTCCAAGCGGATAAATGGACGGACGGGCGGACAAACAGACATACAGACGAGCGGACAACAAAGTGATGTTATAAGGATTCCTTGTTTCCTTGAAAGGTGCAGAGCTCCAAAAAGTAAATAAATTATCGTATTTAATAGCGATCCGCTAGCGGCTTTAATAAAACAGTTACTTATAGCATTTTTATCAAACACATTATTATACATTATTTAAAATTGGATTTTCAGCTCTAGGAAATGGTTCAAGTGGCCCTCCCCGCAATGCGATGAGCCCCAGCATGGCAAAACCATGGAATGCTAAGAAGTTTCTCCTCTACGGTACTTTTGCGTATGGATATGCAAAACTTATCAACAAAAAGTCGCAGTTAAATTTAATCGCGTACCAAAGTCATTTAATATTGGTACATGCCTTTAAAAATACTTGCTATGAATAAGAGTTAGTCACTTTTTGAAGGAAACTGACAGTTTGATGTAACTGTAAGTAAGTAGTTATTAACACTATTATTAAAATATAGCATAAATACATTTTTAGGGTTGTAAACTTAAAAATAAACAATCCGAGACGATCATTTTGGTGTCTCTCTGTTTGTTTGTCTGTACTGTCTGTAATAGTAAGTATTTTTATAGCTACACACCTCTATATATTTTAGTTGAAAGACAATTTAGTATTAAGTTCTATATCCAGTATATTTTTTGATGTACCAAATTAATGAAATAAAAATAATGTAAATAGGTAAAAACCAATCTAACTGTAAATGCAATGGGTCAATTTCCATTTGGAAAAATGATTATATTTATAGAGTCCTCTCATCTTTCCTTTCTTCACTCTGGTGACGAGACTAAGCGTGGCGTTGAGTCCCACCACTTAACACGCCTTCAGAATGCGGCGGAAAATAGTGAAAGATGTGTCTTAACAGTAGGTTCCCTCTGCTAACCACGCTGTATGGGGGATACTGCGTGAAAATGATTATATTTAATTACCTAATCAGGATACAGCGTAAAGCTGAAAAAAGTTATATATAGGTCCTAGGTTCATTTTAAGAACGCAAAATCTCAATAGTAGGTTGAGAAGTGGGCGACGGAGAGTCTTAACACTAGGCTTCTTCTGATGACCGACCCACTCTTCTATGCCGGAAAAAGGTTATTATTCTCTTAATAAGCATAACTCAGTTTTTTTTCCACACAAAAAAAAATATTAATAATATTCATACATCAAAAGGTAATTATTAACACACAAACGTCATAATATTATGATACTACGTCTTTTTGCTAATCACATTTTAAATGTGATATTTCCCTGTGTTAGACAAAAATAATGTAACTGGTTTTCAAATTATAAAAGTTAATCGAGATATGTGATAAGGAAAATCATCTCGAACCTCGTTACGTACACGCTGCCTGATCAAAACTTAAGGCTAAAATTTATTATTTGAGGCCGTCGTGGCGCAGGGGCTCAATGATTTGACTGTAGCGCGACGGCTATGGGTTCGATTCCCACTAGAGAAAATGAATTATTATTTATTAAAATGTCCATTCCATCGCATTCCAGACGCCAGTACACATAATGCTGCGCCAGGTTTGCGTCGACACCAGAGCGAAGAAATAAATATATTTAATATTTGGAGTGGGAATCGAACTCACGACCTGTCGCATTTGTAGTCTCACGCATGTACCTCAATATTGACTATAATAGATTAGAATATACAATTGATTTATTAATACAATTCTAACATCTATATCATATTATCAGTACCAAATAGTACTAATCAAAAAGGTGGTGGAACTCATTTATATCAATTTCGTAATTTGTGGCCGAACTAAGCAGTGCTAATAAACAATCTTTATTATAATCTATATTGTACTCGTCTCGGTCGTGGCGCAGCGGCACGAAGTGTGACTGTACCAACTGGTTGTGGGTTCGATCCCCAATCGAGGTGATGAAATATTTACTTAAATTTATATTTCCATTTCTTCGCTCTGGTGTCGAGGATAAGCGCGGCGTTGAGTTCTGCCACTCAACACGCAATACCTCCAGAATTCGGCAGAAAGCGGGGAACGGAGTGTCTTAACACTAGGTTCCCTCTGCCTACCCTGCTGTGTGCGTGAAGCTGATTTGATTTGATTTTATTTATATTGTACTGAAACTATATTTTGTGATATATGACATTAACGTATATATTTTGAAATGATTTTTTTTTCTTCATTACAAGATACTCAATTACCCACTATTTTTTATCGTTATCGTAATGTACGACGGCCTCTGTATACTTACGAACGACATACATATGTATATAGGTTTTTATTACATGACAAATGTATAAAAAATAATTTGAGGCCGTCGTGGCGCAATGACATAAGCGTGTGACTGTAAACTGTACTGTCTTAATGGGAATGAAGTGTCTTAATACTAGGTTCCCAGGTTACCTCTGCCTGCCGTTATGTGCGGGAAACTACATAAAAAAATTATTTGGATTTTTTTATTAGTTAAATAAGCTTTTATTAATTTATTTATTTTATATATTATGAAGATTGTCTGAAATATCAAATAAATGGACAACTTAGATGCCTTTTAGAGACCTTTTGGTACCTTGGTAGCCAATGTCTAAATAGCATCAAATACTCACAATATAAAACAAGTTAAATAATAAAGTTATATTAAATCAATTGAGTAATATTAATACAGTAGCCGCTTAAAACAAAACCAGAATTTATTCACATTCGAATTTAAACTAAATAACTGTAGACGTTTGTTTCGCAATTTCTTTCGTTCATGCATTCAGACTATTAGATTGTATGATTAAAAGTTTCTGAATCGATATTTGTTACGTATTGAAGCTTGAAGAATGTTATAAATTCTATAAAATATGTAAATCAATCAATAAATGTATTATAATGTGGATAACTTAACATAAAAAATATTATGGTTAAATCCATACTTTATTCTTCTGAGTTTTAATAGTTGGTTTAGTTATCTACACACAAGAACGTTCATTCTTTTAATACACTAAAATTAATATTGTAAATATTTTCTTTGTGAAACAACTGAATTAAGGATATGTGAAATCTTATTATAATAATTTATTATTATTATTATTATTTTCTTTTTGTTGTCTTTTATAATCATTATATTTATAATTCTTATCTAATTTTTTATTAGGTTTCCCCTTTACCTTGAGCGCTAAACGGTGCAGTATATTATATTTTGCTTAGGTATTTTAATAAAACATTTAACATCATATATTTTTTATATTATTCCAATATACACAAATCTACTTACATACTTTAACAACCATTTCATTTGCTTCACTCTGTATCCCGCATATAGTAGAGTAGGCAGAGGGAACTTAGTCTTAAAACGCTCCGTTCCTCACTTTCCGCCACATTTTCAAGGCGTTCATGTTGAGTGACGGATCTCAACGCCAAGCTCTTACATTGGTGCCAAAGCGAAGACATAGTAAAAAATCAATAAACAATAATTCATTTCCCCGATCGAAAACCGAACCCACACACCACCGTGCAACGACGACCTCCAACAAAAAAAAAAACAAAAACTAATACATCACACATACAACACATACAGCCATACACCAAATCTACGGCTGAGGAAAAGATAAAAATAAATTAGTCCAAAATTTTGGATGACCGAGACAAAGTCAAGGCTCGCACGTAACACCCAATGCCGGTGAAAGTCAAGGTCGGGGCGTGCGTGATGTAACAGCCCCAACACTTGGTGAGAGATACGGTCCATGGTTCATTATGTAGGCGTTTAGAGTTTTTTTTTATTTTAGCCTCCTTTAGACCTCCATACGTACATGGCGTGTCGTATGTGTGATAGGTTTTATTAATCTATTTTATCTGGTTTAGGTCAAGGTGGCTAGTCTCACTTAGGTTGGTGCGGCTTCGATCGTTTCAAGTTATTGTTATATTGTAAGTTCCCTCAGCATATGTTATAGCCTTATTATATAAAGTGTATATACTAGTAATAAATTGTAGTCTATATGTTGTTCTGATGTATAAACTAGATTATTGTCAAGTTTCTTCTTAATCCGTTTAATAGTTTTGTGTGAAAACGGAACAGACATTTATCTTTACAAATTTTCACATTTAAAATATTAGTAGGAAGGTTTTAAATCCGTTCCTATATATATATATATATATATATATATATATATATATATATATATATATATATATATATATATAACATTTAATAGAAATCTCTTTTTTGCAGTATATACAATAGGAACTTGGTAACCTAATATGAAAGCACTCAATGTTCCCATTACGATACTTCCTTTCCCCACTTTTCACCAAATTCGTTCGTATTCCGTGTGTTAAGTTTACAGTCGATGGACTTTGACTTTGAAAATAAAAAACTTGGGATATATCTGATTTTTGATTATGAATAGACTTATATCCTATGATAAGATACTAATTTAAATAAAAAAAAGCTTCCATTGATCGTTTACTTAACACATACGTTTATTACAATATCCTTATTACATTAACATTTAGTAAACATCGATACAATTTAGAATACATTACAAAACTGGGATTAACAAGAAAATATATAAAAGCTTAAGTTTAAATTTGTATAGCGTCATCAAATTTGTATCCTAATGTTAAATACTTTAGACTTGTCTCTCTTGGATATTTTTTTATTAATCTTATTACATAAAGAAAGCACGCATGCGTCTTATATCAGCTTGGATCTAAATTTTATTTTTAACACACCTTTTTACCATAGTACAACAATATTAAAAACTTATTTAGAAATAATATATATGTTTGTGGTCTCAAAAAATATATTGTCGTTGTGGACTGTTATCAGTTTATCAAGCAAAAAGCCACAATGTCGCGTATAACATCTACAAGTCATAAAGTATTTTTTTTAAATCTATCTGAAAATTGTTTATGTGAAATTAAAAACAAAAATTTTGAAAAAAAAATTTTAGACGCTAGGTAGGAATTATTGTGCCTCAAATGGAACTCTTTCTATGTAAAGTATAAAAACATTTGTGGAATAAATTACTTTATATAATTTAATTTATTTTTTATAAAGTACGTAAAAATATTTTTTAAGTATTTTTTGCTTATTAAAATTATTTTTTGATCGATATTAACTTCTCAATCTTTTTTATTTATAACATTATAATTTTAAACATTTTTATCAATTCTTTCCTTAATAAACGATACGTAGATATTGTTAAATCTTATGCCACCGACAGTTTATCTTGTATTAAATAAGTTAAAGACAATTGTAGTCCAGGGGTATAAGTATATGACTATAAACGCTATAGGTTGTGGGTAGGAGTAAAAGAAAGGTAGGATACCCACTCGAAGAAATAAAATATTTATTATTTTCATTTTCTCGCTCTAGTTACGAGACAAAGCGCAGCGTTGAGTTTTGCCACTACCACTAAACACGCAATGCCACCAGAATTTCGCGGAAAGTGGGAAACGAAATTAAGGCAGTTTCGTTCCTTGGGAAATGGGAAAGGATTGTCTTCTACGCTAGCTTCCCAGGTTCCCTCTACCTATTCTGCCATATATGGATACAGCGTGAAACTAAAATAAACAAAGAAGACGTAAAAAATATAATATATACATCAACCTCTAAACTTCATATTAACAGATAGTCACCACACGCCACAGTGGACTCAAAACAAATCATCAAATCATATCATAAATAATAAATATTCAAATTAAATAAAATATACATAAATATCACAGCTTGTTAATCGATACTGTCTGTAATTACCAACTGCATCTAATTATTCGGCAAGCGCGAATTCAGATCAGAAACGTGGCGTGGACTGAAAAGTACAGCCTCGTTCCTATTGAGTCAGTGAGTGGATCAAGGCTGGCTGTCTTTGGCACGGCAACTTTATAATGTGCTTAGCCAGTCTAAGTGATTTTTTTTTGAGGCCGTTTTAAATTTTTATATTTGAGGCTATTGTGGCGAGGTGGGTGATTTTTAGAAATCTGGTTGCGTGTCGATCCTATTCGTGGGTTAGTTAGTTTTGTTTGCTTGCTTTCGCAAGGCGAAATTTTAAGTTGTGCCATTTGAAACGGAATTTGGGAAGAAAACGGAGAATGAAGCCGCTTGCTTCTCCTTGCTGTATGCGGGATAAAGCGTAAAGTACATAAAAAATATTTTGAAGTAATAACTCGTCATATGCATGCAATATACTCATCAAAAGTCGAGGAAATGCTTAAATTTATATACAACATTATTTCTTTGTTGAAGCAAAACTGATAGGTCAATTCAATGTTACATTCATTAGTTAATAAAAAAAATATGAACTTTCTCACATTTTTTTTAAATTTATAATTTAAAAAATATTGTAACATATTTCTATATGGCAGTTTTTTTTAATAAAATTGTAAACAAAAATAAGAAATTATTGATAAAATAATGTATAAAAAAAGTTCCTTCGAGCCGGATTTGAACCAGCGACCTATGGATATCAATTCACCAACTACAGTCCACCGCTCTACCAACTGAGCTATCGAAGGCTTACATAGAGCATCGAAGCAGGGATATGTAAGTTTAAAAAATCGATAATCTAAATTTATAAGCTAGTTATACATTACCTTAACGAGAAATACAGCGAACATTAGTTATACATCACAATTATGTAAAAATACAAACAGTTTTTTATTAATTATTACTACAGGCCATCGTAGTACAGTGACATATATTCTAACTGTAAACGCGACGGTTCTGAATTCGATTCCCACTTGGGAAATGAATATTTTAATTTCCTCGTTCTGACAAAACGTTGAATTCCAGAAATTAACGTACAATGTCTTGAAAATTGGTCGAAAAATATGGAATGGAATGTCTTAATATTAGGTTCCATCTGACTACCTATGCTGTATACATCGTGAAGCTAACACAATTACGAAATTAAAAGATAGTAAAAATAACTGTATAAGAATTGTGTCATTAATTTCATTTACACAAAAAAATAACTTATGATCAGATAAGCTTTACACAAAACACGGCTTTAATAATTGCAATAAATCGATAAAAACAGAATTATAAAAACTGACTTGGCTTAAGGGCACATATGTATATGCGACAGGTTATGAGTTCGATTCCCCCTCGAGGAGATGAAATGTTTAGTATTTTCATTTCTTCGCTCTGGTGTCGAGGCGTTGTAATACGACACTCAATACGTAATACTGTCAGAACTCGGCAGAAAGTGGAGAGCGGAGTATCTTAGAAATAGCGAGAAGGAGCTCTCGCTACATGCGGGATACAGCGTGAAGCAGAAAAATAAGAAATACGAAGATTATTAAACTGTAATGCGAAATAAGCATAAATAATGACATACTCGCGTGCAATCACTGTTTAAAATGGATACTATATAAAAATGGCTCTTCAGAATATTTATTCATTAAATTCTAGTTTTAACAAAGACAATATACAACAACAGTAACATAAATATATTCTGTAAGTTAAATATGTCAATATATACAGGTTGATTAATTATATGTTTTGATTGAGTAATCATTTTTAATGACTGGGAATTTTTACGGTAAGAAATTCTTTGGAATTTTATTAAGAAGCTTAAATATTGCGATACATTATCCATCGTAAAATCGTAAAGGCCGGCAACGCACCTGTAACTCTGGGGTTGCACGAGGTCGTGGGCGGCGGTAGTCACTTACCATCAGGTGACCCGCACGCTCGTTTGCCGTGTCTTTTCCATAAAAAAAAAAAAACATTATCCATTAATCTGAATGTTTGTGAGAACTTCTTCATACAGACAGATTTTAGTATATAACTTTATATGAATTCAAAATTTAAAGCATTTTGACTAATAAAATTCATGAAAAAATCCCCTTGGAGCCGGATTTGAACGATCTTTGGATTTCAACCAACAACTACAGTCCACCGCTCTACCAACTAATCTATCGAAGGTTTACATGGCAGCTGATGAAATTCATTATCGTTAACTTGAAATATTAATACTTCTGTGATAAAATTTAATTTCGGTTAATGAAGGTATAATGTAAATAGTGATAACATAAGTTATTAATATTAATCTTTTTTTTATGAATAAAAATAAAAAACGAACGAAAAATGACGAAAGATGACATTTTTTGCACATAATTTAAAAAACTCACGCTGATTGATTAATTTGGATTAAACAAACCTATTAACGGCAAGTGAAAAGAAATAATGTAGAAACTAAGTCTGTATGTAATTAGGTTCTTTAGCAAAATTTTTCATTTTATTGCAATTTTTTATTATCTAATAATTAGCCGATATAAATTAAAAAAAATAACATCGGCTTCATCCCGCACACAGTAGGCTAGGTAGAAGGAACCTACTGTTAAGCCACTCCGTTCATCTTGTAGTAGAAAATCTAGCGACAAACTATTTTCTTCTTTGTCCTGTCATTTGGCTTACTTTGAGGAACTGAAAGCATAATTTTATTAGAGGACGTTATGTATAAAAAAAGTATAAGTAACTAACAACTAATAAAGTTGATATCAATTAACAATTATTAAAACTACAAATAAATAAAATTTAAATTTTTGATTAAAAATTTGTTACAAAAGCGTAAACCAAACGGTCAACGTCACATAATCACTAATAACCTTCCTACATACACTACCTATAGTAAAAAAATTATATTATAATATAATATTAACAATGTTATTTATCTCTAATCTCTAAGTAAATCTGCATTCTACTTTAGGTCACTTGTAACCAATTAATTCAATGCTGATAAAAGTCGTATTTAATGCCTAACTTTATCTAGATTTTAAACTTATATATGAAATACGTCACCGTCCTGCTATATTTGGACTGTAAATGCGATGGTTGTGGGTTCGATTCCAACTCGGGTAATAAGAACGAAACGCGGCCTTCAGTTCCGCAACTCAACTCGTCAGAATTCAGCAAAAATTTGGGAAACCGACTGTCTTGCCACTAAGTTCCCTCTGCCTACCCTGCTGTATACAGGATACAGCGTGAAACAGATTTAATTCGATTTTTTAAAATATTATTACCTATTTGGTTTTTTTTTTATAAGAAAACAACATATTCCATACAATTTCAATGCCAAGAGCATGTTAAAACAAATCAAGTTCCTGTAGACGGCGTGTCACTGGAGCAAGGTTTCACATAAACCACGTCTTGCGCGTACGTATGTTCATTAGTGTTAAGGCTAAAATTATTAAAGAAGAATTATTTGTAATTTTAAATGGCCGACATTGAAAATATCATTTTGTTTAATTATTTGCAGAAAAAAAATAACTAAATTTCTCTATAAACCATTAACTAGAAATAATTGTCCATGGAAACTATTTTTTTTATTTATATCTTGGCATTTAGGCCAGTCCTGGAGCAAGCGTACAAGTGTGTGACTGTAAACGCGACTCGAGGCAATTAAATATTTATTAAAATTTATATTTTTCTTACTTCGCTCTATTGTCAAGGCAATGAGGGGCGTTGAGTTCCGCCTCTCAATCTCCAAAATCGCGCAATGCCTCCAGAATTCAGCATAAAATGGGAAACAGAGTGTCTATACAGCGTGAACCTACAAAGTATATTATGATATTACATGTAACCATGATATTGCATGTCCTTTCTTGGTGTTTAAAAATTGTTTATATCGATTTTAATTGAAATCGATTTAGGCTGCTAGCCTTGAAAGACAGACAAACCGTCTGACAGAATGAATCGACGTCACAGTTACTGTTTGATATTAAATTTTAATTTATTTTTTATCTGCAAGATGTCATTGTTGAGAAAGGGTCACATTTTACCATTAATCTCTTGTCTTAAACATATTTCGTACACGATTAATTGTAGAAAATATGAAATTTGTGTGTTTTACCTTTCTTCTTTAGAACCTGTGAGTCCTCCATTTTCTGCCTTAAATATATTTAAGACAGAAAAATTGCCACAATACTTTCATGTCATCCACAAAATTGAACTCACAACCACAGTATCCGTTTTATACAAATCCACTACACCACGAAATAGTCCTTATGATGATACATTATGTAAATTATGTAATATAATAATATAATATAATAACACAAAAAATCAAAGGTACTAGATTATAATTGACTAACTGGAATTGACTGTAATAAAATATACTTTATTAACAATTAAAACGTAATAACTAAAAGTTAATGTTTTAATCAATTAAATCATTTAATTACATTACAATAACAAATAATAATGGAGTCAAGGTCACTTGGGCAACAGAACCGAACCCCCGTTAAAATATATCTTAAGATCGTTTTGTTATTTCGTGAATAGACTTTTTGACGCAATTTTTTATAAACACTATAATTGTAATTTTCTATGTGATATTTTTTGACTAAATGTTTTGTTTATCTATATTAATCGATATTATAATATAGTTAATAGTTAGCCTTTTATAGAGAACAACGAGAGATTTCTTGGAGGCCTTCCAACTATGCAATATTATTATTTTTTGTATTTTTTCAAATATTTGTCTTTTCTTAGAATGGAATAACATTTTAAAAATGTATTAAACAAATAGTCAATACTATTTATGTACAAACCACAGGCGGGAGTTACTTAAATCTAGAATTTATGGTCATTGTATAAGTTGCGCAAGAATAACTTTATAAGATCTTTATTACGCTTGGAATTCGTTTTATAGTTTACCTAATCAGCCTTGTAAATAGCTTCTATATGTAATCTAATAATACAAAGAAGTCGGAAAGTCAGATAAGGTGGAAGCGTCTTCACTCCTTTTACGGGAGCGTGATATAGGGAAAAAATGTCAAACCCATATTTAAAGAAATTAATGAAGATACCTCAACAGTATAGACGTAGGTATTTTTTTTCATTTCACTAGTTTATCCATACTGTATTTCATGTGACGCAGTTACGAATAGATACAATAACGTAAACACACACTACTACAAAAGTCCTCGTCATCGTGACGATTCGTCGCTTGTCATTCTCCAAAAACATACTAGAAAGAGAAAGAGTTATCTCTCGTCCTATTTTACGCAATTCAATACCTAAGACTCGATTACGCGAATGAAGCGTGTGCGGCGGTAATGGGTTGTATTGATAGGTTTGTATATGTGTGCGTCATTCTTGACAAATGGCGTTTTATTTTACAACGAAAATTTATTAATTATTTTTTTTGAAAAAACCACTTTAATTTTTTGAAAAATCTGTTTTGTTTTAATTGTATTGGTTTTTCATAGAGTAGTTAAAACTGTGGTTTCAGTTAAGGTGGTGATGACAAAAACACTCTGTATATGGGATTAAACATACTTAAAGAATTGATCGTATATTCTAACAAATATTTATTTAATGGTTGAAGTATTTATCAATATGAATAACATTTCTTTATAGTATATTAATGAAAAAATTTTTTTCGTAATATAATATAACCAAGTCAAGTGTCAGTCAAACTCACCGAGGAAGATAAGGAGGCGGGATATGTATTACTATTTGATGGATAATTATATTATTTCTCTGATCTGGCAAGAGAGAATTCAGAATTCAGCTTAGAATTCAATAAACAATGTAAATGGACGAAAGTTAAAAAGGTTTTCTTAAAATGGCTTATCTTTAAGGAAAGTAGCGCTACACTTGAAAAAATATTTTATAAAAATAAACCTTTTAACATTTAGGGGGCCACCAGCTTAAGCTGCAACTTTGAAAACATTGGAGCTACAGATAATAAGCAAGTAAATGAAAATTGTCAGAAAAATATTTATGTACAGTAAGAATATTATTAAAATAATACCTAAACAATTTGACGTGTACAGCTAAATGATTAATTGCCATACAACGGTAGTCGTATCTATAAAGATTTTATTAAAATTAAATAATATTCTTTATATTAAATGATTTATTATAAACTTATAATCATGAAATTGATTTTAATTTTATCTATAATGCTTAACTAAATAAATTTCCGACATTAATTTAAATTCAATATATAATTGATTGTAATTTATATATTGAATTAATATGATGTTTACTTTTTAACCAACTGCTGTCATGAAGAGCTAATAAATTCGACTGTATTTATTTATGTTTGTTACCTCAGACTAGACTAGTTGAAGCGATTTCGATGATTCTTTTCCATTTGAAAGTAGGTGCTTCCCCTGTGGTTCTATTTTAATTTAGTCGATTTCTGACAATATTGTCCATGAAAAAATCACATAAAAAAAAAATCAGCTTCACGCTGTATCCCGCACACAGCAGGATAGGCAGAGGGAACTTAGTGAAAGACACTCCGTTCTTCACTTTCTGCCGAATTCTGGAGGCATTGCGTGTTAAGTGGCAGAACTCAACGCCGCGCTTGTCCTCGACACCAGAGTGAAGAAATGGAAATATAAATTTAAGTAAATATTTCATATCCTCGAGTGGGGATCGAACCCACAACCAGTCGGTTTTACAGTCACACTTTGTGCCGCTTTGTGCAGTATTATTCCAATTTTTGCCCTTTGTCTTGTGTCCTTTTAATTAATACTAAAATCCACCTTCACTTCACCTTTGTGAAGTAGTTATCAATATTGAAAGTAATTTGACATAATCGACTTTTATAATTTTAAACATTAAATACTGTACATAAATTATACACGTATACACATATAAATAAATTATTAAAACAAAGCTAAATCAATAAAAAAACTACATTTAACTGCCTGTCTGACTGACCTATGACATTTGTCGATATAACAAAATGTAATAAAATTTTAATTCTGTTACAAACGAAATTTAAGAGTTATGTAGACATTCGCGTTAACAGCTATCTGGTTCACCTCTACATACCATTCAGATTCACGACATAACACAGTATTGCAATTGCAAAAATGTCATTAACTGGCCATATCGACGACTAATAAACGTTTACAACGAGGAATTATGTAGAGAAAAATATAAAAACATTGTATGATCCAGTTTAAGCATCCGCTTGTAATATGCGTTTCCGGTAAAAAAATATATAATATAATTTATATATTATTAAAAAATATCTATAATTTATATATTATCTGTATCCTGTTATAGCAGAGTTGGCAAGGGAGATCTAGTTTTAAGGCATTTTGCCCAATTTTTGCGACATGAGGGAGTGGTGGAGTTCAAATCCGTGTATTGCCCCGTTACCATAGCAAGGAAATAGAATTACTTCATTGCTCTGAATGGATATCGAAACCACAATAGATCCTCTTTACAGTTTAACGTTGTCGCCTTGTATCACGACGGCCATACTTTAATCGATTCAATTTTAAATTGCATTGCACAATTCACTTCAACTTAAATCGTACATTATAATTTTTTTACCATAAAATGCACAATAGCGCAAAAATTACTTTATAGACTTAAGTTCTGAACTGGATTTGTAGGTAATATATACCTTGACAACATTATAATAAGACAATTCTGTTATTCAAGAAGTGCATTTACAGAGGAAATTGTGATTTTTTAGAAAACTGACACGAACGAACAAATTGTAACGATCAAATAATAAGTATTTCTTCTAAAGCCTTTATATATATATTCACAAACATTTACTGGTTTAAATAAATACAAGACAGTACATCATACCGAGTGACTTAATTATAAAAATACATTAAATTTAATATATATTATTATTATTATTATTCTGTCAAAAACTTGAGTAACGAAAGTTTTATATCATACTTTTCAAATTTGTTTTCGGTTTCGCGTTGAAAGCACTGATGCATATAGCCTAAGACTTGCTCCGAACAATAAAATATTTCGTAATATCCTCTATATTATATACGTAGATATATAATATAATACGTTTCGTAATATGTAAAAAAATTACTTAATACTATTTTTATAGGTTATACGTATATACGTAACAATATTTGTACGCCCTTAAATCGGTTTTTATAGCTTCAGGATAGGCAGAAGGAGTCTGGGAACCTAATGTTAAGACATTTGTGTTGCCCCCCTTTCCACCGTATTCTGGCAATGTGAGTGTTGAGTGACGTAACTCACCGTATTATGCGTATTTTTGTTGAATTGCTTATATTTCATAAAATAAATATATATATTTCTTCTGTATGTTTTCTTTTGTCATCTTTGCCATCAAAGGTTTAAATAGTGCCAAATATTAAAAAAGAATACAAAATATATTTTTTTATTTATCTTGGCATCAATTTCTTTTATCTTATTATGTTAAAAAAAAGGCTGTCAACTGGAATTTATACTCAAAATATATTATTACGCCGTTATTAACATAGAATGATTGACGCGTTGCATATAATTTTAAAGTTAAACCAATAAATGTATATTTTTATTTACAAATGTCATAAAAATATGTCAATATTATTGCTATTTGTATATATTTATTTTTTATATAAAGCGTATTCAAGTTAATTTGATTTTACGGTTGTAGTAAGTGAATCGTGGCTTTAAGCCCTGTTTCCATCGGAAAGCGAGAAAAATGAGCGGGTAACAATTAGGCGGAATGACTCCACCAAAGCGGATAAGTGTGGACAAGTCCAAAGCGCTGACTTACAAAACAAGCTTATCCCCACATAACGAAATTCTAATGATTGTTACAAAATCATCTCTCGTCTCCGCTTTAGTGGAGTACGAGCTTTACAGGGCCCGCTCCGCTCGCAGTGGAAGCCGGGCTTTTAGTTCGGCAATTGGTGAAAGGAATATGAAAGTAGGGTGTTTTAATACTGTCTTTGTCTGCCTTCCCTGCGAAGTACAAGGATATATGTAATTAATGAATGGGTTAGTTTTACTGTTTTTAGTTTTTAATGCATTCGGATATCGCGTTATTTATAATATATTTTTTATTTCTATATTTAATTATTAATAAAATGATAGATTTTGCCATCATTATAATTATGACAAAAACATTATCCGTCTTTGCAACTTTCATTCGAGTAAAAAGAATAATTCTAAAATGAGATCCACAGTACAGCGCTATATTATACAAATAGTTATAATCAATGCTGCGGGAGAACTCCATGTCAATGTCGTTCGATAATTACGATTCTCGGTAACTAGTGGGGGAAAAAGTAAGTTAGTTATTTTTTAATGTTCTTAAGTGCCGTCTCTATGAAGATGCTGTATTGTTTTATTTGTATAGTTTTTTGCCTTCTGTATATCGCAAGTAGTTATGTTTAAGTGATTTTTAAAATGATTATACATTATTTTACTTCCATATATCATTACACAACATACTATTTAGTATGTTTCGTAATGATATATGATGATGGAGATATTTAAAAAAATATAAAAATATAACAAGCTTTAATAATACGATGTGTTAAGTCACTCAACACTCGCATTGCCAGAATGCGACGGAAAGTGGAGAACAGAAATGTCTTAACATTAGGTTACCAGGTTCCATCTGCCTATCCTGAAGCTATAAAAAAACTATTTAAGAGTGTACAAATATTGTTACGTAAAATCTATAAAAATAGTATTACGTCTTGGGCAAAAATAAAAAATTGACAATGTCAAATTTCAAAGGTCTGTATAGTGCTGTCAGCGAGTAATAACTACTAAGTTTAACTAAATCAACGTTTTGTTTAATTTTTTACAATTTCTATGAAAAAATAATTATGTGGATTGATTATGGGACATTACTACAATGACTGTAATCGTTTTTAGCATTACTCTGTATCCCGCACATAGCAGGGTCAGAGGGAACGTAGTGTTATGACACTTTGTTACTCAATCAAACATTTCCATTTGAGTGGCAGAATTCAACACCTTTGTCTTTGTCAGGTTATCAGAGGGAAAAAATTACAGTATTAAATAATTCCCCCGAGTGGAAATCGAACCCACCACGTCAGGTCACATTCACATTCGCAAGCTTATGCCTCTGCGCCATGCCAGCCCCATTTTAATATTTTAGGAAAGGCAAGAGAAGTCCAAAAATAAAAAGTAATATAAATACTAAAATTCGATACAGTATAGCTATTTATAACAACGGAATATATAAAAAAAAATAGTGTGTGTGAACCTAGTGTTAAGATACTCCGTTCCCCGCTTTCCGCTGAGTTCTGGAGGTATTGTGTGCTGAGTGGCAGAATTCAACGATTCAGAGCAATGAAATGAAAATATAAATATTCCATTTCATATATAAATATTCCATTTCCTCGAGTCGGGATCGAACCCGCAGCCAGTCGGTTTTACGGTCACACTTTGTGCCCCTGCGCCACGACTGGGCTGGACGGAATATAAAAATACTTTATATTTTCTTTTCATTACATTGATTATTCGTGACCTAATAATCTACTTTATAAAAATGATAGTGAATATTAAATAATACTTATCAATGCAAAATTAATTAAAAAATAAAACTGTTAATATATTTCTAATAGTTCTTACTTTTTTTGCTTTGAATAATAATAAAATAATGGTAAATAAAGGTATCTATTTCAAATTTCCATACAATAGGAACTACATTTATTTATTACAATACCACTATTAAAACTGAGAAACAAGATATCATTAATGTGGATATTGTAATTACCTACTAATTTTTTCTATGAAATAACAGAAAAAAATCTTCTAACGAACTGCTTTTATATATTTGCGTCATTTCGATATTTGAATAAATGATAAATTTAAACGTATATAATATTATAAAATTATAATTTTGCATGCTTTTTATTATAATATGATGGCATTTAATAGTATTTGCTGCTTATATTAATTAAAATTAACAAAGCCAAATCTTATTATGTTCTATGTGAATTAAAAAATACCGGTTAAGTGCGTGTCGGGCATCACCGAGGCTTTCGTACCAAATTCAAAATTGTAGGTGAACGGGAAGTACACCTTAAAAAAGGTGACAAACTTAAATTTGCGGGCATATATGCTCATTGTGTATGAAATGAACTACAAATATAAGTTTATAATGTTTTTTTTTTCATGAAATACCTATAAATTAAAATTCTTAGAGTACTTCCGGCTAACCTACATGGCATTTATGAAATATGGCGGCTATTTACAGGTAGTACTAACTCAGGAAAAAATCTGAAAACTATATATTTGTAAGATATTTTTGTTACAAAATAATACCCTTAAAATGTATTTATTATAAGGAAATATACACCATTTGGTATTGAAGCCATTAGATTAAGTTTTATTGCAGTAAAACGAAACATAAGCTCGTGTCTTTTGATTGTTAGAATTATATAAATTACATATAATTGTTTAGACATTGTTTTCGTGTACTTGTCAATACTTGTAGATTCAGTTTAATATATTATTATTTATCTACCCACTTAATATTTGTTTAAGATTTCTTATAAAGTATTTTGTAATTGGTAAATCAGTTCGGCTTGAGAAGTAGCAGTGGACGTACGAATAAAGCATTGTACTAAATCATACTTTTATTCTGAGCCCCTTTTATATGATGGCCTTGACTTAGAAGTTTATTTTTGTGCTTCAAGGGTCTATGGGGTAGGTGTGACTCCTATCTACAGTCTTTTGTAAAACAGACGGACAACAAAGTAATCCTATAAGGGTTCTGTTTTTTTCTTTTGATGTACGGATCCCTAAAAAACGGTCTGTGACTAAAGGATTTTCAAGAAATAGGAACTTACATTACAAATAAAGAAAATTCAAAAAATTTTACCATTATAGATACGTACGCCGGCAAATTTTACCTTTTTTTTCCTTGTATAAGATGTACTTACATATCTCTCGTTGAAATACTATCATCCAAGTACGGAACACTTGGTGGGTGCATTTGACAGTTTTTTTAAATGAAATCTACTAATGACTAGTGCTAATGAGATAATAATATGAGATTAAAATGGACTCTATTTCCTAGATATTTAGGGTCTATATTATATATATACATATATATATATATATATATTTATATATATATATATATATATATATATATATATATATATATATATATATATATATATATATATATATATATATATATATATTTGCTAGAAAAAACACATAGTGGCCATAGCGGCGCAGTGGTACCGTATAGATCGTAATCGCTTTGGACATAATTTATTCACGTAGAAAATGTAGAACGGATTGTCTTTCCTTGACTTTTAATTCTTAGTTCCCTTTGCCTATCCTACTAAGCACGGAAAACATTATGAAGCTGAAAAAAATAGACACGTCTATGTAAGTATGTACATATGTATGCCTAAAACTATTTCCTGTCCAGATTTTCTATGCTTGTGTCTATATTTTCTTTTATAAATGATAAAAATAAAAACAACGATACATGAGCACGTGATATATATATTTACAATGATTAATTTGATTATTTAATGCAACTTCTGTATATTATTTATTCTATGACAATAGTTGAACTCTCACTAACTACGGTTCCGCTTACATTGTATATAGTAATATAAAAATAAAAAAATATATATCGACAAGGAACTCGTTAATGAGTAAATGCCGTCAGTAAAGTGCAATAACCTATACCAAATTAAACGAAATAAAATAAAATAAACGTTAAAAATGTTGTTGGTTTAAATCGTGATTTATAATATAAGAGAGACTATGTATTTTGTTGAGTGGTTTGCTTATTGCTTATAGTCCTTTGTTTCGAGGTATTTATAACTTATATAGAACTAGATGAAACATTTTAGTCTGGATTTAGAAATGAATATATGTTTTTACATTTATTTTAAATGTAAATAAAGATTTTGAGTTCCGTCACTCAATACGCAATGACTCGAGAGATCATGGATCCTCGGGAATGGAGTGTCTTAACACTAGGATCCCGGGTTGCCTCTGCCTATCCTGCTATGCGTGGAATATAGCGTGAAGCTATTAAAAAAAGAATAAAGAAAAGTATTTAGAATTTTTTAAAACACAGAGCGGGACCGACCCTCGCGGTGTGGGGTTCTTGGGAACCCTTAAAGAGTTGCGAGTTCACAAGTAACGAATCTACGTTAAAAAATACATACGGTGTTTTATCTAACTAACATTTAGGTATTAGTAGGTATCTGAAATAACAATATTTTTGTATTTGTAGTTTAGTTGAGACCTTGTGCTTAGCATACCTACAATGTTACAGTCATACAGGTCTTGCTGACTGATCAAAAAAAGGCTAAATAAAAAAAGTATAAAACGTAATCAAGACAGCATAGCTTAGTGCACCATTTTACATTTTCGAATTACTATTTGCAAATTAATTTCCATATATCCGCTCTGGTAACGAAGCGCGGCGTTGAGTTCCGCCATTCAACATGCAATGTCTCCATAATTCGGTGGATAATAGGAAACGGAAGTATTTATGGGCATAGTGCCTTAACACTAGGTCCCCAAGATTTAGTGTGCAGGAACAAGAATTGAACTGTGCATGAAATTCAAGTGGACAAGAAAAGTCCCGTTACATTAGAAATTTTATGAAATTCTCTTTTCGTGCTACATTAGTTTCACTCATCTCCCACATATACCAGGATAGGTAGAAAATCCAGTGTCATGACACTACGTTCACTATTTTACTTTCCACTGTAAACATAAAGAATGTTTTTATTAATTTTAGAAAAAAAAATACCCACTGCAGCTGAATAAATTACGATTGTGGCTTACGTCGTATATAAAAATAATAACAATTTATTCTACATAATAATAATACGCTAACCAGTTCAGTTTTTTCTCAATTTTTCAAAACTAGAAAATAATTTTGAAGGACTCGATCTGGTTT
Organism: Heliconius sara; assembly: GCA_917862395.2. NCBI lineage: Eukaryota > Metazoa > Arthropoda > Insecta > Lepidoptera > Nymphalidae > Heliconius > Heliconius sara. Next base: position 12,321,322 of record OU860800.1, on the reverse strand, counting down.
GTAAAACGGGTTTGCTTATTAAGCGGAAATCAAGTAGACTTCAATTGTTCAGAATAATGCATTTGAGTTTATTAACATATTAGCATTTAGGTTTGATAGATTGCTTGACTTCTAGTTTCTAAGTTAAAGTGGATACCTTAGCTTACCTGAAACTAAACATAAGCAGCGGTTTCTCAAGACAGAAGAAAACATGATTTCAAGTTACATCATTCGTTTCTCACTTTCATTTTTTTAATGACAACGGAACGGAACATACCTACGGAAAATGAAAAGTATCTAGCTTTTTTTTTTTGTAGAGATAGTTTGTGGTAAAGTACTAGGTACATTATAAGGTATATTATATAATATTTTAACTTACATTCAATATTTTTTTTGCTCCTATATTCTTAGCGTCTGGTAATAAGAAAATATTGATAATATGTTGAATAATAAAACATATTTTACTAATTTTCGAATTTTGTGTCTTGAATCTTTATAGGATATTTTGTCTGCCCGTCTGTATGTCGGTCCGACCGTTTATGTAAGATCGCGGGGAGATATTAAGGTGACATTAATGATATATATCCAAGTGCTCGGTCCCTTGTAACACAAAAAAATTAAGCTTGTATGTATGAGACTTATAGAGTACTTTTCGTAGATTTTCAATTATGAAATTTGGTAAGAAGTGACAACTTACTACTAAAAAACTTAAAATTTCAAATTTATTTATAAAGTTGTAATTTTTTTATTCTTAAAAAAATAATTGCAAATTTATATTTGTAATTAAATACAAAATGAATGCATACGTCAGTAAAATTAAGTTTGTTGTCTTTTATAAGTTGTATTTCATACTGAAATTGATATGGAACCCTTACACTTTACCGTTTATTAAACGGTAAAACTTGAAATTTTATAAAACAAAATACATTGAGGTCAGTCGTGGCGCAGGGGTTCAAAGTGTGATTAAAAAATCAACTGGTTGTGGATTCGATCTCCACTCGAGGAGATGAAATATTTACTTAAATTTATATTTCCATTTCTTCGCTCTGGTTTCGAGGCAAGGCGCGGCGTTAAGTTCCACTCAACACGCAATACCTCCAGAAATCGGCAGAAAGTGGGGAACAGAGAGTCTTAACACTAGGTTCCCTCTGCCTATCCTGCTGTGTGGGGGATAGAGCTAAAAGCTGAACTATTTTTTTAAAAATCTATACTAATATAATAAAGCGGAAGAGTTTGTTTGTTTGTTTAAACGCTAAGATCTCTGGATCTACTGGTCCGATTTATTTTGTTTTTGTGCTGCATTCTTCAGAAGTGTTATAGGCTATATAACATTACATTACACATATATACTAATATAATAAAATACTTTCTAATTTGACATGCAATTAATTCTGCCATGTTAATAACAACCGACCGTTGCTAAGCAACGTTTTGCAAAGTTAAACTTGCTTAACGCATACATGGTGTGTGCCGACTCAACCTTATGAGATACATAAAAACAATGTTAAAGCAGAAGGGAATAAAACACAGTAGTAAATCAGTACTTATTATAATATTCTTATGAAGTTTAGCAGAGATCCGTCTTATAACACACACGATACCAAAACTAAACTGAAATGCGGTGTACGGCCTATTTAAACAATTTGCTCCTACCCTCCGGCATTAAAACGTGAGCTGTCAATGTCAGTTTTGGCTGGCTCGTCTCTTTGGCGGCATGGCTGGCTTGGCTGGCAGGGCTTTTGGTGGCATATGCGGCTTAGCGTTACAATGTTTTACAAAAATATTGTTCTTTAAATAATGTTTAAAAAAATCCTCGATGGTATATGTTTATCTCTGAAGGTTGAGCAAAAGTAACCATTTGAATTAATTTACTTTAAATTTATTGGGTTTGTTAATGTATTTTTTATATTCATCCTTATGAACATAAATATAATAGTCACATTTAGCATTTTATCTAGATTGAAATTATAGTATACTGTATATTCTAATAAATAATTAAGATATCAATGATTCGAAATGACCGAGCCTTCGGGCGGCATAGTATGAGCGACGCGAAAGGGCAGATGACGTTAACGGTTTTATATATTTTCATACATTTTCGAACTATTGTTACTTTTATGTATTTATTTGCTGTTTATAATTATTTTAAGCTACACTTTGGTTCTCTTCTTCTTTTCTTGGTGTAGTGTATAGTTTGGTCCTGCGGGACATTGCCCATTGACATACTTTTTATTTAATGTTTATCTATATTATTGAAAATACATTTATAAAACTTACGATCGAAAGTCATTTCATCATCAAGGAAATTTATTAAAGATAATTTTCGGCTTTTATCTATACTAATATAATAAAGTGAAAGAGTTTGTTTGTTTCTTAGTTTAAACGCTAAGATCTCTGGATGAACTGGTCCGATTTACTTATTTTTGGTTTTGTCTGATAGCTACATTGTTCGGAAGTGTTATAGGCTAATATTATGGTTTACGTATTAGTTAGCCTTAAATAACGAAATAACAATAATAATGCACGGCATCGAATTGCTTTAAGCGCGTGCGCTGCAAATATAGTAAAATATATGTCAGTATATTGTATGGAAGAAGTGTTCTATTTTATTAGTTTTTTTTAAAAAATCCGCGATATGGTATATCTATCTCTTATAAATAACACAATAAGATATTTTGTGACAAAAAAATTATTGAAAATTGTAAGGTGATATTTCAACGTTTTTTATTTGATAAAGATATTGGAAAAAGTTATTCCATCATCAAGGATGAAGAAATGCTTTGTCTTTTATAGCATGTAATTTGATTATATACTTTTTTAGAAAATTTTAAATAATTCAACGCTCCGTTTACGGCCGCCAGCATAGACACGCATAGAAGCGTCCAGCGGGGAGCGCCCTTGCCGCCGATTTCATTAGCAGCAGAGCAGCTATCTTAGTGCTTGCACTTTCTCAAAATTATTGAATGTATAAATTATATTAATTATTTAATATATATTGATTATCTTATAGAAAATGCAGGATAATAAAACAATTATAAGTGGTATGTGAGCGAAGCCGCGAATGAGCCGCTAGTATAAAATAAAAAGGAATGAACACGAAGTAAAGTAAGCACACAGTAAGAAAATACGGAAAGATTTAGAGAGAGAGAGAGAGAATTAGAAGTAAAAGCTCAAGCCATAGGATTTACGTAATTACGAGTAGCTGCAGAATACAACCAAGCGGGAGTCGTTTTCCTCGCTAGGCTCACGCATCTTGATTTCGCCCACTTATTTAGAATTAATAAACAAAACCAATATATAATAACGAACTAAAGATATAACGTATCGAGAACGATCTCCACAATACTATAACTCCTTCGTCCACGTCTACTTTAATAATTTGCAATAATAATTACATTAATATAAGAAACAAATGATTGACACAAAGGACAGAACGCCGATATATAGTTATATGAATTACTGTAACTGTAGGAAATGGCATTTTTTCCATATACATAATTTTATATATTTATTAATAAAACAAGTCAATAACTTATAACAATTCAATTATTGTTGAAGTTTTAAACGATTTTACTTCTTAAAATATATTTATTTATAAAATAATATTTTAATAAGGAAATTCAGGATGAATCCTGAAGTTCACTCGAGGAAGCGGAGTATTTAATATTTTTATTTATCCTCTCTGGCATCGATGCAAATCGTGGCGCTATGAGCCACTTCCTTAAGAATTCGTCGGAAAGTGACACACAGAAGTGCGTTAACACTAGGTTCCCAGATTCTCTCTACCTACCCGTTAGGCGCGGGATACAGCGTGAAACTAAAACAAAAGTTACATTTATCTAATAACGAGACTGACAAATAGATACATCTTGCACTGAATAAAGAATTGAATATTCAAAACAAAAACATAAACTTGAAATAAAACCCAAGTAGTAAATGTATACTGATGCGCCTAATTTTGAACTAACTGACTTCTGTAAGAAAAATAGGTCATCAATTGGACGGATTTTTTGACTGGGTGTACTGATTTTGATGATTTTTTTTATACTTGAATGCTAGTGCTTTCTAAGTAGTCCCATTTTAATTTCTTCAATTTCTGATAATGATATCTCTGGGAAAATCACATAAGTTTTAAATTTGCGCGACATATAGACAAATAACTCAATATCACGCCAACAGATTCCAATGTTTCTTTTTTTATTCAAAAGGATACACTTGAAGTATAATTTGTTAAAAGTTTGGTCAGGTTCTGATTATGAGATCCAGTTGAATTTCATCAAGTTTTGGTAGAAATTATATAAATAATATAAAAATGGCGAGCCACACTTTTCGTCAGAAGTGAGATTCATCATCGTTGCATTTCTTTTCAACCAACTTCAAAAAAGAGGATGTTCTTATTTTCAATTGACTTCAAAAAAGGTAAAAGTTTCCAAATAAAATAAAAGTCCACCAAAAAAAAAAACCACCTAATTAAGATTGAAATTTTACATAGGACAACCACAATCTACTCGTATGAGAAGCATGATTTTAATGTCTATCAATCACTTAAAATCGTAAAATAAGCTAATGCTAACTAACAACAACTGTATTACTAAGCCTGTTTGTTTTACTTGGCACTGATTTTAAAATTATAAAATCTTACTTCAATTATATTTGTTAAGAAATATCAAAATATGTTTCACTTTATGTTAAATAAATGTATTTTTCACTTTTTAGTGTATTATATTTTAAGTCACTTTTTTATTAATTTATAATTTGACGTTTTTTACGTACAGGCTCTATTATATTTACAGATAAGTGTACTTCCAGCTTGTACTGGACTATGAAGTTATATTTGGTGCCTAGTGCTAAGAAAAAAGTATGAATTTTTCCTAGTCAAAAGTATGAATTTTTTTTTGAGTGAACGCATTTCGGCTCCAGTATAAAGCCTACCATTCTTTTGTAAGTAAAGTCGTCGTCGCATTGCTTTACATTTAACTTGGCTCTCATTTCATATTTATGTTTTGGATGGGACATCATAGCTCTTTGTACAGAAATTATTACTATTAATCATTAGTACTTTGCTATTTTTAAAATCGCTTTATTTTCCTATTTTCTTTGATCTAACTTTTATACTTATATATTATAGATTTTTCCTGTATATATGTATGGTAGTCTACCTTGGTACCTAATGTCAAGTTTTTAGATCACCTAGAAGTTGGTTAGATTTTTGATGAGGGAGTGAGTAGGTTTATGACGGATTTTAGACGCTATACATATATCAATAACCATTTGAGTGAAAACGTTGTAATTTTACATACATCACAACCTTGGATATTTTAACAATTGTGCTAAATTTAATGTATGTAGACTAATTGGTTTATAAGTTATGAAAGGCTCAAAAATAGCTTGAAACAGTTAATAAATTGGAAACTTGGCTGGACACACTTGCGCGTGTCTTGATATGGGTAATTAGTATTGTTTATATAAACATCTACTGATTCACTGATAATAGGAGCTAAGTTCAAAGTTTTTTTATCTCTAGCACCACTTTTTTAAATTTATAAATAATAGCCACAAATTACTTTAAACGCCCTCGTCTTAACTCATTGTCTTCAAATAAGCAGTAGGAAAAATAATACTAAATATAAAGGAAGCCGTCGCGACGCATGGCGGTCGTGGATTTGACACCACAACGATAATATTTATACAAAAAAAATTTTTTAATCAATTTTTTTTTTACTGTAACCTTTTATTAAGTACTAATCAGTATTAAAAATATTATCAAGTCTTATAGTTTAAAGCTTATAAAAATATTTTTTTTCTTAACTTTTATGCAACCTTATGCAACACTGCTGACATAGGATCTATTCTATCCATTGTAAACAAAGGAGTCATACTATGGGAAACCTATCATTGAATTCTATGTAAAAAGTTTTGCTTAAGTTGACATAAAAAATAAGAAAATTTATATTTGTATGGTTTTAGAATCAAGGTTTGTAGAACTATTAAATTTTATTACTTTTTAAAGAATAGATAGTGATTAGTTACAATTTTATAATATTACCGATTGTAAATACATTGATGGCGGGTTTAATCACCATTTGGAGCAATTAACTATTTTGATGTACTTATTTTGGAAAGAGTTTTTAAACTATACGGAAGTCCAATTTGTTTCATTCCTCAATACATTTGGGCTTGAGACAAAATGTAAATAAAGAAAATAAAGCTTCTCAAAGCTTTATTGACAATATTACGTGTGTAGGGATACAAAACTTTTGGTCCCACACGTTAAGAACAAACAGCCTTCTTGTCCGTGTTTATAATAATGATTTATATTTCCATTTCTTCGCTCTGGTGTCGAGGCTAAGCGCGGCGTTAAGTTCTGCCACTCAACACGCAATGCCTCCAGAATTCGGCAGAAAGTGGGGAACGGAGAGTCTTAACACAAGGTTCCCTCTGCCTACCCTGCTGTGTGCGGGATACAGCTGATCTTAGGTGTTTTACATGTAAATTATTTAATAAAAAATACATAAAATAGAAAATAATTAAAGGCATTTATAATTTTTAATTCTTAAGGTCTATAGATATTATTCAATAGTATTACTAACAATGCTATCACCGACAGCCAATCTGGACAACTTTAATTCTTCTGGTAACATTTAATATTTATTTATTTAATATTTATTTTAATTAATAAAAGTAAATTTTACAAACGAAAAGAATTTTAAGACTCAGCACAAGGAAAACATAAATGAATTGCAGTCAGAAATTGAAAAAAAAAAAGATGTAGAAACCAGTAAAAATGGTGCTCTACATAATTGATGATGATTATGGTGGAGAATAGACAATTAATACTGAAATTACCAGACACGGCGCAGTGGCACGAGCTGTGAGCGTTAACGCGACTGGTTGTGGGTTCGATCCCCACTCTATGAAATAATATATTTTTAGAAATCGGAAGCGGTTATAGTTTTTAAAATACATGATAAATACACACATCGTCTACATGTTTTTAAACTATTTGGAAAGGGATATCACGTAATTGCAATAGGTGATATGTATCATCTACTAACAATACTTCACACTAGTTTCCTTCCAATAAGCATTATCTGTTCATCATCTGTTTCACCTAAATCTACCCTCTTTTACACGAGTACGCTAACAATAATTATTTCATTTATATTTTCATATCTTCGCTCTGGTGTTAAGGCAAAGCGCGGCGTTAAGTTTTGCCACTCAACACACAATACTACCAGAATTTGGCGGAAGGTGGGGAACGGAGTGTCAGATAATCATTAAAGGACCAAAAGGTTTACATCTGACTGCCCTGTTGCCCCGAAACAACGAATTACATATTTTATGAGTAAATTAACAAACGAAGTGTAATATTATAAACCCCAATAAGATCTCAAAGCAGTAGAAATATTATTTCATACTAAATAAACTTTATAGTATAATAAAATCATTTAAATTTATTTGAAAATCCGCTGTCGTGATACGTTTACTGACTATATTACGAAAAGCAATACAAATCTAATTACACAATACAATAAGAATCTCAGATTGCACTGTTTCATTAAAATATTTTAAGCAAACAACAAGAAAAATTACTCACTCATAGGTATTAAAATAGTATTTTAAATTAATGTTCTTATTATACATGGTATTACTTTTATATACAGCTTCACGCTTTTTACCGCATGTAGGAAGGCAGGCAGAAGGAGCATTGTGTTAAGACAATCCGATCTCCACTTTCTGCCGAATTCAGAAGTTATTGTATGTTGAGTGGCGAAACGCCGTCTCAACGCCGCGCTTGCCTCGACACCAGTTCAAAGATATGAAAATATTAGATATAGTTTGTGCCGTGTGATCCCGGCGTAGAATAGGATCATCGTGGTACTGGTGGTGTCGTAAGAGGCGACTAAAGTACGTGTGGTAGAGTCACGTCGCGAGCAATGGCAACACGCATAGGCAGACTCGACCAGATCATTACCACCCCCGGCATTTAAAACCGGCGTGAAGTAGTGGCTTTATGCCACTGCGTTTCGCATCAGGTAATGCCGGGCCCCGGCGCCCAACCCATCTTAAAGGCCGGCAACGCAGCTGTAGCTCCTCTGGGGTTGCACGGGGTCGTGGGCGGCGGTAGTCACTTACCATCATGTGACCCGCACGCTCGTTTGCCGTGTCTTTTCCATAAAAAAAAAATATTTCATTTTTTCGATTGGGAATCGAACTTATAATCTATCGCGTTTACAGTCACACCCAGCGCCACAGTTGAACCGTATTAGTTTCAAAAAATTACCTGTTGAAACAGGAATTAATAAGTTCTATTGTTCCTATTCTCTGGTTAGAGTTATTTTAATATTAATTGAAATCATGAATCTGTTTATGTTCTAGATGAAGTTTATCTCGCTTACGGATTGAAACAAAATCTTTTGTGAAAGCAAAAAAAATTTGAAGTTACTCTGTCATTAGCTAAACAAAAAACAATCAATCGCAATCGATTTCGTTTCGGTATAATTCCAATAGTGTAACGACTTTGACAAACGGATATTACCATTTTAGGTATTGTTGACTTATAAGTACCTAGAATTGATAAAACAATATACACTAAAATCTTTATTTGGTTTAGTTTAGTTTTTTCATAGTACAAATACATACAAAAAAATCTTACCTTTAAAAAACTTTTTTACGTTCTTTTATTAACTTAATAACTTAAGAAAATAATTAAGAGCTACAGGTGTGCAACTTTCGTTGTGTAGTTACGGACACCTAAAAACATATTCTTACATTCTCTTGAATTCAATTATTTAGGTGTAATTCACAAAAAGCACTTGCTTTTATGATTGGGAAAATCCAAACGTAGACATGTCCTGCTCGATATAATCAAGTATTTTATTGTCATTAGTTACTTATGGAAGTTTCTAGAATTGTGCCTCTTTGTCTAGGATATAGTTAAGTGCTTTAAATAGATAGTCAAGTTAAGTTAATATCAAATCCTATTTGTAAATATAAATTATAAAAAATGTAAAAATTATTTAATATTACAATACATTCCCCGGAATAGGGATCGAATTCGCAACCATTCGCAATTTAACGCTGTCAATGTTACATTTGAGTGCTATAGGTGTTATATGTAGGTTTCGTTCCACAAAAAAAAAATTGTCTAACTCTAAAACAATAGACTCATAAAAATGAAGACAACTTCCATTTACGGAAGTCGTGATTATTATTAACAATTTTTTGTGTGTGAAGTCGGTCTACGTGACCGGTGCCACGACTCCAGGAACGGAATAAGGTGAAGGCTGAAATGCTGCAATACTTGGGTGGATTTCACCATTTAACAGGAACTCGCTGGTGGCCTTAGGAGAATAAGTCAGGCGTTGAAACCGTCTATAATAACTTGATTTTAAATTGTTTTTCAGCGTAATCATTATTCTTGGAGATGATTTAGCTGGTGATTGAATATAATGTTCAATTTAAATGTGTAGATTTTTAATACTTATATTTTAAATTAATTTTATGTATTTTTTTTTGAAAAGAATTTGATATACTTAGGTGATTTTTTGTTGGATATGGTAATGGAATTTAGGCTCGTCGCGCCATTCTAACATTTATTGAAAATTGATCTTACTTTTAACAATTATTATTATCCATTCTGTTCTTAATTACATTTATACGTGTAAACAAACGAGTTTTTATACTTATTATTTTTATGAATTTATTACCTTATATAAAACTTTATTTTTTTATAAGCACAAACGTCCTTCCAACATAATAAAATAAGTAAGTTGAGTGTGTGTACATTCTTGGTAAATTTAATTGAACACTTTAAACGCGGTATTGCTGCTTGGAGTTGTTAAAAAAAATATTTTGATTGACAACTTCAAACAAATTTTACAGCTTTGTAACATTAGTACAGTATCATTGAGGCCATCGTGGCGCTATCATGGCTGTACTAATGTACAAGGGTGTGACTGTAATGTGACGGTTGTGGGTTCGATCCCCATTCGGGGGAATGAATTATTATTTATTGATATTTTAATTTTTCTCCACTAAGACAACGTCGAGTACCGCCACTCAACACGCAATACCGCGAAAAATTCGGCGTAAGGTGAGGAACAGAGTGTCTTACAGCATGGAGCTGGCTTGACAGTGGCTTTATAACATTAAAATAGATATCTCAGTGCAATCGAAATTCTGCCATTCCTTGAATTTGTAGACCAACATCGCAACATAACATAGAAGGATTGAATAGAATGATATTGACGCTTTTGATACGGGAGGATCGATTTGAAGATACTCTTCTGATAGTGTAGAAATTGGGACATATTTAAAAAAAACCAAGTATTTTTTTTAACTTTTTAATATCATGTAATCATAAAGGATTATATAATAAAAACAATAAATAAAATATTGTAATATGAACGTTTTCGTGAAAATTTCATGCCTATTAGAATAATTCAAATGGAAAAATAATAATAATTGGAGAAGGAAAATATTAATAATTAGGCGCCAGGAGCAGTGCGAGGGAGTCTCCTCTCAGAGAAATGATTTTTTTCATGTTTTCGCTTAGCTTGCTTAGTTTGTGTTTGAGCAGAAGGTGGAGAAAATAGTGTCTTGAAGCTACATCCTCTCCTCCACAAAGAGGGAAACTAAGAAAAAAGGATTATAAAAATAAATATAGTCTACATTTTCTAACCTAATTTGTTTTAAGATGTTAACACAAAGTAGATATCATTTTGTAAAGGAAATAAATTAAGTTTTAAGATTCTATTAGTGACGTTTTTTTTATAATTTAATGAAAATTTCGTGATAAAAAAAATATTATAGAGAGATCTTACTGATAGTTATTTAAGAAGTATCTATATAGTTAATACATTAAAGGCTCCACTAAAAGCATTTCTCGATACCCCACCACATAAATCATCCGGGTTTCGCCTTACAGGGATTACTAGTTGATAATGTAACAAGCCCGTGACACTTTAACCTTTACAAAGAATATATATCAGTGAGCTAGACCAATGGTGGTGTTGAATGTTATATTACTGTTTCATATTTTAAATTAAAACAAAACTAATCCTTTACTATAGAGCTTCGACCAGATCCAAAGCAAAAAATGAGATATCTTACCATGAACATTATTTAATACTAAACCAATAGTTTATTTGCAAGATTAAGAAAGTGGGGGTGGAATGTCTAAGCATTACGCTCCCTCTGCCTACCCTGCTAACGGATACATGATGCGGGATATAGTGGAAGCTGAAAAAATATTATTACAAATACCTTACAAGCTAACGCCATCTATTGGCGAGTAGTGTCACTAGAATTTTCTAGACTAGACGCATCTAGATACAATTTCACTTTTTAAAACAGAACTTTCTAGATCAAAATATTTAATTAAAATATGCAAAAACATATTTAAAAACAATATTAAATATCACTAATTTTTTTGATAAATATAATGTGAAATTTTAGATGCATTTCATTTAAAAAGACATAAAATTGATCATAAAATATGCATATGTTGGCCATACATTGAGTAAATGTCAAAATGTTGGCAATATTTTGATCCCGGGTGGGCTGTTTAAAAATAAACAGTAGAATCAGAGGCGTCTTAACGAGCAGTACTGTAGAGTGATAGGGCTCCGGCCAGATCCCAAGCAAAAGACATCTCCATGGATGGAAGAATTCGCGTTGTGACTTTCGTCCTGTCTCGTCTTATTCTTTTTGTTTGTATCCAAAACTGTGTCCTTCTGGATATTTTTGATTTTAAGCAGTTCGAACCAGTTGTCTGGGGCAGTTCTTACTTTGTAATATTTTTGTTAGCTGTACTACTTTCCTGTTATCATTATCGTCCTTAATTTTAAATTTATTTTTTGTGTCATTTTTTTTAACTTATTTTCTTTTTTTTAGGTTTTATCTCCTTCTCCATATTTTAAATTATTTTGTTTTATATCTCTCTGTCACCTAAAACAAACAAGATCAAAAATCCGGCAGACACCTTATTTTTCCACATCAATCGATTATCTTAGGTGAGTTATTATATTTATATTTATATTTTTATTATTATTGCGCAACAGGTCATCCCATGTATTGATTTTCCTTTCGATTGCACATACCCAACGCGCAGGATGCATCCGCCATCTCGTATATTACATTGATTAATTCATCTCAAATACCGAAGGTCATTCAGTCCTTTATTCAGTCCTTTATATTAAATATAGTGACCTTAAAGATTTATATTAGTGATACAATTAAAGATAATTGTAATAGGTATTAGGTACCTATATAAATAATTCGAAAATTCACATTTTGAATACTATAATATTATTTGTGTAAAAAATAATTGTTAGCTGACATAGCGGTACGTAGTAAAATCAATATACATATCTGACATAAAACTTTTTCCTATTTAGCACTTCAAACATTTCTTATCAAGGGAAGAAAGTGAAGGCTATAAATAAAAAAAAGGGGGAATTAAAACCAGCCAATGATGAAAAGTGGATTTGGGGTCTTCAGCAAAAACAAAAGTTGACCCAGCAGACTGATACCATGAAACTTGAGAGAGAGTTTCAAGACTTTCTAAGCTACCACAAAATATTTTTATTCCTTGTTACTTATTAATGATTACAATTACAGCTAATTTAATTTTGCTTGCTACTGCTTCATCTATTTACATGCATTTAATGAATTTTAGCAGTTAAACATAGTATCGTCCGCCAATTACATACGATATATAATATAATAACAAAAATAACTTTTTCAAAATGTAGATATTCCATAACGTTTTAATAGCCACCGAAAGCATGTAATGAAATACGATTAAGTGCGTAGGTATTAGTGTCCAAATATAATTTTGGCATTATTATATAGTATTTAGAAATTAGAAACCACTACCCGATTTTATCACATAATCATTCCAAGTAGAAATTGACACAAACTATTTAGATATTTATAATTAAAAATGACCAAATATATTAATATCGTGTTATGTTTATTATTTACAGTTGATATAGTTTGCTTTGCGGGCTTCTTTGGCGCTGAGGCAGAAGATTGATTTTCGAAAACTATCGCTCACTAAAGCTTCAAAATGAATTCTAAAATGTCGGTAAGTATGGCTGTTGGATGAAAATTTCAATTTTTTCATTTTTGCGCATATTAGGGGGCACCTAAGGTTAAATTTATTAAAAAAATGAGGAGTTTAATAAATCAAAAAGGCAATTTTTCGTCTATAATTTAAAAAATCTTTCATAAAATACCATAAAAACAAAACAAAGTTAAAGTTTCTCTAGTAAAATAACAAATATAGCAGAAATGTGAATAGCGTGCTCTTAGTACTATTGGATTACAGTATCTGAGTTACGCGGATCGTGCATACTTACATTTCTAGTTAGAGAGGACGTAAACACATTAGCGTGATCCTCATAAGTCATGTCAGCACACGCGTCATTCTGTGGTATATCTTTGCAGCATTTTGAGCATTTTTAGGTAGTCTACATTAATTTCAATAGGGTATCTGGGCATATCAAAATGTTTATTCTCTGCATTTCCTTTGGCACTTAACGTTAAAACGTTGCTTGGTCTTTTTAGAGATAAATTTGATATTTACTTTGTAGCCAAGGTCCCTTTGAGAACAAATTTTTATAGACGCTCACTCAAAATATATGACTCTATTGTGGTTAAGATAAAATAAAATTATGGACTACATTTTCAAGCGGTATCGGTAGCGGTAGAAACTGCCGAAAGAAAACTGTCTAAAAGTGGTTTTATTAGTTTTGAAAACAAAGATTTTAAGATTTTGACCAATTTTGAGTTTTTTTTGGCCAATTATTAGACAATAGTAAGATAGCACTGTCTTTGTTATAGGAGCGATGGATTTGGTTGGAGTTGGGATTTTCTGTGAGATGGGATAAGGTTTCGAGACCATCATTTCTCAAAAGACGTAGTCAGGAGGAGGCAGACATACCTAGAAAAGTGAGTATGCAGGAGCAGGAGTTGGAAGCATCTAGAAGTTGGAGTTATCAGGAGTTGAACATCGCGGAACGCTCGAATCCTAAGAAGTCGAAGTTATTGCAGCAAAAGCTGAGAGCCTTCTTTCGGTGGACACAGCAACATCTGAAAAATTTAAAGTCTAAGCCTAAAGACGGCCTAAATTGAAATTATAATTAGATATAACTAAAAAAAAAAGTACAAGAAAGTAGGAAAGAAAAGTAAAAAAAAATACAAGAAATTAGTCAAAAAATAAAAAAAAAATAATAAGTAGAGTAGTGTAGGGAAAAGTAGGAAATTAAACGTAGTTATATATTTTTAGGACACTTATCCAAAATTAAATTATATATGTATTATATATATTTATAGTAGAAATGTATTATATTATTAATTTGGTTGTTTTATTTTTACCTTCTCTTTGACATTTTTATATATTTAGAAAATAATTTATCAATTTAAATTCGATAACTACGAATTGCTGTTTTAAATGAGAATACTTAATTTCTAAAAGTATGCCCTATTTATCAATACAGAGATAAGGGTCCTGGATATAAAAATAATTATAATAAGAATTATTTATTTTAAACATAAAATAATGTAAAGGAAATTTTTGAAACAACATTTTGTATTACATATAGTTTTCAAAGTTGCAAACACATATTAAGTATTTTTAACATAAATAATGTCATAATTATTAAACCTAAGAACTATAAAGTAAGTAGTGGTGGAAAGGGCGGCAGAACGTACCCCCCCACATATAAAAGTAACTAAATGCAATGACCGTGTGTTATTTTCACTAGTGACCGACTGAACGTTCAATTTTGGTTTCGGTACCGACCAGTGTCGGCCAAAAACCGTAGTTGTGTCCATAGTTTCGGTTTTAGCCAAAAAACAGCAGAAACTTCGACGTCGCCGAATGTCACAAAAAAAGGTAAGTATGTAATATATTAAAATTAACAATTGGAAGAAAACTAACGTGATATCAAATAAAAGAAGACAGCAACAAGAAGATAAGTAAGGACGTTTCTTAAAATAACATTTGTGTTACGTAGAATTTTAAGCAATAACATTAGGAAACCGTAATTTTATATGCTGATAGCTTGAAGTCAATCATATCAAGTACTAGTACTGAATACTGAAAAAGTATTCTAAAGTATTCTAATTTTCGATAAAAAAAACTAAGCTGTTTCACTGAAAAAGATTAAATAATAATACTAATATACACTTTAAGAATGATATGATAAGAAAAATTCTGTATTTTGTTCGTCAAAAAAAATAAATAAAAAAGGTTTGCTGTAAGCTTTTTCAATCAAAAAAAAATCAAAGACAATTTTTCATTAAATTTCAAAAGTGATCTGCCCAAATTATCCGGGAATCTGTACAAAAGGACAGATTGTAAGAAATACAATGGTCATATTAACTCCTAACTGTAACCAATTTTAAAGATTCTAAGTTATTCAGAATTGTCTTATTATTAGTACCAAAAAACTTTTTAATACTAAAACAAAACTTAGCCACGGCTTTAAATCCAATGCAAAAATTGCAAGCCCTATGAAATAACATAGAGCTTGCAATTACAGTGTGTTCAATAAGAGAAAGGATACAAATATGATACGTAATAAAAAAAAATGTATGACCAGGCAATATAAGGTAAAAAGTAGTAGATAATGACCATCTCTAACGACTGTTTTAGTTTGTCTTTAATTATACTGTAAATTAATAAGTTTCGGCTTCGGTGGAAGCTGAGACCAAAACCGAAAGTCCGTTTCGGTTTCGGCTGAAAATCTTCTTTCGGTCGGATACTAATTCTCGCTAATAGACAACCATTTTGTTTTAGTCTTTAGACCATCAGTGGTCATCAAATATATTGCGCGCCTAAATATTGAACAACAAAAAACTTTTTCAACCATTTTTTCATCTAATTATACAATTACGAAAATACATGTAAAAAAAAAGTATTTAGATTATGACTATAAATTTTTGTTGGATATTTCTAACGACATTATGTATTTATATTTGTTGAATCTAATGGTTCTAACATTATTTTTTTTCTATTATTCAATGTTACATACATAGTGCATAGTGGGAAACTGTCCACGTGGCACGGTGGAGTATAATTTTTACTTTAAGCTCCTACCAAAACAAAGGTGGTCGGTGTGCGAGCTGTATTGAATTGGAATAGCCATGGGGCATAAATTATGACTGTGAATGCAACAGGTTCCGAGTTCGATTCCCACTCGAGGGATATTTATTATTTTCATCTATCGCTCTGATGACGAGGCAAGAGCGTGGCGTTGAATTCTACCACTCACCACGCAATTCCTCCAGGATTCGGCGGTAAATAGGGAAGGGATTGTCTTGGAATCAGTTTCCCTCTGCCTACCCTGCTGTGTCCGGGATACAGAATGAAGCTATAAAAAATAGAGATCTCGATTTATAAAATTATACATGATTTTTCAATGTTGATTATATATGCCACTGGGATTATGGATATCTTACTAATATTATAAATATGAAAGTTTGTAAAACATAGATGTTGGTTCCACTTTCACGCAAGGATTTACTAACGAATCTGAATGAAATTTTACAGTATTATAAATTATTCATCAGAATAACACAATACTACAATTTTGTGAAAACATTTTGTAAAAATTTGCCCATTATATATAATAATGACTGAGTGGGCAAAGCCGTGTTATTGTATTTGTGATATATTTATTTTATAAGTAAAATAACGTAAATAAATTAGTGAAAAAATATTTTGTACAGCTCTCTCACTCACTCACTCAACAGGGTAAGCAGTGGGACCTAGTGTTAAGACACTCCGTTCCCCACTTTCTGCCGAATTCTGAAGGCATTGCGTGTTGAGTGGCAGAACTCAATGCCGGACGTCGAACGTCGCGGAGTGTTTTAACACTAGGTTCACTGGGCCTACATCACTGTGTGGGATACAGCGTGAAGCTGATTTAAATTTGATTTGATTAATAAATGTTTTTCAAGTATCAATGCGACTGTAAACGCGACAGGTTGTGTGTCCGATTCCCACTTGAGTAAATTAAATATTTAATATTTTTATTAATACGAATTCCTCGCTTTGGTAATGAGGCAAAGTGCGGTTTCGAGTTCCGCCAAACGTCCGTTGCGTCCGGCGGAAAGTGGGGAATGGAATTTCTTAATAGAAACGGAGGTTCCATACCATGGTACCTCTGCCTGCTGTACTATGTGCGGGTTACTAGCGTGAAGCTAATAAAGAGAGGTAGTAATTGATGTAGTCATCATCCACAACTTTGTATGCGAGGACTTTAAGATGTAAAAAGAAAATATAGTTTTTAAGTGTTGTAGTTTCGTCGTTATTTATATTTCTAAAATGCAGGTACCAAATTATATAATGATATCTAAAATATTTAAATATTTGTGTATAGACTTGATTGGTTTCTTAAAGAATGTGTTTGGTGAGATTAATAGTAGATACAGCAAGCGAAGTTTAATCTGAGCTTTGAAATTGTGTGAATGGAAAAACCAGAAAAAAAAAACTTTTAAAATATATTTTTTTATTAAAGATTGATAAAAAAATATCTAACTTATAAGAAAGTATCACAGAGGTTTGCGTTAATAATGAGCATGGGCGTATGAAAAGAGGGAGCTGGGTGGGCAGTGCCTACCCTAGAATAGTTCGGTGCCCACCTTAGAAATTTTCCTAACAAAAAAATTGCCACGAAAAAGAAAATAAAAAAAAAACAATGTTTATATCTGTTCAAAGGTAAAGTTCATGTGGCCCCCAGAAAATATCTCTAGATACGATAATGATAATGAGTCGTTTCGTTGTATCATTAACAACAGCGTTGCGTCCACGATCAGGCAACTTCAATGACAAACCAAATCAAAGTAGACGAAAATTGTTATAAATAAAATAATTGACACTCATAATTATGTTTACACTACAATTTTATTATATTATTTTTAAATAATAAATGAAATAAACATTTACATCTAAAATTTAACCCGATGACAGATATGTCCTGTATTTTTTAGTAGAACTGACATTTATCTATAGTCTATGGTTAAACGATATTTGATTGTGCGAATATAATTTCGCACCTTAGCAATACTTTGTTAACCCAACAAATGTTTTAAAATAATATGTACGTTATTCTAGAGATAAACTAAATATAAATTAAATATGAATATATAAACTGTGTTGATATAGTATGAATCATGTTAAGAATGCATTTCGTTAAGTGACGAAATAAAAAAATTGTTTAAGATGCACTTTTTCTATTGTAGACGTGGACAAACAGAATTTTGGTGTTCATATTCATTTTGAAAAGCCTACGAAATAATATTCCTCGTTTTATAAAGCAGTAAGTATTTTTTAACAAACTATCTTCTTTCTTTTATTTACTTACACTTACTTAACCTTTTTTTGATAAAACAGGTTATACATATTCTAATTCATTTCATTCATGTTATATTCTAATGATGTATGTAAATAGTCTTAATATAAAATATAGACAGTTATCTTTAAAAAACTGATCTCATGATTAGATAAATAAACTACATACAAATCATATTTTTGCAAAGTCTTACCCTCTTTCAAAATAACTTTTATTATAGTAGTGAAATATTTATTACTCATACCCACTTTGTTATGTATATTTTGTAAATATTGAATTTTATTTTTTTTTAGGTGAAAGCAGTGTTTAACTGGATTTATTATTAATATACGTTCACCTATTGTTTAATATTACCTCTTTATTACCAAACAATCTATTTTGTATCTCCACCATACAATATAATATTGGTGAAGTGATTAATATTCAACTGGCACATTTTCAACGCCATCATCAAATAACGGATCAGAAGTAAAGTAAGTTGTCGATATTGTTATCTAAATCAAATCAAATCAGCTTCATGCTGTATCCCGCACACAGCAGGGTAGGCAGAGGGAACCTAGTGTTAAGACACTCCGTTCCCCACTTTCATTTAGCTAGTAAATAATACATACATATATGATCGTTAGTGTGAGTGGTAAAAAGGATAGGGAAGACCTAGTATATGAGGCTCCAGAAGGCAATTATAGAGGTTAATAACAGTAGATGAGGTGAAAGAGGTGTGTAGGGACTGTAGCGCTTGATGCTACCCCATTACTTGAGTGCAGCAAAAAATAAGTTATTACCAAAAAATACATCTATTCTTCCAGCTATATTAGTAACAGTTCTTGAATCAATGGATTTGGTTACCAACTTAGTAGCTATATACCATAAGTAGTTTAAAATCAGTGTATATTTACAATACAAATGATTGTAAGCATAATTGAGGGGTATCAAAACAAAAGTGCTTCAGTTCAAAAATATATTTTTTAAAATACTTGTCAATTTATATAGAATCAATGTAATTTTTTTTTGATTAATGTTAATTAAGTCACCTATTTCAACAAAAGGATCAACATTTGATCCTGATAGAAATCTGTTACCACACAATAGAAACTTTCAAGTGACTCCGTTTCAATATTTTGGGACTGAAATACTTTCACTCTTAACCCTTTAATTAATTTACTAAACTTCAAGACCAAAGTGTAGTGTTGGGTTAAACAGAAATTGGGGAACAGAGTGTTACAACACTAGGTTCTCTCTATCTGTCCTCAAAACTGCTATATGCAGAAGACCATGTAAAAAATAAAAAAAAAATAATAACCTCTTTTTTTCAGTATATATTACGAAAATGTATGCCAATTTTACTGTTTGAAATAAAAATGCATCTCCCTAAAAAAGATGTCAGGATCGACCTTGGCACTCCTTTGCCAATGGTTTTAAAGTCAATAGACACATGGCAGAGTGCAGATAGGAATTTAGATCAATCATTATCACATATCAAAATTATCAGAGTAAGTTTTTTTTCATCATTCTTCTTCTCCACATAGCAGGATTGCCAGAAGAATCTACTGTCAAAACACTCCATTCTTCACTGATTACTTACATATTGTGTGTTGAATAGTGGAACTCAATGGTGTCCTATGTCGTTTTACCAGAGCAAGGAACTCAAAATAAATCATTCGCCTCAGTGGAAATCAACCCATGACCGTTGCGCTTACATTCAGGCACAGCCTGAACGAAAAGTGGAATATGTATTTAAAGATGGTCCTGCCATTTATTATAGCCTGATTGGTTTTAATATTATATACCATTGCTAACGATAGGTTACTAGTGGATATGACTTCATTTATTCACTCTGATAAGATAGATCATGTTATCCGCTACTCAACATGCAAAACAAGAAAAACAGTGTCTCATCACTAAATTCTATCTGCTTTGCATGAGTGAAGCATATGTCTCGACTTTGTCACCAAAAGATTTAATAAGAATTTGTGCAATCCAGTCCTGCAGAATTCGGCAGAAAGTGAGGAACGGAGTGTCTTAATACTAGGTTCCCTCTGCGTACCCTGCTGTGTGTTGGCGAGGGCTGATTTTTTTTTGGTTTTGATTTTTTGTGCAATCCAGATTAGAACCTGCATCTCTACCATAGACCATCACCGCCTTTTTGACTTTGACATAAACAAGTTTATTTGCATGCTCTGTGCAAATATATAACGAAAAACATTAAATTTATCTGTGTTTTAAATTCCTCTAAAACCCACACACTATGACTAACCTACATGTATGAGGTTAATTTGTAACATACTTGGAGCTACAATTGTAACAAACAGCTTATTCTATTGAACAAGGCTTATTAAATAGGTTGAATCACGTACATCTTGTCGTTTTATAAAATTTATATAAACATGGTATAAAATGTCTATTTTTTTTGTTTCTTTATAGTTTTTTTTGTGTGTAATGGAAATATTTTTCTAATTTCTGTTTGTATGTGTAGATTTCGGCAAAAATTATCAATATTTCGATGTCGCCATAAATTAATAAGTATTTATTTTACTTATAAATATATTTTTTTTCATAGTTTTAATATATAATTTTAATTTTAGAAATGGAATCAGCTGTCGCGGCTTCAAAGGTCCATAGTGTACGCATCGGTGATCGTAGTTACGACATTAATAATACTGTTCTGCACTTCAAGGACTACAGACGAAAATAATATGAAACAAAATGTTGAACACGTGAGTAAAAAGTTTTATTTTTTTACGAACGGAATTTGATGGAGGTCGTGAGTTCATATTCGAAATATTTGCAGATTTCTTTTATTAGGCTCAAATATATCAACTATCTATATAAGGTGAATTAACTGTAGGGAACTATTATTTACATTTATAGTTTATTTAATATGTGCCATTTATATATTTCAATATTGTAATTTATTTATTTATTAATTGTATACACAAACATACATTTAACGGAATTTATATATTTTATACTTAGTATTCATATTTAGTTTATTTATATGAAAGCGCTCGCTGCCGTCGACCGAACCGGTAAGTGTTCTAACATTTACGCCTACCCCCTTGTCGACGGCATAATTTATTATAACAGTCGATGCTTGCCACTCGATGCGCTTTATATACGTTCCATTGTTTTCTGAGTTATTTCTTAATATTATTGTAATTTTTGTGTTCTCTTTTATATATGTTTGTGGTTGACTTTCTTATAAACTGTATCGTGATTTTCTATTCGTGTTAAAACTATATATATTTTAAAATGGTGTTGAATATACTCAGTGCCAACCGTAAGTGAACTTTTATTGATTACCTTCAACACTACATTAACTATTGTAATTTCTATGTCTTTGTTTTTAGTTGGTTTTTAATGTTAATTACGAAATTGATATATTTATTAAGATTATTTTTTATTTGTGACATCCCACAATTTAAGATATATTGCACTATAATCTGTTTTTTTCCACAATATTATTACTACTAAAGTAAAACGAGACGGTTTTTATATCCATTCATTTATAATATATATATTCGTCAATTCTCAATTATAATGATAGCATTTACGTATTCCAGACACATTGTAAATATGACCTTATTTCAAGGCTTATAAAGTACAATATGTAATAAAAATTATATCAAAGAAGTTAACAGCTTAGATAACAATAGTATGTTTTTGAAATTTTTAATAACTCGGTAATATTTGTTTATACAATTCATTTAAAACTAAAATTACATAAAAAATGTAATTTCCTTGGGTTTTAAATACACAGATATCTCTTTGGCCGAATTGCAAAATTGAGGCCAGCCGTGGTGCAGAGGCATATGCGTGTGAATGTGAACGAACGCGCCAGGTTGTGGGTTCGATCCCACAACTAATCGATTTTACAGTCACACTTTGTGCCCACGGCTGGTTTCAATATATTATTATAAACTGTATATAATATATGTAATTATGATATTCTTAAAAGATATAAATGAAAATTCCATTATCAGTGCTTCTCACATGACGATCGCTGACCTTAGTGACCACTATTTATATAAGACGACATTTTCATGATAAAATATATGATATATTATTTGCTTACTTGCGTTTATAATAATTGGCATGGATTCAATTTTTTTTACAGAACTAACTGGAGCGGCAGATGTTGTAACGTCAATTACTAGCATATATTTTTTTAGTTTTATGCTGTAGCATATTAGGCGTCCGCAGGGTAGACAGACGGAACCTGGTATTAAGATACTCGTGCCCCACTTTTTACCTCGTCGTATGTGATGTAACTGTACGCCGCTTTTTAACTTTATCTTTGTACCAGAGCAAGGAAATGAAAATATAATAATAATTCATTCTCCCTAAGTAGGACTTGAACTCATCACCCTTGTGCTTACAGTTATTAACTGTGCTGCTGCTCCAAAATGGCCTTCGTAATATTAATTAATGCGATATTTCCAGCTTTCTTATAAATGTAAGTTAGTTTATTAATTGCTACCTAAAGGTTCAAATTGTATTTCCAAATCAACTAGAAACCTATTACAAAATACTAGCAAAATTTCATCCAAATCAGTCCACCCGTTTTGGAGAAGTATGGTGACAAACACAAACACAAATACTAAAATAAAACTATATACTAGTATAATATATAAGATTTTTTACTTTATTTTTGATATGACTTTAAATTACAGAATATAGCACGAAATTCGTCTGTCATCAGTGAACAAGTTTTAAATCCATTGCTTTCTAAGAATGTGGTGGACGATATAGAGGTATTTGACCGACCGATATTTACAGGTAAGTTTCAAATTTAATTTTAATATATAAGTAACCTAATTAAAAATTAAATTAAAATTAAATTAAATCAGCTTCACGCTGTATCCCGCACACAGCAGAGGGAACTTAGTGAAAGACACTCCGTTTCCCACTTTCTGCCGAATTCTGGAGGCATCGCGCGTTAAGTGGCAGAACTCAACGCCGCGCTTGTCCTCGACACCAGAGCGAAGAAATGGAAATATAAATGTTAGTAAATATTTCATCTCCTCGAGTGGGGATCGAACCCACAACCAGTCGGTTTTACAGTCACACTTTGTGCCGCTGCGCCACGACCGGCCTCTAGTAACCTAATATTGTTCGAATATTTTGTTATGCTTTAAAGTTATATTTTGTAATTATAAATGAATTAAAAACTACTTTAGTTAATATTGAAAATGTCATATAATAATTATATTATTCACGGTATATGCCTTATATAAAAATAATCTAAAAATATTATTTGGATATATGCATAAAATGTGGCATAATAAGTGTGCGTGTCTAAATATTTAATAGTATGGTAAGGTAGCGGCGCGGCGTTGAGTTCCACTATTTAACACGCAATTTTTAATTTTTATTATTCAGAATTATAAGCAATGTAACATGTAACTTACTAAAGCATTCAAAACTAGTTTTTGGTAACACAAAGATGCCTTTTAAATACTAAGGGATCCTAACAGTTACGTATATATAATAAACCCTTTGGCTGTATATTTTATAAGAGGGCTTAAACTGCCCCTTTTTATTATTCAACCCTTCAATTTGAAACTTAATATTGTACTTTTTTATCAAAGTCTCGTTGCCTATAATTGAAATAATTGTATAGGATATTTAGTGCAGATGTGCTTGGTCGTTCGTGACATGTAAATAGGATTACATACTATAATGCTTCCTTCTTTTATACAATGCGTAATTTTGTATTGAACATTGGCTAATCAATTGTATGAACATGTATGTATGTCTATTACGATCGATCAAGTCTATGAATATAAGTACAGTTTTTGTTTTAATGAGAAAAATTTTGAGTCCATCGTCGCGTCGGGGTGCAAGTGTGCGCCTGTAAACACGACGGTTGTGGGTTCAATTCCCACTTGGGCGTATGAAATATTTTAATTTATTCGCCCTTATTATTAGTAACGACTATTATTAGTAACTGGGCAAAGCGTGGCGTGGAGTTCTGCCACTGAATACGCAACTCCTCGAAAATTTGGCAGAAAGTGGGGAATGGAGTGTCGTAACACTAAGTTCCAAACTCCTCTCTGCATACCCTCTGCGGGATACAGAGCGAGGCCCCATTAAAACCCATTAAAATTTCAGGCCCAGGCAACGCCAGGCAATTTGCGGTGGTGCAAGCGTTTAAACACGCGTGGAAGGGCTACAAGGAGCACGCGTGGGGGCACGACAACTTGAAACCTGTATCGGGAATGCCATACGATTGGTTCTCCCTCGGCCTGACTATTGTTGATAGCTTGGATACGGCCTTTATAATGGGTCTAAGTGAAGGTTAGTTATACCAGCATTATTTAAATATTCACCTTGTTTTTAATCCCCGACTGTGTAAAAAAGGGGGTGTTGTTGTGTATCGTAGCTTCGAAATGGATGAACCGATTTTGATTTAGTTTTATTTTATTATTTTATTTGAAATGTGGCTTCACCGAGTCTTTTGCCATGATTCGAGGAAATTTCTTTAATCCGTTTATCTCTTTTTTAGTTGCTTGTTTATTTTTTATGTCGGGAGTTTTTTTAACTATTAATTATTATGTAGCATCACGCCTTTAGAATGCTTATATTTAAATTATTTTCTTTGTCCCGTTCTGATAAAAGATAGCGTTGTACTTTATTGTCTGTTGGGAAATGGAAAAAAATGGAGAATTGAGAGATATTTTGTTTGATTTTCGCCTGAGATGTATTGTAACAAGACCAAAGAAATCTTAATATTTTAAATATGGTCAGTTTTCTTGATGGTAATTTTAAAGCTCCAACTATTTGTAATTATTAAAAAAATCTAAACTTAATTCTAATTTTTACAATGTAAAAATAGTAATAATAAAAACTCCTTAAATTTACACTTTTTCTTACATTATAATCAAACTATACAAAATGCTTATATAAATTGTAGCCTATGTGTCATTCTGATATATAATTTTCTGTTATATTATTGATATATATATATATATATATATATATATATATATATATATATATATATATATATATATATATATATATATATATATATATATATATATATATATATATATATATATATATATATATATATATAATTCTGCTATATTATTGTACATTTTCATCTGAATCCGTTCAGTATTTTCTTGTGAATGGGGAAAAACATCGATATATCCTCACTAATTTCCAATTTATTATATTAGTAATATTAAATTATACTATAAAAATTTACAGAATATGAAGAAGGTAAAGAGTGGATAAAAGAAGAACTGATATTCTCAAAAAGCAAAGATGTCAACTTCTTCGAGGTAACAATAAGAGTGCTTGGTGCATTGTTAACAAACTATCATTTTACACAGGATAATATGTTTTTAGATAAAGCTGTAAGTATTTTATTTATTATTATATATTTTTATAAAAAATAAGAAGGGCTTTACGCCATTAGGACAGAGAGATCCAAAATAATCTTATAACCATTGAGGATATCGTGGCTTCAGCTTCACGCTGTATCCCGCACACAGCATGGTAGACTGAGGGAACCTAGTGTTTACTCCGTTTTCCACTCTCCGCAGAATTCAGGAGGCATTGCGTGTTGAGTGGTGGAGTGGAACTAAACGTCGCGCTTTGCCTCGACACTAGAGTGAAGAAAAGGAAATAAAAATTTAAATAAATATTTATTTTTCTCGAGTTTGGATCGAACCCGAACAACTAGTCGCGTTTACATTCACTTTGTTCTCCTGCGCCACTACTGGCGTCATGACAACGTAATGTTTCATAAATTGGGTGGAGAATTTCGAGAGCTTTAAAATTAGGTATCCTCCTTCTGCCAATCAAACGCTACTTGCGGGATACAGCGTGAAGCTGACAAATAAACAAATCTGATACACTTAAAACAACAAAAGAAAACTGGCCAAAAAGAATTTATATTATTTTTCCCGTTGTATACATTAAATAAACAGCTGGCCACATACAAATATTACACGAAAAAAAAAACATCAATAAAAGAAATGTCAATTGGTCATTAATGTTTTAAATTATATTTAATTTGAAAAAATAACATTTTAAAATGCTGGGTTAATACCGTTTATCATTTATTGAAATTTGTAAGTGTAATTGTTAGTTTTCTAGCTTATAACTATACTATTACTTTATTTCAATTATAATAATTATAAAATATAGATGACCTTATTATTTTTGGTTGAATATCAATTAATTTGAGGCCTTCGTGGCGCAGCCGCACTGCGTGTGACTGTAAAACTGACTAGCTGTGGGTTCGATCCCCACTCGAGGAAATTAAATATTTTATAACGCAAAAAGTTGATATTGAAACATTTATTCACTTCCAATAGCTATATTTCTTTTGTTTATTTGATTTTGAGTTTTTTTCAGAAAATGACCTTGTTCCCCACTTTCCGCCTGCAAAGGTCGGCGGAAAGCGGGGAACCAAGTGTCTTAATTCTAAGTTCTCTCTGCCTACCCTGCTTGCTTTAGGTTTGCGTTTTAGGTCAATTTCTGACAAGGACTCAAAATCATGGTTTTTTTGATTAGGTCACTATAATTCTAAACGTGCAATATATGCTCACTCCAAACAAAACATTTTCCCGCCAAAATTTGACATTATAAGCGCGCGTCATTCCTTTCCCGCCAAGCCGCTCCCCGACCGACAAGCCGGGTGGCGCGTTACCATTTATTTAACTTTATATTTCCATTTCTTAAACCCAGTGTCGGTGTAAACGGTTGTGGGTTCGGTCGTCAATCGAGGGAATGAATATTCATTTGCCTGCCTTGATAAGAATTATAAAGCGCGGTGTTACGTTTTGCCACTAATAACAAGCAAGATCTAGTAAAATCAATAAAATAAAATATACTCGAAATTAGAATGGAAATTGAACTATTCTGTTTAAGCTGGACACAATCAATCAATTCAATCAGAAAACTATCGAGTGCGAATATATTATGTCATATATTGCTAAAATAATTTCAGAAAGATCTAGGCGAGCGTCTAATGGCTGCGTTCTCCTCCCCCTCTGGTATACCTTATTCGGATGTGAACCTTGGTACTCGGACGGCGCACGCACCAGAATGGTCCCACTATAGTACTACAGCCGAAGTTACCACTGTGCAGTTGGAGTTTCGAGAACTCTCCAGAGCCAGCAGTAATCCCGTTTTTGAGGTTTGCATTATTTTTCTTTTTTCTATTGTAATATTACGTACATACTTTGTGATTTTGCTATTTTAATATTGTTATTTTTGTTTTTTTATGAGATTAGAAAAAATGTTTCAATCAAACATGGTAAGACACATAATAAGAGCGCCGCGTAATCATAAATGTTTTGCAATTTATTTTTATTAACTTTAGTTTATTGTGGCGCAGTGCGAATATATATATATATATATATGTGTGTGTGTAGCGAGCGATGGATATAGATTCAATTCTTATTCGGACTTAAAACAACATTTTTCCTTGATTTTTAGATAAAATGGAGCTCAATCGCGTCATGTCTTTTAAAAGCCTTTATGTTCTATATTACTTTGAGGCCTTCGTGGCGCTGCGGCACAGCATCTGGTTGTAAACGTGACGGTTGTGGGTTCAGTTCCCAGTTGGATAAACGAATTATTTTCATTGCCCACCTTTGGTACTACGACAAAGCTTTGCGTTGATGTCCACTCCACTCAACACGCATTATGTATGAGAAATAGGGTGGTGCGTGGGGAAAGGAGTGTTTTAACACCAGTTTCCCTCTGCCTACCCTGTTATATGCGGGATACAACGTGAAGGTGGAAAAGATACTTTAATGAAAGATTTAAAAAGTGCTTTAAAATAAAAAAGCTATTGCGAATAAATTTTAGTATAATTTAATTCAAAAGTGTAACTTTATAAGGTGTTTTTGTGGGTTCGAGACCCATTTTACTTTGTTGTAGTGCATACGTGTAAAATTTAAAATGAAAAATGAATGATGAAATGTTCTGGAAATAATGGTATCCATAAAAAATGCTTAAATCTTAACTAATAATAGTTTATAGTAGTAGTCGTTATTAATTATATTAAATTCATAATAAAATGATTGTGGACATCTTTTAATAATCGAGTAAAGGTTAAATGAAAGTACATATGATTTGTCAGAGGTCGTCGTGGTGCAGTGGGATGTCTTCCGACTGTGGACACGGTTGTTGTGGGTTCGATTACCGCTCGGAGTTTATTATTTTATTTAATTTATATTTATAAACACACTAAATACGAATTGCGTCGTTATGTTCCGCCGCTTGTACCGCACGCGATGTCTTGACACTATGTTCATTCTGCACATCTGCGATTTATATATATATATATATATATATATATATATATATATATATTTATCTTGCAAGTGAAATATTCTATACAAGTTTTTGGCACTAATAAAAAAATAAGCACTGATTTATTTTAATATAATATTTGCGAATCTTTATAGTGTGTCAAAATAGTTTTGTTTCCATTAATATACTTAATATTTCATGCCGTCGCGGCGAGCGATTGTAAACGCGACGGTAGTGCGTTCGATTCCCACTACAGAAAATCAATTATTTTCATTTCATTGGTAACACGACAAAATGAGACGTTGAGTTTCGCCACAAACACGCAATGTCTCGAAAATTGTGCAGAGAGTGGAGAATGGAGTGCGAATTAACATCAGGTTTTTTCTACCTACTCAGCTATGTATGTATATCGCGTGTATTGCGTTACATATTTTTAATTTTAGTGTGTAAACAATACTGTATAACTGTCCTTATAATTCGAATACTAAAGTTATTAATGCATGTGCAAAATGTTTTAAATATTTTTCTATCCTAATTTTTCTTAGATAACTTAAGTCGCTTGTTATTCCATTAATTTATTTAATTTTGCCTCCAGAAATCGGCGGAAAGTGGGGAACGTAAGTGTCTTAATGCCAACAGAGTGTTATAACACTAGGTTCCCAGAATACGTGCGGGATATAGCGTGAAGCTTAAAAAAACTATTTACTAATTTATATACCAAAACCAATAAACTATTTATTACATTCTGTCACTTTATAGGTATAAATGTGAATTATCTAGCTAGATTTCATAAAACGCGAAGGTGATTTTATTATTTTGTAAACTTATATAATAAAAACTTATATAAACATATTTGAGAAGCCAGTTATGGCGCAGGGGTACAAGCGTGTGGCTGTAACCGCGACCGCGGTTGTGGGTTCTATTCTCACTCGGGGAAATTAAATTTTTAGTATTTTAATTTCTTTGTTTTGGTTTCAAGGTAAAATGCTAAAAGCTAAATGAGAGACGGAATGTCTTAACGCTAGGTTCCCTCTGCCTACCCTACTGTGTGCGGGATACAGCGTGAAGATGAATAATAGCTATTTGACGTTACTAATAATGTGGTATAAATGTGTTAACTATAAAATAGTTTTTTTTAAACATTGAATTTGTTGTAATAATTATTATATAATTGATAAAATTTATTTATTATATCTGAGTGTCAAATGTTATGTGATAATGCTGAAGCGATTGTTTTATTAAACTATTATTTTAAAATTAATAATAAAGCTATTTACCTATATTAGCGGGAAATGGCTCAAATCCTAATGGCGGGAATGTTTAATTTGGAATATACATATATTAAAATAAAATGAAATCAGCTTCACGCTGTATCCCGCACATAGCAGGGTAGGCAGAGGGAACCTAGTGTTAAGACACTCCTTTCCCCGCTTTCTGCCAGATTCTGGAGGCATTGCGTGTTGAGTGGCAGAACTTAACGCCGCGCTTTACCTCGACACGAGAGCGAAGAAATGCAAATATAAATTTAAATAAATATTTCATCTCCTCGAGTGGGGATCGAACCCACAACCAGTCGGTTTTACAGTCACACTTTGTGCCGCTGCGCCACGACCGGTCTCATATATTTATATGTGTATTATTAGTCTGGACGCCGCAATTTCTTTAAAATTAACAGTAAAATAGAACTATGTAATTTTAGGTTCTCTTTTGTAATTGTTTACTCAGTCTAACAAGAAAGTATAGTGCAGCGAAAGTATGGCGAATTACTTTATATTGAGTTTATTGTACTTATTTTGTATTTCTGAACAGAAAGAAATATTTAATAATTTTTGGTGTATATTGAATGCTTTTCTTCAATAAACTATATTATCGCTGTTTTTAACAACTACTTACTACTACACTACACTACACTACTACAAAAACTAAATATTTTCATGATTTTTTAATTTTTATTTAACATACTTAAATATTATGTACCTATTATCATATAATACTAAATGTATGTGTATGATTGTGCATCATTATTCTATTGTATTTGTATTTCTCCGCGATTTTTTGTTTCCAGTAGCCAAATTTATCATAACTTCTAAATTATTTCTTATGTTCTGTATTTGAAATAATATACTATTTATTATATATATACATACTTGTATTTATGTACTTAAACAAAATAAGGCCATTCAAATAACTATAAGAGAATAACCAACGAAATTCCAGGACGCAGCGGCGGCGGTGTCAGAGAAAATCCACCAGTTGCCAAAGAAACGTGGCTTGGTGCCGATATTCATCAATCCCAATACTGGGCACTTTCTGCCTCACGCCACCATCACGCTCGGCGCGAGGGGCGACAGCTACTACGAGTATCTTTTGAAACAATGGCTGCAAACTGGCAAAACTGTTAATTAGTAAGTATTTATTTTTTTTAATTTTTATTTCTTATATTATTTCGTTGTGGCAGCCGTGGTGCAATGGCACATGGTTGTGGGTTTGATTCTTATTCTGAGAAGAATGAATTATGTCTCTCGTTTTGGGCTGCTAACAAGAAAAAGTGTGGCGTTGAGTTCTGCCACTCTGCAATGTCTTGGAAGTTAGATTATTATGTTTTTTGTGCTTAGTAGGTATTATACTAAAGGGGTTTGTTCTTTATGCGACAAAATGTTTTGTAATGTATGATATGCAGTTGATTTGGTTGTCAATATAGCGGCATGATTTTTTTATTCGGTTTACCAATATTGTTTCCACAATAGAAAATATATATTAGAACAAACCTAAGACCTTCGTGTACAATCATATTTTAAGTAAACAAAGCTTGTAAAAAAATATTAGTTAAATAAATGCCACAGGGTATTTATCGTTTTTGAAAATATGGCAATGCTTCTAAAAAGTCAATTATAGTTATAAAGTCTACACATTAGTGGTACAGGAGAATTTGATCCAAGAACTATTTATGTCAGTCGTGACGCAGGGGCACAAAGTGGGACTGTAAAATCGATTGGTTGTGGGTTCAAGTCCCACTCGAGGAAATGAAATATTTATTTACATTTATATTTTCATTTCTTCGATCTGTTGTCGAGGCAAAGCGCGGCGTTGAGTTCTGCCACTCAACACACAATGCCTCCAAAACTCGCCGGAAAGGGAACGGGGAAACGGAGTGGGAAGTGGGGGAACGGAGGACACTAGGTTCCCTCTGCCTTCCCTGCTGTATGCGTAATGCAGCGTGAAGCTGATTTAATTTTTTTTAATTTAACTATTTATCGAAATGTAGAGTTCGGCAAATTATTATAATTTTGTATTTCGGCTCTGCTACTTATTCTATAATAAGATAATCAATTTAACCACAATAAAAGTACATCAAATACGTTTTCATCAAATCTTTTAATTCTTTGATTTGATTCTCTACACACATGTACGTACGTACATCCGTTTATTATATTATAAATTTATCTTATATATTTTAAATGAACTATATTATATATCTCAAATATAAGTAAGTGACAGAAGTGATCACCTTTCAGGCTGTCTGTATAGTGCCAATATTTGAATGTTGCCAACATATTATTGGTTAAATTATCATTACATAATACAATATAACTGTTTTGCATTACAACAAAAAATAATATGTGTTGCCTAAAACACAGTGTTAGTGCAAAGAAGACATCCGTGATTTTCGTCTATGGAACTTCAAACTTACTAGTGTTGTTTATGGTTAAATAGAATTACAAACCACGTCCCACAAGGACTGGTTCTTCCTGAGTTTCATTGGTTAAATTTTTCTCAAGTACTGACCTGTTTGCGTTATCCTTGTTGGATACACAATGTTTTGTGATCTATCTGTTCTCAAGAGATCTGTCAATTAGGGCTGCTGTTTTCACTCAATATAACCTCTAAAGCAATGTCGTGGCCGACAAGCGAAGAAAAATGGCGGGAGGCAAAATAATTTTGACCCACCATTTTCCAGAAATAACGGGCACAGGATAAAAAAGAGTACTCCCAAAAGATCACTCATGCCTAATAAGCGATGCATCAGAGACTCTCTCTACGATCGAATGAGATTATTGATGACACGTTTTGTGACGAAACCTGCAAAAATAATATCACTGGATATGGAGGGAGCCTGCGAAGGCGTACGCGGGGCTGACGCTGAGAAAAAATGGTTGAGGAAAATGTCGTGTTGTCGGGGTGTCGAAAGCAAGTCCCTGTTGGCTTTTTGCTTCGCATATACTTGTTTTGTATTCGTTTATTCGCTCGTTGTCATTTCATTGTTTTCGTCGTTAAAAATTTTTTGTCTCGCTATCTGCATTGTCTGTCTTTTCTTCTCTTGTCTTTTGTCGTGCGGATTATGTCGGTTAGTATAAGTGTCGTTGTAGTAAAAATAGAAATAAAATCTTGATTATTTGATAGTTAAACGGAAATTTAGAGCTAGTGAAATTTTAAAAGAAATGTTATATATTCTCCAAAATTAAATAAATAATTAAAAACATCGGACACACAAAGTCTCCGTCAGAGGGACCTCTAAAGCAATGCCTCATCTTAATAAGAGGAAGACAACTTTAATTTCAGTAGGTCTTCGATGGAGAGAACCGACTTCTAATAAAAAAACAGAGGGTCATTGCTATGCGCGCACGTGGATAAGCTATGGATTATGGCATAAAAAAAAGAAAAAAGAAGGAAGGCTAACTAACTTTAAAAATAATTTCTGAAGCTAGCCACTTCATGTGTTTATATAAGTTACAGCTTTTGTTGAAATTAAAATTTCCACTTGATTGTTTACATCTATACTTTGTTTGACATTTCTTAGGAAACTCGTTTAACATAAAAGGTCAACAGATCTTTTCTATATATTTTTGTTATTGTTATTAGATTTTTAACGCTGTTCTTTTTAGCTGTTTTTAGAAATATTACAAACAGGGCTCTCAGTGCGGTCTAAGTCGATCGGAATTTTGCACATAGCCTGATGAAGCAACAGCAAGCGCAATTTTACTTTGGCGCCTTACCTTTGTCAAAATAATTTTGGCAAGAAATGTCATCCCGGTTCCACTGGGAACCTCCACAAATAACATTTCGCCCAAAGCACGCTGTGATCACACACTATTGAATATTAAAAGCTGTTCTTCAGTCAGTTTTGAAAAGTCAGATTTAAAAGTTTCGGCTGAATCTACTGTGTTATAATTTATTTTCATTGCGTAATCTCTATTAATGCGTTCACCATCAAATGACGACTTGGGTAACCCATATTGTGATATAGGATTACCACCAACCAATAGGTAAGTAAGTCTTCAGGAAATCAATTTTTCTTGTGCCACAACTGTGCGGCATCTAAAAGTGCACAGAAAACCAGCATAACTGTAAATATATGGCGTAACCGATGTGGACTTTCATTTATATTCGCTTCGGACAATGCGTCATCCCAATGTTGGTCACCATCTAGCAAGTGCCGTGCCCGGCAAGCTGCTTAGTAAGTAGCTTTCAAATTTCACGCCTTCTACGGTTAAAAATACCCTCTTGATATTATATTATATAATAACATGGAACTTCAACTCGTATAACAGTGACTTCGTTAAATTCGTCTCTTTTTTTTCAAAGAATGCTAGTAAAGTTGTTTGTTTTGAATTTTTTAAGCGTTCCGTTACATTATCGGACTTGAAGTACACCCTTTGTCCTCAAGATGTACATCATGTAGCTTAAGATACGCCAAATTCCTTCGGATGAACTAATATATCGTCCAGACTGAAATTTCGTAACTTCATCATTATTATTTGTGAGCTCCATTGTTGCTTGGTCACTGCCCTTATTCTATTATATTTGCATCTTGACGTTGTTATCGACAATACCGGTGAATAAGGTACCAGCCATCTATTATATAAATCTATCTCTTGACCGTGTAATCTGACTTATAATTTGACGTGATTTTCCGCGATATAGCGGATAACCGTTTTCCCCAGATATTAGTCTTCTTTGTGGGTGCGCGAGGGTATTTTTTTGAGCAACGACCGTCTTGCATTCAAAAATAATTTTTATTTAAAGTGCCACATGGCCCGTGTACCATGTGAGTTTTTACCACCTCATATAACATTTCAGCTCTGCTTCATTTTGATCAGGAAGCTTGGCACTTATAATGACATCTATAGCGTCAGCTCAATTTTTTCCACAATAGTATATGAACATGTGGCAAGCCCCGTTTTTACCACTCCACGGTGTACATATAACAAATAAATGATGAGCTTAATCATAAGCTTTAGCTATAGGTAAAAGACCCGTGTTATTATGTCACCCCTACATTAAGCTGTCTAACCAAGGAAAATTTGTTGAAATATTTCATTCTACTTTGATTTGATTTGATTTTGAGATTTGTGGTAAACGGGATTCTAAAATAAGGTCGGCCGTACTTTTGTTGTACATAACAGAAGGCATCTTGCGATCGTTCATGCATATAACGCGGGCCTCCAGTAAAACTTGACGGTAAAATAACTAATCGTCTCATGTTCACATGTCATCCTATTGCATAGCGTCTCAAAGGTGTACGTAAATTTTTGCACGTCGTCCTTTCTGATTAGTAAATATATAAACTAATCTTTCAGTTTCAATTTTAGCATACACATCTTCGATTAATTCTGTTTAAAGATCTTTATTCTTATCACGACAATGCCATTTACTTGAGAAATTAAATAACAAAAAAAACAATATTTAATAATAAGACTTTTTTGAACAAAGAGTTAACATAAAGGAAACATAAAATGTACATATGAAGTAAATATAAAATGTTAATATAAAGTTAACATATAAAATGTCAATAAGTAAAAATTAAATGAGAAATAAAAACATACAAAACAAGAATCACTTAATCCAAGCCATATCCATGCCCATCGCCGAGCCAAACTCACCTCTTAAGAAGAGAATAATCGCTAAGTGAACTAACGTGCGAAGCCTGGACTTAAATTCATTAAATGATTCCTGTTCCTAATCGATTACGGTAAATCATTGTATAGCTTCACTCCCTGAAAAGTTATAACTTTGTTTCCATATTTTGTTCGTGTCTTCTGTAATATCAAATTGTGCGCTCGTCTGTGATATTGGTGCTGCTTGCCTTTGATCTTAAACGAAATCTCCGTGTGAACACTTCCATCTAGTATCTTCCATATAGTATCCAGTATCTTTCGAATGAGTATGCATGTAGTGTAGTTATATAATTGTCTAATATTCATTAATTTAGTGTTTTGATATATTTTTCCTGGGGAAAAAGTGGGGAACGGAGTGTCTTTCACTACTTTCCCTCTGCCTACCCTGCAGTGTGCGGGATACAGCATGAAGCTGATTTTTTTTTTTTTTTATATATTTTTCCTGTAGGTGTTAAATGTGGATAATTAAAAAGAGATTTAATAATTTTATTTTGTGATGTTTGTATACGTTGCATATGACATTTAGAAGCTGTCCCCTATATTTCGATTAGACATAAAAGATGCGATTTTACTAGTGAGTTATATATCATAATACGGACTCGATGTGGAAGACATCGAGATATAGATTTAACCATATACATAAGACTAGAAAGTTATTACATACATAATCAATTTGTGCATTCCAACTGAGGTGAGAGTCGAGCCATATTCCAAGATATTTTTTTTTATTTTTCTCTAGCAATGGAATTTTATTAATAGTTAGTGGCGTATGATTTAAAAAAATATATTTTTTGATTTAAAAAATATATAACAGGTTTTTTCAGTGTTGATAGGTTGCTTTGAAACCATTTATGTAAAATGTCTAGATCTTGTTGTTCCCGAGATACGATTTCGTGTACTGAATGTCCGTGATAAATCAAGTAAGCGTCATCGACGTAAAGGGTAAGGACACCGTGTAGGTTTAATTCACAAACATTATTAATATAAATTAAGAAGAGTAAGGGTCCTAAAATGGACCCCTGAGGAACACCATAACTTAAAGTGGCTGGCTCACTCTTGTATATTCCTATATTGACAATTAGAGACCGGCTTTTAAGATAAGATTTATAAATGTTAAAGGCGGTGTCAGAAACACCTAAGTTATACCATGCAAGTTTTTGTTGAAGGATTGGATGGCTAACTGTGTCAAAAGCCTTTTTTAAGTCAATAAAAACCCCTAATATATGTTTCTTATTGTCAATGTTTGTTCTAATTTTTGTTGTGAGATCTAGCGCAGTAGAAAGTGTATTTGATTTTTGTCTGAAACCATATTGCTTATGAAAAAAAAAGTTAATTTCATTAAGATAATCTAACAATCTAGTGTATAATATTTTCTCGAGAATTTTTTACATTACTGGTAAAACAGAAATGGGTCGATAGTTGCTAGGATGTGTTTTCTTACCGCATATGTAAATAGGACATACTTTAGCTACTTTTAAGACATCAGGCAAACTACCTTCTATGGGTATTTGTTAAAACTAGAACTTAATGGTTCCACAATGCAACTTTTGATTGTTTTTATTACTTTGGTACTGATATCATCTATGCCAGTACTAGAATTTGTATCAAGATCATTTATTATTTTCGAAATTTCAGTTTCAGTGCAAGGACTTAAGTGTGTCAATTTTAAGGTGGTATCATTTGTACGAGGTTGAGTATATATAGTGTTGTTGTGGAAATTATGAGGATTATCGTTTGCAAGTCTAAAACCTATGGTAGAAAAATACTGATTAAAAGCGTTACAGATTTTAGTTGGTTCAATAATTTGTAGATCATTAACTATTATTGTCGGAGGTTTGTGGTTAACTTCTTTAGGCTTGTTATTGATGAGATCACCGAGCAAATTCCATATTTTCTTTGGTTTTCTTGAGCATCTTTCAAATTCTTTATCGTAGTAAGTTCCTTTACTGTTTTTAATTTTCTGCATAGTTTAATTTCTTATTAGTTCAAATTCAGTTTTTATATCCTAATCATTAGGGCTATTTTTAAATTTTATCCATAATCCATTGCGCCTCTGTATGTCTTGAATAATGTCCTTGTTTATCCAATCATCTCTAGGTGTGTTTAAAATTTTAGTTTTTTTAATTTTACTATTTTTGACACATGTCACACGCTTAATGAAATAAAGAAATAACTCAAAAATCGCTGTTTCTATGATTTATTCATAAAACGCAATATTACGGTACTAAGAATAGGTACGTTCTAACTGCCGTTAGATTTGGACGAATATGAGCAAAATAAAAGGTAGTCCCCCTCTTTCTTACTAACTCAAGTGAACAAGATGCTACCAATAAAACGATACATTCAGTGTTGTGCCAGCGCTGACTCAAGGAAGACGATACGAAAAACGAATTAAAATATATTATATCTCTTTATTATTAACGGGTACGTGATATATTTGTTTCAAAAATGGTATTCTTAGTTTTATTACGTTATAGAATCAAATTATTATCGCTTATTACTGAAACATTTAGACTTAGTGCATTATACTTTTACTTTATGTAATAATCGGTATGTATTATTTGCAATTAATTCAGTTTACTTGTAAAACATGCAAGATAAGCTGTTTATATTTATCTATTTTGTTTTGTATTGACTTGGTTGAGACATTATTAAAAGAAAATGCTTTCTTTTGCCAATTTTTTAATTTTTAGTCTTCTCTGTCGTAACACTCTTGTCAGAGTGGTTGTGATCATCACAAAGTGACATTAGGGTCAGATGTTATACGCCGCCTACACGCCGCCTAAACGTTCACCACATATCTCTACTGGATGAAAGCCTGGTACATTCATGTAAGGGACCCCCTACTGCAACTTTAATTTGGTCGGTCCAACGCATGGGAAATTTTCCTCTCCCTCTAGTGGCCGATGGAGCCACTTCCACTTAATAATTAAATAATATCCACTACCACTTATAACTTATAACTTATCTTATCAGCCTCGAATACTTATATCACTATTATATTCACTAACTCACATGCTTTTTACATATAAAATGTAACTAAATATATATTAATTAAAAGTTAAAACTGTTCTACACATTTTTGAGTAACTATGCTTCATCAGACGCGTCCGTCCCCTCTTTGTCTTTTCTTTTTCTTCTTTGACGTCGACAGTAACTTATTCAACCACCAATATATTTTGCGATATTAATTATGTTATTTTTTTTAATATAATACACAATATTATTTTATTATTATTTTAAATAAATAATTATAATAATAAATATATTTTATAGTTACATGTTTACCTAATATACCGATATCTACGTATACGTATTTATTATAGCGTGGGAGCATTGACCGCCACCTAAGAATATCTTACATTCTACCATTAAGTGCTCCTACTAGTACTATTAGCTGTTCCTAGCGCAAGAAAGTATTTTGTTTGGTAAAATGATGTAAAATTCCCATCTTTTGCCTCTAAGCAGTGATTGTTCTAGTCCTAAGACTTCAACATATTTATGACGCTTGCATACAACTACGCTAAAAAGATTTTATTGATATAGAATATGAGGAAACTAAAATTTTTATTTATTTATAATATTCACTAATTGGAGTTTTTTTGACATTATTCTCTTTCAAGATCGTTTAAAAACGCTGTAAACTTCCAAAGATAGAGTGTCGTCATATATTATTTTCTTATAGAGAAATTTAAAGTAAACATTTCTAGCCTATCCTGGTTTTGTAATTTGTTGACAGTGAATTTGCAATCTTCACGGAACGTTTTGTATATTTTGTATATTTTTAAACATCATATTTCAAGCCTTAAACATTGGCAGCGTTGTATATATGTGGAAACTGCGCGGTGTACGAAAATATATTTAGTCTTCGCAAAATCGTGGCTAAAATGTAAATTTAGGAATATA
Source organism: Heliconius sara (assembly GCA_917862395.2). Classification (NCBI taxonomy): domain Eukaryota; kingdom Metazoa; phylum Arthropoda; class Insecta; order Lepidoptera; family Nymphalidae; genus Heliconius; species Heliconius sara. Next base: position 12,281,895 of record OU860800.1, on the reverse strand, counting down.
AAATGTTTGGAAAAAAATATTGGTGAATTTAAATATTTTGGTTGTATAAACGTTAAGCCTAGGCAGCATACAGATAGCCCAGGATCCCAGCTTCTCCAGACCTACGTCATTTTAGCAAAGCTGGAATTTTGAGCATTATTAGTCCAATAGTATTCACTAAGTTGACGCAATGCCTCCAGAACTCGGCAGAAAGTGGAAGAATATCTTAACATTAGGTACCCTGCTGTGTGCGGGATACAGCGTGAAGCTGATAAGATTTTTATTTTGGTTCGGGTAACTCAGTTCCAGAAGTTTGCTGATGAATTGTAATTTGATGAGGAAAAAACTTTTCTGGATGTAACTGTAGAAAAAATGCTGTGACTCTATTGTTTGTTTATCTATGTTGCACACAGATGAAGACGAAGTACTTGGGAATAAGTTTTGTTGTAATTGGTTTTGATTTATATTTTTTCATTAAGCCAGTTAACGATTTATAGCATAATAACCATTCTCAAATAACTCAAAGGGCAAAACAATATCTTTAAATTGTAAGTTATGTTCCCTTCTGTGAATTAAATTTTTTTTAATGTATCTTCATTAAACAATATTAATTTTGTATCAGATTTATTACAAAAAACACACTAATATATTTTCCATTATAATTTATTCCCATATATTTTAATTAAAATACTAACATTTTAATCTTTACGCTACACACACACTCTTAGTATAACACATTATCCACTTGAGATTTTGGGCAAATATTTCACTTTTAAGACTTTAATTGAAAAAAAAATCAGTATAATGCTAGTTGCATGGCACTGTCATTCACAACATCTAATATTTATTAAATGTTCCTAGCTTATCAGAAAAAAGTGTAGTAAATCTATTCTGTAACATTTCTATACACGGTTCAAATATTAAATTATTGTAATTAACCGGAATTAATTGTAAATTAAATTTCGATATAAAATTCCTACCGAGCAGCGGGGGGCCGCCGTCTCGAACCACGTATAGCGCAATGACATGCGTTTGTTCCGCGTAGCACACCGGCAAATGAATCACCCCTAAGCAGTCAAGTTTTTTACCGTTATATGTTATTAAGTTTTTATGAGTAGCTGATAATGGCACATTTTTAAAATTTGTATTATAATAGACTTCCGATATGACAGTTACCGCGGATCCACTATCTATTTCAAATTTATATGGAATATTATAAATAACCACACTTTCTACCATGGGCTCTCCCCTAACTGAACGGATATAAAAAAACTGACCATCATCATCATCACCCTCACCTTTGTCACCGCCATCCACTTCCACAAAATTAACCTTATTACACACTTTGCGTAAGTGGCCTTTGACATGACACTTTTTACAAGTATAATTCGCGTACTTGCAATCGGCCGTTTTATGGTTATTGTAACCGCACACCCTACACGTCACTTTTCCGACGACTCGATTTTTCCCACTATTTGAAATTTTGTATATATTTGTGTCCATCACGGTGTCAATACTACCAGCGCTGACCACTGCCGCGGCCCGTGCGCAGCTCAAACGCAGCTGCACTGTTACGTATGCAATAAGAGGAGGACAAATGAAACGATAGCCGGTTGACAACGCACTGCTTTATTACCTAATGCTACTATCTTTTATAGTGCTGGACGCAGCCACGCACACATGCATATACATATATATAACAGTAAGATGTATACGATGAAAAGGATAATAATATTATTCCGTTCTAGCGACAAAGCAGATGGCACGCAAAACTAACGTGACATTTATGATTGTCTAGAATAAGTAAGAAAATTTAGCAAAAGATATGAAGTGGTGTAACCAATCTACAAATAGATTTAGTTGATCCAGCCTTAATCACTTACGTCTGCTACAATATCTGGATTGCATCCACGTAACAAATGAGCATTCATTAGCTTCCTCTTAAAAATAAAAACTGGAGAAATATACTTTCCTGATGCAATAAACTCGTATACAACTGTTGTTCCAGTACCACTTGTTGTCAAACTGATTTGTTTCTGGCCTTTTGGTGCTAAAATACTTGAATTTCTTTCTACATTAGATATATCTGTCTCATCCACATTGTGTATTGGCATCAAAGTGATGTTTGGTTTGTAAAATTTCCAAGTTAAAACCGTAATTCTATTTATAGAAGTGGACTCAGGTTTAAGTAGGGAAATATTAATGTTTTTTACTTAAATTCATAGCACCAGGCCTACCATTTGAAAGTAATAAATAGCAGCATAAAATTTTTCAAGTGAAAGTGTTTTACTTTTAATATCCTCAACAGATTTTTTAAATTTACTATTTTGTGTTTGGTCTCAGTATTTCTTTGGTAATTTCGTGGCATCTGAAATATAGATAAGAATCCGAGCATTTCGGTGACTGTCTTGGATGGGATTAAGACGTCATCAATATAGGTAATAACCTTACCTGCATCTATTAGAGACTTTAGCGTCTTAGATATAACCCGTTGATAAACAATGGGAGCATTGGAGCTTAAAAATACCTTACGAACTTGCCGTAAGGTATTTTTAAATATTCAAAATGCCATTCGGACGTAACCAAAGCTGATAAAAATCTTCTGTCCAAGGTAATTCGGGGATCCCGGTAGAAAAGTTAAGGCTGGTGAAAAACGTGTACTTACCAAGTTTTTCGATGTGATACCTCTCTTTTATGATAATAAAATTGAGCGCCCAGTAGTCGACGCACATTTTTTCACTACCATCTTTTTTCTTAACCAGAATGATAGGCTCCCGTATTCTGATTGTGATTCGCATATACCTTTACATTATAACCTATTTCAAGCAAATCCTTGATGATAGCACCTACCCTATTCTTTTCATTGTTAGAAAACCTACAGTTTACTTGTGTAGTCGTTGGTTTACAGATACCTCGGACTTTAACTTAATCTCCATACGACTTGTAATTATGTGGAATTTTCTGTCCCGCTAATCGCTAAGCTTCTATAATATGAAACAGCCGCTTTTTCCATTTATCCAACAAAGGTATTTTAATATCATGAAACTTCACAGTAGTATTTTCCTATTTAAGTCATAATATTTGAGAACTGATTCTGACATCAAATAAATATCAGGGTCCCTATCAAGGAACTAATAAGAAATATCAGAGAACTACCGCTGGTATCACGTTGGAACGGTCGGGTCCAAGTGTGGGCAAATATAATACTACATTTACTTTCATTTTACTATGTTTCCGATAGGAATGCTTCCTATCACAAACGCCCGACAGCTGTTTTTGAAAACAATATCTATAGTAGGTTTGCAAAAAGAACCTTGTACAAATTCGGCGTCGGTGAGGAGGCCCTCTTCCAAGTTATCGATTGTTGTTTTGTTTCAGGATCAAAATGATGCATCCACCAGGATCATCAGATCTCGTCCATGGTGACGAAACGTGACAAAAAAGTCTTGATCTGCTTGGAACTTTTTGAGATTCGCTCTCGATATGTCGACTTGTTTTTTCTTTTGTTTGTCTGTCTGCACATACAACATTTTGGACTTTTTTAACGTTGTCTTCAGTGGGAGACGTGGATGGGTCCTGTCGTGAAAGCGTGTATATTGTCCCATAAAAAAACTACGGACTCGATGTAATCGGGTTACAGGTGCAATAAGTTTACTCCTATTTCTAGTATTGATGTTATGTACATCACCGATTTTGGCAAAATCTTTAATATTCTTCTTAACATACCTAACATTTTCAAAAATGTATTGAGATAAAACTCTCAATATATTAATTTCTTTAAATTTTTGCCTTTAATGTAATATAATTTTTTTTATATCTGAGGATGAAAACTACTTACATATTTCTCTTGATTAAAATATTGCTAATTCTACATTTCGAGCTTTGCATGTATTCTGAACATATACATTTTCTTATTTTATTTCTGTCGATTTCTTATCCCTATTAGACTTTTTTAATTCCAACACCAGAGAATCTTTACAGACATATTTTTTTTTTATAGTCCTTTTTTGACAAAAAAACAACTACCATTTTATATCTATATTTGTTAAAAAGGATTTTACTTGTGTTGTTCATTCTGCGATATTCTAGTTCAATTCAATTTTGTTAATAAGCTGTCTCAGTTCTTCATTCTAATACCATTTGTATTCCTTAAAGGACTTGTTGGGGTTAATCTTAGTATCAAGAGTATTAAACCGGAGCTCAATTCTTCATCTTTTGGGTTCAGATATCTGTCGTCAATGTATTCCGTCAGGATCCAGCTTAGTACACGTAGTAGCGACGATTCAGTAGTGAAGGAAATTAAGTCCATGTATTTACAGAATACTGTCAAAAAAATGTTTTTCAGATCTTTAAATCATTTCTTTACAAAAAGCTATACGCAGAGGACAGTTGCAGGTATTTTTTTACCCTTCACAATCTTTTGCTTGCAATATATTAATCTCCATACGACTTGTAATTATGTAGAATTTACTGTCCCGCTAATCGCTAAGCTTCTATAATATCAAAAAGTCGCTTTTTCCATTTATCCAACAAAGGTATTTTAATATCATGAAACTTCACAGTAGATGTGTAAAGTCTTGTCGCTTTATACTGTTTGTTCTAATATAAATTAACCGACAACTTACGATTTAACACATTAGTACCAATGAATATTGGAGCACTAATACATTCGACTGGTACAATATGCAAATCCACCTCCATTGAGATCTGCGGCAACTGAACTACAATTGTTAGAAAATAAGTCAACTGAACCTCCGGACTTCCTATACCTCGCATTTCTTGAAAACACGGTTTCCTATTTAAGTCATAATGTTTGAGAACTGATTCTGACATCAAATAAATATCAGGGTCCCTATCAAGGAACTAATAAGAAATATCAGAGAACTACCGCTCGTATCACGTTGGAACGGTCGGGTCCAAGTGTGGGCAAATATAATACTACATTTACTTTCATTTTACTATGTTTCCGATAGGAATGCTTCCTATCACAAACGCCCGACAGCTGTTTTTGAAAACAATATCTATAGTAGGTTTGCAAAAAGAACCTTGTACAAATTCGGCGTCGGTGAGGAGGCCCTCTTCCAAGTTATCGATTGTTGTTTTGTTTCAGGATCAAAATGATGCATCCACCAGGATCATCAGATCTCGTCCATGGTGACGAAACGTGACAAAAAAGTCTTGATCTGCTTGGAACTTTTTGAGATTCGCTCTCGATATGTCGACTTGTTTTTTCTTTTGTTTGTCTGTCTGCACATACAACATTTTGGACTTTTTTAACGTTGTCTTCAGTGGGAGACGTGGATGGGTCCTGTCGTGAAAGCGTGTATATTGTCCCATAAAAAAACTACGGACTCGATGTAATCGGGTTACAGGTGCAATAAGTTTACTCCTATTTCTAGTATTGATGTTATGTACATCACCGATTTTGGCAAAATCTTTAATATTCTTCTTAACATACCTAACATTTTCAAAAATGTATTGAGATAAAACTCTCAATATATTAATTTCTTTAAATTTTTGCCTTTAATGTAATATAATTTTTTTTATATCTGAGGATGAAAACTACTTACATATTTCTCTTGATTAAAATATTGCTAATTCTACATTTCGAGCTTTGCATGTATTCTGAACATATACATTTTCTTATTTTATTTCTGTCGATTTCTTATCCCTATTAGACTTTTTTTAATTCCAACACCAGAGAATCTTTACAGACATATTTTTTTTTATATAGTCCTTTTTTGACAAAAAAACAACTACCATTTTTATATCTATATTTGTTAAAAAGGATTTTACTTGTGTTGTTCATTCTGCGATATTCTAGTTCAATTCAATTTTGTTAATAAGCTGTCTCAGTTCTTCATTCTAATACCATATGTATTCCTTAAAGGACTTGTTGGGGTTAATCTTAGTATCAAGAGTATTAAACCGGAGCTCAATTCTTCATCTTTTGGGTTCAGATATCTGTCGTCAATGTATTCCGTCAGGATCCAGCTTAGTACACGTAGTAGCGACGATTCAGTAGTGAAGGAAATTAAGTCCATGTATTTACAGAATACTGTCAAAAAAATGTTTTTCAGATCTTTAAATCATTTCTTTACAAAAAGCTATACGCAGAGGACAGTTGCAGGTATTTTTTTACCCTTCACAATCTTTTGCTTGCAATATATTAATCTCCATACGACTTGTAATTATGTAGAATTTACTGTCCCGCTAATCGCTAAGCTTCTATAATATCAAAAAGTCGCTTTTTCCATTTATCCAACAAAGGTATTTTAATATCATGAAACTTCACAGTAGATGTGTAAAGTCTTGTCGCTTTATACTGTTTGTTCTAATATAAATTAACCGACAACTTACGATTTAACACATTAGTACCAATGAATATTGGAGCACTAATACATTCGACTGGTACAATATGCAAATCCACCTCCATTGAGATCTGCGGCAACTGAACTACAATTGTTAGAAAATAAGTCAACTGAACCTCCGGACTTCCTATACCTCGCATTTCTTGAAAAACACGGTTTCCTATTTAAGTCATAATGTTTGAGAACTGATTCTGACATCAAATAAATATCAGGGTCCCTATCAAGGAACTAATAAGAAATATCAGAGAACTACCGCTCGTATCACGTTGGAACGGTCGGGTCCAAGTGTGGGCAAATATAATACTACATTTACTTTCATTTTACTATGTTTCCGATAGGAATGCTTCCTATCACAAACGCCCGACAGCTGTTTTTGAAAACAATATCTATAGTAGGTTTGCAAAAAAGAACCTTGTACAAATTCGGCGTCGGTGAGGAGGCCCTCTTCCAAGTTATCGATTGTTGTTTTGTTTCAGGATCAAAATGATGCATCCACCAGGATCATCAGATCTCGTCCATGGTGACGAAACGTGACAAAAAAGTCTTGATCTGCTTGGAACTTTTTGAGATTCGCTCTCGATATGTCGACTTGTTTTTTCTTTTGTTTGTCTGTCTGCACATACAACATTTTGGACTTTTTTAACGTTGTCTTCAGTGGGAGACGTGGATGGGTCCTGTCGTGAAAGCGTGTATATTGTCCCATAAAAAAACTACGGACTCGATGTAATCGGGTTACAGGTGCAATAAGTTTACTCCTATTTCTAGTATTGATGTTATGTACATCACCGATTTTGGCAAAATCTTTAATATTCTTCTTAACATACCTAACATTTTCAAAAATGTATTGAGATAAAACTCTCAATATATTAATTTCTTTAAATTTTTGCCTTTAATGTAATATAATTTTTTTTATATCTGAGGATGAAAACTACTTACATATTTCTCTTGATTAAAATATTGCTAATTCTACATTTCGAGCTTTGCATGTATTCTGAACATATACATTTTCTTATTTTATTTCTGTCGATTTCTTATCCCTATTAGACTTTTTTTAATTCCAACACCAGAGAATCTTTACAGACATATTTTTTTTTATATAGTCCTTTTTTGACAAAAAAACAACTACCATTTTTATATCTATATTTGTTAAAAAGGATTTTACTTGTGTTGTTCATTCTGCGATATTCTAGTTCAATTCAATTTTGTTAATAAGCTGTCTCAGTTCTTCATTCTAATACCATATGTATTCCTTAAAGGACTTGTTGGGGTTAATCTTAGTATCAAGAGTATTAAACCGGAGCTCAATTCTTCATCTTTTGGGTTCAGATATCTGTCGTCAATGTATTCCGTCAGGATCCAGCTTAGTACATCGACGATTCAGTAGTGAAGGAAATTAAGTCCATGTATTTACAGAATACTGTCAAAAAAATGTTTTTCAGATCTTTAAATCATTTCTTTACAAAAAGCTATACGCAGAGGACAGTTGCAGGTATTTTTTTACCCTTAACAATCTTTTGCTTGCAATATATTAATCTCCATACGACTTGTAATTATGTAGAATTTACTGTCCCGCTAATCGCTAAGCTTCTATAATATCAAAAAGTCGCTTTTTCCATTTATCCAACAAAGGTATTTTAATATCATGAAACTTCACAGTAGATGTGTAAAGTCTTGTCGCTTTATACTGTTTGTTCTAATATAAATTAACCGACAACTTACGATTTAACACATTAGTACCAATGAATATTGGAGCACTAATACATTCGACTGGTACAATATGCAAATCCACCTCCATTGAGATCTGCGGCAACTGAACTACAATTGTTAGAAAATAAGTCAACTGAACCTCCGGACTTCCTATACCTCGCATTTCTTAAAAACACGGTTTCCTATTTAAGTCATAATGTTTGAGAACTGATTCTGACATCAAATAAATATCAGGGTCCCTATCAAGGAACTAATAAGAAATATCAGAGAACTACCGCTCGTATCACGTTGGAACGGTCGGGTCCAAGTGTGGGCAAATATAATACTACATTTACTTTCATTTTACTATGTTTCCGATAGGAATGCTTCCTATCACAAACGCCCGACAGCTGTTTTTGAAAACAATATCTATAGTAGGTTTGCAATAAGAACCTTGTACAAATTCGGCGTCGGTGAGGAGGCCCTCTTCCAAGTTATCGATTGTTGTTTTGTTTCAGGATCAAAATGATGCATCCACCAGGATCATCAGATCTCGTCCATGGTGACGAAACGTGACAAAAAAGTCTTGATCTGCTTGGAACTTTTTGAGATTCGCTCTCGATATGTCGACTTGTTTTTTCTTTTGTTTGTCTGTCTGCACATACAACATTTTGGACTTTTTTAACGTTGTCTTCAGTGGGAGACGTGGATGGGTCCTGTCGTGAAAGCGTGTATATTGTCCCATAAAAAAACTACGGACTCGATGTAATCGGGTTACAGGTGCAATAAGTTTACTCCTATTTCTAGTATTGATGTTATGTACATCACCGATTTTGGCAAAATCTTTAATATTCTTCTTAACATACCTAACATTTTCAAAAATGTATTGAGATAAAACTCTCAATATATTAATTTCTTTAAATTTTTGCCTTTAATGTAATATAATTTTTTTTATATCTGAGGATGAAAACTACTTACATATTTCTCTTGATTAAAATATTGCTAATTCTACATTTCGAGCTTTGCATGTATTCTGAACATATACATTTTCTTATTTTATTTCTGTCGATTTCTTATCCCTATTAGACTTTTTTTAATTCCAACACCAGAGAATCTTTACAGACATATTTTTTTTTATATAGTCCTTTTTTGACAAAAAAACAACTACCATTTTTATATCTATATTTGTTAAAAAGGATTTTACTTGTGTTGTTCATTCTGCGATATTCTAGTTCAATTCAATTTTGTTAATAAGCTGTCTCAGTTCTTCATTCTAATACCATTTGTATTCCTTAAAGGACTTGTTGGGGTTAATCTTAGTATCAAGAGTATTAAACCGGAGCTCAATTCTTCATCTTTTGGGTTCAGATATCTGTCGTCAATGTATTCCGTCAGGATCCAGCTTAGTACACGTAGTAGCGACGATTCAGTAGTGAAGGAAATTAAGTCCATGTATTTACAGAATACTGTCAAAAAAATGTTTTTCAGATCTTTAAATCATTTCTTTACAAAAAGCTATACGCAGAGGACAGTTGCAGGTATTTTTTTACCCTTCACAATCTTTTGCTTGCAATATATTAATCTCCATACGACTTGTAATTATGTAGAATTTACTGTCCCGCTAATCGCTAAGCTTCTATAATATCAAAAAGTCGCTTTTTCCATTTATCCAACAAAGGTATTTTAATATCATGAAACTTCACAGTAGATGTGTAAAGTCTTTTCGCTTTATACTGTTTGTTCTAATATAAATTAACCGACAACTTACGATTTAACACATTAGTACCAATGAATATTGGAGCACTAATACATTCGACTGGTACAATATGCGAATCCACCTCCATTGAGATCTGCGGCAACTGAACTACAATTGTTAGAAAATAAGTCAACTGAACCTCCGGACTTCCTATACCTCGCATTTCTTGAAAACACGGTTTCCTATTTAAGTCATAATGTTTGAGAACTGATTCTGACATCAAATAAATATCAGGGTCCCTATCAAGGAACTAATAAGAAATATCAGAGAACTACCGCTGGTATCACGTTGGAACGGTCGGGTCCAAGTGTGGGCAAATATAATACTACATTTACTTTCATTTTACTATGTTTCCGATAGGAATGCTTCCTATCACAAACGCCCGACAGCTGTTTTTGAAAACAATATCTATAGTAGGTTTGCAAAAAGAACCTTGTACACATTCGGCGTCGGTGAGGAGGCCCTCTTCCAAGTTATCGATTGTTGTTTTGTTTCAGGATCAAAATGATGCATCCACCAGGATCATCAGATCTCGTCCATGGTGACGAAACGTGACAAAAAAGTCTTGATCTGCTTGGAACTTTTTGAGATTCGCTCTCGATATGTCGATTTGTTTTTTCTTTTGTTTGTCTGTCTGCACATACAACATTTTGGACTTTTTTAACGTTGTCTTCAGTGGGAGACGTGGATGGGTCCTGTCGTGAAAGCGTGTATATTGTCCCATAAAAAAACTACGGACTCGATGTAATCGGGTTACAGGTGCAATAAGTTTACTCCTATTTCTAGTATTGATATTATGTACATCACCGATTTTGGCAAAATCTTTAATATTCTTCTTAACATACCTAACATTTTCAAAAATGTATTGAGATAGAACTCTCAATATATTAATTTCTTTAAATTTTTGCCTTTAATGTAATATAATTTTTTTTATATCTGAGGATGATAACTACTTACATATTTCTCTTGATTAAAATATTTCTAATTCTACATTTCGAGCTTTGCATGTATTCTGAACATATACATTTTCTTATTTTATTTCTGTCGATTTCTTATCCCTATTAGATTTTTTTTAATTCCAACACCGGAGAATCTTTACAGACATATTTTTTTTTATATCGTCCTTTTTTGACAAAAAAACAACTACCATTTTTATATCTATATTTGTTAAAAAGTATTTTACTTGTGTTGTTCATTCTGCGATATTCTAGTTCAATTCAATTTTGTTAATAAGCTGTCTCAGTTTTTCATTCTAATACCATTTGTATTCCTTAAAGGACTTGTTGGGATTTATCTTAATATCAAGAGTATTAAACTGGAGCTCAATTCTTCATCTTTTCGGTTCAGATATCTGTCGTCAATGTATTCCGTCAGGAGCCAGCTTAGTACATCGACGATTCAGTAGTGAAGGAAATTAAGTCAATCTATTTACAGAATACTGTCAAAAAAATGTTTTTCAGATCTTTAAATCATTTCTTTACAAAAAGCTATACGCAGAGGATAGTTGCAGGTATTTTTTTACCCTTCACAATCTTTTGCTTGCAATATTATGTGCAATAAATATATATGTAATAAACGCAAGTGAGGAGACCGAACTCTTGATACTATAGAAGTTATATTTCTAATGCCCTTTGCACAACCTCCAAAAATTTGTTCAGCTGGACCTAGACTAATGTTTTTCGCACCTTTTTCCATATTGTTTTCGGTGTGATAATTTACATGTATACGTTTCGGACACACGTAGTAGTAATCGAGTTGACGCTGCGTAGTACATTTCTGTATATTCAAACAGACAATAAGAAGAATTTCCTAATTCGAATAGGGTACTCTGCTAAGATCAGTGAATAGGTTATAGGAAGAGGTAGAGGCTGCGATGGTGCAGACCTAATAATTTCAAAAGGTGTATTCCATTTTAACGATTGATGAATTATTTGTTATTGATAATTTTTAATTTTAAAAAGCGGCTATTTTTTTTATAGATAATTATAACATCGTAAGAACAGGACGAGACTTAATGTTCAATTCATTTATTAATTATTTAATTTGGTTATTTATACGCTACAAAAGTATAGAATTGCATTTGTCGATACAAATGCAATTCTATAAATTTAGGGTGCTGATGATATAAGCATGCATACAAATGTTATATATGTGCAATACATATATAACATTTGTTATATATGTATTGCACATAGATAGCTATACTTGAAGTGTGACTGAAGATATCAAAAGTTTATGAAATAAATTTTTTATAGTTCGATTCTTAGAAAATTTCCGGGTAAAATCCTACAATGTCTTTTGTCATCTTTGTTTTTACTTTCTTAAGCTACTGACTAAGAGTTATGGCAACTACTGCATTTTTTATTATAGTATATCCGTGGATTAACTTTTTGTGAATGGATGTTTATTTATACCGGTTAAATAATAGGTACTACAGCAGATATTTCGTAATTGCTAAAAAATAATAAGTACTCCGTTAGCTATGTTAAGGCCTATATTTATATACAAATTTTAACTCTATAGGTCTGCAATACGGCTGTCACGATGGCCGTTTAATCAACGGTGTGTCATGTGTATCATATGGAGACCTCATAGATTATTTGTACAGGTACAAAAGATTAAATAAGAATAGAAGCATCAGATACATCTACATTTTGAAATAACTGTTTATATTCAGACCGGAAGTATCATCACAACCCCATTTACCTGCGAGCCATAAACTCCAAAAAATACTTTCTTCTACCAGAAAATAAATCATTGAGTTATATAGCTAATCTTGTCATTGTATAATCGGTAAGCTAGCGAGAAGTTACTTCTGTTGAAGTTTCAGTTATTACGATATTTTCAGGATAGCAGCGTTTTTTTTAATACAGCGATGGCATTAATAAAAGAACTGTTCATTACATTATCAGAAAAAACTTTATACTCGTTTAACTTAACAATTTTCACGTTTTTATACATATTTTCGCAGCATCAGGGCTTTCAACAATATAGCCTAAAACTTTTGCAGCTTGAAAATTATCATCTTGTTCCTTCCATTAATTCTCGAGTTTTCCGATATATTGAGCTGTCACTACCCTCTACAAAGTTTTTTTTCGCCTTACTATAGTACCACCTGAAGATACCCTTATGTTTTTCTAGCGAATAATGTGTCAAGCCAACTACTTTGTTTTGAACCGTTTATTTTTTTTTTATTCTGTTGTACAAATACAATTTTGCTTAACATCAACAAATTATTTTGGATAGCCCCTGAATAGTCAAAGGTACCAAATTCTACACTCTTCTTAAGTGCATACTTTTCGATTGCAATATCAATGGACAACCATATGCGTTGGGTCCCGATGGGTCCCTACATTTTTAACGGATTTCAAAAGGAGATTATGAGTTTCATATGTATGTATGTAATATTGATGAAATTAAATAATATTTGAGTATGATGATCCATTTAGGTTTCCAAGCACGTGTGCTTAATTGGGCAAGTGTATGTTTGTATGTTTGTCCACGAATTTCTCTAAAACTAAAAGTCATATCGAGATGATTATTTACCCAGTTTTAATCTGAGCATTCAATTCAAAATATTCTTTATTCAAATAAACTATTATAAGTACTTTTGAATCGTCAAATGATAAAATAGACAAAAAAAAGCTACCACCGGTTCGGAAGGCAGTTCTGCTGTGAAGAGCCGGCAAGAAACTCAACAGTTGCTCTTTTCAAAGTCAATTGTATTATTATATTATATTATCTGGCAGCTATCCTGCATTAAATTCAATAGACATTAATTTCATACATGTTTATCATCTAAATATTCTTGAACAGTGTAATAAGCTTTACTTGTTAGTATTTTTTTCAAAGTTACTTTAAATTGTGGTAGTCATGTAATGGCAAACTTAGTTACACTGCGGAAGTTAATATATACACGTATACTCGTAACAAGTTTATCTTTGTTTTTCGTTCCTATCGTATGTATATCACTATTTTTACTGTGACACTGTAGATTTGGCCGGACAAACTGAATATTATAATACACAAATTGTGAAGCAACTGTAATAATACCTGCATCTTTAAAAACATCTCGCAGAGAATCTCGAGCTCTTAGGGTATAAATATATCTCACGGCTCTTTTTTGGAGGATAAATATTGAATTTATATCGGAAGCACTGCCATAGCAACATTCCATAACATAAAATACTATGAAAATAGCTATAGTAGACTAGTCGGGCAGTTACAACGAACGCGGCAGAGCTGAGTTTATCCGCAAGTGCTTCCAGATGAGTGTTCCAGTGATTTATAATAATAGGTGGTTTAGTAATACTTATTATAATAACTACTAGTGTATAAAATGTTGACAATTGTAAATTGAAATAAACAAATGATATTACCACTAAATCTTTAAAGTTCGAAATTAAGTATCGCTATCTAATATTCGGGCCTTTTTTAATATTTTGAAAGGTCTTCGCTTTTCTTTTTATAGAATAAGACGTCGTACAAACAGCTTTAGCCATTGTTCGCCATTCGTGAATTTACAGTCTGTTTTTCTTTTTTAAATAAAACCTAACGCTGTTTATCACGTCGTTTTTGCGTTTCGGGAATCCTTTTTTGGGACAAGTATTAACCCATTCTTCTAATTTATTTTCTTCCGCTTCAGTAAGAATTGTAGCAGGACCTATATGTACAATTAATTAAAATTTGTCTACTTTTGACATACCAAAAGTGGACACCCTATAAAATACAAATTGTGATAAAAAATATAAAAATTATTAATCAAATTTATAGTGGAAACATATAAAAACAGCATAACACTTTTTTGTTACCATGAGCTGTATTGTCGCTATATTAGATTCTTAGACACCTTGCTAGTTTCATAAAAAATAAACCTATCAATAAATATTTTCAGAAATATTGAGCGTAATAGATTTCTTATTATTTTGAAAATGTCACAGGGTGTCAATAAATTCGGAGTGTCAGCCATAGGTCAGTTTACCCTATATCTTTCGTGATTATTTTTATTTTTTTTATGATTTCAATTTTTTTGTTTTTAAGTTGCTGATGCGATTAAAAGTTTTCGTGGAATATTTTACAACTTCATATTGTGTAATTCTTCTATATATGGTAAGATGTATGCGGTGGAAAGGATAACAATATTATTCCGTTCTAGCGACAAAGCAGATGGCAGGCAAGGCTAGCCTTTGATCCAGCCTTAATCACTTACGTCTGCTATCATATCTGGATTGCATCCACGTAACAAATGAGCATTCATAAGCTTCCTCTTAAAGATAAAAACTGGAGGAATATACTTTCCTGAAGCAATAAACACGTATACAACTGTTGTTGCAGTACCACTTGTTGTCATACTGATTTGTTTCTGGCCTTTTGGTGCTAAAATACTTGAATTTCTTTCTACATTGGATATATCTGTCTCATCGACATTGTATATTGGCATCAAAGTGATGTTTGGTTTGTAAAATTTCCAAGTTAATGAAGAACATTTTTACTTTTGTTGTATTAAAAACCCTAATTCTATTTATAGAAGTGAACTCAGGTTTAAGTAGGGAAATATTAATGTTTTTTACTTAAATTCATAGCACCAGTCTGCTCCTACCATTTGAAAGGAATAAATAGCAGCTGTTTTTTCAAGTGAAAGTGTTTTACTTTTAATATCCTCAACAGATTTTTCAAATCTACTATTTTGTGTTTGGTCTCAGTATTTCTTTGGTAATTTCGTGGCATCTGAAATATAGATAAGAATGCGAGCATTTCGGTGCCAGTCTTGGATGGGATTAAGACGTCATCAATATACGTAATAACCTTACCTTTACACATTAGTACCAATGAGTATTGGAGCACTAATACATTCGACTGGTACAATATGCAAATCCACCTCCATTGAGATCTGCGGCAACAGTACTTCAATTGTTAGAAAATAAGTCAACTGAACCTCCGCACTTCCTATACCTCGCATTTCTTGAAAACACGGTTTCCTATTTAAGTCATAATGTTTGAGAACTGATTCTGACATCAAATAAATATCAGGACCCTTAAGGAACTACTATCAGAGAAATGTCAGAGAACTACCGCTGGTATCACGTTGGAACGGTCGGGTCCAAGTGTGGACAAAAATAATACTACATTTACTTTCACTTTACTATGTTTCCGATAGGAATGTTTCCTATCATAAACGCTCGACAGCTGTTTTTGAGAACAATGTCTATGGTAGTAAAGGGGCGTATAGGATAAGGAAAATCTACGCTACACTACATAAGACAAAAGGGGATAAATAATATAAAACGTGTAGTTTTATAGCGAAATATATTATAAAATAAGGAAAGCACAAGAAAACAAGTAAGCGCAATAAGAAAGCACAGAAGGAAAGATTACGGAAGGATTACAATAGAATTTAAAAGCAAAAGTCTCAAGAACAAAGAAAGGATAATTAGCGATAGGATGTACGTAATTAGGAATAGCCACGGAACGAAATCAAGCGTGCGGTTGTCGCGAGTAATCAGAAAGGCACTGTCGCTTAGCAGCTCGGCAAGTGAGCTCCCGATGGCGGCGCGGCCGCCGATCGCGGCGGTAACCGGTTCCGCGAGAACAAAGGGTCAGCTGTCGCTTGTACGGTCAAGCGGGAGCCGTATAGCTCGCTAGGCGCGCGCACTTGGATTTCGTCCGCATATATAAAATTAATAAATTAATAAAGAAAAATAAACCGTGTGGAGAACGATCGCCACAGTAGGTTTGCAAAAAGAACGTTGTACAAATTCGGCGTCGGTGAGGAGGCTCTCTTCCAAGTTATCGATTGTTGTTTTGTTTCAGGATCAAAGTGATTGATCAACCAGGATCATCAGGTCTCGTCCATGGTGACAAAACGTGACAAAAAAGTCTTGATCTGCTTGGAACTTTTTGAGATTCGCTCTCGAAATGACGACTTGTTTTTTCTTTTGTTTGTCTGTCTGCACATACAACATTTTCCACTTTTTTAACGTTGTCTTCAGTGGGGGACGTGGATGGGTTGCACCTGTTTGAAAGCGTGTATATTGTCCCATAAAAAATTACGGACTCGATGTAATCGGGTTACAGGTGCGATAAGTTTACGCCTATGTCTAGTATTGATATTATGTACATTTGTATTGATATTATGTACAACTCTGAAGGGTCTCTTTCGTGTATAGGAAAGCTGAGAATGTGCCAAATAGCTTCGCTGCTGCTGATTTCATTTACGTTTTGCACTGAAAATATGGCCAAATCGCTACCTTTATGTACATATTTATAAATGGACGCTGATAAACAATAATGTTTTAACCCATACAGATTACATTTTGAGAAAATGGCGTCTAAAGTTATATTATAAATGACTGTTTTTAATTACTTTGTTAGAAAAATATATATTTATCCGATTTTTTTCTGTCTCCAATAAAAGAAATAATAATGTTAGTAATAGATTACTAATTTAAATGGTGAAAAGTATTCCCTAAAAATGAGATTATTGTATATTAAAAAATGTAAAAAATGCTATAATATTGATAAAAGAATGTTAAGAAACTTAACACCATTTTGCTTAATGTTGACTCAGAGCCCCAATGTTCAAAAGAATATATTAAAGTACATAAGCGATTATTGATAAAAGGATTACCTCGCTTAGACAATAAAAAATGTCTTTAAGTAAAACACTCATAATTTTGTTGTCTTTAATAAAAAACTAAAAATTGGCTTTGTCATAGCAATTTTCATAAGTTCTTGAATCTAAGTTAACTTTAAAAAATTAAAATATTAAAACTTATTTCCATCAGCCTTAAAACATTCTTTAAAAATTAGTTCAATTTTTGTGTACTCATGTGTACTTAACTTAAATGGCTTTCTATAAATAAATAAAATAAATAAAAATAGCCTTTATTTCTGATAGCATATAATTATACAACTTCTTTATATACTTATCACATTATACATTCTATAGTTTTGCTAATTTTTATACATACACATATTAAATTAATTTATTTATTAAAATTTGGTTTTATTATTAAAAATATTTACCAAAAGAATAAGAGATATTCAATCATTCAATATTATTTTGTACATTTTTATTTTTGTATTATTTTGTTACATTCCACATTCTTTAATTATTTTTTTTGAATTTATATACTCACTATTATAATATATTGCTTATTATCATTGTATATTTAGCATTACCATTATATATTAATTATTACTATATATTAACCCTTATTTTTTAAATACACATATTATTATTTATTTTCAAAATTCAATTCAAAATTTACTTATTACAGTTTACATTAAAGAAAACATTAATAAATAGAAATACATACATTTTAACATTTTTCATTTTATTACTCATCGACATCGGAATCATTAGTATCAGCTTGCCTTTTGGCAAAGGCCTCCCCTACTGTTTGCCATGACTCTCTATGTGTAGTCATTCTTCTCCACTTTGTTCCCGCTTCTCTTTTGATATCATCTTCCCATCTTATTTTTTGACGTCCTCTTTTTCTTTTTCCAGTAAGCGGATACCACAAAGTAACATCTTTGGACCATATTTTGCTTCTTGCTCCTTAACATATGGCTTATCCAATTCCATTTTAGTTTCTTAATTGTAAAAGTTAACTTTTGTTATATTTTTTACATCTTTTAGTGTTGTTTTATTGCTAAGCCTGACATTTAGGATACTCCTTTCCTTCTTTTATTATGTTCTTTCTTATTCCTACATTTAGATTTGTCCTTTGGTCTAATTGCTTTATTTTGTACTGATGTATTTTGCAGACTGATGGGCAAACATAGGGGGTTTGGTCTTGTGCCCCACGGTAACCAACCGGGTTGGGGTAGTTTTCTTGTTTGTTATGTTTCATTTTGCTAATTGCCTCTTCTTGATTTCCGATGTCTTCAGTTCCCTTTGCTTTTTGTTTTGTGATTTCTGTTAGAGAACTGGATCTTGATCTCATATAAGCAAATGGGTCCATTCTGTGGAGTTTTGCTAGTGCCACTACACTTTTTTTACTTATTTCACATTGATGTTGTTTCACTGTTGGTGGTGTGAGTGAATTCTCTCTTTTTCTTTTTTCATTACCTTTCTTATTTATTAAGATTCTGTTGTTATTAATGTATGCATTGTTACCATTTTCTCTCTCTTGTTGTAGCTCCTTTTGTAATTCCTTTCGTTTTTGTAATGTTTCTTTGGAGAAGTCTTCGGTTATGTATGTTGACTCTGGCATCTTTTTTTTATTTTTCAATATTTCAATTATTTTGTTGTATGTTGTGAGTGTAATCAATACTGGTCTTGATTTGTCTGTTATATGTTTTCCAATTCTGTGTTTCCTATTTATATTGTAGGTATTTATTGTTACATTTATTTTAAGAAGTAATTGTGTAATATTATCATATAATTCAGCGTAACTAGTTTCTGACTCTTTATATCCGTGAATTACAATGTTTTTCTTTCGTGCTGCGGTGTCTAGTATCCCTATTTTCCTGTTCAATGTTTCAATTTCCGATTTTAGATATTTGTTTTCCTCTATTAATGGTTTCACTTTGTCATCTATAGTAGTCATAATTTTTTTTCTGTATTCTTTTCTAGTAATGCGGCTTGTTTTTCCATTTCTAGCTTGAGCATAGTGTATAGCGTTGACATTGACATTTCATTTGACATTTCATTCATTAGGATTTACTTCCTTTACATTGTCACTTTTCACTAATGTTGGTAATAGATAATAGTTTTGCTGTACACGCGTTGTGTTGGTAATAGTTTCGTTATATGGTAGCCTTTGAGGTTAGGTTTCTTTGGATTGTTATGATTTTGTTATATGACGCGGTTAGACACTGCACTTTTAACTGGATCTACTAATATTGTTCCCAAAATTACTTTGTATCACTATTTACTTCACTTATTTAACTTTTTACCAAGTTTTGTAATATTTTACTTAGAGAGCACTGACCGCCATCTACACTTGTCGAACACCGGAACCGGAAGGCTTATCTATACTTATAATTAAATCGTAACTGATCGATATCTGTTCTTGAAAGGTAAATTAAAAAAAATGTTATTGGGAGCATTTAACAATTTAATAGAACTCAAAACAATATAACTTACAAAAATAATTCAAATAGAATCAAAAAAATAGGATATCTTAACAATATTTTACTCATTTGGTAAACATCTACAATTAAAAAATCTATTCAGTCTCGTAGAATCACATTTCCTTATTATTATTTTTTTATGGAAAAGGACAAGGCAAACAAGCGTTCGGGTCATCTGATGGTAAGTGATAACCACCGCCCACGACCCCGTGCAACACCAGAGGAGCTACAAGTGCGTTGCCAGCCGACAAGGTGGAGATAGACGCGCTTTTTGAAGGTACCCATGTCATATAGACCTGGAAACACTGCCGCGGGTAGGCAATTCCACAGTTCCGTGGGGTGTGGAAGGAAATTCCTACGAAACCGCACAGTAGTGGATTGTCACGTATCCAGGTAGTATGGCGGTTAGAAAATTCGGCGGCAGGTAACAGTTCTTCAGAATTCTCCCCATGATAAAGGCGATAGAGAACGCACAGCGAGGAGACGTCTATGCGCAAAGCCAAAGTGTCAAGCCTTTCACAGATCATTAGGTCCCCAAAGGTTCAAGCTGATACTGGGGCTGATACACCAGCTCAGAGATGGGAACAGTATTCCATATGAGGCCAAACCTGGGCCCTATATAGAGCCAAACGGTGGCGTGAAGTACCGTCTCGCTCTGTTGATGGCCCCCAGTTTCTTCGAGGCCAACTTAGCCTTGTTTTCCATATTTCCGCGATAATAGCAGTCACTTGAATCATTAAGGTCCAGTATACTAATACTGTAAGGGGAGTGTTTTGAAAGACTAGTGATACGATAAATGGGATTTTTTTGTGGTTAACGTGCAAACTTGTGTCTTCGGGGGGTTAAACTGAACTAAGTTCCTTTCACCCCATGAGGAGACATTGTCGAGGGATGCCTCAAGAGAAGACAACAAGTTTATTTCGGCACTGTTCAGCGTTTTCCCGAGAAAGACTTGTTCGGCCGGAGTAAACAGCGTCCACTGTGCTATCACCTGCATTGCAATGAATGCTAGAATCCTCTAACATGTCATTGATATGTAGAAGAAACAGCTTAGGGCAGCACGCAGCCTTAGGGAACGCTAGCGTTCACAGGCGTTATTCCTTAATAACTATCTTTAAAAAAAAGGTAATTAAGACAAATCCTCTATTGAATTTTCTTCAATATCAAAATCAATATATTACCCAAGCCATCAGTATCATCTATAAAATCATACAATGCAACATTCTTCAAGAAATTATAGTAAGAAAGATCTTGAACTTTGGCAGTTGATAGCTCACGGCCTTTCGAATATAATATAGGAAGATCAATAGCAAAATTCTTTTTTTATATCACCTGGGCTTCCTACTCTAGTTACGTTTTCATGAAAATTTTTGATGGTTCATCTCGACGCACTACTATTTCAAACGTTGAAAGCCAAGAATTTTTTTGTTTAAACATATCAGTTTTCCGGTTTGTTATAGCTAAATTCTATAACTAATGGTGCTACCGATTTAAAATCTTCTTTTTGTAGCCTAGTGAACCAACCAACTTGTTGAACTTGTTCTTCCGGCGACAATTTTTCATTACAGAAATATAATCTTGCGGTGTATATAAACCTATTTGAGATTTTAAAGCACATTCAATATCTCCAAACTCCGAATCATTTGGAAGATAAGTGTGTCCTGGTTAAAGAAATCTCATTCCACTTTGAATGGTCGATTACTTTCACTCATACTTTTGAGCGTTCACAGGCGTTATTCCTTTGTTCCACTTTGAATGGTCGATTACTTTCACTCATACTTTTGAGCACTTTTATAAAGTTTTGATAAATTCAAAATTATTTATTTGAAAACTATTATAATTTATATCCTTATTATTTAATTTGTTTCATTAAATTTAACAATATAGTACAGTAGAATATAATTTTGTTACACATAACTATATATTTACTCAATAATTGTATCAATCAATTACTCAGTAATTGTATCAATCAATTAAATATTAATAATATTTTATACAAGTTTATAACAAAAATCAATGTCTTACTGTATTACTCAACTATCTTACTGTATTACTTAACTATCAACTTTAAAAGTAATTTTTATTTTACAACAAACAATGTTAGACAACACCTTAATATTAAAATAAAAAAATTGGACCTATCTTCTGTTTCTTTCTTTAATTTTGTAGTTATTACATGGTTTTACTACCTTTCAGTCAGCTGTAATGTTTGGAGACTTCTACTTCTTCTACGTCCAAGTCTTCCAACTCATTTCTAGATAATACTTTAACACATATGTTGTCACTTGCAATATGTGTTATTTATTTACAATGCTGTACCCTGTGTTTCCATTTGTGAACATTTTGGTTTATTTAAATTGAGCAGAAATGTGAATTTTGGGGAAATATTCTTGTATAGTTCATGTAAGCATCTAGAGGTCATCTAATATCCACTTTTGGGCAAACATGTGGTCACCTATAAAATGATAGTAATAATTACTATTCTTGCTATTGTAGTTTATAAAATATTTAAGTACCAACTGCTATATGGGTATATTGGTACTGAATGATATATTACCAATATATCAGTTATTTAATATGTATTTTTACAAAGCAAATGCTCATTCCAATTAAAACTTCTTCAAAAGTCCACTGATAATATATTTAAATACATGTGAAAAATAAACACTCAGTGATTTTGCTTAGCACTTTAATCAGCAGTTACTATTACATAATATATGTATTTCCTTAGATTAATACTTAACATACCTAGTATATGTAAGTTACCGTCATTAATTTCGTTTTAAATTTTTGGGCTTTATGTGACAAATTCTACATATATATATATATATATATATATATATATATATATATATATATATATATATATATATATATATATATATATATATATATATATATATATATATATATATATATATATATATAAATATATATATTTAATGTATAATTTATGTTTTCCTCAAAACACAGTTCATATGCACTAAACGTGCCATTTTATTGCCGTTTTTACGAGAAAAATAACAAATCAATTTCTAAAAAGTTACACTTTAGTTATTGCGTAAATTCCAACTCCACTTACAACATTGCTGTAATGTTGGCTTTCAAAAACGCGTCGAGAGTACCAGATATCACAATTCTGTCGAATTCTACAATAATATCTAGTTAACTCAATCGTCAACTAGCGGGCGGTAGTGAACTTAGCAATTGATTGCCTTCAAGAGTACGAATCTCTCGATGTAGGCGCGACAATAGATCTGTAACATCTACTATTTGTAGACTACGCCTAGGCCACGCGTGTACGCCTTTACATCTAGCTAAATTAAGAGTTAATGATAATTATATTTGTGAGTGTGGTTTGGAGGAAGGTTCTCATTGTGAGGAAGGATCACGTTGTATTTAATTGCCCAAAACTTAACTATTCTCTTTATGATATTCTTCCTCTTAATGTACAGCGTCCTGTTAATATAAAATGTATTTTAGCTTTAGTTTTTAGTCCATTCATTGATATGTTGGTTAAGTTTATTGTAGATAATGACATTAAGTTATAGTTGTTCTCAATGTGTGTGTAATTTTTTGTTATTTATTTTTATTTGTACATTTCTAATTTATCGTTTGTTTGTTTGTTTGTTTTGGTGTTTTAACCAGTACACCATATCAGTTCATAATATCTCTCAAAATTTACTGTTCATATAATTCGTGTTTTTTCTACTATACGTGACACTGGCAGATTATTTTGTGTCTGTCATCGCAAAATCCGGCCATTAAATAAAAAATAAAATAAAAAAAGAGTACGAAATGACAATTATTGAGTATTGATCATTGGATATTGGCGTCAAGAGTAAGGTCCCTGGAATATCAACAACAACGTGTTATGCCCAAAACCGAATACTTATATCATGACGATGAATTACTTGTTGTCGTGGTCATAGTAAAGTTCTTATTTCTTTCCAATTCGGATCACATGTGGAATAAAAATAAATTTGGACGGCCGTAATGACGTACGTAAGTCATCGCATCTTGTATGTATTCCTGCATGTTCCGTGGACTGCCAATGTAGCTTCACGCTACATTGGCAGTCCTCGGTACGGTCAAATAAAAGCTTTACCGATGTTGTTAGGGTTCATATTTCCATCGAGGGTTCCAACAACAGTATCTCGAAGGTGAACGTATTCTTCCGATCGTAATTTAGCCTGGTGGTATCGAATGATTAATCAATTGTTAAATTTAAAGGTATTTGGATCACTGTTCGATGTTATGATGATATTTATCCTGTTCCTGCCAAAATACTAATGGGTATCGGAGTGCGTCATGTGAACGGTGTCGATCCGAAATCATAGTGACAGTATTATCTCGCCTGACCATGTAATTTTAATAGCTTTTTTGCCAATGGATATCACCAACCATAATAATAGCCACCTCATCAATAGTTGGGGCGTTAAATCTGCCAGCATATTCACATAAAATAATATTTGTAAACTACAAATCAACATCTGTATTTCTTAAAAAGTAGTCAAAATTATTTTAAGTCTTAAATTAACAATAAAATTTATAATGAGTATACTTAAGTCGCAGATTAACAATAATAGGGACTATAAAATACAAATACAGAGATAGAGGAACGCTGCAGAAATGTAATATACGAGGAGCATTCAATGATCAGTGTCGGTATAATTTACTAAGTACATTCATAATTAGGTTAATTATTTAGTTAATGACAATGACAATAATGATATGAGGGTATAAATTAAAAAATACTCATTTCTAATCATTACTTTGCTACGAGTGGAGTTCAAATGTTCGTGGAATGAAAAGGTTCTAAATTAAATGAAACAATAAATCTATTTTTCCTTTTCAATATAACCATTCTTAACCTGAATACATTTATTGGATCTATAAATTATTTTTTATATTGGATCTATAAATATATTGGATCTATAAATTATTTTTTATTAACCGCCGAAATATTTTTTTTTTCTTTGCCTTCTTTGCCTCAAAATGGGCCAATTTTCCTTTTCAATATAACCATTCTTAACCTGGGTTTCCTTTTCAATATAACCATTCTTAACCTGAATACATTTATTGGATCTATAAATTATTTTTTATATTGGATCTATAAATATATTGGATCTATAAATTATTTTTTATTAACCGCCGAAATATTTTTTTTTTCTTTGCCTTCTTTGCCTCAAAATGGGCCAAAATTGCCTCCTTCCCCTCATTGTCGTCGCAAAATTGCCTTCTCCCTAAGTCTTTTTTTAAATTGGAGAACAAATGAAAACCACTAGGGACCAGGTCTGACTGTAAGGTGGGTGGACTAGTGATTCAAAGCCGTGTGCAGAGCAGCCATTGCAACTCTGCTCGTCTGAAGTGGTATGTTGTCTTGCAAGAGCAAAACTCCCTTAGCCAACTTTCCTCGACGTTTTTCTTTGATGGCCTTCTTTAATTTGTTTAGTTTTCTTTGTAATCAATCAATATTATCCCCTCACAATCCCAAAAAACAGTAGCCATCAACGTTCCAGCCGATTGTGACACCTTGAATTTCTTTAAGGGTGGTGTGCGATTTTTATGCCTTTGCATGGACTCCTGTTTTGACTCAGGCTCAAAGCGATGGACCCATGTTTTAAACAATCCGTTCCAAAATCTGTGCCGGTTCTTCTCCACACAACTCCAAAAATTTCTTTGAAGCATCGACGCGCTGCTGCTTGTAAAGCGATGTGAGCATTCTTGGTACCCATCTTACACTGACTTTTGTCATATGGTGGTATGTAATACTCCAATTAATGCAGATACCTGTTTTTTTCTTCAAAAGGGCGTTCACCGGTACAAGTTTTTCCACTTTTTTCGATAATGTCTGATGTGGTGGCCTCAAATGGTGGTCACCACATCAGACATTATCGAAATGGTGGCCGACCAAGCAGGGGTCGTCTTCAATCGACTCTCGACCGGGTTAAAAAAGACCATGCCACTAATAAGTCACGGATGTACCAGGGCAATCTTCCCCATAAACGGCTAGCATTTTATTTAAAAGGGTTGGGCCATTCTTTCTTTGCTTGGTAATTTTATCACGGCACGGTGTTCCATTTTCTCCATAGTTTTTGCTTAGCAGTCGAGTGTTCGTAAACCAATGACGGAACAGGGCTGATACTCTATTTATATACTAATGATGAGTCCCCAAGTAGTATGACATTAAGCGAGCGCCCCTATCCCCACCCCCTCCCCTCCATTCCACGAACTTTTGAACCTCCCCGCGTAGTTATCCTTAGTTAACTACAAGTGAAATGACTGACGTGACAATTTTGAAGAAAATTGAGCACCACACTGATTAAATTCCTTATTAAACAAGGAAAAAACCATTTATGAAGAGATGGTGGCTGTTTATCAAGAATCTGCACCTTCATTATATACTATTTAAAAGTGAATTTAAAAGGAGCAGAGAGACCATTGAAGACGACGCTTGTCCGTGTGGCCCAGTTACTGCCTCTACGGGTGAAAATGTCATAAAAGTTACTTGTACTTACAGATGGCCAAATGAAGAAGATGACTAACATTCCTATCTGCTTTCATGACTGCTTTAACCTTTCAAAAGTTAGTGCTTGGTGGGTCCCGGGCGTATGCTCACAGCGGCAGAGAAACAAGTTCGAGTCGAGTGATGTAGGGAGTATTTTCGAAAAAATTGTTACTGGATAAAATTGTCCTGGAGGGTGCTAGAAGCGTCCACGGTATGTTGGGACTAAAATAAAATTTGCTGATTTAATTTAAAAAATAAAAGAGGATATTAACGAAAATTCCTACGCTGCAACTTGGCGTAATTTAAGGGAAAAAATACAGGGTAAATTGGCCTCCGGTGCAATATTTCTAACGTATACGATAACGTTCCACATAACGCGTGTTTCCAAGGTTAGCGATTGTGGCTTTGAAGACATCAACCACTTACACTTTAGTCCAAAGTTGGCACCTTGTGATTATTATTTGTTCCGGAATTTGAAAATGATGTCCGTGGAAAAACTGAAGGCGGCTTTTATTAAATTTGCATTCAGGCAAGAAGGAATTGACAAGTTAATATCATGATGTAATAAATGTATTGAGGTTATGGGGGTAGTCCCCCATAAAAAAAGACACAGAAACAAGCCTGATAGTGAGTGACCACCGCCCCCCACAACCTCGTCAGCATCCATGACACCAGAGTAGCTATAGGTGCGTAGCCGGCCTTTAAGGTAGGTGATACAAAGGCGCTCTTTGAAGGTACCCATATCATATTGACCTGGAAGCACTACCGCAGGTAGGCCAATCCGCAGTTGCGCGGCGCGTAAAGTAGTTCCTACGAAATCGCACAGTAGTGGAGTGCCGCGTATCTAGACGGTATTTAACAAACTTTAATACCATCCGTATTTAAGTTTGTTACGTACTATGCGATTAGAATTCAGTGGCAAGTAATAGGTTCAAACAATTCACCAGAAAACTCCCCATGATAAATGCGATAAAAAACGCCTAGCTAGTCTCTACGTAGAGCCAAAGTCCTTTGCAGATCATTGGGTTCCCAACGCTTCAAAACGGCTCTGCGTTGCACCAGCGCAGAAATGAGAACGGTCCTCCTATATAAAAAAAAAACACTGGCAAAATTTTTGACTTATGATTTACCCACCAATTAAAATGGTTCTAGGTTCTAGGTAGAAAACCTTCACCTGCATAACTATCTAACTACACAGCGATTCGGCTTTTAGGATCTTCTGCAATGACAGGATTCGTCGAGGCAAGTTCTTCACAGCAGTTATAAAACGCCACATAATATTCATAATAATATTTTGTAGAGGTCTTTCCCTATTTGTTATAGTTCCAATACGCAATTTTTAGGAGCAAGAAATCTCATTCTAAATCGAGAGTCCAACATTGTTGATAGGAAATTTCTGGTACATAAGGTCAATTTTTAAAATTTTGTGCTTTCGGGTGGTAGAGGAGGTAGGGCCCGCTCGTTAGCTAGCCAGCGACGGCTTGTTAAACCTGTTTACGCGGCAAAATAACGAAGAGATGGTAAACCGAATAATTCGGCCGAATATCCGGTTCGGTTAAGTTTAAACCGAATAATATTCGTTATTCGGTTATTCGGTGTAAACACATTTCGGCGCATCTCTAGAAAATATCCACATATATACTGCAGAGTGCTTTAATAAGACGATCGGTTTCTTTCACCTTCAAAGGTGTCCATTCATAATTAAATATAGATCAAAAATTAAATGTGCAAGTCAACGACATAGTTTCTCTATTGTCATTGATGATGCAAGCATTTTCACAGTTTTTACCTAGAATGTGGACATTGTTTAGATTATTTATTAAAAGTGTTGCAAATGTTGACTCCAACTGATTGCAAGTAGAATTGTTGTTGCGACACCCATGACTTGATTTATGTGTCGCAACCACAGTAATTTTATATTGTTCTCAACCCTTAATTTTTCTAATAATGTTTGAATTCCATAGAATCTCCATTCCCAATTTGACACAGTGGGGACAGATTCTACTTTTCCACTGCTTGACAAATATTTCATGGAATTAAATATATTTTTTGCTTTGGACCTTTTTTTGGTACCTGGCCCATGTAAGGCCCACCTTATTTGTTTCCAAGTATAAAAAACAACCTATGAATGTTGAAGTAAAAAAAAAGTGTTTACTCAATCATTTATTTAATAGTCAATATATAAACACACAGTTTTGTTTCAGACAACAATGTTAACTATTAAATATAAGCTCTTTTTAAAAAAGTGACTTCTGGGCCTTATTTAAACCACTGTTCCTTAATAAGGCCATACCTGGGCCTTCTTACGATATATGAAAGAATTACGTTATCATTGGTATTCAATACTCCAATGACAGGCACATTTTCTTTGGAATCAGCTCGTAATAATAAAATAAATTATAGGTTAACAATAAAAGTAAAAAAAATATATAATCAGTCAGTTCTTGGAACTTTATAGGAATAATAAACTCAAAGTCTTTAAACTAATATAACTTGTGTTGTCTGTCTTAGTTATCCAATTTCAGAGACAAACCACAACTATTAAATAACCTACACTTTAAATAAAATAAAATAGGAATTTCTAAGTAACATAAATTAAGTATCTACTTATAGGAATCAGTCTTGACATTTACTAAACTATAATAACCTCTTTAGTAATTTCTCTTAAGATCCTAACAATTTTTTAAATTATTTTTTCTTAATGCATGCTACAGGACATTCGAAAAACTCATCATCTGAATCAAGGCCAACACACATCTCGTGGTACCAGGCACCACATAATCTAATTGAGGAGGAGCAAACGCCTCTTCGGGTATAACTTCCGAGTCAAACGGATAAAGACCGGTAGCTTTGATTCCATTCATGATATTAACATGTGTCATACACTTTGGCCAGACTTCCGACAAGATCATGTTTAAACTTGATTTATTTAGTTTTCTCTCTGGATTTTTACTAACAAATTAGCAGTTCTTGGTCCCAATGGTGCCCAAACGAACGATATACGGATTTATCCAGAGGTTGGAGTTCGTGTGTCGTATTTGACGGAAGGCAGTATAGTGTTATTTCATGTTTTTAAGCTTCTTCTACTATGCTGTAATCAAGATCGCGCGCCGCTCCGTCAAACACCAGAAGACACTTTCCTGAAGTTTTATGTTTAGCTAAATGTTTAATAAAATCAATAAAAGTTTCATGTGTCATGTATCCTTTTGCAGTCATTTTAACCAATGATACTGCTGGTAAATTATCGGTAAATTCAGGTTTCATTCTTTTGCCTTTAAACAAAATCATCGGTGGAATAGCATTCCCTACACCATTAACACAGCCGACTACTGTGACACTTTCTGCATGTTCGTTAGATATTTGATGCAATCTTTTTGTCCCTTTTTGGGCTCACGATTTATTAGTGATGAAGTGATATACGGCAGCCCTTTTCGTCCATATTATATAGGCATTCCGGTTTATTTTCAATATTAAGTTTCTTTCGTAGCTTCTTCACTTTATTAAAATGATCACGGACAATAAATGTATTTAGCTTTTGGGCCCTTGCTTGGTTCATAATTTGGGATTTTCACCGAACTAATTGAGGATGCCGTTGTAGAAATAAATTAAGCCATTTTCTT
Source organism: Heliconius sara (assembly GCA_917862395.2). Taxonomy (NCBI): domain Eukaryota; kingdom Metazoa; phylum Arthropoda; class Insecta; order Lepidoptera; family Nymphalidae; genus Heliconius; species Heliconius sara. Next base: position 12,251,892 of record OU860800.1, on the reverse strand, counting down.
CCAGCTGTAGAACAGGAATTACTAAAGCGATTAGGTATGTTGTTTTTGGTACAAAAAACGTATGCTTGCTTTCGAACAAGTTTAGGTGTTAGGGGCATTCCCACTTCAGCCAAGCGTATTATTCTACCCACTAAATCTTCTTCTTCTTCTGGTGTTAAGGTGGCCGATCGACCTTATTTCTTTTCCATTGAGCCAGTCTTTAAGTGATTCCTTAAAGTCCTTCGTGGAATGTTATATCTTCTAGCAGCTTCTCTTTGGGAAAGTATTTTCCGCTCTACAGCCATCATAGCACAAGTGATCTGGTTCTCGGACAAAATTAGACGTTTCTGCTTTGGTTTAGATGCTGATTCTTTGACTAGTTCCATAAATCTGCTGAAATATGAAAATAAAGCAACCTTTAATATTACATAGTCATAATAAGGCCCAGGCCGATTCCTAGTGGGCTTTACTAGGTTACTATAGTAACCTCGTACAAAAAAAATAATAAAAAATATATAATGATCAATTTTACTGTCAAATTTTTAAAATAACATGAATAAAAAGCTAATGAACCACTATATATAATTAAAACAAAAATTCACCAAGTAATATTGAAAACACTTACGTTTTTGTACGTCGAAATTTAATAAAGACGTACGTGCGAGCGCTCGCGCTGCTTTCTATCGGCTACAAGTTCCAACAGGTTCGCTACAGCACGGCGGTTGCTATGGATACGGTGGCCATTCAAGATTAGACACTCGACGACGAGAACTTCCGCCTTAACTTTGTAGTTTTGGATATTTAAAATATGGGCTTTATTAGGCACTGGGCCTTACATGGGTCACCTACCTTATACTTAAAAGTGGAAAAAAAGTATTTTTTTCTTTTATTGTAAAACAACGTCCCTTTTCCTTTTTGTTATTTTTACGCCCTTGTAATTTAATGAGTAACGTTGCTAAATTTTTAGAGTTAGCAAGGACATTTGAAAAATAATTACAAACTGTACTCTTTGATATTTTGATCTTAGCCATTGGTTTTTTCAATTTATTCTTCATTATCCTTATTTTTACTCTAGCGTTAACAATTTTTTTATAAATTTCTTTTTTCCCTTTGAAAAAAAAATCTTTTCCTCGATGTTATGGCATCTTTCTAGGGTAATAGTGATTAGATCTCTCAACAGCGGTACTTTGTTGTCAAAAGCGTTCGTTGCTATGGGAGAGTTGGAATGTTACTGGTAGCTTTTCACATATACTAAAAGATTATTGTAATTAACATAAAAATAAAAATAACTATCTTGATGGAAGTAAAATTGTTCAATAAAATAAATCTTTCTTGAACATTTTTTTCTTTACAAAATAATAATTCAGAGACTCTATTGCTTGCGGTGTTGATACTCCAAAAAACACTTTCGATTCTATACATAACAAAGATGAACCTTATATTTTGTGCACATGGTACTTGCCTGGCCAGCTTTGCAGTACTTGCACATTTGATATTCAGTTTTTTGCGGCCAATGGTCATATTTATCATAGCGAAATTGAAATGGAAATTGTCTAAATTTTTTACTGATACGTTCGACTTAGTAGTATTAGATGAAGCTAAGACTATTTTACTTCTTTTCCTCTTCAGTAAATGTTATGCCCCTAAAAGTGGCATCTCCTGCGTAGAGCAAGAAATCATAAATGATGCCAGACGCAGCTGCTCTGACTTAGTTCTTGAAACTAAAGGGGTTTTTTTAAGAACAAGGCTACAAGGCTTATTTGGGTAAAGGGAATACAGTATAACAATTTCGTCGTTGATACTAAAACATTATCTTCTTCTACTCTTAATTTTCTCTTATTTTCTCATTGCTTGTAATATGGGTTATACTGCTTGACCTGTGTTTGCTTTGTACCGGCGGACAGCATCTGCGAGTTCGAGTGCGTTCCCCTAGTCCACTTTGTTGATACTTCCGCGACATAACTCAGTGTATTCGGTTTGCAAGCAAATAATAATTAATTAAATCATTTAAATGAATTCAGAAACAGCGCTTGTTGTCTACTCACCAAGTTAAAAGTAAGAAAAACTTAAAATTAAACTTATTGTGATAAAAGAAGTCACTCTATCATTGATTCGAATGAAATAGTTAACAGCTAGGAAATTTGCTATTTTTTAATGATTTCTAATTAATAATATATATATAATGACAAAACAAGCAGAAAAAATGAAGCTTAAGCTTATACGTTGGAGTTCGAAATTTTCTGTTTTGTCCGCCCACATGGGCGATTCAAAAATGATGGATGGCACTCCAGTATTTTGAATCAAAAATAAAATTATATGGAAACGAGTGCGATCTATCGCTTGAGTCTGGTTACAAGGATTCCGAAGAAGAAAACAATCAACATAAAAATAATTTTATAATTTACTTAATAGGTTTTTAAATTCACACTTTTTCTTGTTAACTTTTTGTTATTTTGTGTTGCGATTATTTGTGTTTTGCTTTTTTATCGGTTAACTTATTTTTTTTTTTGACTCTAGTGTATTATTCGGACTTTAGTGGTGCTGCTTCTCTCATTACATGGCTATCCTAAGTAACTTATATTCTCTAAGAGCCGCTGCCGTATTTTTGAACAAGCAATTCCAGCTTTGAATGCATCACTTATAAACTCATTTTAGTTCCGCTCAGCTGAAACACTTTTAAAATTTCAGTCATAAGCTGATTGTTTAAGTATATGCAAATATTTATTAAGAAAACTCTCCAGATTGCTGTTTTCGAGATGCCAAGACATAACATCTCATGTCTCGGTTTTAAAAATGAAAAAGTATGTGACTAACGCGACGGTTGTGGGTTCGATCCGCACATGAGGAAATGAAATATTTTTTCCATTTGTATTTTCATTTCTTCGCTCTGATGTCAAAGAACGTCGTTGAGTTCCACAGCTTAATAGGCAATGCCTCTAGAATTCGGCGAAAGTGGTACACGGAGTGTTTTAACACTAGGTTACCTCTGCTTACCCTGCTGTGTGCGGGATACAGCGTGAGCTGATCTATTTTATTTTGATTTTAATTAGATTTTTTTTTAGATTCTTAGACTTTATGTGATTTCTATTTATTTCTCCATATTTATTTATTTATTTAAACTTTATTTTAACAATACAACTGCTATACAGACAAAAAAAAACAAGTAAAATGACAAATAAAAAAAAATATAATTATAATACAACAAGATCAAGCATGCAAATAATCTCACTATTATACTTTACATTGACAAAGCATAAATTAAAAAAAAGTTTACGGTAGTAGTGTGTAGTGTGTTTTATTTTAGTTTTTATATTCTATTTTTTCTATCATAAAATTTTTGGATTATTGTTGATGTGTTGTTCTTTAAGGTCTAATTGATAAGTTTTCCTTATAACACCGTACATAAGTAGGGGAGAGGGCAACAAGTTACCGAGGTGAGTGAGTGAAACACAACGCGATAACGCACCGATGGCTATCAAATTTAACAATCCAGCATCCGAAACATGGAAATAGCAGCACGTGTATCAATGGTGCACGTTTGTAAATATTTTAGTATTTGATCTCACGAATTTTAACGATTAGCCTAGAACATCTCAATGTTTTCTTCAAATATTTTATCTCTGACTTCAAAATATAATAGTATTTCTAAATTATGTATGTTTCGTAATCTAATCTATATCTTGCTTCTTTTCAACACGTGGACTTTGGGGCTAGATGTACCTTTGTTTGGGGGCATGTTGTGACCTCGAGACAACTTTGTACCAATAATGGAATGTAAATATTGTATTTTTTCTTTAGTAGCATAAGGGCTTATATATACAAAAAATTGAAATAATGCAACATATTTCAAAGTAAAAAAACATCATACGTGTGTGCACGCGTATAACAAACTTACATACCTACTAGAAATCTATCATCATAAAATATACATATATATCAAATAGCGAAAGCCGAGATCAGTCATGTCACTGTAAACGCGATATGTAGTCGATTCCTCCTAACAGAAATGAAATATTTAATATTTTAATTTCTTCGCTTTGGCATCTAGCCAAAAAATGCGGCGTTGATTTCCGCTACTCAACACGCAATACCTGCAGAATTAGGCGGGATGTGTAGAGTGGAGTTATTTAACACTAGGCTCCCTCTGCCAAATGCGGGATATAGCGTGAATCTGAAAAAAAATCGTTTGTTTATCTTAGTATCTATTGCCATCGAAATATATAATGTAAAAATAAGTTGAATAACAATCACGTATATAAACATAGAAACCATAAGAAACTATGATGATCTGAATTATAATCGTCAGAACAATACGGTACCTACCGGTGTCACACACCACACATTGGCTTTACAAACTCTTAATATGGCAACCAATAAGTATTGTTGTCCATGTGAAGCAGTTTTCTTGTCCAAATTAAAAGGTGTAGTCGTATATTATATGACATTTTCTTCTATTTATCATCTAAGTTTCGCAACCCAATAGGTCCCTATGACGTTCAAGTAAATCTCGATTTAGCATCGTGGGTTCTCCTACTAGTGAAAAATTTTGAAATGTTACAAGATCATATGTATGATGAGATATGCCAACATACAAGTTTGTTGTATGCTCCACTGCTTCGATCTTTTTGTAATTGTAGCATAGATAGGTAACTAATGTGTGAATAGGATATATATTATGGTAGGTGTCAATTCACGAGGTGGAATTTAAAAGCGAATTCAAAAAATAAACTTATTTTTTTTTTACAATTTATAATTAAAATTTAAAAAAACATTAAAAAAGATGTATATGAACATGGCTGTTTATAAGCTTATTATAAGCTTATAAACAGCCATGTTCAATTTCAATAAGATCTTCAATAGATAGCCCTACTAAGCCCCTTACTGTAAGGATCAGAGACAAAAAAAAATGGTGTGTTGGTATTGTAGATAAAAAGCAATACAATTATATTAAAATAATTAATTAGAAGCCAGTGTCGCTTTCCTAGGCTTATCGGGCTAGACACTTTATCATCGCTAGGTAGTTTTATTTGGGATAACATTCATTACAAAGTTGAGAATTGTGGGGAGTCACTACTTCCATTAGCAGCTTGTCTAAAAAGTATCTGTTTTACAGTGACGGCTTATTAAAAAAGTTCAATGTATTACTATGGCCCGCTAAAATTTTTCTGGCACTGGGATGGGAGACTTAAAACGATTCCATTCTGTACGCTTTTGGGTTTTTTTTTATATAATTATCTTAATGGTGGATTTACGGGATTGAAACCATAATAAGCATAAATTTGGTTTTGTGATTTCAGAAGTCTTTACAATTTCAAAATGATTATTGGCAGTAGACGAGTGCGAAGCGCATATAGCATAGAAGTCGCACTTGAAATGAGCTTCCTACCCTTTTAAAGTTGTTAATAATACCTAGCTTATGGTGTGCGCGTCTTTGAGTTCAATTTTCAAATACGAATTAATGCTTGGTGACTATACTGTGTATTAAGCGACTATTATTTGTTTTAGTCTGCTCGACGATTACATGACAGCAATGGAAGGAGTAAGGGAATTTTTGGCGAAACATTCCTCTCCAAACAATCGCTTATTTATAGGGGAGTTGGCATCGGGATCAGAAGTAAGTACTTTGTGTTACTTTTAATGTTATACCAGCACGGTGCTCGCAAAAATTTCTTACTAAACTTCATCTTAAAATAGATTTATAACTACCGTTGTACTGATTTCACTGTTTTCTCTTTAATTCGATCTATCAAGAAATACAAAAGTTGTTTTTAACATTTTTGAAATATAGGACAAGAGCTATACTTTAAAAGCAAAACGGCAAAAATTTTAATAGGACCAGTTTTGAGTAATATTTGTCATTCATCAGAATATTTTATTTTTTTTTGAGATTTTCAATGTGTTTGAATTTTCATAATTGACTTTGTCATGAATCGTATTTTTATCTAAGTACCAAATAAAAAAAGTATAAGAATTCATTTTAAATGTCAACAAATTAATTTCTTATTTTGTTGCAGACATTCAATCCTAAAATGGACCACTTAACCTGTTTTCTGCCCGGAACTCTTGCTCTGGGACATGCCAATGGCCTTCCAGACTGGCATATGACTATGGCAGAAGAACTTTTGTACACTTGTTACTTGACATACGCCGCACATCCAACCTTCCTTGCGCCAGAAATTACACATTTCAATATGGTAAGTTTATCAGCTATATATTATAGTATTTACAGCTTATAATGAGCAATTAACCACCGTCTCTTCTCCTTGTATAAACACACACGTCATTCTTTTCATTTCTATATTTCTTTCTGTGATATCAAATGTTTTGGTACTTATCTACTATAGCTATTTCAGCTGCAGGTATTTATGTGTTGGTTAGGTAATCTTATTTTATACTTTTCTTCTAGCCTTACAATTAAAAAGTTGTACGGGTTTTAGGCGGCGCCAGTCTTATACCCGACATTTTTGCGACAAATCGTAAAATATATCATTTTATTAATATCCCAGTCATGAGTTTCATCAATGAAATATATTTACTAGTGTATTTTTTTTTAAATAATCATTCATAATTTGCCACTCAACACTGTCTTAACACAAGGTTCCCTCTGCCTACCCTGCTGCGTGCGGAATACAGCGTGAAGCGGATTTTTTTATTTTTTATTAATAATTTAAAATCTGAACATTCGATTCAAAAACACTTTGTTTTTTAGTCGATTTAATAACGGTATGTATATACAAAACAGTCTTTATTTTCTTTCGCCTGATACTGTTGCCATTGGAACTAATAAATAAGACTCCAAGTGGTATCTCATTTCCCCCTTAACTCTCTTTTTCCTTCTTTTAGTACTATACCATATTCACTGAACTGTACATGAAGTTAAGTGTCAGTAGTGTGTTGTGCTTTTTAGAAGCAAATAAAACCACAAAAGACATGGCACTCGCATTAGTTCGTTTCTAAAATAAGATCGAGAAAAGTGCGCCGTGTGATCCCGGCCTAGAATTGGGTCATCCTGGTACTGGTGGTGTTGTAAGAGGCGACTAAAGTACGTGTGGTAGAGTCACGTCGCCAGCAATGGCAACACGCATGGGCAGACTCGATCGGACCATTACCACCCCCGGCATTTAAAACCGGCGTGAAGTAGTGGCTTTATGCAACTGCGTTTCGCATCAGGTAATGCCGGGCCCCGGCGCCCAACCCACCTTAAAGGCCGGCAACGCACCTGTAGCTCCTCTGGAGTCGCACGGGGTCGTGGGCGGCGGTAAGCACTTACCATCAGGTGACCCGAACGCTCGTTTGCCGTGTATTTTCCATAAAAAATAATAATAATAATTTTAGCATGAGATTTAGTATTAAAGTTATTGTTATTATAAACCATATTCAAATGTTCGTAACAACAGTGAATACAATAATTATAAAAGCTGGATTCAGTGTCTGATTTGTTTGTTCGCCCGACTTAAAGTATACCAATTTTTTATTCGACTTTTTTTTAAAGTCCCTATAAGAATGTTATAATTGAACACATGATTTATTTATTTTTTAGGCCAGTACTACAGATGATATGTATACGAAATCGGCAGATGCTCACAGTCTGCTGCGACCCGAATTCGTAGAGAGTCTTTGGTATATGTACCAGATAACTGGCAACACTACTTACCAGGATTGGGGCTGGCAAATATTTCAGGTACGTTTCTCCAAGATTTATGGTATGTTGTTGATATGAATTTATTAACTACTTAAGTATAAGTAACAGACATATAGTCATAGTTTTTTTTTAATTACAATGATATTTATATTTACAAATTTTAGATTACACACAATCAAAAAACCTTTGAATTCTTATAAAGATTTATCCTTAACAAATGTTGTGCGACAAAAACAATTCTACACCAACGTGACATTTCATGACGCAAGTCACCACCGAATGAAGTCTTGGCGTTCAAATAGTTCGAAAGCATTTTATAAAAATATTTGATTCGCCTAGTTTTTATACTTTCCAAAAAAAATACACCAACATCTTCCTTCTACAAAATAGTATAAATATCAAAAAAATGTATTTATATCACTGATGAAGCACTAATTTATTCTTTTACTAACACGATTTAAAAAATAATGCTGAGTTTCATTTTCACCGTGCCGGTGTGATGGTCTTGGTGGTAATTTGAAACGATTGGCTACGCGGGCTAGTCTGCAAGTTATTTCAAACAGAGCCTATTACTACACCTGAACTATTATTTGAATGTGCAAGATCTTTACCTGAAAAACAAATGTTTTATGCCACTAAAGAGGAAATTGAAGGAAATCGTTCTTAAAAGTACATTTGAAGTACATCATCAGTAATAATACCAGACACATAAAAATATCATGCCTTTAGTCAGCCTTCAGCCTGACTCGAAAAGATCGAGTTACATGCCCGCCAAAAAGGACTCTTACCGCCTTTTTTGCCCTTCGTACTAAAGACGATTTCGCTAAAACTCTTCTGTACGTGGACGTCCCAAGATATCATACTTGAAATTCCTCAAAAAAAGCATGAAAACGCCGAGTCCAATGAATTCCTGTTCTGACCAGGCATTAAATCTGGAGACGCTTCAGGCAGAGTCTAGACTGTGCATGTCAACAATATAGAGTGTTTGTGTTTAAGTATGTTATTACATATTGTACGAGGACCAACTTCATTTGCGGCTCTTAAAAAACACAAAGATCAGAAGCTTTCAACATTCAGGGAAGTGTGTAAGGCAAAAGAGTTATTACAAAATGATAATCATTGGGATGAAACTTTATACAGGCCTTACTATGTAGATCAACAAGCAAACTTAGAGAGCTATTAATCCATATTAATAGCAACCTGTGGGCTCTCATATCCGCAAAGAATGTGGGATAAATATGAAAAATATATGGTTGAATATGACACATTCTCTAAAATTAATCGCATGTATAAAGATTATGTCTACAACGAAGTCCTCATAAAAGTAGAAGACTAAGTAATGATTATAACTGGAAAATATTGGTCCTAGTTTGGATTAACTAGACCTAGAGAAATGAGTTATGATACAATTATATAACAACAGCAGCTCACTGAAAACATTTCAAATTTAAATCCAGAATAAAAAATAGTATTCCAGAAAGTTTTACGAAACGTTAAGAATGGTAAAGGTGAGTGAAAAGTAGATGCTCCAGGCGAAAGACGTTTCTTTTAAATTAACTTTTGGCTCAAATTAGGTATGTTAGAGGAGTTGCCGATGCAGTAGCTTCATCCGGCAGAGGTGCAGGAGGTGAGGTACAGTACTTGACGGTGGCCGCTCCGCGCATTCGGTATTTGAATTACCGTTGAACTTAGCTTTTGAAGAATCACCAATTTGCAATATTAGTAAAAATAGTGATCGTGCAATAATGTTGCAAAAATGTAAGTTGTTGGCTTGGGATGAGTGCACAACGTCTCATAAAAGGGCGATTGAGGCTCTGAATCGGACTTTGATGGATATAAAAAATAGCCCTACCATATTTGGACGAATGACCATATTGCTAGCAGGAGATTTCAGGCAAACGTTACCAGTAATAACAAATGGCACACATGTTAATACGATCAATGTCTATTTAAAAACATCAACTTTGTGGCGATATGTAAAAAATATAGCATTAAAACAAATATGCGAGTACACCAGTACAACGACACTAAATCAGGATATTATGCTGAAGCCCTACTTAACATTGGTGTAGACCGTGAATACAGAGATCAAAATGGCATGATCAACCAAATTTCCATTTTCAATAATAAAACTTGCCTTTTCAATTTAAAATGTTACAACTTCCTTTACAACCTGCTTTTGGGATTACCATTAATGAAGCTCAGGGACAAACACTTAAGATTAATGGCTGGCATTCATTTGGAAAAACAATGTTTCTCAACCGGCCAGCTACTTGTAGCTTGGTTACGCGTGTCAAGTCCACAAATCTATTAATTTTTGCTAATAATGGAAAGACAAAAAATATTGTTTACGAAGTAGTATTAAACTAATTTAAGATACTGTCGTGTCCGTCTGACGGTAACATAAAGTGGGGTCGTATTTTTTTCTTCCTTCTATAGTGGTACTAACACAATATATATTTAAGAAAATATAGATGTAGTTCAATATATATTTAAGAAAATATAGATTTATTAAAAAACGTTTTCGCATTATTAAGTTCACTGTGCTTTAAACTATTGTTTATTGGTGTATGAAAAACAATCACGGTAGCATAGTAAATATAACGAAATTAAAAGTATAAATTCTTCAAATGAAACTCTTTCGATTTGTGACATAATTAAAAGTGAAATTTACACCTTAGTAGTCTTTACACATATACGACTAATAGTCGATCAAATGTTTTAAAAAAATGTGTAATTAATTCAGCCAACATTCTGAATCACCGAAGACGAGTTGCGTGTAAAAGCTATATTAAATTAATATTCATATAGTTCAAGCGGGCGAAGCCGCACTGGTCCGGTAGTAATTAATAAAAGAAAAAATAATAAAATATTCATTTGGAATCTGTTGACACTACTCATTACTTAAAAAGTTACGATTACAAGTCAAGTCAGTGATTTTTATTGTCTTTTTTCACATAATAGCTATGAATAACATTTTTTATTATTACAAACAATAATTTTATGAACAAAAATAATATAAAATAAATAATAAACAATATTTTTATTTATTTGTTTAATACATATGGTGTTGTATTCACTGCTTCAGCCCATAACGTTTTTGAGAAATTCTTGGCACACAGCATGGACCTCGCTGCTTCTGTTAGAGTTCTTATATCCCTTTCCGCTTTGCCATTCTGTTGTGGTGTGTATGGTACAGAGGTTTGGTGAACTATACCATGTTCTAAGAATAAATTTAAAATCTTTATTTATAAATTCTGAGCCATTGTCACTTCTAAAATTTATTATTTTATTTCCTGTAACCCTTTCTGCTTTGTTAATAAAATGTTTGTGCACCTTATAACTTCATTCTACTTTTTAATTAAGTATACTGTTCTACAGTGCGAATAATCATCTTTTAATATAAAAAAAATAATTTGAGCCTCCAATAGATACTTCGTTCCTTGGCTCACGGATGTGATTTGTTGTGACAGAGGGCATGTATTAATTGATTTTGTATCTCTGCTATTAAAGGGCAAACGGTGTTCTAAAATACTTCTAGCAACCCCTGTCCACAATTAATCACACTTATTTTACTGCCATCACCTAAAATTACTGATTCATTTGATACTGTGATAACAAATGTGATCACTCGCAAACTTGCTAATTTTTGTTGCACTACAAAAGCATTTTTTACTTTTCCCTTTTTAACCTTTTCAACCAATACTCATTTTTAACATGTTTTCAAAATTATTACATTTTATGTTAACTTGATAATGACCCATTTTAATAACACTTGAAATTTTTAATATTTCTTTTATTTGTAGCATTTTTTTTTTTGCAATAAATGCAAATGATAAGAGATAAACCCGACGTTTCGAACACATTGCAGTAAGAAAGTTTGAAACGTCGGGTTTCCAAGAATGTATAATACCAAATATACGCGCTTAATCCGGTTAAAATAGTTTCATTTAAAATATGAAATTTTATTTCTTAACCCTCCAACTTGTTATACTTAATATTTTTTTCCTCCTAGTTTTTACGTTTTTGCGAACGTTTCTCAGACTTCAACAAACTGAACAAAAATGAAATCGGGCTAGCCGTCCTTGAATTTTGCGCCTAACCATACATTTAGGAATTCATTTTTATTTATATAGACTTAGGATGAAAGCAAGGACTGATAATATTTGTTACAACATATCTTTATTAATTGTAAATCTGTTATACGAAAAGTACGACACAAATTGCATACAGGATACATCGAGATTTCTAAGTAAAAATCATAATTACAAATCTCGATAGGTAGCAAAATAATCTCATTAGCGTCGCTTTCTCTTCCACCGCGCTATGCGTCACTGTTCTCGTTTATTGAAATGAATCCTTTGATTTTTTTTAACTATTAATGGATATCATTTTATTTTAGATGAAGAAGATAGATACTAAACTACAAGGCTAAACTGTGTACTGCGATTATGTTTTCATTAGGTTTTTTTTTTATTCCCCTGTATAATAGCAATTATTAAATAAATCACAATAACATATTTTTTTAATATTATTACAGGGTTTCGAGAAATACGCCAAGGTGCCAAACGGATACACCTCTCTCGCAAATGTCAAATCTGAGAAACCGATAACTCGAGACATGATGGAGTCATTCTTCCTCTCGGAGACACTTAAGTATCTCTACTTATTATTTAGCGATGACCGATTCGTCATTGATCTTAGCAAATATGTCATCAACTCTGAAGCTCATCCGTTACCTATTCATAAAAATTAATTTCGTTTTGATAATTACTACTACATTTTTAAGTTTCTAAAAAAACACATGTAAAAGACATTTGTGTCTGTTTAAGACAATAATTTTATTTTAAATACATTTTTTTTATAATTAACATATAAATATTTGCTGTTTTGACCACCTTATCAGTTGCTGAAAAGGTTAAACACCAGTGATATTGAAATAAAGGCATTTACCTTCCTTTTATATATGCATATTTATATATATATATATATATTACATTTCTATAAAATGAATACATACTGGTATGGATACCAACATTGTATGTAATTAGGTAACTGTAATTTTACATATAGGTCGGAGTTTGTTGAATACACGATTTGATTTTCTTTTGTTCCACTCTTTATTGTAATTTAGACAATAGTTTTCTTTAAAAGTAAAGTTGACAAATATATTTATTGTATACTTATATTGTGACATAAGGCGTTACGTTTTAATAATTTAAAAATGTCTGCAATAACTTTTTTAACTTAGTACTTTTTTCTATACATAGATAATTCTTATATCTTAAGCATTATTTATATTTATGTATACAAAATATATACAAGGCTAAGTGGATGTTAGATGATATTATTGTATTAATATATTCCAATTTTATATTAACGTAATAGTAACAAATTGTAGGTTATTTTTAGTCTATCCATCGATAAATAAATATAAGGAAGATACCTGGCCCATGTAAGGCCAACCTTATTGGTGTATAAGAACCTACGAATGTTGAAATGAAACAAAAGTGTTTATTCAATCATTTATTCAATAGTCGATATATAAGTGACTGTTCTGCCTTATTCAGACCACTATTCCTTAATAAGGCCATACCTGGGCCTCTGGATATATGAAAGATTTAAGCTAACATTAATATTCAATACTGCAGATGATAAGCATCATTTGGAATCAGATTGTATTATTTTATAATAAACTGTATGCTAATAAACAAACTTAAAAAAATAAATATATATAATAATCTTAATTATTCTACTCTTTCTCGAAATAAAAACTCAGTTGGATTTCTGCAATAAAAACAGTTTATTTATAATTTTATTCCTATTTGCAAGATACATAAGAAATAACCTTACCTGCAATAAAAACAGAAAACAACATTAAAAGTTTTTACTCCAGGTGATTTACAATTTAAGGAAATGACGAATAAATGAGAATCGCTATTTTCCTTATATATATTTGGCATTCTTGGAACTTTATAGAAATAGTATACATAAATAAAATCAAAGTCTTGAAGCTACTGTATATAAGTTGTGTTGTCTGTCATGTCAGTTTTCTAATTTTAGAGACAAAATATAACCAATGAAAACACTACACATAAAATAAAAAATCAAATGAAATAGAAACTTCTTAGTAACAATAGTGAAGTATCTACTTAGAGGAATTAATCTTTGACATTTACTTAAATATAATAAACCCTTTAGCAATGGCTCTTAAGAGTCTTACATTTTTTTTTACCTTAATTTTTCTTAATGAATGCGACTAGTATTCGAAATACTAACCCATATCTCGCGGTATCAGACTACGCGCAACATAATCTACATTGCATCATGTGCAACATCTTATCTTCTTTGCAAGCATGACTATGTCAAATAACAGCTAATGACTGCTGCTTCTTTCTAGTCACTCCAGATTTCTGATCTCTACCTTTGGTGGTCTTTGGTCTTTCTTTTGGCTGCGTAGAAGGTGTTCTTTTATTTCTTGTTTGCAAATAGATCTTTTGTTACTTACTGCCCCCTATAAAATATAATGATTTCTTTCGTTGGGCAGCTTTTTTTTTTTTTTTTTTTTTTTTTTATAGGGGGAAATCCTCATGGACTACCTCCGTCTAGTGAAAGACGGAGGGGCGTGCCGGACTCCTACCGACTAAAACCACCCCAGTGTCTCCTCGCACGTGAGCGCGGGGCCGCGGGAGTCCAAATTCATCCGCAGCCCCTCACTAGTGCTGGCCGGGTCTATCCGGGCCTCGTCTCCTGCGCGGGTTAGTGAGGTGTGTTAACCCGTGCGTCGTCCCAAAGGCGCGCGCCTGCAACACGGGTCTATCGAATAGGGGGGCGAGGACTTCCCCAAGTCCTTCGCCCCTGGACCCATTCATGGGGGCTGGAAAATGGCGTTGTCCGCCCTTCTCCTGCGTCCTGTGCGCCTTCTGCGGCCGGAGAAGGGAGCAAAGATCTCCCTCTCCCTTTCCGCAGTTTCCTTCTGCGACATCACGTCCTCACAGAAGGACGCCACTGCGTCCCAAGACTCTGCGCTACCAATCATCCTACGCACTACGGCAGGCAGCGACAGATCGCCCCCTACTTTATTTGTGAGGACACGGCGCTGCTCTTCCCAAGCTACACACTCGGCGAGCGTGTGTTGCGCCGTGTCCTCCCCGCAATGGACGCAGTGGCGGCACCGAGCGTCCGGCTCTCTGTCTATGCGGCACAGGTACTTGCCGAAGCAGCCGTGCCCGGACAGCACCTGCGTTACCCTAAACGACAGGGAGCCGTGCCTTCTCCCGAGCCAGTCCTCGAGTACTGGCCGGATCGCCTCGACAGTATTGAGGCCGGCGGAAGGGCGTAAAAGCCTTTGCCGCCATTCCGCCACCAGAACCTGATGGAGCTTGTCTCGGCGCAGCGCGATCTGCCGCTGCACCGGGCTCGAGCCCCGAATCCGCTCTTCCTCGCGCCATCGATATAATGACGCGAGTACTTTCGCCTCTAAGTCCCATGGCGGAGTTCCGGCCAAGACGCAAGCTGCCTCGTAGGAGATCGTGCGATACCCGCGGATGACTCTGACGGCCATCGCCCTTTGCGGTTTGCGCAGAATGGCGAGAATGCCGGCCGTCATGTTTCGTTGGGCAGCTGGGTTAACATTAAGACTTTTTGGTGTTGGAATGAGTATTTCAAAAAGGTGACTTTTCCGTATTTGTATTGCTGGGATCTCAGTAGATCACTGAGGGATCGACAGCAGGAGTTCCTTCAAAAAGAAAAGACATCATTGAGTTATGGTTTTCATTATTGGAACCAAAAGCCCCCGTACTTAGCTGGCTTGAGATAAGAGTAACAGAACCAGTTTTTAATACAGCTAATGGGATATTATCGCAATCTGAGTCATATTCGGATCCTGTATTACAATTTATACAGTAATTTGTCTAACATTTGTGTTCTGTGTAATATCGTGACCGGTGGACGCTATAATAACACTTTCACTACTTGCTGGAGTATATAGCTGATGGAGCAAACGACTTCGTGTATAATTTTAGGGTCAAACGCATAAAGACCGGTAGCTTTGAATTCATTTTCGATATTATCATGTGTCATGCATTTCGGCTAGACTTACGACAATATCTGTTGTAGTTGAAACTTGATTAATTTAATGTTCTCTCTGGATCTTTATAACAAATTTGAACAGTTCTTGATCCCAATAATGTCCAAACGAACGATATATGGATTTATCCAGGGCTTGAAGTTCGTGCGTCGTATTTGACGGAAGGCAATATAGTGTTATTTCATGTTATTCAGCTACGCCGCCTCATCAAACACCAGAAGACATTTTCCTGAATTTCTATATTTAGCCAAATGTTCAATGAAATCAATAAAAGTTTCATGTGTTATGTATTCTTCTGCAGTAATTTTAACCGATGATCCTGCTGATAATTCAGTAAATTTAGGTTTAATTCTTTTGCCTTTAAACAAAACCATCGATGGAATAGTATTCTCTATAGCATTTATACAGCCTAGTACTGTGACACTTTCTACACGTTCGTTAGATATTTGATGCAGCTTTTTTGTCCCTTTATGGGCTAACACGATTTGCTTGTGATAAACGGCAGCCCTTTTCGTGCATATATGTGTAGGCAGTCCTGTCTATTTCCAATATATAATTCCTGTCTTAGGCTCTTCACTGAATTAAAATGATCACGGTGAAGAAACTTATTCACATTTTGGAGTCTTGCTAGGTTCATCATGTGGGACTTTCGCCGAGCTACTTGAGGATGCTCTTTTTTTATAAAATAAGCCATTTTCTTCCTGTTATAGCTGCTTTGACTAGTTCCATCATTCTACTGAAATATGAAAATAAAATAACCTTTTATATTACATACTCATACAATGCCCACGTCGATTTCCAATAGGCTACTATAATAACGTCGTACAAAAATATAAAATATAATAGTCAATTTAACAGTCAAATTTTGAAAATAACATATGAAAAGCTAATAAACAACTATATATAATAAAAATAAAAATTCGTTAAGTAATATTGAAAACACTTTTGTATGCTCGGTGGTTGTTATGTATACGGGGGGCACTGGCCATCCAAGGTTATACACTCGACGATAAGAGCTCAATCCGTGTAACTTTGTAGTTTTTGGATATGTAAAATATGGGTTTTATTAAGCCTTACATAGGTCACCTACCTTATCAGCTAAAACTTCTTTGATTGAATAATTTTATCTTAAAATGCTAGTTTTCAAAAATTAAATTAATACATTGGTAACTTTTATGCTTTTTGAAATTTGTAAGTACTTCGAGTTCTTGCAATTTTTTGATACTTTTAACATTTCTTACCACTCTTATATTTTGTACGCAACGTGTTTGTAACAATATCTAAAACTAGTAAAATTAATTTATATTGGATATTATTAACAATAGAAGTAATAAATTGCAATAATTTTAATGTAATATGATGAATATATGTTCTTCAATTTATTATTATTAATTTAGAAGAAGAAGAAGCCAGTAATAGGAATAATAGTAGTTGATTTTTTAAAAATTTTACGGTAAGTCTGAATTGTAGTATAGAGTAAATATTTTTAGTAAATAAATTTTATTTTATAACCAAAAAAAATTTTTTTTCTAGCTTAATATCTATATATATTTTAGTATATATTTAATATAATTTTATTATCTTATTAAAATTAGAAGCTTCTTGCAAGTCCATTTTGTTTTAACTATTAGTAATTTGTTTTTGGGTTCTTGTTAATTTGTTTTATCTCATTTTCAGTCTCTGAATCGTAATAATTTTTCTATATATATATATTTGTATCGTTACTTGATTTCTTAATTTAAGACCCAATTTTTATACCTTTGAATAATGATAGGATTCCTTTGCCTTTTTTAAGTTTTTTTATGCTAGGGCCACTAGTACACACTAGTACAAGTCCACTTGCAACGGTCAACGTGAAATCGACGCCCATTACATAACAATAACAGCTAGTGAATGTTGACGGTGCTATTTTATATTTAATGAGTGTACATTTTTATTATATGAATATACTTTTTCATTATCAAACGATGAAATAAAAACAAGATGGTGGATGCTAAAAATGTACAGGAAACGTACACTGTAAGTCTATTTATGTTTGTATTTATGTATTTTGTCAATTACGAATAAGATTGACGCAACCAGAGTTACGTGGCACTGTATAATATATTTTTCAACCGATTTGATTTGATTTTACTCTGTTATTATACTATACTTTTTATTGTCTCTGTTTATTTCTCTTTCATACCATACATTAAGTGTACTTTTAAAGTAAGTCAAATATTTAAAAGTTTCGTACATTTGACGTTGTGCTGCTCTAATTTTTGGAGACAAATCGTCTTTTAATTGTTTTTTTTACCACTATTTCTGAAGATAAAAGATTTAAATTTATTTAAACAGTCAGATTATCACATTGACAGACGGATAAACAGATAAATTGAAATTTTCTAGCATATACCTCTAAAAAATATATTAATACCAAAAAAATACTCTAAAAAGTTACAAATCCTAATTTGGACATAATGACTGATTTTTTGTTATACATACTTCTGTAATGAATGTGCGATATATGAAGGTATCATATACTCCTCGTAGGAAACTATCCATCGTTTCGTATGCATACCAATTAGTTGTATATACGTCATCTTTGCTAGCTTCGACATCAAAGACTTTTTAAATTTGTTTAAAAGAAGAAGGAATGTCTAATACTAATACCCCTTTTCCTTTAGGCTTTTCTTCTTCTTTTCAACTACTTCAATAGTTACTTTAAAAGGTAGTACTATTTTGTGATGTAAAATTCTTATTTCTTTTTTTGTTTCGGATCTTACAAATATGGCTCTGTTTGCAGAATCTTTAATCTCGTTATTCCACTTAATAACCATAGTGCGTAAACACGTGTGAACTCGTCGCTCTCACGGTGCACACTTAGATTTTTAACTTGGATTTTTACTTCTTAGTGGCTGTTAATTTCTATGATATACAGCGACATGAGTTACAAAAACTGTAAGCGTATATAACACGATAATTAATATCATTTCCCGCTAGTGTGGCCCCGGCATTAGGATGAACTAAAAACTTTTGTATGTTATTCAAGATTGAGTATATAGTCAATAGAGTTATTTTGATTCATATGCAAATTTTATAATAACTAAATAATACTTACTAAATTCCAAGTTTTTTTTTATATTGTATACTATTTTTTTCTTATACGAAACCGATTTTAAAATTCAATGAAAATGTATATAACATGTTTTAGTAAGCATTTTATTTTGTATATATAACATTTCAAGAAATGATCCTAACGCCGTAGCTTAGCTACAGTGTGAGGATTGTTTCGATCTGTTAGCTTGTCTTATATATAATAAGATATATGTTATAAATTTATGTAAAATACAATACTCTACACCTAATATCACGTGTTGCTGGGCATAATACTTTTTTATGTTCAATATTATAATATTTAAAATCTTAATTTGTTTCTTATTATATGTATATATGTTTTAAATTAGAACAGATAGATAATCTACAAATGTAAATATAGAATTAAGTCGATATATGTTTCTTTCGAAGTGAAACCTGGCAACACAATGGAGATTAGTTATAATGAAACTGAGAATCCTACCAATACAATAAACTGTGTTCGATACTACAGGCATTTAAGATTTATAAATAATTTAGTGATCCCCTTGAATAATAGTATTTTGCCAAATTATAGCTTTTATGGTCACTTTTGTTGATGAATTAGTAGCAACAGATTATAAATAAAAATATGGACGATTATTACCTGTACTTAATAATACTACTTACAAATTCTTTTTTTTTAAATAGTATTGTAAGTATTTTAGTATTTAAAGAAATTATAACTTGAATGTAATTTTATTAATAATCGTCCATTTTAGATAAATAAAATAATAGTTTAAATTCAGTGGTCTGAAATGTATATTGATGTTTTACGCACATTTATAAAATTTTACATTCTTTGTGTCTAGTTTTTACTCCTTTTGATGTTCATATGATAATATTTAATTAAATATTCAGCAGTGAATTGAAAATAAAGAAACTTTTTACAAGATGAAAACGGTTTAAAATAATAGTAAAAGTCAAATTTTCTGCTTAAACTGTATATTGTTATAACATTTAATTTTTTATAATATAAATATTAGAACTATAGTTCTAGAAGTGCCATATATGGTACTTCTACGTTTATTCTAATTTGCTGCTATTGCAATTTCTTTTCTACTAAAAAAAAAAAGATTTTTAGTATTTTTTTTTGTTTTCTCCTTTTTTATAATTCTAAATACAATCATCACTTTCCTTATTGATTTATGTTTTTTAGATATTTATTTATAATTTGTTTTTTAAATATTTATTTTTCAATATTTATAAATAATAAGTTACAATAGCAGTGACATTTTTTTGTATAAATAACAATATGTTGATGAGTTCTTTTTATTAAACGTGATCTGTACGTTGATAAGGTGCAATATAACAATGTTTTGATGCATTTAGTACAATTTTTACTAATATTAATTATATATTATTATTATTTAAGTAGTTAATGTATGAAAATTTGTGAATTTTTTAAATAATGACTTTCGTTTTTTAGTCATTATGTTTATATTTTCCATTGAATTCGATTTAGAAATATGCTGAAAGTGCTTAGTGAAATAATGTAATACTTTATCGTAGCGCAATTATTCGCTTGACTGAAAGAACAATAGTTGACTCTTAACTCCTTTTTTTAATAATAATAATAATATTTTTATTAAACTTTATTTTTTATGAAAACGAGGACGAGACGGTTGTGCGTTATATTCTCGGTGCAATGAATTATTTCCATATCCTAGCTCTGGTGAAACAAATTGCAGTGCGGCGTTGGGTTCCGCCATTCGATAAGCAATGTCTCGAAGTCTGATAAAAATCGAAAAACGGAATGCCTTAACACTAAGTTCTATTTGCCTACTCTGCTGTAGGTGAGGTAAAGCCTAAAACTGAAAAAAAAATTAAATAACTTTATAATGTTAATGGGTTAAGAAGGAAATGAATCTAGTCACAGATATTTTTCTTGATTACTATTATAATTTTCATGAAACTAATCATTATAATTTATTGGTATTTCATTATTTCGTAGGCACTTTTTGCTTAAATGATTGAAATTAAGCAACTAGCTTAATTGTTGCATCAGTTAATACCGTTATACCAAAAATTAATTAAATGATAAAATTTCGTAATTTTTTTTAAACATTTTTAAAGTGTTAATCCACACTTAGGAAATATAAATACTTATTTAGAAAACGTATAAAAATTTGAACGTAGCGGGACTCGAACCCGCGCCTCCTGGAAACCGACCAGGCATACGTTCTGGTCTGGCCTGGTTTTCTAATTAAGTATTTCGTATATTGTTCTTTTATTTTATATGTAATAGTCATTTTTAGGGTTCCGTACCTAAAAAAATAACTCGTCTGACGTTCTAGACCTATTTTAATTCGGTAAATTTAATTGGTACGGAACCCTCGAGTGACCGAGTCCGACTCGCACTTGTTATGTTTTATAATTATTTAAACAATGCAAAAATGGACTGAATTTTAGTTTTGGTGATATCATATACTTTTAGTAAAATGACATACTAATAGTATATATTTGTTATATTCATGCATCATAACATGGAATATAATTGTCATTGGTAGAGAGAATATTGTGACTCTGTAACTCTTTTTAATTTTTCTACGTAGAGGAAACCTGGGGACTTAGTGTTAAGATACTCCGTTCCCATTAAGACACTTTCGTCGCCGCTGAATTCTGGAGACATTGCTAGTATATTATATCATTAACATATACCTATAATTATTCATATATACTAACTTTATTGTATCAAAATATAGGTAAAACTAGCCATTTTTGCATTAATCTTTTTTTATTTACATAAATATAAATTAGAGGTAGATGTTAAGTTACCAAAAAATCTAGTTTGGTCGTTATGGTCGTTTTATTAGTGCATATTATATTTTTTTATTCGAAATTTATTTTTTCTATATTTCGTACTCGTGCGAGACTAGGGTTTTTTTTATTATATAAGTAGAATGTTTTGGAATTATATTTTTTGTTTATGAACATTTATATTTAAAGTAATGTAAATTAATATTATATTCAAGTGTGATTTACTTTGAATAAATAAGAATTAATATAAATAAATTTAAAAAATACGTAAATAGAAAAACACTAAGATTTTGTTGTACATTTCATTTCAACTTAGCGACTATGTTTGAAATATTATGTATACAGATATAGATAATAAATATGTGTAAAGCTATTGCAAAGAACTGTTGGCCTAATTATTAATATGTATATTATATAATAATGTGATTGCACACGGTTGTAATACGATAATCATGATATCCAATAAATGTATTCAAAATAATTTTTTCTTTTATTACATTACTTATTTATCTTATTTTTACTTTAATTTTAATATAGATATTTCACAAGGGAAAATCAGATCAGCACACAGCAGGGTAGGCAGAGGGAACATAGTGTTAAGTCATTCCGTTCTCCACTTTTTGCCGAATTCTGGAGGCAATTGAGTGGCAGAACTCGACGCCGCGCTTAGCCTCGACACCAGAGCGAAGAAATGGAAATATACATTTAAGTAAATATTTAAGTGATAAGCAAACAGAAACTTTGCCTCACCATCCCGTCATAAAATTAAAATCGTTCGCGGACCATATTTAAGCTTCTGCGGACCACTGGTTGGGAACCAATGCATTAGAGTGAAAAAAATTGTTTTTCAAATACCATAAGCGGGACGCATAAGTAAATTTTCAATAATTAGTAGGAACCTCGCATAATTTAAAAAGGCCCCAACTGTTAATCCTAATAAACTATTGGGCTTATTTTTTCTTTTTAGTTTTATGCGGTCGGAGATCTTGTTTTTTTTTTTTAATTTAATTTTTTTGCATATCTTATGACGACACTAAAAGGATTATAAACTTTTTAACAACACACTGTGTGTGTGTCACTGTGTGTATGCAGATACACTTGATCAATGTAATTGATCAACAGTGATTTTTGTTTGTATGACGTTATCTTACTTTGTTAATACATCTGAATTCTCTACAATGCATATTAGAAGCAACTTGTAGTTCGTGAGTTTAAGTACGTGAATTCCTTTCTTAAGACTAGACTAAATACGCCCGTATTGATTTACCTGATATACCTTGCATAAAAAAAACCTTCACGCTTTTCCCCGCGTAGCAAACTAGCCAGAGGAAAGAACCTAGCGTTATGACACACTTTCTGCCAAAATTTCGAGATATTTGAGTGTTGAATGGCGAAATTTAACGCCGCGTTTCGTCTAAATGGGCGGTATAACTGACCAAGGTTTTTTAAGACAAACATTGTTCTATCACATGATAAAAATATCTGGTTAAATACTTAAATACGGAAAAAAATAATAAAAGTCATCAATACAATTTTAAAGATTTATTAATCAGTACCAAATTTGTACGTATCTAAAAATATAATATAATACTATAATATTTCTAAGCAGACTCCCAATATGGACGGAGACTGGACAAACAATGTAATATAGAAAAAAAATCGTATAAATTACAAAATCTACAAAGTGTTTGAAAGTAAAAAAATAAAGCACCTTTTTATTGTGGAGCTAACAAATGGTTTTTCTTTTATTCTGGAACAATTATTTGCCACAAATTTAATTAAATGTGGGACAATTCGTCAGAGAGTTATAATATTAATAGTAGTTTTATATGTATAAGATTAATATCAAAATCACAAATATATAAGATTACTAGTATTTTTGAGATTTTCAAATTACTATTATTACAGTTCAGTAAATTAAATAGTTAGGCAAAATAACAAGACTTATTTTTTATTTTAACAGTTCCGTTGAAAACTAATAGAAACATTCTTTTTGTTTACAAAATATTTCAAATAAATCAATTTATATATTCTCTTTGAATCAACTTTATAGTAATATCTAAATCTATATATAAGATCTTGTAAACGGCTCCAAACTTAATATTAAATACTAATCAATATGTAAAATATAATAAAAATATATAGATATACTTCTTATCACAAAAATGAGGTTATAATAGGAATGTAGTCAATAATTCAATCATCTCCAATCTTCATACACGATCTAACAAATACAATGTATTTTTGACATACAAGAGGATCAAATACGTCTTAATTAAGAAGTAAATATCAAAAGTTAATGAAAGAAATAATGATTTGTTTGGCACATACAAGATAATTAAAGTTAAAGCAAGTTGCAAAACAAAATTTTTGTTAAATATTACAATGTACAATGAAACCCGGTTTATTGAAAACCAAAGATTTTGGTACCAAGAGGTTTACATTTCTTTTTTTATTTGGATAATGGCTGTTAGCCAAAATGGCTTTTACAGCGACACCGGTTGGGTACGGAATAGGGTGCTCTGTCCTGTGGGGATAGACAGGTTTACATTCAAAAATGGATTCAGTTTTACAATTAGACAGGCCTGTTCCAGCCTGGTAAAATGTTTCACTTATACACGGGATTAACCTAAAGAAAAACAGATTTTTTTTTTTTAAATTTAACCAGTTTGAAAAGTTGAGGTAATTTGATGGCCAGGAGCACCTCGTTGGAGTTGTAAATAATAGAGGTTTCTCAATTAATCCAGGTTTCATTGTATCAAATACTAAGAAAATGTGCTCAACCAATGTATGATATGTTTTTGTTAAATTACATATAATTAAATTAAATGTGTGTTAATTTTTTTTTCTACTTGTTAATTAGGCTGGCTATATAAAGTTTTATATATGTTTATGTGTTACTTAGATAAACTAGCTTGAGCTATCATTTTTTTTAGTAATGTCGAACCTGCGAATATATCACATTTTTTTAAATTTCACACAAAAATATTATTTCGAAGAGTATAATTGTATACACAATTGTAGCCAACAACCTAATCTAGATATAAGAATATACATAAGTATCAAAAATAATTAATTAATACTTTTAATTTATTATATTTCATCATGACATTGAAATGTTTCTGTTTACTAGTTTAGATTAAAGAGGATTCTATTTCACTAACAAGACACTTGAAACATTTACATTGTGTTTTTTTTTTATATATAGAACAGAAAACTAAGACAATTAATTCAATAAGTATTCCAAAAAATATACCATTTTAGCTAAATATCCATTCACAATGTCTTGATAAAATAAATTCTATCTTAATTGCTATAAATGAGTAACATTAATAGGAAAGTATCTATATAGAGTATCATATGGAAACTTCAGTGGCCTTAATTGAAGGTCACCGATCTGGAGATAGCTTATAAATTAAATAAGGAAATAAAAAAAAAGAAGATTTTATGTCTAACTGGCACATCACTAGTATAAAAAAAATACACAAAACAACACAAAATTGCTTTCTCAATACTCATAAGAGGTCATTCATAGATTATGTTACACAAATTTCACATTTGTGTGACGTCATTTGTAACATCACATACACTATCACACCTAGAAATTATTATATTAAACTATTTTAATATTCCTTAGATTTAATTGTATATCATATTCAATACAATAAAAATAAATTATATACTGCTATTAGTTCAGAAATTGTTTACACAAAGTTAGTTTGTAATACTTGGATATTATATTTTGAAAGCTATGTCACTAAATTGATGCCACCATTATTTTTGCCATATCTCATCAACTCACTCAACTTAACATGCTACTTAATTTATGAACAACCTCTAATTATAAATCAAAATAATGCAACTAATTGCCAAAAAAAAAGAGTAAATCAAGAAATATTAAATTTAAATAATTAAATTATTGTCTTACATTAAAGAACAATCACAGCATTGTAATGTGTAGTATAAGCATTTAATGCCACAGTCTTCTTCTTCGTTGTTGGGTGTAGACACGTTCGATCTTGTTTTGTGGGAGGGTGGTGATCTTAAAAACACGCTGTCCACATTGTCACCCAATTTACTCTTTTCAGCTTTATTTGTGACGGGAGTATCATTATTTTCTAAATATTCTTTTTCAGATTTTTTATCATCATTGTTTGTGTCACCTGCAGCTTCCTGAAATGTTATTGTTTAGATCAATCATAAAAATTTTTTTTGTTGCTTTTTTTAGCTTCATACTATATCCTAAATAAATCAGGGTAGACAAAGGGAATACTAGAGGTAAGACACTTTGTTAGCCACGCAACTCCAAATTTTTGAAACATTGTATATTTAATCTTAACACCATGTTTTGTCTTGTTACCAGAGTGAAGAAAAAAAATAATTAGTTTCTCTGTGTAGGAGTGGAAACAATCTTTGCATGTGATGTACATGCAAAGATTATTAATGTACACACGGCACATCATTGTAACACTGTGTTAATAATTCCATTCATGGAGTTGTAATAATAGTGAAAATAATCTATTTTAAAACAACTGCCCTCGAGATTACTTTAAGAATTAAATGACTAAAAATGTATATATATTTTTAATAATCTACTTCTTCTTTTACCTTAGTCTCTTCTGGTTCACGTTTAATTAAGTCCTGTGTTTCTTCGGCATTTTTATTGTCAGTATCTGGAAGTAATTCTGTAGCAGCCACCGCTCCTGTCCCGACCCCCACAGAAACTGCTGCTGTCCCACTCCGTTCAGGCAATATTAAATTTGACTCATCTTCTTTCTTCTTTAAAAATGTCTGCTGGCTAGAATCCCCCGACATGCTTCAACACAAAGAAAATATAACTTACTTAAGAACACTCGAATAGCAAATAATAAGAGCCCAACTGAACACAATACAGCAACGAATACAGAAGTAGTTAGCAAAAGATTAAATTTCGCCGCGTAAGTGTCACAGTAACATAAAATAATGTAAACAATAGCCAGCAAACTACAAGGTGTTCAAATTACTGCAGTTATTCGATTCACCTTGCGAGCCCTGCTCTCTGTTCCGTTCGCTCCACAACGGACAACCGTCGCCATTTGCTTATGATTGTTTCGAAATTGTTTTCTTGCATTTTTGGTTGGTAACGTTAAGTTGACAAAAAAGTTTTTGTTTTTAATGATAGCCGAAATATGAAACGAAACGTTTTAAACTGTTGATTAAACAAAATGTAAATGAATTGAGTAAAGCCCAAATGAAAACTAATATATATATTGAATTATTTTCTAATTGATTAATTGTGCAACAACTTAGAGTTCTGTAACAAAAAATTTTTCAATGTTACCTCCTTTTTAGTTTATGTTTATTGTTAATCGCTTTCAAGCTGCCACCAAGACGTGACCTTGATTTTTAAGATGTTAATTTAGAAATGGCAACATTATACAAGCGAAATGAAATCTCCAGTGATTATTTCGGTAAAAAAAATATATGTGTAAATTAATAGATTATATTTTTTTAATGTTGTTATCTATTGTATTTAAATAGATTAATACAAGAATTTAGTATAACAAATTATTTTTTTAGTGTTGCCAGCAACCAATGAAATTAAAAATGGGTACTCACAAATTGTACATAGATGGCGTTCTCCCCGTCGACTGGTCATTCCGGTGGGAATTATAAGCTAAATCTTTATGTTTATTCCGTTTCTTAGTCGGTAACCATATTATACCGAAAGTAGTAGATTTTTTATTTGTAGGCTTATATGAAGAAGACGTCGTGTAGCTTTTTTTAGACACTGAAGGAATGTTAGGAAGCTTCCCAACAGGTGGAAGACTAGGGCTTGTCTTAGGTGAGCTTTTCGTAATATAACTCGTGCCACTTTTTGGTGTAGTTCCACTTTTTAGTGTAGTTCCACTCTTGGCAGTGGACGCGGTAGTTGCTTTTTTCATTACTGGTGCCAATTTGTAGATTTAAATATTCTATAAAATAGATATACAATTAGTAATTAAAGAGCAAATCATTACTTATGTAGTATAATAATTATTAATATTGATCTTAAAATCCCATGCATCACTAAGTTCTACCATTGCTGCTTTCTAATCATTATTTGTGGACGGGTACGCCGTATATTTTATAAGGAAAATATATTTTGAATAACATTCGCCAAGCGGGAATCGCGCTCCCAACCATCGCGTGGAAATTTAAAAATTTCTTACAATAATATTAATTGACATCACTTAATAATATTTGAATATACTATTTTTTTCTCTATATGAAGGCTGTTGGTTGAACCGGTTCATTGGACGTGCATAATACGATTTCGGCCTTTTGATGATCTCATAATTACCTATACATGTAGTGCTAGTGTATACTTTGAAATTATTATTTAAAATAAATGTATCTGCATTTTTATTATATATAAATATATAATAAATCGATTAACCTAAGTTGAATCTATTTATGACTATATACTGAATTTCAAATTCTCTAATATATGTATAGACATTATCATAGCTTGACTTTAATATAAATTAAACGGGGATGTCGTGTTGCAGCGTTTGAATGCAATCTCGACGGTTATAGGTTTCCCATTTAAGGAAATGGATTATTTTCATTTCCTCGCTCTGGTAACAAGGTAGAGTGCCGCATTGAGTTCCATCACTCAACAATAATCTTTTTTTTTGTTCTAGATATTAGACGGAAAGTAAGGAACGGAGTCACTTAATGCTAAATTACTGTTTACCTGGCTGTACCTGTACAAAAAAATAAAATAATGAACAAAAGCTATGAGAAATCATACTTTTACATGGAAACAAACTATAAATTATTTTGTTACCCTTAACAAATCAAGACGAAATCTTTGCAAATTCCTAACTGACGTGTATTTTTAAAATACACACGTCTTCTATATACAATTCAATGTAACATTAAATATGTAGGTATTCCTAGGACAAACCATTGTTCGGAGAAAGGCGGCGTTGTGCTCGTTTGTAGAATTTTTAAGTAGAATTCATTCACTAACTTAATGTCACGTTTAAATATGATATTTAACTAACTGTTGAAATAACAAAAAACGTTTAAAATTTATTAAATAAAAAATATTTTGATACAACGAGACTATTATGTTTATAAGATTCCTACATGTGGGTTCTATATTGTAGGGGTATTGCACAATACTTAATATTGTTCATAAACAATATTTGTAAACACGCTATATCAGCAACCTAAATTTATTCGCTACAAATACAATTGTGTAATTTTTTCCGCTATTGTTTTGTAGCGTATAAATAACCGATTTAAATATATAATAAAAGAGTTGAATCTTAGGTCTCGTCTCGTTAACATCATTACGATACCATTGCCCACATTGGTGACACCGACGTGATGTACCCCGACGGGGGTACCCCGTAGCCCACAATATCTATATTTTTTATTTGCCTCACACAAGGAAAGCTTAGGTTAAGACACTCCGTTCTCAATTTTCATGACATTGCATATTGAGTGGTGGTAAAGAAATAAAAATAATTAATAATTCATGTATAGCAGCTTAAAATAAATAAATAAATCAGCTTCACGCTGTATCCCGCACACTGCAGGGTAGGCAGAGGGAACGTAGTGAAAGACATTCCGTTCCCCATATATAGCACATATCCATATATAGCAAAAAATGTATTGAGTAATATTATAAAATAAAAAATCACGATTCATACACACAAGTAAAGGATTAATACTTATTTAGAAAACGTAAAAAACTTTGAACGAAGCGGGACTCGAACCCGCGCTACCTCGACCAGCAGGTCGGTTTCCAGGAGACGCGGAGATTTTTCTTTCCTAGGTATGGAATAACACTTTATAAAAAGATTACAAATAAGTAGAAGATTATAAATAGTTGAAGGTTCTTACGCTTTTTATCTTTAATACATTTTCTGCACCTTATATAGGCAATAAACGTTTATGTTACTGATATGGTATAGTGAGGAAAATTGATTCAAATATAAAAATACTTACTAAAATAATCGTGTTTACCTACAAGTTTTGTAATTGATATTATTTTTTAAATTCATCAAAAAGAAAAGAAGAGAATCAATCTTAGTATTAAGGTAATGGTGACACAGAATATAGGTTTTGTTGCGTTTTTAATCTTCATGAATTTCTTGCATCTTTAGGTAAAAAACTTTTAAGGCTAGGTAGAGAGAGAGGAGTTCGATAGACTTGCAGTTGGACTACAAGTGTCAGGGACTGCTCTGAGTTCCTCAAACTGATACGCGATGGGCAGCACGGTGTAACCATACATAGTGTAGTAGTTCCTATTCTAATATACTCTAAGGAATCCATGTCTTGTATTATTACTATTAGCTTTGCACTATATTCTGCACATAGCAGGGTAGGCAAAATAAACTTGGGAACCTAATGTTAAGACACTACGTCCCCATCACTCACTTTTTTTTTAATTCAGATGGCATTGCGCGTTGAGTGACTCTACTCAACGCCGCGCTTTGCCTCGTTACCAGAACGAAAAAATCTAAGTATTAAATATTTTATTTCCTCGAGTGATGATCGAACCCACAACCTGTTGTGTTTACAGTCGTACGCTTGTGTGTCTGTGCAACGAATGACCTGGATAATTTTAATTATTTTTATAATACAATATGTATTAGCTATAGAACCACGAATTGCTTTGAAAATTAGGGCTTACTTTATCCGTATACTAATAAGAAAAATATTTTTTCACATGGTATTTAGAACAAAGTCATAAACTTATATGTTATTTATTAATTTCAATTTTGTAGACAATTCGGGCAGGTTGTCCTACCCTCGTCTCAGATCCTAATGCAATATTTATTGGCGATAAAGAAATGGCAATATAGAGAGTATCTATTTATTTCCTTTAGTATCGATTTTGTTGCTAGTGATTGATAAGTTGAAGGATATGGATTCAATTCTCAATCAAGAAAAGTGTTAGGACTGGTTAAATTAAATCAAATACTATAATAATAAATAATTAAAGAAATCTTTGAGGCCGGTCGTGGCGCAGCGGCACGAAGTGCGACTGTAAAACCGACTGGTTGTGGGTTCGATCCCCACTCGAGGAGATGAAATATTTACTTAAATTTATATTTCCATTTCTTCGCTCTGGTGTCGAGGCTAAGCGCGGCGTTGAGTTCTGCCACTCAACACGCAATGCCTCCAGAATTCGGCAGAAAGTGGGGAACGGAGTGTCTGTCTTAACACTAGGTTCCCTCTGCCTACCCTGCTGTGTGCGGGATACAGCGTGAAGCTGATTTGATTTGATTTGATTTATTACAGAAATCTTGTATGATGTATTGATCTTGGCTGACATAATTTATCAGATTTTGAAGAGACTTTTAAAACTAATATATTATTAAACATTATTTTCTATTATTAAAAAAAAGAAAAGAAAAACGAAGAGCATGGTTGTTAATGGCTTCTAAGTAAAAAAAATATACTTACGTATCTATTTATATAATTTTATACAGACTTTATTTAACAAACGTCATTAAAAGTCGAAATTACATTGAATAATTGGAATATTATAATTGTACAAAATAACCCAATTTTAATATTTCAAACAACTTCAATACTTTGTATATTTTTCTATAAATATACATTATTAATAGCATCCCTTAGGGACTTAGAGTTCATATAAATTATACGCATATTATCCTTGCTTAAAATATTTAGTTTCTTGTATTTAACCCTGATGTCTAATAATTGAGTTATTTTTAACATAAAATATGTTTTATTGGTATCACTTATTCTAATATATAACTTGAATAACATATTAGTACGTAACTAGCGACGTATCGATTATATATTAAATAATCTGAATTGTTTCCCTGGCAGAGAGAACATAGCGTTAAGTCAGTCCGTTTCTCTACGAGGAACTCTACGCCGCGCTTTAAATGTTTACTTAGAGCCAGGAAATTAAAATATTGAGTAATTAATTTTTCCTAATGGGAATCGACCGTCACGCTTACAGTCACACGACGTGCCACTGTGTTACCAAATCGCTTTCATATTTTAATAAACTATGTCAGAGCCTCTCAAGAAAGATTGAACGGTATCCCTTAGAAATCACATATTTTTATTTAGATTTTGTATATTACTATCATTTATTCTATGCAAAACCAAATAAGTTTAATATAGATAGCAGTCCCGGTGACGGGCCACAGGTGTGCACTTCCTTTAAGCCTAAATAAGGGTACTGAAGGGTTTCATCATATTTTATGGCTTCTAAAATATAGTTTTATGTATCATGTTGATGCTATTGCTATTCGGTCGGTTGAGACCGTAAACCGACGGTTGTGGGTTCGATCCCCACACGGGGGGATATATTAATATTTTTATTTCTACTCTCTAGTATCAAGGCAAAAAGCCCGGCGTTGAATTCCGTCACTTAACACGCATTGACTCGGATAGAATATTCGATATGTTGGACTTTAGGGGAAGCCATGACCAGTATTGTTGATATACTTCTATACTAATATTTTATTATTGTAGTGTTAATTTGGCTGAACACGCTAATCTCAGGAACTATTATGAATTTAAAAAAATCTTTTTATATGTGTTATGTGGATAGTTGTCAAAGATTATTTTTTGACTACAGGTCCAATACGCTGTCAAATGCAAAGCCAATCACCCTATATCTCTAATAATCTCACCCTATATCTCTAATAATCACCCTATCCATACATTTAAATAAAACCATTTCACTTATATTTAGAGCGATCTTATATTTGTGTGTGAAAGATAAAAAAAAATGGTGTACTTGTAGACATTATCATTTAATACAACAATTTATAAAGAAAATTCATTTTTTTTTAATTCGTTTTCCATTGGCAAACATGTTTAGCATTAGAATAACTAGCAAAGGATGCTATGTTTCAGAAGAGCTCTAGCGAAAGCAAAACTCAAGTAACATACAAAAAACATATTAAACAGACCGTAACGACGCTTATTGTAAATTCAATGCAAATATTCACAACGTTACTTAAAACATGTGTTGGAGAAAACCATAGCTTAGTAGTTTTGACATTGTATTTGTCTTTAAACGTGGTGTTTGTCATTTGTTAGTTAATATTTTCTTTAAAAATTAAGTCTAAAAAATAAGTTCATAAATTATATACTTATATATATCTATGAATAAAAACAGCATCTCAAGACCGATCTCAGACTTAAAAGCTATTTATTATGTAATAAATACGTACCTAAGTTTGGAGTCCTATCTATGGAATGTTCATATTTCCAATATATAATGATATAGACCAAGATCCCAGGGTCCCCAGACCTACGTCATTTTAGCAAAGCTGAAGTTTTGAAGAATAATAGTCTAATATGTAGCTAAGACGTTATGCGTAATTATTAACTTGAAACTGGGGCCCTTTCTAAAGACGTAGGTTTGGCGGCCCCTGGGATCTTCGGCTAATATATAATGATATTGTAATAGAATTATAATAATATATAAAATTTTCACCTGGGATCCTAGGTTTTATTTCTCTATAGTATTATTATGTAGTATATAGTTGTATATACTATATAAGTACAATAACTTATTTAGCAACCAGATAAAATTATACAAGATATATAATGATAAAATTGATTTATATGTTATTCATGCATCAATTTTATAGAGTCTTATCTTTTGGACACTCAATATAATACAGTATGTAGGTATGAAGTAGGTAAAGTATATTTCTAATACACTTGCAAAACCAGAATTATTTTATTATTACTAAGAATGTATGTATAAATCAATTTGTAATATTGAAGGTATTATTGTACTGGTCCGTTATAAGTACTATAGAACAGGTAGGAACTGAGCTAGCAGCAGTATATTCCAATTATTAATGTTAACCATAATAATTTTACAAGAGGCCAGTCGTGGCGCAGCGGCACAAAGTGTGACTGTAAAACGACTGGTTCTGGGTTCGATCCCCACTTGAAGAGATGAAATATTTACTTAAATTTATATTTCCATTTCTTCGCTCTGGTGTCGAGGCAAAGCGCGGCGTTGACTTCTGCCACTCACACGCAATGCTTCGAGAATTCGGCAGAAAGTGGGGAACGGAGTCTTAACTCTAGGTTCCCTCTGCCTGCTGTGTGCGGGATACATCGTGAAGCTGATACAATTATTTTACGAAATTACATTATAAAAGATTAAAATTACATAATTTTTATTTTTTTCTTTTTGGTAGACAAACTCAGTTAGGCTATTCAACATGGAAAGTCCAAATTTCGGTGTATGATTAACGGTTACCTAACACCAGCTTCTATCGTGCTTTGCGGGAAAAAGCGTGAAATTATAATAAAGAAACGGTGAGCTTATCTACATCATACGTGATTAAGCATTAAAAATACTGTAACATTGTGTAGCGTTTTGTAGTTGTTAGGTCTCTAACAGTGATCTTCTCGAGAAAATGCTTATATTTGAATAAATGCCGCTAAGCATATTAAAATGTAATATCTATAATGAAAGAAACAAAAAGAATGGATTGTCATATCTCTACTTAGTATCTACGTATTATACAAAAGAGCAGTTTAACGATTTATCCCGCATACAGTGCACCCAGAGGCTTAATATCACTCTGTTCCCAACTCTCTATTTTTGAGATATACATACATATATTAAATATTATATATAATCGCGAAATATAAAGAATTATTAAAAAAATGAACATAAAATTAATTTTATATAAATAAAATACAAGATATTTCTAGTACGCACAGCCGTTATGTATTTGCATTATGTTTGATTCGCTGATGCTTATGGGAAATAGATTAACCTTCACAATATATAGAAATTCTTATACGAATCACAAAAACTTTTACATACAAAAAAATAATGTAAAATAAATGAAACAAGGTACTCACAGATAAAAATTATAAAAGCAGAAAACAAAAATTGTTCATGACGTATCAACAAACGGTAAACCACTAACCACATGTGACTTATATGCGTACGCGTCTCTTCGAGGTCCAACTAAAACTGTTAGCTCGATACCATTCCACACTTCGCTACTCCTATTTGTATATTATATATTACATAAATAAATAACCCCTTTCACTATTTTTTTAGCTTCACGCTCTATCCCGCATATAGCAGGTTAGGCACAGGGAGCCTAGTGTTAAGACACTTCGTTCAATTTTCGAGGCATTGCGTATTGAGTTGCATAACCTTTTTGAGTTGTTATCAGAGCAAAGAAATGAAAAAAATAATTAATTTCCCCGAATGGGAATCGAACCCACAATCGCGTTTAAAGTCACTCGCTTGTGCTAATGCACATAGAATAAGGTATATAACAAAAGAAAAACATATATTTTTTTAAATATATTAATATTGTGAAGACTACAAGATCAGCTTTCGTATCAACGAACGTGTCCTTACGTCATCGAAGGCAAGCATTAATGACCATACAAATCATATATTTAAGGGTCAACGGGTCGATTTCACAATCGCTAGCGGCAAACTTGTTATTAATTCAACATTGAATCATTATAAGACGTTTAAGATATTTCTTCTACTATGTACCTAGTAATAAATATTGTAAAAAAGTGGTTCCAAAGTTTTCTTTGACGCTATTTTTCAAAGAACTGGTTTTACTGGTAGGTAAATGGTTCTACACGCTTTTTTCCTAAACGTCAGGGTAGCAGAAGGAACCTGATGTTAAGTTAAGATCATTGAATGGTGGAAAACATAACGCTGCGCTAGAGCGGGGAATGAAAATTAATTTAATATGATTGCCCCGAGGGATCGAATCTATTACCGTTGCTTTTACAGTGTCTAGTGAGACGCTACTATTATCTCATATAAAATAATGGTAATTTTACATTAGTAAATAATACCACGAACGAGCGTTACGAATTCGACTAATCAAATGAATATTTTTGGATAGTAGTCACACATTATTCAATATAGTGGTTTTTGACTGTAAGCGCTACAAACTCGATCCTCTTGGATAAATTATATTAATTTATAAACTCCGGCTTTGACCACATTTTGATGCGACGAGTAATTTGCAGAAAGGGATAACGATTTTTAACAATAGGGTAGTAGGTGCCTATTGTAGATAACCTACTGTCATGAATTGAGTCTTTAAGATTGAGGTCAGTCGTGGTGCATTGGCACAGTGTGATTGTAAACGCGACGCGACTGGTTGTGGGTTCGATCACTACTCGAGGAAATTAATTATTTATTTACATATATATTTTCATTTCTTTGCTCTGGTGTAGAGACATAACACGGCGTTAAGTTCCGCCACTCAACACGTAATTTCTCCAGAATTCGGCGGTAAGTTGGGAACGGAGTGTCTTAGGACGAGGTTACCTTTGCCTACCCTGGATACAGTGTGCAGCTATGATTTTATTTATTGCCAAGAATCGTGAGTACACGGGACACACCGTGGAGCTAAAAAAAGAGCCTTAAAGCCATAAAGATTATGTTAGGTATATATTCTTCATACACATGTATATATTAGACGTATAATAATTTATAAATATTTCTTATTTTGAAACAGGAAGTTAGTTTTGTATGCAAATTTCTTAACAAAAAACCTTTAATGACGATTCTAATATTATGTAAATTTATTCTAAAAAATTCTATAGCTTGCTAGATAAATATGTAGTATAAAAGTATTAAGATCACTTTCTGATAAATTTTACCCAACCTCGCCGTTTGTCTTTTTACCAAAGCGAAGAAATGAAAATTATTATTAAATAATATTTTTTCTCCCTAATAGGTATAAAACTCAAGCCCGCTGCGTTTACAGTCACACGTTTGTGCCACTGTGCCACGATGGTCTCTCATTATACTTAAAGTAAAGATTTGATTTAGTTCATCATCTTAATAAAAGACTAAGCCACAATAATTCTACTTCTTCTTAAATAAATGATTATAAATTAAAATGTATTACAATGTTAGTATAAAATAAAATGAAATATTACTAATTAAATTATGTACTTATGAGTAAAGTCGAAAAGTCACGACGTTCCTTAATGGAAGACTACAAAGTATAGTTTTTTTCTCGATATTTTTAAAAT
Organism: Heliconius sara; assembly: GCA_917862395.2. Lineage (NCBI taxonomy): Eukaryota > Metazoa > Arthropoda > Insecta > Lepidoptera > Nymphalidae > Heliconius > Heliconius sara. The sequence continues at coordinate 12,215,275 of OU860800.1, read as the reverse complement.
GAAGGAAAAAAATACAAAATTTAATTAGAATGAAATATTATAACACAAATTACATTTTTTATTGATTTTTCCCGCATATAACACAGTATGTGTTGTATGTTTTCCTTCTGAATTTGAGATACTGGGTGTGGAATGGGGGAGCTCAATGTCTACTAAATTGGAGAAACAATAATTTAATTATAACAATTTTAAGAAAACCACCCAAATTTCAAACAGGCGCGGGTTCAAATCCGTTACGTTCAAAATGTTAAGTCGGCATAAAAGGCCTACTTACTTATGTATTTATGTTTAATATAAATAAATAAAATATATAAATAAGATGATTCAGTGTTGATAACAAGAACTCGACATAAGTAGGAGTGTGGTTTACGATGTTGTGAGGTTATCTTGACAGAATATTCGTATACAGTCAATGCAACGATGTAAATTGAACTTAAATTTCGAACTTAATGTCATAAAATGTTTCAACATTTTGGAACAGTGTATGACTGTAAGCGAAATGGGTGTGGTTTCGATGGTTCTGGGTTCGAAACTCACTCGGGAAAATTATTTAAATTATTTATATAAATTATTTACAAAGCGGGACCACCCAATATCTATAATAATTGGACAGTGCGAAATATAAAATATGATAAAAAACTATAATTATTAACAATTATCTAAATTCCTTAAAAAATACAAATATCAGATGTAAATTAAAACGTACATTTAAACTGACAAGCTAAATGAAATCAGAAAAAAAATAAAAATAATAAATAATACGATTCGTCAAGCTATTAATTTTCTAAACTACACACTACAGTACACTTCTACAATTTTCTACACTGTGACCACAAAATATATGTTTGCGATGGCTATTAGAAGACAATAACCTCTAATTAAGCGATCACGGCATAGGGAAGGAATTCGTTGACAAGAAACAAAATATTATCAGTTACAATTCCTGATTCTTCTTATTATATACTCATTCCATTATTCGCGAGCTTTTTCTTGCGGTTTCGCCCGCGTGGTCTAATAAATCAAAAGTAAACAAAAAAATACCATACTGTTTATATAAAACATATTAAACTTTGAACTTAGCGGTATATAAACCTGTGCCTCTTGGAGGCGGTCAATATTTAATATGTTTTCTAAATAGTATTTTTCTTTGCTAAGTGTGGAATAACTCTTTAAAAGTGTAAAAAATTAAATAAAAGGTACTGTGTATGCCATGACACATGACACCACTGTAAGCGACCATAGCAATACAGACAACGAGTGCAGGGGGTTACTTTGAAACGATTCACGTGTTCTAATATAGCCTAGAGCTTTCCTCGTTCCTCGATAAATGGACTATCAAACATGAAAAAAATATTCAATTCGAACAAGTAGTTTCTGAGATTAACGCGTTCAACCAAACAATTTTTCAATTTAATAATATTAGTCTAAATAAAATATTATATCTTTTATATTTTTCACTTTTGAGGTCATTGTATATTGTGCAGACGCTTGTATTTGGTTATTAATTATTCTCTTTTATTGGTCCTTTACCTCTCAACACACAATGCGAGAAACAATTTTTTTTTTGTTAACTGGTCTTGACAGCCTCAGCGGGCAGGACAAGAAACAACATAAAGATACTTGAATTTAAAGATATTAATGGAGTAAAAAGTATGTCTGTTTTTTTTAATATTTTTACGAAAAAACATACATTTGTAATTTAGGGCAAAATAATGATGATGATGCCGAGTGATCCCGGCCTAGAATAAGATCATCCTGGTACTGGTGGTGTCGTAAGAGGCGACTAAAGTACGTGTGGTAGAGTCACGTCGCCAGCAATGGCAACACGCATGGGCAGACTTGACCGGATCATTACCACCCCCGGCATTTAAAACCGGCGTGAAGTGGTGGCTTTATGCCACTGCGTTTCGCATCAGGTAATGCCGGGCCCCGGTGCCTAACCCATTTTAAAGGCCGGCAACGCACCTGTAACTCCTCTGGGGTTGCACAGGGTCGTGGGCGGCGGTAATCACTTACCATCAGGTGACCCGCACGCTCGTTTGCTGTGTCTTTTCCATAAAAAAAAAAACAAAATTATTCCATGAATTTTAAAAATATATATATATATGTTTGTTAGCATAAGCATATCTTTTGACCTACTGGACAGATTGAACTGCAAGTTTTTTTGGAAGGATCTATGTCATAACTGATCTTAAAAACTGGACAATGTGATTGGATTATCTTGGAAAATGAAAATTTATATGTAACTAATGTGGTGATAACATCACTTGCTTCTAGCGCAATCCCTTTTTAATTAGTTCCTGAGCTATCGTAACATCGTTATCGTCTATAATTTTGTCGTTCCTATCATTAAACTCAATAAAGCAACTTTATAAATGCTTTTTTAATGTTTTTCAAAATGATATTAAACATATAAATAAGAATATGGCAGTTAAACAGAGAAATTAATTTTTGATTAATAATTCTGACAAATAACGTGCACTCGCTTTATCGATTATGTCCTAAAACGAATAAAGGCTTATATTAAGTTTGCCATTTTAACGGAAGGAAAGTGTATAAAGCTTCAAAAATATAAAAAAAAGGCAGTCACATAGAAACATTTGAACGCGTCAAACTATTTTTTATAATATATACATTTTTCACTTATTTGCGTTTATTTGCGTTTAGTTGCATTATGCGTTATTGTACTGTATTACTTATTATATTAAATTAATACTTTTTTTAGTCGCAAGAAACACATCAAAAGATCTAATTATATTTCTATAATCCTTAAAGATTTTTCTTCAAAATAAAAAAAAAACATTTGCGTTTAATTATTTTGAGGTAACGTTTTATTTTTACAACTTTCAGAACTCCCAATTCCTTATTCCACGGTAAAATCTTCAGATTATATTTCATTTACACTGTTAACCTTATTTAACGCGCTCCAGATTTTCTAAGGATCAATTTCTTTTTACTAATCTGCCGGGCTATTCTCAACGCACTCCCCTACCTATAGGGTAGCGGTATACTACAGTTACAAGATTTCTCCCCATATAGTTTTCTGACACGGTAAAGTAACGCGCAAAATCCCCTGTTCGGCTCCCTTACTATAAAGTGTCTTAGTATGTATAGAGTATCCCCGCTTTACATGCGGAATACATCGAGAAGTTAAAAAAAATCGTTTTGGTAAAGAGCAAATCGCGGCGTTAAGTTTCGTCACTCAACACGCAATTATAGTGTTCAAGCATTCGGCGGAAAATGGGGAACGCTCCCGCTCATCCTTTTATATATGGCATGAAGAATGAAACTAAAAAAAATATATGTCCGATTGAATCACACATTTTTCTAATTCTAAACATAAACTACAATATAAAAAAAAGGCAGTCACATAGAAATATTTGAACGCGTCAAACTACAACAATATCTATGAGGCCGGTCGTGGCGCAGCGGCACAAAGTGTGACTGTAAACCGACTGGTTGTGGGTTCGATCCCCACTCGAGGAGATGAAATATTTACTTAAATTTATATTTCCATTTTCTTCGCTCTGGTATCGAGGCTAAGCGCGGCGTTGAGTTCTGCCACTTAACACACAATGCCTCCGGAATTCGGCAGAAAGTGGGGAACGGAGTGTCTTTCACTACGTTCCCTCTGCCTACCCTGCAGTGTGCGGGATACAGCGTGAAGCTGATTTTTTTTACAATATCTAATTCCGAATAACGTAAATCTAACATAGTGTCATACAAAATAAAATATACTGACAATTTTGATGAGGCATGTCTCATATAGGTTTTTGACGTGTCAGTCTTATTACATACACCGTATGTTTTATATTCCAACAAAATGGTATTTCGCCATTGTCCGTATGTTATATTTGTGTCATCAATCATTTGAAATATCACCAGTGTATATTTCATTCAAAGAACTATAGTATTAAAATGTCCTTCATTTTTATTGGAAACATTTAAAAGAATAATTAGGGATTACTATTGGGATATGAGTTCATTTGTTTGTTGGCCATTCATATTTTAAACAGTATTTAAAAAAATACTGTTTTGTTGCGTATGTTTTCTGTTGTAACATACATATTTCTTCAATATTGTTGATTTTGCGTTTACTTCTATAAATACTTCTGTTCTTATTTCTTTGTTCTCCTCCACCCCATCTTCATCTATATGCCCCGATTTAGTATCGGATTAATTAGTTAGTATTTTTCTTTCCTTAGAGTGGAATAACACTTTAAAAATGTTAAAAAAAAACGTAATTCATTTAGTTGTGCTATGAATTACGTTATTAAGAACTTTATTCTTGACTTAAATCAGTATTATATCGACGGATAGTGAAAAATAAAATAACTTATAACTAGTTTATACATATACATATGCAAAATGCATACTCAGCATGTTGTGAGAGATGTGTGAAGATAGAGAAAAACATATACATATACAAGAAGAAGAAGAAACAATCTCACTTTATATTTTTCTAGAACTACTATACTTATTATTTCACAACACAATAACAAAAATGTCAACTTTAAAGAAAATAACATTTTAAAGGAAATCAAATATAAATCCAGTTCAACTTTTCGTAAATTGTATCAGACTTCGCCTTCAAAACGGATTAGATGGCAATTTCGTTCGAACAACGTTATACTATTTGACAAGGGTGATCGATGGACTACATTTTATATAATACCTTTTATGAATCCAGTATTAGCGTTTATTTAAAAGGCCAGGGTGATTCATCATTTTTATTGGTTCAATTGATTAGAATATTTATATTGGTGGGAACAAAAAAACTCAACTGTAAATAATCAAATATTTTTTGTTAGTATACAGTAGTTAAAACGTGTTTTAAAACGTATGAATATATCTTTCTCATCAGAAAATTTATGTATTTTATAATCATCTACAAATACCACTGTTAACGGAGAGCACAGTGAAAGCTAAGTAAATATACTGATGCTTAAGATGTTGTTTGCTATTTATTATTAATTAACATTTTTGTTTGGTCTTCGTTTATGTTGGTAGTAGATTAGTTAGATTTTTAAATTTCATGGTTAAGTATTTTCTTATTCTGGTTCTGGTTAATATATGTAGAGGCCAGTCGTGGTGCAGGGGCAAGAGCATGCGACGGTAAACGTGACAGGTTGTCGAGTAGAAGCACTCGTATTTATTAAATATTTTGTTAAGAATAATATAAAAAAAGGCCTAAAGGTTTAAACAATCTTTAAGACGTTTTTTTATATCATTAATAAATTAATTTAGGACAAAATACGTTATACTCGCAAACTTTAATTCTACATATATTATTTACGAACTATTTCAAGGCCAATATCCAAGACCAATCTGATGGCTCAAATATCCTCCCAGACAGAAATATACCTTTCCTTGGCGCTACCTCAGACCTTGGACTACTTTCAAGTTTGTGGGTACGCATACTGTCTTAACTACATCGACTATTATTCCTAAAAATTTCAGCTTTGCTAAAATGACGTAGGTCTAGTGGCCCTGTGATCTTGGGCTGTTATGAAACTTAATCGTTAAGATAAGTCACTAGATGTTTATGTCTTTCTGAATGACGCACTGTTGTCGGTGCTTGATCCTCATCTTCATAAACATGTCGTTCTCCTTCTAGGTTCTTATTCTTTACTATGTCAATACGTTGTAATAGTAACTCATATTATTACGAATGTGGTATTAGGGCTAAATGTCTATTAGAAACTGTAGTAATAGGTAGGGTTGACTTCCAACAACTGCTCTTCTTCGGCCAGCGGTTTATTAATAATTATTTGAATATCGTTTTCATTAAAATTGTACTTGAATTAATTATATATCTTGGTAAAGAATCTCCATTTGAAGAGCGACAGCTATAATTAAATATATGATCCTGTGGCGTCATGTTCGTGGCAGTACATGAGAGTTAATGAAATGCAGAACAGCTGGACGTTTTTGTTCACAGTAGAGAATTAGGAATACTGAGTGTTTTAGAACACAGTGCTAGTCCTACAACCTTCTTTCTATAATTTAGCATAAAACGCTCCATTTGGTCGTTTCCTTCTGTATATGTGGTATGGTGGTGTTGGAGATCCTGTAATATAAATAATGTATTACAGTCTGAATGTACAAATGTATGGATCTTTGTATGAAAATGCAAAATTCATCTTGAGAATTCACCGTTTTTAATATTTTGAGTATTTGACGGCAAAGGACATTTATAAATAATAAATAATAAATATTGGCCTTTTCAGAAGGACTTGCAGCTTTAATTAGTTTAGGATAAGGTTTTATAAAGCGTGGTTTCATTATAACACAATTTTGTATGTATGACTGGACTATGAGGTAAGTGACTAATCAATATCTTTATTTATCATTCAAGTAGAATAAGTGCATTCTTCTGAAAAAACAAAAAAGGTATCGCCAATCCTATCCATATGATCCCAGTGTCTATAGCAAAAGGATTGACTTCGAATACGACAGGCCGTAGATACTGCGATATATTATTCATATGTATACTTTAGTAATTCTGAAAAGCCGTAACATTGATATATTAAAAGACTTGCCAAGGAATATTTAGTTTTATTTAACATCAACATTTCTAGACATTAGATGATTGACAATTGTTTCTTTTCTTACAAATGTATGATAATTTCGGTTGTCTTAAAATGTAGTCACCTTGTAGTCACTTGACCTATGACAAGCAAGTCCAAATTATATCAATTAATCAATGAACATTTCCATGTTAAGATAATTGTATAAATTGAATTCGATATTGATTGTATCTAAGAATAAAGTCTTACAAAATCTTGTTGTTTTAGATAACATTTCATAAGCATTAACCCTCTTAATGATATACAAAGGGAAATTTGTATATTTGATGACAAACAGACGGACAAATATAGAAATGGAAAAAAATCTTCTCATTCTTATTTTTTCTTTTTCTTCTTATCGAGTTGTTTTGGGAGTATAGGATAGCTTACATACAATACATAAATAATTCCTTACTAAATTTTTTTCCCCCGCATGCCCCAGAGGGGTAATGTCTGACGTGACAGTTATGTGTTTAATCTTTATGTAAGAGTAAGACATAGCACGACGTTGAGTTTCATCTCTCAATACGTAATGTCTCAAATAAGGCAGGAGTGGAGAATAGAGAGTCTTGTCCTTAGTTTCTATCAGCCTTCCCTTTTATGCGGGATAAATCGTGAAGCTATATTAAATTATATAAGGGGCTAAAAATTAAACAAAATTTAATTTTCAAATTAATATATTTATATATCACTAAGTTCTTATCATACATAATAATGATGAATACAAAATATTTGTATAATAATCAGTCGATTCATGCAATCACTCTTCTTAAAACACTAGCAACTTAAAATATATTTTTTCTATAAATATACTGTACTCGTATGAGTAGCGTGATCGATTTTTATTGTTTCTGGTACATTAAATTCAAATATTTTTTTGTAAAATTAATAAATTTAAAGAAGTATTGAAACCAAAACTAAAGAGACAATATATTTTATTGTTTAAATTACTATGACATCAGCTAAAGTGTAATAAAATTTACGGAATGTGTCTACAATACGCATCTTACGTCAATGTTAATCTTAGTTATATTGAGATCCAAGGAAATATCAATAATAGTAGCAAATTCTTAGATTGTTTAAGAAATTTATACTACTACATATATTTTGTTCCCGATCTAAAATTATATAATATGGTATTTTTTCAAAATAATTGTATTATTAATGAGGTATTGGTTTGTTATAACCATCTTTACTAAGTCGGTTAATACTTGGATAACTCATGTTGCGGAAATGTCAGCACCGTTTCATTTTAGTTGATATATTTATATGGCACTAGTCTTATAAAAATGTTAAATTTATAACATTAACTGAAGATTATCTCTAATTTCGCTAGCCATATACTTAAAATAAAAATCCAAAAAAAATTACATACTAGCTACAATACATTGCGTATTGTAAATTTCATTAAATCTTGTAGTCTTTTATCTTTTCTTCTTATTTATATTTTTTACGTTATTTTAATATTGTTAGGCGTGACTCAAATGCAAAAATCACAATGCAGCTTTAGGTATACCAAATTGGGTTATTGAAGAAAATCTAAATAATAGATTATTTTTAAAATATTTGGTCGCTGTATGCCATACATCTTATTTAGTACTTAATTTAAAACTAAGCCTAGAAATGCATTTACCTCACTTATCTCACGATTAACTTATTTTTATCATTAGATAAGGATGTTGTAATGAATTCAAATTGTCACATTTGTACTTTCTAAACACATAAAGATAAACGAAAGGATTGAGTGAATTATTTAAAAGTAAGAACATAAAAGCAATTTTTGTTAATCTGATTAGATAACATTGATTCAAAAATCTTACAATAAATGCAGTATGTCATATCTACGTTGTCTTTACTTTTCTTTTACCTAGAAATATCATCAGTTCAAGAACATGTTTCAAAGGAAACATTAGTAGAAAAAAAATAATATATGTCAAGAGACGGACTCGAATAGCGGAGGTCATACCTCTGCTATCCGAGCCCGTCCTCCGTCCTCCTCCTAGTAAAGGGTAAAGGGATCCAACCTTGGATCGCAAGCCCTGAACACTGCTTCGAGATTCTCTATCTGCAAGATACAAAGCTACACACACGCCAGTATCCAAGGAGTGCGAGATGAGTTCAATCTATGTGAACTTTTGTTCATATGACTGATATATTTGTTCTATAGTATTCTTCGAGCAAGATATAGCGAGATGCAAAAAGACAAAAAAATATAATACTATGGATCCTATAATCACATGTAGCTAATAACAGATTAAAATAGATATATTAAATCAATACTTCTTAGCTCATAAATATATAGCCTTGTTCATTTAGCCATCCTATAAAATACTGGAAACACAAATTTTAATGAATTAAATCGAAAAAATCAAGCCAAATAATGTTTTTACTTAAAAATTAATATAGTTATATAAACTTAGGTAAGCCGGAATTGCACTATAAATACTCAGCGATGCTAGAAGCCATTTCATACAAACTCACGAACCATGTAAAATGAAATTGATTTAAATAAACTACTAGGAAATTGTACTTTATAAATAGTGTGTTGTAATGTATAATTAGCTAGTGTTCTTTGATTTTGATAATGTTTTAATTGTTTTTAATCTAAAAAAAAAACGATATAATAAAAATTATTTAAGTTTTCTAGAAGAAATCTAGAAAGATTTCTTAGATTTGATATATTTAATATTTTCAATTCTGGTGACCAGGCCGCAGCGTTAAGTTGCGTCCAGAATTCGGCAGAAAGTGAGGAACGAACATGTCTTTATATGAATGAAGTTTCTTAACAATAGGTTCCCAAGGTCCCTATGCCTATGCTGCTATGTGCGGGATATAGTGTGTCGTTAAAAAATATATATGAAATATCTGTTGGACTATGTTATCTAATATAGCGTAATTGCACTATTAACAAATTAAATTTATTCAACTGTTAAACACCATCCAAGCTGAAAGTACATGCAATTTTTAAGCTTAATAATAGATAACTACTTTTAAAATATTAGTTACATTTGATTTCCATATAGGACAAGAGCAATCAAATAAAGGGGTGTAAAAAAGCAGTCGTGTAATTAAATCTGAGCCTTTAAGATTCACTGTAGATTTGCGAATTTTGATTTATACGAGTATGTATTATACGTTTATATCAGAACTTAACAGAACTTAGATTTTATTTTGAAGAAAAATTACATTTTAATTAGAACGTAAAATACAAAAAAAAATTTTGCATAACGAAGCTTAAACGTAAAAAGTCTGCTTAGCCGGTGGCGGCACTATCAAATAGAAAAGAAAATTGCATAATAAAAAGATAGAAAAAACACTATCTTTTGCAGCTTCTCGTTTTTTTAGCTTCGTAGGAAAGGCAGAAGGAATACAGTGTTAGCTCACATCAACCAAAACGGGGAAATAAAAACAGTATTTTAAATATAGCCATTCTCCTGAGTGGGTTTGAAACCCACAAAAGTCGTTAGTTTAATAATCAGTTGCACTATGCTTTTCCACTGCCAAAATATTAAATTTTAAGGCCTTTGTTGGCCACAAAGTGCTTAAAATATAATATATTTGTTACCAATATTTACATTTATTCCTTAATACACGACCGTCATAAAACTAGATGGCGTTGAACGATTTTAGATCGCGTTTTCATTCGGTTCTGATGCAACTGTATGAGCTGAGGAAAACTTGCGTCGGTATCTCCAGCCCGGTGACGCTGTCAAGACCATACCAGGTCAACAGCATTAAGTCCATCAGGAAAAAAATGCATCGGTATACCCATAGTTATAGTTAGATGTGAATAGCTAATAATGCAAGGCATGAATTTTTGAACGACAGGTACCAACTGTTACCTGTCTAAAATGCTTATACAATCTACGCATGACAATATTATGAGGCATTTGTGGCTAATTCTTGGGGAAGATCTATTTGTTTCTATTTTTCCAAGATGTCTTCATGTTTGGTTGATTTCGAACTTCAATCATTTTATATGTAAAATAAAGTTATTTAATTTATTATTATTCTCTTCTTGAATATGTGGATGATGAAATGTGTCAATTTAAAATGGTTAAAATGTAAGATGGTACTGCAGTATTTTATATTAAAATTATAAGTTTTATATTGAAAATTATATATATTTTTGAGTTTCGAGTAGCTTAAAATTTATCCGACATTTAAAAGTGCTTGATTCAAATAGACCTTATCTATTTGTATGACTTCCACATTATCAATTCAAAGGAAAAAGAACATGTTATCAAATTCTATTTATGTGGAGGACAGTCTATTAGTCTATATGTCCAAATAATATACTGTCCTTAACCGTATCTACTGGTCATTGGTATGAATATTTTGTTCATATATAAATTAATTCAGACTTTCCCGTTATTATTCTTTGACATAGACTAAACAACAACAACACAAAACAAAACTATTTTCTGAGTCCGAAATATTTTCCATGAAGATGATAATACCCGTTATAACATAATATGTTGACGTTCGTGAACATGATTAATAAATAATAAATATTTTTCTTTATTAAGGATATTTCTTATAAAAGACTCTTTTACATTACAACTATATATGCGTTCAAAATGAGTTCCAACATCGCTGCTAATTTTCATATATTATAGCAAAGTGTGTTTATTAACTAATACTTTTCTCCTACCAAAACGCGGTAGGAGCCTGCGTTTCTTCTTAACTCCTAGCTGAAGTAAAAGGCTTCTTGCTTCAGCCAGAGCATTATCTGTTTCTTCTACACCAGATATAAAACCACTTTCAGGTCGGGATAGAGTGGGTGCGGCCGGTAACAGCGAGAACCATCGGTCGATCTTTGCACTCGAAGACAGCTGGATAAAAAAAATGAAAACAAAAAATAATAACTTATTGGTAAAAATAAAACAAATAAATTTTAAATATAACATACGGAATTAGTAACGTTATATTTGGGGTTAACAAAAAAATGTGTGTTTTATTTTTGTCTTCGAAAAATAAAAAAAAGAACCTAAATAATATACAATTTTTGTGTTTAGAATGTTTAAGAATATTAAATAAGTATTGTTGTATTAAGCTTAATGGCATAGCGTACAGTCCGCGAAGTGTAAACTGTACTTTGTATTTATGTAAATGATTATCAAAAGAAAAAAAACTTTAAAGAATAAAATATATTATTAGTTGGTGTGTTGATGGGAGTAACCAAAATATATATCATTTCTTCTACACAGAACTTACATCCACATTATATATATTGTTAGCGTACTCGTGTAAAAGAGGGTGGATTTAGGTGAAAATAATTATAAAAGCAGTAGAATTGTGTCAATGGGGGACAGGGGTGTATTTATCGTATATTTAACCGCTTCCGATTTCTAACTATATATATATATATATATATATATATATATATATATATATATATATATATATATATATATATATATATATCATCAAGAACAGGGTGGTTACTGCGTGGTCACATACATTTATCTATTCATCTACAATGATCTTGCCAATTTTACTTAAATATTTTATTAATTTTACAAAATATGTACTATTCAAATTGAAAATCAACAAAACCATGACGTCCAGGGTCGACCAGAACGAGATGTGTAGTTACATCAAATAAAGGCAAACAAGCAAGCGATACGCCGCGTTTTAACACGTCGTCACGCTACAGTATCTGTATACACTCACACAAATAGAAAGCTGAGCTTAGATTGTATTAAATGGAACAGAGAATATCACGAAAAATATACGTTTCCAAAAAAATGAATTAAAAAAATGTTTTAATTTAAAGCCTTAGCTGTTATAACATTTTCGGTCTTTTATTGCTCCTCAAATGAATCAAAATTATTATAATAGGTACCTTCTTCAGAACTTATTTGGATTGTGTGATTTATAATTTTATTTTTAAGCTCTATTCTAACAGAAGGAAGATATAACCTAGTGTTAAGACACACCGTTCTCCGCTTTTCGCCCGCAATATGAGATATTGTGTGCTTGATAAACTTGAACTAATTCATTCTTCCGAGCGAAGCCGTCCATTGTTCACAGTCGTTTCAGGATTCGTTTGATATGCAAATGGCAATCCACGGCGGTTAACTGAGGCCACTTCGGTTGAAATTAAGCAGGGATCCACAAGGGTTTCGTGTATAGAGCTTATGTGAGTGTCAACATTCAGATCCTAGGAGTTTTAGGCCTAAGTGTTGTTTTATAGTGGACAGGCGTTAAACTAATATGATTTTATGGATGTTACGTTTTTGTTTCTTCCAAAACTATACTAATGTTACAAAACTGAAAGGTTTGTTTACTTGTGAGTGTTCATCTCAGAAACTAGTGGTTTTAAATTTTTTAGCTAAGCTATATTACATCACGTTTATTATTTGTTTGAGTATACAACCCATTGTATTTGCGGGGGTTATATACACGCTTAGTTATTTCCACTTGACAAGGCGGGAGCGTCCGCGTGTGAAAGCTAGAAAATTATTATATATTAGTATATGTTGTTGTGAAAATTATTAGTAAAATAAGTAGTAATTACTATAACATGTCGATGTGTAATTTAATTTTTTTTCAGCTTCATGCTGTGTTCCGCGACACCAGAGCGATGGAATGAAAATATTAAATATTTCCTTTCCTCCAGTGGGAATCGAACCCGTAACCTGTCGCGTTCAAAGTTTCACGCTTGTGTCCCTGCTCCACAACTGGCATTAATACTATTATGTTCTTAATAATTAAGTTTCGTTTACCGTTCAAATCGATCCATCGAATCGACTCGATCTAATGATCGAATGATTTAATTATAACATAGTTACGATACGATAAAATGAATTTCAGTATTTTTATAATATTAAATATGTATTTTAATTATCTAGGGTAAGTATAAATAGGATTATGCATTAGGACCAAAGGGGTTCTTGAATTAAGGATGCGTGAAACATATTTAGAACATGTTATAGTTATTCATATTAAAAAGTATGCAATAAATTTTAAAAGGCCGTCGTGGCGCAGTGGGACAGTCGTCTGAGTAATAATCGCAATGTTCGTAGGTTTGATGCCCACTCGTTTTTTTTCATTCTAGATATTTTCCTTTTAGCTCCGCATTTAAATCCAAATGTTTCAATAATAGGGGGAAAAATGGGAAACATTGTGTTAACACTAGGTTCCCTATGCGTTTAATGAGGGGAAACAGTTGGAGCTGTTTGATTGGTTGAATTAATTGTTATTATAAAATTTTACTAGAAGTCATAAGTAGTCATTTACTTAACACTATTTATTTCATATGGGATTCGAATACAAGAAACTTTATCATTATTAATTAGCTAACTATTTATAACATCATCAGGAGGCCAGTTGTGGCGCAGTGGCACAAAGTGTGACTGTAAAACTGACTGGGTGTGGGTCGATCTTCACTCGAGGGGATGAAATATTTACATAAATTTATATTTCTATTTCTTCGCTCTGGTGTCGTCCAAAGCGCGGTGTTGAGTTCTTGTTGAGTTCACCTAACACGCAATGCCTCCAAAATTCGGCAGAAATTTGGCAACGGAGTGTCTTAACACTAGATTCCCTCTGCCTACCCTGCTGTGTGCGGGATACAGCGTGAAGTTAATTAAATTAAATTAATTTTTTTTCTAACATCATTCCATAAGAAAAACGTAAAATATCAGGTTATTTTATGGCATTTAAGTACGAAACTTGCAACAGTATGAATATGAATACAAAACTTAACCTTATTTCACATAATTAAGAATGAAAGAACGAAACTTCTATTCAGAAATATACAATAAAGCGAAAAAAAAACCACTAACTTCATAATAAGTAAGTAAAGGAATTTGTGATTTAGAAGAAAATTTTACACATTTTATTAATTATTCACGCGACGCCTCTCGATTAAAGATCAGTCGCCCGAAACCTGTCATTTATAAGAGATTTAACATCAGCTGGGCGCCTGTGAAAGCTTTTATTCTTGTCGGTCATTACTCGATACTTACCCTCAGTGACAAACAGGATAAATAATATTTTCATTTTATAAAACATTTTTCACCCTTATCACGTTTATTAGGTAGCGAGAACGTATTGTCGAAACGAAAAGTCTTAGATAACGACACACAACGTCACACTGTGTCACAGAGCGGGGAAATGAACCCGCAATCATGTTGCTTACAATCAGACGTTTTCATGCCAGAATAGAATATCTACTACTAATTAAAAAACGCTATTAAGACCCGTTTATGGAGATAAATCTTAAGATTAACTGTGTGTGAAGTGAATTTAAGAGATCGTTTTTTTCATCATTAAATATTGTACGTAACTTTTTTTTTAAAGAATTTATCGTAGCGTCAATATTTAGAGTACGCACATGTACTTAGCCATGCCATAAATATTGTTGTAAAGAGAACACTATGAAAAAACGTATAAAAATGACAGATTCCATATTCAAAAGTGATGCTATGCTTATTTTTAAATATAAAAGTATTTATGGCGAGACTAAGAACACACGCACAAAAAACTTAACCATCTTTCACACAATAAAAAATTGATACCAATTTTTGTAAGCGCTACCTTAATCTCATGTATTATTTAGTAGGGTTAGTTATATAGTTTTTTGTTTTGTAAATTATATTGTAGTTAGTCTAAATAAAAGATAATGTAAATAATAATTTGTCATTATTCTATACTATAGAGTCAAAGTTTCTATACTATAAAGTTACTTAAGTATGAAACATACACTGTATTGCAATAACCTGTAGCTAAAACTTAATAATTTTATGAATAATTTCTTCAGATATGGGTTAAAAAAAAACGGGATATAAATAAAGTAACCACAATAATGAAGTGTCTAATTTTATTTAATTATGCAAAATCCATTTATTTATGTGTTTGCTGAATCGACCATAACATGTTTAAATCATTATTCGTAAATACATCGAGATTACAGAACATTGAGATCATTAAAATTTCATATGTAATATTGATAAAATACATTTGTTTAATGAACGGAAAGGAATTTATCAAAATATGATATTTTTTTCATATTATCGTAATGGTACTAGGTACCAATAAATAAATTACAATAAATTAATATACATAAACAGTAACTATTAATATATATAAACAGTAAATAAAAATATATGTAGGTGACAGTAAAAGACAGATCGCTGCTTAAGTTCTATTAGTAAACAATACGCCATCTTTTCGCAATTGCGAACTTTCATGATCATTAAATAATAAAAATTTAGTTGTTTTAATTTTGTAAAAATGTTATTTATTAAGTTATTAAACATATACATAGAAAGTAAAAAAAACCCCTTTTTCCTTTTTCTGCCTATGACGTCTCAAATTATCGTGAAATCCAAACAGAACTTTTGAACAATATTTTATTTAACAGAAGCTTGTAAATCTAAAATTCAAGATTTTTCTCTTAGAACTTGAGCAACGACATGAAAGTCAACAATTCCTTACAATTAACACATAATATACTGCATATTCTATTAATAATCGATATACTTGTAAAATCCGATGCCCATCTCAAGTGTTCCTTCAATAACCATAATTACTAGCACTCGAGTAAGATTTTTCATATATTTTTTTGAATTTGACAATACCATCGTCATAGATATTAGTTAGGTACTCAGGTAGGTAGAGCAACTGCGTTTTTATCATTGTTGCTAATTATATGATAAAAATTAAGGTTATATTGTTTAATACAAATCAAAAATATTATATTAGTAACAAATAATATATTATAATCAAAAACTAGTAAAATATAATATTTAGTATTTAAAAATAAAATAAATTTTACATTTTCTTTCATTATTATTTCAACATGTTTACCAAATATTAAAACAATTAAATAAACAAATCGACTTGATTTCAAATACTTCAAAAAGATTTATCGCTGGCACATTTTTACTCGGTTGTGTCAATTACTCTCCCCCACTTGAGCTGAACACCGTTCTAAAACTATTATTGAAGGGTAGCTCAAATCAATCCATTACAAATCAATTTTGCTTTTTTCATCAAAAAAATATTTTTACACGTCCAACGACCGCCCTTCTGTCCTTTTTATTAGTATCATCAAACTAGATCCTTGAATTTCAAGCAAGCACGCCCAAGCTTACAATCACAGTCTTTTATTTCTCCCGTATCCTTTAAGCAGATTTGAGCTTACCTTTAATATTACTTAGATCCTCGAAACATCAAAATCTATTTCTATAATTGATTATCATGATATTGACTACTGAACTATGATTGAATATTATTTAATATTTAGATTGATATTTAAATATGAACACCAAAACTACACACTGATCCATAATATTCTAACATTCGAAGGATCCAAGATGTATATAGATATGCAGATGTTTTACGAAAGCTCGGGAATAGTTGACATAGAGTATAATATGTATAGCATCTAAAATATTTCTTTTAGTCCAAAGATATGGGTTGTATAATTTTATCAAATTTTGTACACATTCTTAAATGTGCACCTAAATACAAGTAGGGGTGGGTATAATTAATAAGTATGACTACTTTCTAACACAGAAATATCAACTATGACGATTAAACATCGTTTATACATATAGATAAAAAGCAGATAAGGTTTTATGTCACTTCATAAAAGAAACACTCGTGTTGTATGTTTGTCATCTCTATGATTAGGAATAGTAATACTTCCTCCAATTTCGGTATCTCAGATAGAATTTGTGATGACTAACCTGTTTAATTAGTTAATTTCCAAAAAAATTATATAATAATAATGAACCAAATATTAATTTTTTTTTCATTCTGTTTTCCCATTAGTTCGGTTACATAATTCATTATAGATCATAATGCAGCCAGCATTATGTATGATAAAAACTTTTGTTTTAATTCATAGTAATATTTTTTTATCTCTAAAACAACATCGTATCAACATACATTTTATAGCTTTATAAATATGAATAACGTTTCGGTTTCGATAATACTCTATAATAACATGGCTCATAAAAATGTAATAATATTTAATGTGGATATGACGAAAAGATATGTAATGGATTCAAACGCAATCGAAAATGTTTTTTTTTGACTAGATTATATTTGATATGTAAATTAGGTTACAATCTATCCTACAACCATCAATCGAGGTGGTTTCAATTTGGCACTTCATAGTCTCAAGTCTTACTAACATTATAATAATATAATAACAGAACCACGAATAAGAAACCAAAATTACATAATAAACTTAAATTAATATAAACTTAATGACTTAGGTAACTGGACTCAAAATAGCTTATAAAATAAGTTTTAAAAAATAATAATTTACTTGGTGGTGTGCCTTGTCCATTGAGATCGTAGGGCCGTCATCATTTCGCTCCGATTTGGAACCTTCTCGCTGGTAGAACGTGTAATCGGGGCACCTGGGGCCAGAGAATCTACTCCTGGTACTTTGAGAGTAGTCCCCACGTTGCTCTTGGCTTCCACCTCGGATTTAGATAGTTCAACTACCTCAGATGCGCTCTCAGATGGGCTAATCGGCACGATCAGCCTCACACGCCCATCATTGCCAGTTGCAGCCAAAGTTCCATTATGCGACAGAGGCATTATGAAAGGTATACTAGAATCTGAGCTCCCGTCATCCGGAGAAGAATCTTTAGATGTTGTTGCCTGGCTGGTGCTATATAAAGAATTTTGTGATTGACCAATGCTCATGGCTTGAGCGAGAGCTCCAAAATCATTACTGGATCCAATTTTGCCTTGGTAGACTTGATCGTTTAGCAAGTTGATAAGATCGGAGTTGCTAAAATGGCTATTGATGGGTGGGATATGCGGAAAAGCGTTGCGGTTTTGAAAGAACTGTTTGTTATTATTGACTTTCACATCTCCATTGGTGAATGCCATATTTTGAAATTTTGAAATCAAGTAATTTTGAATTTGATCATTGGTCATGTTTTCAAAGTTAGGTGGAGTACTGGCTCCACTTGGATTGTCCGGCGGCGACAGACTGAAGGGTGATGTATTCACGTTATTGTTTTGAACGTTCTGTGTCATTTTGTTGTTTTGAGCGATAAAATTTATAAGATCGTCGCTATTGAAGGATTGATAGTTTCCATTACAGGCAGCGCTGTTGTCAGATTTTCCACCATCACTCCCTCCAGCTTTAGTCTGTATACAACGTATATTATATTTCCTTACATCGATTTTATCCAAAGGAACACTACGACAACATTTAAAATACAGCTGGTGTAAATGGAATATTACTGTCTTTTACCACATACTATCAAGTAACTGTTATATACTTAATTTTAAACACATTCTCCCATGTACACCAGCCAATTTGTTTATATCTAACACATAAAACATGCTACACTCAACTCATACACTACACTATGAATCACAAACGACACATTGCATAGCGATCATTTCATAATTTGAAATGACTTCATTTGCTTCAATTGACTTCAATTTTTCAAATAAATTAAATTAAGGGAAACTATCGTTAACCCATTTCAAATAACTTAGAGATATTACAGAAAAGGAATATAAAAATGATCGCTAGAATTGTAGAGACATTGAATAAGTCTTACATACAGTCATAAGGTCTTATCAAAACAATAATATTAAAAAGCAAACACATAAACAAATAACAGGAAAAAAAATCGCAGTCTTGCACACACATTGTAAATAAACTTGCAAAGTAAACCGTTAATTTTGCTTTGTCCATTATTTTTATTAATTGGTCTTCCATACGTTTTTAATAAAAAATGATAAGCTATATTTATATTTACGTGCTTTAGTTTATGCAAATAAAATATGAAACTTTTTTATCTAGGAACATGGTGATAGGTATTTCCGTTAACTAATTACTTTTTGTGTAAAAAGGCAGTAGTTTTATTCATTAATATGTCATATATGACTAAAATTTATTAATTTATTTTACTAATAAATAAAATTTATATTACTAGTAATAAAAAATATATATATATTAATAACGGAAACAAAAAAAAAACATTTCATTCAAGCGATTAGAGAAAAAATTAAAATTTATAATTTTTTTAGCAAAAAAGAAACAAAGAACTTTTACTTTTAGCCTTTTACTTGAAAATCAACAGTTCAATTATTTCCAATAAAGGCTATTAGTTAATGTGGCATTTATAGCCATATAGCGTATGTGCCATCATATGCAACTGAAAAATATTAAAAGCTTAAGAAAATGAAATTGCAAAATAAGATTATAGATTATACATTTAAGCAGTTTAGTTATCAATTCATCGAGCATTTAAGCGTAACTTGCTTTTAAAAATAATAAAAAGAAAAACAATAAATTATGTCGTCATTTCCAGAGTCAAATGTTCATTCAGTTTTTTCAATCGAACAAAATTTTTGAAAATACCAATTTTTCCATATTAAGCATTAATATAGGACTATATTTTTGAAAATTTATATAAAAAAGAGTAAAAAAATATTATGAGACATGACTCTTGGAAATGACAGTTATATTTCTTTTAAACGCACCTGAGGCAATAGTGTCAGTTGCTGAGCGCTTATTGGGCGGCTGTTGCCTTTCTCCTTCTCTTGCAAATGAGCGACGAGAGCCGCAATGTGCTCGAGTAGTTCTTTATTGTGCACCAACAGCTGGTGAGTGCGAGCCTGGAAATATTGACATCGTATATTAAATTACAGGATAGTCGAGTACTGTGCATATATTTATTTTACATTTTAGGCTAAATTGATTTTTTAAATAGGTGATAAACGGATATTTTAACAATTTTCTAATATATTGTGGTGCAAACAAAAACTTTGCAATCCATTTCGCTCGCAACAGCGTATCTAGAGATATTTACTTTTGTTTCCAACAGAATTTTTTATATAAAGCCTGTTAATTTTTTTTTTCTAACATTTTCATTAAGTCAAAATTCTTGTGGGCACGGAACCATACTCCTACTAAAAAATTAAATATAACATGGGATAATTACGCGTATGATGCCAAGACAAATCTATTCCTCCGCTATTCAATCGTACTTTATTTAAATATATTAATTATTATTTGTGAGAATATAACGATTATTGGAAACATTATGAGGAAAATAAAAAATATACGAATAGCATTTATAGTTTTATGTAACGATATAAGTTTATTTTCAATAGAAATCAGTAAAATTGTCACGCAGGGTAGCAGTTGCCTTTAATGTTCGGGCGTAGTCTGGGCATTAGTATTATTGTTAATTCTGCCGTTTACTATACGCATTTGTTATTTTTTTTACAACGTAACAAATCCGTTTAGATATATTGTATCACATTTCACAACTGTAAACAATTACAAAATAATAATAATAATAATATTATTTTAAAATTATTGCATTGAAATAAATTACTTGGACTTAATAACATAGATAATATTTAATGTTTAATTCTTTATCTCAGAGACAGTGATTACCGAGTGTTGTAGACACCTCATTCCTCATTTTAAGCCCAATTTTTGAGACATTTCTAGGAGGCTCAGTGGTGAAACTCAAAGCCATTGAATATCCAAAAACTGTCTCATTATTATAAATATAATAATAAATTATTATTATTATTATATTCAAAATAATAATAATAGATGTGATACGAAAAATTTACCTACTTAAAATTTACAGTGCCAGTTACCTCACTTGGTGGTTAAACAAACTATACTACGGACTGGATATACTTATGCAAGCTTCACTGTAATTGACATCCACAACGACCTACAACTTAACTTACTGTTACTAGTAGACGCCATTAACAGAATTCTATTCTTTTGATAAGCTAAACAACATAACTATAGTAACAACATACTAGCAATAGGAGTGAAAAAGAAAGAAATTATTCTACTTTTTATTATAAAAATATTCATATCCATGTGCTAGGTCTACTGGGATCGGTCTATTATTACTGGCAGGTATATTGTTGCAAATAGACCTGATATAGCAGACCATGCAGTGATTTTTGACATTACTTTCTCACATGATGATAACCTCGTGAAGGCCAAAAAAAACTAAAATTGTCCAAATGTTTAAATCTAAATATTTGGACTTAGCACGTGAGACTACCGCCATGTGGGATGTCAATGCTACTACTATTATTGTGCAGACAGTGGTTTCAGTTAACGGTGTAATAGCGAAAAGCCTCCACCAATATCTTAAGAGGTTATCGCTTAGCTGTTGGATCAAGAACCGGATGCAGAAGGCAGTTCTACATGAGACGGCGCGTATTTTGAGGAGATTCCTTTTTGTGGAGCCCTAGTCACCGACGGCTTGGATCCTTATGCTACCGTATTTTTTTATACTTTTAAATGTAATAATCTATAACAATTTATATAAAAAAAGAGTAATTTACTTCTCTTATGTAATAAAAGTATATAATTTTTTTATAAATGTTTCTATGCGAAAGTGTTTATATATTTTTTACTTTTCACATCATCCATTATTAAAAGAGGATAGTGGCGCATGTCTTACCATTTTAATGACAAATAAAATTAAATGAAGTGTTGGATGTGTCATTTGTGAAACTTGCAATTTGAAGTCGATTTTTGTTAAGTAAATTTTGAATTATTACATCACTTCTTAAATGAATATTTAAATACTTTCCATTATCTCGCCCTGATATGAAAAGATCGGTGTTGATTTCTAAAATTCATTATAATATGTTTCGAATTTTGTTATAATGTGGAGAATGTAGTGTCTTAACTCTAAATTGGTTTAACATCATGGAGTTAAACTTACTTGAGCCTCACAACGAGCAGCTTGTTCAGCAGCAAGCTGGTCACGGAGCAACAGTAATTGAGCAACAGCGGCCCTGGTCTGTTGGGTCTGCTGTTCCAAACGCTCGCGAAGCAATTGCAACTGGTGTTGAGCACTGAGAGGCGTAGTGGCGTCATCAGCTGCTACCTCCACCTTGGTGATACATTCTGGTAGATCTGGGAGATTGATGCTTGGCACTGGTGGGGCCTGTAACAAAAGATTTTCTATGGTCGTGTATTTATTACTTGAGATATAACGTGGCTCCGTCTGTATAAAAATTTTGTTACATTATAGGCGAATTACACAAATTTTTTAGTAAGTTGTAGGTTATGTGCTATTTTGATGTATAAGCTATATAATATAGTAGTTTCGTCTAAATCTATTTAGTAGTTTTTGTATGGAAGTGAAAAGAACATCAATCCTCAAAAACTTTTACATTTATAATATTGTAAAACAAAATATAATATATAGTATTGTAGGATAGGATAGAAAACGCTTAAGGCACTATGATGAAGGATATTATGAAATTCTCCAACAAAAAATAATTTAGTATTATAATTGACAGTTGTGTTATAATTTTTAATTTTATAAAAATGAGACTAGGTTTGTATTTATTACCTGTTTACTATAAAAGCAAAAAAAAAAATACATTTATAAAAAAAACATATTCTATCAAAATTAATTACAAATAATCTATCTAAAAAAACACATCTATAATAACAATTAATATTTACCATTCACATCACAATTCTTAAAACCTTCTAAAACTTCAATAATTCTTAAAACCTTCAATTATAAAAATACTCTATTGAGTAGGTAATAGTGAGTAGGTATGGCCTAAATCTTATCAACGGATCAAAAATGATTGCGGAATAAGATTTCTAGTCAATCGTACAATTTAATTGACAGGCCATCGGATTTGTCAATGCGATAACGATTCTCATTGACATCGAGTAAATGGATCTTATATATTTCAGGATAATGGACACTCGTCCTTATGAAGATAAAAATATTTTTTTATAGGTAGCATGTATTGCTATGGATTGTATGAAAGTAATACATAATGATATATGATAGTTGTCAGTTCGATTCCGAGTTGAAAGAATTTGTAATATTTCCTATTTTTTACAGCATGTAGTACCCGCACACAGCAGGGTAGGCAGATCGAACCTAGTGTTAAGACACACCGTTCCCCACTTTCTGCCGAATTCTGGAGGCATTGCGGGTTGAGTGGCGTAACTCAACGCTGCATTTAGTCTTAACACCAGAACGAAAAAATTAAAATATTTAATATTTCATATCCTTGAGTGAAAATCGAACCACGACTGGCATCATATTAGTTATTATCGATCGTTTTAAAAAAAAAAAAGTGAGGCGCTTTATCAATGTTTCTTAAGTGTCTGGAAGTATATGTATTCCTTATTCTTATAGATAGAGTAATAAAAAAATATCTTAAGAGCTACTAAACTTCAGTATCGCAAAGTCATGTAGGAAACTGTATAAGCTAAAAGAAATAAAAATAAAAAATATCAACGTACTTGAAAGTATAGTAGTCAATTACGGGTATTCAATATAAAGTTAAAGAAAAATCTACTTAGTTCAGTTACTAATGAAGTTTAACTTCTTATTAATTGTTTTAGAGTATGTATAAAAATATTAATTATTATAATAATAAAACATGATATATTTATTTATATTTCCATTTAACAACACTAACTTCTTTAACTTAACACTAGGTTCCGTCTACCTACCCTGCTGTGTGCGGGATACAGTGTAAAGATGATAATAATAAAAACAATTATTTTTATTTCAAATAGTTTTCCGATAATTTAATTTTTCAATTTTATTAATAAAATACTTCCTTGGAATGGGGATAGAACCCTTTCATACATCGCGTTTGACTCTAATTCTAATAATAACTAGCTCTAACATTTCTATAAAATAAATTAGACTTATTGGAATTAAACACTTCTTTCCACGTGAAAGTATTCAAAGGGAATCTAGTGTCAAGTATTTAATTCCTCCTTTACTTCCAATGTTTAAGACATGAACAATTAATTTTCACAAATCATCGCCGTTCTTTGTCTTGTTGAAATGAAATGGTAAATAAATATAATTATTATGCTTCAGGTGGAAATCGAAATCGCAACCGCGCCGTTTACATTCAGACACTTTGCCACGACGACCTCTATTGCAGATTATAAGATACTTTTAAAAAATTATATTACAAAAAAAATACAAATATATTTAAAAAAACATGAGGCCGGTCGTGGCGCAGCGGCACAAAGTGTGACTGTAAACCGACTGGTTGTGGGTTCGATCCCCACTCGAGGTGATGAAATATTTACTTAAATTTATATTTCCATTTCTTCGCTCTGGTATCGAGGCAAAGCGCGGCGTTGAGTTCTGCCACTCAACACGCAATGCCTCCGAAATTCGGCAGAAAGTGGGGAACGGAGTGTCTTTCACTACGTTCCCTCTGCCTACCCTGCAGTGTGCGGGATACAGCGTGAAGCTGATTTATTTATTTATTTTTTTTAAAAAAAACATTGAACGGAGTGTCTTAACCCTAGGTTTCCTCTGCCTACCCGGCTGTGAGCGGGATACAGCGTGAAGCTGACATTTAGAACATAAATAACAAAATTAATGCCATTTAGAAAATGGACCGTACCGTTTTAAATTCACTAAATAGCTAGGATCGCAAAGCGTCATGGAGATTAGCTTCGAAGTAAGTATTCGATAGTGGAATACTTGAGGCAGTGACCGGAAACAGATTGGTTTAAATTCAAATGTAAGAGGAAACCAGCTGGTATTCGTTGAACATGCTTATCTTGTGTGTGTAATGATGTTTCTTTTATTTTCTTTATTTATCCTGTGACTAAGTAGTAGTTAGGCCAGTCGTGGCGCAGGGGCACAAGGATGTGACTCTAAACGCGATAGATTGTGGGTTCGATTTCCACTCGAGGAAGTTAAATATTTAATATATTTGTTTCTTCATTTTTTGTAACGAGACAAAGCGCGGTTTCGAGTTCCGCCACTTAACAGGCAATTCCCCCAGATTTCAAGGGTCTTGGATGATTAGACGTCTCTCTTTCTTTTTGTATATCAGGACTTTTCTTCTAAACTTTTTAATCATAGTATCATTATAGTATCATTAATTTGAGTTCATAAGTAAAATATTTTCTTATTATTTTCAGGGTTCTATATCTTTTAAGAAAATAAAAGATCCCTTTTAAGATTCAGTTTCTTGTCTGTCAGTCAAGAGTATTATTTATCTCAGGAACGCTTGAAGATATCGAGTTGAAATTCAAATCAGATCTACGGTTCCATAATTTCCTAAGAAATCGTATTTCTACTTTTACCTAAAAAAAAAAAGATATGGCCGTTTATTCCCGGCGTTTTTCGATACTATAATAATAATAATAATAATAAAAGCCTTTATTTCAGAGAAATTACATTTTTTTTTAATATATATATAATTGGTATCTTGATTTAGATGACATCGACAACATTCTCTGTATGCCCAGTTTTGGCAAAGGCCTCCTCCAAATTCTTCCATTCCAGTCTATTATTGGCTATTCTTGTCCACAAAGGTCCTGCTATAGTTCTTATCTCATCTTCCCAACGTCTGTATTGTCTTCCCCTTTTTCTCTTTTTATCTCTTGGGTACCAAAATAAGATATGTTAGGTTATATGTTAGGATAGGTAGAATACAATTATTGTATAATTTTCTTTTATAGAAGATGTTTGTATTATGATTCAACATTATTTCTTTTAGTCCATAGTATCTTTTCCAAGCGTTTCCAATCCTTATATCTATCTCTTTTGACATTAGGTCCTCAAAAGAAATTAACTGTCCTAGATACGTGAATTCGTTGACGTATTCAATTATCTGGTTATTAACTCTGATGGGCTCTTTTGCGACGTTTGTCATAGCCTTTGTTTTTTATGAGTTCAGTTTTAAGCCCACTTTCTGACTTTCGGTAATTAAGTCCATGAGCATGTTTTGGAGACATTCTTTAGAAGTGGCAAATAGAATTATGTCATCCGCAAATCTAAGATGAGTTAATTTTTCGCCGTTTATGTTAAGACCGTATTCACCCCAATTTAGTGTTCGAAATATATCTTCTAGGACTGCCGTGAATAATTTTGGTGAAAGAGGGTCTCCTTGTCGTACACCTCGCCCTATCTCTATGTCTTGTCCTTCAATTTCCAATTTTATTCTTGCTCTACTATTATGGTAAACTGATCTTATTAGTCTTATATATTTGTCTTGGACTCCTTGTGCTTTGAGAGATTTCCATATACTTTCGTGTTCAATCGAGTCGAATGCCTTACAGTAGTCTACAAAGCAGCAATAGATTGGTAAATGAAATTCTTTCGATTTCTCGATTATTTGTTTGACTACATGTATATGATCAAGAGTCGAGTATCCACTTCTAAAGCCAGCTTGTTCTCTTGGCTGGTTCTCGTCAAGGGTATTGGATATTCTATTAAGAATTATTTTAGCAAAAACTTTGTATATATTGGACATAAGGCTGATAGGTCTGTAATTGTTAATATCATTGATTTCACCTTTCTTATGTATCAACTTTATAGATATCCTAAACCATTGTTCGGGTGCTGTTTCGCTGTCTAATATGCTGTTGAATATATCTTTGAGAAGTGGGGTTATAAGATCTTTACACTCTATGAGCATTTCATTTGTGATTTGGTCAGGACCTGGTGCTTTGTCCTTTTTTAAAGATTTGATAGCTTTCAAAACTTCTTCTGCTAGGATTGAGGGTACGTCTTCTTTTCCATCAAGTGTAACTGTTTCAATGGTATTTTGTTTCGAGTATAAGGCGCTGTAAAATGTTGTGGCAGTTGCTATTATGTCTGGTCTTTTTGTGTTTAATTTTCCCGTGTTATCCTTAATGTTCGGTATCCATTCTATATTATTCTTTAGGTGTTTTATCGCCTTTTTGATCCCCCCAGTTTTTGCAAGGCATGATTCAAATAAACTAAGTCTTAGTTGTTGTTTATCTTTTCTCATATTAGATTTAATTTTTTTGCTTAGTGTACTTATTTCTCTTCTGATGTTTCTTGTTTTGTTGGGTTTTTGAAGCAATTGAAATCTTTTTTCTAATAGTTCCTTTGTGCTGTTTGAAATTGTATTTTTTGATACATCATTTTCTTTCTTGGCATGTTGGGTTGTCAGGATATTGTGTAGGGCAATGTATTTTTCTTGGACACTCAAGGTGCTTGATAGTGTTTTTTCTTTTAAAGCTACAAGTTGTGATTTTAAGTAATCTGACACCTTGACGCGTTGATTAACTTTTTCCTTTATTTTAAACGGTCTGCTTTTAAAGTTACCTGATAGTTTTAGCTTAGCTCTAACCATCCTATGATTGGTGTTGAAGTTCAAATGACATATAACTCCGCAGTCGTCAAAGTTCTGAGTTCTATTTGTAAGTATATAGTCTATTTCATTTTTATAACGGCCGTCTGGAGAAACCCAAGTCCATCTTCTCTCCTTCCTTTTTTTATATAAACTGTTAAGTATGGTAAGGTTATTACAAAATGCCATTTCAATTAGTTTTTCCCCATTTCTAGTTCTTTCTCCAAGATGATGTGGCCCTCGTATGATTTCTTGTCCGGTTAGTCTTGGGCCAAGTCGCGCGTTGAAGTCCCCCATCACTATGTAGTTTTTATATGCGTGGTGTTTAATTGCAGAGTCTAGATTTGTGTAGAAAGTTTTTATTTCAGTTGCATTTGTCTGTTCTGTTGGGGAATATATTTGTATGAGAGACCATGGTCTTTTATGAGAAGGGATGGATAGATTTAAAATCGCGATTCTTTCTGAAATACCTATTATTTCAATTATGTGTCTTTTGAGTTCTTTCTTTATTATAAACCCCACACCATATCTACCTGGAGTTTCTCCTTTGTAATAAAATATAAATTTGTCATATTCTTCTATTTTTTCTCCATACCGCCGTACTTCGCTTAACCCGACAACATTCCACTTGATATGGTCTAGAGCGGATGTCAGTTCCAGTAAGCTTTCGTTAGTTCTTAATGAAAGTGTATTGAGTGTTCCAATGTAAAAGTAGTTTTTAAGTTTTGAAGGTTTAATATTTGTTTGAAATTTTGGAGGGTAGTAGTCGCTAGACCCCACGGTGACTGGCCGGCTTGGGGTGCCGTTGTTTCTTGTTTGATTTGTTTTGTTATTTATTTTTGTTTTGTTGTGATTCTGGTTGTCGATGTCCTTTAAATGTTTTTTGATCTTGTAAGAGTTAAAGAAGTAGATCGGCTACGAGCAACATAGTCTAACATATTAGTTTTGTTGACTTTATTTGGGGCTGTATTCAGAGTTTGACTCGGAGATTCCATACATTCTCTTTTCCTTTTATCCCTTTGATCTTCTTTTTGCTCTATGACGATAAGCTTATCCCGTTTGATATAACACTTTTTTCCCTTGGCCCGTTCAGCTTCAAGGCGTGGTTGAAGTTCTTTTCTTTTTTCTAATACTTCTTTGCTAAAATCTTCTTTGACATATATGTTTTTGGGTAATTTGTTTTTATTTTTGTACACTTCGTTTCTTTTCCATATGGTAGTAAAACTTACAAGTATAGGACGTATTTTGTTAGATTTGGCTCCTAATCTGTGTGTTTTGTTTATGTCTGTGAGGCTAATATTGAATTTATAAGTCTGAAGCATTTTAACAATTCGTTGCACGAAGGGCCCATCATAATCTTCTGTTTCTTGAATGCCAAAAAATATCAAATTATTTCTTCTCCTATCCTCTTCCATAAATTTCATTTTGTGTTTGAGAGTTTCTATTTCCATTTTTAAGATCTTATTTTCCTCGATAATTCCTTTCAGTTCTTTATTGATACTCTCTTTGACAGTCCTTGTAACCGATTCGGTTATAGCAATGGTTTGTGCTTCCATTTGAGATTTCATTTTTTCAAAGAATATTTCCATTTGTTTTTCCATTATTTTGGGTACTTTTCTTAGTATGGCAACTTTGAAATAGCAATGTTGTCTATGATATTGTCAGTTTAGTTGGAAGTGATTACTTTTGATTTTGACATTAGACAGATTAGATTGAACCGACATCTGTGGTTTGCATTTGTCTATATGAGTATGATAGTTGTCAAATGAAGTTGATTGATAGATTTGATTTTGGCAGATGTCTAGTTAGAAATTGGTAAATTCTTTGGAGGTAGTATTTTTTTATTTAAATAATTAGATTTTTATAGTTCTGTAAAATCTACCCTCACCATCTACCGTACATCGCCGTATTTCTTCGTTGTTTGTTGTTTTAACTGCACAATATCACTTTATAATCCGAAGTATTTAAGTTACTTGCAAGTGGTAGTATCTTTATTGTGTTTTCTTCAGAATAACTCACGAAACTATTTTATAAGTCGGGACAAGTGCAAAAAGATGTTAACCTTTTGACACCGGAACCGGAATTCCTATATATTTTCGATACTATAAAGGGAATCAAAAATAATAGAGTATTTCCGGTTGACTTAGAATTATGAAATCATCATGAATTGGGCAGCTGGTTCAGGAACAAAACTTAAAAACTATACATTTGTGGTTAAATCAAAAAAAATGAAAGGTAGCAAAATTTTATACTAAAGCCGTTAATTCAAGTGAGCCTGCCAAGAGCCTGTACCAGAGCCGAGTAAAATTGTGCCATGACGGCCTCAACAATGTATTAAATACGAATATATATTTTTATTTGAAATTACGACAATTCCATTCTATCTGATAAAAAAATCACAGCAGGGTAGGCAGCGGGAACTTATTGTAAAGACACTCCATTCCCTACTTTTTGCTTTGGAGGCATGGCGTGTTGAATGGCGGAATTCAACGCCGCGCTTGGCCTCTACACCAAAGGGAAGAAATGGAAATATAAATATTTAATTTCCTCGAGTGGGAATCGAACCCACAACCACTTGATTTTACTACAGTCACACTTTGTGCCTCTGCACAATGACTGGCCTTTCTATTAATAATAGTCACTATTACGAAAACCCTAAGCTCTACAAGAGACCTAGTAGTACCAAGAATATGAATCACTGTTTATTTCCCAACAAATATCATTCTGATGTAGTTTTGTTGATGTATTATTGCCAGAGATGATAAGGAACCTGAGATTTGAGCAATTCTCAGTACGCTCCTTACTTAATGTTTTTAGAACCGATTTAATTCGTAATACAAGGAATTCTTTGTGCTGTCTTTAGATTTGTATTGTGTTGCCAAATTTACTATCTTTGGTCGACAGGAAAATAATGAATCGGTACAAATATATAGATATATATCTTTAAATAAGATTTTCATAATTATATACCATAAAGTATGGAAATTACATTTTTGTATAGCTTAACGCTGCATCTCGGACATAGCAGAGGTAACTTGGGAACCTAGCGTTAAAACCGTTAACTCTGTTCCAGCCAAATTCGGAAGGCATTGTGTATTGCGGAACTCCACGCCGCATTTTACATCGTTACCAAAGCTAAGAAATTAAAATATTTAAAATATGGATGACATGATGGAGATATTAAGACATATCTATAATTGTGATATTAGCCAACGATCTGATCTCTATCAGATCGTTGGCTGATATCAGCCAACGATCTCTCCTTGGCTGGGTCTCTACCCAGCAACACTCCACGTTGGCTGGGTCTCTACCCAGCAACACTCCACGTTGGCTGGGTCTCTACCCAGCAACACTCCACGTTGCATTTTGTTCAGATTTTTTATGGAAATATAAAAATGTTTATATATTTCCTTAGGCAGAAATTTAAACGTCATATACAGTTAGATACTATAAAACTTCTATTCAATATTAGTTATTAAAAAGTTTTGTGTAACCTTTTAACCCTTTTAAAACAAAAAGGGTCGTTAAATTTTACTTTGATGCACGTACATATAAACATACGTTACAAAAGACCTACATACTAAAAGTCATTGTATGATAGTAAACACTACTGTAGTAGTCCTTGATATTTCTTATTGCTTACTTACACGCTGTATCCCACATATTTTAATAGACAGAGCGAACTTAGTGTTATGACACTTTGTTCTTCATGTGCCTTATTTTCGAAATATTCGATTTTTTTGTTATTTTAGAGGGAAGAATTGAAAACAATTCATTCCCTCGAATGGAATCGAGCCCACAACTACCGCAGTTACATTTAAATGATGTGTGAAATTGGCTGGACAGCGGAGTACTCTATCGTACTTCCAGATCGTCTCTTACATAAAAAACACATTTTCCGCTTAGAGTGAAAACCTGTTTCCGTTTTTGAATGTGTAAAAAATTCAAAAAAAAGTTTTTTCATATAGTAGATAATGAAAATCAATTGAAAAAAAGTTCTGATAATGAATACTGATAGTTTTATTTTTTTATGTGAGAATTGATTAAATAGGGTAATATATAAAGTTTGTACTGTAAACCGACGATATGTACTTACATACCCGTGTATTCAAAATTAAATATTCTGTATTAGGTTCTTCTATTTCTGGTCGGCAAGCAAAATTAGGTCTCTGTACAAATATATAATTTAACATGTTCTTTTCAAAAATATATAACACCAAATATATTATTGATAATTTACTCTATCGGTTTCACGGTACAATCAGGTCATCCACAGATTTACACTCTCGAGGGTAGAGCGGTAAACCGACAAATGTTGTTAAATAATATATTTTATTAACATACAACTTATTATATTTAATTTCATTTTTATCTACATTCATTTTGAGAGATATTTTTTCAGCTTCACGATGTATCTCCTAGGGTAGGCAAAGAGAATCTGAAACCTTCGTGTTAAGACTCTAGGGTCCCATTATGAGATTTCTGTTCCCCACATTTCACCTAATTCAAAGGTGACGGAACTCAACGCCGCGTTTTGCCTCTTTACCAGAGCAGAAAAGAAATAAATATTTCATTTCTTCTGGCCTCAAGATAGTTTTCAAACTTTTTAATCGTCTGGGAATGAAAAAAAGAGAATAAAGTTCTCTTTGGGAATAGTGGTAGAGACTGCATAATGACTTAGATTCCTTTTACATTATTAAAATGTTATTTTAAGAAAGTGAATATAAAAGTAAGTAAATATATATTTTAAC
Source organism: Heliconius sara (assembly GCA_917862395.2). NCBI lineage: Eukaryota > Metazoa > Arthropoda > Insecta > Lepidoptera > Nymphalidae > Heliconius > Heliconius sara. The sequence continues at coordinate 12,182,847 of OU860800.1, read as the reverse complement.
TGAATCGAATCTAAAATTTATTTAAAATTATTATAGGATTTATATTTTTTGAGGCCGGTCGTGGCGCAGCGGCACAAGTGTGGCTGTAAAACCGACTGGTTGTGGGTTCGATCCCCACTCGAGGAGATGAAATATTTACTTAAATTTATATTTCCATTTCTTCGCTCTGGTGTCGAGGACAAGCGCGGCGTTGAGTTCTGCCACTTAACACGCTATGCCTCCAGAATTCGGCAGAAAGTGGGGAACGGAGTGTCTTTCACTAAGTTCCCTCTGCCTGCTGTGCAGTGTGTGTGTGTGCTGTGTGCGGGATACAGCGTGAAGCTGAATCTGAATCTGAATCTATATTTTTTTTTATTTGAATATTTTAAATTTATATCTAAGACCACATGTTTTATGCAATCTTTCTTGATCAGTGTGAAAGGTTTCTCACGGCGAGTATCTCTCAGTGATTGTTGAATTTACATTGAATTCTCTTAAAGCGCTTTTAAACCGGAAGATAAAATTGCTTTTGAATTCATTTTATGTGAAAGAAATTATTATTTGATATATACATTTAATTTTTATATTTATAAAAGAATATTCTTTTTTTTACTTGCTACTTGTGGCGTACAGAGAGAAAGTGCTTAAACTTTCCGTTTCTAATACAACGTTGCCTTGCCTTGTTCCAGACCAAGAAAATTTAAACTATTCCCCTTTCAGAGTTGGAATTGAACGCACCATCGCCGTTGTACTGCTATGTCACGATGGCCTCAATTATTTATTATATTAATTTCACACACTTACCTACTTACGTACATGCATTACAATAAAAATATTGATGAAAATATTTAAAATGTATGTATGATGTATGCTATAAATGGCTAAAATAGTGGATCATATCAAGCTCGCGATCAATTTTGAATAAAAAAAGTTATAAAGTAGGTAAAATAAGTAAAATATTAAAAAGCTACGTCCAATGGACCTTTATGGACTTTATGTGAAATAAAACAGTATCAAAATAGCATTATTGACTATCGTATTACACACGATTTTATGGATACGTTTAGTTCAAATTTCATTCAGATATCTTCAATAGATACCGAGCAAATATCTTTATACGTTAGTGGTTGTAACCTCCAAAAGCCTCTTACCGTAAGGGTAACTAGCAAAAAAAATGGTGGCAGTTTTATTTGCAAAAGGCAATGTATTAATAGTAAAGCTCTTCGTTAAAAGTCAGTTAAAAGTAGTTTTCCTGTACTTTTCCTGCTAGAAAATGCTTTTCTCGCTATCCAAAGATAATTGCTTAGAAAATGCTGTTTCTTAAATATCTTTATTATTTTTAAATTCCTCACTCAGGAATTAGTAATACTTTTTTGTAAACATGTTAAAAATATAAGTACCGAAAATTTGTCTAAATCCAAATATTAAAGGTTCACACTGTAACTATATTATGTAACATTTCATAAATAATATTTTCTCTATGAACTTGAACCTATAACTAAAAATATCTTTTAATTTGTTGTCACGATATATTTCCAATTTTATACTGGAAATGATCCAAAAAAAAATATTATACGAATCTTCCAAGTCTTCCTCATTCACTTCGCACCTCAGAAACGCGCGTCACTGGTACGTCAAACAAAATTGTAGTCATGTTACAGTGTCGATGATATTATTATAGTTTTGATTTATAACCACGATTCTTGGATTCAATGTGGAGAGATCATTTTGAGTATTCTATTTGTAATGTCGATGCTGAGTGTATTTTTATTTGAATTAATGGTTGTAGTGGTATCAAGTTGTTTGTAGGATAATGTTTGTTAAAAATATGTTGGTTTAAATACCTTCTAAATCTGAACAGCGAAAAGATTAACCTGTTAATTTGCTTAGCATTTAGAATTCCATTGAAATATTAAAATTTGAAATAGTTAAAAACTCTATAATAAAAGACCGAACTGAACTACCTACATATACCTTGAGACATATATAATTACATAACTACTACTAATATACGATAGTGGAGAACGAAGTGTCTTAACACTAGGTTCCCTGTGCCTACCCTGCTGTATGTGAGATACAGCGTGAAGCTGATTTTTTACTACTTATATAATATGTGTTTTGGTAAAACATATTACAGATTTTAAAAAATTTAAACTAAAATTTATATTTTCTTTGAAGCTAAACATAAATATTAATTATTTTAAGCTTCTATGTAGATATTTAAATCTCTGCAAGTCCTTTAAAATAACAAGCAATTGAAGTAAGATTATGCCAGGAAATATAATGCTCTCGCAATTTAATACACGTTGAAACTAGTTGCTTAATCAAATATCATTAGTCTCTTTAAATAAAGAATATTTTCAATTTTAAATAAATTTATCCGATGCATATTGTACAAAATAATTATTTATAATTTTGCTTTATAAACTTTTAGTTATTTGAAAGGATCTTTTAGTTATTTCAAAAGATAGAAGCCGGCAATGTATACAGACACTGGCTTCTATTCAATCATTTTGGTCCTTGGTTTAATTCTTTTTCATTCAAAATAAACGTTCACGAATTTTTTTGGTCTCGACTCTTACATTATATGTACATCACATAACAACAAAGTTTTTTTTCTATATCTATGAATTCTTATGAAACTTAAGTTGAACGTGACTAACTATTCAGATATTTTTTTTTTACCTGTATTGCGCACTAATCAGTATACTTAGAGGAAACCTAGTGTTAAGACACTCCGTTCGCCACTTCCCGAACCCCCACTAACGAATAGTTAATATGTTCCAGGGTTGTTCGCGCATTGTATGTTTTTAAAAAAATATTTTTTTTGAGAGAACATTTATTTACCACCTATAATTTGATACCTACCAAAATAATACATGTAGAGAAAATAAAAGGAACTAAAAATAGATAACATTATTACTAGGTCACCATATCCTACATTTATTTTAGCTTATTTAATTTATAAATATAATATGGAATAGAACAGAAATCCTCACTTTGAGATTTTCGGTTTTGTACTTAAAGAAAAAAAAGTAATTTATACTTTCAATAAATCTATTTTTTACCATTCCGATTAACCCAATTTTAACATACTCTTTCAGAACTGAACCCAAACCCAAACCCAACAAACCCAAATCAATTAGATCACCAAAGTTCATTAATAAAAAAAAAAAAACATTTATAAGATATTCGTCCCATTAGTCTTAAACCAAAAATATTTTGGCGCCCCGAGTGGGTGTAGACGGCGTACGCTATAAACAGAAAGCGGTGTAAATCAAACATATTGATATAACGTGTTGATGCAATGAACGCTATATACACAATTGAATTTATCTTCACGATTGATGCTTCTGTTAATTTTTTTAATGTGTCTGAAGAATTTGGAGGATTTAAAACGTTCTTTTGAGTAATTGTCGTTTTGGTGTATATGCAAAGCGAGTGTGATCTGTTTTCGTTTGAATGAATATATATTTCATGTTTTCAATAATAGAAATCGTTTTAAGAGCTTTCGAGTATAGCAAATTTTCAAAGTAATATATGTTAAGCAGAGAAAATTAACGCTACGCTTTGTTTCCAGAATGAGAAAATAATTCGTTTCCATAAATGGCATTTGAAAATTACAGATGCTGTGCCGCTGCGCCATTGAATCTTTTACCACTGGGTTACTTGCGGAAGGATCCTTATGTTAAGTTAGCATATGCAGATGGAAATATAATTATGTATCTGAGATATAAAGTTCAGCAAAGAATTGAAAATCAAGTAATCGCTTTCTACTGATGAACCTGACTAATACAAACCAGGCTCATCATAATTGTTCCACAAAGTCGTGGTAAAGAAGTACCGATGATAATTTACCCATTTATATTAAAACTATTGTTTATTGCAGTGTTGAAATATAGGAATTTATAACTTACATAAAACATACCAACATAAAATTAATTTGTATATTTACTCATCTCATAATTCCGTTAATGTTTGAAACTGTTAATCACACGTGTTAAGCTGTAAATTTTACTATTCCAAGAATATTATCATAGACTACAGATTTAGTAAGTAGAGAAGTATACCTAAATAACTCGAAAATGCAATTTTAGTGACATTACTCTCTTTTGGAGTTTCGTACCTTAAAGACAAAATGGAACTCTTATAGAATCGTTTTGTTGTTCAACTGTCGGTATATCCGACTGTCCTGTCATAAACCTCAATAGCTCATAAGGGTATCGATTTGAAACTTACTAAATTAGATATTCTGTCTATAGAAACAATCTGAAAATCATAAAATTTCAAAATGAACGTAATCAAAGGATCGGTTAGGACCAAATGTGCGTACCGGGCTCGTTTTCCTCTGGTGTTACACGGGTTCGGGCGGCGGTGATCAGTTACCATCAGGTAACCCGTTGTTTGCTTTGTCTTTTTCCACAAAATCTTTCAAGAACACAGTATCGATGATTGATGGCTATTCCAATAGGGATCTTTATTCTTAATGGGATAGGCGACAAAAATAAACTTATAATTACCTGAGCCACACGTTTCCCTTCTTTCCTAGGTGGTGGTGGGAGCAAGTCCAAATGCTTGGGCCTGGTCGCCTTTTGTTCTTCCACGCCTTTGGAGGTCGACGCTGCACCTGACTCCGATGCACCAGATTCAGAGGCCGCTTCTAATATGCATTAAGAATTCAATTATATTAAACATAGGTATATGTAAATATATTTTTATCATGGAATTATAAATGACAGTTGTCAGTGGATTTAGCTCATTGCGACAAATGTAATATGTATATATATATATATATATATATATATATATATATATATATATATATATATATATATATATATATATATATAGTGCTTTTCATTTCTTTTTCTATTTTTCTAATAGTCTTCGGTTCCGAATCTACTTTAGCAGAGAAATAACGAACTATGTACTTAAAATTGCCAAGTGGAACGAGAAATGTCTAATATAAATACTTTACAAAATATTGAGCACATTACAGCTACGTTTACTTTTTATTTTGGCTTCATAGAAAATAAAAAAATACAAATTTAGTGTTCATAGCGTCTGTTGAATTTATTCTCCCTAGTGGGGATTAAATCCACTATCAACGCTTCTACAGTCACCTTCACTGTGCCACAATGGCTTCATAATAGATTTCATACTTTAATTGTATCATCGTTTCATAAATTGAAAGTATATTGTCGTGATAACTATTAAAACATACAACAGCAACGTCCCAGGTGCGCCATTTTCGAGAAAATGTCACTTCGGAAGTTCAAATTGAATGAAGCTGGGTACCGTTTATTCAATCTGCAAGCCATATTCATCGGCACCTCGGCCTGATGCATTAATTTACTCTCTATGGGAACGGGAAATTGCTTAACAATAGCTGTTAGGCTATAAGTTATAACTATGTTAGTAACTGCTCATATCGCCAAGTAAACAAGTACATTTACATTATCTACACATCTTTATATATATATAAAAAGTTGAATTGTCCGTCTCTGACTTCTAAATATCACTTATTTCGAGTGTTTAATTATTCAAACTATTTATACGATACTAAAACATAAACCAATGATTTATATTTTTTTCTATTTCTGCTTGTCTTTCCGTTTGACCAGGCTAATCTCTGGAACTGCTGAACAGGTTTTTTGTGGAACTTTTACTGGAAAATAAAGGAATTTGTGAAGCAGCATATAGAGAGACATAACTAAACATATTTCTTCTTTTTTAAATTGCTATTTATTTAATGATAACAGGATTTAAGATCTATAATAAAAAAATATTTTTGATTTTAAACAATATTTTAATTGTCTTTGTGTGCAAAATTGTCATTTAGAATAGTGGGAAGTAAAAACGAAGTCTTTTAAAATGAAAACTCTTAAGTTCCCAACTTTAAAAGTGAATGTATATTAAATATGGACGTATTCTCTCGTCGTCGTATTTTTACAGTTACAAAATATAGTCAAAAAGAATGGATTTCCTATTCGAGGAGGACTCGTTTTGTCACGTTCAATTTTTATTTGCATGCTACGCGAGAGAATTACTAAATTTATTTTAAAACAGAATTTGCTAGCGATTTTGTAAAATTTTTTTAACCCCTGACGAAAACAGGGGTACTTTATAACTTTATAACGCCGCGTATTAATTTATTAGAGATGAAAAATTAAAATAATTCCTTTTCTTAAGTGTCGAATCCATTGAATCGTAAGATGGTGATCTTGAGAAACAAAATGTTATTTATAAATTAAATTATGATGTAAGCAGATAATTCTATAAGGAAAAAGTAGTTATGTTTAATGGCGCAGGGCTTATGTTTTTTTAAACGCAACGGTAGTGGGTTCGATTTTCACTAGAGGCCATGAGATATTTAATATATTAATTCTTTTGCTCTCGTTCCGCTACTTAACAGGCAGGGTACTTCCCAGGATCGCTTTACCTACCCTGTGATGTAAATAAAGAGCGAAGCTATAAAAAAGTAATAAGTTGAACCAGTTATTGGCTGTTTAATAAAATGTTTACTCAAGACGTTCATAAATCTCTTTAATTTGTTATTGAAAGCATTTTTGAATTGTAACAGTTTACTCAAAGTAAATTAATTTTGAAATAATAGGTGTGTTTCGTAGAAATTGTTATTTTAGATTAAAACAGTAACAGTATGTTAAAGTTAACGATAGAAAGTATTACAAACATATATCTAAGTAATTCCTATTGTTCAAAGCCCGGCGTTGAGTTCCACCACTCAACACGTAATGTCTCCAGAATTCTTCGGAAAGAGGAGAAAGGAGTGTCTTAACATTAGATTGGCTCTGCCTACCCTGCTGTGTGGAGGATACAGCGTGAATTTGATTTATTTTGATTTTAATTTCTATTGTTTTATTTAGTTTTTAGGATTCCGTACCTCAAAATGTAAAAAAAAATCTCTTATAGGGCCACTTGTCTTTGTCTTGGTTGAAAAAAAATCTCTTATAGGGCCACTTGTCTTTGTCTTGGTTGTCTATGTGTCAATATCAATTGTTTTTTTTGGATAAGTTGACGACAGAAACGAGGCTTATAAAGCAAAAGGGGAAGTCTCATAACATAAATAACATTATTACAAATTAATAATAATGTATGAGAATACTAATCGCACTAGAGTTAGAAGTATCATTTCAATTAATACAATCAGTATAAAACGGAGTGTCTTAACACTACGTTCCCTCTGCCTACCCTCCTGTGTGCGGGATACAGCGTGAAGCTGTATAATGATTATACGAAACATACAGAAATTCCCATAAAAGGTTAACCCAAATTCGGATTCGAGGAAGAAGATAAAGTGTTACTAGCGCATTCAGCACATATAAACTAGCGATACAGAATTCCTTTGACATTGGCACAGTAAATTGGCATTCCTACGTGACCAATTTTAAAGTACACTTCATAATATTGGTACAAAAATAATTATTCCTTTCAAAATGATTCAAAAGTATCAAACAGGCACACTACAATGTTTACTTTGTATGTAATTTTTTGTTGCTATTGGGTTGTGATTATTTAAAAATTTAGTTTTTTTATTTAAGTGGGGAACGGAAGTCTCTTAATGGGAGAGGAGTGTCTTAACGCTAGGTTCCTAGGTTCCTTTTGCCTACCCTGCTATGTGTGGGATACAGTGTGAAGCTAAAAAAAAAAGTAATATCTGTAATGTGTATTTATGTGTGAGATTATTTATATGTTAATGTATAAAAGACTTTTTTTGAATACTTGTTTTAGTGAAAAGAATATTTATTTAAGACATACAGCTTACATTTTTTTCTACATACCTTGTTCAGTGGAAGTTAGCCCTTTGCTTAATTAAAATGGAGTAACTATTATTTTTAAATCTATAAATATTTTGTTCACAAAATGATAAGACGGTCTAAGATGCACATCACCTATGTTAGCAGACGTCGCTGCATTTCGCTATTTTATTTACCCATCGAGCTTTGCATGCGAATGTTTCGGGAGCACGTATTCTGCATTAAGGCCGGATCCACACTATATTGCCGGTCACGGTTCGTTCTCGATCCGATCTGAGCTTGTTAAAATATTGTTATATGAAATACAACGTTCTGGATAAGTTTCGATACAATCTGCATATTTTTTATTGCACTAGAAATTAAAGAAACAAAGAAAACAAAAATACGGAAATGAGGTTAATAAATGTGGACTTATAGAATAGAGATTTCGTTCAGCCGACCTGTGGCAGTGGGTAAAAGAAATATATAAAATATGATATATGCAGAATGACAATATTGTGCAATATACGTAAATTCATATTAAAAAATATAATAATATAATATATTAAATATACATACGTACAATCCCTAGGAGAACTAACCGCGACCGGCACTATAGTGTGAACACACCCTAAATGTAATAATATGAAGGTCTATTTAAGGTACATATGAAAAACTTAATATGTGATAAGAATTTGAAAAACATCCACCTTATTAATGGTATAAATGTGTTTACTCTGTATAAGTATTATGAGACAAAAGTTTTATAATCAGATTTGTTGTTGAATTTCGGAACTCAACGCCGCGCTTTATTTTAATAGAGCTGAGATATAAAAAAATATTACAACTGTTCTCCAGAGTGTGACATATCTTAAGATATAAATTTTCATATTGATTGTACATGTTAATGTTATTGTGAATTTAAACAAGAAACTGTAAAAATTGGATCGTAATTTAAATTGAAATATTAGTACTTTAAATGCTTAGAGAATATTTTAATATTTTAAAATGATATTTTCATTTAATAATTCCTCAGACCTAGTAGTACAAAGGATTGTGTCATATTATCTTTTATACAAAATGAATTGTAAAATTCACTGTATGGAATAAAATTTGATATTTATGCTTAAACAGCTTAAGTTTTCATTACGCTAATTAAAATACGTACGTCCGTGTGTTCATATAAGAGTGCAAGATTTTCAAAATGTAGAGACGAATTTAAAATTGCTGTAGCTCAAAAATACCATAAAAAAGCTATTTCTTAACAAAAATAATAGGTGGCTTTCTCCGTTTAAGTATGAGGAAATAAATGCTCCATATGACCACCCAAAGGTGCGCGATGATTGCTCAATGGCTTTGAAGTTAACGAAGATGAATTTATAAGTATTTGTGGAAGGGATGCTTTGTATATAGTTTTTTCTTCAATGATTGTGGTTCCGGTACACTTTTTAATCTATTTACCTAATTTAGGTTCCCGCTGTATCCCCAGCGGGTTAGTCAGGGAGAACAGAGCGTGAAACGTTACGGTCTATGCATCCACCTGTTATCAACCTCTTCATACATGAGTATGTCATGCTCATGCTGCTTTGCGGGTTGAGTGCCGGAACTCAACGCCGCACTTTCGCCTCGACACAAGAGTGAAGAAAAGAAAATATGAAATATTTCACATGCTTGTGTGCCCTTGCTACTAGTCTCTGGATATCCTATAGATATGGATATTAGATCCATTGTGGTGCATTGGGTTGATAAGGTTCTAACCACATTTTTATTTTCAATTTTTATTTTATTTTACTTAAATTTTTAAAACTTTGTCCTAACGCACTTCGCTTTCGCTTCGTATGATAAGTTGGTTTGTAAAAGAGGAAAATATATCGTTTATATATATATATATATATATATATATATATATATATATATATATATATATATATATATATATATATATACGACGACGATTTAATTCTACTGATTGTTTCATAATGCAACGAAATTTGATCCCAAAAAATTAAGTACGAATAGGTGTTGTATACGAGTATGTTGTCTTTTTCTGTAACAAGCTCAAACTTTGCATAAAATATGCGACGTCACAACTTTATTGTGATATGAATGCATTTGCATGCTTAACAAAAACGAATATATGAAAATTTTTTTCTGCAATATTTTGAATTATTTATGATAAGATAAATCAAAGTAGGTAAATAAAGTAGGCAGAGGGGACATAGTGTTAACACACTCCGTTCCCTACTTTTTGCCGAATTCTGGAGACATTGCGTGTTGAGTGGCAGAACTCATTACCGCGCTTAGCCTCGACACCAGAGCGAAGAAATGAAAAAAAAAATATATATATATATATATATATATATATATATCTATATATATATATATATATATATATATATATATATATATATATATATATATATATATATATATATATATATATATATAAGTAAATATTTCATCTCCTCGAGTGGAGATCGAACCCACAACCAGTCGGTTTTACAGTCACACTTTGTGCCCCTGCGCCACGACTGACAATTTAAAAAAATACTAATAATTATATTATGATAAGTTATTTATAATATAATTAATAGTATTTTTTTAAATTGAAGATATTCAAAATTTTTATGATATTTATTGTTATTAAAGGCGGTCGTAGAGTGGACAGCGTTTGTATGCAAACGCGTCGGTTGTGGGTTTAAGTTCTACTCGGTGGAATGATCTATTTTAATTTCTGCGCTCTAAAAAATAAAGTACGGCGTTGAGTTCCATCACTGAACACGCCAATATCTCGAAAATTGTCAGAGAGTGGGTAAGGAAGTGAACAAACAGTAGGTCCCTTCCACCTTCCTTGATTATAAAAAAAAATATATATAAAGCTTCATTATTATTATTCACAACTTCCAGTACTATATTTTCAACAATACTGACAGTAAAACTACTAAAATATCTAAAGTATGAAATTACGAAATCAAAAAACTTTAGAAAAAACGGGATATCAAAGAATGCAAAATAGAAAGCCATCTATTATTATATATATTTAACAAAAAGAAAAGAAGGACGGTCGTGGCGCAGAGGCACAAAGTGTGACTGTAAAATCGATTGGTTGTTGGTTCGACCCCCAACCGAGGAAGTGAAATATTTATTTACATTTATCTTTTCATTTCTTCGCTCTGGTGTCTAGGCAGAGCGCGGCGTTGAGTTCCGCCACTCAGCACGCAATGCCTCCAGAATTCGGCGAAAAGTGGGAAACGGAGTGTCTTAACACATCTCTCTGCCTTCTCTGCCGTGTGGGAGATACAGCGTGAAGCTGATTAAATTTGATTTAATTAAAAAAACAATTTTTAGGACATTTCAGTTCCCATCGTAAAAAAATCAAATCAGCTAGACAACAACGTAACGTTGCGTCATACCTATAGGCTGTAAAATTATGACGTTCCAAACGTGACCCAGCCAGCTGTAACTATAGCGTCCAATGCTATAAAACGATACATAAATCTAATTATAATATGGCCATCACTATAAAAGAATAGACGTTAGTTGAGATGCGGTTAAAGTAAACAATGGGCCAGGTCGTCAAATGTTATTTCTTTGCTCTGGTTTGGAGATCCAGCACGGCGTTGAGTTACGGTCTCTCAATACGATATGTCTCGAAAATTGAGCAACGTATAAGGAACGGTTAAGTTTTGTAATAATAATAAACCCTCCGCCTTTTACATAAATATATTTAAAATAAAAAAGATTATTCATAATAAGTGTGTGTGTGTGTGTGTACATTTAAGTGTTATTAACTGATAATAACTAATAAGTATTTAACTCACTAAGTCATATTTCAAACAAAAACATAAAAAAATTTAGAAATTGGTCACGTCACTTCAGAATTACACGATTTACATATTTATATAAAAAAATTAATACGATACAATTATCAACTATATAATAAGCAATCATCGAAAAATTTCCAGAAACAGGATATTAAACATTACAACAAGCCGGATCGAAGTAGCGACCCCTCAAAATAAATATATCATCAAAATTTTCGCCCCCAAACGAAACGTCCCTTGGAATATTAATGCAAACTGTACTGAATAATCTTACCGGGTTAATATCCTGTCAACACGAGTAAAATAGTTAAGCGGGGGAAGCGTATATCCTCCTTATAAACTTGTAACTTGGATATATTGTTATTGGTTTGCTAACTCGTTCTAAAGTACTTGTGTTTTATCATTATTTTATCACTTTGTGTGCTGTTGGTGAAGTAATTGGTATAGTTTGTATGAGATTTTCTTGATTTGAATTGTGAAATTTTATATATTTGAGTTTTTTTAAGTTAAATATGAATTGTTGTAAAAATATAATTAATTAAATTAAAAAGTTAATTAACTTCACGTTGTATCTCGTACACAGCACCCTGCTGTGCAGGCAGAGTGGAGATCGAACCCACAATCAGTCGATTTTACATTTTAGTTTCACCTTTGTTTCATTTACGTGCTCCTGCGCCACGACTGGCCTATAAAAAACACATCTAGATATCAACGTAAGGTTAAAAAAATCATAATGTATTTTATATACTATTTTATTGTTATTATACGTGAGTATTGTACGTCCAAAATTATTCAAAACACTAGCAGCTTAGCGTAGAAAAAATACTTTTTGTCCTAATTAGATAAAATATTGAAATGATGGCCATGAAATAGGGAACATATAGTTTGGTTACTAAATCAAATCAAATGAAATCAAATCAGCTTCACTCTGTTTCCCGCATACAGCAGGATAGGCAGAGGAAACCTAGTATTAAGACACTCCGTTCCCCACTTTCCGCCGAGTTCTGGAGGCTTTGCATGTTGAGTGGCGGAACTCAACGCCGCGCTTTGCCTTGACACAAGAGCAAAGAAATAAAAATATAAATTTAAATAAATATTTAATTTCCTCTAGTGGGGATCGAACCCACAACCAGTCGATTTTACAGTCACACTTTGTGCCCCTGCGCCACGACCGGCCTTTATTAAATGTTGATAAAAAATGAGCGTAGCTTTTTTTTTGCTTATGTGAGCGCCAAAATAAAACATCAATTGGATTCCCAGGATTTGTAATACGCGTAACCTTCAGCTCCTATGTAAGCAGATACGTTACGTTATGTTAAATAATAACGTTAGAAAAATATATATTTTGGTTTTTTTTAATTAAATTTTCATAAACGAATAAAGTAATGAAGGTAAAAATGTAGTTTTGTTTTTTATACTTTCTATTACCTGGAATCAAGTAAAAATTTTGCAGTCCAAAGCCCACCACACCATAGGGCAAGGTACAGTTAGGTACGCGATGCAATTAAGAAATTTCTGGCGGTGGTTTTATATAATAATTTTGCATCCGTAACCACAAAGAACAGCAAGCTGATCGAAACGTCGAGTTTCCAAAAACACGAAATATTCTGGCATTTCTGATTAAAGAGTAATTCGCTTAGAATAATATTTTTGTTGTTACTAAAACGATCCTGCTAGTATTTCTAGATGTTTTAACTCAAATAAATTAGAAAAATCTATCCACGCTACATGTTACAATGTTTTGTAAATAAACGCGCCTGTTTTATCTCATATTCGTACGTGAAAAATACTGCGTAACTCTCACTTTTGTATTTTGACTTGAAACATATATTTCGTATACATTAAATTAAAATTTAATATAATTTACTTCTACAGCCAAAAAAATATATAAAAACAAAAAAAATACCGTAAAAAGAAAAAGAGGTGAACAACCTGAAATCGAAACATCAGCCGCGTCGCTATATCTAAATCCACCGACCACTGTCTTCAAAAAGTATATACCATCGTAATAAATCTAAATAAACTCGGAGCAATAAATCCGAAAAGAAACATCGCTTTTGAAGATGTCTTTCCATAATTACACGAACATTTGGCACAAATCAGCTTCGGCTTCACAACGCGCTGTATAGAGAGATTCAGACGAGTAATGGAAACTCGTCATATATTATAGCTTAATATCAGCGTCAACGGCCTCGGCTGTTAAAACTACTCAGACGTAAAACCGTCAGCGTTTGTCACCAAATACACATAGATTTATACGATGGCGCGTTAAATTCTTAAAATAATCACAAATACCACGTTCGCAATAACTTTTACTGTTGCATTAGAGAGCGAGCCAATTCGCGTACGCTACTATATTTCGCAAGCAGGTTAGAACGCACGAGACATTCAATCGCAAGCACAATGCACGAGTTATAGAAGATACGGATGACAGGAGAACAACGCACATGACGCAGTGGTAATTGCCCTGTCTTCGGCCCTAGAGTACACATGTCGATATGTCAACAAGAATGAATTTTGTACGAGCGATTAAAAGCGATGTGGCACGAATTGTGAAATAAATTGAAGATTTTTATTTGTTTTTTATGATCGGTTGTCGATAATGTATCTGAAATTGCTTTTCCTTTAAAAATTAGACCTTTGGAAGCTGGCTTGCTGGGAGCGGGACGGACGTCGTCAGGAGCTGACGAGGTGGATGGGGCGGGATTGTCCGGAGTGTTGGTGTTCATCTTGTGGCAGACCTCGAACGCCTGGCCGACGGTGCGCACGATCTTCATGGCCTGGCTCTGTGAAAGAAATTATATATTAGTCAAGTTATTTTATGAATGAAAGCTTTTATGGTATTTGTATGGAAAAAATCCTTATAATATAAATTCAAATGAATTTACTTTTTTGGTTTTTGTTTATTTTTATCTTTAAGTTGGGTTCTCTTCATGTGTCCTGGGCAGATTAGACAGAGGGAACCTGGGGATCTAGAAGTAAGATACTCCGATCCTCACCTCCCGCCGAATTCTGAAGGCAATTCGTGTTGAGTTGTGGAACTCAACGCTGCAATGGATTTGGCTATTGCAATAAATTAAGAAGTATATTGTTGTTTTAGACTTTTTTAAAAAGTAGCCATTTTAAGCCTATCGGTATGCGGGTATGGTCAGCTTTTGCGAATAAGATGAAAAAAAAAGATGAAATTGATGATAAATGAAACGTTTAAGCCTAAATAATAGTAGTATGTATTTAATACTAAGAAAAACAATATAATATTATGTTCCAAAGTAGATTTTCCTTGAAGTTTCGTCATAAATCTTGTTAAGTAACTTATATCATGAAAGTAATTTGAAAGTTCCGAAATCCGAAATTTGCAAAACAAAATAAAATATATTATTAAAGTTGCCAGTCGTGGCGCAGCGGCACGAAGTGTGACTGTAAAACCGACTGGTTGTGGGTTCGATCCCCACTCGAGGAGATGAAATATTTACTTAAATTTATGTTTCCATTTCTTCGCTCTGGTGTCGAGGCTAAACGCGGTGTTGAGTCCTGCCTCCAGAATTCGTCAGAAAGTGGGGAACGATGTGTCTTAACACCAAGTTCCCTCTGCCTACCCTGCTGTGTGCGGGATACAGCGTGAAGCTGATTTAATTTAATTTTGATTTATGAAAGTTGTAAATAAAATACAGCATTCAACAAAACACGACTGTCTGTCTGTATGTCAAAAAATATGTTTGTTCTAGAGTGATATGAATGTAGCATTGCGTGGGATATAGTATTAATTTTGGCACCACCGGTAGTCGAAATTGTAATCTGTGTTTTCCCGAATAAATAATAACCTCGTAGAGTATAATAAATGTATAAATATTATTTTTATTATGAAAAACGATGTCTCATTATTTTTCTCATGTAGTTTTTTTGCGAAAAAAATTGGAGAATATATTGTTTGTGTCAATACAATATTTCTTTGCGTTGTAGTGATGACAAGTTATATATTATAATTAATAACATGTTTTTTTCAGTTCGTTGAAAAGCAGTAAATAGTAGTAACTCTATCTAAACTATAAAGTTACTAAATTATAACTTAAATAATTATAAATAGTAAAATGATGGACAGTGATCTTTGTTAATTTTAAAATGTTTTCCAAATTCATTTAAAACGCTCTTATAGTAATTATAAGTTAAGTGACATATTAATCCCCTCATGATCGCTAACACTACGTACAGATTTAGTCCTAAACGAGCTAATTCGATTATCATATATATCAGCGGAGTAGCCCGAGAGGAAGAGCCAAACTTTCCGATCTCTGCATACATCTTTTGCGTCCTCCATTATTAAAAATATATAGATAGTTTCAAAGTTTTTTTAACTCTATCGCCGCACAGTTGAAAATCTCTAACTATACCAAAATGTTCAAAGGTTTGATTTTCCTTCAGCTAAAAGTATTAAATATTATCAAGTCATAGCGAGGCTTTAGGTTTGATCGAGTAGAAAATGAAATATTTTAAAACTGGTTTAGCTTCAGTATCGTGTCTTTTAAGACAATAAGAGAGAAACGAGAAACTAAAAAATTGCAGCCATATTACAAATGTGCTGTTTCAAAGGTATATAAAAGGTATAAAGGCTCAAAGTTATACGCCATCTTTTTTGTAAGGAACAAGTGATAAAGGGAACAAAAGGATGCCTCAAGAGTTGGCGTTACGTCTATCCTGCCCAAAAAATGTTGTGTCATTCGTTTTGTCATAACTTTATATTCACTGATTTTTTTTTGTATTTTCTTTTCTTCAATTGTAATGGTGACTTAATCTTTAACTTCTCTGTTTTTTTTCTGTCTACTTATTTAAAAATATTTATTTATATTTTTCTCACGTCAGTTACAATTCATTTAGCGCTAATATTCTGCTACATGATTATTTCTATTTTGTTATCTTTCGTCTTGATAAGCTTATTATGTAGCTATCAGTTAGCAATGGTTATGAGTTTGATTCCTACTCGGGGGAAATTATGATATTTATTTTACTACTCTGGTAAGATAATGGGAAATGGGAATCGTTGAGTTTCGACACTTAACACAATGTTACGAGTTACGAGGGGACAAAATATATACATAGAATTACCTTGACATTGGATTTTCTGCATCTACTGTTTTGCCGAATAATATGATTAAATATTTCAGATATAACTGAATAATTAACTGAAAACTTAACTAAATAATAACGCTGTCTTAAAGCAAGAGACTAAATACCAAAATTTCTAATACAGTCTAAAATATATACATTTCTATCATCATTCAGCTTGTGACGATCAAATCAATTCGACAGAATAAAATGCTTAGGTTAAAGAGAAAAGGGTAAAATGTTACAATGATGAATAATATTCACATTTGAAGAAGCTATGTCTACTCCCTTTTCTGATTTTCTCTCGATATCTATATATATGTTTGAATTTTTCTTAGCGTCCGTAGAATTTGGGTGTTTTACTCTATTTTAATTTTTTTTGTAAAATCATCTAGAAAAATTATTTGTTACGTACGAAATGCTAGAGGATAACTAGTACCTGTCCTATACTTATATAATAAATGTTTTTTGTAGAAAAAAAAATTCTCTTAGAGATTTATTAATCTATGGTGCTATTGCACCATAGCTGTATTATTTAAGATGTTTTATCAATCAATCACAAATCAATTTTAGATCAGTCAAAAAAACTTTATAAAAATAAAGATAACGTTAACCTAAGATTTTTTTAATAAAAAAATCTTATTTTAAGTCACCAAAAAATATGCAGCATACTGGACTCCAACGAAAGTCAGTTTATGAAATAAATAATAGTATATCTAGTACAAGCGGCAGAAACCGCAGATGGGTCGCTGTAATTAATTATTGAGGCCATTGTGGCGCAGTGGTAAAATTTTTAACTGCAAGCTTCATGATTCGATCCCCGGTATGATTATTTTCAATTTAAATTATTTTCTCCTTCAATTTATATTCTCCTGGAAACGCACGAACCTGGGAATCTTGTGTTAAGACACTCCGTTGTCCGTTCCCATTAAGAAACTTCCATTCCTCGCTTTCCACTGAATGCTCGAGACAGACTGTGTTGAGTGGCGAAACTTAAAGCCGAATTTTGCCTTGCCAGAAAGAAAAAAAAATCATTTCCCAGATTTGAAATCGAATCCACAACACTCGCGTTTACAGTAGCGTGCTTGTGCCATTGTGCCACGTCAGCCTTCATTCGTTACTCGTTTTAATATTATTTATTGAAAAAATTACAAAGAACTGTGGGGTTATGTCGAGTGCTGTTGAACAGGTTATATTGAACCTCAGTCGGGTAGCCCTGACCTTATAACGTCGTTATAATAAAAATATATTCAGCAGTACTATTATTATTTTATAAATTTTAGTTGTTGTTCTATATATGTAACGAGAGGCCAGTCGTGGCGCAGTGGCACAAAGTGTGACTGTAAATACACATAAACAAAACCGACTGGTTGTGGGTTCGATCCCTACTTGGGGAAATGAAATATTTACTTACATTTATATTTCCATTTCTTCGCTCTGGTGTCGAGGCAAAGCGCGGGGTTGAGTTCAGCCACTCAACACGCAATGCCTCCAGAATTCGGCAGAAAGTGGGGAACAGAGTGTCTTAACACTAGGTTCCCTTTGCCTACCCTGCTGTGTGCGGGATACAGCGTGAAGCTGATTGATTTTTTAGTCAGATATAAAGTTTTAGTAGTATTGCGACTTATTATATTTGGAAAGGATATTCAAAATTGTATGTATGTGTATTGACGCATGACGCACTCCATATTCCTTTATTTCTGTTTCAAGCTGTATCCTATAGATAGCAGGGTAAGTAGAGGGAACCTAGTGTTAAGATACTCCGTTCTCCAATTTCCCATTAATTCGGGAGGCATGAGTGTTGAGTAGCGGTACTTAACGCCGCGATTTGCCCCTGCGCCATGACTGCTCTTCTATTTTACATTACATCCTTTTATTATATACAACAGTAAATATAAACAATACAATATATTTTATATTTTCGTCTTTCCTTACCAATGCTCCTAAAAGTTATAATGAGAATACCGATATATCGGTAAATAGACAAACCAATAAAAATAACATTTATTTTAAAGCGGTCTCAGTAAGAATAGATGTAAGAATAGATAGGTAGTCTTTCATAAAAAAATCTTTTTATTGTTTTTGTGGATGAGGCCATAAAATTATTGAATTGATAGGATATTTCTTGTACTTAAAAAAACTGCTTGATTTTTGGTTACGTATAAGTAAGTTATTTCAACAAGAATCACGACATAAATATCTAATTATGTATGTAGACAATTCTCGGGACATGATTGTTAAGTGACTTAACGCAATGCCGTGCTTGATATTGTTACCAGAGCGTGAAAATTAAAATAATTCATTCGAGTGGCAATTGAACCCACAACTGTTTTTTAAAATATAGCGCGGCGGTAGGCAGAAGGAAGCTATTGTTAAGACACTCCGTTCCCCACTGTCTGCCAAATTCTGAAGTGCGTGTTGATTGGCGAAACTCAACACTGCGCTTTGCCTCTAAGAAACCAGAGCAAAGAAATGTAGATATTAAACTCTCCATATCCTCGAGTGGAAATCGAACCCACAGCCTGTCTCATTGCTTGTGCCACGACTGGCCTCAATCGAACGTTGATAAACCGCTTAATTATCATAATATCAAGAAATAATATTGAAATTGTCATAATAAATTGTGCTGTTGTGGTCGCTTTTAGCGCTTAAGCTTTGAGTAATAAGCGTTGGGCATGACGCGTTTAATTTATGTTCCGCACCCGTCACGTCACTGACAGATTGTCGGGTTGGGGCTGATGGTAATATCAACCTACATAAAGCTTAATAGATGCCTTTTCTTTCAAGACTAGATTTTTTATATTTTAGACGAGTTATACGAGAGATCAGAAACAAACAGTTTGGACCCATTATTTTCAATTAATCAAGGATCTTAAATGTTGCTCTTTTTATCTAAAATATGATTTGCTTAGGTCTTATCTTTCAGTATTATATATGTACCTATTTTTAATAACATCCTATAATATATCCCTTCATGTATTTTTTAAGTTAAGTTTTCAGGTTTTTTGTTTTTTTTTAATTATTATTTTTTATCTTCAACTTTATTTTTTTTATAATTATATTTTTCTAAGTTTATTAATTTTAAATTTTATAAATAAAAATATATTTATAAATAAATTATTTTATAAATGAAAGAAATGAATCTATTATATCTGTCTGCCAGAGGTAGTGTATCCTGAGAAGTAATTTAATATTGCGAAAATAGAATGAGCTTTTATACTTAGAAACATGCAATTCAGTGATTTAACGTATAAACTGAAGAGATTAAAATTCTTGCACAACTTTTATTACGCATTTCAAACAATTTTGTATAATATGATATCGAATAGAAAACCCAATGTGTGAAAATTATGACAGCCGTCAGCTAAAAAAAATATATTCCTTAATATTTCAATTTCTTATAACTAATAGCTGTACTTTTAAATTAAAACTTTGTGGTAGAATACACAAATGGTGATGGTTTTAATCACCGATTCCGAAAACCACCACTCATTATGCGATGTCTCTAAACACTAAGTTCCACCTACTCCCCTTGTATTTATTAAATTATTGGAATCTTGATAATATTATAAAAAGAATCTTATAATATTATCAAGATTCCAATAACTTAATAAACACAATATCGTATAATATACTCCCGGAGACCGTCGTGGTGCAAGAACACAAGAATATGACTGTAACGCGACGGTTGTAGGTACGATCATTGTTTAATAATATTTCCATTTCTTCGCTCTAGTACAAAGGCAAAAACCCGGTGTTAAGTTTCGCCATTCAACACAACATTGCCTTAAAAAAATCGGCGATAAGTGGGAACGGAGTGTCTAAACACTAGGTTCCCTCTGCCTATCCTGCTATATGCGGAATAACTTTTTTTAAATAACGGAATAATTTTTTATGTATTATATACTCTCTTTCATTCACACAGTACTATGAAGCTTAAACCGGCGCTGCTCCGTTGATCGCGAAGTGGATTTGTTCACGGGCCGTCTGCTCGGTATTGTAGACTCGGTCGTTTATTTTATGACCGTCAACTATACGAGAGCGGAGTAATTTTTTTAATTTTATAATCTTGTAAGACTAATATCTGAATTTTCTCTGAGTTAAAGGTTGTTATGGCACAGGGGCACAAGCATGCGTCTGTAAAGACGATGGTAGTACGTTCGATTCCCATCGCAGCAATGAAGTATTTAATATTTTTGAATTTCTAGATCCTGTAAAGAGGAAAAGCAAAGCGTTGACTTCCGCCACTCAAGACGCAATGCCTTGTAAATTTGGCGAAAAGTGGGGAATGGAAGTGTCTTAATGTGAACGGAGTCTCTTAACACTAGGTTCCCAAGTTTCCTTAGCCTACTTCTTTTATGTACGGAATACTGCGTTAAGCTATAAATAACTTAGTTATAGCAGCGAATAGTTTATTCTTTGTTTCTTATTTTTAATGTGCTTGTTAACACTGAAATTCATGATTTATATTTACGACAATAAACAATTTTAAATAACTTTTTTTGCTGAAAGGCACAGATAAAAATATCGAATTCATGTGAAATTGGTTGTGAACTAAAATGATAACTGCATTTCATTTAAAATTTTACATTCATAGTAAAATTTTTTTAGACTGTATCCCGTAAACAGCAGGGTAACCTGAAGGAACCTAGTGATAAGACAACCCATTTCCCACCGAATTCTGTAGATATCGCATGTTCAAAGGCGTACGTAAACGCCGTGCATTGCTTGATTACCAGAATGAAAAAATTAAAATATTAAATATTACATTTCCTCTAATGAGAATGGAACCCACAACCTGTCGCGTTTACATTCACACGCTTGTGCCTCAAATTCACGGCAAACGGCATTAAATTAAAGTGAAATGACTATAATTAAACAGTATTTCGACGTTGCAATATCTAATTTTCATTTTACATTCACAACGCAGCCCACAGTACAATTTTCCTTGCAAACAAACATATTCAATCGGATTAACTACCTATCCAATGCAATCTCTTTCAATTTCTGTCGACCTTGACTTTTCACGTTCAGTTTGATTTGATTTTCTTATTGCATCACATATTGCTCGTTTCCTAGACTACAGTTTTAGAATTTCGCTTTTTATTACTACAACGGAACAAAAGTTACTAAGAAATGGAAATTAAGGAAAAATTATACAGTTTTTTACTAAGAAGTTGTTTAAGATTCTTAATAAATGTTGAATGTTAAGCGTTTACAAATTAAGAGACATAAATAATGACATTCTATTGAAAAATCTTTCAAAAAATTAAAATGTAACGGGTTCAAAGCTAGCAAAGCAAAGGCAAAGAATTGATTATAAAATGTTAATGAAAATATTTTTTTAGCTTAATGCTGCATCCAACACATGCGTCTAGTGTTAAAACACTCTGTTCCCATTGACACACTTTGGATCCCCATTTTCCATCGAATTCTAGAGGCATTATAAGTGGAGCGGCGGAATTCAACGCCGCTTTGCTTCGTTACTAGAGCGAGGAAATGGAAATATGAAATGTTACATTTCTTCGTACGGGCATCGAACCCTGCGCCACGACCGGTCATATGAAAGTTTATCCTACAAAATATTCATAAAGTTCACAAAAGTAAAAATAATATAAAAAAATATATAATTACGAGGCCAGTCCGCGGCGCAGGAGCACAAAGTATCTATAAAACCGACTGGTTGTGGGTTCGATCCCAGCTCGAAGAGATGAAATATTTCTTTAAATGTATATTTCCATTTCTTCCCTCTGGTGTCGAGGCAAAGCGCGGCGTTGAGTTCTGCCACTCAACACGCAATGCCTCCAGAATTCGGCAGAAAGTGGGACACGGAGTGTCTTAACACTAAGTTCCCTCTGCCTACTCTGCTGTGTGCGGGATACAGCGTGAAGTTATTTTTTTATATATAATTACATATACTATAATTAAATAAACAATAGGTGCAACTAAAATAGATGACACAAAACCGATTCACTGAAAAGATTCTGTCATCTAAAGTAGAATCGAACGAAGGCCTTTCAACGAATACAATATATAATTGTTTTAAATCGTATAAAGCAACTCGAATAGATATTGATGATGTTGCTACGTTTAACATGCTGCTATGAAAGAGGCTACCGGATAAAGCTCAGATTAAATATTCACTCGGTATAAAGTTGATAAACGTAGTTTTTAAAAAAAATCAGCTTCACGCTGTATCCCGCACACAGCAGGGTAGGCAGAGGGAACCTAGTGTTAAGACACTCCGTTCCCCACTATCTGCCGAATTCTGGAGACATTGCGTGTTGAGTGGCAGAACTCAATGCCGCGCTAAGCCTCGACACCAGAGGGAAGAAATGGAAATATACATTTAAATAGTTATTTCATCTCTTCGAGTGGGGATCGCACCCACAACCAGTCGGTTTTATAGACACTTTGTGCTCCAGCGCCACGACTGGCCTCAACAGTAATAAAGTATAGAAAAAATGGTTTTATTTAACTCAAAAAATAATGAACTGCTATCTATTATAGAGTTAGTGGCTTAAATTGTTTCCTCGGTTGTATACTTGTAAAGAGAACATAAATAACGCGTTTCACTATTTCATATCATGTGAAAAGAACAATGAATATTTTTTTTTGACGCCACCGGTCGTGAGTTCGATTCTCACTAGAGAAATGAATTATCCGCTCTGATAATAAGCGCGGCGTTGAGTTGAGTTGAATCACTCGAAAATTGGGCGCAAGGTGAGGAACGAAGTGTCTTAACTTAACATAATGTATATAAATTCCCACATCGGGGAATGAATTGTTCCGTCTGGTAATACGACATAGCACGGCTTTGATTTAAATAGCTCATGTCTCGAAAATTGAGTGGATTATAGGGAACGGAGTGTCTTAACACTACTCTCCCACTCACCCTGCTACATGCGTGAAACAGCGTGAAGCTGACAAAAAAATAACCCGCAAGTTTAGTATGCGTCATGTATAAAATGTATCCTTTTATAATGTTGACACATACATTTTAGTTGAGGCCGCCGGGAATAAAAGGATTCGCACGTAGCAAGGGACCATCTGATAAAAGCGCAGCCGTGTTTACGATCTGCACTCTGATAATAAATTCTTGTAGCCGTTTTATGATGGGAATTTAAGTAAGGCGAAACAAATTTTTGTAAAGAAATTCTTTCTATTTGTATTTGTATTTATAATATTACGTGAAATATATGTATGTATGTCTTAAATGTGTTTTAAGGTAATTAGAAAATATGATTTTTACTTTTTGCAAAATATGGCGTCTGGTCACAATTTTTAGGGTTTCGTATCTCAAAAAGAAGAAAAACGGAACCGCCTCTTATAGGGGAATAATTCTTCTTTTAAAAAAATAAATTGTTAAAATTAAATAAATAGTTAATTTCATACAAAATGACTTATTCTATGTGTTATTCTGTCAACTTTTTACTTGCCACTGTCCTACAATGTATTTAACCGAATACTTAACACAAAAAAAGAATAATTTTTTTAATACACAAAATTAAGACAAACAGATTGACGTATAAACTATCAAAGTCGGTCAATCCTTTTCTCCTCTACAATAAACACAGGAACAAAAAACATACATAGACTGACGAAACACATTACCCTCCTTTACACCGCACAATAGGGTAATAGAAACAATATTTTCCCTAGTCGAGGCCAGTTGTGGCGCAGGGGCACAAAGTGTGACTGTAAAACCGACTGGTTGTGGGTTCGATCCCCACTCGAGGAGATAAAATATTCACTTAAATTTATATTTCCATTTCTTCACTCTGGTGTCGATGGAAAAACGCGGCGTTGAGTTCTGCCACTTAACACGCAATGCCTCCGGAATTCAACAGAAAGTGGGGAACAGAGTGTCTTATGACACTAGATTCTCTCTGCCTACCCTGCTGTGTGCGGGATACAGCGTGAAGCTGATTTTTATTTTCCCTAGTGTATTCGTTCATAGAAACCTAATATTGTAGCAAATATAAATACATTTCCAAAATATATATTCCAGGTCATAAGTTACTATAGGTGGTCGGAATTAGTCTGTTATGTATAGAGACAATGAGCACGCTCTTATGTTATTGTATATTATCAATCTTTGAATTTAGATACGTAACAGGTGTAATTTGTAAGCATATTTATTACAAGTTTGTTTTGAGATCAGATCTTTAAAGTTATTAAGTATATAATTTTTATTTTTTTTAGCATCACGCTGTATCCCACTCACTGCAGGGTAGGCAGAGGGAACCTAGTGTTAAGACACTCCGTTCCCCAATTTCTGCCGAATGCTGGAGACACTGCGTGTTGAGTGGCGGAACAAAACGCCGCGCTTGTCCTCGACACCAGAGCGAAGAAATGGAAATATAAATTTAAGTAAATTTTTCATCTTATAATTTTCAATTATTTTCTTGAAATAATTTTCAATTATTTTATTGATATCATTTTCAATTATTTTAGTGACGTTCGTTGTTCATATGTAAACTGCCTCTGATGTTTGAGACATAGCGTGTGTAGAGGCGAAACTCAACGCACATTCTATTGTTTATTGAAGAAGACCGAAGAAATGAAAGAGCGGAGAAATGCAAATATTTTTTGTCTCCGAGATGGAATCAAACCTACAGCCATCACGACATTATATATCTTTGATAATATGTGCCAAATTTAATGAATACTATATATTATATTAAATCTTTGTATTATATTCCAAATACCTATAATTTGCGGTTAACACAAGTCGATCACAATGTTCTACATACAAACATAACCTTGACCTACGATGTATGTATTGTCCACTATATGTATGATTCGGACAGCGTTGTTCTGCCTTTGAAGTTGACTGACACGCTAAAGGTATATATATATATATGAATATGGCGGAAAAAGAAATTGATTTTTTATAAGTTATATGAATAAAATTTATTATTATTATATCTTTAGCATTTTCAAAATACTTCCGTACTTCCAACATTTGGTAAAGAAAAATATTTATTTACAAAATTAAAAAGCTTTGAACGTAATTAGGCCCGTGGCTTTTTGACGGTTGATTTGTTAATATAATAGTTTAGTAAGTAGTCGAGGATATCAAAAAACATCCTTTTCATAATTAATTGATTGTCTTTTCTTCGTATATATCAAAAAATACTAATAAAATGAAATTTATATGCAAAATTGTACGCCCTACTATTTATTTGAAAAGATAGAGTGGTTTAGTAGAGTATAGCGTAGCAAGTAAAAGTATATTATATGTGAAAACTTTTTGAGAGGATTATATATTTCGAAGCTTTTAGCCTTATAACAACAACTATATCGTTAACAAATGCCGCAGTTTTTGATTCAAAGTACAATCGAATATTTTTTAGCTTCACGCTGTATCCCGCACATAGCACGGTAGGGAGAGAGAACATGGGAACCTAGTATTAGGACACACCTTTTCCCATTACGATAATTGATTCTCCCCTCTCCGTCGAATTTTCGAGGGATTGCATGTTGAGTGGCGGAACTTAACGCCGAATGACTAATTTGTTTGGTATCCTCAACAAATTCAGTCTCTCTGAATTTTTCAATTATGTCCTATCGTGTAATGCTCCATTTTCACTAACCCAAAACTGTCGGCTGTAGTCCTTTTTTTCACGATTGCCAAGATTTTACTGCACAAGTGGTGACAAATTCAAATCTTGCGTTAATTTTTGAATATTAGTTATACGTTTTATTATAAATTTATATATTTTTGACAGTTGTTTCCTATTCTATACTATATGAAATAAAATAAAAATTAATTTTATATATTTTTTATACTTTCGAATGTTATAAAAATGTACATAACGAAAAAAAACTACAAAATGGTTTTAGAAGGTTTACACTCTAAGCCGACAATGTGCCACCGTTATATTACATAGACGAGCTCTGCTCGCTTCACCAAGCAATTCGTATAAGAGGTATCCCATCCTATTATGTTAAATGGATTTTTAGGTTCTAATCACTTGAAACAATACAAAAAATATAACTTATTCCTAACTTTTCGGATATGAACCTGCATTCTTCTTATGTTTAGGAAGCAGCAGTTAAAAATATTGTCATAAAATAGATCAAAGAAAAAGTAAATAAACAAAAATAGATATTGTTGGCACAAACAAACGCGAAAGAATAACAATATTTCATACAATTTGGCATTTCGGTTAATAAGTGACATACCAGTGCTGTATTATTAGGAACTTATATTTTTGAATAATTATAAACTATATGTATCCTATTTTTAACATGTAGAAGATAATGTTTTTATTATTTTATTTATTAAATAATATATATGTATTGCAATATTATTTTTTTATTAACTAAGCCTTTTTTTTTCATTTGTAAAGTAACTATAAAGTTAATTAAATGAACACGGAGTAGGACAATCTAGTAACTTTTAGATGGGAGGAGTTGGCGATATTTCAATCTCCATCTATTATAATTGTATTATATTCATTATTCTGATCTGTTATAATATTTTATATTAGTAGACGTATACTATACTTTCAATAGTTACAACTAAATTTGAAAATTAATTTAGTTTAGAAATATTTATTTATATTTATATTTTAATTTCTTTGCTCCGGTGTCGAGACAGGAGCGCGGCGTTGACTCCCGCCATTCAATACGCAATGCCTTCAGAATTCGGCGGAAAGTGAGGGTTCCCTCTGCCTACTCTGCTGTGTGCGGGATACTGCGTAAATTTGATTTATTTTAATTTAATTTAGCTTTAAAGATATCTACAACATTAATGTATAACAAGAAAATATGTTTGATAACGTATTTTTTTTGTTTTTAAACTATTCTAATATTACGTAGTTGCAGTGCTAATATAGCAACCTAGCACCATACACGTGTCACGAAGTACATAACTCTGGTATAATGGAATGTTTATTACCGCACTGGGTTTCATATTTGAGGCCAGTAGTGGCGGGGGCACAAGCGTGTGTAAACGCGACAGGTTATGGGTTCGATTCTTACTCGAGGAAATTACATATTTAATATGATCATTTATTCACTCTGGTGTCGTGTTAAAACGTGCTGTCGCGTTTCGCCACTCGACACGCAAAACCTGCAATATTCAACGAAAAATGTGAAACGGCGGGATACAGCGTGAAGCAAAAACCAAGAAAAACGTTTCATATTTCTATAAAATATCACGTAAGGTGTTTACAGCAAAGTTAGAAGCGAGGCGGTGCTAAAGTTAGTGGTAATTTGTTCGGATTTGGAGTTAGATTTGCACGAGTGAACCACAATGATAATATACATACTCGTAGATATTTCTTCAACTAAATAATGAATAAGTTTACTCAATAATGACGAGGCCAGTCGTGGCGCAGGGGCACAAAGTGTGACTGTAAAACCGGCTGATTGTGGGTTCGATCCCCACTCGAGGAGATGAAATATTTACTTAAATGTATATTTCCATTTCTTCGCTCTGGTGTCGAGGCAAAGCGCGGCGTTGAGTTCTGCCACTCAACACGAATGCCTCCAGAGTTCGGCAGAAAGTGGGGAACGGAGTGTCTTAACACTAGGTTCCCTCTACCTACCTTGCTATGTGCGGGATACAGCGTGAAGCTGATTTGATTTGATTTTATTTAATAATCTAAAAGTAGTATGATGTTGGACGTTCTATCAAAACAACATTTCAACAAAAATATAGTTGTAAATAGTAGTTAAGTCTATTCTGTAACAACTCGCCCCAGTAAAGCTTTATTTGACTCAGTGCGGAGTGTCTCATGTTTAAAAGCTTAAAAGTGAGCTTTTATATCAACAATATTTTATTCTAAAGGAGAAACGTCCCCGACTTCAAAATAGATATATAGAAAATATAATATATATAATGTATAGAAACACATTTTTATTTTTATAATCTTTACTTATAATAAAATCGTTATCGGTGTGTGTATGTGAAAGATAAGTAAAAGATTTTTTCTTAGGAGAATTTAACAATGATTTTTAAAATACTGGTCTGTCTGTTTGTGCACATTAATCTAAGGAATGGATTAACTGATTATTGTACGATTAATATTTTGTGTTTGTTTTATTTCAATCGGCTTACAAATAAAAATTGCTAAATGGCTGAAAAATAACAACTCTTTATTGCACTTAATAACGTTTTTATTGAATTGGAATTGAATTTTTTTATATATAAATATTGCTTTGAAGCTGATAATTTTATTAAAACACGAATTTGATCAGGTTAGAAAAATAAATAATTGTGTATTTCAAGCGGGCAAAGCCGTAAGCGGGTCTCTGTTATGGAAACAAATGTATAAGCTAGATTTTTAAGTCCAAAACCATCTCTATAACCAACTTTCGACTATAGTGTGAGACATGATTCATTTAAATATAACAGTAATTTTCCATCCCACGTGTTCTTTACAATAATATTATTATATAAAGAAAACTTACTATATAGTAGATTAAATAAAACTTAAGCACGTGTGAATTATTATATATTATTATTACATAATATAATATATTATATTAAAAATATTTAATTTTCTTATTATATTATTAGTACAGTATATCAGTACTTATTTTACATGTTCTTTTTAAGCATAATTTTTAATATTATGATTTTGCTATTTGAATTTACTAAACCTACTTAAATTATTATTGTATAAGTTTGTGAACGTGGAATCTTGTTCTTTCCTTTGTTTATACTGAACCGATTTTGTTGAAACTTTTGCAATAATATAGCTAATATATCATATTAAAATAGACTAGGAACAATTTATGTAAAAAAAAATCAATCAATCAAGTCAATAGTAATTCATACAATATAATTCGTAGTGGCTGCTCTATATTATTATTAGTAATTGCACTGAAATGATTTATATTATATATTTTGATTAGAAATTGAATTGGGTTTTTTAATATTCATATTACTTCGACTGTGCATATGTGTGAGTACCTACTATATATTTTAAATATTAATCTCATAGGGCCAGTCGTGGCGCATGGGCACGAAGTGTGACTGTAAAACTGACCGGTTGTGGGTTCAATCCCCACTCGAGGAGATGAAATATTTACTTAAATGTATATTTCCATTTCTACTTTTTCGGATTTGGCAGAAGGTGGAAAACGGAGTGTCTTAATACTAGGTTCTCTGTGCCTACCCTACTGTGTGCGGGAGACAGCGTGAAGCTGGTTAATCTCATAAAAAAAATAATAATAAATGATTCAAATAAATTTATAAAAGTACAACAACATATAGCCTTTTCTTCCTCATAAAGGGATTGTACAATAAAATATAATTCAAACGAGTAGTTCCTGAGATTATCGCGCTGAACCAAGCAAACTCACCAAATTAATAATTCTAGTATAGAAGCATAGATACGCTTTATTTCACTCCATCATCACTTTTCTAACAAAACGTAAACCGAATGCAAAGTTTATTAATGATAGCGCGTCTCATTTTCAACAGCTATTCAGTAGTTGTTATACATATTGGCAATTTCGAAATATCTCTACATTTCATTACAGTTTCTAAAGTATGTGGACTTGTATAATATATAATATTTTATTTTCATGTTGTTAAATAAACTGTTTTATTAATATATTATTTTAATTGAAATATATTATTGAAATAATAGTAAAATAAACGTAATTAAAAGTTATGTAATCAGTGAACATAAGTAGGTACGTAGGGTAGTCCAATTTTAATAAGATAGTAGTAGATTCAAATACGTTGCTTAGCAATACTATGCTTTAGCACTCAGTTTCCCACTTACAATCGAAATTACGTGTTGTTGGTTGAATTTGACGATGCCATTTTGAGAAAGGCGTTTATACGCATTATTAATTATCCTCACGCTGTATCCCGCATGTAACAGGGTAAGCAGAGGGAGAGTAGTGCTAAGACACTTCGATACCACCGTATGAGTGGTCTCAATGATCACGATTAATAATCAATATTGTTATATAAAAAAAGCAACTTTGTATTTTTTATCTAAATTAAAATTCTTTGGCGAAACGCTTTATTTTACCAAGCACTTGCCAATAATACATTGGTACTATAGTCGCTTATGAGACCGATTTATACAATATTTCCGCTACTATTTCTATCAAAATAAACGTGAGCGATCAAATTCGGCGGATCGTTCGTTCAATCTATATGTGTCTCTTAGGAAGAAACAATTCACGGTTACTTCCAATATAACTAAAATATCTTTTAAAATATTTAAATCTCATATCAAATATTGATTTGATTGATTGACATTTGTTATTTTTTCTATGGAAATTAGAATAAATACAATTATAGTACGGTCAAAGAATCATGGTCGCTCTAAAGTTCACTGTAAATGTCTGCGAGGATCCAAAATTTTTGGGATTTTTCTTACTTTTGACTATTTTATTCTAAGCTAAAGTTCAAAGCGGCCACTGCTCGTTGAACGTACTGTACATATTATTTTACTCTGTGCTTATCTTTCTGTTATGTGAAAGTGATTTGTGTGAGAGGTTTAATTTAGTTCGTATTCAAGAATATTATGTATAAGAAGGTACTGAATGTACTATAATAAAAGATACAATTAATATTAAGAATACATTGTTTTGTCTCAGCTTTTATTTTATTGTTATTATAACCATTGAAGCAAAATGGCGTTATAGAGCAAAGAGAACAGAGTTCTAAGCCCCTAGGTCACAAAATTGAAAAAAAATTAAAAATATTTTTCTATAATAAGTATATTTATTAATATTAATATAAATTTATAACTATAGTTCCTTAATTAATATTAAAATAAATAAATGAAGAAAACAAAAAGGAACAAAAAGGAAGGAACTTTCATATTTTTATGGTCCACAGCTGTTAGTTAAAGGATTAGCCGATTAGCCGTAATACTTTTTTATAAAAGAAGGTTTTTCATTTAAATTGTCAAAGGGAATTATATATTAATATAGTCATTTCTGAAAGTATAACTAAATCCACTGAAATATTATAGGAATCTCGAGATATACTGATACAGCGAGTCGTTGAGTTCTTGACTCTTTGAGCGGAGCATCAAAAGTGGAATCAAAGTCAATTTATTTTTTTATTTTTTTATTTTGGTAATTTTTCTAAGAGTGCTGAACTATTTGTGGAAAAAAAATGTTTTGAGACTATCTCTGAAACAATTGCAATTCTAAATATAAACGTTTCTGTCTGTCTGTCGTCGTTTGTTTTAAAGGTATCATTGTCACAAATTATTAAATATATTTTATTTTTAACATTTGTGAAGTATTAATTCACACTTAGAAAAGAAAAATTCTTATTGTATAATACAATATACTTATTTAGAAAACATTCTTATACGTTTTCTAAATAAGTATATTGTATTTGTATAAAATTGATTCAACAATAAGTCTCGCTGAGTTTCTTGCGCCGATTCTTCTCAGGTCTGAAGCATTAACTTTAGTGAACTGGTGGTAAATTATTTGACGCTTAAAAAATGAAGCTTGCAACTTCTTATTTTATTTATTATTATAACAATTAATATAGTATAAACAAAAAAATAACCTACCGTCTACTTGATAAGCTATTTTTTTGAAATCGGTTTAGAAATTATATATTTATAAACCTGCAAGAGGGTATTGTGGGTTTGTACCATAATATTGTTTTATAGAACTACCTAAATACCTGCTTTTAGTCACAGAATTTACTAAATAAACGTCATTTTAATGTCCCGTTTCATTCAACTTCGCCCACGTCCGTTATTACGTTGACAATATAAGATATATATATACATATACTAGACCTTTCAGATAAAATCATTTATTAATTTCCCACTTTCCGCCGATTCTGGAGGCCGCCATGCTTTGTTCGATATCAGAGAAAAAATTGTAAAATAAAAAGTTAAATTAATATTTATTTTCCACGACTGGGGATTGAACATACAACCAGTTGCGCTTTTAGTCACACACTTGTGATACTGCGTCACGACTGGCCCCAAATATTATGTTAAGACATAAGCCATAGTATAATAAATAAATAAATAATTATTACAGATTATGAACAGCTTCACGCTGTATCCCGCACACAGTAAGGCAGAGGGAACCTAGTGTAGACACTTCGTTCCCAACTTTTTTCCGAGTTCTGGATTCATTGCGTGTTCAACACACATTGTACCGCTGCTCCACGACTGGCCTCTATTACAGATTACTTTTTGAATTATGCGACTCGACGTCCATAATGATATTCATGAGACATGATAGAAATATTTTCAAGTTACATGGTTTAATTATATAAATTTTGAGATTGTAAAAAGAAAAATACCTTATACCAATTTTCACAAATAGAACGAATGTTCAATGTTTTTTTTGGGATTTAGAGTGTTGGGACCTAGTAAAAAAATTATAAAAACGTATGATTTTCTATTTTAGGGAGAAAAAAAATGCTTATTTTCTTCAAAATCGTTGCTATAGTAACGATCAAATTGAATAAAGTTTACGTACTCTACACGCGGCACACTGCCAAAGGAAATCGGCTACTCTGTCAGCCACTAATCAGTTCCCAGGTATATAACTATACGTAATATGTATGCACTATGCATATCTGTACAAAGTAGAGTAAAATGTAGTTACATATTCTTTCTCTTTTTATTTAATTGTAAAGGCGTTAATATAAATTAAGTTTAGATAATATATTTTTTTAACAAAAACACTGACTTTGGCCCTTGAATCCCAAAATCAGAACGTATCATCAAACTACCCTAGAATTGTATCCTTTCCAATTAAATAAGAATCATTGAAATCGTTTGGCGTGATATTGAGTACAAATTAACTAATAGTTAATTTGTCGCGCTCATATCTAATGCAAATTTAAGATTTATGTGATTTTCTTAGGGACACCATTGTCAGAAATAGATCAAATTAAAATGGGAAAAGCAATAGCTTTAAATAAAAAAAGAATCATCAAAATCGGTTTGCCCAGTCAAAATTTCTGAGGTAACAAACATAAAGGAAATAAAGTCAAAATGTTAACCTCTTCATTATACAGAAGTCAGTTGGTGCGTAATGATTGTATGTTAGTTTTCTTGTTTTAACAAAAATGCAAGTCTGTTAAAATTACTGTAACATACGCTAACCAAGACTTTTTCAGTAATTGTAATAAATAATTTTATTTTTCTATAATTTTTAAGCATTTACATGATTAGGCAGTAAGATAAAAATAAATAGTTAAACATTAAAATTTTTCCCTTTCGTCATTGAAAAATGACTAAATCCAAACTAATGATCTCACATTATATGAAAAAAATTACAGAAATTTTTGTGATACTGCCATTTCTTGTCATTTTTCTGTAATCAATTCTTATTTCATGTCAATTTTGACGGTAATGAAAATTAACGATTTTACTACAGTAGATACGAGTTTTGTTCATGTTTTATTATTAGAACGTTTTTTATTATTTGAAAACAGCGGATGCTTAACGTGCAGAAAGTAGGAATTATTTTTAACTTTAACTTTCAGGAAACAAAAATCATTCATCATCGTTCATTCTATTTATCATTTTTATAAGTGTATATTCTATGAGCTTCGTTATTATATATAGTTTATTCAACTTTAAATATTTAATAGCAAGTTTGTAGCCATACATTTTGTACTGTAATAATAATTTGTGATTAAAATTAATATACAGTATAGCCGGTGGTTAAAATTTGACCAATTACTCTATATCGAGACCTGATACATGATTTTAAACCTGTACATTATTTTTGGTTACATTTAATGCGATATTCGAATGAAATGTAATAATATTTTCATTATTTCTGTTGTTCAAATAACAAAAAAAAATCTCTCGTTCATTTCAAAAATTTTCAATTTTTTCAAGTTAGCTAAACAGAATTGAATATAGAAATATTCATATCGTTATTTTTTTAATATCCTGCTATAAGAGTTTGAAAAAAGGTCGTGGCCTCGCATGGTCTCCTCTAATCTCACAACATTGTGGGTTCGAATCCCGCCCGATCAAATGAATTAACACGACAAACCACAAAACCAACACCCAAAGTCTCGAAAATAGGACGGTGTTCGAGGAACGGAGTGTCTTAACTCTACATACAGTTGGAATAATAACTACACTTATTTCCCTAAATTGCAAAAGAAAATCGTTTCATCAATGATTATGCTATTAAGACGTCGATAACGGAAATGGCACTTCATTCATAATCAAAACTGCTCTTTTCACAGAATCCAACAATCGTAGTGTTGACGTAATTAAGCCTTAACCGTCTTTTCTGGGAGTCATTGGATGGTCGTAAAGTAGCTAATATCGCTTTCGGTTACGCTACTTTGCTATTAATGTACGTTTGGAAATAATATTGATTAATATTGTATTTTTGGTGTTGGTTGGCATATACATTTTTTTGTTAAGAATTTGTTAATTTATTTTCGTTGTTTTAGAATATATAATTTTTATTGTATGTTTGTTTGTTACATTCAGTTTGGAAGAAATTGAATTCGGTTAGAATGTGATAGTAATAGTTAATATAAAATCTTAGATCGAAATAAAATTTCTTTAATTGTTCAGTTAGCATTCCTGATTTTTACTGCTCAA
The DNA here is from genome assembly GCA_917862395.2 of Heliconius sara. NCBI lineage: Eukaryota > Metazoa > Arthropoda > Insecta > Lepidoptera > Nymphalidae > Heliconius > Heliconius sara. Next base: position 12,147,636 of record OU860800.1, on the reverse strand, counting down.
AATACAAGAAACTTCAAAATACAAAATTCTTAATAGTATGCACATATATTTGTGTATGTAGTAGATATACATATATCACGTATCTTTTGCGCCTAAAATAAAATATCTAAATTCAGCAACCGTCAATCTCAATGTTTCGGTTACATTTATTTAAGAAAGAATAAACTTTCAGTGTTCATGTATCCGTATATCTATTTAGAAATTATTAACATTGTTTTATGTTTTTTGAGATACTGTTAACTACTAATTAAAAGATCAATAATATAATAAAAGAAACCGTAAATATAATTTATTACTATAAATTATTTACTGTATTTTATGTATATACATATATATATATATAATATAATAATCAACTCACCTCTAAATCAGAATCCAAGCCGTCCAAACTCGAATGCATATCAGATCGCAACGATATCCTATTAGGTCTCCTTGTGAGACTGTTCACACCCATCAACTTATGAGAACGTCCTAGTGTCCCGCTACCAATAATTTCTGGTTCACGAAAAGACAGTTTTTTACGTGGTCTTTCATTTATATCCATCATATTATGATCTTGGCCAAGTCTTTCGATAATCGGGATAACTAGTCGCGATTGCACACACACGTCATCTGTGGAGTCGTACTGGCGCTGTAGAGATGCATCTTTTGGATAATTTCCACAATTAAATTCCATGTCTTCTTCATACCTTTTCATGGCTCCCACCGATAGGGGTCTCGGTCTAACTCCATATTCGCGGGGAACATCATCGACACGGCTCCTATGTTTTGTTTTTCTAATGTCACCAAACTCCGGCTCCGACCTCGAACTTTTTAATCTCTCCTTATTCTTTTTCTTCGACTCCTTAGACTTAGACCGACTGTTGTCCTTCGATTTTAACGCACCACCGAGAGAGAAGAGAGTGCTTCTCGCCTTCATCAGCACCTCAGTGGGCAAGCTTTTCGGTCGTTGCTTCTCATTAGACATCTTGGATAATAACTTGTCGAGCACATGTGATTATTTTATATTATCTGTTATATAGTTCCGAGTTCTTGAGATAGTGGTCGTAACGCGCTCTCACGCACTGATCCCCATGGAACAACTGAAGTGGCCGCGGCATGGTCGGCGCGTGCGTCGCGCGTCGCTTCAAGCACCGCAAATAAACACATTCGCGTTATCCCACCGACTACTCCCGTGTCGTACGCTTCTGGACGATTCAATAGAATGCATATATTAGAATAGCATTCGCACAATAATTATGTATGTGTTTTTCGAATAAAATTTTTAACAAACTTGAGGTTAGTAGTTGCGCAGTGGCACAAGCGTGCGAATGTAAAGTAACGAGTGTTCTATTCGACTCCCAGTCTAGGGAATGAAATATTTCACATTTTTATTTCTTCGCGCTAGTAACGAGGCAAAGCGCGGCGTTGAGTTTCGTTACTCAATACGCAATGCCTCTAGAATTCAATTCTGTAAGATGGGAACGAAAATGTGTAAATGGGATCGGAGTGAAGAGGAAAGCTCCTTGGTTCCTTCAGCCTACCCCGCTATACGCGTAATACGTGAACAAACTGAAGAAAAAAAACACGTATACACCCATGTACTTGTATTAATCTGACAGGCCAAGCTCTATATGTTAACAGTTACGAGGTGCGAGAAGGAGGGCTTCGAGTGCAAGGATCGATTACTTCTGACGGGGGCGGCATTTTTACGAGCGAATGAATCTTCCGAAACGAAATGAAAGTCGAAGTGAATGAAATACCCGATTATACAGTCTTGACTCACAATTTTCTGATTTGTTTTGTAATTATTTTCACATTGGATACAGATGAAAGCAGCATCTTCAAATGATATTTGCTCGTTTGTAAGCTAAGTCCGTTTGATTTATCGTTGAATAGAAATGAAATCTTCAAAGTTTTAATTAAACTAGAGATATAAATGTAACGGTATTTAATGATGTTGGATAGATGAATAGATGGAATGGATATATTTAGTGTTATTAAAACAATCAGCTTCACGCTGTATCCTGCACACAGCAGGGTAGGCAGAGGGAACCAGAAGACTCAGTTGCCCGATTTTCGCCGAATTCTGAAGGCATTGCGTGTTAAATGACGAAACTCAACGCCACGATTTGCTTCGACAACATAGCGAAGAAACGAAAATATTAAATATTTCATTTCCTCAAGTGGGGATCGAACCTACAACCAGTCGCGTTGACAGTCACACACTTGTGCCCGCCCCTGCGTCACGACTTTTTAATCTAGTGTTCTGGATGTCCTAAAAACTACTACTCTCACTTTATTTGAACCCACTCCCAAATCAAGGCCACGATTACGTCAATTTATTATTATTTCCTAATTTTTTTTAAAAAAACTGTAAAAAACAACGAAACTTCTGTCTAACATATTAATATTAACTATCTGTCTTTTTTTTTATTTTGCCTTTTTTTTACGGAAAAGACGGCAAACGAGCGTTCGGGTCACCTGATGGTAAGTGATTACCGGTGCCCACGGCCCCGTGCAACACCAGAGGAGCTACAGGTGCGTTGCCGGCCTTTAAGGTGGGTTGGGTGCCGGAGTCCGGCATTACTTGATGCGAAACGCAGTGGCATAAAGCCACTACTTCACGCCAGTTTTAAACGCCGGGGGTGGTAATAATCCGGTCGAGTCTGCCCATGCGTGTTGCCATTGCTGGCGACGTGACTCTACCACACGTACTTTAATCGCCTCTGGCGACACCACCAGTTCACCACCAAGATGATCCTATTCTAGGCCGGGATCACAGGGCACAAAACTGTTTTCGGTTCATTAAAACCATATCAAAATCCAATACCAAGTTGGCTGTAAAGTTATCCCATTCCGATACGGACGCCGTCCTCGTAGCGTGGAACATAATCATTGTAAACTTAGTCTATTCACCTTAGTGTAAGGTGCAGATGAATTTCACTCACTGTTATAGGATAAGTTTCTAATACGATTGCATGTTGTGGGAAGAGTTGGGATTTTATAATGGTATAACAAATTTGATGAAACTTTTCTCATATGCAGTTTGTTTGTTTAGAGTTTAAATATTACATACGCTTGACTCATTGACGTGTTAATTTAGTTCGTGATTTAATATTTTTCTGTATTATACTTAATTATGATGAAAGCGGGTTTTATAGTAACTGTAATTTTACGTGGCAAATGTTTTTAAATATGTAGTAATAGAAATGGTCACTAATAAAGGCAAATTGCGGCGTTGAGCTCCGCCTCGAGATATTTATCTCGAAAATAATGCTAATTAGTAACACTAGTTTAACCATAGATTTCCCCTGCCTACGCGCTACGTGCAAGATACAGCATGAAGTTAAAAGAATTAGCCCTTAGATTAAATTACAAAACTTAAATCAGCTAACGATCTAAGAACCATACGTATTTTCGAAAGTATTGTATTTAAAACAATAGATATCTCTCTATAAAATATAATAGAATAGTTTTTTTTTGTGGTTAAATAAATAGAAAGAAAAGCTCAAAAAATATCTCTAATATGTAACTCAATAAAGTGAATATTTCAAATCTTTTATCGTAATGAATTTCCTTAAGATGATTTTTTTGTGTGATTTGAAAATTTAAAAGGAAGAAAATCATAAAAAAATGTTCAATGCCTGATCTTAAATACACATTTAAGATCATTTTTTGACATTCTGGTACCTAGCAAGGACCTCGGGTTCTTTCTATCAAAATATAAATCGATGGTCTCTAGGTAAAATCATTGTTAATGCATCTTTTAAACGTGTGTAATGTAATAGAAAAATACGGGTATTAGTAGTTCTAAATAAAAGAAATTTGTAATTTTTCACCTAAGGACTTTCGTATTGTATATATTTTCATAGGTTCCAAAAAATGCCAAGTAAATCAGTCAATGGTTAATTGAACATTAATTTTCCCCATAATGTGTATATAATTAACAAGGTTCAAATGAGGTAACATTGAAGCACCTACAGCAAAATTACACCTCGCGCGGAGTAATTGCTATCAAAACGTAAAAGTCAAATATATGGCGAAATACAAGATTTATATTACCTGTAAACTTACACGCGGATTCAACAAGCTTTAAGTCTTTGATGGTTCGAGTACAGATTTGTAAATAAATTTATTTGTTTTTAATGGATTTTTAGTATATTTAGGTTTTGTTTTCGTTTATTTTCGATATTATGGTAATAGAATAAATAATGCTAACTATTTTTGTAATTATTCATAAATATATTATATATTTTTTAGTCTATCTGTGAGCACGGACTACTGTAAAGTATCCGGGCAGTCGTTTTTTTTAATGTGTAGATATTATTCTTGATAAATTTTAAAATGGCTTAAATAGTTTTATTTAATGTGTATATTAAGGCAAAAATACTTGAAATATAATAATATGTTGACCACCACAAAATGACCCAATATAAAAAATATTTCAATTCTTCATACTATGTAACTTTGACAAAAAAGCAATATAAAAATGCTATATTTGCAATTCAACAACGCTACCCGAAGGAAAAATAAATAGTATAAAAGAAGTGATTGTGCCAAGATACTGTTGAAGGAAATAGCCACAAAAAAGTCTATGAACCGAGTTCACAGAAAGTCGCGTACGGTGATTTATGGCCTATAAAACTCGTTTCATATCAAATATATAAGCAGGTGGTATTTAGAGATTGACCAATTTAAATCGCACCGTCATACGCTTTGATCCACATTTTATTATATTCTATACGAATTCGAGTGTTTGCACACTCTATTTTGTATTTTTTTTCTAATGTCTTTTTCTTCTTTTCAATGTCTTCATTTTTTGTGGTTTTTTTTTCAGTATCTTTCCTTCTACAAGATTTTTTGTTTGGGGGGTGGGCCTCGCCACTTTCTTTTTCGTCAATTGTCAAATATGTTTTTATTCTTTCTATTTCAATTTTTTATAGTCAATCTAATGTTGTCTAGTCACTTCATTGTCTATTTTCTGAAGGATTTCAGAGACATTGTTTATTAAATGCTGGGACTTAACACCGCATTTTATAACACCTTCTTGCACGCGAAAATAAAAAAAAACCACATGTTTTTGTTTTCATATGCACTCACTCCATATAATGCTGACGAAACTAACTACGTCAACGCTAGTTACGTTTGATAGTCCCGTTTTTGAATCATGATATTTTTATATTTTATTTCTATATTTAAATTTAATTCTCTTTATTGGCACGTATTCTATTCCTCGTTGGAATAGCTTTTGAATTTTTTAATTTCCTTTTAAAAAAAGCATTTTACTACAGCCTTATGTTATAATACTTATAATATATTTTGTTACATATCATATATTTTCATACATAAAAAAATGTATTAAAATATTTATTATTTTAAGAAACTAATTAAAAAGAAAAACCGAAAAAAAATAGATCGTTTTTATCGCATATAAATTTCACATAAATATATCCAAATCTTTTTGATCTAGTGTCTTCTAAACACCAAGTAAGGCAAAAAATAAATTAGCAAAATCATCCTGTAAGAAGACCGTCAAGGCTGTATCTTAACAATGCCTCTACCACGTCAACCGTAAAATGTGATTATCTATAGAATACCCTCGTTGAGTTTAATTTTCGAAAAACATGTCACTTACAGAGGTAATTCATTTAAAGTACTTATAATATAGTTTCAAAATAGGCGAATATTTCTGATGGATTCGGACAAGTGCCTGCTAAATTTGAGTAAATTATAAGATTTGTTAGATATGATGAAACCCTTTCTTAGTCATTATTAATTTAGAATTTTTTAAGAATGTTACATATACCTATAGTAATATACGGTATTAGGTTCAGCTACGCTAAGCGCAATGTTTCTAAAAGAGGCAAAAACGTAGAATATGAAGCGGAGAAGTCGAAAAATTTTGTGGCATAAACAAGTTGTCTCCGCCTCTCTTATATGAAGGAAAAGTGTGGAAAAAAAAATTCAAAAGTATTACTGATTAAATCTGATTTGGGTTAATTAATATTAAATTATAATTTCAATACGATATGTCGTACAATTTTGCCTAGAGAATGTTTCAGATGAAATAAATACAAGTCGTATAAAATGTTTAATATAATATTTATTTTTTTACCATTATTTATTATTTATTGTATTTTTAAGGGTTTCTTTCAATTGCAGTTCATACGCGAATGAATTCGAACCCGCTAAAAGTAGTATAACCAAAATATTTATATTACACCTTAGGTAGTATAAGAAAAATTCAAGTATATTAAAACAGGACGGACGTGATTGTAAATGGTTGTGGATTTGATTCCCACTCGGGGGAATGATTAATTATGTATTATTTTGTTAATTTGATTTCGTCGCGCTGGTAATTAGGCAAAACGTGGCGTTGAGTTCCGCCACTCAACCTCGCCCCGAAAATTCAGCGGAGAGTGGGGAACGGAGTGTCTAAACAGCGGGATACAGCGTGAAGCTAAAAAGAATATTGTAACCGCTCACCTTCTTGCTACTCTTAAACACGTTGCACTTAAAGACGTTGGTAGCTCCGTCCCTGGCGATGTACGAGAAGATCTTCAAATCTGAACTGTCGTGGGACACGTAGAAAATACGGTAAATTGGATGATGCATAATCTCGATACACTCCGTAGTGGTGTTCTTGTTGCGGCTGAAGAATTTTGGTCTCTGTGAAAAAAAAATGAAAACTTTTAGGGTATTTTTTCCACTGAATTCTGCAGGAATTGTGTGTTGTGTGACAGGACGCCGCGCCTTGCCACGTCACGAGAGCAAAGAATTAAAAATACAATATATATTTTATTTCGTCTAGTGGGAATCGAACTCATAGCCTCTCGCGTTAACAGTTACACGCTTGTGAGACATATAGACATAAAAATATTTTCCACTACCTAATAAGACTATTTATCATTTATAAAATTAATAAATATACTTACTAGGCAGTCTACTATTTTTTTTGTGCATGTGTGTTAATTTATTTTTAGTTAGATAAATTATATTCTTAATTATTAATGTGAATATTTCAATATTAAATTAAATTAAATTATATTTCAATATTATAGTTTTTTTATTCTGCATTTATTAAGATTAAAAATTATTATAAAGATTACAAAAAAATAGTCTATAAATAAAAAATAAAAAATAGTAATACCAATTGTCCGTAGTGTTAAAGTATTAAAAAAGAGAGAATAAACAAAAATAACATAAACGTAAAATCGTAAATACAAAAATAAACAACGTATATATTTATAAAACTCGTCTGTTGCAAATGACTGACAGGCAACCCACAGACGAAATTACTGGACTTAAAATACTTAAACTGGATAGAAAGTGTAGAGAACCATTACCTTAGTGCTGCCCTACCCAGAATTCCATAAAATTTGTAAGAGGCCGTCCAAAAAAAGAAGACAACACCCATATAAAACCCGTCAGAATTTATTAAAATACCTATACAAAATCATATACAGTAATAATACCAGAGGCCAGTCGTGGCGCACTGGCATAAAGCGTGTCTTTAAACGCGACTGGTTGTGGATTCGATCCCCACTCGAGGAATTGGAATATTTACTTAAATTTATATTTCCTTTTCTTCGCTCTGCTTTCTAGGCAAAAGCGCGGCATTGAGTTCAACTCCACTCAACACGCAATGCCTTCACCGGGAATGGAGTGTCTTAAGCCTACCCTGCTGAGTGCAGGATACAGCGTGAAGCGTTCTTTTGATTTTTTTTACCTAAGCAAAAATGTAATTCAAGCCTGTTATATACCGGGATCAGAATAATACCAGGAACGTGCACTTTCCATCGAACTAGGATAACTTGTGCTAACACTACTATGAAATGGTCTTTGTAAAGAGTATATTGAAATATTGGTTACCACTCAGCTTATATTATTTTCTTGTACAATATATTTTATGTGTATACAATAATATTATTTTTATTTATAGGCTTAATCTTAGTATCCGTAATTCTTTTATGGGACAACGTGTACGCTTTTATAATAGGGTCCCAGAAAACGTCAAAGAATTTTCTAAATCACGATTTAAAAAAATTGTGAAAATACGTTTATGTGTTAAAGGCTCTTACCAAATTAATGATTTTGTAAATGATAACACGCCTTGGGAATGAAACGCACGCTCCAGTCTATTTCAAAGATATCACTGTCACAGATAAATGAATATGTATTTGTTTAAAATTGTCCCGCTCAGTCCCGCTCAGTCCCGCTGAGTTTCTTGCGCCGGTTCTTCTCAGGTCTGAGGCATTAACTTTAGTGAATTGGTGGTGGTGGTAAGCATGACATCTTATTTTGAATAATATTATTTGAATTTGATTTTTATTAACGTATAAGTATATACAGTTTCACGCTGTAACCCGCATATAGCAGGTTAGGCAGAGGGAACTTAGAGCTAAGATTCCATTCTTCATTTTCCGCCGAATTTTTCGAGGCATTGCGTGTTGAGTAGCAGAAATCAACGCCGGGATTTAGCCTTGATGCCACAGAGAAGAAATTGAAATATTAGTATATAATAGGTCCGAGTAGGAATCAAACCCACAACCGTCGCATTACAATCACACTCTTGTGATCTTGCACCACGACGGCCTCATTTATCCATTTACTTTTTTATAAACTATTATATATACAGAATTGGGTGTACTTTTTATATATCAGTATAGGAATTATGGCCCCTGCAGGTATCTTGGCCCCCTTGACATTTGTTATAGAAGAATCACGCTATCCAGTGAAACTAATTTTATACTATTGAAATTATATAAAAGAAACTGAGAGAAGATTTCGCATTTCTATGTTTTACGAAGGAGTTTAAAACTGCACTCGTCAACACTATTCTGCAATTATTACAATAATTTTGTAAATATCAAGTCTTAGTCGTAGAGAGTTCGACATTATATTTAATGAACATTATCCTACAGGGTGTTTAAAGTAAATATATAAAAAATATATAATTTGTTGTGCCCAGTTATCAAATTGTGCGAATCTTTGCCATCAAGAAAAAATCGTGAAAGCGGAAGCTTCATAGAGAGGATTTCGCCAGCAGCTTTAGCTAATACCAGAGAGACGTCAATTCATCAGTAGTTCCAATAATGAAAAAATTATAGAACTCGCCTAAATTAAAAAGGCCGTCCTTCGTCTGAAAATTCAGAAGAGACTTGGAGGATATTAGATTTAGTGTCAGATCTGTAACTTATGGGCAGTACTGGCTGTGCAGGCGGGATAAATGCGAGTTTTATCATTAAGTTCAATACATTTAATTTGGGTCAAGAGGCCCTCGTTACCCTCACTAGATCTCACATCGTTAAATTTGCGTTTATTCGGAATATACATAGTCGTATGTTTTAATATTCTGTCGCATTTTTATTCCATAGTAAAATCATATATAAACTAAATATTAAAACCGATGATTTATTATTTTGATTTGTATTCCTTTTACTTTTCATACTGGGCCTCGAAAACATATTATACGCGACTAAAGTCATAGGGAAAAGTACTTTTAATTTCTGTACAGCCAAATTTCGAACGAAAACGCTTTAATTAAATGTATAGAACAGTTAAATCGAACAGTGTGGTTGCTTTAACTGACTCCCATACGCCACAAACTATTTGGTCTATCCAGTCTAAATATAGGCATCAGTAGCTAGTTGAATTTAAATTACAGGCAATTTTAAAAATGAAAGCCTTCAATAAAAGTATTTAATTCGCGAAATGTAAATTTTATTATTTTATGTATCTTTTGCGGCGTTAAATTACACCTATTGCCTAATTTAAATTGAAATTTAACACATTGTGTCGAATTCGAGTAGAAAATGGAGAGTGAAGTGTTTCGACAATAGGTTCTCTCTGTTTATCCTGGTATATACTTGAAGCTGAATAAAATGTATGTAGTGCACCACGTAAATGGAAAAATATAAAAATACTATTTTTTTTATTTTTTATTTGTTCTATGTATTTTTAGAAGAAATATTTAATTTTGAGTTTGTACCGCTTACATTAATCCCAATTGAATTTTAAAATAAACTAATGCTCTACCGGTAGAAGCTTTTATGTATTTTTCCTATAACTCATCATTAGTACATGCTGCAATAGAAGAAGGGTTCCCTTGTTATTGTGTTCATAATGATGATAAATATTAGATTTGTTAATGCGAATAGTAGCTGATAGTAGCGTTCGAATCTAATATAGGTACCTAATATTAGTATTTTTTGAATAATAAATGATTTATTTCAAAAACAATAGATAAAACCTTTTAATCAATAGCAGTATTATATTAATTCCAGTTGATTATTTGATGATGATGTTGATATCAGCGTTTAGACCAAATATTGTGATTGTCCTCAAAAAAAGGTCAAAAATTACTATTATTATTAGTCTCAACTCGTAATATTGACCTATGTACAATGAAAAAACTTCATACAGAATAGTTTCATGCTTTGTGTCAGTGCTTTAACACTAAATCATCGTAAAACTGCGTTACCCCCTTTCCGACCATTTTAAGAGACATTCCGTTTTAAGTAACGGTACTGAATTCCGTGCTTTATTTTCTAGAGTAAGAAATTAAAATAATTTAAATATAATTATTCTCCCGAGAGAATTTCGAACCTGTAACCGTTACATTTATAATACGACATTATCCCACTGCACAACGGTGGTCTCATATACGGTATAAACAATATTTTAATATAATTAATATGCACAACCAAATTTATTGACGTCATATTAAAATTATAATTCATAAGAGATCTTCGTGGCGCAAGGACAAAAGCATGTGACTGTTAACCCGATGGTTGTTGGTTCGTTGCCCACTCGGGGGAAGAAAATGACTCTAGAATTTGGCTGAGAGTGGGGAATGGATCGTCTTAACACTAGGTTGTCTCTGCCTATCCTGTTATATGCGGGATACAGCGTGAAACTAAAACAAAAATAAAATATTTATGAACCCGCGACCAACGTATTACAAAAGCTACAATTCTTTCAGGTCTGAAGTACTGATATTGTGAGACGCATTTTTTTATTTTATTTATTTTGATATTTTATTAAATAATACAGCTCGACGTCGACTTCGACTAATTAGAAGGCGCCTTCAAGAAATTATAGCACCGGAGATTATCTGCGAAATTGCATCAAGTTATCTAGATGTTGGCCTTTTTTAATTCTGAACCTATTTTAATTAAGTTTACGTGTTTAGCTATTTTATATTTCTTTTCTATTTATGGTTCCGTGTTTTAAAAGGAAAAAAATACGAAACCGTCGTAGCATAGTGGTAGAGCACATGACAGTAAACGAGAAGATTGTAGATTCGATCCCTGTTCGAGGAAAGGAATTATTTCATACTTTCATTTCCTCGCTCTGATAAGAAGATGACGCTGAGTTCCACCCCTCTACATTCAATATTTCGATAATTCAGCCAAAATTGAGGATCGGAGTGTCTTAACTTTAGGTTTTGTCTATATCCGGAATACAGAATAAAACAAAAAAATATATAAAGTAATATTTTAAAACACTACTTAGAACATTAAGCTATTGTTGGTTGTAGTCCATTAAACAACCCTCGCAGTACTTCATTAATGTGTAATCAAGAAAACGCACTGTTCTATAGTTGCTGGTAAAATTTATATTTATTTTTACCTGATTTGATAAGATTTTTTTCTGTCATGACGTAGCGGTTGAGTGTGGATTCGATTCCCAGTGAGAATTAAGGACTTTCTGGATCTTGTAACAAGACAAAGTTTAGCATTGAGTTCCACTGCTCAAAACGCAATATCATAAAAATTGGGCTGAAAGTGGGGAACGGGGTATCTTAAAGATAGGATTCCACTCTCTAGTTTCCTCACCAACAGGATATAAAGTTAATGAGAGATTTTATTGAGATGATTTTATTGAGTAATAAAAAATCTAGTTGTAGTGAAAGATTTCAATATTGATTGGGAAAGTAATGTATGTTTATTATAGATATTCTTTCGTTACAAAACAAGTGGAAAAAACAGGAAATGACAGCAAAATATATTCGTGAAAAGCGAAACTTTCGATACTTTCTTTCCTCATTTTCCATATAATTTTATTGAGTATCGTGAGCGAAATTTTTAACATTTCAGTTTTTCGAGCGATAATGGAACCCACAGCCAGTCGCGCTTAATAAGTCCGTTTGTTACTTTAAAAATATGGTTCAACGGATACTGTAACAAAATTCTATCTATATGTACGTCATTAATTAAAAATTGCTGTTTATTGTAAAACTTAAATTTCAATCTATTTCCAACGTAATAAAATTCTTTACAGAACGTATTATTCCGTCACCTGTATACTTTATTTTACTATTATGGGTCGATCCCATCGCGCTCCTATGAAACTATTCCCAGTAGTACCCATTGACAATTGTTAACTCAATAAGGCTTCGCCCGTGCGTTTCGATTGCAGGTTACCAGATGTTTTAGGTTGTATGATGGAATAATGCTTATTTTGTTTGTGCAAATTATTTAGCCGCTTAACAAATAAAGTTCTGAATTAATGTTTTCTGACGGGTGAGATGGGTCGTGGCGCAGGGGCACAAAGTGTGACTGTAAACCGACTTCTTCGCTCTGGTGTCTAGACAAAGGGCGGCGTTAAGTTACGTCACTCAACACACAGTGTTCCACTCTCCAGAATTCAGTGTATGGCCTGTAGCAATATTTTTCAACGTATTTTATACGAAATTCATTTTATTTAAGTAGTCAATTTCATATATATTAATTCAGTAGTTTTTACAAGTAATAGTACAAACAAATAAACACAAATGTTCTTTTTTCTTAAAACTGACAACGTAAAATAATATAAGCACAAGAACCTTTTCACGAAACCTTCCAATAAAATTATTTAGCAATAATAAGTAAATGGGTGTGGTTAAATCGAGATCTTTACATTGTTCATGTTTCTCATAATGTTGAAATCATTCGACTGGTCTGGCTAATTTATTTAATATGGTATATAATATTAGAAACTAGTCATGGTCGTAGGAATAGAGTTGGTTCTTGCCCACTCCAGAAAAGCCTTGGTGCACATCTTAGAAATTTTACTAACAAATGTAACTCTTATTAAAAAACAATATTTTCACGAACATATCTGTTCAAATCTTAAATCCAGATTCTCCTCATAAAATATCTGTAGATACGCTCATAAATCTAGTTTTAAGACACTAGCCCTTTATTGAGATTTCTGCTCAATTTTTAAATAAATTATATGTCTAGTTGCGGAACTTACCACCTTGTCTACCAGTACGGAGTGATGAAAATAATTTAAATACAATCATTCTCCCGAGCAGTGATCGAACCCACAACCACCGCTTTCCCATTTAGACGTTGCCACATACCGATACAAAATTTTACTAATATATTATTTTTATATTAAAAAAAACATCCCCACATATGCGGGATTCAGCGTAAAGCTGAAAAAAGGAATGAAGATAAAAACAAGTATGCATTACCTTCTTCTTAATATTCTTGGTGCGGGTAGAGACGCGCACGCCGTCAATCGACACGTCCACAGTCACCTTGCGCTTCTTGACTCCTCTGGCCTTGAATTCGTACTGCAACAGATATACCTTATCATTTTTTAAATTAATAATTAATATGATTTTATTATCTGCGTTTATTGTACTAAAGAATGCTGGAACTTTTGTTTATAAAAAACCGTAGGAATTTCCAAGTAAGGTGCAAATTTACAGGTTATGCAGGTTTTTTCAGCTAGGCAGAGAGTAGATCGAGTTATGAGAATCCGTATCCCACTTTCTGCCGATTTTTTGAGGTTGCATGTTGAGTGAGGAACTCAACGCCGCTCTGTGCCTCGAAACCAGAGCGAAGAAAAGAAAATATTAAATATTTCATTTCCACAAGTGGCTCGAATCAAACCCGCAACGATCAAATTAGTTATGAAACTTATATAAAGCTTATCAGTAATAATAACTTGAAATATGTTTTTTTATTATTATTGTTATATGAAATCGATCGATACTGAAATTATAACTCGTATACAGTATAAAATTCATATTTAAAAATATGTAAAGAATAATGCCATTAAAATTAAAGTCACAACGTTTATCATTGATTTCATTACTTTCATTATTACTTTGAAATAAACTTTACTTTTTACATATCACTTTACAAATTTTTTTTTATAAAAGAAATACAGAAAAGAACTGAAATTTATAATAATAATAAAAGAAGTTTTTAAATTTCAATACACAACATTATAAGGGTCTAAAAGCGCGAATAATTCCATCATGTAGAAAGTTATTGAACAATTAAACGGAGCGGAGTTGCTAAGCTAAGTGGATTTCTGTTATGGATAATTGTATAATATTTTTTAAGTAAAGCCAGTCGAGAAGCAGGGCAGCACAAGCGTGCGACTGTAAGCGCGTCAGGTTGTGGATTCGATTCCCACTTTCCAATACAACACATTTTCTTTTTCTCGCTCTGGTAATGAGGCGAAACGCAAAATAAATATTTAAGGGCGATTTTTAACAAACATAATTTCTTAGCTCGTTTTAGAGATACGGAACTATTCGTGCACAACTCCGAATCGCACCTTACCGATTTTTATCTATTATACCACTATAATATCTGTATTATAGTAATATAATATAATAATAAGGAATGAAATAATGAAAATAATGAACAGGCGGGCGGGAGTCGGGGAAACCGAAAATGTCACAGCCGATTCTGAGGGGAATGGGGTAGGAACGAATGAGACTTTGCCGAGAAGGGAATCTCCTGTCGAACCCTCGGCCGGTCCATTCGTGGGGACCACGATAAGTTCAACAACTTCAGGAAAACAGAAGTGGTCACAAGCTGAATTAGAGGAGTTGATGTACTGTTATTTTAAGGCAAGGAGTGAAGGTGGGGGATACATTAAAAAACTTGAAAGTATCTATAAAGAAAGGAATCCAACAAACTCAAAAATTTACATGAACGGAAGTCTTTTATCGAATCAAGCGCGCAGAATCATAAAACAAAATGTTCTATCAAAAAATACACTCGATACAATACAAAAAACAATAGAAAATGAATCACAACAAGCATCCACCTCAGTCACGCCAATCATACATAACACTCGTTCAAGAACAACATCCACATCATCATCATCATCCATAAATCAACCAGCGCAAATCAATAGTCGTACAGAAAGTCAAGGTTCAATAAACGTGGATAAATCTCAGTGTGATAGAAGGAGTAAGTGGACAGAACCAGAGATAGAGGAGCTAATTTTTGTTATTATATGGCAAAATATGAAGGAACGGAATACATAAGAAAATTGGAAAGGCTATTTAAGCAACGGAACCCTGACAATCCAAAAATACACAAATTCAATGGGAATACATTGTCTAACCAAGCTCGTAGAATTTTGAAACAGAACCTTATATCACAAGAACAACTGAATCGAATAAAAGAATCTGCTGAAATAGAGATGCAGCTAATACAACACCAAAACACCCTTACACCCACTAACACTCAGACACATACACCCACAATCTTAAATAATATAATAGAGGAAATAATAGAAGAACCGACAACACTTAATAATGAGACTAGGGAAATATGTAATACACCAGAAGGGCAAGTTCCTCAAACAGATGATTATTCTGAAAATCCGCTTGTTTGTCAGTTTCTTAACATTTTAGCTGAAACAAAAGAAATAGCTGTCGAAGACCGCGAGTACCTGCCGAAAGCCAAAATTAATAAACAATATTTAGAAAATTTAGCAATTATAAATAACTTTATGCCAAACCTTTTGCCAAGCGCTTGCTCTCTCCGAGATACTAACGATATAATTTATTCGGCTGCAAAAACTTTAATATTAAATAATAATCAAACACCTTACACACCTAGTAATGTACTAAAACCTCATACAGACCCACCATGGAAAAAAAGAATAAAAGTAAAAATAGAACGTTTGAGGAAAGAGCTGGGGCAAATGATAGAAATTTCCAGAGGAGTCAATTCAAGAAAAATGATAAAAAATAAAGTCAAACTGCACTCCAAATATAATATACAAAACGACATAGACCATAAAAATAGAGAAGAAATGTTAAAACAAAGAATAAAAGCATTAGCAGGGAGAATAAAACGATATGAGGAAATAAATAGTAGGAAACAACAGAATAAAATGTTTACAGAAGACGAACATAGACTATATAGAAGTTTAAGCAATAAGCAAGAAAATGTTCATATTAAATTACCGAGCAAGGATAGTACTGAGGAATTTTGGAAAAACATTTTGTCACAACCAGTTTCGTACAATCATAACGCAAAGTGGATATCTGATATTGAGCAGCACAATAACACAACTATAAATACTAATTTATTTGAAGAAATAACTACTGAACAGATTAAACAAGCCGCAGGTAAAATGTTGAATTGGAAGGCGCCGGGGCAAGATAAAATTCAAAACTATTACCTTAAATATTTTTCCAAAATCCACGAACATCTAGCAATTTTATTTACAAATATTTTGAAGGGTGAGGAACCTTTAGAAGACTGGCTGACTACTGGTAAGGTTATTTTAATACCAAAGAATCTGGATACCGAAGAACCTAAAAACTGGCGCCCAATTGCATGTTTGCCGAGTATGTACAAACTTCTAACCTCGATACTGGCTGACCAATTATATAACCATTGTGCGGCAAATAATATCATGGCTCCAGAGCAGAGGGGTTGTCGTCGTGGGGCACGTGGATGTAAAGATCACTTAATGGTGAACAAGGCCATATTAGAAGATGCCCACAAGAGTCAAAAAAATTTAAGCATGGGCTGGATAGACTATCAAAAAGCGTTTGATAGTATTTCTCACGAATGGCTGTTGCAAGTACTGGATATCTACAAATGTCCACCAGTTATCAAATCCTTTCTCGAAAGAGCTATGCCAAATTGGAAAGTTGTGATGGCTGCAAAGGGCTCTTCAAACTCATTTACTACTGAACCGATTATGGTAAGACGGGGCATTTTTCAGGGGGACTCGTTGTCTCCAATGCTATTTTGTTTGGCTCTCAATCCGATATCAACCATTCTAGGGAAATATAATAGGAAGGGATACCATTTGAAAGACAGCGTATGGATTAATCACCTCATATATATGGATGATCTTAAAGTGTATGCAAATAACAAAACTAACTTGAAAATTTTATTGAATAGTGTAGAAATTTTTACTGCCGATATAGGAATGTCATTTGGATTTGATAAATGCAATATCCTTCATATAACTGCTGGACACAGGAACTACACCGATGGCGATGAACATGTACTACTGAATGGATATAGTTTTAAACAATTAAAAATAGATCAAACATACAAATACTTAGGTATAAACGAATCTGGAAAAATAAACCACAGCATTATCAGAGATCAATTAACAAAAGAGTACTTTAGGAGAGTTAAAAACATTACAAATTCTTATTTAAACGCAAGAAATTTGTTAAAGGGGATTAATACGTACGCTGTTCCAGTCTTAATGTATTCATTTGGAGTGATTAATTATAAAAATAGTGATTTAAAACGAATAGATATAAAAACACGAAAATTATTAGCAATAAAAAAGGTCCATCAGCAAAAAGCCGATATAGAGAGGCTCTATTTACCCATAACGAGTGGCGGTAGAGGTTTAATTAACATAGAAAATTTATATAAAGCTTATATTTTGAAGTACAAATTATATTTAGAACAGAAAAGTGATTATTTAATAGAAGCAATAGTACAGCATGACCAGAAGAGAGAAAAATATTCAATATACAAGGACTCACTAGAAATAGAAACAGAATTAAGATTAACGTCAGGTAATACTCACACTCAATCAGAAATTAAAAATAGCATAATAAAGAAACAAAACGTAGCTTGGAGAAATAAGAGTTTGCATGGACAATTCCCTAAAAAAGTTCTCGACCTTGCTCACATTGACAAAGAACTCACGTTTAAATGGCTAAAGAACCAATCTATATCACCTGCACTGGAATCGTCCATATTTGCTATACAAGATCAGGCAGTTATAACACGCCAACACGAGCGAGATATACTGAAGCGGAGTGTTGATGGCAAATGCCGCTTGTGTGTAAGTAAGGACGAAACGGTTCAACATCTTCTTGCTGGTTGCGAAAAACTGGCTGGAACATATTTTGTAAAGCGACATAATAACTTAGTTCAGTATGTATTCTGGTGCTTGGCTAGGAAAAGCAAAATTGAAGTAAACAAATTGTGGTGGAAGGAGGAATTAAAACAACCAACTGTAAGAGAAAATAGCATTGCAAAGCTAATGTGGGAAATACCAGTACAAACAGATGTTACAATAGTACACAATAGACCTGATCTGATATACATAGATAAAGCGAACAACCATACTTACCTTATTGACATCTCAGTACCGTCTGACTATAATATTGGAGCTAAGGAACTTGAAAAAATTAGCAAATATCATCCGCTTAAAATTGAACTCTCCAGATTATGGAACACCACAGTCACAACGATTCCGATAGTTGTAGGAGCCACAGGAGTAGTGACGAAAAGCCTTCAGCGGTACTGCGATAAATTAGATGCCCGCATAAATATTCAAATCCTTCAGAAACAGGCAGCATTATTCTCCTCCACCATAATTAGTAAAGTCCTTGGAGATACCGTTTTCGTAACGCAACCGTCACAAACACAACAATCATCAATAGCGAACACGTAATCAACATCCACACGCACTTATATTCACATAATTCTGAAATTGAACCCACACAAATTTAACAGTATTTTATTTAAACATATATATATATTAAATTTATTTGTTTAATAACTTAACAGGGGGTATAGGGGTATAAACAAGAATGTAGTAAATGTCTTTTTTCCCGAGGGTCTCGGGACGGGGCATTTATTAAAACCGACTTGATCGTGAAAAAGTTGAGGAATTAACTTAATAATAACTATAGTTATGCCTGTAATAGCTCAACAAAGAATTATTAACTTTGAAATGAATTTCCTTCCTTGTAAGTATTACGAGCCATTAGAGCGATCGAACTGAAACTTTACACTCTAAACAATTTGAGCAATACTATAAAGTGTTGCGGTTGTACGAAACTTTTAACTATTTTGCTTCAATAGAATCTGAAGTCAAGTCCTATTTATGTAAAATGAAGACATAAAATATATATTTTTTAGAAAACAAATCAAAATATTTAACATAGTAGATTTTGGAGCCGCGTTTCTTCGACGGTTTCCAAAATTAGTAGTATTTTTTCATTTCCAAGTGTGCAATAATACTTTAAAAATATAAAGAAGGATAAATGTGGTTAGGGCGTGGCGTAATTGAGGTGGCATTGGTTAAATGCGATTGCTTGGCAAATATTTTCTTTTTGGGTTCCGTACATCAAAAGGAATAAAAATGGAACCGTTAATGCTTCCCTGTGTTGTCTGTCTTTGTCAAGATCGTAATAGTTTCAAGCTAGAATTTATATTATATATTCTGGTTTATGGGCCCTTGCAGCGCCGCAAAAGTCAAGTTTCTCAACTAAATTTATTAAAAGATACGAGGATTTATGCATCGATATTACTGCGTTTCGTATGAAATTCGACGCGTAATCAATACCTATAAACCTTTAGGTTACTTACTACATATATATTTGTAGTTCATTTCATACCAATATATCCTCCCTCTGGTAACGAGGCAAAGCGCAGCGTTGAGTACCGCCACTCAACACGCAATGTTTCCCGAATTCGGCGGAAATTGGGGATTTGGGGAGTCGGAGATCTTAACACTAGGTTCCCTGTGCCTTCCCCGCTATTTGCTTTATACAGCGTAAAAGTTTAGGTCACTTGGATGGATTTCGACAATTTTCATAATAAGTACACATTTTGTACGGACAGCTTCGGTACAATCGATTGAGCTCGAGAATTTTGTACGATCCCTTCGAGAACGTGATTGAACTTAAGACATTTACTAAAATTTCTTGTCTGAGCGTTTCATTAAACCAAGCATTTCTCACTTGAAAATGTGTTTTGTTCGATTATATGATACAAATTACCTAAATACATAGTAACTATTATAATAATAGGATCTGTAGGTTTATTGTTGGTAGCCTCTACATTATGTG
The DNA here is from genome assembly GCA_917862395.2 of Heliconius sara. Classification (NCBI taxonomy): domain Eukaryota; kingdom Metazoa; phylum Arthropoda; class Insecta; order Lepidoptera; family Nymphalidae; genus Heliconius; species Heliconius sara. The sequence continues at coordinate 12,127,559 of OU860800.1, read as the reverse complement.
CCTGGCCATGGAAAGGATGGAACTCATAATAAAACAAGATAAACTGATAAAAAGATAAGATAAACGTGATAATATAGGATTTTTCCAAAAAAATTGTCTTTTGTCTTTCTGTATTAATATCCATTTTTTCTTTGTTAAAATAACAGTAACATTGCCAATAAAATAATAAAATATTTATATTATAATAACAATAGTAAAGATCCAAATATACTTTTCTCCATTAAGCTATCACAAACACTTTTGTATCGACAAGTCACACAAAAATGTCAGTAGTGTCAGTCCCGTAATATATTTAAAATAGCGTTTATTATATGTATATATAAAAAAAATCAAGCAACATGCATCCCTAATGTTGTAGATTAAAAAAAAATCATAATTACTTTTTAAATTAGACAACGATGCGGCAATAATTTTGAAATGTACTTAGACAACGTACAAAATTTTGAACGTAACGAGATATGAACCCGCGCCTCTTGGAAACCGTCCAAATGTTTATAGGTTTTCTAAATCACAATTTTTCTTTCCCAAATGTGGTACAAAAATTTAAAAATTATCCAAAATAATCGTAATAATTGCAATGAAGCACAAAAATCCATTTTATATATAACAAAATGCACAGCTTCAAGCTATTACAGAAACAGACTTGCAAATGTCTGGAGCAGTAGAGGGACGTCGTTATACGACTATCTTGTTGGTAACTGGTAAATATTTATTTCACCTTTCAAAGTGGATGCTATAAACATATTTACTTACTATTTCTACTATTATATAAAATCTTTTGAAAATTTTTTTTGGTTAAATATAAACAATAAGGCGGCTGTGTGGATTTATGACTATTTAGATTAATTTCTTTTTTGACTTGTACTTTCTTGTTACTTTCTTTTTTGTGTTTTTTTTAGGTTAAACTGTTTCAGTACTCTACTCCCCATTTTCCTTAACTAAAATGTTGTTTTGTGTAAATGATACTTTTTATTTCACATATATTATACTATAGCATATTTAAATAATGGATCGTTAGGATCCATTACTACGTCATAAATGTCTATAATGTATACAGTCGGATATGAACCTGCACTTAATATAATTGAAATTTTTAGAAGGTTTAAATTTTTCACAGCATATTGTAATCTGTGCATTTTAATTTTGCAAATGATGCATAAATTATAATATTACAAAGTCAGCGCAAATAGAAATTAATTATCTTGAAGTTTTTCGTGGACGTCTCTAAGGATGAGTTCGTTCGTCAACTTACGTAATATACGTTTAAGTTTTATCTCAAAAAATTTTACTGAAGAAAAGCTACAGACTTTCTTTTCATATATACATTTTTTATAATAATTCCACAAAGTGAACTATTATAAAATCATTCTTTTTGAGTTGTCTTTTTCAGTTTCACGCTGTATCCCGCATATAGCAAGGCAGCCAGAGAGAACTTAGTGTTAAGACACTTCGTTCTCCAAGCATTACCCCATTTTCAAGATATTGCTTGTTGATTTGTTGACTTATTAACACAGCGAGAAATGGAAAACAATACATTCCTCTCAGTGGTAATCGAACCCACAACCATCGCGATCACAATCAAACGGTGTGCCGATCGAAAATTTAAAAACAATATTCTTATATAAGACTATAATACAATTTAATACCAATTGAGGCCAACGTGGCGCAGTGGCACGAAGTGTGACTGTAAAACCCACTGGTTGTCAGTTCAATCCCCATTCGAGGAGATGAAATATTTACTTAAATTTATATTTCCCTTTCTTCGCTCTGGTGTCGAGGCTAAGCGCGGCGTTGAATTCTGCCACTCAACACGCAATACCTCCAGAATTCGGCAGAAAGTGGGGAACGGAATGTCTTAATACTAGGTTCCCTCCGCCTACCCTGTTGTGTGCGGGATACGGCGTGAAGTTGATTTTTTTTTATAATATAATGCATATTTAATTTCATTAAGTGTACTTACGCGAACTCGTCGCATAGCCGCCACTATCTCGACGCGGCTCGTCGGGCGAGGCACGTCCATTGTGCCGATGTACTGTAAGAGAAATGCATTTATCTAAATAAAATGTGATTTATTATGACAGTGTAAAAACTGTTGTGGTAGTTTAGTTTTATTTTGTATCTTTGAATAAAAATGTTTAAAAATATACCTAAATATGGTAGAGTCCAGTTGTGGTGGCAATGGCTGCCACAAATTAAAAAATAATTGAATGTAGCGTATACGAGTATGGCATACGCTTTTAATCAAAAGATAATGGCTATACCTATTTGTTTCTGAATTTAAATCTATATTGACTTAAAATTAACACAATTATAACAATATTATAAAGTCCCTTTTACATAAAATATTTAGGTATACATTTCTTTCTCGAGGGTGTTTTTCCCTAGTGTCAACCCTGACGGGGTAACAACTTCTTCGAAAGAATAATTTTATAAAATTTTATCACGCTGAAGCCGTCGTGGCGCAGGGGCACAAGCGTACGACTGTAAACGTGATGGTTGTGGGTTCGATCCCCACTCGGGGCAATGAAATAATTAATATTCTTTTCCTCGCTCTGGTAAAGATACAAAGCGCGGCGTTAGAGTTCAGAGCCAGTATTAAGCGGCTAAAAAATTAAATAAGAGAACTAAATAATTTTATTCAACCTAGAACATCTGCTAGCCTGCAATCGAAACGCACGGGCGAAGCCTTATTGAGTTACCAATTATCAATGGGGACTACTGGGAATAGTTTCATAAGAGCGCGATGGGATCGACCCATATTAGTAATAAAGCGTACAGTTGACAGAATAGTACATTCTGTAATGAACTTTATTACGAGTGAATAAGATTTAAATTTTAGTTTCGCAATAAACAGCAAAATTGTAAGTTTTAAGTGAATAAAATATAGATTTTTGATGCTGTACGCATTCAATCATGTTTTTAAAGTAACAAATGGAAAAAGAGATCAGTCGTGGTTCGGGGGCACAAGCGTGTGGCTGTAAACTGGTCGGGGGTTCGATTTGTGTTAGAGAAAATTAAATATTTAATATTTCAATTTTATGTTGAGTGACGGCTGACTAACGGACAGACCGTTAGTCAGTCGTCACTCAACATAAAATGCCTCCAGAATTTGGCAGAAAGTGGAGAACAGAGGTCTTAAATGCTTGGTTTCCAGCCGGCCAGCCAGCCTACCCTGTTATGTGCGTGGTATCCATATTATCAGTAGGTCAATAAGTTTATACCAATAAATAGACTATCCAAGACAAAAAATAGTTCTCAGCCCAACCAAACTGTTCAATTTTTTTTTTCAGCATAAAATAGTGTCAAACATATAGCAGAGTAAGCAGAATAGCCTAGTGCTAAGCTCCGCTTTCCACTTACCAGCGATTTTTTGAGGCATTGTGTGTTGAGTGGCGGAACTCAACGCCGACATTCGTCGACATCAGAGCGAAGAAAGTAAAATATTAAATATTTCATATCATCGAGTGAGAATCGAACTCACAACCGGTCACGTTTACAGTCACACGTTTGTGTCCCTACACCACGATTGAGCGGTCTCAAAGGCTTATTTTGCATGTTATTATTGTATTCTTATTTTTTTATATTATATTTTGTAGATAAAACTACGCTATCTTATCTTTACCATAAAGTAAAATCATTCATGTAGTGCTTAATTAACTCACATGAATAAGCTTCGATAACCTCGTGTCCTGTCCTGTTAGCCATTGGGAATAAACAACAGGTGTTTGACACTTGTTTCGTATATAACTAACCACCTAGTTGTATGAAGACACTCGACTAGTGCCCTTATCTTTGGAGGTAAATGATATTAAATCGAAATTATAATATTTAATATTCAAATAGGTTATGTAAATCGGTTTTCTTTGTAGTTTTATTTCAAAATTTATATATTGGTGGTCTGTCTGGCTGAAAATTTTTTGGCTGTCTTATATGTTAGTTAGTGTATGTGAAGTTTTGTAAGCTTAAAAAGGTTCCCAGTGATAATGACATTACGTAATATGTTCTATATTGTTGATAATGTAAAATGGCCGCCACAATAATATAACACTATGAAAAAAAAATGTAAGGAAAGTTAACATCACGCTGTATCAGTAACAGGGTAGCTATAGCGAACGGAGCGCCAAACGGTACGTTCTATAACTCTCTCGCCCTGTCCACTGTCAATTTGTTCGTACATGCCCTCCGGGGGCCCATTCATTCATTTGCTGATATTTGCTGTAGGTACGGATGATAATGGAGGTATCATCGGTACCTACAGCAAAAATCAGCAAATAACAGCAAACATGTTGTACTTATAAAACTTTTTCGTAACAGTAGCACTCTAAAAACTGTTTTTTTAATAATAAAATTAATATTTTATCTCCAAATGAAAACAGCTGACAGGCTGTGAAGCAAATTATCAGAAGAGACAAAAATTGTCTTCCAAAAACTATTAACTTAAGGTATAATAAATAAATATATTATCACAAGATTAATACAATGTCGAAAATTAATTTATATTCTCTATGAAATAAAATAAAGGTCGATTTTGTAATTTTTTACACTTTCGAATGGAATGGCTTAAAAATGTACATAACGAAATAACAAAATAAAACGGATTTGGCAGGCTTATACTTAAAGCGATTTTAAGTGATTTTTTTTTCAAATACGTATAATAACAAAAACCAGTTTCAACTAGAAATTAAAAACACTTTTTATATTTATTTAACACTACCGTGTTAAGACACTTCGATCCCCACTTCCCGCCATTTTTTGAGACTGCATTGCTGAGTGGCGGAACCCAACACCTCGCTTTGTCTGTCAGAATTTAGACAAAGAAACTAATATAAAATTAAATATTTTATCTTATTTAATACAAATATTTCTGTAAAATTAAAGTAACTTTCACACAGCAAACAAAAGTGAATTTGTTAAAGTAAATAAAAATATTATGGCGTCACCGTGAAAGTAAAGTCTAAAGAAAATATTTGCTTTATTCCCTAAGCCTACAAAGCTAGGTGGGTCATTCCCTAAGGGACTTACGATCGAAACACACTAAATTTTAATAGGAAATTGAATAATTTTATATACTGGTCTTAAATCTTATTATATATCAATTTTAAAGTATTAGTAAATAAGGTATCTTTTTGTAAGTATATATATATATATATATATATATATATATATATATATATATATATATATATATATTTAATTTGTACTTAATAATTAATTATCAAAATGAAGACTGAAGTCGACTAGAAAAGTACCTAGGAGAATGTGAATTCTGTAGATTCGAATTATGTTTGAAATTTATTTTTTATTAATAATTGATATATTATTAATAAAAAATAAATTTCAAAGATATTCAATTAGAAGAAGATATTCAATCCATTTTGCTGTTCGACTCTCAATATTAATCAGCGAAAAAAAAACGAAGTGTGCCCCCAGTGGGAGAACGGCCTTATATATATTATTATCGAACAAATTAGGTCCCATTTCTTTCTTTAGCTATTTATAGAAATTATAAGAAAATATAATTCAGATAAGAAAAATATGGGAAAATATGGGAAGGAACTTCCATTAAAATTAAGATTAGATAATAAGAAAATACGATCCGCTTTCTGTAAATTCGAATAATCGCTGTCCATATTGTTTACGTAAATTTATATTTTATGTAAGTAAATTCAAATTCAATATAAGTAGGTGTCGCACGTACAATATGTAAGTCTGAGTAAGCGATCATTTATCTTAATTGTGTTGTATAATTGGTGTGATCAATTATAATTGGATCGATTATAATTGGATTATGATAGGTGATTTGTAATTTAATATTATTTTTTTTGAGATATGTGATATCTTGAACTTAGGGAGAACTTAGTGGCGAGACACTCCGTTCATAGCTTTTTGCTAAATTGAATTAAAGACATTGCGTATTGGGAGGCAATAGGCGGCATTGAACGCCTTTTATATTACCAGAACAGAAGAAATCTAATATTTTACATATAGGTAACCATGTTCTGCGTTGTAGCCAGATTCTCTACTTTAACATTTGGAGACACCGCTTTACACCCCAACAACTTAATAAAACATATTTTTTACATTCACGCTGTATCTCACAGACACTCTGTTGCCATTAATTCGCCTGGCTTTGTTTCGGTACCAGATCGAGGACAACATTAAATGTTTCTTTCCCCCGAGTGGTAATCAAACCTACAACTGTCACGATTACTGACGCTTGCATGTAAACCTGCGCCACGACGGCCTTATAAAACATACTCTTCGACGATTTAAATATTGAACATATACAAACAGGGCAATTGGGCACCCCATTTAACTATAATACGGATTTTATGGAAGAGAAAGAGATTAACAGAGAAATATCTCACTTTGATTAGAAGAGAAAGAGCAGCATTGAGTCGGCCATTTCAATTTCTCAAAAAATGGTAGAAACATAGAAAACGGGATTTTTTAAATAGATTTCCTAACAAAATTTTAAAATATATCCACTTAAAAGTGATATATTGCTATAATAACCTAAAATTACTAATAATGTAAGAATTTTTAAAGTCTCCCAGAGAGGACGTAAAGTTCTTATGCATAAATAAATAGTAAGAGGGAAGGCAGCGCGTCTTTGTTTTAACAAATTTGCAAGTTTTCAAATTCATCAATTCGTTTTTATTAACTCTTTAAACAACTTTCCAATCTTATTATCGATATCGATATAAAAGATATAAAAAAAACGACATTAATACTGCTTAAGATGTAAATCTTAAGCAAAATAAATAAATTTATTTGGTGGTTTTTTTTTAGTTTCCCGCTGTATCCCGCACATAATATATAGAATAGGGACCCCGGGAACCTAATGTCCTAATGTATAATACTCCGTTCCCCACTTTCCTCCGATATGATTTCAAATATTTGTGATATTTTTCAATATATGCGATATTGAATTTCATCTTATAAAGCACATCATCTGAAATTACATTTTTACTGCATCTTCTGTGACTAGTTTGCGTCTATGGTACGTCACTATGGCAAGTAAGTTCTCTTTTGTACGATCAAATCGTAAAAGCTTTTGGTATAAATAATATATGTATATAATGCTCAATAATATTTGTTTATTATCTAATTTTGGCTTTTTTTATTAATTTCGAATATTCAACCGTATTGACTAGCAAAATTGAATATATCGTTTTATTTTCTGTTTTGGTTTTATTTATAGACATTGGATGTTATATGTTTAGGATTTGAATGCGCAACCTTCACGTGAAAAGGTAGATGGTATTTCAGACGTATTTTATAATTCCTTATTTAGATCAATTTTGAAACAAAGCAAAATGTACCATTACAAAAACACACAGAAAAACTTTATCAATTTATAATATGAAGTCTTGTTTTGACGGCACCATTTCTTCTATTTATTTAAACATACTTATTACTTTATATTTCTGTGACATTTCAATATAAGTTAATAAGAATTTTCTATTTGTTGCTGTATCTATTTGTTGTTTCTATCTATTTCATTATAAGATAATTAGAAATCTTCTATCGTCTTTATAAAGACGACTTTGACTATAAATGTTAGTACTTGTCGTGAGGGAGTAGTTGGGATGCATATTTGCTTATTGTGTATACGATTTCCTATTTAAAATATGAGCTTAATATTATTATTAAGCTCATATTTTAAATAGGAAATCGTATACACAATAAGCAAATATGCATCCCAACTACTCCCTTATTATTTAAAAACCTTATTAATTATTATATTAATATTATTATTAATATAATAATTAATAAGGTTTTTAAATAATAAAATTGTCAAAAAGATGGAGAAAGTTAACTTGGAACAGAGAACAGTGGAAAATGATGGGGGAGACCTATGTCGAGGGACAACCTGACCAAAAAACTGGCCGCTAAAATTTATTATTTGCATTTTTAAATGTTTTTAATTTTATATCTTTTACATTTTATTGCATATACTTTGTCTTATTTAAATAAAAAGTTAATTTGAACAATAATTTTGAAATGGTCAGCGAATAAAGTTTAATAAACATTTTATTTCTTTTTATGGTTTTACAATATGACTCTTAAAACTCAGTGTCAGTTGAAACGTATAAAATAAGTCGGTCAGTGCCTCTAAGCTTATAATTTTAAATTATATAAAATTAATTGTTAACTGTATCTAAAAGTTGTGTTGTTTTACCATTTTGATCATGTCTTAAAAATATCATAAATATACTAGACATTAGGCTTTCTGTTTTTTTTTTTAACTTTACAACAGCTAAAATATATTGTAGGAATTTAATATCACATTCCATTCTTCGCTTGCCCTAATTCCGTGAATCCGGAAACGTTCCGTGTTAATTGGTGGACGTTAACGCCGCAATTTCACTTACAAGGAAAGGCGGGAAAATGAAAATAATTTATTCCTCTGAGTGGACATCGGACCCGCAACTTTTGCGGTTTTGTGACTGTTCCATGCTTTGTGAATTATAAATTATTTCAGAAACCGTCGTGATGCAGTGTGTCATTTGTGGGTTCGATTGGCACTCGGGGAAATTGATTATTTAATATTTTCATTTCCCGGTAACAAGAAAAAGCGCGGCGTTGAGTTCCGCTACTCAATAAGCATTGTATCGAACATTCAGCAGAAAGTGAAGAACCAAATATTGAGAATATAGCAAAACATGTAAAGTTATTTTTTTTTATTAAATAACTGTTTTATAAATAGATAGTTTAACACAACTTCACTGCGACACAGTGGTCTGATAGCCTCTCGATTTTTTTTCGAATATATAAAATAATTTCGTTATAATAAAAAAAATATTAAAATATGTAGCGTAAATTATTGTTGTTTGTAAATGGACGGATTGTTATGATATTAAAAGTATACCTATTGCCCCTGTACGCTTTAGTACATTCAAGCGTTGTCGTGATTCCTGTTCACGATTAATGTAGTAAACATTATTTATAACAACTAAATCAAATTTAAAATTGGTGATAGAATATATTTTTATGTTATTATAATAAATTATACGTTTGATTATGATATAAATAAGATTTTAAAGAAATATTTACAGATTTTAAATAATTATTTCTTTATACCACATCGAAGGTTCCAATTTTGGAACATAGTGTGTTTGGTGATGGAACTCAACGCCATGCTTTGTCTTGTTACCAAAATGGGGATATGAAAATATCATTAATTTCCATATGAGCAGCAGACGCGCCGCTACGTGTGGGTTCGATCCCCATTCGAGGAAATGAATTATTATTTATTAATCTTTTCATTTCTTCGCTCTGGCACCTTATTATGTGCGGGATATATATATATTTTAAATTTATTAGAAAATATTTCTCACCTATCTATTTCTATTTATAACAACCGTAAGTAACAGAAGGCTGGTTACTATGAACCGGTTTGACAACTTGGCCGAGTCAAGGACGCCAGAACTCATGACCAAGTGTGCTCGATCGACGGTGAAATTGTATCGGATCGGCTTAAATGTCTATATGAAAATATTGTGTGGAAGTCCAGGAACCGAGATTGTACAGTGAAATAATTTTATATTCTATATATGTTAAAATTAAATTAGCTTCATGCTGTATCCTGCACACAGCAGGGTAGGCAGAGGGAACCTAGTGTTAACACACTCCGTTCCCCACTTTCTGCCGAAATCTGGAGACATTGCGTTTGCCTCGACACCAGAGCGAGGAAATGGAAATATAAATTTAAGTAAATATTTCATCTCCTCAAGTGACGATCGAACCCACAACCAGTTGGTTTTACAGTCACACTTTGTGCCTCTGCGCCACGACTGGCCTCGATGTTGCTATATATGTTGGATTATTAAATAAATAGTCATTAAATTCAAATTACTTTTTATTATAACATTTTCAATCAAGATTTATACTTCAAAAATATTTTTGTAAATAAACTAAACTAACTTCACGCTTTATCCCTGGCATCAGCGGGGTAGTCAGAGAGAACGGAGCGCCAAACGTTACGGTAAATATCACTTTGTAATTTTTTACTCAGTAAACGTCAATTTTTTTTATATTTCATTTGCATTCAAAAAGGGTTTGCCTCAAATCGACATTACACCATTTTGATTAATCTGTTCCTTAGAGCTGTTATGTAATTTCGTCCAGATTTCAATGTGATGTCAACATTAAAAAAAATGTGGAAGTTTTGCCCATAAAATTTGCTTCTGACGCCTTTTTAGGAACTCACCGATAAATTTAATTAACATTTTTAAACTGGATGGTCTCTAATCAAAAACCCTTGCAATTAAGAACGTTTTCATTCATATACAATATAAATTAAATGCAAAAAAAATAATTTAAAAGCTTTTTTTTTCTTTATAAAAGCTGTCGCGATGATCAATATTTAGTTAAATAGTTTTTTTTTATATTTAATCAGATTCACGCTGTATCCCGGACACAACAGGGTAGGCAGAGGGAACCTAGTGTTAACACACTGCGTTTCCCACTTTCTGCCAAAATCTGGAGGCATTGCGTGTTGAGTGGCAGAACTCAACGCCGCGCTTTGCCTCGACACCAAAGCGAAGAAATGGAAATATAAATTTAAGTAAATATTTCACCTCCTCGACTGTGAATCGAACCCACAACCAGTCGGTTTTACAGTCACACTTTGTGTCTCTGCGCCACTAGTTTATTTACACAAGTAAATCGCGCGACAAATTTTTATGATCTTATTTTTAAATTATGTATAGTGAGGTTATAAGTTAATAGTTAAAATTTAAAAGGAAAAAAATATTTTCGTATAAGATCTACCACAAAATGGAGTTCAAAGATTTCACCCGAACCTACATACATACATACCTTGCAAGTTAAATAAAAGCTTTTAATAATAGTTATATAGACAGATTCCTTTAATGAATTAAAAAAAATTTACAATATATATAGCAAATTGTATTATTTGCTATATATTTTTTTGCTAATGCTATTTTATATAATTGCCTGTATGTAATTTTGCTTGTAAGTTCAGTTTTCGATTAGATCATCTATATATTTTTAATCAAATAGTATATTACAGTGCTGCCATAAGTTGGGTATAAACATAAGCTACCGTAACAATAATTAAAAATGTAAACTCTATTAGTGAATATAAATATAATAGTTTTGATAAAACTGTAGGCGTATCATCTATATATATAAAAGGACATGTACCTGACTGACTGAGGTAAGACGCACGCACAGCCGTAACCGTTCATGGTAGCAACGTGAAATTTAGAAAGACGTTTATTTTTGTAATCTGGACATCCACTAAGAAAAGATTTTGAAAAATGTTAACTCTAAAGAGATGAAATAGGGGTTGAAGAAGAAGTTTGTATGGATTTTTAAAAAAAAAAAAAAATATTTTATTTTTTTAATTTATCCCTAAAGGTGAAAATAAGCGGGCGACGCCGCGCGTGCCCCCTAATCTAGAAATAGCCACGAGCCCAGTAGAATGAATGAGTGAAGAATTAGCCAAGAACGCAGTAGAATGAATGAGCGCAGTAGAATGAAGTGCCAGTACATGATGCAAGTAGATGATAAGAGTAGAATAATACACACAGCTTGGTCACGCACTCAGAAGACGATTCTACCGATACGACATCAACCGATCAGAGTATTTGGCAATCAGCGAAAATTAAATGGAAAAATCCATGACACTGAAAGTGCCTGGCTTGAGCTGAGATCATATTATAATACCGCTAAGAACAGATAAATTGCAACTACTTCATCAGGAGCAGTATCGTCATCCTCAAGTCACCAGGCCATCAATATCAACATCAATAGCTTCACTGATTGTAATAAAGTTAACATTGAAGTGAGAATTATCGTTTATTAATTCTATTCATTTGGAAATAAATGATGCAAAAGCTGGTGGCATATGTCTAGTAAACATAAAGGCCATTGCATCTTCAAATTCGTACTTGAGTGAGTGTATATGCACAGCGTTAGGAGAAATTAAACTCTTTATGTTACGATCATTGTTAAAATATTCTAAGAATGTCGCTAAAATTATACCCGATTGCGAGGGATCTTACTACACCAGTTATGATAGTTGGAGACTTCAACGTTGATGTCTCACAAAACCGCATCCGCCCGACTTCATGCTCAGCGAGTTCAATTTGTTTTATATTGATATTGTCTAAAAATGTTAGGTAATACCTTTATTGATTTCACTTACATACACCCATATATATGATCTTATAATAAAATGTGAAACTTATAAAAAACTAATGAGGTATAATGAAACTAGACTACTAGAATTTTCATTTATATATTTATTGAATTTTCATTTTTGGTGTTTTGTTATAAAAGTTACAAACAAAAACTGTCAAAATCCCGATAGGATTTTTTCCGAAAGTGATTTCTTATGAACCACTTCATCAATCAAAAGGAAAAGATATTCTATATTTTGCCTTTTTTTGTACTCAACACACCCGCTCGAGCAAGAAGCGGGTGGTGTTCTCTAAAATATGAATAATTCATCCAAGAACTATCCATCAGTCAAATTGCTGTGCTGGATATCAGCTACTCGCGGTTTCATTGTCTCGACATAAGATTAGGTTTGGCATATTTAGGTAATGAAACGATCCATCTTGCCATTTCGACTTGATAAATTTATATTGTTCAATATGTTTATCTAGACTAATATTATATTATGAAGATCGGATCAGATATGTTTGTTTCAAGATAACTTAGTAAGTTACGTTACGATAAGATATATTATAAAATACATGTATGTGTCTACCCAATTGTTAAATTAAACAAAGAAAACAATAAAATGGTTTAATAATTGTTTTTGTAATTGTTATTTCTTTCATTTATAAATATATTTTGTTGAGAATATTACATGTGAGGCCAGACGAACCGCAAGGTCACAAGCGAACAACCAAAAAAAAACTTCGCTAGCAGCAGCAAATAACAAAAAAAGTATATTTGTATACACATATAACGTGATGGTAGTGAGTTTAATTCTTAATATGGGGAATGAATTATTTTCATTACCTCGCTAGTGGCAAGACAGAGCGTTACGTACGCGTGTGGAATACAGTGTAAAGCCAAAAAATGTATACTATAAAATTGGATGTAAAGGGGACATTAAATAACATATCGATTCGTATAAAAATACATAAAAAAGCTCATTCTATTAACTATATAATATTATATTAATATATACAATAGAGAAAGTAACGTTGTACCGAATTCGGTAACAGGTATATTTCAAAAGTGTCAGATCTCAATCTGCGCCCATACTCCATCAATCACACGCTTTGTTATTTGTAAGAGAGCTTGTGGCGGCGTGAAATTCGATTAAATACTAAAATAGGATTGTTCCAAATTTTTTTAATTTTTTTGGATGTGGTTTTTTTTTGTTTAAATTGAATATTGTTGTTAATAAAGTTTGTATGGTAGTTTTTATGTTACTACTTTTTGTAATGTAATGTGTTAGTAAATATAATACTATACTATTCTTTACTATTTTATTATATTTTTTTAACTTCATGCTGTATCCCCCACATAGCAGGATAAGCAGAGGAACCCCAGTGTTCCCCACTTACTTTTATATTCTTTAAATTAAAGCGAACTTGCTTTTTTGGTTAAAAATAAAGAAAAAGAAGAGGAAGAAGCACATGAAGAGTAAAGTAAAGTTAAGATATTAATTTTACTGTTTCAAACGATCAGATGAATTTCAACGCTGCTGTTTTTTAGAACGGAGAAACTAAGGAAATGATAGGTCGGTTCCACAACCATCGCAGTTACAGTAGGACACTGTTCCAATGTACCACAGCGGGTTCCTAAGATTGACCAACCATATTTTGGCGTACGATAAAGAAAAAAAATATGTCATTTCTATGTAAAAGATTCAAATTCGCACTGTTTAAGCTTGATATTTAATTATGTTAAAGAACTTAGTATCATATAAGAATATTATGCGCCAGACGCACAATTTAACCGAACGGTTAAACGAGGTTACTCTGATCTTCAGTAGTTTACGTACTTTAATAGTAATTTATATCTCATTTAACATATATTAAAATATATTCTTGAATTTTTATAATATCGTCGAAAAATTTCATAGAATATTTCTGTTTTTTTTTTTTAGCTTCACGTAGTTTCCCGCATTTTGTAGAGTAGGCAGAAGGTGCCTAGTATAAAGACTCACACTCTGCACCAAATCTGAAGGCATTGTTTGGTGAATGGCGAAGCTCAACGCCGCGCTTTGCCGTGTTACTATAACGAAGAAATAAAAATATTAAATATTTAACTTTATCGATTAGAAATCGAAGCCACTACCTGCCGCGCACAATCGCACGCTGAGCTCCTGCTCCACGACTTGCTTCAAACAACATATGTTTATAATATTTCTGTTAATCACCCATTTTTCTTTCAATTCAGTGATCTACATAATCTGGTGCTCTCACAATGCTCAATGTTCATTCCTATTGATGAAGCAAAAGGCAATGGGTGGAACTTAAAGTTTTACTGACAAAAACTATCATTAAAAAGTTGAATATCGTTGATAATACAGATTTTTGTCTATATATATATATATATATATTATGTATGTTAATAAAGTCAATTATGATAACAAAACTTTTGTATCCTAAAAAAATTGACTGAAAAACCGATTAACGTTCACTTAACAACAAGTATTAACTAAAGTAAAAAAAACCGGACAACTATCTTAGACTGGCATACAACCATTCATAAGTTAAGAAAATTACTCTATACTTTCAGCATTTACATTCTAAACGAGTTAATCATGTTTTTAGCAAAATTTAACAAAGTTACGCATATATAACAAAGTAGACAACAAGAAAATAAGTGTTAAGACATTTCGGTTTCCGTTTGTTGACTGTGTATTAAGTGGATTTGAACCCGCACCTTATAAGATTCGTCCGAGCGCTTCGACCGCTAAGCTATACGTACTCATCAAGCTACGTTTACTTATACGCTTGTTACAACTTATTTATGTTGTTAGTACTTTTGTAGGGAGACTTTTGCAAACTTTCGTTACCCTAAGTTGTTAGAAATGTTGTTTGACAAAAGAATATTATATAATACAGTCCTAAATGAGAAATAATACTTAAATAATGTTAATAATAGTTAATTACAATTTTTCACATTTCCGCTACTGTGATATTCTCTAAGTTATAATAGTAAAAACAAGTGAGTTGTTAGCAAAAAACAAGTAAGTATTCTGAAACAGACTTTGTCGGTTCTTTCTCGTAATTAGGATATCTATTTGCTGTATGTCCGAGTCACGCCCGGCTTTTAAACAGTTCTTATGGTTGATACTAGTTTACGCTTGTGGCTTCGCCTGTGTAGTCTAATAGGTAAAATTGACTGTGGATGGTAAAATTGAAAGTGGGTGATGTCTATAGATTTCCTCTATACATACCTTCATAATACTAGTGTAGATATATCAAAAATGTATACAGGATGGAAGCGACTGCGCTCCTTATGCAGGGGCAGCATATAAGGTAAAATATTTCAAATCCGTAATATCAAGATTCGTCAACAGTTTAGATGTAAGATTATTTTCATATATATTTATTTTTATTTCATGTTCCAGTCGTGGCGCACGGCGCGTGGCACAAAGTGTGACTGCTAAATCGATTGGTTGTGGGTTCGATACCTACTCGAGGACGTGAAATATTTCGGCATAAATAAAAAAACATCCCCTGAACTAGCATTACGTGGAAATAGGCGGGACAGATGTATGAGTGCAAAGTACAAGCACCGTGACAACCGCACAATGTCACGTAACACTTGTAACAATTTCTCACCATTGCATCGCCGAGACGCATTAAAAATGCATTAGCCTTTAGCTTCGACTAACGTTAAGCGTGAATCACTATACAGCACTACTATGTATTTATTATTCGAGATAAAATTACTTGAACGTTCTCATGGTCGATGGAACGCAAGTGAACTTTAAATATTGATGTATTTGTATATTAGGGTGGATAGTGGATTCTTTGTGGACGTTGTGGCGCAGAGTGGCAAATGACTGTAAACGCGACGGTTGTAGGTTCTATCGTCATTCGGGGGAATGGTTATATTTAATTTGTTTCCATTTATCAGCTCTTATAGACGAAACATGTTGAGTCCCGCCACTTTTTTAGTTTTTTTTTGTTTAAAAAATTATATAAATAAATTTATTTTCATTTAGCATTATTTTAAGATTAATAAAAATATTTCTTTATATGATACATAAAAAATATACAAGAAACTTAACTATCGTTTTGTATAACTATATAAAATCTATTAAAAACGTTGTCTCTATTTATATGCCCATCGTAATAGCATTAGTTAGGCACACCCTTAACTGTACTAGAATATAGAAGTGATTAATGTAATGTGTTAATTCTATTGTTAAAATATTAATAAATAAGTTTTAATAAACTCTCACTAAAGTATTCATAATTTAACTCTGTTTAGGTAATTATTATATAGACTTATTTTTTTTTTAATTATTTTTTTTTATATTATTGTTTTAATTTTGTACATTCATATTTCATACTGGTAAAGTGTAGACATTTAATGTATTTAACTTTTGAAATATTTAATAACTTTTATATGTATATCGAATTTCAAATAACACAAGATAAAATATGTGTCGTAGCTTAAATTGATATTAAAAAACAACTGACCCTCTAAGATAATAAGTAAAATCCCTAAAATTAAATTTGCATATCCGCGTGCAGTCTGCACCTAGCCATCAGGGCGACCACAACTTGTCGACCGTACTGTATTGTATATGTACAATACTTAAAACAATACTATATATAAATTTTAAGAGCTTATATTCAATTCAATTTTATATTATAATTAATGTACATGTAGAAATTGTTTCATTAGATTAAACATTTCATATGTAGTCGTGTAGTCCTGTAAGTGTGTGAGTGCGAGTACATTAAAATTATTGAAGTAATCCAAATTAAAATTTTGTTAATTAATAATGGAATGCAATGAAATATGTAATAATATAAAATACGTTATGTGAA
Source organism: Heliconius sara (assembly GCA_917862395.2). Classification (NCBI taxonomy): domain Eukaryota; kingdom Metazoa; phylum Arthropoda; class Insecta; order Lepidoptera; family Nymphalidae; genus Heliconius; species Heliconius sara. The sequence continues at coordinate 12,110,547 of OU860800.1, read as the reverse complement.
ATAACAAAATGAATAGCCTATATAGAAAATAAACATATATAAAACAACACCTTTAACTTTTCCACACAAAGCAAACAGGCAAGCTGTCAAAGGTTATACAAATCACGTCAATTGAAAAAAAAATAATCCAGCCAAGTCGCTGCATCCAATTTTTAAGAATCTGCTTACGACGGGGCCATTAAGAGCACCGAGAGGGTTTCCTTTGAGATGATCACTTTACTACGCTAAGATTAAACCAGCAATGAAAAGGTAAGCTGGTCTATATTGTATAAATCGTTTCTTACCTTGATGCATCTTATGCCATTTGCGGTAAAACGGTTATATTAGTGTTTTATTGCGCTTTTAAGTTACTAAATATTTGAAGTTATTAAGAATATAATAATAAAAAACCAGAGACGGGGCACGAAGTGTGTGTGGGGCACAAGTTGAGAGTTCGATCCCCACTCGAGGGGATAAAATATTTACTTAAATTTATATTTCCATTTCTTCGCTCTGGTGTCGAGGCAAAGCGCGGCGTTGAGTTCTGTCACTCAACACGCAATGCTTCCAGAATTCGGCAGAAAGTAGGAAATGGAGTGTCTTAATATCCTCCCTCTGCCTATCCTGCTTTGTGCGGAATACAACGTGAAGCTGATTAAAGAAAATGCAAGACATATAGATAATTTATGAAAATGAATTAATTAATTTTGTAGGACTTAAACAATTAAAACTACAATTTTATAATAAAATAAATAAAAAAAAAATATTGAATTTCTATACGATACAATACAATCGATACGATAGTGTATTGGATGGTAAAATTGCATTCGTGGGACTAAACTGTAAAGACAAATTTTAAATGCGAAAACGCATATAGATAACATTAAATTATATTATAATTCAATAGATTGATTTAAATTTGAATTCTCAAAATGTGAATATGTGAATGTTTTATAGCAAAGTTCAGCGTACTACAGCGTACAGCGACTCAACACGCAATGCCTCCAAAATTCGTAGGAAATTAGGGATTATATACAAGAAACGTAAACGTAAATATATTACACTGGGCGGGCTTAGTGGTATTATGAAAGTCTCAAATTGAACACACTCATACTAAAACTTAGAAAATGAAGTACTTTATTCTCTGAAATGATATTTCTATCTCTGGATGGAAACGGAAATGTTGCGAACTTGTTACATAAATGAGTTTTACCTTCCGCTTGGAGCTTTTTTCTACACTTTTGCAAAGCACCTCGGAAAATTGGAAAAAATCCATAATTTGCTATATTTCACAGCAGGTGTATTAAAAGTATAATAAGTACATCTAAGTAATTAATAATGGCCAGTATTGGCGCAGGGGCACAAACTGTGATTGTAACCACTACAGGTCCTGGGTTCGATTCTTACTCGAGGAAATTAAATATTTAATATTTTTCTTTCTTCGCTCTGGTTTGTCTGGCTTGTCTTAACACTTATTTCCTTCTGCCTATCCTGCTGTGTGTGGGATAGAGCGTGAAGCTGATTGAAAGGGCCGTTGCCTACAAGCAATTTCCCCCAATTGACACAATTCCATTGCATATACATATCTATCGCTAACAATATTTAAATTCAAATATTACGAATATTACACAAAGTGATCATTCATCGCCAATATAACAGGATAAATAACATCAAATGAAGCGAAAGAGGTGTCATGAAAGGTTATATTTAACAAATCATTAATATTCAGATGGCAGCTCCGCGTGGCACCGGCCCCGGTTTCTTTCAAAATAAACGGTGCAAATCGATCAGTAATCTTATTGAATAAATTTAACATTATTTTAGCGGATAGGAAATTATCGTGGAGGCGTGGACGTGATGAATACGTATCCACGGCTAATTTCATTAGCCGTGGATACGTATTCGTGACTATTATAGCTGGTGTACATGGATTTTTGTATGGATGTTACATACAAAAGTTTGTAGCGATTTATGTTGTTCCATTTAAAAACAGATTTTGATGTTATTTGTTAGATTATTATTTTATAAAATGTAATATCTCTTCCCTCCCCACCTCCTCCTCCAACACCTCTTCCTCCTCTTGTCCTCTTGCGTTTTACGTGAACTTCCTCCTGTATCTTTGGTTTCGAAAGTCAATCGAGGTCTACCTCTTTTACCGCTCACCACTCATTCTTACAATGTGCCCAAACAAGCTGAGCACGTTCTCCTTCAATCTCACCGTTAGATCCCCGCTACCTGCCATTCTGTGTATTCCTTATTGTGGATATGATCAGCAGAACAAACTTCGTATATCCTAAAAGAGATCGCATCTCCATTCATCTTTCTTTCATTCTTCTTCTGTAATACCCACGTTTCACCGTCGTATAACAGCGTCGGTACCAACACTGCATTATATTATTATCAAACGCGCAGCTGTGCTAACGTTTTATCAACACAGCTAAGGCCATGTTAACGCCTTTTTGCATAATTTCCAATGCTTTTTCTTTATTATACTACGTAAAAATAAAGAAAAGACAATGGAAAAGGTGAACGGTAAGTAAAGTATATGCCTAATAAAATTTGTTATTACACATTCACTGGTAATAAGCATATCTATAGGTTAAAATTTAAATGGACACAAACATTTTTATGAAAAGAATCTTAAAATCATCTTAAATACAATTATAAGAAAATACAAATTATGAATAATTTCTTCATAATTTTAAATTCAAGTTAAGTAAGTATTGAAATTTTAAATTTATTAAAGAATCGCATTAGCGTCATACAAAGCTCGCCTTCACAATACATATCTGAATAATAAAAGCGCAACATATCGGCAGAAATATCTGACATTCGCCTGGCCGCGATATTCATAGTATTGTAACTTGGTGTTATATGATTATTTATAAAGAAAAAAGATTGACATATGTTATTTTGAATGCTACGCTAATGCGAATAAAAGCTCTTTTCTTTAATTAATTTGTAGCTTCCCGTTGCATCCCGCATGTAGCCGGTGAGGCAAAGGCAACATAGTGTTAAGACACTCTGCACTTTCCACTGTAACCTAAAGGCATTGCGTGTTGAGTGGCAGAACTCAACGCCGCGTTTTTTATTTATAAAATTTTAATATAAAATTATATGTATTTATGTGTTATACATATAATATATATACATATAATATTTAAAATTTAATCCAACAAGGTCGAAATCAGCAAAAGCAAACTAAGTAATTTATATATCATTCATTCTAGTTGTAAGAGCATACTTTTAATATGATTAATTCATCACTACAATGAACTCTATTGGTTACTAATTGAAATGGCACTGATATGGACACAAATTACATTTCAAGATCGTACTTCGAGGATTTTATTGGAAAAATTAAAAGTTTTATCAATGGTATTATGGAAGTAATGGAAAAAAACTATAAGAGATACTTATGAAATACACTACACCTTCATCTATATATTCAAGCGTTTCTGAGATAAAAACACTCGACAGACAGGCTCACAGACAGATGGACAACAAAGTGATCTTATGGGGGTTCCTCTTTCCCTTAAAATAAATGAATGAAATCTTAAAAAAACGTATACTTTGAGGAACAGTTCAACAACTTCAAAGTTAATGTAATTTATTACACTAACGTTGGTACTATGAACGACATGATTATTTCCTATGATGAAAATTTCATGAAATCAGAAAGAAAGTTATTATTAAAACATGTATATTTGGAATAGCCATGAGATTACTGCAATATGGAAGTGTGTAACATCGATGGTACCACCAATGTACCGATAGGGAACAACCTAAGATGAACCAACCGATAGGAGACAACTTTATCATTTTGCTGCTGGACTTTGAAACAGTTGGGTTTCAGAAAGCGATATTACTTGACAGGATGTGCATCGAGGAGGTTTCCTCATACTAGAACTTTATGGAGTCAAACAAAAAACATTTATTATTTTTTATTAATGAAGAAATAAATGAATAAATAAATAATAATTCGTAATATAATAAAAGTCATATATACATTTACTGTAAATATAAAGATTTTTTTCATTTGTATACGTACGTATGAAAAACAATAGTTTATTTAAAATCGTGTTGAAATTCAAATGATTATTTTATATATAACCTTAAAATTTGAAGAAGTGCGGGAAATATTACCTGTAACATAAGAAATAGTATTTAACAAAAATTTTTTTTTTAAAGTTAACATTCGTCAATACTCAGTTGTACAGCTTCTAACTTTCAACTCGAGTATTGTAAGTTCAATTCCTACTCAACGAATACCTTCGAATTATTATTTTTCCCATTTTTCCCTCTGGTCGACGAAACATGACGTTTTGACTTTTAATTCCAACATTCAACAAACAAAGTCGTGAAAATTGAGTGCAATATGTAGAACGGAGAGTTCACAATCGGTTCCCTCAGCTAATCCAGATGTATAAGCAGCTGTTTATTAAGAATAACCATAAATATCACTTTAAAAAAAAAGATATCTTACTTGAAATAAGAATAGAGTTTATAAAAAAGCATCATTTGTTCGTTTTTGTAATCTTTGAAAAACATTTAATTATCGATTTAAGATATTTCTTATAGTAGTACTATATATATAGTAGTATATATATATAGTAGTACTATATAATAAAATAAACATTTGCGTTAGCAATAAGATAGTGTTGTCTATTTAACATATTTTTTTCTGATTAATTTAAAAAAAAATAAAGACCAGTACCAGACTATAGTGGTATTTGCCTTTATGAGTTTAGTTATACTCTATATTATTTTATACAAAAATATAAATATGATTCAAAATAATATTCTCAACCAACGATCATGTTTCACCAAAAACATTCAAGTTTACTAATCTAATCTAATCTAATCTAGCTACACGTTGTATCTTACCAAAAATACTGCGGTAACTTACCAAAAACGTTAAATTTTACGACGATAGAAAAAAATTACATGTTTTAACTTAAATGATCATGTGAATAATCCACATTATTTTATATTTATTATTATCCAAGAAATCTAATTAAAAAATTGAAGATTAAAAACGCATAATACCGAAATATGACAAATTTGCCCAAACGTCTCCCGTCGTCTAAACGGATTACGGTTACATACCCGTGAAACTGTTGACATCGGGCCTAATAGCGATATTTCCGCATACAGGCCGACTATGGTGGAAATAATGGCTTTCGAAATATTCTCTTTTAAGGATCGTCACCTATTCTATATCTCTGTAGGGAGAGATAAAGTAGTGTCAAGACACTTCGTTCTCCACTTTTCGGTCAGATTCGAGGCATTGTGTGTTGATTAACGGAACACACAGCACACAGCATAAAAATATTGTTATCGAATTCAAATATATATTTTTTTGTTTTCATCAGCTTCACGTTGTATCCCGCACACAGCAGTGGAACCTAGAGTTTAGATACTCTGTTTCCCACTTTCTGCCGACTTCTAGAGGCATTGCGTGTTGGGTGGCGGAACTCAACGCCGTGTTTTGCCTCGACACCGGAGTGAAGACAGTCAGATTTACAGTCACATTTTGTACCTCTGCGCCAAGAGTAATCACATATTACTGTATACGTATATAATATTAGTCAAAACATCCCTAAGGTAAGAAGCTAGAAGAACAAGAAACATTTATTGCAGAGACCCAATAAGAACGTATTGGCTAGAACACATCAATGGATTCTGAAAAGAGCCTATTCAAATCCAGCTTTTGCTTTCAATTTTACACGAACATCCAATATTGTGGAGTTTTTATTTAAGTTATAATAAATTTACCGTTTCAATAAAATTAAGGTAACTAAGAGTAAAAGTTGGTAAGTACTAAAGCGAGCGATATCTTTTAATTTCTGATTTTGATACAAAAAATTTACTGTCATAAAAGTTAAAGAAAAAACAAACTTTCAGAATTGAACGCTTAAGTTGCATTTGCAATTCATATTTTAAAGGCTGTGGTAAAAAGCCTTAACAAAAACATAAGTAAAGTTATATAAAAGAATATAGCTGTATGTTTGTATGTATATGTGTGAAGATATAACATAAAGAGTATTTATATGTTTATATAAATATGTGACTATACACATAGTTAAAAAAAATCAAGTGAGGTCGTACCAAAAGTCAAAGGCTTAACTAAAAAAAAAACAAATATTTTATAATACATATCATTTCTTTCAATTTGAATAACATGCAACACTAGAGGAGCTACAGGTGCGCCGGCCGTCCAAGGTGGAGATAGGCGCGCTTTTTGGATTTACCCATATCATATCGACCTGGAAACACTGCCGCGGGTAGGCCATTCCACAGTTCCGTGGCCCGTGGAAGGACGTTCCTACGAAACCGCGTGGATGGTGGGTTGCCACGTATCCAGGTAGTATGGATGATATTTTAGCTTATGGCGTACTGTGCGGTTAGAAAATTCGGCAGCAGATAACAGGTCAAACAGTTCTTCAGAACACTCCCCATGATAAACGCTGTAATACTAATATGCGGGTTTAATCCAATTACTCATATCACGATGACCTCTATCGAATTATATCATCGAAATACCTACGCGAAATACCGTTAAATATTTTTTTAAAATTAAAAAATCCAACTTAATAAAATTATCAAATTGATAATCAACAGAATAATTTTATCTTCTTAACATAAATATCTTTAAATGTGAATTTAATAATCAACTTGTTCCCACTCGAGGCCTTATTTACGTATTTCATACGTCATATCCAACAACAATTTTTTTTTTATAATTATTTATAACCTTATAACCCAGTCAGACAGCATCTGATTGTAAGTGTTGATCATGACCCATTCTCGAATTTAATTATTTTTATTTTCCCGCTCTGGTATACTCGTACAAAATAAGGCGCTGAGCCCCGCCACTCAACACTGTCTCATTTTCAAGGTGAAGCGGAAGTATAGGGAGCGATAACCTTGTGTTAAGACACTCCGGTCCATTTCCCCACTTTCCGCCAAATATTGGAGACTTTGTGTGTTGAGCGGCGGAACGCGACCCCACACTTTGCCTCGTTACCAGAGCAAATTGTCCTCAACGTACAAAATACGTAGGTAAATCTTATATTTCATTCTTTAAATATAATTTCGTAACAAATTTTAAATATTTCAAATTCACCGTCTGTATGTATAAAAAATAAGGCATGTCTCAGTCGGAATTAGACTCTTAAAGTGACGTGACAGCGTGACGAAGGGACGACCCGGCCATTGAACTCTTACTTGAATGAGCTTTTGTGTATATACATACAGACACTACACATATATTTATTTAAATTATATTTCTATAATGATTACATAAGCGCCAGTTACGGGTCAATTGTGATTAAGTTAAATGTTAAAAGCATATAAAATGATGTTGTTGTAGCTAAAGCGATAATACTATTGTTTAAACATGACTTTTGTCTTCTCAATACGTAATAGTAGTAGTAGAAAATTAGAAAATACAAAAAATAAAAACTTATTAAAATTATTGTATTTATTAATTTTATTTAAAAATAATTATGTATGTGGTAGAACACTCCGTCCCCATTTTCCGCTGAATTTTGGAAGCATTGTGTGCTGAGTAGCGACATTCAAAGCCGCGACACCAAAGCGTAAAATTTAATATTTATTAAATATTTCATTTCCTCGAGTGGAAATCGAACCCACGCCCCGTCATATTTTGAAACACACGCTTATTTCATGTATATTTCATATATTTCTTTATAAATAAGCATATGTATGTAAACGGACAGCGCTAGAAATATCTTAGATAAGCTTTCCAGGAAATGAGATTCACTACCTTCTACTAAGTTGTACATAAATAAGACTCTATCAGGAGCATGTTATGTTTGAGCTCGGCAACCTTTGCAAAGTACATATGTATCTTGACAGTATGTTTATTACAGTGTTATCAGCTTCACGCTGCATCCCGCACAGAGCAGGGTAGGCAGAGGGCCCTAGTGTTAAGACACTCCGTTCTCTACTTTCTGACGAATTCTGGAGGCAGTGCGTGTTGAGTGGCAGAACTCAATGCCGCGCTTAGCCTCGATACTTTAATAACTTGTTCTAAGTTGTAAGTCTTGTTGTAAGTGTAGTATAGATAAATTTAAGTAAATATTTCACTTCTTCATTTAGTTTACAAAAAATATGTAACTTTATAATATTCATTATCAATTTTCATTTTCTTTACGCCAAATCTTACATTGCAATGTCTTAACTAACCGCTTATTTCGAGACACTTCGATTTGAACTCAACGCTGTGTTCATTCTCCCAAATGTGAATAGAGCGTACAAAAGTCACGGTGTATTTAAATTACATATAAATATTCAAGCATTACTTTTGTAGGTCCCATATGAAAAGCTGTTGAAAATATTTTTCAATATAAAAATTACTCGAATAGGGAACCGAACCCACAAACATAAAACCAAGCACGTTTTAATTCATATGCCACTAGCGTTATCGCATGCATATTAAGTCGTAACGATTCGGAAACGGCCAACTAATTCGAATGCCGTCCGCATTTGGATACGTTGCTAGAGCATCACATTCCGGTGTCGATCACGGTTTGTGCTTATATCGATACCAGTTTTAAATAAAAATCTTCTTTAAATTTAATTCATTTATTGTATGAGCTTACAGACAATTTTGTTATGAATTTTGTTATAAATTATATTATATAGATCTGTGGTATACCTATAAAGACTATTAATATGAAAGTTTTAGTATCTTAGGTTACTTTATAGTAACTTCCATAAGAATTTTAGAACGTTAAATAAAAAAGTATAACATATATCAGAAGGCACTTCTGTCCACCAATTTCCAGATGAAAGAATTAAGTGAAATCTGGAGGCATTGCGTAGCGGAACTCAACGCCGCGATTTGCCTTGCTACCAGAGCGAGGAAATGAAAATAATTAATATTTTTTTACCTCGAATAAGAATCGAACCTATAATCTGTCGCACTTTCCGTCGCACTCGTGCCTCTGCACTACAGCTGACCTCTACATATATTAACTAGAACCAGAATAAAACAAAAAACAAATTACACTTCTACGTAATTATTATTATACTTAAAATGTATGAAAATATATTAGTTTATACTTAAAATGTATGAAAATAGACACAACATTATTATAATTTTTTTTCACTCTGGTACCAAGGCAATCCTGTGATGTTGAGTTTAGCTACTCAACACGCAATGCCTTGAATTTAGCTGAATAAAGGGAACGGAGAGCCTTGACACTAGGTTCCCTCTGCCTACCCTGCTATATGTGGAATACCGTGTGGGACTGAAAAAAAACGGCTCTCTTGGTGCGTTATTTCCTTAGAATTAAATACTTATATAATATAAAGAAAATGCAATATCAAATATATCAATAAATTTTCTAGTTATATTAAAATTCCGATAAGACTACAATATTGAATAATCTCATAAAAATGTTACTCTAATAAAGTACTCTCATATGGGAAATGATCAAGCATTCAGCCACCTGCATCCTGTTATTCATTTTCTCATGAGTTATTGCCCTAAATGGAAAAATATATAAATACTATATGACCATATTATTTATCATACTTAGGAAATGTGTTGAAGGACATTGTATAAAACATACCAAATCGATACCGTTTGAGGCCGTCGTGGCGCAAGTGTGTTTCTGTACCGCGACGGTTGTGTGTTCCCACTCGGGGGTAACATGACTTTCTTTATATTTTCATTTCTTTGTTATGGCAACAAGGCCAAGCGCAGTGTTAAGTTCCGCACCTCAACGAACAATGACTCGAAAATATAGCAGAAATCAGGAATCGGACCGCCTTAATTATAATTAATCTAGCTTAATTATTGATTAAAATTAAATATATATTCAATAATAACTTCAAATCCCGCTAGTCCCGTTAATGTAAAATAAAAGATTTAAAAAAAATGTCATTTGTAGACTAGCGGTTGAGTTCCCCTTCGCTTTGTCTACCAGGGCGAGAAAGTGATTGTTTCTATGTTTATTTTTATGTTTATTTACCCGTGTTGAGATAAAACCGACAATCATCACTGCTTACAATCCTACCTTACCACTGCACCACTGCGATGGCCTGTTTCCAGGAGGCACTGTTTTTTAATTTTCTAACTAAGGATGTATATTTTTTTTATTTATGGACCGATTGAATAAAACAGTTACTAAATATTAAGGAAACCAAAATACAATAGTGAAACCTGCATTTGAATCGGTTAATCCATTTCTGAGATTGGCGTGCGAAAACGCACAGGCAAACATACTAAAATCTTTGTTTGATAAATGCCTAGAACAAAAGATTTTCTCGTGCATCGTCCATGTATAGACAGAAAACAGTTACATTTTTATTATATGTATATATTGTCCTATCCTATATTTATTCGGCGTACTTACGAATTAACCTAAACTAACTGATCTCTCCCAACTAACTTTGTATTCTCACACCCTTCAAAGGATTAGAAGTTGATACCAATTTACTAAACATTTCACAACGTCTTTTATACTTAACGTTCAAGTTAATTGTTTATAAAATGTTTGTATTTTATAGATGATTCGATCCCCATTCGAGGATATGAAATATTTACTTAAATTTATATTTTCATTTCTTCGCTCTTGTGTCGAGGCAAAGCGCGGCGTTGAGTTCTGCCACTCAACATGCAATACCCCCAAAATTCGGCAGAAAGTGGGGAACGGAGTGTCTTAACACTAGGTTCCCTCTGCCTACCCTGCTATGTGCGGGATACAGCGTGACGGTGATTTAATAGAATATATTCTCTAATCTTCAAGTCTTTTCTTTTGATACTCTTTTGAGTTTTACTCTTTTCTCTTATACTTAACGTTCTAATATATCGCACAAAGCAGGGTACGCAGAGGGAACCCATTGCAAAGACACTCCGTTCCCCACTTTCCGCTCAATTTTGTAGGCATTGTGGGTTGAGTGGCGGAACTTAACGCCGCTCTTTTGCCTCGTCAGCAGAACGAAAAAATTTAAATAAATACATTCAAATAAATGTTTGGTTTCCTCGAGTGGGATCGATCGAACCCACAACCGTCGCGTTACAGTCACACCTCACCAGTCAGCTTAATCGGGCCAACAAAAAGGTGAAATTAAGCTCAAAAGACTTTACAAATATTAAGAAGCAATAAAATTATAAAAATTATTATTTGCTGAGGCCTGAAATTGACTGCTACTGCTACTACTGTATCATCATTAAAAACATTAGCAATTTTCTTTTTCTATTGGTTCTTAAGAATATGATATTGATCGTAGTATTTTTTGTTTTCCTTGGTAATAGCCTCCTACGGTTTTTTTATTGAGAAAATATTTACTGTCATTGTAGTTCATTATTTTTGTAAACAAAAAACTTTTTCACTTAATTAATTTTGAAGAGCTGTAGACTAAAAGATCATGTTTTACGAGATTCGTTCAAAGTGAGATGTAAAAGGCGATTATTGAAGTAAGGCCGTCGTAGCACCGGGGCACAGAAGTGTGATTGTAACGCAACAGTAGTAGGTTAGATCCCCAATCGAGGGAATAAATTAATAATATTTTTAATAACAATATTTATTAAATATTTTTAATATTTATTAATATTTTCATTCCTTCGCTCTGGTATCAGAGAAAAAGCCCGGCGTTGAGTTTTGCCACTCAACACGCAATGCCTCGAAATTCGCCTGAAAGTGGGAAACGGAGTGTCTTAATACGATGTTTTTCCTGCAGGACACAGTGGGAAGATGATTAATTTTTATTTGCGTAACAGTGTATAAAAACAGTAATATTTTTAATGTACCTGTCATTTTGTTTTTGATTAGTAAATAAACACATCAGAGGTTTCGGGTGAAATTATTGAACATATAGTAAGCTGGACGACAAGACTTCATTTAAAAAGGATGCTGGTTCTAATCTTTTTTCAAATTTGAATCGGCAATTCAAAGGAAAAACCCGAATTAGAAATCAGTATCCGAAACTGTGATACAATTTATTCTATTCCATAACTGAATATTCTAATATTGTAGTTATATTAACAAGTAAACCTAGTAATATATCGTTTTGATTTTAACACTAGAAATTTAACATTTGAGCTAAAAAATACTATATCGCTACTAGAACACTATAAAACAAAGGGTATTAAAATAGAATATAACTTATCGATCAGCCTCCAGTGCTTATACTGTAGCACCCTCTTTCCTCATACTAATCTGTGCTATGTTCATTTTATAAAATACGATTACGAATTATAATCGCAAGATGTAAGCATTCTACCTAGAAACGTACGTGATAAAGTTGACAAATGTCAAGCACTAAGTAAGGAAAGAATTTTGTAAAAACTATATATAGATTTCTCGATAAAATTATTATTAGATACGAATCGATCGATTTTTTTTTCGGTCTGTATTTTTTTAAATATGGCCAAAGAGGGCCTAGAGATAAATAAATAAAGAAGTGAAGAAGAACTCATAAATTTCTCATTTAAAAATGTAATCTTTTCATTTAAAAGAAAATTACAATTGCTTTTCATAAAAAAATATATTTTCGAGATATATTTCTTTATAGATTAAAAGTAAAGAAGAAAATTAAGACTGACAATTTTTTTTAATTTAACAAGATGTTACAATGTAAACGAGCGTTTTGGTCAACTGATGGTAAGTGATTGCCGCCACCCACGACCCGACCGGCAACAGTAGAGGAGCTACAAGTTCGTTGCCGGCCGATAAGGTGGACATAGACTCGCTTTTTTAACATAGCAGGGTATGCTCAGGGAACCCCACGTACTTAATGTTAAATATTCTCCGTTCTCATCGAGACACTTCCGTTTACCACTTTCAGCCGAATTCTTGAAGCATAGAGTGACGGAACTCAACGCCGAACTTTTTCTGATATAATGTAAGTAAATTATTTTCATTCGAAGCTTTCAACTAGTTAATACGACTTAATAATTCGCCTTGAGAGCATTATTAAAAGCATCACATAGAATTTTTAACTAGGTAACTAGTTCTAAATGTACTTTGAAAAGATTATTCGTATGCAATCTAATTTTATCTATTAATAATATATGGCCTTCCATTTTTCAATGATACTGGCGGCTGTGACATAGTTTGACGCTCTCGTATACTAACTGACTTGACATTTTATATGTAACATTTATTAGGGAATATTGAAGCATTTATATTTGGATAATTTTAATTGAAATTTGACAATTTAAACAATGTATATACACAACATGTATATATATATAAATAAATATATTTGAAGCGTCTGGTTTGTTGGGCAAGACATGTAGGAACTTTTTATCCCGGAATTCACGTGAGATCAGGACTTCTGCGTACCTATAGCTTATATTCTTGCGGGGAATATCGAATAAAATCCCAAAAGATTTAAATTATAAAAAAATAAAAGATTTGCTTCACGCTGTATCCCGCACACAGCAGGGTAGGCAGAGGGAACCTAGAGTTAAGGCACTCCGTTCCCCACTTTCTGCCGAATTTTAGAGGCATTGCGTGTTGAGTGGCATACCTCAACACCGCGTTTTGCCTCGACACCAGAACGAAGAAATGGACATATAAATTTAAGTAAATATTTCATCTCTTCTAGTGGGGATCGAACTCACAATCTGTCGGCGCCACGACTGGCCTTAAATTATGGTTTGTTTATTATACTTATCACTTTAAAATAACCATACTAATTTTATTAATATTTTTTCATAAATACACTTATATAAATATTAGCAGAGCTCAAGCAGGCAAAGCCGCGTGGGCTTTGCTAGTCTACAATATAAAATAACTTTCGTTGCTTAAACTTTCTTAAATAAACCAATTTCGATTAAAATTTCGCTATTAACTTGAAACTTTATAGGTATACATGGACATTTGATAAAATTTAATAATTGAAGGAAAATTTATGTTATAAACTCTTAACTCGACTTATATTACTTTATGTTTTACTTACTTTATTTCTAAATAATTCTCTTTGCATCTCATATTGTATATATCTCATCGTGTTTATTTTATTTACAACAAATAAGATTTAACAATAATGAAAATACTTTAAAAATCTCAAGAATATTTATTCATTTTGTTTATCTTTTTCAATAATCTTATTAGACAAACGTTAGGGCGTAATACACACTATAACGAAGAAATTGGGAAGAATAATATTTTATACTTACCAAGCAAAATGATTACTTAATAAAGTTGTTTTACTATTACTGAATAATTTATAATGACTTAACAAATATCAAAGAGAAGAACTCTATAAAATCAGCAAAATTATGGCTAATCTGAATATAGCGTAAAGTTCGTCCGTTATAATTTTTTTTCATACTTATGACGGTTATTGAAAACATAAACGTATTCAAATAATATCGTAATAGATTTTTACAATTACAACAAATCGACGGTCCCTAAGTAAAGTGTGGAAAGAGAAAAACTATTTTTTTTTGTTACATATATGATCCCAATAAAGTTCATTTTAATAATTTTAATGTTTCGAAGAAATCATTGTCGACATGTTTCTTCAACACGTATGTCATCGAAATGTGGCTGTCTATGCGGCGTATAACAACGAATGTTAACTTTTGCAAGCTTACGCTGTATTGACGAGTGCACTAAGTGCATAAAAATTTGAACCCACGTCTCTTTGAGGCAGTTTCAAAAAAGGCGCGGGTTCAGATCCCGCTACGTAAAATTTTTTTACAGGAAAACAGGAACTTGATGTTGATGTGATAATACTGAAATTATAACCTTGTAAGGCATAGTGACGTTTATTTGTTCTATTTACAAGACGAAATTTCTATATTTACCGTTATAATTTATACCCTTTTACGAATTTTCTATATTTACCGTTATAATCTATACCCTTTTACGTTTTCAAAATCAAATAAAAAAATAGGCAAAAATAAACTAAAAATTTCTTTGCTAGGTGTAGAATAACACTTTAAAAATCTTTCAATGGCTCTCCTATAAAGTAGGATTTTTCACTTTCGATACTTTACCGAGGGAACGAAATGATAAATACATATAGAAATTCGATAAATTATTTATTTCATAGTATGAAACGATCTTTATCAGATTAAAATCTGCGATTGTACTGTTCTCGGACTCTGGAGGAAATTGACCTTTCATTTAATTAAATACTTATCTAAGCCAAGTAAATAAATATATCTTTTTGATATTGCCTAAAAAGTACAAATAATGTATAGTGTTGGCACCAGTAGCCGACAGACACCAATTTTAAATGTTAAAAAAGTGTTGAAAGTTGGTGTGTGTAATTTATAAATTATATATTAAATTTTCTACACAAAACTAATTGTATACAGGTAATAAAAAAAATCCCCAAATTTCCACAGAAACATGAAAATATTAAATGGTTCTCTCATCTGTTGTGTTGTGTTACTAATGAATTGTATCGTTATATCATCAAGATTTGTGACAATAAATGTTTCTTACTCTTTTACCGCTTAGCTGTCAACTTTTTCTTTCAGTTTTAATAAATGTAACAAAAAATTAAAATGTTGAGGTCAGTCGTGACGTAGAGGCACAAAGTGTGACTGCAAAATCGACTGGTTGTAGGTTCGATCTACACTTGAGGACTTTATTTGAATTTATATTTTTATTTCTTGACTCTGGTATCGAGGCAAAGCGTGGCGTTGAGTCCCGCCACTCACAATACCTCCAGATTTCAACGGAAAGAGGGAAATGGATTGTCCTTAAGCAGTGTAAATCGGCTTAGGTCAAGCAAGGGGCGATCGCGCTTGCTTGCCAACGTCACATCTATACGAAGTATGAACTCACACCAATGCAAAGCTAAGCCTAGACTTCACTGACTGTAGTTACTACTACTGACTAATTAATCATTGGTGAGTCGAAAGCACTAAAGCGTTTTGGACTAAATGTGTAACGTAAGCTCCTTAAGTTTCGATATTACGTAGATTATATCGTAACCACATTGTTTCGTACTAAGCCTGGCCAGTACCAGGTTCCCATTAATAAACAATTTGTACATAGTTTTAATTCATAGTTTGTACAAATACAAATTTCTTATATGATTACTATTTTTTTATGCTGTATCCCGCTTATAGCAAGGCAAGCAACCTAGGGAACCTAGTGTTAAGACGAAGTTGTGTATTGTTAGTGAAAGGGAAGAAATGAAAATATTAATAAGTTATCATTTTTTTTCCCGAATGGGAATCGACACTACAACCGTCGCATTTAAAATCACACGCTAAGGTCTACGACACGCCACAGCGCTACAACCTCTAAAAAAACATTTTGATTTGAAAATATTTCTCTTAGTATTTACGTTTATATTAATGTCCTTGAGTGAAACAATAAAAGGACGGCGTAACTTAACGCTTTTTCATACATTTTACGCTGTGAAAGAGAATGAAACTTATATGGCAACTTATTGGCAGCAATTGTTAAAAGTATAGTTAGTGACGTAGTTACTACGTACTACTTATGTCAAAATTAAACAAATGAATCTAATGACAGCGAATTGGAACTCTTACTTAATAAACGGAATGTTAATTCTTATCGGGAATCCTAAAAAATAATAATATATCAATCATTATAATAAATCTCTTATCTTAACACTAGGTTTTGCTTATTTTGATAAAAAAATGTGTAAAATTATGCAAAATTTTCATCTTCTTCTATTAGAGCTATCTGAAATCATCATCAATAACTATCATTATTATTAATAACAACTTGATACTTTTTGTTAAGTATATTAAGATATTAGATATTCAATATTTACATATTAAACACGCTGTCAAGGCCAATTCTGTTGGCAGTATTGACCTTCACAATGTCACCTGGTATTTATAGTGACCGAGTTAGAAGAGCTCCGACCTTAGCTTGGCCACTTTTGGGAAGATGCCAACGAGAATTTACAAAGTCCCAAGAGCCTCCTGTGGATTGACCTTGGTTTGTGTAGTTCATTTATAGTGCAGTTTTTTAAGGGTTCAAGTTTATATAGGGGAAACCGTATAGCAACCATTTTTTTATCACCATAGAAAATAATATTCAAGATTAATTTTAAATAGTTGCATTTTTTATTTCCAAAGCAATCTTTATGAAACTAATGACAATGTTAACTAAAGGTGTTAAAAGTTTTCTTATCAGAGGTATTTTTAAGTACGCTGCAAGTATACGTATCTAAGTTCAGTTCAGTGTAAGTAAAAAAATCGTAAACTTGACGTAAGCAGAGCCGCGCGCGGGTCACTTGTATATATATATATATATATACATCTAAACCAATAATAAAATCGTAGCTGTACCTGAACACCAATGTAATAGAACCCCAAAAAAATATTTATTTGTTTGTCTATTTGTCTGTGCACTTAACCAATTTAAATTCAGTTTACACTATTGGATTCTGGAAAGTCTCGCTTAAAAATTGAACGTCTTTTTTTATTAAAATCACATGAATAAAAAAGTTATATCAGACTATATCTTTTGAACATCTGAAATGATTTTTATGGGATTAACTTTAATACTAACTAAATGATTTTTATAGTCAAAAATAGAAGGGGTTGTGATACAACATATAGGCTATTTTTTATCCTGGAACTCTTGCGAGATGGATCAGGGAAATACTGACTTTACTGTGTGCGCATACTTACCACCTACGTAGAAACTACTACGTAGAAAGATATCAAATAATAAAATATTTTTCTATTATTTACGATAATTTTTGGTAGCAAAATCGAATAAATTCCCAAAAGACTTAAAATAGAATTTTATTTATTAGGTAGTAAATTTTTAAATATTCATATAATTCAAGCAAAGCCGCGCGGGGATCCAAGAAGGCCGTAGAAGCTTAACAATAAATATAACTTGACATTAAAATGAACTAATAACCCTAGTTGTAGTAGTAAAATGTAGTTAATTTATTCCACTTTAAATATAGTAAATTCAACGAATTTAACATATATATATATATATATATATATATATATATATATATATATATATATATATATATATATATAAAGGAAAGTCTGACTTCTAATAAAACATCTGATTCCTTGAAAATTATTACTAGATTAAGTAGAAAAAGTGTATGTATTACCAGTGCAACGTTTCTCCGAATTATGTTAACGTTCCTACATAAAATATGTATAACTCCTATTTAAGTTATCATTCATGTTTCAAATAACATATAAAATTAAATATATTTTCTGTATTCTTGCATGAAATAAATCCTTAGATCTTTTATGGTTGCCTGTAATAAATTGCTTTTAGTGATAAGGCCGCCATTGCACTTTTGTGTATCTTTTACTTACTCTTATGAACTGTAAATTTTATTATTATTTATGCAATAAAATATTATTATTATTATATTTTTGCAGCATCATCCTTTTTTCACATAGCAGAGTGGGCATAGGGAACCTAGTTTTAGGACACTACACACCACTCATTTTAAAGACACTGTTCACTGAATGGCGGCATGCACCGTCAATCATCAAACGCACAACCATTGAATTTACAGTCGAATTTACAGCCCACTGCGTAACGATGATCTCTTTAAAATAAATATTAACAAAATCATTTACTGCTGTATGTTATTAGAGTACAGACAAAAATCTGTAATACAATAAAAATGTAAAACTAAGACTAAAATAAGCAGTAGTTTAAAACAAAGAGACTTTACGGGATACCAACCACAGTTTTTCCTTACAGTCTTGTTCGAAACTTTTTATATTAGGAGAATCGAGTTCGCAATAGTAATTCCTCATTGAAACTCTTTTTGCGTTCCTAATAGTCACTTTGGGTAAAGAAAGTCGCCGAAATTTTTCAACATTCTAATCAATTTCTGTTACTGCCTTATTAACTTTTATATTTGAATTTCAAAGTTGGAAATGAGGCCGAGGTTTGTATTAAGTAATTAAGTGTAACTTTTAACTTTTAAGCAAACAAAGGAAATTGGGGAAGATATATTACTGCTCGAGGCCATAGTGGCGAAGAGCAAAAGAGTGCTGACGTACAACGACGGTTGTGGATTCGATTCTTATTCCGGGGAAAGAAATATTTTAATTTCTTCGCTCTGGTAACGAGGTACAGCGCGGCGTCGAGTTTCATCAGCACGCAATGCCTCGAGAATTCAAAGGAAAGTGGAAAACGGAATGTCTTAAAACTAGGTTCCCAGGTTCCCTCTACCTACAGTGCTATGTGCGGAATCAAGCGTGAAGCTAAAAAAATTACATACCATATACGTACATCGAAATAGTAAAAGTACACTGCGATTTTATTTATTTGCGTACTTGAATTGAACGTAAAGCTTAATTCATCTTTATTTACTTTGCCGATGTCAACTGCGAAATTCACTCTGTGTATATAACTGTGTAAACGGAGGCATTCCTCCGTTTTTATAGGGAAAATTGCCGAATCGTTTGAAATGTGAGCAAATATCGATACTATTCGAATTATTTAAACCAATTTTACATGTATTCATTTCATACATAAGACACTCTAAGAAAGCTTGAGTATCCAATATTTAATACATCTTTCTATGAGAATCTTTTACAATTCAGGCGGCGCGCTTATGGAACTCACTTCCTCACTCTATAATGGCTGGCAATCTGTCTCTTAATACTTTTAAAATTAGATTAAAACAACATTTTCTTAACCTTGATTAGAATTTTTTTAGTATTTCGCTTTGTCCATTTCTTTATTATTTTAATTTTACTTTCTTAATTTCTTCATGTTATTGTACATATTTATGTTTTTGTCTGTTTATATATATATATATGTGTATGTGTAATATTAAGTATATTTGTATGAAGGTTTATTATTATTACCGTAATATTTAAATACCGCACTCGAATCGTTTCTCTTAACATCTCCTACATTCAAGGGTTTCTGGTAGAGATCTCTATTAGAGATAAGTTATCCGTTGTACACATTCTTTCTGTTTTTATATGTTTTTTGTTGCTTGTTTTTATATGCTCTTGTGAAGATTGCGAAGTACTGTTTCACTAAGATATACGGTCTAGAATGTTCTTTTTTTTCCGCTTCCGTAAATAAAAGGTAGAGAATCTGGGAACCTTGTGTTACGAAACTTCCGTTTCCTTTTCGCCGAATGTACTTCTCACTAGAAGAGCGATGAAATACAAATGTTAAATATTTCATTTACTCGAGTAGGAATCCAACCATAATTGGTTCCATTTTCAGTCACACGCTTGTTCCCCTGCACCATGATTGGCCTAAACGATGTTATTTAACACATTTTAAAAATAAATTTAAACAAAGAGGCCGGTCGTAGTGCAGGGTTACAAAGTATGACTATAAATCGACTGGTTGTGGGTTCGATCTCCACTCGAGGAGATGAAATATTTACTTAAATTTATATTTCCATTTCTTCGCTGTGGTGTCGAGGCAAAATCGCGGCGTTGAGTTTTGCCACTCAACACGCAATGTCTCCAGAATTCGGCAGAAAGTGGTGAACGGAGTGTCTTAACACTAGATTCCCTCTGCCTACCCTGCTGTGTGCGGGATACAGCGTGAAGTTGATTTGATTTTAAAAATAAAAAAAAAAATACTTGAGCGGGACTTATCGCCAAATTATTTTCATTTTCCTTGCAAACACAAAAGAATAAAATATAAAAAAAAAAACAAAGAATATCAAGAAACGACTGGTCCTAGCATATGTTTCCATGTAAAACACTTTATATGACGACATAGCCCTGAACTGTAATAATATTATGAGAGGAGGGAGCACTTAGGGCACTCAACTCACAAAAGACCGTCGGATCCGTCTCGTGCAACCAATAACGGTGACGTACGATTGTTGTGTACACACGAGACGAAAAGGTACCGTACTTCGCTAGTACTGCGGTCGCAAATCTATTTATTTCCAAATGTATTTTAGGGAAAAAGAATTTGTATAGAAGATTTGTGTAGAATATTTTCAATGTAAAGTAACCTAGACAGTACTGTGTGTTTGTGTCTGACAGTGTTGTGTGTGTTATTAAATATTTTAATTTTCTTGCTCTGGTAACAGGACATGGTGTGACGTTGAGATTCGCACAACACGTAATGTCTCGGAAATTGGACTTGATTCAGCGTTTAGTTGCGGTAAGTGCAATGAACTTGATTTATACATTATTTAGTAAGTTTACATATTATAATTTATATTGTCCCCATCAATGAGTTTTTATGCTTTTATATTATAATTATTCACCCTATTTCTCTGTGAACATTTCATCACCATAAAGTGTTCTAGAATTTTAGAACTTGGATACATGGCAGCCCGTTGCTATCAATTATATTGAAAATTAAAATCAGCTTCCCGCTGTATGCACACAGCAGGGTAGGCATATGGAACCTAATATTAAGTTAATACTCCGTTCCCCACTTTCCGCCGAGCTCTGGAGGCATTGCGTGTTGATGAAAGTATAAATGTAAATAAATATTTTATTTCCTCTAATGGGGATCGAACCCACAACCAGTCAATTTTACAGTCACACTTTGTGCCCCTGCGCCACGACTGGCCTTATATTACTGTAGAACAAACGCGCTATGTTTTGCTGTATTGATAAAGTAAATATTATTTCACTTTATATTCTTATAAAAAGTACTTACAAATAAAATACAAGAGTCTTCCTTGAAACATTTTAGTATATTAATATGTTTTACGAACAGCACGGAGGCAAATCTACTCGTAGATATAGAGAATCTATCATCAATGTCTATTCATTCTTCAATTTTAGTCCGAAATAGAGTTTTGTGTGTTAAGAAGCGCAACTCAACTCCGCGCTTTGTTACATCATAATGAAGAATTGATCATTACAATATTTAAAATACAAACATTGATTACCTCGAATGGATATCGAATTAACTATCACGCTTACAATCATACGCTGGTAAATGCTATAGTTCTCCGAATTTGTATAGAATATTTTCAACCAGACATAAAACGATGTTTAACCCTGACCAAGAATTTTACGATCCAATGTCTCATTTAATGTTTTTTCTATACGCCTAAAAGTACTATTTCTTAAGCCAGCGACCCGCATACATTACCACCGTAGACATATATTGCTTTCCAATAGAGCGTTTAAACACACAAAGTCTAACGTGTCTTTTATGGCGGTACAAAACGATGAATTTACATTTTTTGAGTGTTTTTTTTTAATAGGATTAATATAGCTTTTTTTAAAGAAATAATAAAAATGAAATTACTTAATTAGAAAACGTATAATAATTTGAACACAGCGGGACTTAAACCTGCGCCTCCTGGAAACAGACCAGGCGCTCTAACCACTAAGCCATACGTTCATTCGTATGTGAAATTGTTCGCAAAATGTATACCGCACTGCATAAAAAACTATTTAGAAGCACAAATGGGCTACTAGTTAAATTTGTTTCACCTTGAATTTTTGTCTATATGTCCTTTATGGAGTCGTAAGCTATGCTTTTGATCATATGATGATCTTTAGCAAAGTTGTTGTGCAAGGGCCCATAAAGGTTTCTGAGTTGATACGACCAATTTTTTACAGATAACGCCATTGTCATTCCAATGAATTTCGTATATTGCCGTGACAGGACTACACACGCATCGGAAAACCTTCTGATTTATTCGTTTACGCACCAGGTGGAAAAACAAGAAATATTATGTAGCCAACAGCACTTCAATAAACAACGAATAGAAAACAATACGCTGTAATGTCACATTTTTTTTCGAAATGAACAAAATTAATAAAATGCCTCAAAATTAAAATAGCTTTTAACTTGGTATTTACATTATAGAGTGTAGGGGACCCCTAAGATAAAATTTCTCTAAATTCCATAGGGAACGAAAAAAAAACAGGGATTTTACGGCTGCATGTCCACAAAATCAAAGGAATGGAATGGAAAAGGACAAGGCAAACGAGCGTTCGGGTCACCTGATGGTAAGTGATCACCGCCGCCCACGGCCCCATGCAACACCAGAGGAGCTACACGTGCGTTGTCTGCCTGTTAGGTGGGTAGGGCGACGGGGCCCGGCATTACCTGATGCGAAACGCAGTGGCATAGAGCCACTACTTCACGCCGGTTTTAAATGCCGGGGGTGGTAATGATCCGGTCGAGTCTGTCCATGCGTGTTGCCATTGCTGGCGACGTGACTCTACCACACGTACTTTAGTCGCCTCTTACGACACCACCAGTACCAGGATGATCCTATTCTAGGCCGGGATCACACGGCAAAGTTATGACCAAAGGCTAGTTGAAAATATTATGTTATTTACTACGAACCAATATTTTCTCTCGAATAAAATCATTTTCTCTATAGCCATCAAATGTATAAACAATAGACACGTAACGATGCAGCCGTCATAAAATTTGATTATATTTGTAGAGCAGAGAGAAAATTAATTTATTTTCAAATACTCTATGTATTACTGTTTTCTCTGTTACATATGAAAACCACAATTTTCATTAGGCCGTCGTGGCGTAGTGGGACTGCGTCTAACATACTCGATGTGAACGTACTAGCTATGGGTTTGATCAACCCTCGCTCGGCAGAATGAATTATTATTTATTAATATTTTCATTTCTTTATTACACACAAAGTAAGTCCTGGCGTTGAGTTCCAGAGTTGAGGCACTCAACGCCAGGATACTTACAGACGACATCCCGAAAATTCGGCGGGAACTAGAGAACGGAGTGTTTTGCTATATCCTTTCATTTCCCCGCACGGACCTGGAGCGGAGTTGAATATCGTCAAAAAGCATCGAGAATCCAATTTTCACAAAATAGAGAACAAAATGTTTTAATTCTATACCATATATAACTGGAGAAATGGTGAAAATTGATATTTTTGAAATATTTATATGGTATATTAGTAATTTCGATATCATTGTACTTGTATGGTGATGAAGTTAACACGCTATGGGACCAGTACATACAAGTTTCGAGACATAATTTAGTATTATCAAACGTGTAGGTAATAACTAAGTTACCTACGTGATGATTATAAATTCGATTCACATCCTGAATCCATCCGTCACTTAGAATAAGAAACAAAATTATATATAAATTGGAAAATTGCAATAGATATTAAGTTCATTGATAATAAGTGAAATGTTTACAATGTGATAAATAATTATATTGTGATTAGCTGATAATAATGAAAAAATGAAAAAAGTACGGACCACGTGTCTTTAGTAAACACTACAGACACGTGGTCCGTACGTTTAACTAGTTTAACTGGTGTTAAAATTAAATTAAAAAAATCGATTCCTAGTCCAAGGTATGTTTATATTCAAAATTTGATATTATTAAAAATTTGATTCAAAGTCATAGAAAAAAAAGATTAAGCATTGTTTTTATACTAGCGGCCACCGCGTGGCTCTACCCGTTTGAAGTACAGCAATATTTATTTAAGGGTATTTAAGACAAAAATATTAATTACTTTAGTATACATATCTATATTGTTATGAACTAAATAAATCTACAATTAATTTAAGTATTTAGGGCATATTCACATTTAATGTTTTATTGTTTCAGAGATTAAGTAGGACAGACGAAGGCCCAGAAAGACAGACAGACAAAAAAAGTGCTTTTATGGTATCTTGTAAAAAGCACTTAGAAAAGATGGTTATGTTGAAATTACAAATAGGCCTTTCAATTTTATTCATATTTCTACTTGAGGATATGTAATGTTTAATATCTTAAAAAAATCCTTGCTCTGGTAACAAAACAAAGAACAGCGTTGAATTTTACCACACGACATACAATGTCTCGAAATTTGAACGTAATGTGGGGAACGAAATATCCTAACACTAGGTTCCTTCTACATTCCTATGCGACAAAAGCTGCTTATTTAAACAAATAGACAGATTTCTTGGTTACTATTAATACATTTCTAGTTAAGCTCGTTTTTTAATAGGCTGGAAGTGACGAACAATCTAAAATGTAATAACTCACCAACGAGAAACTTCAATATTGTTATATGCAATAAATATACAGTAAACATAAAATATTTGCTAGGTAAGAATCGTAACGTTTATGACTCGTAAATACTACATAATCTTTATAGGTCTTTATATCATATTTTTTTTATATATTCGATGAAGAAATGACAAAATTGTCATATTAAATTTAATTGCGGCGTTTAGCACCGCTACTCTTTACACAAAAATTTTATGAGAGATGTCGTACAATAGTTATAAAGCACCTACTGGAATGAATAATAATAACCTGAAAACCGCAACCTCAACGGTGGTCACCGTTATGAGAGCCGCAGGTTCAAATTCCGCCATGTCCGTATAAGTTCCTTTCTCTACAATAGCTTGCCCACCAATTTGAAAAATTTCATAATTATGTGCATCTTATTATTCATAACACTTAATATATCAATATCTCTAGTTACAATACACTAAACGAAATATTTAAATAAAATATTATGTCACACAACTTAAAACAAAAACATGAAAAATTACAATTAAATCAGCTTCACGCTGTATCCCGTACACAGCAGGGTAGCCAGAGGGAACCTAGTATTAAGACACTCCGTTCCTCACTATCCGCCAAGTTCTGGAGACATATCGTGTTGAGTGGATCTCAACTAACAACGTATTAAATTACTTATAATATTAAATATTAATAAATTTAATATTGAAAATCCATTTTACTGTATATCATCATACAAATCCCGTAGGACTGTAAATGAAATTGAAAAATTTTTGAATTGCGTACAAATAGTTGGATCGTGTACGCTCCAATATGGAACAGTTGTCGTGGGAATAGAATGCATCACACTTCGATCCAATATTAAATTATTATAAAAAAGCTATAAAGATGGTTTAAATCTAGAGGTAGTCGCGTTTATTCAAGTTATTACTTTTATTTAACTAAAAATTACGTTTTTTAACCCCTTACGTGAAATGTTTTACTATTTTGTCTGTCAGTTTATGTGTGTTTGTGTGCCTGTGTCTGTGTACGTAGCTCCTGAACGGATTGGCCGATTTCAGTGCGGTTTTTTTTATTTGTCGTCTTATTTTGATACATCTTCATAATATATATTTATTAATTCTTTATAGGAATTCGATTTAATGTAAAAAAAACAGGACAAGTGGGAGTTGGGCTCGCTCACCGATGGTTCCGTACAAAAATCAGAGGTCTCGAGTTTTTGAAATTCAAGCTTAGCTTAACCAGAGCCCTTTCATGTGATACCTCACTTGAACTAGTGGCTTGGATATTCTCCTTTTAAGGGTATTATTTTTTAGGATTTAACCACAAATGTATAGTTTTCAGATTTTTTTCTGTACTAGTGCTACCTGTAAATACCAGCTACCTAGATCTAGCTAGATCTAGCTAGATCAATCGGAAGTATCTTATTAATTTTGATTCCCTTTATAGTATTAAAGTAGAGTTTGTTTTTTTTACATAAGCAAAAACAAATAATCTAAAGAACTACGGCGAAGAAACTACGAAAAAAGTAAAAAAGTAGTAAAAATATATACGACATTTAATTCTTTTTTTACATCAATATAAATTACCTTTTTTTATTTGTATAAGACTCCTTTCTAGTTTAGTTTCGAGTAATCTCTTTTCCAAGTGATGGTGATACCCAGCATTTTTATGTTGCAGTAAAGCTGTTAATTAAGGAATAATCTTATTAAGCATGTCCAAGGCTTCTTGTGGGGAAAAAAAGTATTTAATGCTGTTAACGTTTTTGTTACTATATATTGTAGTTTTATTTTTTTATATTATATTATATTATTTTATAATATAATATAATAAAAAATATAATATGATATTATTTTATAATATAATATAATAAAAAATAAATTATAATTTAATATAGTAATAATTTAGTAAGAGGACCTTAGTCCATTTAGGCATAGTAAACGCACCTTAATCCATTAGGACTATTAAATTTTGTAATATTATGTATGCCTATACATTAATATAATATAATAAAATTAAGCAAAACATCTGACACTATTAATTTTTCCAAATAAGGTACATAGATTTTAAATGAAACAGTTCCCACGCGTTCCGTCCTCTATAACTTTTGTATGATTTAAAGTTAAACTTTCATTGCTAAATAATAATTTACCTTTATTTAGTAAGTGAAGGAAGGTAAAGACCGTCGCGGTAAGGGGCACAAGCGTGTGAATGCAACGCGACGGTTGTGGGTTCAATTCCTACTCGGGCTAATGTTTAATATTTTCATTTCTTCACTTTGATACCAAGACAAGAACGCGGCGTTGAGTTCCTCCTCTCAACGCAAAAGTAAGGAACGGAAAGTCTTAACACTAGGTTCCCTCTGCCTAACCCGCTATATGCGGGATACAGCGTGAAACTGAAAAGATCACACAATTGATAAAGCTGAAATATCGAAAATTGTCTATGATGCCAATACACCGAGCTGCTATTCAACGACGTCACGGTATGAGCCCCGCGGCTAGTTTGTGCAGCGATGTGAATAATGCATCGACAATACCCACTATTTGTTAATACGAAATGTTCATAATTTTGATTTGAGTATCGACTTTTTCAGTAGATAACTTTTAAAAATTTTTAGTTTACATTTGTTCATTTAAGGTGTATTAAATATGGAGTGTAACTGACATCCCAAACTCCTTTTAAAATATTATTTAATAAATAATGCCTTGGCTAGTAATGTGTCTAGTGGTTAGAACCGTTTATACTTGTGAACGTAAGTAATCCAAGATCTTTTAGAGATTCAGAGGTAACAGTGTTAAGAATTATATTTATGCCATTAGAAGGTATCGCTTTAATAATATATTTGCCATCAGAAGTTGTTCTTGTGTCAGTTATCTAGATAACTGAAACTCGACAATATGACGTTGTCATAACTCGAAGCTCGTCCGAAGAAAAGCCAAGAGCGCGTCCTATCTTCCTCTTCACTATAACTGCGAACTAGTTATAATAAAAGGAAGAAAGAGTACGGGCACCGCCCCGCCCCTACACCGTGAATTCCTACCAGACTGCGGCTGCAACAGTCTTAATGAACCCTCCGGGACGTTTGTGTGTGATCAGTCAGAAGGTACTTGTTACGCTTGTTTATATTAAGATTGTATTAGAATGGTGATTCGTGATGTCGATTGATTTGTGAGATCAATATAAGTCGTTGGAACGAACGCACTACCGTAAGGCGGCCGATATGTTAAATAAACGCACGGCACACACCCCACAGTCGTGTCTCGAACCGTAGGCGGACACTACTACATACACCAGAGTTCCAGGACATAAAATAGCACCACACACCCGTAGGAGACAGGCGGACACTACTACATACACCGGAGCTGGGACATAAAATAGCATCACACACCTACTAGTCGTATACCAAGTCGTAGAAGTGGTATTCAATATATCAATGACCAACGCCATACAAGCATAGCTTACGTATCGCAAGCGTACTGCGAGACGGCATCAGCCACGACATAGTTAATGTCGCTATAACAGTTCGCATAAGCCCATCACGTCAGCTTTCACGACGTCAAGCAACATTTAATATTATAATAATGGTCGAGGATCACTCATGACCCTCAATATGTGTCGCCCCTACACATATATTGCCTTTATAAGAAATTCGATCCTAAAAGATCGTGCCATCATAGATTTCGCATTATCATATTATATTCATTATACATTTGGTACGAGTCTTTATGTGCATCATATATATTAGTACCGTAGTACTTCAAAGTATGACTCGACCGCTGCCTTCCGAGCATCACCACCACCTATATAGACAGAACGACGGTCGCGACACTCGGGACGACTATACACGAATTAGTTTCCTTTAATATGGCATTAAGAACATAATATATAGTTTGTGAAAAATTTATTTCCCATTATTAACTATGTTATTTTTGCACATTGCCACACATATGTCATTCCATTTATTTATTTATTTCCAACTTATACCCAAGGTACATACTGTTACAGGAGCTTTACATGTAAATTTATGTACGTATATTGTTATAAATACAATATAATAGCTCAAATAATAAAATTAAAATATAAGGTTTTTTTTTCAACTTCACGCTGTACCCACACACAGCAGGGTAGGCAAAGGGAACTAAGTGTTAAGTCACTCTCTTACCCGCTTTCCGCCGAATTCAGGAGCTATTGCGTGTTAAGTTGCGGAACTCAACGACGCCCTTCGCCTCGACACCAGAGCGAAAAACCAGAAATATAAAACTTAAGTAAATAATTCATTTCCTCGAGTGGGGATCGACCGCACTACTAATCGCGTTTACATTCACACTTTGTGCTCCTGCGCCACGAGTGGCCTCCAAAATAAATATTATATATAAAATATTAAGTTTTTATTTTTAACTAGAAAACATTATAATTTTTATTTTCGAATTCAATTCAACGCCACACTTTGAACTATCTGCCAGAGTGAAGAAATGTAAATTAAATATTTTTATTTTCTCGAGCAGAAATCGAGCCCACAACAGTCACCCCTGCCTGTGCTACTACTGACCTCAACTTTGAACGACTTATTTATTATCCATTTATTAGCTTTATGTGACATGTAATACAGACCGTTGGCCCCGATACATGATAAGTTACAGCTAGCTTGGTTATTTGGATATTAGATAGTGAAATACAGGATGTTTTAGTACCTTATTTGTACCAAGTTATAAAATGTCGATATATTCATAGGAAAAGAAGAGGACATAGGATAGGAAAACAAGACTGGCCTATGAATGACAGGAAAAGTAAAATACATATTTTTTTGTTTATTAATGAAAGGAAAGGTATGATTAATTTCTATTTGTTTTTTTGTAATTTTCAAATAAAATCTTACAGCAAATTTATGAACCAAATATGTCATTTATAGAACAGAAATTACAAGTTTTCCCTCGTTCAATAAAAAAATATAATAAATTAATTAGTGTCCTCGAAGACATTTTTATGTAACAAATCAAAAGATTGGTTTATTCTTCGAAACAATAAAAAACTGAAAATCGAGTTTATTCTTCGAAACAATAAAAAACTGAAGTTATTAGTAATTAGACTTATGTCAACATAATACCATAATGGCTGTTCAAAGAAAATATTTTATAAAAGCATTCGTTATTTCAACTGAAAGGTACACAGGTATATAAGACATGAGGGGCGTCCCTTCCGGCGATTTGGGCCTAAAATTGAATTTCTCTAAATATGAAAATCGCCGGAAACGTTTTCATTTGCCACAAAAGGGTGGAAATTTGCTGAAATTGTATGAAAATTGCGTTACGTTACGTTACGTTATTCATTAAATATCATATGCTGCTCATCAGCTGACGTTATATTTCGTTAATTTAGGGCACTCGAAATGTATATCTTTATTTATATAAAATTAAATACAATGTTTTTCACAGCTTCACAATGTATCGCGCACATAAGAGGGTTAGCAAAGGAACATGGGAACCTCATTCTGTTCCCATTTACTACTTCCGATCCTCACTTTCCGCCGAATTCTGAAGACATTGCGTGTTGAGTGGTGGATAGTCGCGCTTTACCTAAGCGAAATGTGATACTCTGGAAACATAAAAAATATAGTAAAAACATGCAACCAGGATTGAATCTACAACCGTCACGGTCGACACTTACCAACCGTTCCACGATGGTTTGGACCCTATTGAAATAAGGATTTATAGTCCTTTACTTAACAGAACGGTCACGCAACTGTGCTATGCCTAATAAGAAAAGCTTAATGGAACAGAATAAATAATGACAAAACATTACATTTTTATATGGACTTTCCTTTCAGAATCCTTTCAGAATTTTATATGATTTTTGGAAAACGGCGATCTATTAAGTGCCACCATTTGTGGACCTTCAAAATAATATATTTAAATTTAAAATTTATGAACTTTATATATATATAACTTTTATATATGTAGTTTCTAAATAATAAATTTGTTATAAATTTCATTTCAGTTTTTTTTCTTATCACTTAAGATTTTGACGACAGTTTTTTTTTTATTTCTTTTGTGTAATTTTATGTTCGTTTTTAGTAACGAACATTAAAAAAAGTATTATTTAATTTGTTGGAATCGATCAGAAGCTATGCGTATAATCTCCTTTTTTATCTAAAACCTACTACAATAAATATTTTCCATCAAAATCAGTACGACGTTTGTTTGTAAAGGAGTAACGTGTTAGTTTCGTATTAACAGTATCAATATAAATAAATATATTATATATATCGAAATTGAGTGAGAATTGCCTATGTCATTGAATAGGGTTGTGAATGTGAAACCTCTTGTGACCGTCGCATTGTGAACTGGCCTGAATGCGATGGACAAGATCAAGTCAAAATTACCAACGTTCTTTGTATTGAAATATTTTTATTTTAGAGAGATTTAATAGTAATTGCTTTTGATAATTTGAAATTAATACAAGTAAATTGGAATTTTCATGTAATTTAGATATATAAATAATAATCCCTGGATCGGTCCAGGGATTTTGCTGAAGTGTTTGGTAATGGGGTCCCCACAGTATCCTTTACCCTATCGAGTTTTAAGCATGATGGACAGACTGATCTGTATCATGTATACATGTGTAAACTAATATAAAGTAACTGATGAATATGAATAGGTTTTATTGTTTTATCATTGATGAAAGAAATTCTAAAAGATTAGAAAAAGAGATAAATTATCGATATTAATATATCGATATATATATATATTATTATATATATATATTATTATATATATATTACTATTATATCGTAGGTTTGCACGTAGTTCACGCAACGTTAAAATTACATTATTTAGAGCATATTGTACATCATTTACACATGCAGCCTGTGGGCTGGATATACTCAAAAACCTTATAGCGCTCTCCGCGTTCAGTACAATGACGCGTTCAGGATGCTGTTGGGGCTACCTCGATACTGCAGTGCCTCAGGGATGTTCGCTGAAGCCCGTGTTGACTGTTTTTACGCTCTCATGAGAAAAAGATGCGGGTCTCTGGTGCGTAGGGTACGGGGTAGTGTCAACAGTATACTGAATGTGATATCGAATAGACTTAATTGCACCTACATGAATCATTGCTGTTCCGTTGCAAACGCGACGGTGCAGCGTTGATTCGTGTGTATTGTAACATTTATTTAAAATATTAACTAACCTAGTCTGTAAGAAATATTATTTACTAACCAAAATGAGTCACTGGTCACTTGAATAAAGTATTATTATTATTATTATTTTATTTTTCTTTTAGAAATCTCTCTTCCTAAAAAGAGGTGTTTTATTGCCATATATACGGGCCTTAACCAAGTATAGAGGCAATCGAGTGTACAGATGATGTTGATAAAAATTTACGAGTTATATGACAAGTGTTAAGAATGATTGCTTTCTGCATAGTGTGGATAATCGCTTGTGGAATATTTATGAGTATTATTATTATTATTATTATTAAAACACGTGACTTTAACACTGAACTAAAATGACCTGAAATGACATGATAAACATGCATTGTTTTGTCATTCTTTTTTGGGTTTTTTTTTAAATATATGTATTTTTTTTTTTCATTGGTGTGTAGCTCTGTACTTAGATAATACTTATAAGTGGAAAACTGTAATTGGCTTTATTAGTTTATACAAGTTTTTGTTCGTTAGTAAGTAATAATATGCTGTTGTTTTCTATATAATAATAAATAAATAAAAAAAAATAAAATTTAAATGACATGAAACCTGCTCCTCGTATATAGAATCGAGGAATTTTACACCGCATCTTGCCTATCAGAGGAAAATAAAAACAATTTAAATATTACCACCTAAAGACCCTCCCCTCATCCCTTTGGAGTGATAAAAGATTAGAACATAAATAAAATAATCTCTTTGATAATAGAAGCAATTGGTTTTATGCTGTCCTGTGCCATAACGGCCTCATGTATCTGCGTAGTACAAATTCAATCTACATAAATATAACAAAATATTTAAGGCGAGTATTATATTGCACCAAGGCAAAAGCCCGGCGTTGAGTTGTGCCACTGAACACGCAATGCCTCGAAATATTCAGAAAGTGAGGGTTCACCTTGATGTGTGCGGGATATAGCGTGAATCTGATTCTTATATTGAAAATAGATATCTTTATACTAGGAGGACGGAGGTCAGTAGTAATTTACTATTTTATTTCTCGAAGTGAAGCTAGTGGTGAAGTCAACAAAACTAAAGTAATCCTAGGTTAAGTCTTGTCAAACCGATACATTTATTTTCACATTTATAGAGAACATTTATGTAAAAGTATGTAAATATATGAATTTATTTTAGGCAAAAAAATAAGTAGACTCCTTTGTAGAAAATGTATTGATATTAACAATTTCTGAAATTTTTAGAATCAATGTTTTATTAAATCTATACTTATAAAATCGTAACAGTTAAGTGTATGGATGATATATTGGTGGCATTTAATAACGCAATAGAACCGAAAATAATGATTTTTTAGAAAATCTGTCTGCTTGCCTGTTAATCGCCAATCTCAGCAACGGCTTTACCGATTTAATTGCAGCTTTCACTATTGTATGTTGGCAAGCTTCCAATTGGCTTATAAATAAAAACTTATACCATTTTGAAAAAGTTATATGACAAAATTGCTATAAACTGATTTTTCGAATTAAGTGAATCATTACATTTTAATATAGATGTAGATGTTGTTTTTAAATTGTAATCCAAGCGGGCGAAGCCGCGAGCGGGTTGCTAGTGTAATATAAACTGTGGTTAACCCTTAACAAGCGAACCAATTATATAACAGGGGAAGAAAGCAAATGGACATCCCACTTAAATAATTCTCTATTAATTTTAATTGTGTTAATAGGAAGACAAAGGTCGCTCCACTCAAAATTTGTTGTGGTCATAAAATATTCAGACCACGTTATTCTGGCTCAGTCCTGCATATTAAATAACCACATTTTTTGTTGGAAACATCTATTTCTAAATTAATAAATAAAAAAATACGCAACGATTGCGGGTACGATTCCCTCTCGGGGTAAGATAAATTTGATTAAGCCGCACTTGCAGGTGGCGCGGCGTTGAATTTCGAAACGTAACGTCTCGAAAAATATCATATAATTATTACTTATACCACCACTATATAAATAATTAAATTCTTGTCAAATACATCATTATGGATATCCTTGACAATCTTGAGAAAAAATCATTAAGATTTCCATCATCTTTTATTGGTAATATCTTTAAGCATTTTCTATATTATGTAGAGTAGACAAATATAGTGAACAGTCACTCATTTTACTATAATTATATTTTTTTATAATACAAACGTAATTATCAGATTTTCTCAATATAATAAATAATTAGCCATTTTATTTTCCCTCACGTTAAGATTCCAAGCTTTTTTACTGTACACGTGACCTAGACACGCTATACCACAACCTCAAATATTCTTGCAATACCTACTAATTTTGAATGCAAAATGGGCTATTTATAAAAAAACATTACGTTTTTTTATTGAACTTATTATATATATTTAATAAATGATGACAGAATGATCCTAAATAACAAAATGTATAAAATTGAAAAATCTCGTATAAAACTGAAAAATCGTATACCTAGTGTTAATACACTACGACCTCCGTCCAGCACTCACTGTTCAATTTTCTAGATATTACTTATAAGTAACTCAACACCGCGCTTTGTCTACCGGAGCAGCAAAATGTAAAAAAAAATACGTAGTAAGATTTGAAACTTTACAAGCGCTCTGACTACTAATTACTATTAAACGAAATTCCCCAAGTGAAATCGAACCAACAACAATCATGTGCTGTCCAACTGCGCCATACTATGTATTAATCAAAATCAGTTTCACGCACAGGGAACATAGTGTTAAGACACTCCGTTCCCCACTTTCTGCCGAATTCTGGAGGCATTGCGTGTTGAGTGGCAGAACTCAACGCCACACTTAGCCTCGACACCAGAGCGAAGAAAAGGAAATATAAATTTAAGAAAATATTTTATCTCCTCGAGTGGAGATCGAACCCATAACCAGTCGGTTTTACAGTCACACTTCGTGCCGCTGCGCCACGACTGGCCTGAAAAAGTGTGTATTATTATATAAATTTTCACTTTATAAACATATTTCTGTCACATTTTCCTATCTAGCCGGCATTATCAACCGCCGTGAGCCCAGTATAATAGACTCTATACCGATATAGGAATAAACTTGATAAAATTTATACTTCCCAAAGGCTTTCCCGACCTTACTTCGAGTGGTATTTATCGTCTAATCCGCAACGTCAATAAAATGTAAAAGGATACACGAAGTATATAGGAAAATTTTTCTGATAATTTTTAGTAAAATTTTGTTTCAGCGCACGCTGTATCCTTCATTATAGCAGAGGCAGAGGGAATATAGTGTTAAGGTATCCGTTCCCCTTCTCTTCGAATTTTCGAAGCATTGCGTTACACATTATATTTTAAAAATTTTCTTCAATATTGTGTCCTAGGTGCATTGCTAAATTATAAAAACGAAAATCTGTCATGTTGGTTGGTTGGTTCCTTGGGCAGTATAGTAAAAGTAAAACTATTTTATCTAACAGTATAAAGGTTGACCTTCTTTGTTGGTTGATTGTTTCTTCGTTTTGCCATTCAATCTTTTATATTGCATCCCGAAGAATTGCTCGAACAAACAGAAGAACAGACATATAAAATTGTTTGTTTGTGTATCGTGTAAGTAACTATATACATTTGGGACAACACGGCTACTTTAAAATTACAGACAAACAAACTTTACAATTTTATTTATATATAAATTAATAACACATTTTCTTATAAATCTTCCATGTACATATATGCAACGATCCATTACGATTTTATTATAAGTTTAGATTATAACTATATGAATCTCCTGCATTTTGGTCGTAGCCTGAAAAAAATCTACCAATAGCTTTCTATCTTTTTAGAGTTAAAAATGTTAACTTATACGTGATCGATAAAATATTATTAAGCTATTGTTCAACTACGCAAATATGCATGAACATAATAGAATTTTGAAACTTCATTCAATGAGTAGCTTATATTAATAATAAATTCTTTCCTTAACTATTTTAATACCAGTTATTTAGTCGTATTGTTATTCTATTTTAATATAAGCATCATCATTCATGGACCATTAACGCGTATATTACGTTAGGTGTACATATATAGATTACTAGCGGCCCACTCGCGGCTTCGCCCGCATACCACCTATAATACTTTTATTATGCTGCATTTGCCAACAGATTTATACATTGTATGATAGGACGTCATCGGCGGCAGGGGCGTCCCCCGACTCGAGTCTAGGCTTGCTGCCGTAAATAGAGCATCTAAATTACATACTGTAAATACAGAAGATTATCGTCTTTAAATTTCCTTGATGATGTAACTTTCGCTCGTAAGTTTCAGAAGTTCAGAAGTTCAGTCAGAAAATCTATGTAATTCTTCCCTCCGAGTAGGAATCGAACCCTCGGCTATCGCACGAGCATTTTCCTAAAATTATCCAATCCAATGCTTAAAATATAAGCTTTTTATTTATAAATATTTACACTTTAGGTAGCATGTGATTATTTTTATTTTTATTTTGTATCGGTGTCTATTAAAACACTTTGTCATTGAAAAGACTTTCACTTAGTAATAGAAATATAAACATTATTTTTAATATATTCTTATAAAAAGTCAGAATTCACGATTTTTCTTTCTATATATACTTACATAGTTCAGATATCACGTAAAAGCTGTTATCCTTGACTTAATAAGACCTAATAACTCCATTAGGTTGTGACATTTTGTTCTGTCTTCTTAAGAAAATAACAAGGTTTTTACGAGAAAATCAGGATTATTTGAGGCTCTTATTTATTGTTTTGTTGTATTACTGGTAAAATTGTCGTAGACTAACCAAAGAAAAGCAACAGTAACTAAATTAGTAAATGCTAGATGAACGATATGTTGCTTTTCTGTGCGCCTAGTCGATATATTTTTTCTACTTAATATTTGTAATTTACTCTGTAAATAATATAACTGTTTCTTACCATAATTAAAACCACTATCTACGTCTTATTAAGTCTTTATAGATTTAGATATACTCATATTAATATATAAGTAATATGTTTGTATGTATAATTGTTGTCTTATTATAATTATCTACATAAAACACAAAAAATATATACATAATCCATTATAAAATATCTACATTGGGGCACAAGCTATGACTGGTTGTGGGTTCGATCCCCACACTATTTATTTAATTTTATATTTCCATTTCTTCGCTCTGGTGTCGAGGCAAAAGCGCGGCCTAGAGTTTCGCCATTTAACACGTAATGCTTTCGAAATGTTGGGTAAGTGGGAAACGGAATGTTTTGCTTCTCTTTGGGGAGTCTATCACAATTTTATCAGTAAAAAAACAAACATAAATAAATGCCTCAAATAATACTGAATTTCTCGTAAAAACCTTGTTAACACGAAATTTCCTCTGCCTATCCTACTGTGTGGGTTACCGCGGGAAGCTGAAAAAAAAATTCTACATAACATGTACCTGACGTTTTAAATCATCTATTCGCATATGATATATATACATACATACGTCTAAATATTACTTTCAATCAGTGATTCACTTTACAGTCTTGTATCAATTAGTATTTGCTGTGGCTTCGACATGTTATGGTAAAGCAAATTAGCGATAGAAGCTCCGAATGTATTGACACAGTATACAAAGAGACAGATACTAGAATTCTGAACATACATTATATATGAATAGAATATTATCGGTACTGTGACTGACCTAGTTATATTATGGGTTTGATTTCTTTTTTTTTTTTAGTTTCATGCTGTATTCCGTACATAGCAGGGTAGGTAGAGAATCTAGTTCTCCATTTTCTACTTGGGTATAACTATTGGATAAAAAAGGAAAACATATGTTAATAATGTTTAATGGGGATGGCTTGTTTTAATAGTGTCGAGAACATTTTTCAGAGTCCAAAGAAAAATTAAACTATATAAACGACGACACAGCAAAAACTCCTGGTGACTTCAGGCATTAAATATTATATTTA
This sequence comes from Heliconius sara, assembly GCA_917862395.2. Lineage (NCBI taxonomy): Eukaryota > Metazoa > Arthropoda > Insecta > Lepidoptera > Nymphalidae > Heliconius > Heliconius sara. The sequence continues at coordinate 12,072,574 of OU860800.1, read as the reverse complement.
TAGATTTTTTACGAATGATTAATACAGGAATTGAGGTCAGCTGTGGCGCTGGGGCACAAGCGTGCAGCTGTAAACGCGACAGGAAGGGAAGGGGAAGGGAAGTTGTGGGTGTAATTACCGCCAGGAAATAAAAAAATTAATAATTTCATTTCCAGGCTCTGGTAACGAAGCAAAGCGCGCCGTTGTGTTCCGCAACTCAACACCCAACGCCCTTCAGAATTCGGCGGAAAGTAAAGCGAAGAGACTTAATGGGAACGGAGTCTTAATGTTGTAACACTAAATTCCCAGGTTCCCTCTGCCTATAATGTATGTGCGGGATACAGCGTGAAGCTGAAGGAAATATAGATAATTTAAATTATTTAACACATATTTGACAAAAAACTTTTTAAAAAAATCCATAAGTGGTTAGTCAATTAGATTGTTAACTGTGCAAAATTAAAAAAAAAATAGTATTTAGTTAGTAGAATTGTGGTAATCAATCGAGCAAGTACGAAATAGACGTGCAATAGATTCGTACGTGCTGCTTCTATTAGGGACGGGCGTGATGTGTACCATCGTTGACCTCATGGTAATTCCCAGCAAGTACCAGTACTATTTAGTTATATGATTTTTTTTTTAAATTAAATGCTGCTTTCCGCACACAGCAAGATAAGGTATATTATAACTGTGGCTTTAGATTCGAGTTTAATTCCATCCAAAATATATTATGTTATACTTTTATACTGGAATAAAAGTATAATATAGTGTCGAGTATAGTATACTATAATGTATGCTAAGGCAAATTGCGTCATTTATTTCTGCCCCACCTCTAAAACTTAACCTACTAAATCTTTGGGATGAACAAAAAATGAATTATATAGTGTTCTAACACTATTATTCTTTCCTTAAGCAATTAACATGAACCAGACAGAAACAACAGAAAACTGAAACAAATCACCAAAAAATAACATACCTTGGCATGAAAAGTGATTCCATACTCGAACGCCTCATCTGGGTGGAGTGGAATCCTCGTATCGTATTCGTCGTTCGGCACCAGATTGTACTGTTTAGTCGACGGCATCTTCCTACCCCACCTGAGCAACTTCATGGGCATCCGTTTCCAGGTGCCCGCCTTTAAAAAGACGCGGATGTAACGCGTTTTGGTTCCCCGTCTGAACATGGATGTTTTTTCACTTTTTCACTTTACGGTTTGACTGGAACCGGCGTTTTTTTCACGACCTGGGGACAAATGAGAAACTGTTTAGTTTCCGGTAGCCATGTAAAATAGGAAGACACAATATTAAAATAGTACAGTTGTACTTCGACTGGATTAGATTCTAGGCCAGTTTTGGTGTAGGGACTTAAGTGTGCCACTGTAAATGCGACAGGTTGTGGGTTCGATTCCCAAGAAATGAAATATTTAATATATTCTCTTCCTCGCTCCGGCTACGAAGCAAAGCATGGCGTTGAGATCCGCCACTCAACATGCAATGCTACCGGACTCGACCGGATCATTACCACCCCCAGAATTTAAAACCGGCGTGAAGTAGTGGCTTTATACCACTGCGTTTCGCATCAGGTAATGCCGGGCCCCGGCATCCAACCCATCTTAAAGGCCGGCAACGCACCTGTAGCTCTTCTGGGGTTGCACGGGGTCGTGGGCGGCGGTGATCACTTACCATCAGGTGACCCGCACGCTCGTTTGCTGTGTCTTTTCCATAAAAAAAAATCTTAATAATAACGGAACAGTTTAGCACTAGACTCCCTCTCGTATCCTGTTATATGCGAGATGCAGGAAATCGAAGATTCGTATCTCATTATTAGTCCACATTTAAAATATAAACGTTCCCCCAAACGTTTATAAATTGAATAGAGAAAAAAAAATACATGGATATCCTAATAGACCGTCTCAACGAGCAACGCAATGGGCTATGATAATGGCTACGATAATGGTAAATCGACAAGAGTGTAAGACTCTGAGTCGATATTTCTTGTACATTACTAAATTTAAATTAAAATGTCTTTAGATATTCAACTAAAATAATTGTGCGACAATCACATAAAATCTATATATTATAATCTATTACTATTACTATTAATAAAAACCCGCAGAATTTAAGTTAACTCACTCATTTAACTTTAATACGTTAAATCCTTAAACTAATTGCACCCATATAACGATTCAACTCTGAAATGGCTACTTTACAATTGTATGTAATTGTTACCATCGGGTCAATGGAGAATAATCAGTGAGGACGCTAACACTGGGAAGCTTTTGTTTAATCGACCGTAAGAACGGACTGTTACTGCGGAGATATATTATAGTTATTTTAAAGAAATATATAAATGTATTATTTTTAGCTGCAGGGCGGGCGGCCGCTGCAGCGGGTAGGCAGTGGGAACCTGGGAACCTCGTGCTAGGACTGTCCGATTCCATTAAGACATTTCGGTTACCAACTTTCCGTCGAATTCTGTTGTGTCTGTACTTCGTGTCCAGTGGCGGAACTCAATACCGCGTTTTGCCTCGTTAATAGAGTGAGTAAATAAAAGTATGTAAAATTTCACTTTATCCAGTGAAAATCGAACCCACGACCTGTCTGCGTTTACAGCTGTACGTTTGTGCTATGCCACGACTGACCTCCTTTACGTATGTATATTTTAGCTTTAAATAAATTTAAGACAATATCTAATATTGATAATTTGTAAATGTTAATTTATTTGAAATCATAGTCAAGTTTATTTTAATAATTAAAATAATAATAAAAATGTTCTTTAATGGATTATTTATATTTCAAAGGCTTACTGTAATCAGTCTCTATCATGACAGTCGAGGAATTCTTTTTACTTTGTTTTTATTGAACAATTTACTTTATTTCTTTTGAGCTCAACAAGGTCTTTGCTTACTCCAGTTGTAAATATAACTATCTAATAGAAATAAGAAATTTCAACCAAACCCAACATTTTGCAACATATGAAACAGAATATCTAAAGCAAGGTCGACTCGGTGTAGCACGTTATCACTGGCTTAATGTGTACGGAAAGCGGCTAGCCGCAAACTAGCGCCGCTTCAAACTAACAATATATTTCGAGAGTTCCTGTCGAATTGAACTATAATAGTTATCTTAGGATAATCTGTTGTAAGGATCAATTATATATATATATATACATATATAAGAACAAATATATTGTTTAGTTATTATTATGAATATCATATAAAACAACATCACTGGGGGAATTCGATATTTTCATCTCTTCACTTTGATAAGAAGATAAACGTTGGCCTTTAGTCCCACCGTTGATGAAAATGTGGCTTAACCCACTATCTACGTTAAAATAACTGATCAAATACGAGTCTGACTCGCATACTGAGGGTTCCGTATCAATTTTTTTATTAATTTATTCACATTCACCAGTGTTAATTACATAAATTTTACAATAATAATATTCTTTGTTCTATGTTCCTTATCACTAAATACATTGCCTTTTGAGTTGAATATCGCATGCAACTTTGGAGATTAAAATAGAATAGTTTTTATATTTTTTATTGCCACAAAAAATATATACATTAAGTTAATCACTTAAATTGAAAAAGTAAAGTAAAAAAGAATAAAGTAAAATAAGTTATAACTTTGCTTTAAAATATAAAAGTAAACAGACTTAATTTTCTTCTATGAAATATGTACAAACTTTAGATTTTTGGATTTTTTCTTTGGTTTGTTCTACAAGTTCTAAATTCTCTCTTCTTGTCAAATTTCATAGCTGAAGGTCTACGGAAACAATATAGGTTTGTTGTATAAAAAAATTAGTAAAAACAATGCATAATATTTTTTTATTGTATTAACTAGTCGCTTGATTTTATCTGTGCTTCAAGCGACCGTGGACCAGAATCTCGAGATAAATACTCTTGGCAGATAGACCAACGGGCAGCAAAGTGATCCCATAAGAATTTCGTTTTTTTCCAATTTGAGGTACGGAACCCAAAAAATAAATAATAAATTATATTTTAAATTCTTTATTATGCTAAATTGAATAACAAAACTTCATGTTCCTAATGAATAAGCAAATAAAAGAGTATAAAATTTTTAAAAATATTCTTGTGGCATAGTTCAAAGTTAAGCATATATGGATTTTACATACGAGAAATCCTCGTAAATGTCAAGCTTAAATCGTCGAACACACGATCGATGTACCCATTAACGGATTTTCATGTTTTTTTGGCAATCTATAAATTCGGGATTTTGTACAATAAAACAGACAATAGTAAATACTTTTTCCATTGAATAAAAGACAATACCTGGAAAAAAAATATTTATAAATATTTCTCAGATTCTCAGATGAGACAAAAGGTGACTATATATAAATTGTTTTTTTTTTAAATATATCAGGGTATGTAGAGGGAACCTGGATACCTAAGAAGTTTATGTACTAACACCTATTGGTAAATTTCTTAATAACAGAAATATCTTAGTCGTAATAAGTTCTATTTTTCTAAATAACATCTACAGCTATAGGAATTATTAACATAATTTTATTGTATTTTTTTTTCATATGTATGAAAGAAGCGCAGTGCGGAAATGTGGTGGAAACGTGCAGCAAAAATTAGTAAATTTTTAATATTGTTAACTGTAGAATACACAATAAAGGCAGAATATGAATTTGTAAAGTGTTCATGAAATAAAAATATGCTATCATTTTTTTAAATTGCTTTATTTCGGTTTTTTCAGTACTAAATTATTAAAATATTTATATGTTGTTTGAAAATTTTTTTCCATTACAAAAACTAAATAGATTAATTACTATTATATTCTTCGTTGAAACTTACTTGTATTACTGACATTATACAACAATATTGTTCTCAGCTTCACGCTGTATCCTGCACATAACAGAGTAAGCAGAGGAAACCTGGGATCCTAGTGTTAAGATACTTTGTTCCCATTGAGACACAACAGTTTAATATTTACTGCCGAGTTCTAGAGACATTACGAGATGAAGAGGCTGTGTTACCACAACGAGGAAATTAAAAAAAAAAATCATTCCTTCGAAAATCGAACCCACAATCTGTCGTCTTTACAATGCTCCTACGCCAAAACTGTCTTCTGAGCTTATTCTTAAATATTTAAATATTTCTCAGCACTTCTACATATTTTGAGAATGTATCAAACGTAACGGCTGGCAGGTATCAACCTGAATTTATGACACTAAAAGCCTACTTGACGTCCTACTTAAGATACTGCGAAATACATTTGAAAATTAAATATTTAAACATATTTTGACTATGTTTCAGCGTTGCTCTTAATAAATTTACATAGTAAGAAATTCGATTTCTTGATGTAACTTTCATATATATGAAGCGAAGTAAATATTCAAAACATGTAATATCTTGAACTCAGAGTAAACGAGAATCTTGATCCTAGTATCAATGCCTATTTCGCCGTGCCTACTATACTATATTGCATAAAATGTAATTTTATTTGATACCATACCGTTACCGTTGCCATATTTATGTTTTAAACCTGTAAAAGATATGAAATTAAAATAAATACGAAAATATCCCGCATACTACAGGGTAAGCAGAGGGAACCTAGTGTTAAGACACTCCGTTCCTCACTTTCCGCCGACTTCTGAAGGCATTGCGTGTTTTGTGGTGGAACTCGATACCGTGTTTTGCCTCGACACCAGAACGAAGAAATGAAAATATAAACGTAAATAAATATTTCATTTCCTCGAGTGGGGATTGAGCCCACAACCGCTGCGCCATGACTAGCCTATATAAAGATATAAGTATTTTGTTGTGTATGTTTATTTAAGTTTCAAGTTCGTAATTTCGTTTCTCATTTGGAGAAAGTAATTGAAATATTTCATGTTTTTCGTTGTTTCCAATTTTGATACACCACATACCACCCTACAGCATCCATCAATAAATAAAAACAATATTAAGAATTAAGAATTAAAAATAAACAAAATTTTTAAAATTTATACAAAAGATTGAGTGAGTAAGTGAATCTATTAGCGAAACGGTATGGAACATACTCCACTTTACGTATGTAGTTTATCGTTGCGGAAAATGCTTAAGAAAAAGTATAGCGATACATATTCTAATTAAATAATATAATAATATAATAAAAAAAGCTCCGTATTTTGAGTTACTGAAACAAGAAATAAGGATGGAATCGGTTGTAATATTTGAAATTTAAAAATAATGTATATTTTAAATTTTGAATAAAAATAACAAATTGTTTTGAATTTAAGTTTCAGTGATTATGACAAATATTAATTACTGAAACCAACGTAAACATATTATAAGCATTGACAGAAAACTTAAAATAAAATACCAAATGACAGAAAATTTAAAAAATATTCCTCTTTGAAACTATTTTCATTTTTGTTTTAAAAAGAAGTCGTTAATTTAAAAAATAATTAAGAAAACATTCACGTCCGTTCACCGGAATTGATAGGGATGTTAGTAACTTGTACGATCTCTTATCTGAGACCTGAATTAAATTTGCATATTACCTCGTACGATTTTGTACCCGTTTGAATGAAAATACTCATATCGATATATGTACTTTTATATTATACTTATGTAGAGACCAATCGTGGCGCAGGGGCACAAATTGTGACTGTAAAATCGACTGGTTGTGGGTTCGATCCCCACTTGAGGAGATGAAATATTTACTTAAATTTATATTTCCATTTCTTCGCTATGGTGTCGAGGCAAAGCGTGGCGTTGAATTCTGCTACTCACCATGCAATGTTTCCAGAATTCGGCAGAAAGTGGGGAACGGAGTGTATTAACAGTAGGTTCCCTCTGCCTACCCTGCTGTGTGCGGATACATAGCGGATAGTTTAGGTAGTACTCGTATAGTTGAGTTTTAAGGAAAAGGGGAATTTTCCATCATATAATCCAAGCAAACAGAGTTATAAGTGGTAGTTAGTATTATATAATATTCTTCGGTACATAGTTTGATGTAGGGTTTTGATTATGTAAAGGCATCAGGCTAAAGCTTTGTGGACCTCAAGCGTAATTAGAGCGGAATCTTCAAAATTAATATAGCGGTACATTTTATATTACCGCCACTCGCTACCAGCTTGTAGGGTGTAAAGTGGGAATTAAACGAGCGGAAAATATCCTGAAAATATGTATGTTTTTCACTTTCACGCTGTATTTCGCTTTTATTAGAGTAAGCAGAAAGAGCCTAGTGTTAAGACACTCCGTTCCCCAATTTGCGCCAAATTCTGGAGGCACTGCGTGTTGTCTCGACACCATAACGAAGAAATCAAAATATTAAATATAAAATTTTCTCGAGTGAGAATCGAACACACAACCTTTCACGTTTACAGTCACACGCGCCACGACTTTATATCGTATATTCATCATAATATGTAAGGGAATTATGTAGGGCGTGCGTATGTGGAACAATCAACTAGGTTCGTTTACTCTGTTAGGTTATTGTCATAGTATTGCTAAAATATATTTACGTTTTGCTTATTAAAAGCAGATTTATTCAGTAGGGTCATCAGTATTTGTAATGGTTCTGCATTCGATTCTCATTTGAGAGATTATTGTTTATTTTTTTAAAATATTTTCGATTTCTTGATCTGGTAGTCTTACTGATATGGATTTGATAGCGTTCCTTCTGACAAATAATTTCTTTTTTCATGCCTAGAATAGAAATTGGGGAACTAGTCATTTATCTTAAATTAAGGTTTCGTCGTCTGTCTCCCTCAAATACAGGAAAAACGTGAATATAATTCAATCCTTAATGTTAGGTACTTAATTTTAAAATGTTGCAATAATTGGTAATTAGCTATTTATAGTACTTCACTTTGTCATTGTTTATGTATGTATGTATATCTTTGGATATTTTTTTTTCTTTTTGTTATATAAGAAAATTTGTATATACAAATTGCTTGTATATTAAAAAATATTTAATATACAAGCTAGTAACCAGTAGCTCTTTAAATTAGCGAATCGAAAAAATCTTCTTATTTTGGATAGTTCGTTTATTGGGAAACGATATTGGCTATCACGTCATCACGTTCAATTGTTTTCATGTAACCCGCTGTACCTGTGGTCAGAGATACATCAGGCACTTGGTATGTGGTGGCAAATCTAGCGAGGGTGGAAGCAGTTCATCCCATCTCCGTCCGTTCAGATTCTTTACGTCTAGGAGACACTCCAGGGTAGCTTGAAAAGTATGTTAGTCCACAACAGACAAAACTCCATGTGGTATCTCATATACGCGAAATTTTTAGTTAAACGCAACTCTTAGGTATTGCCAACCTACAGATAAGAGCTATGTACATATAGAAAAGTCTCCTATAAAAGTAGGAAAACTACTAGTATTTCAACACAACCGAAAGCGTAGAGGGTCCTCTCTATTTATAGCTATCAAATCTATCAATTCACCTATCCTGAACTTCTATATTTAGAACATCGATCCGTGTGTGTTCAGCTTTATCCGATTAATAAATTGAAGCCGACAGTTCACGATTCCTTTCGCCTTTAAGTGTCAAAGTGCCTAACTTAACTAACCGATTGGAAACTTTACAACAACCTCTTAATCCATACTTGAAATTTGTTATTTTGTATAACGTTATCTTGTTTTATAGAAACCATTAAATATCAAGCTGTTGATTATAATATATTATAATATAATATATAAATATCTTTGCTGTAATTTTATTATAAAAGTAAAAAGAAAAGTAAGTCAGTACATATTAAGTAGTGGTTAAAGATGATGGGTGGCGTAGAGTTCATAAGCATATCTTTTATATTTAGAAGAGAGAGTTTTTCAGCTTTCGTAGACATTAAACAAGTAGCGAGATTAAGGTGAGTATATAGGTTTTGTGAACGCTTAATAAAGTTTATGAACTAGTACTTTCTCTTATGGGCTATCGTCGAATTAAAACAGATTAAAGAAGAAATTGGTATTTACTTTATAAATGCACTTGACTTGTTTCCAAATTATCATCAAATTTGAAAACTGAACTGCTTTTACAAACGTTTTCTTGCCGGTGATACCGGGATTATTCTTTTTTAGCTTCCCTTTGTATCCCGTTTACCTTTAACCTGTGTTGAGACAAGCCATTTGTTATGAAAAATTTTCGAGACATTACATGATGAGTACCGGAACTCAACGCCACGCTTTGTCTTGTCACCAGACCGAAGAAATTTGAATCTCTAATTTCTTCGCTCGAGTGGGAATCGTACCTATAACCATTATGTTTATAGTCACGTCTTTGCCACTCCGCCACAGTGCTCTCAAGCCAATTAGAACTATTTAGTTAGTTAAGACAAATTTAACAAGGAGTATTTTAGTGCAGGTAAAGCATTCTACTTGTTAGTATCATACAATATAGTTCAGCTTCCTTGTTTATTAAATTATAAAATTATTCACGTGTTTAAAATAATAAATAGAAATTATTGAAATATTTTAAGTAATAATTTGAAATAATTCATAAATTAATGTAATGTTAAGAATGTTAATTAACAGCAGACTACACTTTTTTGCTGTTTAACAACTATCATAAGATTGCTAAATAAAATTACGTAAAAGAAATATTTAATTTGGTTAGCCGTGCTTAATGTTTTTACGTAGATTTAAATAATAAAAATATGTCGATTCCCCCATTGGGAATAGAACCTTATGACCTGTCGCGTTTACAACCCTTTACGCGCTTGAACCCATGCGTCATTTTTCACCTGACATAAAATTATTAATCTATAAAGTGTTTATATATTAATTTAATTTGTATATCGATTAATCAAATCGTACAAATAAAAGTGAAAAACCATATTTTTATATACTCGTAAGAATGAGAAAAAGAAATGAACTAAGAGCTAAAATAATTTTACAATTTCATTTTTTGTTTTCTTATTCCCATGGTAAGAGAAGTAACGTCAAACATGACGTATTATTATTTTGAAACAAGTCAAGGTCAAGTACAAGTTGAAACCGCCCTGAGGGTTCCGTACTAATTTCAGGATTGTAGGTCAACGGGAAATACAAATTTGCGGGCGTATCGCTCAATTTGTATGAAATGTACTACAGTTCGAGTTTTATCTGTATAAATAGAAAATTGCATTTTTTAGATTTTTCTCTTTCTTCAACTCTCTTTTCAAATTTCATAATTATAGGTATTTCTGTGTTCTTGGGGATCGTAAGTCTATTCAGGTCTTTAGTATATATTCATCTAAACCATAAAGTTCCACTTCTACGCTTTTGAGGTACGGAACCCTAAAAACACGTCTAATCATAATAAGACGTTGCGTTGCTCCCTAAAGAATTTAGTTGGAGTCGTGCTCTCTATGTTATATCTAAAGCTTACATTTTCCGCAACGATAATCCAATATAACTTTTCAATGAGAGCCACTCGTCAAACACATTCCGATAGAAGAAATTTCACAAGGAATTCGGATTTTTCGTTTGATTCGACGAACACTTTATCCGAGTCCACAATTCGGGTTTGAATAAGAATAAACTTTTGTAATTATAAATGGTTGCCTCAAACACAGTTCTGTCTTCGTGCCCCGCTATTTACTTTTTTTTGGTGTAATGTATTCCAGAGATGATTATTAAATTTAACTTTTAAGTCACATGTTACTGTTACATTTTCCTTTTTTTATGCTTTAATATCATTTCAAATTTAAAATCTTCTTTATCAAAATAGACTATTGAAAGTACTTTTGAATTGTCGAATGAACATAAAATAAAAAGCTAATACTGTACCGGCGAGAAACTCAACAGTTGCTCTTTTCTAAATCATTACTTTTGATAGATCTGAAATCATTTGAAAAAAATAAGGTAATTTATGCTTTTTTTTTAATCTATAATTTATTTGCATGAAATTAACTAAAATTTTTAAATTCTTTTTATATTTTTATTATTATTTTTTAATATATTCATTTATATATGTATATAAAGAAAATTCATATCAGCGATCATATAAGGATAACGGCACATCGTCGAAAAAAAACATATGACAATTTGTATTGTCAGCCCAACCCGCTCGCTCCGAGATATATGTCTTTAATTAAGGTTTCACTGCCTCTAATGGGTGACCGAACTTTAACCATATTTTGGACAAAATTAATTAAAATTTTTACTCGCGTCTAAGGGGCCGTTCAAGTATTACGTAAGCACTGTAGGGGGGCGGGGGAGTCTTGGGCTTGCTTATTTTTGGCGTGTTCAATGAAATATTTTTAAGAGGATTGCTTATTTTTGTGACATAGGGGAGAGAACTCCAAATAATTGCAAAAAAACTGCTTACGTAATACTTGAACGGCCCCTAATACATTAGATTAAATTTAATTATGAGAAGAAGAAATGGAAATAGAGTGTTTCAACTCTAGGCCCTTTCTGACTAAACTACTACATGCAAAAAAAATCTCTGAAAAAAATCTGATCGATTACAATATTATATTGTATGTATACTTGCTGCCGTGTTAAGAGAAATTGATATTAACGTAATTCGAGACAAAATACATTCGATTTTTATACTTTCAGTTAAAGAAAATTGAGGACTGCTCCTTCATCCAATCTTTGTTATATTTTACATTACATTCCTAATTTTATAAATTCACTTCGTAACAAAAAGCATATTAAAAGTTATGTTTCATTTTTTTTTCATTGTTACTACTGATCCATATTAGTAAAAGATAATGATGTTCTTTGCTGGATTTTCTGAGCAGAATCTGCATCCGCATCAATGGAAGCTTACTATAGTACTGACTCTCCTGACATATAAGAAGTATTTATAATGACCTAGTTGGTTTTGATTTTAACGTTGATTTCGTGCTAATGTTAAAGTTAATTGTGTTAATGTTAATTATCATTTCAATCAAAACAAATTATATTTTCGTTTGAAATGATAATTAACATTAACCCGATTAACTTCTATATGTATGTTGGGATATCCTGTGTTTTACATACACATCATACAAAAATTCCTGGAGCGAAATTTTAAGTATCAGTCACAATATGAAATATAATAGTCTCCCATTGAGGATTACTCAAAACTCATATGAAAATGGAAAGGAAAGGGAAAAAGAGCTTTAATAGTCCACGCAAACGAAATTGCGAGAGCTCGTTTGTACTTAAAATTTATAATTAGCTCAAGAATATTGCATAAATTAGATTAATGTTACCCATTTATTTGAACACACAATCCCCATTCCATATTAACAAATTAAAATTCCACCCCACAAAAGACTAAAAAAAGAAAATTTAATAAAAAATTTTACGAACGAACGAAAGTCCGGACTTATTGGGGGTACCTTATATAAAAATTTCCGTAACAAACCATATTGTTGAGAACAATTCATAGTCATTTGCCCCAATATGAACTTCTCTTGTTCTACTTTCGAGTGAATACTACTTCATTAATCAATCAACTCACACTACTCTGGTACATCTTTAAGCTGTTTCTCAACTTCATTTCCTGGTGCAAGTTTTACGTGAAACTTTTATGCAGATTTTAATACTCTAGTACTTTATATAGTTATAATTTTTCTTGTACTTGTTGTACAAGATGGCTAAAAATTTGTTGAGGCATTAGTGAGGCGCGATAGGTTGTGGGTTCAATTTAAACTGGAGGAAATGAAGTATTTAATATTTTGGTATCCTCGCTCTAGTTGAGGGAAAGAAGGGAACGGAAGTGCCTCAATGAGAACGGAGTGTCTTAACTCTAAACTGCGAGGTACCCACTGGCTTCGCTGCTAAATTGTAAAATGAGGTTGAAACACCAAAAACTAATGATATTTACACTTTAATGAAGTACTAACAAGTATATAAATATATATTACATATCTTTATTCATATATCTTATATAAAATATCTTTATCTGATTCTAATTTAAAAGTTAACGTAGAACTTGTTCTGAAATCAAGTCAAGTTCAAGTTTGTTATAGCTAACATTTATTTAACTGGTATGTTTACTTCTCAATTTATAGAATATCTTATCTATTATCAAATAAACGGTTAATTTAACTAATTATATAATAAATTTTCGTTATTTGAAAACACAACTAAAATTCTACTTCACGCTGTATCCCGCAAACAGCAGGGTAGGCAGAGTGAACCTAGTGTTAAGACACTCCGTTCCCCACTTTCTGCCGAATTCTAGAGGCATTGCGAGTGGCAGAACTCAACGCGCGCTTTGCTCAACGTAAAAGCAAAGATATGAAAATATTAAATATTAAATTTTCTCGAGTGGAAATCGAACCCACAGCCATTCGTGCTTACAGTCACATGCTTGCGCCCCTACACCACTGTGACTGTGACACCTCAATTCTGTACACATAAACTTGTCCTCTCTACATCAAATCCAGTGGAAATTTTTAACGAGGAATGCGGTTTTTGCCAACAAACAATTTAAAGTACAGATTACATTTTGAATGCTGGAGTATTAAGAAGTTTGCAAGTTTCATTTAAAATGTTTTCCGCTTCCTCCGTCTAGGTATCTTATTAAAAGTTATTTTCCACTGAAATGAAAAGGTCTGTGCTGCTGCTAGCGCTTGTGGTGAAGAACTAATAAGATTTTGAAATAATTGTATGTAACTGTGAAACGTGAGGTCGTTGTGGCGCAGTAGCATAAGCGTGTAAATACGACAGTTGTGGGTTGGATTGTCGATCGGGGAAATCTATTATTTATTATGTTCATTTCATTGTTCTTGTAACGAAGCAAAGGTGGCGTTGAGTATTGTTATTCAACATGCTATCGTAAATTTGGGGAATAGAGTGTCTTAATACTAGGTTCCCTCTACCTAATCTGTCATATGCGGTATTCCGCATTAACACAGTGTGAAACTGAAAAAAAAAGTAAAATGTAATATTTAACATTACTTTGCTTGGGACTTAATAGTATTTAAGCCCAAGATCCCAGGGCCGCCAGACCTACGTCATTTTAGCAAAGTTAAAATTTTAAGGATTCTCTACTCCCACTTTTAAGTTAGTTAGTACGCATACCGTCTTAATTATATCTTAGACTATTAATCTTGAAAAAATCAGCTTTGGTTAAATGATGTAGGCCTAGGGGCCCTGGGATCCAGTCTATAAGTAATACAAGTATGTACAAGGCTAAATATAATTGTAAATTTATAATTACAAAAAAAAATGTTTTAATGTACATCTCATTCTCATTCAATATTTCAATGTTTATAGTAATTTAAATGTAACATCAAACATACTTGCTTTCTTTCATATATAACCTAGATCCTATATTTAAAAAAAATGTACCTTTTTATGTAAGATCTTAGTTAAAAAAAAATAATTTATTAATTTAGTATAATTTGTAAGAAGGTTTTAATATAAAAAAAATAATTTAATCTCTATAATCACTAAATATATTTTAGTAATATTTTCTTCTAAAGTATGTCAAATATTTAAAGTACTTATTATATATGAATATATGCATAACATTCTAAAGAGCATAACGTTATATTACGGGTTTATATTAATTAAAACTTGTAATGTAAATGTGCATGTGTGAATGTTAACATTATTACCAGAAAAACAGCTATGTTTTTTTTTTAGTATACCTGGGTAAGCAAATGGAACCTAGTGCCAAGAACCATTTCATTCATTCTGAAAATCTCCGAGAAATTGCGTGTTGTTTCGTGTAACTGAACGCCGGATTTTGTCTGCCAGAGATCGTATCGTATATGTTATTTTAGTTTTACGCTGCAATAATATAATAATAATAAAATTTATTTATTTCAAAAAATTTCGTGCATAACAAAAACAGTTTAAGACGATAATAACTACAGTAGTGTGAAACTGTATCCCGCTATAGCAATGTAGGCAGAGAGAACCTGGGGACCTAGTTTTAGGACACTCCGTTCCCATTATGACATTTACTCGTGGCATTCCGTGTTGAACGGTGGAAGTCAACGCCGCGCTTCATCTTCTTGCCGTAGCAAGGAGATGAAAAAAATTTTATTGTTCCCTTGGATGGCAAACCGAACCTAGAACCGTCGCGTTTACAGCCACATGCCAGTACCCCTTCGTCACGATGGCCTCCAGCATACAATTTAGTCAGATAAATGTAAAGTTACTGTTACTCATACTATCAGGAATCAGGCTTTAATCATAATATCAGTTAAGACTATAAGAAACTCGAAGTAAGAAAGGTGATTTGCCTTATAATATTAATATATTCAGTATAAAACACCTGTCGTCGATCATTTCTACAAATCTGTATATTCTAAAGGTATTACTTTACAAGCATTACTTTGACCTCTAATTAAATCAATAGATCATTAGTTTTATTAAAATATGTTTTATATTTTATAAATATATATACTCCGTTCCCCACTTTCTGCCGAATTCTGGAGGCATTCCGAGTTGAGTGGCAGAACTCAACGCCGCGCCTCGACACCAGTGTGAAGAAATGGTAATATAAATTCAAATAAATATTGCATTTACTCATGTGTAAATCGAACCTACAACCTGTCACACGCTTGTGCCCCTGCGCCACGGCTAGCTTCAATCCAAAGTTTATATAAAAAAAAGATATTTATTATTCGGCAATATTAATAAGAAAACACAAAAGTATATTTAAAAAAAACATATGTAAAAAAATAACAAATCAAACAATTTAAATTACACGTAACACTCTGTTACGTTTTAAATAAAGGTTTATAGAAAATTTTTGTTTGTCATAAAAAAGTATTATCGTCGGTTGCATTTCTTTACCTTTTTATATGAGAGACGTGCTTCCTGCCAGTGACCTTCGTGGGTTCTTAACCTCGGGGGCTCTCACTAGCGCCGCGCACGATACGAAATAAGTAACGTCGGGACCTAGTCCGTGTAATTCTTTCTCAATGACCTAATTCTAATTTAATTTTAATTAACTCCTTAATCGTATTATTGTTGTATTGTATTGTTCCTTTTTCTTGCATCATGTATCCCGACAATCTGGTGTTCATTTTCCCCTCAATTTTCGATACATTCCGTATTGATTGGCTGAACTCAACACCGCGCAACGAAAAATTAATTAAGTATAATTAAATCGACAAAAGTATGGAATAAACAATAAACGTACTACTATGGAGGACTATTCAATTCTGTTGACGTCAAATTTTGACGTTACCTCGCCTTATAATTTGCATAGTAATTAAGATTCTTATTCTTATTGTTGTGATTTTATAAAGAAATCGATGAAGGTGAAAATGAAAACCAAGTTTTATAAGTAATTTAATAATCCAAAAATAGTTGACAAAAAATTTATGAACAATATAATAGGTTCGGAGACTCGATTGGGATACGATTCTCACTTGGGAAAATGCAATATTTAATATTTTCATTTCTTCGCCCTTGTGTCGAGGCAAAGCGCGGCGTTGAGTTCCGCCACTTGTACGCAATACCTCCAGAATTAGGCGGATAATGAGGAGTTTATATTAGCACAAAGTTCTCTGCCTATTCTGCTATGTGCGGGATACAGCGTGAAGACGAAATAAAAATGAAACTATTATCAAATAAAAAAAAGACCTATTTGGAAAAAAAAAATGGTTAAGTAAAAATATGTTTAATTATTGTAGTGTATGTATTTAAAATAAAAATTGTTGCTTAAACAATAAAAAGCATAAAGTGAATCCCAGTTAAGCTGCTCTTCAATCTGACGTTGCATTAGATATTCGCGTCATTTGTTTTGGAATTTCCAATTTCGTTAGTTTATTGCGATACTAGTTTCGATTCCGTACTTCGTACGATTGACTTTTGTAATTATTATTTTTTTGTCTACTTCACCTTATATCCCGAATATGAGGGAAGGCAGAGGGCTAGACACTCCGTCCCTACCTTCCGCTGATTTTTGGACGACGACGATAAAGTTTTCATTTTTAAAATAATATCCAACTGAGCTTCTACTAAATATCAAATATTTAATAGGCGACAAAAATGCTAATGTTAAATGATAAATGTAAATTAACAATTATATATTCATAATGCATTCTAAATATGTGGCGGCCGAATTCGTAATGATCGAGTCGAAGGCCAAGGCCAAAACCGGAAATAATGTTTTGCATATATTATATCATTTATAGGATGACAGGATTTAAATAACTTTTTAAGGAAGGAGAAGAAGGGATGATGTGAGCTTAACGTCATTTTGATAACTTTTATGGGTTCGATTTCCACTCGAGCAGTATAATATTGGGTTTCGTCGCTCTGATAACATGACGACGTGCAGCGTTGAGTTCCGCCGCATAAGCAATGCAATGTCTCTATTGGATTGGGTGCTTAGAGAACGAAGAATCTTAACACTAGATTCTTTCTACCTATCCTGCTATAGTAGTATACTATATTTTATCTTGGACATTGACCTTTATTGTTACGCAACAAGGTAATGTTCTTAGTCGTTTGAACTTTATAGATAGTAAGAGTTAAAGTCGTTGCCATTGTAACCTAAATGTACGTTTTGTTTTTTTTTGTATTAATTTTCATTTTCATTCATAATTTCAAAGTAAGAAAATAATAAATAAACGAAAATGGTAAACTATTTAGATGCTTATGATAAATGTCAATATTTAATTTAATAAAATAAAAGCAGCAGTGCATTTTAACGACAGCATTTCATTATTAATAAATATAAAATTTGTTATTTTTTTTTATTATTAATAACAACATACGATATCCCTAAAATATATTTATAAATGTAAAATGAACGAACTATTGTCTTTACTTAAAATAAAAAAATGGGGTTCCTTTAATTAACGCGGAAATAAAATTTAACCACAACCTCCCTATCTACAACCAGACGTCGTATCCGAAATTATTTAAATATTTTTTTATTTAGCTTTTGTTGTAGCTTAATTTTTTTTTCATTATTTATCGTCCTTCCTTCCTATCCATCCTGCTATGGAGGAAAATGCATGTGCATTATCATAAAAAAAAACTTTAAAAAATCTTTCGTTCTTTATAATAAAATATATTATTAAAATTAATAAATTATTAAAATATAATATATTATTTATATTTACTTAAAATATTATAAATTTCTTACTCTTCTTAAAAAAGGAATCCACAACAATTATTCTATTTTCACATATAATATATGTATATAGATTCTAATCTACCTATTAAATATGTATATAAGAAGTACTACAACACTAACGTATAATATAACAGCTTACGCAACTAGGGGCCCATGACCTTACAACAAGTTCATTTCTATGGGATTATGTAACAACGACGATAATGCACGTGGCTACTTTACTTTAAAACAGGAAGTGAATGTTGAACTTTTTGATTTAATTCTTTTGGTTTGTTATAGAAATTATGATGTTTTAATATTTTTTTAACACTTTTAAAATGATACTTGTCAATAAAATATAAAAATATTTTGGAATATTTATATTATTTTGATTTTTGTCCATTTATAATATTTTGAGTCCAATCTCTGTCTCTATTAACGTTGTTAATTTTTAAAGTAGCTTTCACAGCTTCTCTTTCTCTTTTTTGAATAAGAGTACCTACATTAGAAAATATTGAAATATATGGTTTATTTTATGTTGTTGTAATATATTTATTTATTAATTTAAGTAATATATTTTTTTCATATGTATATGGTATATTAAATTCTTCAGTTCTCCATAGACAACACACAGATGCAACTCCTGCTCTCCGCCTTCTTTCTTTCAGAAGTTAAAATTTGGTACTGCTTCCCTACACTCCTTAACCATTCTAATTTCTCATACTTCTAAGGAGAACGTGCAAAACCGAACTTTAATTTTTATATCTTAATATCACGCAAGCAAGGTTGCGGGCGACGACTAGTTTCACATGTACTCTCTTATTTTACCTATATTCGTTCGTTCTATTTTACAAGCTTGTGTCAATGGCTTCTTCTGAAGAACAACGAATAGCTTCAATGAAACGTAAAAAGAATATATAAAATTTATGACTCGTACGTTTGACGAATATATAACCATCTTGGCGCAGTGGCACTGCGTTTGATCGTAAACACCACGGTTCGTGGGTTTCATTCCCACTCGGAATAATGAACTATTTCAATTTCCTCGCTCTGGTAACTTCTTGAGTTTTGACACTCAACACGTGTGCGTGGGGAACCGAATAAAAAATCTATCATAATGATATAATTAGATGAATATAGTTTGTATATTTAAATAACAAAACCTTCAACAGTTTTAAGGAATATATTTAATAAATAAATCAGCTTCACGCTGAAAGCATTGAGTGTTGAGTGGCAGAACTCAACGCCGCGCTTAGCCTCGACACCAAAGCAAAGAAATAACAATGAAAAAAAAATATTTTCACGAGCGATAATCGAACCCACGTCATGTCATACATAAATAGATACTTTAAATTAGACATTTGGATTAAATTATATATTTATATGCAATCGTAAAGATGTAGTAAGCTTGTAAATAAACGACAAATTAATATAAAATAATGAATATTGGTGATCTATATGTTAATCAAAATATATTATGCCTTGATTGAACTGGGAAAGCTAGTGTATTGATATATTCATGGTATGCATCTCGAGGTACATTACGGCTTCTTATTAGAA
This sequence comes from Heliconius sara, assembly GCA_917862395.2. Taxonomy (NCBI): domain Eukaryota; kingdom Metazoa; phylum Arthropoda; class Insecta; order Lepidoptera; family Nymphalidae; genus Heliconius; species Heliconius sara. Next base: position 12,053,059 of record OU860800.1, on the reverse strand, counting down.
AATAATACCTTTGTTCGTATAGTTATACTAGAGTTTTCGAAGCAAAAATCTCGTTTGTGAAGCTAATTTTATTTTTTATTTGTAATGTTGTAATTTAAATTTTTCTTTGATGATATAACTTCTGGTCTGTCATGATTACTCTTAATACGGCAGTTGTGGGTTCGATTGTTGCTCGTGGATCCTTTTTTTTTCATTTCCTCTATCTGATGTCAAAACTATATGGCGCTGAGTTCCGCCGCTTGACGCGATGTCTTGAAAATTGGGCGGAGTGCCTCAACACTACCCTGCTATAAAGGATACCGTTAGAATATAAGAAAAATATTATTTAAAAATATTAAAACATTAGTATATCTGGTCAGGTCAATAAGTTTAGTATTTAAATATTAAAATATAAAAAAAAACATATTATAAACATAACCAAAAAATAGTAATATAAAAATCTAAACCATATCAAAGGTTCGTAATAAATATAACAGAACATACATTAAAGTTTGTTATGAGTGATTAATTTTATTACACAAAAATCACGAATACAAGATATACTATATACCGAATAATATATGAACATGAATTATCAGAAATGAAATATTTATTATTTTCCTTATCTCGCTCTGGTAACGAGGCAAGATTACGGCGTTCAGTTACGTCACTCAACTCGCAATGCCTCCAGAGCTCGGTGGAAAATGTGGAACGGAAGTTTTACACTAGGTTCCTTCTGGTTACCCTGCTGTGTGCCAAATACAGCGTGAAGCTGGTGATTATTAATAAATTCTTTGATTTTCACGATTATTACACATTTTAAATGAAACTGTTTTAATCGGATTAATCGCGTGTATTTGGGATTATATATTTTTTTTAAACTCGACGTTTCGAACAATTTGCAGAAGTCCGTGACCTGAGACTAAAATAGTTTTATTTTAACAGGTGATTATTATTTTTTAATGATATTTTTACGATCTCAATTTTTTTAATTAAAAGTTTTCAATTATTTTTACTCATTGACTAAATGGAAACTCTTATTGAATCAAATATTTAAATATACATCATTTAAAAAACAATTATTATTTCCTAGTGTAGGTTAGTGAAAACATTATGCTGAAAACAATATATTATTTATAAAGGATAAAGAAATACAATTTTATACTGTATTCCGCATATATCAGTGTTAAAACACTCCGTTCTTTACGTTGTTCCAGTTGAGTAGCGGAACTCAACACCGGGTTTTAGTCTAGGTACCAAATAGAAGAAATGAAAATATTCATAAATAATAATTAGTACCTCCGAGTGGGGATCGTACCCACAACCGTCGCGTTTCAGCCTCGAAAAGAATAACCTATTATAAATAATCGAAATACAGTGTTTTACACATTAAATTTTCACCCTGTCCAACTAGTGTATGGTTATACGACTATCAAGATAGGAAACGACCGATATCGTATGGCAATGTTACATAAATAGCTATTATAAAGGACAATAGACTTAAAGTTAAATCTCACTGATAGACTAGATAAAAGTAAAATACAAAATCAATTTTGACTTTTAAGCTGATGCTGATAGTGGAGGGATGTTAAGTAAAAATCAAGAAGATCTTCCAGAGGATCCGGAGGATATGTACGAAGCGATTGATACTTGATTACAGTGAATAAGGCGAAAGAGGTAAAGAGGGACCGTAACGTTTCGCGTATTATTTCACTGGAGATATAGATTGAAACTAAAAAAAATTCAACACACAAAACAAGATAATTATCAAGTATGAACTTAGTTAGGTTGAAAGTTGGGCTCGGACGGCTTGGAAGTGTTAATTTGTATTTAAAAGGGCCCAAGTGTGGGTTCAAGGGGCCCTTGAACCTTGTTCCGTCATAAATATCAGGCACTGTTCTAAGCTCCTAAACATAAACATATTTTCAGCTTCTATAAGAAGAAAGAAAGTAAATCGCAAAAATGTATCAAATTACTACTACGAGTACGGTTCGTTAGTATTGAGGAAGTATAAATTCTGTCGTTACTATAAGAAAGCGCATTTCCTACACCATAATAGCCTATTGTTTCATATGTTATTGCAGCATCGTTGAAATTCGAGTTTCAAAAGGCACTGTACCTTTAAAGTATTATTTTTTCAAGGTTTATTCAGGGTAGGCAAAAGAAATTTTGTTTCAACGCACTCCGCTCTCTACTTTCCGTCGAAATTCAAAACTACAGTTTTTGAGCGACGGAACTTAACATTGCATTTTCTTTTAGCGGTAAAGAAATAAGTATAAAGTAAGTAGTAAAGTAGAGTAACCAGAGGTAACTTAGTGTTAAGTCACTCCATAGTGGCATAACTGTGAAGATAATGAAAATAATTTGAATATAACGTGGGATACGTTACAAAATGAACATAAAAATTGATAAATTTTCATAAAAAACTAAATAAAATAATACAACGATAAAGGGGAATCTATAGAAAAACAAAGCGAGAGCTATGCTTACGATACTATAACTCTATAAGTTTCTTCTATAGTGTTTCGTATTACCTCCTTATTAATATAATTCCTGGTACAGCGGCGTGTGTGAAAGTGTAAATTGGAAAGCGGTCAACCTATGATGGGAAGAGTAAATCATATCACGTTCTAAGCCTATTTAAGACCTTTCAAGATTATATTATGTTAGTTATTGCTGAAATTTCCCATGAGATTGTTGGGCAAAATGGTGGTAGTTGTGTGTAAATTGCTTTCTGATTAGTTTTTCAACTCTCCAGATTCTGGTTATTTTAAAAATGGCTGAACTCAACGCCGCTGTTTGCTTTCGATGATGATAACTTCAATATGGCACTATAAATATTTTAAAGATCTGTTTCCAAATATTCTTATGTTATTTTTTTGCTGTCTTTCTGTTTCCTTTTTTTTATGTCCATAGCGACAGATGGCAGCGCCCAGAACCTCGTTTTTTTGGCCAAACAGGTAAAAAAGGTATAATTTGCTCTATAATAACTTTACCCATTGTCAAAGTACAAGTGATTCATTTGATATATAAAAAATATTTTTAATTTAGGTATATTAATAAACTCGACTACCACGATTCCCGTTAAAAATATACAAAAAAAATTAAATCATTTAACCACGTTTTCCAGATAAAGTGACGTTTCTATAAAAAAAATAAAGAAATAAATACAAAAAAAATTGATTTCTTAATATATTGTGGTTCTTCATTATAACTTATTTTAGAAAATTTGCATCGTGACTAAATTGTGTCAAATTAAAAAAAATATATACTTATTACCTACGTACTAAATTTGCAATACTTTTTAATTGCGATAGCCTCTCAAACTACTTATTTTATAAGTGTAATCCGTTGGCACAAATTGAAACCAGTTTTTATTTAAATAACCATTGAAGTGCGAGTCGGAGTCACCTGCTCAGGGTCCCGTACTCATTCAAGTTAACAATTAAATATGAATTAAAAATATCGTTTTTTTTTCACTTTAACTCATTCCAAATTTTATAATTCTGTATCAACTTGAAGTACCCTAGAAGTTTTTTGATTAGAAGGCGAATTTGATTACAATATGCAGAAAAGATACCGACGTTCTTATCTATTGATTATGTTGACTTAAAAGATCTTTTTCTGTGCTCCACGTGACATTAAACCTGTTTGTTTTATATTTATCTCTGATTGATGCCTCCACTCAATACCTAATATCTTATAAGGCTATAATTTTTTTGTGTTTTGTGGTACGGAACCCTAAGAATAATTTATTGAATTATACATAGTATATCAATTTACTGTTTCAGTACTATGGTGAATATAGCTGTTTTAGTACATTTTTACTGGTTTTATAGCAAAGGTCAAACGTGTATGTAAACTTTTAGAGCTTAAAGTGCACTTCAAGGAATATGAGATTTTTACGACGTCGTACTCGTGCGGTTCGAAAATGTCTGTTTTATATACTAGATTTTACCCCGGATTCTCCTCCGTAGTGCTTTTGTCTCCCGTTATCAAAGAATTCGACGTCCTAACCACAGGTACAATAAATTACATCGAGACGATTACCACGATTTAATATAGCCCTATATATAGTTTATCAAATACAAAAGATTTTTTAAATTACATACATACATTAGTAATTTCTGAGATTACCTTGTTCAACCACACAAACTTTTGATAATATTAGTACAATTGTTATCATTTTACTGCCCAATTTTCGAAATTGTATTAAATATTATATTTGTTTTGCTGTATGCCAGTACAGTGTAGTAATACAGTGTAGAGTACAAAATTAAGTTTGGTTTTAATTATATCTTTTAAATACTCAGACGTACATATAATCAACCCTTAAAATAAAATATAATACATAAATATCACGGTTACTAACAAGAAACTTCACTGACATTTGAAAAAATATACAGTATTCAAATACAAAATATCTTTCTAAGCAAACACGTATAATAAAAGTTACACCAAAGAGTAGATAGAATACAACAATGTATAAAAGTACTTTTTTTTATTTCCATCCGTAGTGATGTTCCAAACAAGTTTTACGACCCTCGGCTTAACTCGTCAGTTCGTTTCGTCACAACTAAATACTTTTATGTATCGTCGCCCACTCTGGAATCCGAAATATATTGACGAATTTATGTTTCCGATTACAAAATATTTTATTTCTTTAATAGTAATAATAGTAAATACTCGTAGAGAGACTAAATGTTAGAACATCTTTCACTTTGACATTACGTGTTGATGTATCGTCTCATTTTAGCGGAGATTTCAGTACAATTATTAATTTGACGTCAAGTGAACCCGTAACCTTCGTGTTGTATCCTTTCCACCTATTTCTGTTACCTTGTTCCACCAGTTACCTTGGAACCAGAGCGAAGAAATGACAATATTAATAAATAATAATTCATTCCTTGGAGTGAGGTTCGAACCCACAACTGTCGCATTACAGCCACACCCTTGTGCCCCTGTGCCACGAAGTCCTCAATCCAAATAGACAAGAAAAAGGCTAAGTAAATAAAAGAAAAACTTGAAAGCGATATTTTTGTGTAAATTCCAATTGCTTTAACCAACAGTAAGCGCCTTATTTCGTCTCTGTTCTTATTCTCCTCTAAATTCTTGTACAAACATTTAAATAAACTTCCAATAGGTTTTAAGGCCTTTGTAGCTATTGTCGTACAATCCTCTTTTTTGCGTCATTCTCGTCTTAGTGCTTAACTTGAGTTTTATTGGGCTTACTATTTAAAAATTTCGTTACGAAAGTTATTTTTTTTTAGTTATTTTTTAGTTATTGTTATTTGATTTTAATTATAATTTTGTAAACGTAAATAAATCAGCTTCATGCTGGATGAATCCAAATGAGATGGATACGTGGTGGCACAGAGGCACAAGCGTATGACTTTAACGCGACGGGTGTAGGTTAGATTCCCATTCGGAGGAATGAACTATTCTTTATAAATATCATTCTTTATAATTATCATTGAGTAAGTCGGGTACTAGTGAGAGAAGGAAGTGTTATGTGTCATCCTCCAACTAAATTCGCTAATGACTTTAAAACTGTGCATTTTTTTACCAAACGAAGAAATAATTGCAACTAAAGTGTCAAATTTTCAAATGACCTTTTAATTTATTATAAAAAGTAAGAATTAATACAAAAATATCAACAATCGTTGATGTTCATATGAATCTACCGTCTCGTTAAACAATAAGTGAAAGTGACTGATTTATTTCGACCATAACTGCATAATAACAACTATTTATATGAGCTTAAAAAGTATTTAGTGTGTGAGTGCTTAAAACAAAACCTTACTACATTTCTTAAAGGGAATCTTACAATAAAATACAGTGAACACCGAGCAGTTCGCTTATAAATGCAGCACACTAGATAATAAACAGTATTATTGTAAGAAATCGTTAAGCTTACCGTAGCGCAGAGGCCTGCACTTTGAATTTAAAGACGAACAAACGAATGAACCCGAGTTCGATCCTTCCAAAGAATAGAAAAAAATATTTTTTAAAAAAAAAACCTTTATAAATTGTTTAAATAATACTAATATGTCAGAAAAAACTGTCGAAATCATCATATGGGGTTGTTGTAAAATGCCAATAGAGGGCGAGGCGTTCCTTCAATGTAGCATATGCAAAGTAGGTTATCATCTTAACTGTCTAAATATTAATACTAGCAACTACGATGACCCACTTTGGAAATGTCCTTCATGCGTGATCACTACGCAAAGAAGTGGTCAAAGTGATGATACACCGGTGCGGCTCAATACACGCAACAAAACCACTAATTTAAAGCAAAATGTAGCTATCAAACGGTCCACTAAGAGACAGGCAATATCATCTCCCCCACAATCCTCCAATGACAGCGTCTCACTTGCTTGTATTAAGGATACTATAAGTGAAGTTGTAAAGCTAGAAATGCAAAATCTATCATCCGAAATTAATAAAAATTTAGCTAATATGATTGCTAAAGAGTTTCGGTCCATTAAAGAGGAAATTATTGAGATGAAGGAGTCTATGCAATTTTTGAACTGTCAATACGAAGAAATTCAAAAGAAAGTTAATAGTACCTCAGAAACGATCAAAAAATTACAAGACGAAAACATAAACTTAACTTTAAATTTGAAGACTCTTACAAACAGGATTAACATCATTGAGCAACATAATAGAGCAAGCAACTTAGAAATACAATGTGTTCCAGAAAGTAGAAATGAAAATCTTGATACTTTAATTCAAAATTTGACTAGTGCCATAAATTGTAATTTGAACAGAGATCATATTTTACACTGTACACGAATAGCAAAATTAGACCCACAAAACTCAAGACCCCGTTCTATCATTCTACAACTGGATTCTCCAAAAACTCGAGATATGATTCTATCATCTGTCATAAAGTACAATAAAACCAATCCTAATAATAAGCTTAACACTTGCCATATGGGAATTGCCGGAGAAAAAAAGCCCGTATTTGTAAGCGAGCACTTATCAGCTGCAAACAAGCACCTTCATGCTGCTGCGAGAACTGCTGCTAGAGAAAAAGGATATAAACATGTATGGGTTAAAAGCGGTCGAATTTTTATGCGTAAGACTGACTTTTCTGAATGTAAGCTGGTCAAGAATATGGATTTTCTTAAAAGTCTGACGCTGTAATCAACCGTCACTTGCGTGCTCCAAGGTTAAAATTATAACATTCACTTACCTAAACATATATTATCAAAATGTACGTGGACTGAGAAGTAAAACCCATACCTTTTACACTAACATTTGCTGTAATAACTACGATATTATTGTTCTTACTGAAACTTGGCTCAATGATAACGTTCTAAATTCCGAATTGTTCGACAATAGATACGTCGTATTTAGGAGAGACAGGAAGTTAACAAATTTCCAACACAAACAGGAAGGAGGTGGAGTACTTATAGCCGTCTCTAATAAAATTGATTGCAGTCGGATGTACAGTTGGGAGAGTGAATGTGAAGATTTATGGATCACAATACAATTTAAAATTTCAAACAAAATGTATAATTTGGCCTTGTGTGTGGTATATTTACCTCCACCTGTTAGAATAAATATATTAAAAAAATTCCTAAATAACTGTAATCGTGTAACTGAATTGCATAATCATAGTACATGTATTCTGGGTGACTTTAATCTTGGATGTATTGAGTGGTCTCTTGATAGTGATTCCCAAAAGTATTTTAATCTAGGTATCTCAACTTTAGCAAGTACACTTGTAGATTTTGCCAATTTAAACGATCTAAAACAATGTAATAGCATCAAAAACACGTCAAACCGAATTTTAGACCTTGTTTTCACTAACATTTATGATTGTTTTGTAACAGCTGCTGTATCATCCCTTGTTAATATTGATAAGCTTCATCCTCCCATTATCGCTACTTTTATGGATTTCAAAGTTAAAATGCTGAAAAGTAATTCAAATGCAACTAAAAGATACAATTTCTTTAAATGTGATTATGACCTTATTAATAATTATCTTACGAATATAAAGTGGAAAGTTATTTTATCTAATCACCTTACAGTTGACGAAATAGTAAAAAAATTTTACGAAATATTAAATTCATGTATCCAAGAGTTCGTTCCTGAATATAAGCAGAAAAATTCTAAGTATCCTATTTGGTTTAGCCACAATCTTAAGGGTTTGATACGAGAGCGGGAACGTCTAGATCTTCGATTTAAGAAGTATAAAAACCCTATGGATGGGATCTCCTTAGATATAATAAATGAGCGCTGTGAATTATTAGCGAGCGAAAACTACAAATCTTATATTAATACAGTAGAAAATAATATTACCAAAAACCCTAAATGTTTCTGGTCCTATACAAAAAGCAAGCGTCAGAACAATAGCTCATTCCCTAATGATATGACTGATGGAGTAAATAATGCAAATGGCGGAAAGGATATTTCAAATTTATTTGCGAAATATTTTTCCAGTATTCACAAATCTCCGCTAAATATCATGGGTCAATCCTTCCAAAAGACACCAGTGGATGCATTAAATACTATCTGTAAAATAAATATCTCGAGGGAAGAAATAATTAAAGCACTTAATGGCCTGGACTATCGTAAAGGATCAGGATCTGATGATATTCCACCACAATTTATTAAAAAATGTGCGGAAAGCTTATCTGAGCCACTATTTTTGATATATGAAAAGTCACTGCTAGATGGAATATTCCCAACATTGTGGAAAATAGCTAAAATAGTTCCAATCTACAAAAGTAATGATAAAAAAAATGTTTTAAATTACCGGCCAATCTCGTTACTTACAACTTTCTCCAAAGTTTTTGAAAGCCTTATACTTCCTTATATGATCACACATTTTAAGCCTCTGATAAATGATGCTCAACATGGGTTCATTAAGTCTAGGTCTACGTGCACTAATTTGGTGGAGTTTACAGAGACCATTCAAAAATCTATGGACGCTGGTCATCAAACTGAGGTTATCTATAGTGATTTTAGTAAAGCATTTGACTTAGTACCTCACGAAGTCTTATATCATAAGCTGTATGGGTATGGTTATACGGGAAAACTACTGCAGTGGCTTAAATCATACACAGAAAATCGAAAATTCTATGTCGTGATTTCTGGTTATCGATCATCGTTACATGAAATTAGATCTGGTGTCCCACAAGGCTCACACTTAGGACCATTTTTATTCAATATATTTATTAACGATTTACCGATGACTTTTTTCCACTGTACCCCGTTCATGTACGCTGATGATTTAAAAATCCTAAAAGTCGTGAATACTATCGAAGACGTGGCCCTATTACAAAGTGACCTGGATAGACTGATAAATTGGTGTAAAGATAATAGTATGTTACTCAATGTTAAAAAATGTTTTCACATCACTTTTACCAGGAAACATAAGACTATTAAATGTGATTGCTATATTAACGGAGTACCTATAGTGAAAGTTGACACAATTAAAGACCTTGGTGTCGTTTTTGACTCCAAACTTACATTTGATAAACATATTTCTGAAATTACTAAGAAGGCTACACGCTTACTTGGATTTATTTTGAGAAACTGTAAAATGTTTACACAAGCAAAAACTAAAATAATGCTTTATAATAGTCTCGTTCGCAGCATCCTTGAATACTGTAGCACTGTTTGGAGACCTCATTATTCTACTAGCTCGTTGCGCATCGAGCGAATCCAGAAAAGATTTCTATGGCATTTAGCAAAATTCCAAGGAATCTCAGAAAGCAAACCTTCTTATAAGGATAGATTGCAGTATTTTAAAATTCAATCGTTAATTGAAAGACGGGACATACTAGATTTAACTTTTCTGCACAAATTAATTAACTATCAGTACGATTGTCCTAACCTGTTGTCGTTATTTAAGTTTAAAGTTCCCTATAAATGCCCTAGAAATCCTGTAAAATTTTTCCAACCCCCGATTCGCAGAACCATATTAGGCTCTAACTCGCCAGTCTCTCGTTTATGTCGCCTAGAAAATGTATATTCAGCAAAAATTGATATCTTTTGGGATTCACTTCGTAAAATTAAGAGTAAACTCGCTTAAAGTATAAAAATATTTTGAATTTTTCTCTCATTGTTCACAATTTTGAATTTACTTCTATGCACTTTTAGTTGTAAGGACAAATATGATTGTGATTATTGTTAATCTTCCTCTCACACAAAAATATTTGCATGCGGTGTTTATCGTAACAAACATATGTATAGTTCTGTTTTTCTTTTTTTTATTATTATGAATGAGCCAATGTTACAAAGCTGTACTGTACTTATGTGATAAACCAATAAATAAATAAATAAATAAATAAATAAATATTTTCATTTTTCGCTCTGGCACCAAGGCAAAAGTGCGACGTTGATTTGTCGACCGACCGACGGAGAGTGGGGAACGGATTGTCTTAAGGTTCCCTCTCCATGTTATATGTGAGATACAGCGTGAAACTGATTATTATTATGTCATGAAACCAGAGAGAAAATTGAGACCAGTCGTGGCACAGTGGCACGAAGTGTGACTGTAAAACCGACTGGTTGTGGGTTCGATCCCCACTCGAGGAGATGAAGTATTTACTTAAATTTATACTTCCATTTCTTTGCTCTGGTATCGAGGCTAAGCGCGGCGTTGAGTTCTGCCACTCAACACACAATGCCTTCAGAATTCAGCAGAAAGTGGGGAACGGAATGTCTTAACACTAAGTTCCCTCTGCCTACCCTGCTGCGTGCGGGATGCAGCGTGAAGCTGATTTATTTATTTGTTTTCATTAAACATACAAGAATTTTTATACAATTATATAGTAATTTTCAAAAGCTTGATTACAACAAAGCTATATCGTTGGCATGTTATCAAGTTCTTCTCCCGATCCCGTTATTGTAAGTCGGGGGTGGCGTGGCCGGCCTACCTGCTAATGACGTTTGGTAGAATATAATTTGGATAGCGAAATTTGGTAAATATTAATTTAATTTATTTAAGTGATTCTGATATAATTACTATCATGACTCAATTTGTATGCGTCTAAATAAAAATGAAGAATGAGTTCAAAGCTCGATAAATAAATATATGTTTATAACACAAGCGTACGACTGTAAACGCTACAGGTTGTGGTTTCGATTCCTACTCTAAGAAATTAAATGTTGAATATTTTCATTTCTTCGCTCTAGTTTCGAGGCAAAGATCGGCGTTGAGTTCCACCACTTAGCACGCAATGCCCCCAGAATTCGATAAAAAATTTCGGACGGAGAGTCTTAACACTGAGCTCTCTCTACCTACCCTGCGTGCGGGATACATCGTGACACAAATAAAGTAAAAATTTATAAATCTGAAATAGATATTCCTCTTATAACTTGTGGCATGCCGTGGCAAGTAAAAAACCGGTCCAGGGAGGCGGGTCCCTGCTGCCGTTCAGATCCCGATGACTAAGCGGCTAAGATGTTTCCTGATTTTAAGAGCGCAAGGAATTTCAATCGCTTTGTATTAAATTGAAATGTTTTTTTAATGGTAGAATCGTTCAAGAGCAATTTGCGCTTTTTTATTTTTACTCAACTTTTCTTAGTACTAGGTTTAATTTAAGTTTTTATGAGATTATTGTACGTGTAATGTAATTTTATTTTGTTGTGTAAACTTTCTTGCGTACAATATAAATATATTATGTATATTATAGGATTTTAATATAAATTGATATTGATATTTTACGCTTGAATGCCATCTATTATAGTTTAGTTACTAATTATTAAATAAAATTAACATCCTTTATATAAATGATATGGAGTAACAAAAAAATGCTTTCGTTCTTCCAGTGTTCCTTCGAGTGGAGCTTCAAAGAATTATTTTGGAAGCACCACTTATGTAGAAGCCAAGCGAGTCTCTTATGTTATAAATACTTTACATTTTTTTTTCATATAAATAATCTATATTTACAAAAGTTCTTGTATTTCTTTGAAGTAAATAATGAAATAAAAAAAATTGTGCATATTACCAAAATATTATTTTCACTGTAATCATATAAAAGACTTCAACGAACTAAATGTAACCAAATATGGGCACATATTGACTGTTTAATTTTAACCACATTTGACTAACTAACATACTTATAGTTCATTTTCATCTCAACTTGAGCTTAAAGTTTAGTTATAAAATATGTGCTTTTACGCAAAATAATAACTGAAATATAAAAAATCACCTCATTTACTATTTATTATATATGACCTAATTTGTAAGTTAATGCAGAGCATAAATCGCATATATATACATAAAATTACATTTAAATATATTCAAAATTTCCATATATTTTGAATCAAATTTCAATATTATTTTAATATAATTTCAATATTAGTAGTCTACTCCATAACGTGATTACACTGTGTAGCAAATAGTATGACATTGTTAATGTAATTTTAGGATGGTAATACGATTACCATTTAATAAATCATTTTTTTTGTAATATAAAGAAAATATCATTATAAAGAACAGAGCTTTAAAACGTTATTAACAAATCTATTAAAAAATTACTCTTTAGCGTAAGCGCCTCTTGTTTTACAAAGAATTTTACATTTTTACAAAGAACTACTTCTTATTTAGTTTAACCACAAAAACATTAGAATTTTCAATTCATAATTTCATGATAACTCTCTTTTTGGTTTGTAATAAGAATATTATAAAGCTTTAGGAGAGTTTGTTTGGTTGAACGTGCTAATCTCAGTAACTGCTAGTACGAATTAAAAAGTTTTTTGCTTTGGATAGTTCCTTTACCGAGGAAAGCAATACATATAAAAATTATATTACGTTAATAATTTTAATATAAGTTATTATTTTTATTTATTTAATTTTATATTAAATTACGGGGCCAACACCGTACGCAAATTACGTATTTAATATTTTATATCAAAAGTGAAGTTATACAATATTTATTGTATTTAATTTTTTGTATTCCTTATTATAGTGTTTCTGAACCTTGTAAAACAAGATACTGGTATCGATCAAGCCGCATCGAGAAGCGATTGCGAGCTCAAAGGCTTTTTTAGCTTTTAACGGGTTACGACGAAAAAATCCATTCAAGTTCGATCAACTGTTTTTACATAATTTATTGCAAAGTTGCAAATTAAAAACAAACTATAAATCAAGAAAGCTGAAACGAATTGACACTAACAGTTTTTTTTTAGATATTGAATAATATGTTATATCATACAATAGCGATAATATGAAGCACGTGGAGCTCAGCACCGCATTTATTCTTACCATTTCAATGAAATTAAGTCACCTTCACGCTGAATCCCGCACACTGCAGGGTTGAGTGGCGGAATTAAACGCCGCGCTTTGCCTCGACACCAGAACGAAGAAATGAAAATATAAATGTAAATAAATATTTAATTTCCTCGAGTCGGGATCAAACCCACAACCCGTCGATTTTACAGTCACACTTTGTGCCCCTGCGCCACGACTAGCCTCGTGAATGAAAAATATTCTAAATATTTTGTTAAAATTATATATATTAAACATCAAAATTACGAGTAGATATTGGCCCTTCCACTGTCATTACAATCAAATACTTTCAAACTATAACATAACAGCGCCAAGAAAGTATTTTGCAATTATTTCATCTTAAAATTGAGGCCATCGTGGTGCAAAAGTCGTTTGTCTGAAGCGCGCTATAGTTGTAAGTTCAACTCCGACTTGAAGGAATGATTATATAAAAAAATTTTTAAATTTTCCCTGGTCTATCGAGATACAATGCGATGTTTAGTTTCGCCACTTTCCAATCCTCTCGAGAATTGAGCAGAAAATGGGGAACGTGAAAAGAAAAAAGAAAGTAATAAACTTAGATACCTACTAATTAAAAGTATATATAAAATTTTAGTTTGTTTTCTTGCAAAACAGTAAAAACGGAAATTTCGATAGAAATTCCTAATTATTTTGTTAATATGAAGACTGTACCGTTTGAGTTCGATGACCACCGTCGCATGCTCGAATGCATCTTCAATAAGTGACTAATCGAGTACGGTGTGCCAAGTTAAATGTTTTAGCAAAACTATTTGGAACCTTAATACATTAGTTATAAAAACTATATTCATTTTTTCATTTACTTTTAAAAGTTTGTATTGATAATTACTAAAACATAGTATTGGGTTATTTTTAAAGTTGAGTTCTCAAAAACTTTTTAAACAATGAATGGTGATTTTATGACATTTTAAATAATGTGATATTTTAATTACATGATGGTTGTGTGTTCAAATTCTAGTTCATGAAATATACAGAATGATGGGTAAACAGATAAACTGATACAAGTTATATAAGAGGTATTTTCCAAACATTTTGATCTATCTATCTATCTGATTTATAAATAGATCGTTATTATGTATATTTCAATGTAACCCATACCGTATAATTGATAATTGAAAAATAAGTAAAAACAATTTAAATATTACATTATATATTCTTATTATATCGATCTTTATCTAAGTGTGAGTATATTTTATATCTCGTAGACTACTAAGCTGATTTTGATGATACTTAGACTGCTCCATAAGTTGGAATTATACCTCACTTAAATCAAAAAGAATCGTTTCGTTATGTTAGTTACCGAGAAATTGTATAAAAAAATAAACACATACATAATTTTATACACGACCTTGAAAGTCTAAATAGTACATCACATCCAAATATTATTTAATTCCAAAAATATCAATACATACAAGTCTGAAAGTGACAACTTCTTATTTAGAAGTCGGTAAAAGTATAAGAAAAAGAAATATAATACTCGCATAATATTAAATATCCATATATATTTTATACATTCATAATAACATTATAAAAATTTTATGTATACTCTATAAAGTTTACTCGTGGAGGAACAGACGTTTAAAATTTTTAACTGTATACGAAGAAATCCTAGAAACCGTCGAATGGCGTGAAATAATAATTATTTTTAAACTTATAAAAGTTCAACTGTTGTGGTGATTTTCCTATTTTTAAAGAAATACGTTAAACCGTTAAACAGTGAAGTTTAATACTTTATGACTCTACTCGTATATTGAAATATTTCAATATGAGATACAGACTTTTATTCAAAAGTGTCACTTCTCTTCTTCTCATCTTATTCGAGACGTGGTGTATCGAGTGGTGTAATTCAACACTGCACGTCGTATTTTCAGAACAAGGTAATGAAAAACAAATATTCCAGTTAGTTTTTCCCGAGTGGAAATCGAACCCACAAACGTCGCGTAACGACAAAATCTATTTGTTAAAACAAATCCATCTTACATACTCATATCCTCATTCATAATCAAACAAATAATTATTCTTATACTGTTTCCATTTCTCTGCTCCGATAACATTAACACTCAATATCTCTAACTCCGGAGAAAAGCGGAGAACGGAGAGTTTCAACACAAATTTCACTTCACCAAACATACAAGCACATGTTAACACAGTGCAAAGCTAAACAAGAACAATTTCGCTAAAATATATAATCTATTCTTAGTATTCTACAATATAATGAAACTGCAATAGGATCTGTTAACTCTTGCATCATTAACGTCGTTACGTAACGCATCGTTTGCATTGTGTGTCATATCTGAGTCATATTAAACGCTCATATTGGTTTTAGAATCATTTAGCAAACTATTATGATATAAAATGGTTTTTATTATACAGTGTGTTTTTGTTTTCAGCATTTTTAATGAAATCACAGTTTTTACTACTCTATAAACGCCTAATACAATTAAAACGAAAGTGCTTTGGTCAAAAATGAAAAACGATTTTTTTCAAACAGAATAAATAACTAAATTATATTCGTAAAATGAAACGCCATTTGTAAAGAATGACGCACACAGACACTAATCTATCAAAGCGACAACATCGCACACGTCTCATTTACGAAATCGAGTCGTGTATATTAGCGGAAAAGTTGAGCTTTTTGAAGAGATATCCGTTTCGTTCTGGTATGTTTTTCAAGGATGGAAAATGGCAGATTTTTAACGTTTAGTAGTATTTTTGTAGTAGTAGCTGCTTACGTTATTAATATCTATATGTAACTGCGTCACATGTCGTCAATTGATATTGTTTTTTTATTTAAATGAAAAAAAAATAATACTAAACTACTTATTAGTAAAAAGATTCATTTAAACAATATCCTTAAAGTCAGTAGAAGCGTTACAGGTCCGACTCCCACTCGAAAAAATGAAATATTTAATTCTGAATCTCATCATTTAATTCTATTTAGATATTCGGCGGAAAGTGGGGGTCCGTAAGTGTCTGAATGGCAACGGAGTTTTTTGACACTACGTCCCTTGGTAAACTCTACCTACCCTGCTATTTGCGGGATGTAGTGTGAATCTAAAAAAGATATCCTCTCTGAGGGGTAACAAAGTAAATTATGTAACTGTGGCATGTTACTATTTTAACCTATTTAAAAAAAAACCGTAGTACATGGTGGAACGTAACGCCGTTTTTATCCCATCACGTTCAGTAAACGAAATCATTTAAAGTATCCAAAAATCTTCGAGAATACATAAAATAGGATACACTTCGTATAGAATAATATACTTATATCTCAATTTATCAACGACGGTGTTAAATACTTATAAAAAAATATAATCTTAAATTGTTGCGAACGAAGCGATTCATAATATGTGCATGACAGCACAGCTTTATCCTGAACCTTCTTAGAATTACACGGTTTTTTGTTCTGAGACCTGTTTTTACATTAAGTATCAGGTGATACTGTTTTATACTGTTTCGTCACAATCAGCTGGCGCCGTAGGGTTAATTATAAAAGTAATGCTTGCGAGATCCCTATTGGAACAAAAGAATATATTTAAAATTATTTTTTGTTTTCCCGCTCATGCAGGTAAGGTGCAGTGTTGAGTTTCACCACGCAATACACAATGTCTAAATTTGAGCGAAAAGTGAACGATGGAAGTGCCTAAACACTAGATTCCGTCTATCTACAAAAAACAATACAAATATGACTTACGATCGTTCATAATAAGTAAATTAATTTATAAATGTTCTACAAAGCAAGTTTATATTGCTCAGTTATTATTTATAATATTATATTAGTAATAATTAATAAGAATTATTTTTACACCTCTTGCACTGAAAGTTGCGTCACACATAAAATTTTTTAATATTTTATTTTCATGTTCGATTTATTAAAAATTAAGGCAAAGTTGGCACTATCACTGTACAAGAATAGAAAAATGTATGTGAAGACCATGTAGACAAAAAGAGAAGAAAAAAAGTTGTGAACACAATATTGTTCTTGATAACAGCGGAAAGATTCATTATTAGCAAAAACGATGCAGACGAACAGACAGAAAATCATGATGATGCAATCTCCAGTGTAGATTTTTTTTATATTAAATTTTTTTATTCTTTTCCAATAACTTCTAGAGATCACTCACACAAATGCAAAGCTCAGCTTGAACATCGCGGACTATTATTACCTTATATAGAATAATATTATTTATAGTTAAACGTGTATGTATAATTATTATAGTTGATAGGTATGAAATATTATACTTAAATATAGCTATGACGAAATATATAAAAATACATATTAAACGTTATTTAGCCACGCCATGTTACAAGTTCCTGTAAGAAAAATATAATAATTATTTCAACTGATAGACGGACGCCTACCTTATCTTTTTTTTTTTTTATGGGGGGAAATCCTCATGGACTACCTCCGTCTAGTGAAAGACGGAGGGGCGTGCCGGACTCCTACCGACTAAAACCACCCCAGTGTCTCCTCGCACGTGAGCGCGGGGCCGCGGGAGTCCAAATTCATCCGCAGCCCCTCACTAGTGCTGGCCGGGTCTATCCGGGCCTCGTCTCCTGCGCGGGTTAGTGAGGTGTGTTAACCCGTGCGTCGTCCCAAAGGCGCGCGCCTGCAACACGGGTCTATCGAATAGGGGGGCGAGGACTTCCCCAAGTCCTTCGCCCCTGGACCCATTCATGGGGGCTGGAAAATGGCGTTGTCCGCCCTTCTCCTGCGTCCTGTGCGCCTTCTGCGGCCGGAGAAGGGAGCAAAGATCTCCCTCTCCCTTTCCGCAGTTTCCTTCTGCGACATCACGTCCTCACAGAAGGACGCCACTGCGTCCCAAGACTCTGCGCTACCAATCATCCTACGCACTACGGCAGGCAGCGACAGATCGCCCCCTACTTTATTTGTGAGGACACGGCGCTGCTCTTCCCAAGCTACACACTCGGCGAGCGTGTGTTGCGCCGTGTCCTCCCCGCAATGGACGCAGTACGCCTACCTTATCTTAGTCTAACCGTGACCAGGGATTACTGCAAAGTGTTCACAGCTTCGGATTTCTGGTAATCCGGTTAAAGAGTTTCATATGAAATAATTGAATTTACAAGATTTTATTTTATTTTAACGAACATTAAGTAAAATGGTTATACTAAAACTTCATTATTGAATTTAGAAAAAACTTTTACCTATGTCAGTCTTATATGGGCAGGGGATTGCTTGCATATATAGAAACCTTTCTATATATGCAAAGTACATGTGTATTTTATTAACTATTATTTAAATAAATATAATATTTGACATAAATAATTTTTGACAAATTGTGGTTAATTTTGAGCTTTATTTTGTTCCCTTGAGAGGACTGACAAACTTATATCGGGCTTAGCTTGTATCTGGGCAGGCAAAAGGTAATCTAGTGTTAAGACACTCCGTTTCCAACGTACCGCACACCAACAAAATTCAGCCCCCGCCTGGAATTCGAAGCCACAACCACCGCGTCGATAGTCAGATGCTGTGCCGCTGCGCCATGATGCTCACATATTATAAATATAAATATACCTTAATAATATAGTCCAAGAATTCAAAACGACCTTTTATTAAAATTAAATAATAAATATATACAAAAATTTATAATACATTTTAATAGTATTTGCTAGTTCAAAAATTATTAATCTTTTGCAGCTGGCCATTCGAAACAAAAGTTTGTCCTATAGCTGAACTTTCAAAGCATTGGAATCAATTACTTTATCAAATCGTCTTTTAACTCGTTCTCTTAAATCTTAAATAGTAGTTCAGTTTAATTCATTCTTTTGATATTTAAAGATAGTAATTTTTACTTAAGTCTAAACAAAAAACCAATAATTTTATTTATTTTGATGTTACCGCTTTTTTATTTACGCCAATTTCAAATATCAATTCAGTTCTTAGTTTATGTCGTTCCACTCTCACTTCGCTAATGTCACGTTGTATGGAGAGAGCACGAAGGGGACAGTAGGCAAAAATACATGCTGAAAAGAGATCCAGTTAAAAAAATATATCATTTCATTTAATATCAAATCGATTCATATGTAATTTTTGTAAAAAAATTTTTTTTTTTTTGTAATCAACAAGCAAGAAAACTCAATATTTCCTACTACTAATTTAAAGCTAAAATCGATTTAAATCAAAACTCCGTTTTATAAAAACACAAAAGAGAGTTAGTCATTGCTGGAATAAGTGCTCAAGGTGGCTTTGGAATTCATTATATCTTGCTTATTATGTACATGTAACAATAAAAGGCCAAATATAGAAATGTAAAAAAAAATTAATAATATTTTGTCAGTTTAGTACTCTGTTCTCCATATAGAAGGATAGGCAGATGGAGCGTTTTATCTAACGCTAGAAAACTCGACCAATTTTTTGTTTAACAGAATGGAAAAATTTAAATTTTTACGTTCCCGAGTAGGGTTTACCACAAATTATATTACTACAATATCTTCATAACGCACCATTTCGTTTTCTTAAGCTATATCTGTAATGTAAACAGAGAAAATAATGATTTATATAACTTACATATATAAATCATTATTTTAAATCATCATTTACTATAAATTTGCATATATAATCTTAAATTTAATAGTAAGCGCATAATTTTGATATAATCTACTTTGGCATCGATTTAAAATCTCTCTTGGTGGCGGAAATTTGTAAAAATCTCCCTACAGAGATGCTAACAACATAAGTTGTAACAAGCGTATAAGAATTTTGACGTAGCTTGGCGAGAACGTATGGCTCAGTGGTCAGAGCGCCTGGTCGGTTTCCAGGAGGCGCGGGTTCGAGTCCCGCTACGTTCAAATTTTTATACGTTTTCTAAATAAGTATCAATTTATGTCATTTACATTTTTTTTTACATCACCTTACCACCACACATTTAACACATTTAACAACAAATGTAGCTTTCCTGAACTACTACTACCTGTAGATGCTAGCTGCCAAATTTCTTAATTCTAGGTCAACCGGAAGTACGCTATGAATTTTGATTCGAAATACGCGTTTTTGCGATATGAACAGCCATATCTTTATTTTTAAGTAAATGCAGAAATATTTTTTTTTATCAGGACATCATGGGGCCGTAGATCTGAGTATATGAATATACTATATTTTGTATTTCAACTCGATATCTCCAAGCGTTCCTGAGATAAAGGCTCTTGACAGACAGACATATGGATAACAAAGTGATCTTATAAGGGTTCCTTTGTTCCTTAACAGGTACGAAACCCTAAAAATGAAACTAGGTTGACATTCATTATATTTAAATTTGCTCATAAATTTCGAAGTAAAATAATGAAATGGAAATGAAATTATTGAAATGAAACAGTCTTCAAAAGGTTAATAAAAGTAGCCTTTCTATTTATTATTGTATTCAAAGGTCGTGAAGAGGCAATAATAATTTGTGAAGATCAAAATAGGTCTTTTTTTAAAATGACTTCACCCAAAGGTACAGCCTACCTTTGGCTGAATTCGTTTGCATATGTACATTAGTAAAATTTATGTTAGAGTTTAATATAAATATATTTTAAAAATACTGTTTTATTATATTTTTTATGTCAATGGAGCATAAATATTTCTTCGTCGTATTTCTAAGTAAAATATATATCGTGTTATATATAATGTATACTATGTTCCAATTTATTTCATATATTCTGTCTTTTGATTAAAATGTATAGAAACAGGTTCAAAAGCCTTTCTTTACTAAAAAAACCTTCTTAGGATTATCCTTATTACTTTTACATTGCTTCATTTTTTAATAATTGGCTCATATATGTATGTATATTTCACGATATTTAAATTATTTTTGTAACCCATAAATTGGGTTAAAAAAACGTAAATTTTGTATGAATTTGATGGGTTTACTTCTAAGTATTGTGGTACTCCCCGAGGAACCTAAATACTTAACATCAGTGTTCTCCGACAGTATTTGTTATTCGATTTTGTCAGTCTCTCAATAATGGTAGAGATTCTTATAGTTAATTTTTTTACTCTACATAAAGTGTGTAGAGTCATGCAGGGTTACCTAAAAGCCTTGCGATATATTCATTATTCGTACTGTATGTATTTAAGAAAGTTTTTACTTTTAGATGATAACGCATTCGGCGCTACTCTACTTATTTATATTAAAATCAGAGTAAACAATATAAGCATATGTACGTAACATTATACGGGAGTCGAACCTATGGCCAAAGAGAAGTGATACACTTTTGGAAAATGTGAGACGATATCTACTTTTGTAACTATTTATTATATTATTATTTTATATACATAAATGTAATAAATAAAAATTAAACGTATACTTTTGTATGAGCTTTCTTCGTTAATGAAGGCTAGCCAATAAAGGTTTCAGATTTATTAATTAACTTTGCGACTCTCTATCCTTATTACAAAAAATATTATATTTTACATTGATGCTATTTTACAATTTATGATCAATTATTGTTTGATGGTTTCTAGTTAGACAAAATATGGCGGTGGGTTAAGGTCACTCGGCAAATCCTTTCCCAAAATAAGTAAAAAAAAATATATGTCTAATAGTTATATGTCTAATATGTCTAATCTTCATTTCCTCGCTTTGGTAATGGAGACAAAGCATGGCGTTGAGTTCCGCCACATAACACACAACGACACGCTTGACCCCCACACCAGAGCGAAGAAATGAGAATATTAATTTATTATATATCGCAATTGGGAATCGAACCCACAACAAGTCGCGTTTACATTCACACTTTGTGCCCCTACGCTAAGACTGGCCTCATAGTTACATAAAAGATTACTTAATTAATTAGGCCTCTCAGGATTTAATACTTGACAATACAAATAATTTATAATCTTCAAATAACGTAATTTATAGCAAATTTTGAATATAATTTATTATTTTAAAGCCTGATGATGCATCTTAATATCTTAGAATAGATCATTTTGTAGATTTAAATATACAAAATAAGAAATAAAATATCTGAAAAGAGCTTTTATTTCTAAGCTTTTATTATTTTTTAATTACGACTTTTTTATTATCAGTCAGTGGAAGATCAAATGTCTAATTAAACTTAATTAACACACAGACCGAGCAACAACTTATATAAATAGTTAATTAAAGTAAAATAAACAGTTTTTTTACTAAACAATGTAATTATGTCACAAAATGATATAAAAAAAAAAGAAAAAACATATATATATAAGTAAAGAGCGTTATGTTGCAACAGGGAAAATTGGAAAGATAAAAGGTCTTCTTTGACGAGGGGCGACAGGGACAGCCCTAGTTCCTATAGTACTTTCCAAATCAATGAAGGTCACCCTTCATCATCAACTGTTTTATCCCATGGACCAAAAGAGTAGCACACTCAATGTCACATGCGCATTGAAAAGAATTATGTTGTTATTAGCTCATCAAAAATATAAACGCGAAAATTATTGCCAATTGTCAATATTAATACAAGTTTCCTGACTTGCCCGAAAAGTGAATGTTGGATTCAAATCCGTTAATTAATTTATTGTTTACCATATAAAAAAATTAAATATATGTATTTTAAATTGTGACGTATTCAAAACTTAGCTCGACATTTAACCGCGTGTCTAGATTTTTTATAATATATATATATATATATATATAAGATATGAGATGATATAGAGTATATATATATGATAGTATATAAGAATATATATATATTATAATAATATATAGTATATAAAGATAATATATATATATATATATTGATAATATATATTATAGTAATTATAATATATATATATATAATATATATATATATGTATATATATATATATTTCTTACCTTTATCTATGTACATATGTACACGTAGTATATATTAAATGCTATTTTTCGTACATGGATAAAAATCGACCTATTACTTTCATTTCATGAACTATAGAAACATATTTTTAAATAGTAATTCTTACCTCACAATATAATGCAATTACAAACCTGGTATTCTAATAACAAAATTATTTCTTACTAGTTATAAAGGACCCTGTTTAACTAAAATTGATATATATACGAAACACTTTACCGCTTAAATCGATAGTTGGAAAACTTTCGCGAGCTTTGTATGTTCTCTTCATAGAAGGTAGTTAGAACTTACGCTAGTTCCTGTCAATTAGTACTAATTACTTCGATATCGTTAGCAACATTTTATTTGATATAAAATATAACTTGAATAAGTACAACTCCATATCTTATTGGATTCTTTTTTTTATTTTAACGTTATATACGCCCGAACGCCTGCGTTCAACAGGAGAGGCAGTGGACCTGCTATTAAGAGACTCCGATCCCATTAGGACACTTGAGGCACTGTATGTTGAGTGGCGGAACTCCACAAAGCCCTTTGCCTTGTTACCAAAGCGAAGAAATTAAAATATTTTACTGACCCAAGTAGGAATCAAACCCACAACCATCGTGTTTACAGTCGTATCTCAGTCTCTTTGGCCACAACAGCCTTCATATTTTTTTAATCAATTTTTCACTTACCATTAAACAAAATCTGATACTTTAAAAAAATAAATTATATCATTGTTAAAGCCGAAACCCACAAAGTATTATTCGTAAATATATAATTAGAGACCTAGACAGGTCTTAATCGATCATTTCATTCAATAGACAAGTTAACTTTATTTACTTTTAAATAAAACTGTTCAAATAATTTTCCATTGAAACTGAAATTAAATTACTTTTCTGACGTTCAGCAAAAACCAGATCTAATATTTATCTTCTTCAGAAATAATAAAATGAAGCCAGTTCAAAGATTTTGTACTGGCTTCTTTTTTTTAATTGTATAATTTAATATACTAATAATTTAATTTGAGTTCAGTCGTGGCGCAGTGGTACAAGCATACGTTTTAAGCCTCTCAGGTACAAACAATACTTGACAATACAAACAATTTATAATCTTCAAATGACGAATATAGTTTATTATTTTAAAGCCTGATGATGCATCTTAATATCTTAGAATAGATATTTTTATAGATTTAAATCTACAAAATAAGAAATAAAATATCTAAAATATAAAAGAGCTTTTATCTCTAAGCTTTTATTTTTTTTAACCTGTAAACGTGACAGGTTCTGGATTTGATTCCCTCACAAGGAAATTAAATACGTGTTTAATATCTTCATTTATTCGCTCTGGTATTGAGACAAAGCGCGGCGTTAAGTTCCGCCACTCAACATGCAAGACTTCCAGAATTTAGAGGAGTATCTAAAACTAGGCTTCCTTAAAAAAAATGTTCAATTATATGTTAATAAAAAATATAATAACAAAAGAGAACATACTAAAATATTAATGACTGTCAAAAATGAACTGGAACTTACATCTAGTGCGGAAAGCTTTTAAAGTTTCTGATGCCCTAAAAGTTTTTTCCGAAATACATTTATCTGTATTCATCAAAAGTTTACTCATATTATCAGATGAGCGTAATGGATGAGTTTCACAGGGACTTGTACCGTGTACTCGTATGTAGAAAGATGATACAACACCTTCAGAATATTATCCATCGACTTGTCACCTTTTTCACATATTTTTTTTATTATCTAAATATTTTTTTTCTTTTGTGGTATTAGCAGAGGGTTGTTGCAATACATCACTACGCTTTACCACGTTTCAGTAATTTTGATATGATATACCTATATACATATATTTTTTTTAACTTGACAGATATTTATATGCAATTGCATATTATATTTTCTTAATTAATTTAATAAAAATAATTTAGTATCTGATAATTAAAAACCGTTCAAATTACGCATAGCTATAAAAAAAGTTTATATTATATATATATATAAAAATTCGAAGAAGCCGCCATTTGACGGATTATTACCAAACTTTCCAGTTCCAACGTTTGAGTATAATTATTAAGATCATCAATCATCCGGATAATATGTATAACTTTTACATATGTATGCTTATATACGTACGTACTTACTTATGTGATAGCAAATTGGTTACGCCAGAGCGAAGATATAAGAATAAGAATATTGGATATTTCATGTAAGGGAGGTAGGGGGAGACCTCGGTTGACCTTCGAACACACAGTATCAAAGATACTCTAGGAAGGTCACGTAAAAAGCATGAGAATCCCCCGGAGGGCATGTATGGAGAGGTTGATGACAGTGGACGAGGCGAAAGAGGTATGTAGAGACCGTAGCGTTTGGCGCTCCGTTCTCTCTGACTACCCCGCTAGGGATAAAGCGTGAAGCTAAGTAAGTAAGTAAGTATTTCTTGGAATGGGAATCGAACCCACAACCTGTCGTTCTTGTTGTTGACTAGTGTCATGTTATTCAATATAAACTAGTAAAAAAGTGTAATATTTCTATAACCACGTATATGACAGTATAATTAACTAATACAAAAAACGGACACGTACTATATTGGTGTATTGGTTTCAAGAGATTATATATGCAAGAAAAATATATATTAGGTTTTTGCGGGTTTGCCTTGTTACCAGAGCAAAGAAATGAAAATATTAATAAGCAATAATAGATTTCCGCGAGTGGAAATCGAACCCACAACCGTAGCGTTTACAGTAACACGCCTTTGCCCCTGGGCCATGACGGCCTCGAGGTTTGTTATATTTGTTAAGGTTGGTAATACCTAAATATTGTATTCACAGCTCGAAACACGTTGTTCGATAAAACCATTCTTGATGTGATTTGAATCCCAAATAAAGCAGGCTGTAAGCTATTTCCGTAAGGCACTTTGTAAATGAACAGTGTTAATAATAATATATACGTAGGTATTTTTTTGAGTACCAGTCATGGCTCTGGAGCACAAGCGTGCGACTGTAAATGTCACGGGTTGTGGGTTCGAATTCGAGGAAATTAAATTTAGCTAAAAAAATTTTTTAGCTTCACACTATGTATATTTTCCCGTAGGAATCGAACCCATAGGTAATACAGTTAGACGCTGTTATGCCGCTGGACTACGGCCATATACATATTTTACGTATTATATTATAGTTATTTGA
This sequence comes from Heliconius sara, assembly GCA_917862395.2. Classification (NCBI taxonomy): domain Eukaryota; kingdom Metazoa; phylum Arthropoda; class Insecta; order Lepidoptera; family Nymphalidae; genus Heliconius; species Heliconius sara. The sequence goes on along the minus strand of OU860800.1, from coordinate 12,026,828 downwards.
AAAAAACATGCTATGTTGAAACTTATTAAGGAAGAAATAAAATTAGAAATATTTTTTATAAGCCTAGAGTCATCATACTAAGCAAATAATAAGTTTTGTTGTCGTTGTTGGTTCGATTCCCACTCGAGGAAATGAAATATTTAAAATGTTAAAAGGCAAAGCGTGGCTTTGACTTCCACCACTCAACATGCAATGCCTCCAGAATTTAGCGGAAAGTAGAGATCGTGATATCTTAACACGTTAGATTCCCTCTGCCTACCCTGCTGTGTGCGGGATACAGCGTGAAGCTGACAAAAAAAGGATAATTATTCTAATATAATATATAGATGTATTAGTATAGATACTCGTATGTAAACACAAACCATTATTACCGAAGGTCCATAAAATACGAAGTTTGTAACAAACTAAAATAATATCGAAAATATGGTTTAGAGGTCCCTTTGTTTAGACCTATGTTTACTCCTAAAATTTATTGAGCAAAGTTTCGTACGCTTTTAAATTGCTTTAGTGTGTAAAATTAGACGTCATAATTAACCACTTTTACATTCTGTTATAGCTTTGTTGTAGTAAATTTTAACTATTTATATCGATATTGATAAAAAAATATATAATCAACATGTTATTTCTAGTTAGAGTTACCCTTTTTGTCACCCTATATGGTTCATGTATAATTTTGACATGTGTTCACAAGTTTTAATTTAAAAGTTTGTAATTAATTTTAATTTATAAATAATATTTTTTCCTTTTTCCTAAGTTATAGAAAAAAAAATAACAACCGAAGTGGAACCGCGAGATATTCACAATATCAGATACACCTACAACTATATATATTGTTAGTGTACTCGTGTAAAAAAGGTAGATTTAGGTGAAAATAATTATAAAAGCAGTAGAATTGTGTCAATGGGGGACAATTGCTTGTTGGTAACGGCCCTTATTGGAAGGAAACTAGTGCGAAGTATTGTTAGTAGGTGATACATATCACCTATTGCAATTACGTGGTATCCTTTTCCAAATAGTTTAAAATCTTATAGACGATATGTGTGTATTTAACGTGTATTTTAAAACCTATAACCGCTTCCAATTTCTAACAATATATATGTATATATATATATTTATATATATATATATATATATATATATATATTATATATATATATATATATATATATATATATATATATATATATATATATATATATATTATTCTACCTAAGAATTTTTGCCAATATTCCGTTGATCAGTCGACGTGAGTAATTCGAATTCTCTGGTATATTAAATTGTCGAAGAAGCCCTTACGCAATATACTCGATGCTCACCCAATTCCTCTGCGTCATTAGCTTCCAAATCAATTTGTCTTCACAAATAGAGATGGCCTCAAACTTCGTTACAGTTACAACTTGAAAAACCTTTTTCTTGTTATTTGCGGAATTTTATATGGCTTCGTTGTTTATGTCTTCGATATGTTTTAGGACGAGGACAAAATAAAATATATAAATTCTAATTAGTTTTTGAAAGTTAATTGGTCTATTGAGTATGATTATAGTAAAATAACAAATAATAATATGCGTATTGTGTAAGTGTTCGAATTTCAAGAAATCGTACACTCCTATAATACTTCCCTATACTTCCCAATTAATCTTGTTCTCCAAATCTGAGATTTCTGTGGGCATTACTTATAGTACTGGCTGTGCGTTGTCCGTCAGTAACACAGTAACAAAAAACGTTTAATTTAAAATATTAATCAAATATTTCGCGGACTTATTTATATTTTTATAAATAATAAAAAAAATCCATAAATTTTTCTATATTTCCATAAAATATTAATGTTAAAGTATATACAATATTGTATGAAAAGTTAGTGCTAGGATTTCGAGCAAATCATACATATTAAATATTGGACAGCGTGAATGGTACGATCGGAATTAAATTTTTAAAGTCCTACAATTGATGTGTCTACAATATTTAAAGCCTTAAAATGGATGTCTCCATTTTAGGTCAATTGGAAATAGAGACATCCATTTAAAGTTAATTGGAAGACTAAAATCATATATAATCTACGTATGTTCTTGAGTTCCGCCATTCAACACGCAATGCCTCCAGAATTCGGCGGTAAGTAGAGAATAGAAGTGTGTTTGAAGTGAATGGGAACGGACTGTCCTAACCCTACATTGCTATATGTGCATCCGGGTTACAACGTGAACATAAAAAAATGCTATTTAAGTATATTTTAAGTTGCTTTGTCGTGTTCTTAGTAAAGCTTTTTATCATATATTATAAAATTCTACTTGACCAATTTAAAAGCTTCGTTTAGGATAAAAGTAAATTTTCAGCTTCATGCTCTATCCTACGCACAGTAGGATAGGCAGAAGGAACCTACTGCTAAGACACTCCGTTCCCCACTTTACGCCGAAATTTTAAGGCATTGCGTTTTGAGTGGCGGAACTGAACGCCGCTCTTTGCTGTGACACCAGAGCGAAGAAATAGAAATATACATTTAAATAAATATTTCATACCCTCGAGTTGGGATTGAAACCACAACCGTCACACAGTCTCAACCTTGTGCCCCTGGGCCACGACGACCTCAAAGAAAAAAACTTTCGAATCATCAAATAAGCAATAAAATTTAACTGTTACTCTACACGACATTTATTTTTATTCCGAGAAACACAACACGAAATTGACACTCGTTGAAACAAGTTCAATCGTTTAGTGATAATAAAGGTAAGAACTCGCGAGGCAGCTTTCAGTTTTACATACATATTTTTAATCGTGTTAGTAGTAATTAGCATATTATTAGCTAAGTATGTAATGTCTTGTTATCTTTTATTGACATTTAGTTTTTTTTTTACTTCAAGCTTTTTCCCACGAATAGCATGGTAGGCAAAATGGGGTTAGTGGGCAGAAGACACTTTATTCACAAAAACAATAATAAAAAAAAATATACCCCTTAAAGGAGTTGAACCTACAACAATCGCGTTCACAAACACTTGTCTGCTACGCCACGAAGCCCTCAATTCTTTTCAACACTTCATTAAGTTTTATTTTTATTTCAAGTTTAATTTTAAATTATTAAACATATAATTTTATTAATCTTCACAACGATATAAAATTTGAAATAGTTTGGGTTAAGTTAATAAATGAATCTTATTCTCTTTTCTTATCTCTGATTTTGATTCTAATCAGGTGATAAGGCAAAGTCTGGTGACAGGGTCTGATATTCAATATAATTATAATGTCTTCATAAAGGTTGTTATTCATTTGTTGTAACACATATGGAATAAACATATATGGAATTAATGTCTATTGAATGTAATGCAGGATATCTGTAAGTTTATGTAATACAATTATATATTATGCCAATGACTTTGAAAAGAGCAACTGTTGAGTTTCTTGCCGGCTCTTCTCAGCAGAACTGCCTTCCGAACCGGTGGTAGCTTTTTTTTTGTCTATATTTTCATTTGACGATTCAAAAGTGCTTACAAAAGTTTATTTGAATAAAGAATATTTTGAATTTGAATTTGAATTTGAATTTGTATCCCACAAGCGTGTGAATTCAAACGCGACAAATTGTGGGTTCGATTTCTAATCGAGAAAATAAATTACTTAATATTTTTGTTTCATCGCTCTGACGTCGAGACAAAGCGCAGCGTTGAGTTCCGCCTCCAGAATTTGATAAGTAGTGGAGTGTCTTGATACTAGACTCCCTCTGCCTACCCTATTACATGCAGGATAAAGCGTGCAGCAAACAAAAAAATATATATTTCTCATCTCGTTTAGAAATACAAATATTGTACGCAAAAGTAATTTCAATTCAATTACAATTTCTAAAAAGTCTTCTCATCTACGATTTATGGTATTAATCAAAACGTGCTTAGAACTATGTAATACGAGTACATGCTCGTATGTGTGTTCAATATAAATATAATAGTTTACTGAGCCCTAAGTTAATAAAGTACATATTTGAGTTTAGAACAATATTAGACTGAAGTTTGTCTAGACTAGTTTATATTGCTCTTGAATACTAGCATATAGAAGTAGTAATTAATTTACACTTTGTAATTAAGAATATATATATATATATATATATATATATATATATATATATATATATATATATATATATATATATATATATATATATATATCTCGACACCAGAAATGGTTGAGGTTGAACAGTTGAATTCTGCCACACAACACGCAATGCCTCTAGAATTCGACTGGAAGTGGGAAACGGAGTGTCTTAAATCTACATTTTTTTTATGGAAAAGACAAGTCAAACGAGTGTTCGGGTCACATGATGGTAAGTGATTAACGCCGCCCACGGCCCCGTGCAACACCAGAGGAGCTGCAGGTGCTTTGCCGGCCTTAAAGGTGGGTTGGGCTCCGGACCCCGGCATTACCTGATGTGAAACGCAGTGCCATAAAGCCACTACTTCACGCCAGTTTTAAATGTCGGGGGTGGTAATGATCCAGTTGAGCCTGCCCATGCGTGTTGTCATTGCTGGCGACTTTAGTCGCCTCTTACGACACCACCAGTGCCAGGATGATCCTATTCTAGGCCGGGATCACACTGCAAAAACGTTCCCTCTGCCTACCCTGCTATGTGCGGGATACAGCGTGAAGCTGATTTTAGGTATTTATTTAAATTACTTTGACTTATTATTTGATTTCAAATAGATTACAAAGTTAATAAACTTAAAGAATATATTATAAAGAAGTTTTGATAAGACATTTTGATAAAGAAACATTTTATTTGTTGAATTATTAAATATCTTTTAATTGATTTTATTATTAAATATGGTATAAACTCTGAAGAGAATTTTAATTATTTGAAAATTAACATTTTTAACATAATAATAATTAATTTTTTAAAAAACATAGTGTGGAATAACAATGTAAAAAATGTAAAAACAATAAAAAAAAATTATAAACAAACTAATAAATATGATGACACCAACATTTAAAGTGCATACTCATTATATATACTCATTGATTACTCATTACTTATTCATCGACATAATTTCTTTGTCTCTAAAGCTTTTAAGTTCAAAACTTAGATAAAGTTAAATAAATCAACCTGTTCTTTCCTTAACAAGTCACAACACATAAAATATATTTAATACATAAACCTTAACAAGAAATCCCGGCGTGGAGTTCCGCCACTCAACACGCGATGCCTCATAAAATTCAGCGGAAAGTAAGGAACGTAGAGTCTTAACTCTAGATTCGCTCTACCTACTCTACTATGTGCAGGATACAAGGTGAAGCTGATTTTAACATAGATAATCTTATCTTTTGAATACATCCCTAAACTGTTCAAATAAGTAATATGAAACATAAACAAAAGGTAAAGTTCCCTGAAGTACACCATTTATAAACATTGTATGGACTTGTGGTGACCGATAGAAACGAGACACCAGGCATCAGCCGAATGGACAAGCAAACACCAACGGTCGTTTCAAATATTGTTTTCCAGTGAAACTCACTTACCGGTTTATTGAGAAGTTTTTTCAATCATTACACGAACTTAAAAACGTTCCAAAGTTCAACCAAAAGTTTCAACGGTGGCACAGAATAACTTTTTTTATTTTTTTTTAGACAAATCAGGTTTAAAAGTTTCAAAGTTTATCGCGATTTACCGAGGCTCCCGTCTAAAGGTAGGACGCGGTGTACCGGATGGTGCCGACTAGCCGACTGGCGGGCCGGGCTGTGGAGGTCCCCCCCCGCGAAGCCTGAGGCCATAATGCCATCATTGCTACAGTTACCTTAAAGCTTATATTTGTGAACTTTTAAAGTTTATTGAATACAATTTGTATTGTTTTCGTATGTAAATTTTTTTTTGGAGATTTTTTTTGTTTTATTATATTTATAGTGTCAATTAAACTATTGCAGTTTAGTTTTCTAAAAGTATTATATTGTTATATCTATTATATTTTGTTATTATATTTATTTTTTGATTAAGCCTTAAAAGTGAATTCACTTGATACAATTTTTAAAAAACGTAAGGTAAGGTAAGCATATTTATACATCCTTATATTTGAGGGCCGTCATGGTGGAGTGACTAGTTTGACCAGCAGTATATATTGAAGTTCAAAAGCTTAAACTTCGTTGAAATTTATGAACCGATTATATAGATCATTTTCAATATACATTAGAATGTGTTGTATAGAATAATTTATGTATTTTTTTGTAATATAATTTCGTAATACAATGTAATAACATTGTATTAAGAATTTATATTGGATTGGTATTAAAAAAATTTTTGGTTCTTTAATTATATTTTTATAACATTATTTATTTATAGATGCACGTTGTATCTCACATACAGCAGAGTAGGCAGAAAGAATCTGGAAATCTAGCATTAAGACACTTCCATTCGACACTGTTAACCGAATTCTGGAGGCATCGCGTGTTGAGTGACGGAACTTAACGCCACGTTTTTCCTGTTTATTATTTCCTTCATTCTAGTGAAGATAGACATTTTAATTAAATATCTATACAATACATATTTTCTTTTTCATCTTCGATTTCTTCTCTAGTTAAGATATCTTTCTTTTGTGTACTTTTACATATCATATTTAGCAATTTAGTTATTGTTAAAGGATACAAAATATATTTAAATTATAAAAACTATTTCAATTTATACAATATATAAATAAACATATTATTCTATTCAGTAAAGCCACTATTTGTAAAATTACAGTATTTATAAATACACGATTCACGTTGTGCCGTTATTTTAAAAAATTGCATGGCATACGCCTAACGCGTGACGAGCACGCGCTTCCATCTCTTCTATTGTTTGTACCTTTTCATAATATATTAATGTTTCATTTCATCAAATTTTAATATCCGGTGTTAGATATTAAAAAGTAAAAAAAAAACTATTTATAGAGTAAGCAGAAAAATCTTATCAGATAAATATATATTAAGTATATTATCTTTAGTCTTTTCGTCACTGATACCATAAAGCCTTAAAAGAGTGATCTACCACTGGTCGTAGAGATGATGTCGTGTAGAGATTGAATAAATGAAGATAAAAAAAGCAAAACGTAGAGTTTCACCAGATTCTCTCTGCTTACTGCTGAGATCGATCTGTATTTGGATTCTTTTTTCCGGTTTTGTAAATAGTAATTTGTAAGTAGTAAAAGGTTTTTTTCTTAATTTAGTGCTTTAGTTTGCATTTAGTTTAAATTCTTATATTAATTGAACATTCTTAACGAATGAATAAAGTAAAGCAAAGCTGCTAAGTATTAGTCACAAGTGACCGCATACTGGCCAACTGAGTCATTTCTATCTTCCTTAAAAGTGCCTTAAAGGAAACATCGAAGAAAATTGTTAAAAACATAGTAGATTCTTTAGGGATAAAAGAAAGAGTTTTTATGAAAACTCTGAAGTATGTGAAAATAATTGACATGCATTTTTTTTATATTTTTATAAATATACTGAGTTTATCTAGGTCAACGGACTAACGTATATAGATAGACTCTAAATAAGTTCAGGATTTTTTTGTAATTTAGCCAATATTTAAGAACTTTTGATCTTTTTTATTAAAAAAAAAATCTTCTTAATCACTGGTATTTTTTTAAATATCTTTTCCAAAATATACTATTTAACACATTTTTTAGATAGTGTCGTTGAGTAAGCTTTACGTTTCTAAAGATTATGCTAATGAATACCAATAGTGTGTGTAATGTTGAAAAAATTATATACATTTTTTTTACTACAGCCCCTCAGTTATCAGTAAAATTTAATTTTGTGAAGTATTTCTTCAATTGCTCTACAGTGGTCACGTTACCTGATACTAACTACAAATAAACTATTCTGAGAAAGAAAACACGTGCGCAGAGCCAGCGCACTCACATTTTTTTTCAATTATCACAAATTGTAAAATATTTGCTAAACTAAAAAAATATATATTATACCAATTATTTATACATATTTAGACGTATTGAGGCTGTCGTGGTGCGGCGGTCGAATGGACCTGACTTGTGACGATAGATGTAGGTTTAATCTTCTCTTAGGGAGATATTATTTTTCTACACAGTGATAAAGCAAATTATTCATCGCTCAATACGCAATATCTTGAATGCAGACGAATGCGGAGTCACTCTGCTGACTTTCACTTTATACGTGTGAAGCTAAAAAACGAACTCCATTTACACATTACATTTTCATCATATTGTAAAAATATAACAAAATATTTAAAAGATAAAAAAATATTATGAACATCCTATATTTCATACATTTATTTATTTACACGTCCGAAACGATACGTGAAGTTTAATTAATAACATCAAGTACAAGTCCAGTTGTCCCATATTGCCCTAGAAAGAGTTTCATAAAATGAAGTAACTTATTATTATTTACAGCTTATTGCAAATGTGCTTGTTATTGAGTTTCATATGATCTCAGTTAATTAAGTCTTTCTAACTCCATATTAACACTTGTGCCCGTAATATGTGTATGTATACTCACTTAACTAATTATCGTATAGATTATCAAATTATTGGTTCAAATCCAAATTCTTGGATCTCGGCGGACAGTAGGGAACGCAAGTCTTATTGAGAACGGACTATTTTAACATCAGGTTCCCAGGTTCCTCCCGCCTAGCGTACTCACTGCAGAACACAGTGGTAAGCTAAAAAAAGAATATGTTTGATGTAATTTAATAAATTACTAAATAAGTTAATGATATTTTTACAACTCCATGTTTTATCCCTCACGACACAATTCGAGACACTTAATGTTAATAAACGTTACTTAACGCCGCGTCTGTTTTACCAAAGCGGAGATACACGAATAATATCTTAAATTTATAGTATTCTTTATACTTAAAAATATAAACACAAAGAAATAGTAGCTAAATTTAACAAAGTCCTCAGATTTTTTCACGCATTATTTTAAAATAGGTAAAAATGTCAACATTTTGAATGTTAAGTACGTGTGTTGCACAAAGGAGATATTTTGTACTGTGAGTGCATCTTGGAGCTCAAGAGTACAATATTCACATAGCATTTAAATATAAAGGCGCCTTTACAAGCCTTTACTGTACTGTTTAAACGAGCAACTAAAACCGCAGCGTGTTTTATGTCTCAAATTTCATGTTCAATCTACAATTTTGGTTTTTGATTGTAACATAACATTAAATCGAATATTTTAATTTGTACTTTTTTGAATAAAGTAGCTTAAAAGCCTCGAAATATATTTTTTTATAATCAGTCTTATAACCTGATTCTGTATCCCGTAAAGCAGGGTAGGCTGAGGGAACCTAGTGTTAAGATACTCCGTTCCCCACTTTCCACTGAATTCTGGAGGTATGGCGTGTTGAGTGGCAAAACTTAATGCCGCGTTTTGCCTCGACACCAGAGCGAAGAAATGGAAATATAATTTTAAATAAATATTTCATTTCCCACTCGAGTGGGGATGAAACCCACAACCAGTCGCTTTAACAGTCACACTTTGTGCCTTCTAAGCAAACGTCATTTCATAACCTATAATTATGAAATTTGACTAATTTGAATCTTGTAGTAAAAACAAAAAAATAATAATATAATACTAAAATTTGGTTTAGAACTACTGTGGGTACAAGTCTCATTTACTCGGTTCTTATTTTACATGAGTGACATAGAATTGCATTTAAGATCAAAATAGTTAATATATATTTTTTTTCATTAATTAAAAACGACTCGGCAGTTCTGATGGCACAAACCAGTGAGAAACTAAATAGTTGCTCTTTTCACATTTACATTTTTTTTATATTTAAATAAATAATCATACAATTAAGCCCCTGGCTCGATCGGCAAATTTTTATAATAAAATAAAAAATATTTTCCGATTTAAAAAAACTACGGGACGGAAAGTGAAATCTAATAACTTCCTGTAAACGCCCTTTTTTAACAAAATGTATTATTATAATTTAAACGTATAGTATAATTGATCAATATCTTTTAGGTATTAAAAGGTCATCGGCTTACAAATTTAAAATTTTATTTTTGATAAAAAAAGTTACAAATCTAAATGTATTGGTATATTTTTTACGTCTTTTATACTTTTATACTATCGCCAATATATACTCAAAATACCAATTAATAATAACAAATATTAGAAACTCGATCGTATTTCAAGATCTCAGCAAAATTTCGTTCAAATTTTGTATAAAGATCGAAAGATTTTCTGCAGGAACGGATAGTACTAAGCAACTTAGATATCGGTTAAATATTAAACTAAATATCTCAAATAAGTACCGAAGTAGTGCCACGTCCAATCAATTCACCACAAATTGCTCAAAATTTCCAATTAAATATAACGAGTTTATAAAACATGATATATTCTTATTTAAAGGACGATCTCCATTTTCGACTAGCTTGTCTTAAGCTAGTCGAAAATGGAGATCGCCCTTTATGTTGTAACCAAAAGATGGAATGAAACTTCGCTGTGTCTGCCCGTCTGTCACCATGTTATTGTTTTTGATGTATTTCTATTGCTGTTATGACAACATAAACTATAAATTGAATAAAATAAATATTAAATGAGCCTTTCATACAACTAACATAATTTTTTTGCCGTTTTTATAGATAATCAAACCCAAGTCTTCGTATTTTTTTTATTACTAAGGGATTGTTACCTGAGTGGAGATAAAACCCACAACTATGTCGTGAACGTTCAGACATTTCTCGACATGTTAAACAAAAAAAATGTAATTGAATAAATTCATTTAAATATATATTTATTCGGAAAAACTAGTATTGTTGTTCAGTTCAATTCTGAAGGCATTGTGTGTTCAGTGGCGGAATTCAACGCAGCGCTTTGCCTCCACACCAGAGCAATGAAAATATTAAATATTTCATTTCTTTTGAGTGGGAATCGAAACCATAACCAGTTGCATTTACAATCACACTTTGTACCACTGCGCCACTACTGGTCTGAATAACAATTATATTTATACGAGAAAATGATAGCGATATAATTTCATAATGATTTGACCATCTCCATTGTATACAATAAGGCCCCTCAAACACAGATCTCGGGAATGCTCTAATTTCAACGAAGCGAAATCGTCTGGTGTTAACACGTTTTTGCTCTTACTTGCACGACCCTTCCTCTAAAAAATACCATAGTAAACCAAAAAATTCGAGATTTATATTTATACTCTGACTATTTGATGTTCCATTTGAAAATTTTTTTATTTTACTTTGTCCCTTTATAGCAGGATAGAGTGAGAGAAGTTTTCGCCGAATTCTTGATGCATTGCGTGTTGCAGTGGCGATACTCAACGCCGCGTTTTGCCTCGTTACCAGATCAAGGAAATGAGAATCGAACTCATAACCGTCACGTTTCGAATCGCACACTTGTGCTATCCATTCATTATTTCAAATTAGATATTACGTATCACAATAATGTGATAAGTAAAATTTTAAATTATTGAAATTATTTAGATTGAGACTGGCTTAGCAATATTACGATGTATATAGGAATAGTATCTAAGAGAAAACGAGTTGGATCAAACATGTTGATATGTTCATTTACTCTATTGAGGTTTACGCAGAGGGAATCTAGTATTAAGACACGCCGTTCCCCACATATAAATATAAGTAAATAAAATAAAATCAAAATATAAATATAAGTAAATATTTCATTTTCTCGAGTGGGGATCGAACCCACAACCATTCGATTTTACAGTCACTCTTTGCGCCACCACTGGCCTTATTTACTCAACATACTATAATCCTATTTCTAACTAAATACAAAGTAAATGACACCAGAAATAATCACCAAATTTTCTTTTTGCCCGCTATTATAACGAAATACATTTCTTGGGATACCACTTAGAAACATTCATTAGGAAATTTTGTCAATATGTCCCACCGTATCTCACAAACTAATCTGATTACTTCGAGGAAAAACACGATGGAAAAGAAAACTTTGTATAACTAAAAGTCATCCGAATTTCTATTGAGTTGGTTATATTGGTACGCTTGGAGCTAGTAATATATTAAGATACATGCTACTCATTCAGATATGTGAATTTTAAAAAGTTTATATGTCTAAATCGTACGGCTATAGATGCGACCGTTGTGGGTTCGATCTCACTCGGGGGAATGAAATGTTGAAATGTTTACGGTGTTCAATTCCTCGCTCTGATAAGGAGGCAAAGCGTGGCGTTATGTACCACCACGAAAATGTAGAAAGGAAGTGTCCTAATGGGAACAAAATGTCCTAATTAATTTTTTTAATTCCCTCTTTAACACAAGTAACTGTAAAACCAACTGGTTGTGGGCTCGATGCCCACTTGAAAAGATGAAATATTTACTTAAATTTATATTTTCATTTCTTCGCTCTGGTGTCGAGGCAAAAGCGCGGCGTTGAGTTCTGCCACTCAACACGCAATGCCTCCAAAAATTTGGTAGAAAGTGCAGAACGGAGTGCCTTAACACTAGGATCCCTCTGACTACTCTGCTGTGTGCAGGTTACAGCGTGAAGCATTTTTTTTTTATTTAAAATTAACTTCCTATAAGCTAAAACAAATTAAATTAATACACAAAGTTAAATTCTACACTAAGCGACTTGGTTTAATTTGCAATCCTGTCCTTTCAAAGCTTCGTCCAACTTGAGGCAAAACTTGTTAACGTGGAACCTTCTTAGATCATTCAATATACATTTGAAAGTCTTTAATGGCTATGGTAAATATTGTAGATTAAGTATTTTTTTTAATTAAGGCCAGTCATGGTGTAGTGGTACAAGCGTATGACTGTAAACATGACAGGCTGTGGGTTCGATTTCCACTCGAGGAAATATTTAGCTTAGTATTTTCATTCTTTCGCTCTGATAGCGAGGTAAGACAAGGCGTTGAGTTCCGCATAGAACAAGCAATTCTTCCATAACTCCGTAATGGGAGCGTAGCGTGTTCAGCTCATAGCAAAGTATTTAGGAGTGGCCTAAAAACCTAGGTTAAGACACTCCGTTCCCGTTAAGACACTACAGTTCCAAACTTTCCGCAGAATTCTGAAAGCGTTGTGTTTTGTGTGGTGGAACTACAGAAAGCGCTTTGCCTCGTAACCAGAACGAAGGAATAAAAATATTAAATATTTAATTTCCCCGAGCGGAAATCAAACCTACAACCTGTCGCGCTTACAGTCACACACTTGTGCCCTTGCGCCATGACAGGTTTACCTAAATAGCGATCGAATTCACAGTCTTCACATAAGCGAGGACATTGTACTATATACATTTATATATACAATAACTTATTCTAATTTGTAACGTAACATCTTTATATATATATTTAACATTCTTCACATGAATTATTAAAATATTTCAATAATTCCTTGTTACTTAAAATCAGCTTCACGTTGTATCCCGCACACAGAAGGGTAGGCTGAGGGAACCTAGGCTTAAGATATTCCGTTCTCCACTTTTCACCGAGTTCTGGAGGCATTGCGAGTCGAGTAGCGGAACTCAACGCCGCGTTTTGCCTTGACACCAGAGCGAAGAAATGAAAATATAAATGTCAATTAATATTTCCTTTCCTCGAGTGGGGATCGAACCGACAACCAGTCGATTTTACAGTCACACTAAGTGCCCCTGCGCCACGACTGGCCTGGATTAATGTAAACTTGTTGTAGTGTTAATAATTAAAGGTAAAACTTAAATGTAGTAATAATTCTTTATTACTGCCTATGCTATAACAAGTTTACATAATAATCCTTTGAAGAGATTCCCTAGAAAGTACGTAACGGGAACCTAGTACAAGTAATTGGATGAAAATGAACACCTTGGGGCACGATGCAGTTATGTGAAGCGTTTATTTGGGGCAGTTATCACCTGTTGCACGCGTGACTCACATGAAGTCACGGCGGACGGACATTTATGAACGTATTGTTAATGATTATGGTTTCGAATAATTTAGATAGTAGATGGATAGTACTATGTAAAAATATTTTTGAAGCTTTTGGACATTCGTCTGGCTGTAAACGTTGGTTGTGGGTTCTTTCTTACTTGGAACGAAATATGTGATTTTTCAAATTTAGAAAGCGAAATTTGAAGTGTATTGAGACTAGCTTGTCTCAGTTGTCATTGTGTACAGTGTGTAATTCAAAATAATAATTTTACTATTTTTTTTATCAGCTTCCGGTAGGCCAAGGGAGACACCCTGGCCCCTACTTTTCGAATGGTGAATCTCAACTAATTCACTATTAAATTCATTCCTCTAAGTTGGAAATGAAGTTGGAAATGCCTCATTCACTATTACAAGCCTGTGCCACTGCGCCATAACGGCCTCAGATCTTTTGACTTTCTATTATTTGTTTATCATATTTAAAGTTATTTTGCTCAATTTTTCACACAGTAATTTATAAAGATATTCTCTCTATTGATTATAATAAATAAAATAAAACCCAATCGTGGCGCAGGAGTATAAAGTGTGACTGTAAAACCGATTGGTTGTGGGTTCGATAGTCACTCGATGAGATGAAATAGTTACTTAAATTGATATTTCCATTTTTTCGCTCTGGTGTCAAGGCAAAGCGCGGCGTTAAGTTCTACAAGAAAGTGGGGAACGGAGGGTCGTAACACTAGGAGTTCCCTCTTACGGATACAGCGTAAAGCTAATTTTAATTATTAAATAAAAAAAATGCAGAAAAGTAGTCATTATAAAGATGTATAATTGTTGTCACTATATTTCTAGTTACAATTTATAAGAAAATAAACTATTTTTGCTAGGTCAGTGACTCCTGTGTACTCGTTTGACCTGGTTCCGTAAAGTAAAATGGCACAACTAAGCTGCAGCTCATTATCTTATGATTTTTGTATGAATCATGCTACTTTGTAGGTACCGTCATTCATACAAATATCATTTTTACTAAAAGACTATAAGAAACTGTTTATTTAGGATAAAGCAGGCTCCACTAAGAAAATATAACGTCAAAACACTCCATTCTCTCCGTTCGCACCTACAGAAAAACACGTTTTCCATAACAAAATATGCTCTGCGCTTTACAACGTAGGTACTAATCATCGTACGAAACTTTGCTTCCGTCGGTTTAAAATGCAGAATGAAAATTCTAGTTTGAAGGTTAAATATGGTGTGGATTTCAAGAAATCTATTTCTGTTCTATGCTCTCCAAATCCAGAAGAAACTATCGTATATGCGTTGTCTTTTAATCACTTAGTAAAAAAAGAGATTTTTTATACATACTATGTATAGTCACATTGTATCCCGCACATAACAGGGTAGGTGGAGGGAACCTCGAAACCTAGCGTTAAGACACTCAGTTTCCATCCAGACACCTCAGTTTCCCACTCTCTGCCGAATTCTGGACGCTTGAATGGCGGAACTCAACGCTAAGTTTCGCATCGTTGCCAGAGCACGGAAGGTCAACATTAGTATACACACACATCGCGCACACAGCAGGGTATGTAGAGGGAACCTAGTAAGACACTCCGTTCTACATTTACCGCCAAATTCTAGAGGCATTACGTGTTGGGTGGCGGATTTCAACACCGCGCTTCACCTTGACACCAGAGCGTAGAAATGAAAATATAAATACACATACTGAACGAGACCTAAATTAAAAATTAAATATTCAAAACAAAATTATTAAATATATGTAGCACTAAGCCACTGGTGGTCAAAATTACGCTAATATCGTTTATTATACGCTGAAATTCTGCCTCGGGCAACTGATTTCATCTCGGTATCAAAGTGAATGCGTAACGACGCCGATTTTCAATTCAATTGGAATTTTCTATTACTTATCACGTTTGATCAAACATTTTTTTTAATGTTATTTAATAAATAAATACTTGAGAGTAATTTAATAATTAAGTTCAAAGGATTTTGTTTCCGCTAGGTAACTGGAACATAGTGTTAGGAAACTCAGCTGTCAATTTTGCTTTAATAACATTGTTAATATATTAGATTCACGCAGTATCCCGCATATAGCAGAGTAGACAGAAGGAGCCTTGTACCCACGTGTTAAGACACTCAGTTCCCGTTAAAAAGCTTCCGTTGAAAAGTGACCGTTGACTTTTGAAAGCAAACATTATTTTTTACACAATCCACATAATATGGGAATCAAATAAAAAGGTTTTATTTGTAAAATACAATACATAAGGAAAAAAGGATACAAATAAAAAAAAATTCAATATTTGATTAATATTAGCGGAAAAAAAGTACATAATAATAATTATTAATAGTAGCAATCCAGGTAAAACTTTAGTATAAGAAATATTTTAAATAGAAACATTCTTCCGAGTAAGAAACAAACGTGAATGCTAAATGTATACATTCAGATATTCTCTAACTAAGGTATAACTCGTTATTCGTAGCGCATTTTTTTCAGTTTTACGACTTATCAGTGTCACTCTACAACTACTATCGAATACATATATACTTCATATTAATAAATAGTATGATATTAAATTGTAAAGTAGGCTATATTTTTATTATTTATCTATAATTCCTTATCACTATCTATAATAACTAAAAGCTTTAAAAACCACAGAAAAAATTGAACCAGAACCATACAAATTTTTATATTACCTTCTAGCGGCTAAGCATAAAGAGAGAGAAAGAGAATCCAGTGTTACGATACCCATTTTCATATTATGGTTACATTGGTTATTTTCTCTAATAATAAATGTATATTCAAGAATTTCTCACAAATATACAAGATATTGTTCACTTTGATTTCATATAAACACATACGTATATGACATTTATTCAAAACAACTACGGCATATCTATCTAGAACAGATGTAGAGCTGTCAGTCTATTATGCTTTATTGGCACACTCAAGACAGTCCCAGCGCCCCTTTGTACTGAGATGTAGCTGAGAGCAATGTCAATGTTATTATTCAACTTCCTACGCTAGCTCGTGTGTTGTAAAAAAAATAGATGCTATAACTATAAAAATATTGAGGTCAGTTGTTTACTTACACTTTGGGCGCAAAGTGTGAATTCGATCCCCACTCGAGGAACAATTAAATATTTAATATTTTCATCGCTCTAGTGCCAATGCAAAGTGCGGCGTTGAGATCTGCCACTAAAAATGTAAAGCGTTCTTCTTCAGAATTCAGCGGAAAATGGGTAACGGAGTATTTTAACATTAGCTTCCCACTGCCTACTTAGCTGGGTGTGGGCTAAAAAAACTAAAAAACATATTAATTTATATACATGTATATTATTAATTGATATGGATTCGAATATACACGTTTTGAAATATTTTTGTTTGCGTGAACCATACAATCGAAAACATACTTCAACTTCCAAGAGGCGCGAAATCAAATCAAATCAATTTTTTATACGTTTTCTAACAAAAATTTAAAAAGTCATTTCTACTCATTTCCTTAGGAATTTTGAGATAGTAGCTACAGTTCTTCGCCCACGTTGTAAGCCTACACATTGTTTCAAAAAAAATATTAAAAATATTAATATGAAATAGGAATATAGCAAGCAGTAAGATTTATCACGACATTCTTAATATATAATTTTTTTAATTCCGTATACAGCAGAGTAGGCAAAGGGAACCTAGAGTTAAAACACTCCGTTCCCTACCTTCCGCAGAATTTTTATAGGCATTCTGTGTTGAGTGACGGAATTCAGCGCCGTGATGAAAAAAAATAATAAATAATAAATATCTCTCTGTGTGTGAGTGGGCGTCGAACCAAACCAGCACTATCATATCATATCATTTTAGGGTAAATTATAAACATTTTCAAAAAATTTAAATAGTCGAGTGTCAGTGTGAGGTTTTTTGTTCACAAATATTTTATTTTAATCGATTACTAAGCGTTCTATTCAAATGTTATTTAGTAGATTCAATATTTAAAATGTGAAATGAAATTAGATTCCCTCTGCCTACCCTGCTATGTGCAGGATACAGCGCGAAGCTAAAGTACAAAGAATTTTGTGGACATTCAAACGGAACCACCCACAACCACAACCACGCCCTAAATTATCTATATAGATATAATTATAGGCATTTTTAACATTTTCAAAGTGTTATGTTAACTGTTGGATAAAATAAAAAAAACATTTATACGCTTAAAATTTAAATACAGTGGTATTTAAACCCACGCTTATTGGAAACCGTATAAGCGCTCTGACCACTAAGTTATACGGTCTTCTCAAGCTACGTCCAAATTCTTATATGCTTGTTGCTTAGCTTAAGTATACTATAGTTACAAACAAACTATAGAGGCGATTAGAGAGGCCAGGCGTGGCGTAGGAGCACAAGCGGGACTGTAAATACGACAGTTTGTGGCTTCGATTCCTACTCGATGAAATGAATTATTTAATATTTTCATTTCTTCGTTTTGCGTTTTGCGGCGTTGAGATCCACTACTCAACACGCAATGCCTATGGAATTCAGCGAAAAGTGGCGAGCGGAGTGTCTTACTACTAGGCTCTTTCATATACCCTGCTATATGCGGGAGACAGCGTGAAGAATAAAAAAAATTAGAAACGAAAACATTTGTTGGCAGAGATTCAAGTATTTACTTATTCATTGAGTCACGACGTGACAAATCCAGAGATGTCACATAAACTGCCTGTCGGCGGTTTATAAAGTGGGTAACTTAGGGTGAAGTGTACGCATAAATTAGACCCTTCATCTCAAAAGATGAAATGCTAAAATTGTTTTTAGATCTTTATTCTTGTTATTTTTGCTCTAGCTAGTTCAAAATATTTTCATTTGCTCTGTTAACTATATAAAGAGCGGCGTTTAGCTCCGAAACTAAACAAGCGATGTCTCGTGTGCGATGAAAATTGAAAGTGAAAATTGAAAGTGGGTAATTAAATGTCTTACCACTATATTTATCCCGCTATATACGGGATACAATGTGAAGCTAAAAAGAACCCAATGGTGGTCATCGTGGGTCATCGAAAAAAATATTTAATTTATTTGTATTTCTGGCTCTGATAAGATTAAGCTCCGCAATATTTCGAATTTGAATGAATAGATCAGAGAGAAAGACAGAATTAACACCAAATCCCCTTGTTTTACTTGTTCTGCGAAGAAAAAGGAAAAAATATAAGCAAAATTTCTGCAGCATTATGCCAGTTGAAGAATTTCTTACATTAACCGATATAGTTTTAAGTATGTGACCCAATAGGGAGGATATGTATTTTTATTTATATTACAAAAGCTTCGTATCTGTAGTTTCATTTACGCTTTAGTACGGATATGATATTTCTCTGTGTTTTGTATATGATTCTAAAAAGAGAAAAACAATGTGAAATCAAAAACAAACGTATTATATTATTTTTTTTTTAAATTTATTTATCTTTTAAAGACTTAAGTCTTTTTTATTGAAAGTTGAGTAAAACATTAAAAAAAATTATACACAATTTTATCATCTTACTTTTCTACCTGTCAAAGCTTTCATTTTACATATATTATTTACGGGCTATTTCAAGACCCCTTTAAGCACCCAGACCAATCATATGGCCCAATCATCGTCCCAGACAGCCTTTATTTGGCACTACCTCTGAAAGCACCACACTTTCAAGTTAGTGAGTACGCATATTATCTTATCTAAATATTGGACTAATAAGCCTCAAAATTTTAATATTTACTAAAATGACGTAGGTCTGAAGGCCCTGGGATATTGGGCTATAATACTTGTGTTTGATATGTGACACATGCCCAAATAAATCTGACCGCTGGTTCAATATTTACTTTACAACCATTAACGTAACATAATATAGCCTTCCTAGATAGAAGATTATTCAAATATAAAAATGCTATTTCAATTCGAACCGTTGTAGTAGTTCGTGAGCATCTTCAATTAAACAAACTCTTCAACATACAAGTTTTCTTTTACCTGGATTCAAACCTACTGCTATTGGCTCCATTCAAACACGATTCACCTTGAACACAAAGACGTCGTCGTCGTCGTAATATTAACGTTATTTATGTTAGTTGACTACTTTACGCAAGATTAGCCTCTAGCACTCGCACCAAGTTTTACCATAAATTACGAAGAAGAAGCCTTTACTAAACATTTAAGGGTCTAAAGGCGGAATCCCAAACAAAAAAAATCACGAGACATTACCATTGAGGTGTTAACCGCTTATATTCATTGTCGTACTCACAAAAGATGTTGAATAAGTTTATTTCTTTTTATTTCAAATAAAAAAATACTTAAACTTTCTTTTACTAAGTAAGCTAAGTACTTTATAATAGTACAAACCGCTTTAATAACTGATATTATAAAATATATCAATCAATACGAAATATCATCTATTTAAATAAAATATAAATAAAAATTAAGTAAAAGTACTTTTCTTAATTTATATACCAAAGAACTACAATTCGAAAATGGAGAATTTTTTACACTCCGTGCTGATGTTAGATATAAATAAATTTCGTTTTAATAAATACTCAAGCGGAGTGTCTTTACTACTGATACTACGTAATAACATCAACATAGAGAAAAAAATTTCAACTGCACACACTTCAATGTGCCCGCCGAATCCTCAACATCGCTCTTTGAGAATTTTAATCCCCCGTATGGGAATCGAACCGACAATCGTCGCATTTACAGTAACACAATCACAAAGAGAGAGAGAGAGAGAGATAAAATATTAAAACCGTTCATTTTGTGATATTGAAAAGTACTATTCCATTTTTCCTCCATTAATCAAGTTTTTCGTAAGCCGTTTCTATAGAATCGTTGAATCTATAGTTGAATACTACTCATTCGGACAGCACTGCTGCATTTCCTAAATACAAAAGAAGTAATCCTCCACAGCCAAGTAACGGGAAATTGTCGCAACTAGCCACCCGCTCCTCTACCCTCGGTCTGGTCTAAATGGAAATATTAGAAACTTTAAAAATTTATCGAGGCCGGCCGTGGCGTAGCAGCACGAAGTGTGACTGTAAAACCGACTGGTTGTGGGTTCGATCCCCACTCGAGGAGATGAAATATTTACTTAAATTTATATTTCCATTTCTTCGCTCTGGTGTCGAGGCTAAACGCGGTGTTGAGTTCTGCCTTGACTCAACACGCAATGCCTCCAGGATTCGGCAGAAAGTGGGGAACGGAGTGTCTTAACACTAGTTTCCCTCTGCCTACCCTGCTGTGTGCGGGATACAGCGTGAAGCTGATGTAATTTACAAATTTATCTTTTGTGAAATCATGAAATCAAATGTCTATTTTTTTCTCTACATCTAAACAGAAAATTAATTCAATTAACGATTTGGTCATTATTTTAGTCATTCAAACTTACTTTTCTACTGCACACTGATTAGAATTATAAAAAAAATTCAAGTATTTAGGTCAACAAAAATATTATAGCACGGTAAAAAGTATATTAGATATTTTTTAAACATTTTTAAAGTGTTAATCCACACTTAGGAATGATAAATACTTATTTAGAAAACGTATAAAAATTTGAACGTAGCGTTCATGAACGTATGGCTCAGTGGTCAGAGCGCCGGGTCGGTTTCCAGGAGGCGCGGGTTCGAATCCCGCTACGTTTAAATTTTTATACGTTTTCTAAATAAGTAAGTATATTAGAATACGAAAGTATCGTTTGGCAGCCACATTTTTCTCTTTAAAATGATCACTTTAAAATGATCTCCCTCGTCAAAATACTCAACAAATTAATAAACTGACCACAACTTCTGTAGTTTCGTATTTTTTTCGTTCTTCCACCCTTACCTCGAACTGCTCTAAAGCCCATAAACAACCCCTTTCACAAAACAATCCTTGGGGCTCATTCAGCTATACTTCAAAATATAAGTAATAAGCATTTTTTTTACAGTAACCGTAAATGCTTGAAGTATTTAATTGCAAGCTAATCAAATAATATAAAACATTTTTTTTTGTATCTTCATATGATTGCACAATAATGTATTTTTTGACGTAATAATGTATCTTCATCATATATATAAAAATATGTACAGACATTTAGTTATTTTTTTGGGTTCACGCTGTATCTCCCATATAGCAGGAACAGGCAAAGGGAACCTAATATTAAGACACTCCATTCCATACTGAAACATAATAAACGTAATAGCATAAAAATTATATGGAATAAAAGCGATACAAATAAAAAAAACCATAAATAAAAACAGAGCATTGAAACTGCACTATCAATTAAACCACGACTCTCATCTTCGACATCTGTCGCGAGCAGCACAGCTCTTACCAGATTAATTGAGAATGCATTATTTTCAATTATACCGAAATATAATATAATAATTCATATCAAATATATACGTAAGTGGATACGTAAGTTATTGAGGTATTTTATATATATAAAACCGATTATCGTTTTTAAGGTTCCGTAGCTCGAAAGGTAGGAACGGAACCTTTATAGGAAGGAGCATTATGCTGTTCGTCTGGGATGTCAAGACCATTTATCTTCAGATCGCGTGAATATCTCAAGCTGGAATTAATCTATCTATATATAAATCTATCTATATATATATATATATATATATATATATATATATATATATATATATATATATATATATATATATATATATATATATATATATATATATATATATATATATATATATATATATATATAAAAGGACATGTTCCTGACTGACTGATGTAAGACGCACGCGCAGCCGTTACCGCTGTGCGTAGAAATGTGAAATTTGGACAAATGTTTGTTTTTATAATCTAGACATCCACTATGAAGGGATTTTGAAAAACTTTAACCCTAAAGGGATGAAATAGTGGTTGAAAGTTTGTATGGTTTTTTTTTAAAATCAGCACCGATTTTTATAAAATTTGAAATTCAGTCTTTGAAACTAAATATCATTGAACACATGTTTTATGTTTTTTTAGAATTCACCCCCTAAGAGTGTAAATAAGGGGTTGAAAGTTTGTATGGATTTTTTTTAAATTAGCACCGATTTTGATAAAATTTGAAAGTCAGACTTAAAAATATTTTATTGAACACATGTTTCGTGATTTTTTTATAATTTACCCCTAAGGGTACAAATAAGCAAGCGGAGCTGCACGCGCCCACTAGTATCAAATATTTAGGTCTGTGGTCCCTTGAAGCACAGAAAAAAATCAAGCTTCTAACGTCTAAATCAACGCCATCAAAGGATACTGCTCGTATCCTTTTGTGCTTTGTTTATGCTGAATTTTGTTTGGAAGTCGCCGCGTGATCAAAACCTATAGGATACTTCCCGTGGACCTACAATTATGAAATTTGGCACAAAGTGAAAATACTATAAGTTTACCAATATATAAAAATATTTACATGACTAAAATTTCGAAGCTATAAGAAGTTAATTCATAATTTACTGAGCACTGATCAGATTTTTTGAACCTTAGATTAATGCTATCCTAGTAATATCTTATACAGAAACACTGCTGTACGCTGTCCTCTGCTTAAGAGGGAGTCGTTGGCATCAAGAGCGTCCCCTGCAGGACCTGCGAGCCTGGTCGTCAAGCATCAAACGAGATGAAGACAATAAAATTAATATCATATGCATTCAAGTCAGTCCTTGCAGTGCTGAAGTCGAATATGTTCGAGAGAACGTTTGGGCATTTTCTTTGAAATATAAACACGAATATATCTGTTCAAAAGTGAAATTAAAAATAAACATAAGAAGATTTTTTTTTAAAACACTAATAATGGAAATCAAAACAAATCAGTGTTTTTTTCCAATGAAATATCATGTAACTTCACTCATGTACGCTGTAGATCTCAGAATTCAATAAGCGTGCCGTGTGATCCCGGCCTAGAATAGGATCATCCTGGTACTGGTGGTGTCGTAAGAGGCGATTAAAGTACGTGTGGTAGAGTCACGTCGCCAGCAATGGCAACACGCATGGGCAGACTCGACCGGATCATTACCACCCCCGGCATTTAAAACCGGCGTGAAGTAGTGGCTTTATGCCACTGCGTTTCGCATCAGGTAATGCCGGGCCCCGGCGCCCAACCCATCTTAAAGGCCGACAACGCACCTGTAACTCCTCTCGGGTTGCACGGGGCCGTGGGCGGCGGTAATCACTTACCATCAGGTGACCCGCACGCTCGTTTGCCGTGTCTTTTCCATAAAAAAAAAAAAAAAGCGTTACTGAAAATTGAAAGCTTCGTTTGCTATGAGCTCGGATTGAAAAAAATTTAATTACTTTTTTTTGTTACGAAGTAAATACCTCGACGGGATATGAACTTAATAACTGTTTTGTATTAGGTCATAGTAGAAATGAATAAACCACAGAATGCTATTGTTATTTCAAATATTTTTTTTTCCCTTTAACTATTAGAATTTTTAGACTGAAAGACTAAAAACAAGTTAAAATCCAAAGGTCTGAAAGTTATAGCTAGCTAATGTCATAAATTTTTCGAAGTAAACTCTCTTGAAGGCTCAAGATGATATAGCATCAATTCACCAGAGAAGCTCTAATTTAGAAAAAAATATTTTTGTAATTCAATCTTACTTAGGAGATTGTTTTCTAATTTATAATATAATTATTAAAATAATCGTTAGTTTACCTAACAGAAAAATTTACAAAGGCAAAATATTACACGGTAAAGTTATTCTGTTGTGTTATAAATACACAATAGGTTTTTTTAGATAAGGATTATCACTGTCCTTTTTTCAAATCAAAATCAAGGTCAATCTGTAAACTAGCAGAGGGAACCTATTGTTAAGAAACTCCGTTCACCACTTTCCGCCGAGCTGTGGAAGCATTGCGTGTTAAGTTTCGGAACTCAACGCCGCGCTTTGCTTTAAATTAAAATTGAATGTAAATCATAGGCGAACATAAAACGAACAATATATATAAAACCTTTGGATTGTCATCGCTTAAGGGACACGGGTGTTAATGAAACACATCGGACGGCTAGAAATGGCTCAAAACAGCGTAGTAAGATTTTCTTACATTGTTAAATAAATTATATATGAAGCATATTCATAACAAGATAGCCAGAAGGGACTCAATGATACTTTTATGCCACTACTTTCCACGATTTTCTGTCTGATTTTTAAGACTCGTATTGTCACAGGCAATGTTATGAAAATTTTATATAATATTTACATCTTGTTTCACGCAAAACGCAATTTCATTTCCTCAAGTAGGGATCGAATCCACAACCAGCCGCATTTAGTCACACACTTATGCCCCTACGCCACGACTAGCCTTACTTAGTTATTTAATTGTTTTTCAGATAAATATAAATGTAGACGTCACTTATATTCAAATTGAACCCTGCATGCAAAGTAAAAGTGCATAAGGTAAGATTTAGTTGGCTTTTCACGAAACTTAAAAGTCTAAAGTAAGAAACTTTAGACTTACATTTTACTATACTGTATAGACTATATAGACTATTCAGAACTCGCCAGAAGAATACTAATGCCGCTTTGACACGACGGACTTAATAAAGCTAGTGAATAAAATGCTAGAATTAATTATTGTAAGGCGATTTTGAGCGCTGATTGTTAAATAATAAACTAAAATTATTTTTAGGTAAGCCCAGTCGTGGCGCAAGGACACAAAGTGTGACTGTAAGCGCGACAGGTTGTGGGTTCGATTATGACTCGGGAAAATGAAATATTTATTATTTTGAGTTCCGCCAGTCAATACCCAAGCGCCTCCAGAATTAAGAGGAGGAATTCAGAGTGTCTTACAGTACTGTGTACAGAAAACACTGTGTACTGTGTACAGTATTGTGTACAGAAAACAAAAAAAACCATGATGCTAGTGAGATTTATACACCAACACAACAACATTTATTTTGATAATTTTAATTTTAAGTTAATATGTTAATACTTAGGTATCAGTATCTATAAAGAAAAACCGCATAGCCGCACTCTCGTAGTACTTTTCAAGGGGCCTCACATAAGATGTTCTAGACTTTCTATTTTCTGATGTCATCGGAAATTGATCAAAACTCTGCATATCCTTTCCTTGAGATATTTTATTAATAAATCTAATAGATTAGACGAGCTGCTAGGGTTCCATATATTCAAAGTAAATAAATTATACTAAATGTTGTCAACAATAAAACAAATAAAGTTTCATCAAAATGTGCTCTATAGTTTTTTATTTACTAAAAACAAATACCTGAAAAAGGATAGAAAGACAAAAAAATTAAAAATATTAATTTTTTATATGTAATAAAATAGTAAAGAATATAAAATAAATGCTTGTAATAAATTAAAATATTAATTTAATTACATACAAAAAAAATTATTCAAACTAAAAAAAAACTCTTCTTCTCTAATCTTATTTCTGCCATTGCAACAAAAATATAATTTTAACTTAATTTCATTTACTACTAAATGCCAGCAGTATGCGCTTACCGTGACCTTTACTGAATATTATAAACAAGCTCAAGATGGCAAATAGCTCGAGGCGGTTTTCATTATAGAAAAATAAGGTTGCAAGGAGAGAGATTGAATCGAGAGATTTTTTCAAGTAAAATAAGCAAAGAGAGACTCGAAATGTACTTTACTCCGCGCTTGAAAGTAAATTACGATATTATTTCATTATTATTTTAAGCATTTCAAGTTGTAGTTATTTCTTGGTTAATGTAATTTATTGTTTAATTAAGATTTTTCTAACATACTTTTATTAGTGTTTCCCGAGCGAGAATCAAATTGTGGAATTTATAGTCTGAGGCGGAGGGAACCAGGGGACCTAATGTTAAGATATTCTGTTTCCCATTATCTCTTCCGTTCACCACTTTCTGCCGAATTCTTAAAGCATTGCGCCGTTTACGCGCAGTGAGTGGCGGAATTCAACACCGAGCTTCGCCTCGTTAACAGAGCGAGTATATGAATATATTAAATATTTCACTTCTTCAACAGGAAATCGATCTTACAACCGTCGCGTTTCACTCACACACTTGTGCCCTTGCGGCATAATTGCTCCAAAAGAACCAAACATTTAAAATATATTAAAATGAAGCCATACCAAGTACATCAAAGTAAAATGTTCATATAGATAAATGAACAAAAGTAAAATGTTAAATTAGGGTCTACAATGACGTAAGAGATCTAAATTTCGCCTTCAAAGAAGGTATTTAAAGGTTAGAACGCCCTTTGGAACTGTGAAACTCATACATACGGAGTTCCTTAAGTCTGTCACTCCGCCTACTGAAATATGTAGGCATACTATAAAGCCTTTGGCTTTGTTGTATTTAACTTCGAGTCAAAAACTTAAAACCAGTAACAATTTTACAAGAGAAAATTTTAATATTGTCAACTTAGTGTAGACTTGCTTAATCTGATTTTTTGTCAATTATAAAATCGATCTTTATTTTATGTCATATAGTATAGAATACAGAAGATGAGATTGAACTTTCGAAATTGTTAAAATCTTCTGATATACCCACATATATATTAATAGTTTTTTGTCTCTCTCTGCCTTATCAGGGTGGGCAAATGAATTTAATATCCCGAATGAGATTGAGCCCACAACCATTGTGCTTATAGGTGGATAGCTAAATAACTTCACAACACGGAAAAGAAGATGCTGAGGTGGATGTGCGACGTAACGCGGTCTGATCGCATACGCAACACGTCCATTGTCTTGTGGTCCGTAACGGAGCGGATAAGCTCCAAGAGCGTCGCTTGAGATGGTATGGCCGTAGTCGGATCGAAGTGCCTAGCCATGTCTCTGGAGTGGGATCCCCGGACGCGCTGGTTGAATGTGATGACGCAGGACATGAGACCCAATGGACTAACCACCGACTAAAGACCGTGCCAAGTGGAGTAAGATGAGCAAGAAGGCAAACCCTGGCAGTTACACGAGTATGCCGCGATTAACGCCATGAAGAAGAAGCTAACAAACTAACAACTATATATATTTTGTAATTTCTCCTGCTCTGCTGTGTGCGGAATACAACGTGAAGCTACATATTAATGGAATAGAAGAATATAAAGAACGAACGAACGGACGACAAAACCTAATGAATTTCAAACATTCATCATGATATTTTGAACGAACAAAACCTAATGAATTTAACACATTCATCATGATATTGATAAAGTGCATACATTTTAATTAAATAAATACATTTAAATTAAAATTTGCTTCGAAGTTTATTTATACGAGTATCCTTTCGCTTCACGAGATTTTAGATTTTAGTAAGTTTTTCTTAACTTTTTTTTCTACATATAAAATGTATTTATATATTTCTCTATTTTAACAACAATCGAATAATCTTTATATATTGTTTTTTTTTCCTTCTTATTTCTGTATTTTAGCTGAAATGGTCTTCGCTTTTTGTTTTTATTTTTAATACTCTGTAAAAAATGTTGGCTTCAAAGAGAGTTCTTAATTAAAAATAAGCGAATATGAGAGGACCGACAAAAAATTTAATATCATATCATTATAAACATTTCCTAAAGTAGAAAATGAATGCGTCGAGTGAAATTATTATGTTAGTGGACGACCTTGATCTTAACCTTCAAATCATTCTGAAACTGGAAATATTATTGAAAAATATAAAAATCATTTTAATGAAAAAAATATTGAAGAAGATTTTTATATTATTTTTGCGAGTTTCGCTTTTGAAATATTATAGGAGTTTATAATATTTCAAAAGCGGTCTTTAATTTTTTTTTAAAGTTCAATTATGTCATTGTTGCACCAAACGCAATATTTTTTTTTAAGCTTTCTAATCTTTTCACTTCTTTTTATTTCTTTGTAATTGTCATATAAACTGGCCAGTTTGTAACTAATAGTTTTTATGTTCTTTTTTATGTATCCTCTTCCTTTAGGGTCATATGTATATAAATGGAACCTTCAGGAAAGGGTTTTTTATCGTATGAATCGATAGTGCTCCATAATCATTCATCTTTCTCACCTAAAGTGGTTGAGAAGCAAATGGACCGTAAATCTGTCAAACATTTTTAAATTCGCAACTACTTACGTAGTCTTCCCTCTTTACCTGTGTAAGAACAATAAAAAATAAAAATAAATGTACTTCACGCTGTATCCTGCATAAAGCAGAGTAGGCAGAGGGAACGTATTGTTAATATACTATGTTTCGAAGAAATGAAAATAATAAGTAATAATAATCCATTCCCACTAGTGGGGATTGAACCCACAACCGTCCCGTTACAGTCCATTGTGCCCCTGCGCCACGACGCGACGGCCTCATAGTCACGAATAACAATAAATTTAAAGATATTAAAACATGGTAATACTATAGTTTATAACTATAGTTATATCTGTATCACTTGTGCTGTATAAATTTTATAACGCAAATATTTTGGTTAGTTAAAAAAAAAAAAATATCATTTACAACATTTAAAAAATCTTAAAATTATTGTTTTTTGTTTGGTTTGTACGGAATACTAAATATTAAATGTCACTATTAACTTTTTTTTGTTTATATATCCTCCTTGTACTGACACCGATCCTTTACGATTTTATTATTAGTATAGATTGTATGGAAGATCAAAAGTGGCATTAAGTTTGAGATTTTTATCAATAGCCTTGGAATGTATAGAGAAGGCAAATTTCCACAGTGTGAAAATATACAAATAAATACATTAAGCTTAAGAAAAATCATATTTATCTTTAAGCAAATATTAATTAATTTCCAGTATAGCATATTAAGTTTCTATATCTATTCTAAAAACCTATTTACACTACTATAGACGCTAAAACGATAAACGTATGAAATTGCCTTCTCTAAGACAGGTGATATAGGCCACATTATCATAAATGGCGTCAAGGGTTGAATATCGATAGGGTAAGGAAAATAGAACTTTATATTAAGTATAAACACTGTAAAGCATTATATGGGCTCCCGCGAGCATAGTAGTCTTGTTTCCCTAACGTTTGCTCTGTAACCAATTTATAAAACTGATATAATATTTACGAAGCAAATTGTATCGTAATATTGACATAATATACTACTTTCACATAATATATTAGATAGACTGATTTTGTAAGATATGTATAAATATGACCTGTAACTTCCTTTGTCATAAAGGGATAATATGAATAAATGGTTATATATTTTGCATGTGTGTTTCGGAAATATGAATTGGGAATTTCTTGATCTCTAACTGCGCTGCTAGGCGGGGAAAAGCAACAATAAACCAAAATTAAATAGTCTAAATAAATAAATAAATCAGCTTCACGCTGGGAAATTGTGGATCCGTCATTTGCAGACAGTACAAACGAGAATTGTGTAAGAAATGTATGAAATGTTCGTACTAAGCAAATTAAAAACCAAGAGACTTATTTTGGCTCACGAAAAAAATTCCTTGAGCAGAGGACGTTAGCAAATACTATTTCCAATCTTGGGTTTATTTCAATGTGTTGTTTGTTTTCTACATTGTTAACAAGCTCATTACTTTCAGATGGTCGAAATTTTCTATAAAATAGATCTTTTTTTAGTTCTGTATCCTGCACATAGTAGGATAGTCAGAGGGAATCTGGGAACCTAGTGTTAGTTTTCCGTACTCCATTAAGACCCTTCAGTTCCTCATTTTCTGCCGAACTACTTAGGAATTGCGCGTTGAATGGCCGAACGTAATGTGTGATTCGCTTCGTTACCAGAGCGAGGGAATAAAAATATTAAATATCACCTCTCAGTGAGAATCGAACCAACAACCTTTGCGTTCACAGTCGCACGCACGCTTGTGCCTCTGCACCACGACGACTTCGATTTTATACTATGATTCTATATTATTATACAAGTTATTTCAAGAAACATATTGGTATATTTTTAAGATAGACAAGAATATATTTACCTCACGTCTTGTTTAGAAAAAAACGTAACATCATACCCACTTAGCTTTGAAAAATCCTTGGATTTGAAATAAAAATGTACATAATAACTGAGCCTGGAGACCAAATTAAGATTTTTTTTGTATATGAATACCCGATAAGACATTTCGCTTTAGTTAAACGTAGAATACAAATACAAGGTCAACAACTATCGTCTCAGACGGCTGTAGAACAGATCTAGACAATATGATGTAACAAGCCTTTTATATAACAAAAGGTATAACATTGTAAGATTATTAATTTAATGCGAATTTTTTTTACTTTGGATATAAAAGCACAACAAAAATTTTAAAAATATTGTGTATAAACACATACTGTATACTTCTATGGATTTGAACCAAGGCCCTGTCAAGAAACCCCCGACATATCCCAATATTTATTCGCTATATTGACTAGCGACCCAAACGTGCTTTCGCCTGCTTTAAGTTATTGTTATGTTATAACAATAACTTAAAGCATACAAAACAAGCTAAATTATACAAAATCAACATAAACTGAAACTCACGCAAATTATCCTCATGTTCAAATTTGTGAACTTGAGATTTGAGGCCAGTCGAAGCCAAAGGGCACTAGGGTGTGACTGTAAACGCGACATGTTGTGGGTTCATTTCCCGTTCCAGGAAATGAAATATTTAATATTTCCATTATTCGCTCTGGCGTCGAGCCAAAGAGCAGCGTTGAATTCCTCCGCACACCCTGTCCGTTCTCCATATTCCATAATAGAGAAGGAAGTGTCTTAACACTAGGTTTCCAGGTTCCCATTTTACTAAAATGGGATACAGCGTGAAGCTGAAAATATATATATATATATATTATTTTATACTAGCGGCCCACTCGCGGCTTCGCCCGCTTAAGATACATGATTATTGATTTAATAAACAGAATTGATTGACAACTATAATGACTTCTAATATGATTTTTTTACTACATTATCGTAATTTCTATAAGATTTTTTTATTGTTTTAAATTAAAAAATACGACCAATGTTGATATTTGATATTTATAAAATAAAGCTAACATTATATTCTTTTTACCTATGTAATGTACGTCTCATCATAATTTTAAAACTCTGTTAAATGTGCTGATGTCAGTGAATAATTTAATTTACTCCTTCAGAAACAGCCTTAAATGTTAAATTATTGATTTGAAGGATTCATATTATTCTTTGTAAAATAATTGTAATGATTGCATATTAACTCCTGTACAGTTTTTAAATTAGTTAAATGTACAATTGGTAAATATGTAGTTATTACAGAGTACACGTAGAAAGGATGACAAATCAAACAATCAATGTGTTTCCTTGATATTTCCTTGAAGATCAAATCGTTCTTTATCTCTGTGTTGAATTAATTACGACTTAAACTTAACTGTTATGATTTATGAAGGTAAGCTCCATTAACAATTCAATTTTGTTTACTTTATTTTATAAAATATTGTATAATAGTGCTTCAGAAATATATATTTTTATCAACAGTCATATAACCAAGACGTTTCGAATGACATTCTTTGGCCAAAAATCTTATCAGCGCGATTGCTATATAATATTCTCAGGCAAACTAATGCCTTGAATTCATTCAAATGACGATAACTTTTTTTTAATGAACCGATTTTGGTACACCAAACTTTAGTAGTTAAGTTGAGTTAAAACAAAGCAATTGGTTGAAACTTTTAAGTAAATCGGTTCAGTACTTTCAGAGAAAAATGCGGACTAAAATATCGACAGACAGACAGACACAGACAAGAAATTAAAAAAATATATTTTTGCTTTTTATTATTCTTAATAAGTGTCCCTCTATCCATTTCAGTCAAAATTACTAAATATACAGAAAAAATATTTTTTTTACAAATTATTTTTGTTATTTTATATATAGAGATTATAACACTATAAGCAAATTTCAAAATAACAGGAAAAACAAATATAAATAACATGTAGTTCAAAATTTTAATTTTAAAGAGAAACGATCTATTGATATCTTGATTTTTACGTATTGCTCATAATCAGTAGTACAAAATATATATATTTTTTTTTTTTAATTTGAACAATATTTTCTTTCTATAATTTATACAATTCTACTTAATCTATAGCAATTGAACATACAGTGGCACACATTTGCTGTGTCAGGAACCTATTCAAATTACCCCCACAGCCGCTGTAAGAGAAGCCCTTGCACCGTCGCGTGGTAACGTCAAAATACCACCTGGAACGACGAAAGAGCGATAATTAGAAATGAAAATGTAAAAATAGAATGAAAATCCAAATGAAACATAGATTCGTATTTTTATCATTTTTAAATATATTTTCTGTTTTTCACATATTTGGTAAAAAAAGGAGATTTTATATTTTATAACTATACCCTTATATAACACAAAGCAATCTGTTAAAATAAGTATGAGGTCAGCTACGCTGTATCCCGCACACAGCCGGGTAGGCAGAGGGAACCTAGTGTTAAGACACTCTGTTCCCCACTTTCTGACAAATTCTGGAGGCATTGCGTGTTGAGTGGCAGAACTCAACGCCGCGCTTAGCCTACAATAAGTATAAGGTATTTGTAAATTTTTGACTCCGGTTATTTAAAGTTTGATTACCATATGAGATAGAGATATTATTTATACATAATTTTTTTGTAAATAACACAGTATAATATTTTTTTAAACATTTTTAAAGTGTTAATCCACACTTAGGAAAGATAAAGACTTATTTAGAAAACGTATAAAAAAATCAACACAGTACAATACACAAAATACGTCTAAATATGCAACATTTAATCATAGTATAAGAAAATATTAATATCATTTTTTTTTCTTCTTATTAGAAAACAATTATACAATTATATTCTCACTTAAGTAAGACTATAAAAAATTAAGTCAGCACTACTACTGAAGATATAGAGATAAAATATATACATATCGAGAGTCGTCAACTGAGCCTTGCATTAGTGTGACTATACCAAGTAGAGCCAAAAAATAAAACAAAAAAAAATCCATTATTATAAATCAATAAAAAAAATTCCAGATAAAAAAATATATCAATTCTTCTACAAGTGTTCGTTTGATGTGTCGTTTGATTTAATTATGAATCTTTCCGTAATATCATTAAGAACAGCACAGTGTCAACGGTTTCTTTCCTTTTTTAATGCATGGTCACATACATTTTTCCATTCCTGTATAATGATAGTACGTACTTTATCTTTCACTTTAAATAAATCATACAAAATAAAATAGTACAAGAGGCGTAAGTCGGATGTCAAAAAGCAATATAAGTCGGTTTAGACCCAGAAAGCGATGTTGCACCTACACTACTACGCACAAACGCAAAGGTCAGCTTAGTCCTTGCGGACTGTATCTCATTTTAATATTAATAAATATATCATTTCCACGAATGAGAATGAAACAGTTTACAATTTACAGTCACACGATAAATAAGGCCTCAAGATAAATTATATTTTATTTCTTTTATATTATATTGTTAATATAACAACACATATATATACTCACTTAGGATAATATCCGTTACAGCTGCCAAAATCATATTGCAAGCGGCATATGACTGTAGTCGATAGATTTGCCGGTAGCTTGTGAGCGCCGACATCTGCATGGAGTTTAATTAAAAAATCCATTAGAACATACTTTATTAGTAGCTCGATGCGGCATAAAATAGTTATTGGGTGATTTTTTCTATGAAGCAATATTGTAAATTAACAATTTTGCTTGTAGTATCTTAACAGGATTTTTCTTATATTATTTTTTTTTCAGTTTCACACCGTATTCCGTATTTGGCTGGTTAGGCAAAGGGAACTTAGTGTTAAAACAATTTGGTCCGTAAATAAGCGGCGTGCTCTGCCTCGTTACAATTAGGAAATGAATATATTAAATATTTCATTTCCCGAGTGAGGATCGAACCCACAACCGTCACGCTTACTGTCACAACCAGCGCCATATCGGCTCTAAAAATGTTTTTCTTCAAATAATTAAATTAAAATAGAAGTCTCCATTAACATTAGTGTATCTTACCTCGACAAGTGTTGTGACAGCTGGAAAGCGAACTGAAAGAGTTCAAGTTGTTAGGGCAACTTCCTATCGTAGTGCTTTTGCAATCCTCCAGCAATGTATCATAGTAGAATCTAAGGATGAATATTTATATGTGAATATTGGTCAATGGCTTACAGTTGCCAAAGAATTATTTATATTTAAATAACAGCATAGCAATAATTCAATATTTTGTGCAAAATTTTAAACAAAATTGGATACTGTAGGATATTCTTAAGAGTAGACATAAATCATCATTGCGGACTTTTTTTTATTTTTTAATGATACCGGTAAAATTCCGTAATAACTATATAATTTTTATTTATCTCGTAAGACAATTGTATGTCACAATTTTGTCCGTTTCACTCATATATGAACAAGCATGTTTTGTATGTATATATATATATCCTTATGAACCATTTTGTCTATTAGTAAAAACTACATTCATTTTTTTATTAAAATGTTGAATATTTATTAAGAGAACGTATAAAGAATTATTAAAATCCCGCTACGTTTTATATAATTTTTGTACGTTTTCTTAATAAGTGTGCATTAAAATTCTTTGCGTAACTTGAAAGTTACACGTACAACGCTTCAAATCGCCTTTGTTTTTTTACTCAGTGTGAATTATATTTATTTGGAACTTACTTTGGCAGAAACCTACCGCCACCATCACAGTCGTAGCCGTTTGCTTGAAATTTACAGTAAATTGAAGCATCCATATTCATGAAATCGATTGCTGTATAAACAAATTGTAATTGTAACAAGTTGTTAATAATTAACGTCAATATCGGATTCTAATATGAAAATATGAAGTATTTTAAACTGTTTACTGTAGAAAAGTAAACAGTAGAAAAGTAAAGTAAAAAGTATTTTATTGTAACTGCCTTTACTTTTACTATTGATGCTATGAAATACATGATTTTCATGAATTCTTCCACATACATACCCTCAGTAGTAGTAGTTGAAGTGGTAAAATTTTGTAAATTTACTATAGGTATACTTAAATTTAAAATAACAAATATAAAGTCAAAATGTGAATGTAACATTTTTAATATCATGTTTCATTTAATCAAAGAAAATTGTTTTCCACTCATAAATCACGCTCATTTATAACAACAATACACTTTTGTTCGTAGTAATATAATTCAAATAGTAATTGCAATTACTAAAACAAAATTTGCCGTTCTTTAATATTATGCCCGTCCTGCTATCTCCGATATATCATGTAACGCTTTCTCGAACACCTGTTTTTCTAATTCTGGCGTAATAGCCCTTTTCACGTTCTGTATGATCCATTCGATCATCCATTTTTGTTGTATTCTCATCAGCGCTCGATGTAATCTTACTTGATAATCTAAACGATTCTTGACAGTTCGAAAAACTTCCATATACCTCTCCCGGTATATGGCTTCTAGCTGCATTGCAATATGCTCTTTCTTAGCGTCCATTAATATTTTCTGTCCCTCCGCTCTCCATTGTGCGTCTTTTGCCATTTTTATTTCGTCTTCGTAAATACTCATCTCGTCTTTCCTAGTTTTTTCCAAGGCATTAGTTATTTCATCTATTTCTTTGTCAAGATATTTGGCCAAATCGGGACCGAGACGTGTAGATGCGAAATAGAGCATCGGAACCACAGAAAGTCCAGTATAATATTCATGTTCCATTACATAAATTTCTTTACTACATAAATAATTTGCAAGAACTATACCAAAGATGTATGGTCCACTGACACCAGTTTTAGAATGAAAGAACAGAAACCATTCCTCAGGTAGAAAGCCAAAGCGCACTGGACCAGACTTCAAGGCTCTCTTCAAGCCTGACTTTGGAGGATCACCTGAAGTAGAACCACACGAGGACACCGGAGGGTCACCTGAGGAAACTAAAGAACCACATGAAGATGCCGAACCTTCGCTTGAAGATTTCGGAAGGTCACTAGAAGGACATATCGGCCTTTGTTTTTCACGTCTGGTAGGACATGTTTCTGTGTGAGATGATAACATAAATGAACAAAAATATGGCTTAGGAGTGCGTAATTTTACAATTTTGTGAATTACCATGAACATTTTCGCTAATATGTGATCGTTTCAGTAATATATCACCTGTCAATGTCGTTTTATTGTTATAAAACCTTTTTTAATCTCAATAACATTAATACATATAAAAATGGTCTAAAATACAACAATTTACAATTATATTGTACATAAAATATTTTTATAGGGATATTTTTAACAATTAAATAATTCAGAAAATAGAACAGATTTTGTTTTATATTTAGAAGTTTAAATAAATACTATAAAACATTTATACCGTAAAATAATAAAACACTTTAAAAGAAAATATATTTATTGTCTATCATATAACATCTTCATGTAGACATCGTAATTGCAAAGAATAAATTACTATATATTGGTACAGTAATTGCTTTATATATTGAGTACCTAATACAATCAATGTCACAAGTATTTAAAAATTATTAATCACATAAGGTAAATATCTTTTTGAGTTTGGTCGTGCTATTGACATTACTATTTATTATTACAGTTATTTTATCACTCTAGACTCTATTTTTAGACTCTGTATCTCATAGCACGTAGAATGGGGTACTTATCGCCTGAGCAGAGACCGCGGAAATCGTCCATTGAGAGATCTGACAAGGACACTCCGCCGAGGTTCTTAGACCTAGAATAAAAAAAATCAATGAAATAGTTAGAAAATAAAGAAAAAAAAAACTGACAGACAGACATTTTACTTAAAATCGTACATATACGTAATGTTATCCCGTTTCTAATGCTTTTATATACATAATAGAGAACATAATAGTTTAATACGTGAACATACTACGCCTATGAAACTGATGTAACGTTGATTAAAATGATCAATAGACCATCCGTTCCACATCCCACTGTAATCGGCCAATGTCATAGTCCCATAAGTTTGTCATTCTTTTCAATATTGGCAAGCAATTTCATCGAATTTCAAATCAATTGAACATGATTGAATTTTTGAAGATACTATATTTATTCATGTAGAAAACTAAGAGAACATTGTTTTAAATGACGCCATTCGTGGCGCAGGGGCACAATGCGGGATGTAAGCGGGATTACTTGTGGGTTTGATCCCCAATTGAGGAAATTAAGTATTTATTTAAATTTGTATTTCAATTGCTCCATTCTGGTATCAAGGCAAAGCGCGGCGTTGCATTCCGCCACACGACGCGCGATACCTCTAGAATTCGGTGGAAAGTGGGGAACCAAGTGTCTGAATATTAAGTTCCCTCTGACTACCTCAGATATTTTTAGGTTTACCTAATGTAGTTAATAATAACTAATTAATTAATATACACTAATATCATAAAAGAGAAGTATTTGTTTGATTGATCGCGCTAATCTCAAAAACGACTACGTAATGGGAACGGAGTGTCCTAACACTAGGTTCCGAAGATTGCTCTGCCTCGACACATACGGGATGCAGCGTGAAAATGAAAATATAATCTTTATAAAACTTACTTAGCATATGTCGCCTTCTGTCCAGCTGTGTCAGGGTCTTCGTAGCTCACCCAAATACCGCCTTCACCATTGTCGTCGGGACGGGAGAACGCGTATGTTCCTGAAAGTAATATTAAATTAAAATCCATACTTATAATATATGGTGCAAAATAAAGCGCGTGGTGACTGTGGTGCTGGTAAATTACACTAGTATAAAAGGAAATGTGCTTATTACATACAGTAGTAGAAGTACGTCAAAAGAAATTGATTGGGTTTATATTTATGGTTGAAATGCCTTATATATATATATATATATATATATATATATATAGATTTTAAGTTACCTTACATAAGACAAGGATACAGTTTATAAGATGAATGAAATAATTATAAATACTTTGCTATAAGCTTAAATACATTCAATGGAGTTCAAGCAATAGCAAGGCCTTATAAGAAATCTCTGACAGGCACATATAATATTCGCTTTATTGTATAGTGTTATAGTTTTAAAAAGATCTATGTATATGAATATCATCATAGCATCTTCATGTTAGTTACCAACACCACAAAATAAAGCGGAAAGCTTGGATTACCAACCAAAAAAGTCTCCTTCTTTTCTTAAGCCATTGTCTGAAAAGTTAAATTTTTATCTAATTCCCAAGAAATCCCAAATTGAAAAAACAATATTTGCAAAAAAATATATAGAATGATACATTGAAAATAATAGTATTATTTTATGTAGATATAAACCTGGCTATACCATGATGTTCTATAACATATTTAACTTAAACTTAATAGAGCAATGTATATATCTATACATATAAATAAAATTAAAGGGCCTGGTCAAGTGTAAGATACGAAAACACAAACAAACATTTTAAAATATGTCGGTTTGTCTTTATGTTTGTCCGGACTAATCTTCGGAACAGCTGAACCGATTATAAGACTAACACTAAAGGATAGTCGTGGAGTAACATATAGACTATTATTTAACCAGGAATTCTCTTAAATAAATATTCATATAGTTCAATTGGGCGAAGCCGCGTGGGATCTACTAGTATGTAAATATATCATACATCCCAATTATTGTCAACTTTATGAGTAAAACTTCCTACGCCTACTTTTTTATTAAGTGTTTTTCAAGCATATTCACCTTGGCAATGGAATCTTGGGTGGAAAAAAATGGTTTCAACTAAATTTAGCAAATTAGGATTCAGAGCTTATATACTCCTACCTTAGAATATGATGGTCGAAGTACTTACCAAAGCGTTTGCTGGGATCTGTGACTTTTCTTACATGCTGGAGTTTTCCATTGTTATTTCTAGGATTTAGGAGTTTCTCGCACACTTCTGGATAGCTCAAAATACCTTCGGTTTTTGTGTAAGGACCTAAAAAATAATTTTATATTTAAAATTTAATTTTGTTAAATATAATATATTAATATAAACTAATAATTCCTGATTCCAAATAAGAAGTAAAGCGTTTTTTTTTTTAATATTATGCAAATTTTTTATATAGTCCTTCTTGTATAAATATACAAGATTAATGTTCAACATTAATCAATATTTATTAAATGTGCTACAGTCATATCAGAATGCAAGTTCGCAAGCAAATTGATTATTAAAACGGATGTTCCTTTTGACTATCTACACAATATGTAAACTATCATACTTCATATCGTCAAAGCAAATGACAGTTATGTCGTTTCAATTTATTTGCAACGTACCAGCCTCGCCGGGGCCGTCCACGTGGAGAGGAGGTACTCCGGATATTTCACTCTCGGAGTCCATTTTCCAAGTGCGGGCGTAGGCGGCGATGCCTACTACAATTTTGGTGCTAGGAGCTCCAGCGCTTAGCCTAGATGTAAATAAAGAAATATATTATGAAACTTATTTTGAATAATTCAGAAGAGATTCTGGAAGCACAGCGGTACAGCGTCTGACTGTAAGAGCGACGATTAT
Organism: Heliconius sara; assembly: GCA_917862395.2. Classification (NCBI taxonomy): domain Eukaryota; kingdom Metazoa; phylum Arthropoda; class Insecta; order Lepidoptera; family Nymphalidae; genus Heliconius; species Heliconius sara. Next base: position 11,986,612 of record OU860800.1, on the reverse strand, counting down.
GGGTTCGATTCTCAATTGTGGGAATCGCACATTTCTACAATTAACACTCGCTCCCTATACCTATCCGGCTAAATACAGGATACAGCGTGAAGCTAAAATAATACCTTTCTTGCTGTATTAATATATTAACTTAAGATTGCCCAAGATTTATAGATCTAAGGATTTAAGCTATTTTTATATTCATTTTACAACCAAAACTTCAGATAATAATAAATAGTGGAAAGAAATCATATTGAATCGAAACATACATCATGAATATTTGAAATGATTTAAATGTATGAATGGGCGGGCACAAAGGTGTAACTGTCGTGATAGTAGTGAGTTCGATCCCCGCTCGAGGGAATGAACTATTATTTATTAATATTTTCATTTCTTAGCTCTGGCAACAAAGCAAAAGCCCAGCGTTGAATGTCACCACTTAACACGCGAAACAATATGCGAAAAGTGGGGAACGGAGTATCTTAACACTAGGTTCCCTCTGCGTACTCTACTGTATGTGGGAAACAGCATATGCTTGATTTTTATTATTTAAATGTATTTACCAATAAGATACGGCTGAATCTACGTTCAAGAGCTCATTGCGGTTCTGGGGCTTGTAAATGGGGGCGGTGTAATCAGCTTCTTTAGGATTTCTTTCAGGAGTATAGTAGTCATATGCGTTAACATTGACAATGTCTACTAAGTTAATGATGGCTGGAACGTCGAAGTAAACTAAAAGAAAAATTTAAAAAAAAAATCGAATTAATATACAAAATAATTTTAGTGTTTAAATTATTATTTTTTTCAATAAAGCTTCGAAAACTATGTTAGAAAATAATAGAAACAATTAATTTAATATAATATGAATATCCAGCACTGAGTTCCGCCACTCAACACGCAATACCTTTGCCAGAATTTGGCGAAAAATGGGAAACAAAGTGTCTTAACACTAGGTTCCCACCATTTACTGTGTGCGAATACAGAATGACGCCAAAAAAGTTACATCCTTAAAAAAATATGTGTACTTACTGCTAGCGTTGACATTAGGTAGAACGGTGACGGAAAGCTGCATGTTGGGCTTCAGGTTCAATGCGGACTTCATTTCGCGTACGAGAGCAGTGAATCCTTCACGGTGTTCAGATTCTTTGTCATCGACTGGTGTAGTGCCGAACGTCTTCTTAATACCATGCCAGATGGATCCTAGTTATTAAAAAAAAAATCTTTAATAGAATGGACCTGTATTGGAATACGGAGAGATTGATTACTCCACTTTATATCAAATGCAACCTATTGCACTATGTGTATATACGTATATATATATATATGCGTGAATGTAACAAGTTTTTTTAGTACTTAAAAAAATAATAATTCTAACAGTAAATACGAATCAAAAATTTTTGATCAAAACTTACATGTCAATACATTTAATTTGCGTTTTTTGTGTATTTCATTTTATTGAAAAAAAAGGTCACAAATCATCCTATTATTAATTAGCTATTCTGTGTACAAAATGATTTACTTACCAAAAGTGGAACGGATCTTCTTAGGCTTGATTCTGGGGAATTGCCAAGCGAGGTCGATACCATCAAAGCCGTGCTGTTCCGCCAATAGCACACCTGAGTTGACGAAAGCTACACGAGCTTGTGGTGATTCGAGCTAAAATAATATGAACATAAGAATGATAAAAAAAAAATTCAGCTTCACTCTGTATCCCGAATGTACTAGAGTAGGCAGTGGGAGCTTAGTGTTAAGATATTTCGCTCCCCACTGTTCCGTCGAATTCTGGATACATTGTATGTTCAATGACGAAACTCAACGCCGCGCTTTGCCTCGACTCCAGAACGAAGAAATGAAACGCAGATGAGCGGCACAACCCTCCGCCGCAACTGGCATCACACATAATATACGACATGGATAAACGTATAAACAATATAGAAATATTAAGTGTGATTCATAAATAAGAAATCATTAAAAAATATTGTCAAAGCAATTTATTGTATAAGTAATTACGATAATAATTATTTTGACGTTTATAGCCTTATATTTTATTAACACTAACTAAGTTTCCTCTAAGTATGAAGTATGCTATTACTAGATTTGTTTTTGACGCCATTTTTTTTTTTTTATGGAAAAGACATGGCAAACGAGCGTGCGGGTCACCTGATGGTAAGTGATTACCGCCGCCCACGACCCCGTGCAACCCCAGAGGAGCTACAGGAGCGTTGCCGGCCTTAAGATGGGTTGGGCGCCGGGGCCCGGCATTACCTGATGCGAAACGCAGTGGCATAAAGCCACTACTTCACGCTGGTTTTAAATGCCGGGGGTGGTAATGATCCGGTCGAGTCTGCCCATGCGTGTTGCCATTGCTGGCGACGTGACTCTACCACACGTACTTTAGTCGCCTCTTACGACACCACCAGTACCAGGATGATCCTATTCTAGGCCGGGATCACACGGCTCAAAATACACGGCCATTTTACAACTTTTATCACATACCAGGATAGGAATAGAGTGCCTAATATCTAGTCACTCCATTTTCTCTTTCAAATCGAAATCGAGTCATCGTGAGAAGTAGCGCAAGCTCAACGTATTGCTTTGTCTTGTCAGAGCGGGGAAACAAAAATATTTTATTCCCCTGAATAACAGTATTATTTGAACCCACAACAATTGCATTTAGAATAAAATTTTATCACACCGCGCCAACATGGCCTGTATTTGATACTTCTTTTGTTCGCAAATTCGTATGTAATAATATAAAAAAAGATACAGCAAGATTCAATTTACAATATAAAAAAGTAAACAAAGAGAAGTAAGAAGTAAATAATTTACATTTTAAGTTTTAAAATAATAATTTACATAAGCAAGAAATCAGCTTATTGAAATGTTCAAATAAATAGAAATAGCTGATTGTAAATACCCGTCACATACCTACTGTTGCGTCTAAGTCTCCTGTACGTAGCGTGACCATTCTTTGTCTGTCCAAAGCGAGACATCGATTTCATAATTTGCAATTTTATTTTTTAAACAATTGTTTTATGAAAATATAACATTTAATTTTTAAAAGAGAGATTTTATTTTTTTGGGTGGCTTTCGTTTTTTTTTTTATACTAGCTTACTGTATAATATGTATCAATTGAGTGCTTTAACTTTTTGTGCTCTAATTTCCATTCTGTTATCTTTTGATAAAAGCATGGCGTACCGTGATAATCGCAGCGAAACGTGATTCGATCGACAAATTTACGTGTCATTTCGAAAATAGGGACATTTGTACCTACGTCCCGGGCCATGTTTTAGGGCACCAGGGCACACAAACGTGAACCGGGACTGTCCCATTCAAAACGGGACACCTGGTCACGTTGATTATACGCCTAGCAAATCTGCCACGCTACTGGCGTACTTGAATAATTTAGTTTGTACAGTCAACAAAATTCTGTGCATCGCTAATTAGTCAACCTTTGACCTAATAAATAGTTCTCTAGCTTTAATTTGAAATACTGTAATTTATTGCATTCGCGTGTATTAATTTGTAATTACTTTATTTATTATTCCGTTTGATGTACGTACACATATGCCTGAGGCTGTCGTGGCGCAGGGGCACAAGGGTGTGACTGTAACGTAGCGGTTGTGGATTTGGTTCCCACTCGAAAGAATGAATTATTTCTATATATTTTCATATCTTCGCTCTGGCACCAAAGCAAAAATCCAGGCATTGAGTTAAGCGACTCAACACGCAATGTCTCTAAAAATTCGGCGGAAAGTGGGAAACGGAATGTCTTAACACTAGGTAACCTTCTGCTTATCCTACTTTACCCGGAATACAGCGTGAAGCAGGTTTAATTTTTTTGAACACTTATAGTGGTAAATTATTTTATTCTATATTTTACTATCCCCATTTAAGAAACAGAACAGAACAGTTACAAAGACCTATATTTTAGTTATATTTTTTATCTTATGTATTTTCCTCTATTTATATAAGAAATTACACATAGATACCTATGTGTAACTTAAGATGGACAATAAATATTTATTATGAAATTATATTAAATACTTCGCTTGCACAAGTGAATGAGATAATTGTTTAAACATATATAATTATGTATATTCATATCTAAGATAAAATCAGCTTCACGCTGTATCCCGCACACAGCAGGGTAGGCAGAGAGAATTAGTGTTAATACCCTGCCATCCTCACTGTCCGCCGAATTGCGTGTTGAGTGGCGGTACTCAACGCAACGCTTTGCCTCGACACCAGAGCGAAGAAATGAAAATATAAATTTTAATAAATATTTAATTTCCTCGAGTGGGGATCGAACCCACAGCCAGTCGCGTTTACAGTCACACTTTGTGCCCTTGCACCATGTCAGGCCTCACATGTAAAATAAAAAAATATATAGTACACAATAATTGCATTTTATCTGAGATAATCATATTTTTTTAATTACGTTAGTCTAACGTTCTCTCATACAATTTTTTATAGATATTGCCAATGATATACCAAAACAAATTTGTATAAATATACCTAATAAACTTATCACATATAGTACAAAAATTAACTTACCAGCAAGTTGTATTTCTCTTTCTCTTCAATATCGACATCACCGCCAACAGACAGCAACACTTTCAGACCAGGGTATTTGGTCTTGAAGTTGGTAAGGGCTCTGTAGTTAGCGTGTGATCGGTCCACGTCCAAGTTGGGGTTCAAGGACACCATTTTGTAGGTGTCAGACTGGATTCCGGCATATCCGTAGACTAAGTGGGTGCAGAATGACAGAGCTGGATCCAGGTCCATGGGCAGCATACGTGCTTGAGCTGGATAAATGCATCCCTCAACTATATTTCAATGTTAAATTTCTTACAAATAACACATAACTTCCTGTATCTTTCGGTCTAGACGAAAACAGATTTGTGTAAAATAAGCTAAAAAAAAGCATTCGAAGCTGATATTATTTTTTAACTTAATTTATTTTTTTAATTTCCATAACATAAATTAATATTATAGTGTATGAGAAAGTAAAAAAAACAATTACAAATTTCGTTTTGATTAAAGTTCTTTTGAAATTACTATAAGTTTATTATTTCAAATGTATACAATTATTTACCTACGATTTTTGAACGAGATGAAGAAAGGACGGAATGCAAGATCAGTGTAAATGATAAGATATTAGAACAGGTGAATGAAGTGATATATTTGGGAAGTATGTTCAGTAGAGATGGAAGATACGAGATGGATGTGGAAAGGCGTATTGCTGTCGGTAACAAGGTTAACGGAGCCTTGGCTGCATTGATGATACGGCGAAACGTCAGCACAGCTGCGCGTTTGGCCGTACACAATGTAGTTTCGGTACCGACCCTGTTATACGGCAGCGAAACGTGGGTATTAGAGAAGAAGAATGAAAGAAAGATGAATGCTGTGGAGATGCGATCTCTTCGTAGGATATGCGGAGTCAGCCTAGCTGATCGAATCCGCAATGAAGAGGTACACAGAATGGCAGGTACCAGCGAGGATGTCACGGTGAGAATGAAGAAGAACGTGCTCAGCTGGTTTGGGCACGTCGAACGAATGAGCGAGGAAAGAATGGCAAAAAAGATTTATGATGCAAATGTGAGAAAAAAGATTTATGATGCAAAAGAGAGGTAGGGGGAGACCTCGGTTGACTTTCGAAAACACAGTATCAAAGATACTGGAGGAAGGTCACGTAAAAAGCATGAAAATCCCCCGGAGATGGATGAAGAGGTTGATGACAGTGGACGAGGCGAAAGAGGTATGTAGAGACCGTAGCGTTTGGCGCTCCGTTCTCTCTGACTACCCCGCTAGGGATAAAGCGTGAAGCTAAGTTAAGTTAAGTTAAGTTAAGTTAAGTTAAGTTAAGTTAAGTTAAGTTAAGTTATGTATACAATTATGTTGCTATTTACTTTAAAAGTTAAATAGAAGACGGGCTATAGAATACTTATCAAATATTGTATGTGAATACTTCACACAGCCACCAGAAATATACGGCTTTGTCATTTATAACATAAACGAATTATAAAAAGGAATATTTACAGGTATGTATAACAAAAACGTACATATTTTTCATATATATTCATTAAGTAAACATTTGCGGTGTTGAGTTCCGACACTCAATACGCAATGCCTCCTCAATGTGGGTAACGGAGTGGTTTAACACAACACACACTTCAACCTGCCTACCTTGCTGTGTGCGGGGTACAGCGTGAAGCTGGAAAAAAAGTAAACATTATATTATTCTTTGTACAAGAATCAAAAGGACGACGTTGTAATTGAACGTAGGTGTGGACTGTGGTATAAACGTGGCTTGTTCGTTCCTTATGTTATAGCAAAATGGATCTTATTCTCTAAGCACTACGAGCGATGACGTAACCGCCACACGCCCACTGGTTAAGGCAAGTCGAAAATTGCATAAATAGAGCCACTCATATTTCAACTCAGTATACGTAATATAATGTCAAATTAATTTCTAAAAATGTAGAGAATAGCACTAAAATTAATAAAAAAAGGATTTTGCTACGTAGTATGCAAAAACATTATGATAGAAATTTATATTAAGACGCCTAAATTACGAAGATCGTTTGAAAGCTATCTCTCTTTTTTTATATATTTTGTATAGTTATAATTTAATTGATTTTAAAGATCGTCGCAATGAAACATCACGTCATTCTTACAAAAATATTTAAGACTCTAGAAAATAAACAACGATATTATACATTAATATATCATTAAATGTATACTCGTATATGAGACCATTCACGGCGCACACACTCGCAAACAGTACAGGTTGTAGGTTCGATTCCTACTCCCACAATATTTAATATTTTCATTTCTTCGCTCTGGTGTCGAGGCAAAGCGTGACGTTAAGTTAAGCCACTAAACATGCAATGTCTCCCAAATTCAGCGGAAAGTGAGGAACGGAGTGTCTTAACACTTAACGCTAGGCTCCCTATGCCTACCCTGCTACATGCGGGATACAGCGAGAACCCTTTTTATATATTAATAACGATTTTTCGGCAACACTTTCATACCGGAGTATTTGGTCTGGAAGTTGGTAATCGAACTGTTATTGGCTATTTATATTTTAAAAAATATAGCTAGCCAATAACATGCTGGCTATATTTAAAAAAAACACGAAAACAAAGCTTAATAAAACAATAAATGCTTCAGTATGTAAATGCGTACTATAAAAATATTTACAGAGTATTATACTCTAAATCAGGGGTTCCCAACCTTTTCTTTATCAAGGACCACTTTTATATCATTCTTGGTAGCAGGGACCACTATGCATGTAGGTATGATAAAAATTAAGTATCATAATCAAACAGAAACTTCGCTTCACCATCCCCAGTCATAAAATTAAAAACATTCACGGACTATATTTAGGCTTGGTACGCGGACCACTGGTTGGGAACCACTGCTCTAAATAGTCGTTTAATTATTGTTTTTACTGTATAAACAATTTGGCTATCAATGACCATTAGGTCACTCATTCGTGAATACTAACGCATTTGTTTTTATAATGTAACTATTTTTTACCTATAATGTAACTATTTTATAATGTAACTATTTTTTACCTAACTATTTTAAAGGGAACCTAGTGTTAAGACACTCGGCTTCTGACTTTCCGCTGAATTCTGAAAGCATTTCGTATTGAGTGACGGAACAAAACGCAACGCTTTGCCTCGAAATCAGAGCGAAAAAGTGAAAATATTAAATATATCGCTTCCTCGAGTGGGATTCGCACCCACGACCTCTCGCGTTTACAGTCACATTTTGTGCTCTCCGCCACGACTGGCCTCATCTACTACTACTACTACGTTGGTTACTATTTTTTTTTTAATATATGTTGAGAAATTATTAATGTAGCCACGTATCTACAGAATTATTCTATTGAATATATATATTTATTTATTTATATAATTATATATTGTTTAGAATAACCAATGGAACGGTTCTATTAATAGTTAACTTATCCAAATATTAACTCATTAAATTGGAAATATGATTTTGGTAATAGTATAACGTAACCTTGCAGTACAGTGGCGTACTGTCTAACCTTAACTGCTTGGGCATGAAGGATGTGGGTTTAAATTATTTTATATTAGCTTAATTCAATGTTTATATGTTTTTTATCGTTATAAACTCGTATGTAAGAAGAACAGGCGGTTTTTTTTATTGTATAATGCCATAAACAACATTAACATAAAATTTTAAAAAAATACTTTCCTCTCGAACTCTTTTCTAATATAAATAGTATGATAACATTGTATTCTAGAAACTGTTTGTTTGTTTGACTTATCTCCTAACCTTATATAACGCGATAGGTCATCATTTACATATAAATGAGTTCAATATATTATCTTTAGCATTGTTACTAATTAGAAATTATGATTCCTATAAATATTATTTTGTATAAAATATCATAAATTAATACGAGAGATATAAGAGATATGTATGTCGTGCCGCAGGGGCACAAAGTGTGACTGTAAAATCGACTGGTTGTGGTTTCGATCCCCACTCGAGGAAATGAAATATTTATTTATATTTTCATTTCTTCGCTCTAGTGTCGAGGCAATGCGCAGCGTTGAGTTCTGCTACTCAACATGCCTCCAGAATTCGGTGCAAAGTGGTACCTGCTGCTGCGGGATACACCGTGAAGTTGTTTTTTTTTTTTATTATTATTATTTTATTTTTACTATATTTATTATTTACTTTTCGCGTAGTAAGAAAGGTCCAATCCTCTTCAAAAAGGCTCTATTTTTTCTAACGACATATAAATAAATTATTTTAAATAAATTCAGTTTGGAGCGGATTTTATCAATACATTTAACAACAAAAAAGTTACTGTACTATAATTTTTTTTTATAGTACAGTACATTTTCAAAATAAAAATGTCTAAAAATTATATGTAAGTAATTGTATTGTTTACAATTTATTTTCTGAAATCATTCAAAAAATTCGATTGTACATACTTATAGGAGCACAAAAGTGAAAAAAAAATATTATTTTTTCTTTACATTTTTTATTATATTAAATAAAAAATTGTATATATGATTATATTATCATTCAAGAAGTAGTGTTATATTTATTAGTCACAATGCCACGGACTGCTATTATAGTACAAATGATGCAAATTATTAATATACATAAGGACCATCCAGTGCAAGACAACAAAGAAGTGAGAAATATATTTAAATGGCCTTAAACGTCACACCTACATCACACCTACACTTTTATATATATGTGCTTGTTTTAGGGCATCATAGGCTGAAAGAATCTAGATAAAAACTAAAATATATTGTGTTAGGTGGCGTAACTAAACGCAGCACCATACGTAGTCAAATCAAGAAGAGAAAAAAAAATATTTACCTGCATGGGATTCGAATCAGCAATATTTAACATAAATAAATGTAAAACGATGTATGGATATAAATAATAATGTTATTAGATCTTTATATAAATAGTTGTTTCATAAAAACTAGTATAATCTGACTACGATATGATCGCCAGCATACCAGGAAATATTAATTAAAATAAGTTTTTTTGTTCAATAAAAATATACTGGAACAAGGTAAAGATTTTAAATAAGGTGTTTTCCTCCAACCTGGTCAAGAACAACACAAATTTGCAAAGGCTTTTACGAATACATTTATTACCTACATTAGAAATGATGTTAAGCTAAGCTGCAAAATATTATATACAGTATGTATATAAAAATATATTGTTGAGGCCGCTTCGGCGCAGGAGCTCAAGGGAACTGTGAATTTGACGGTTGTGGGTTCAATTCCCTCACAGACGAATAAAGCCTCGCGTTGAGTTCCGCCACACAATGAAGTTACTCATGAAGTAAGTGGGAAACGGAAGTGTCTTAATGAAAACGAAGTGTCTTAATACTAGGTTCCTATATTCTCTCTGTCCACCTTGTTATTTGCGGTATAAAAGTAAAAAACAATATATTTAAAATATAATATTATTTATATAGTAATAAAAAAGTGTCCAATTCGACAAGGAAACGTATTTAAATTTTATCAAAATTGACTCAGTAATCATAAAAAAAACGGGACAACACAGACAGACAATACTAGAGCATTGTCTTGCCAAATTTGGAATAACAAAAATAGGTATTTATTTTCCTGAATGGAGACCGACAAACAAGACATTCAGTTTCGAATATTTATTATGTTTTTGTAGTGAATATTAAATAAATTTAAAAAATAATCAGTTATTTTAACATATGAATCTTTTCTTCAGTTTGGCTGCTTAAGAGGTATGATTACTGGTCTTGATAACTGCGATGGAGGTCATCTAATAGCCCTGACCTCAGAATGTTCTGGGCCGTACACAATTTGTAATAAACATAAGTTAAATGTACAAAAATAGGTATAAAATATACATTCAAATATTTAAAACAATATATATAATGATAATTTAAAGTTTCACTCTCAATAAAGAAATCATGGTGTCAGAAGATTGTTATAAAAGACCAAATTTCCATGTAAGCATAAATACTATATGCGAAAAACAAATATAATGAATACTGAAAAATAATATTTAAAATAATATCGCAAATTAAAACGTGAATGAAACCTCACGTCTACCCTCAAACAATATACTGTTCCATTATAGACGAAACATTTACTATCGAAACATAGGTGGTTAAATTGGATCTTATCGCTTTAGAATCAATGATTAACTTATAAATTATTCATCGGAAGACGCTTTCAGAAGTTTCCGAACCTGTCCCGAATGCAAACTAAAGTCGCTAATTGTGTGTAGGCGCTCAGCAACGATATATTACCAATTTAAAGAAAAAATACGTTAAAAAATTTAAATATTGATATTACATTCGCAATAATACTTACATTCCCTGACATAACTCTTGCTGTTGTAGTAGCAGACCACTTTGCTCTGAGAGACGGCGGGAGTGGCAGCAGCGAGGGCGAATAGGCCCAGCAGTGGTAGGAGAACCTTCATGTTCACAACTGAACAGCACAGGGGCTATGTGGCGAATGAGACTTCACTCACTCAGCACGGATGACCGCGACACTCTAAGAAGGTCAAAGATTAGTAATCTTTATACACGTCGAATGTTTGTTTCTCGATACGGCCGTGACAATCTGCTGACCGCCAGTTGCGGGTCACGTATAAAATATTGTTTATAAACTCGATTATGCTGAATCGTTTGCTTTTTGTGTTCGTTGCTTTTGAAATAAAATAATGGGGGATTTTTTTTATATTTCAATGGAGTTTAATATACAATAAATAACGTTACGTTTAATAATAAATATAAGTAAAATTCACTTCCACCATCTATCCCAATAATCACTTTCGCTTTTTTTCATGTTACATAAGCGTAATTTTAATGTGTAAAATTATTGATCAATATAAAAAATAATCCCCTATTTTAGTAGGTACAAACATAAGTAAATTAGCAAAATCAGTGCTATTTTTAATCTTTGCCATTTTTATATTATGATGTCATCTAGTGGCAGTAAGCAATACGTTCTAGCGCAATCACCTCTTATACTTTAGCTTATAGCTTATTATGAAACAGCCAAACGTGTTTGTTATCGATATACTAAAGAAATATTTTTAAAAATTCACATATGTTTAAAAATCTCATATATAACAATATTCATTTTAACCATTATTTTAGTGGTTCTCATAGAAAATGAACTGTCACATTTTAGTGATATTTTTTTATTAAATATCAGTTATTTAAATTTGAGGTTAAGATAAAGTAGACGTAAATAATCTTATTATTACATGCATTCTTTTTTATTTATTTAATAATTAGTAAGTTTAACAAATAATTTTAATGTTGTAACAAATTCAATGACTACATATACCTACTCATACCTTTCTTGATATTTTTCATATAATTCTTTCTTCTTAATAATATTCTTACTAACAACTCACAACCATCGTCAATCATATACCTACCAACTGAATCATGATTACGAAAATGACAAAATATTATATTTGAAACTGTTTTTTTTAAGCACACCATTAAAAATACTAAGATGCTATTGGTGGCGACAGTACTGAGGTAGTAATTAGTTGAAGATTTAACCTTGAAAATACTGTTTAATCGTTTTTTAAACAATCTATTTGGATAATCGAGTGTCATTTTAACTTACTCTTAGCGGTATCCGTATTTTATCAATAACAATTTCCATTTATTTTCTTGAAATTTCACATATTATCTTGCTTGTAAAAGATACAAAGAATCCAGTGGCCTAAGGCACTTCGGGTCTCTGTTATTCGAAGCGAAAAAAGCGAAAGCGAAGAATGTACTATAATAATTAAATATTTAAAAAATAATTTTATTTTAAACGTAGCATTGAGTTCCGCCTTAACACTAGTTCTCCAGGTTCCCCCTGCCTACCTGCCATGTGCGGGACACAGAAGTGCGAGAAGCTTAAAAAATATTAATAATTTTGTTTTCATCTATTAAATAAATGTTTGAGGCCAGTCGTGGCGCAGGGGTACAAAGTGTGACTGTAAAACCGCCTGAATGTGGGTTCGATCCTCACTCGAGGAGATGAAATATTTACTTAAATTTATATTTCAGCGCTTACGCCGCGCTTTTAAATTTATAAAAGCGCGGCGTTGAGCTCTGCCACTCTTTTGGCAGAAAATGGGGAACGGAGTGTTTTAAAACTAGGTTCCCTCTGCCTACCCTGCCGTGTGCGGAATACAGCGTGAAGCTGATTTATTTGATTTATTTAATAATTGTTTAATATACTATTTTGATAATTTCTTAATGAATAGTAATATATAAATGTTTCACATGGTGTTTATACCTACGCTTAACGTATTTCTTTATCTTCACGCATTTTATGCATTACAATAATAATTACAAACATACGTTATGCAATGAGAATTTTTGATACTTACATAACTCTACTCTCTCTCTCTCTCTCTCTTTCTCTCTCTCTCTCTCTCTCTCTCTATGCTAATTTGATACCGTTATGGCACAGTGGAATGCACTCCACAGCCAGGCTATAAATGCTATGTTCCTGGGTTCGATACCCTAAATTTCGAATAAATTAAGACACTTTTCCTCATTTTTAGTCCAATTTTCGAATCATTCAATCGAGACTCACAATGTCTATCAGAGCGAAAAATGCATAAAAATCATTTAAATATACAATTTATAACATTTTTACTCCGTGTTATTGTTTAGGTATCCTTATAACAATAAGTGGGGACCAGAGGTGTCTTAATGGCAAACGGAGTGTCTTAACACTAGGTTCCCAGGTTCTTTTTGCCCATTTTGGTAATTGTGGGATACAGTGTGAAGATAAAAAAAATTAAACATGCTTAAAAATTGCATTAAAAATATAAAAACATTGAAAATAACGGTAAAATAATAATTATCCTTTTCTTTACATAAATAATAATTGTTACAACTTGAAATATTTTTGTATGGTAGAGATACGAAATTCTTGTTAAATTTCTTTCATTAGGTCCCATTCACTTTTTAATCTTCTGAGTACCTACTATCTGGGTAACGAGCACATTAACATTTTGTACATTCTACCACAGCCATTATATAAGAAAATTTCATTCTGTTGTCCGTAAATGATAATAAAAATTCTTCAAGAGCTGCTAATTTTAATTAAAATAAGTAATTAAATAAATATATATTTTCACGCCTTATCCAGCGTAGAATAAACAGAGAGAATCTAGAACATTCCGTTCTCTACTTTCCGGTCAAATTACGGGTCTTACCGAAGCTGGTAAATATCAATTGGAAATTAATTTCACTTTTGAAATTTTAGTCTCTATCGTTCTTCACCAAGATAACATCATTATTCATTTTCTACCTTTTTTTTATAGAAAAGACACGGCAAAGGAGCGTTCGGGTACCCTGATGGTATGGTGGTCCCGTTGCCCACGGCCCCGTGCAACACCAGAGGAGTTACAGATTTCCGGCCGGCCTTTAAGGTGGGTTGGGCGCCGGGGCCCGGCATTACCTGATGCGAAACGCATTGGCATATGACCACTACTTACCGCCGGTTTTAAATGCCAGGGGTGGTAATGATCCGGTCGAATCTGCCCATGCGTGTTGCCATTGCTGGCGACGTGACTCTACCACACATACTTTAGTCGCCTCTTACGACACCACCAGTACCAGGGTGATCCTATTCTAGGCCGGGATCACCCGACACAAGAACCTTCAGTTTTTAGCTTCTTAAATGGGCTTAATTAACCCTTGTGGGCTCTTGAAGTAGAAGATAGCGAATTAGCTTCTCGAAACTGATTGAGTAAGAGAATGATTCTGTGAATTTATCTATTTATGTATAGATATGTTAATATGAACCTATAAGCGTGTACATATAAAATTATCTCTTTGTTACCATATGACAATAATAGTATGCCAGTTCTTGTATTTGTTCCTATTTCGAATAAGGTAGCCAAATGTAAATTGTCTAAATATTTATTTAAGGTTATATTAGTATGTATATTGCAAAAGACAATAGATGAATAATTATTTAATATACCATATACGTATTATATTAGAATGTTGAACGTTTGTGTCGTGTGAGTGGTTTTTTTGCTAATGCAATTTGTCACATATTGCGTGATAGATAGAGGGAACCTAAGAAGTTAGTGTTAAGACGTTCCGTTCCCATTAAGGTACTTTCGTTCTCTTCTTCTATTTTCCGCTGAATTCTCGAGGCATTGCTTGCTTGAGTTTCGTAAATTATTAATATGTGAAGACTATAAACTTCTTGGCGTCCGCAACTTTATTCGTACTCATAAAGTTAGCAACTCTGTTCCTCAAGTTATGTTAAATGTATACTTGATACAACATTGTATATTTTTGTCGACGCGCTTCGTTTTAAACCACATATAGCAAGTAGGTATTGAGAACGTAGGCCTGTATTTATAAACTGATCTCAACTCTAAGATCAATCTTAGACTTGTGTAAGCGATTTATAAATATGGGCTCTTGTTCAAATTGAAATTCAATTTTAAAATATTATAATTGTTTAAAGTAGTATATTTATTCAAATAGGCTGTTGTAAGCAATTTTCGATCGTTAAACGAACATATAAAAAAAGCTACCACTGGCTCGGTTGGCAGTTCTGCTGAAAAGAAACTCTAATAAGATAAGAACTAGATAATGTATCTAGCGGCTATCGTGCATCATATTCAAGAAACATTAATTCTACTGAATGTAATGCAGGATCTTGAACAGTGTAATAAGGTTTACTTGTTTTTTTTTTATATCAGTTTTACGCTGTATCCCGCACACAGCAGGGTAGGTAGAGGGAACCTAGTGTTTTAGACACTCCTTTCCCTTATTTCTGCCGAATTCTGGAAGCATTGCGTGTTGAGTGGCAGAAGTCAACGCCGCTCTTAGCCTCAGCACCAGAGCGAAGAAATGAAAATATAAATTTAAGTAAATATTTCAACTCCTCGAGTGGGGATCGAACCCTCAACCAGTCGGTTTTACAGTCACACTTTGTGCCACTGCGCCGCGACTGTTACAGATACCTTAAATTCTTGTACTGCTAAACTTAGAATACATCGTTGATTTTTGTTATATATATGCACGTATACTCAGACTCATAAAATATTTATTAACTATTTGCAGGCGAAAACTTGGCGTAACAAGTTTATCTTTATTTCTCGTTCGTATCTTATGTATATCACAACTTTTATATCATAGGATATTGTATATGTTGTCAGACAAACAGAATATTATAGTATACAAATTGTGAAGCAACCTAACACCTACATCTTTAAAAACATCTCGCAGAAAATCTCTAGCTCTTAGGTTATAAATAGATCTCAGGGCTCTTTTGTGGGAGAAGAATATTGAATTTATATCTGCAGCACTGTTTCATAACAACATTTCAATAGATAAAATACTGAGTACTATATTAACAATACCTATAGCTATAGTAGACATTTTCAACGTCCGTCATTTATTTTACTTTTTTTAATTGTGAAAGTGTTTATCCGCCGGTGCGCCAGATGAGTGTCCTACAAGAGTTTAGAATCTATAGTTATATCTAAGAAAATAGCTGATTCCGACACATTGACAGTTTCTCCTTTATTATTATTTAACATTTGGTAAAGCAAATTCAACATATATATTTTCTTGGCATTTAAAATTAAATTGTTATTATAAAACCTACGCTGAATATGCTATAATGCATTTTGTTCCTGTCAACCTTAAATATTAAATAGGTATGTATCATCTGAGAAAAGTACAAATACCACATAGGTTCTTCACATAAAAAAGCAGATCGTTAATATAAGGAAGGAATAAAAAGCGGGCCAGAATGGATCCTTGTGGAACACCAACCTCAGAGTAGATTCAGATGATTTTACATTATTTATATTAACCTATGGATTCTTTGGTTATATGAGGTAATAAGATAAAACGCCAATGAAGTCTATGGAGTAGTAGGAGTATATGTAGGAGTATATAAACGAATTGAGTATCCTGTATATCATAATCATATAGTTTTAGTAACAGAATTTGATGGTCTATGCATTCAAAGGCTTTGAATAAATCACTCGCTATGGAAACAATTTTTAATATTTAAGAAAATTATGAGCTGGATAAATATTATTTTTTCAAATATTTTACTTAAAGACGACAAAACAGAGATCGGTATGTAGTTTCCAGGATCAAAACTATCTCCAATTTTGTAAAGCAGCACTATTTTTCTATATTTCATTAAGTGAGGAAAAGTACCGGATTCTACACAATTGCTCAAAATTAACGCAGGATAATAAGCTTTATTAGGTAATAGCATTAAGGACTTTATTATTCAAACTTAAATTACTAAGAACATCCTCCATTTTCTCTTCAAACACTTGAAAACTACCTGAGCGGATCCATACACGCATACTACAATAATAATAATAATATTATTATTATTGTAGTACACGCATACTACAATAATAATAATAATATCCCCCCACGGGAATTGACCTTGTCGTGGTGGTGGGGCTTACGGGAAAGAGATACTTCTAAAAAGGCACCGACATCTAGCCTTTTACTTTTTAGTTACAACGCATAAACATGCCAATACCAACTAGGCCAGCCTTTCCCAAACTAACAATTCCCAACCCTTTTGTATGAAAAATGGAAAAACGAGTATATAATTTACGGCCGCTGCCCGGGGGTCGCCGGGGCGCACCTGGAGCCGATGCTGGGTGTCTCAGCATGCGAACCATCGGCGACGAGGAGTTGATCAGGCGGACTCCCGTCGAAAAACATACTACAGCCGAGCATTCACCTCATACACCATCAACAATTTCACCATATCCATCATCACCATCGTCTCCATTATATCAACCGTCACCGTCATCATCATCATCCGTTTCATCTTTTCATCCTGTCGATAATGTTGTGCAGATGGTCGAAAAGGCTGATATTCCTGCACCCGTTACGGCGGGACCCCGTACGCGAAAAAAATGGTCCATAGAAATGAATATATTCATTGTGCGTACATATTTCATTGTCACCTCATTAGAAACAGTTAACCTTAGAACTTACCTTACACCATTACATGCAAAATTTATTGAACAGTTTCCCGATATGAAAGTGTCAAAGCAAAGAATTGGAGATCAACGTAGGGCAATTATGAGGAAAGAATTACTTAGTGTTTATAAAATAAAAGAAATTAAAGACGAAGTTAAACTAATGTTAAAAAATCATAATAATTTACAAGCAGTAGATCGTCAAGAAGCAGCTATAGAACGAAGAAAGTGGAGTGATGACATTAATGAATCAATAATGAGAAACTATTATAGGATAACAAACTTAGAAAAAAATATAACCGGATACAGAACACAGCTGCATAAAGAAGTCATACAGCAATTTCCATCTTTAGCTAATGTTTCAGTCCAACGAATAGCTGACCAACGTCGAGTTATAATTCATAATAAATTAATAAAGCCAGAGAGACTTGCTGAATTAAGATCTGAAGTAATGGAATCAATTAGTGATGAAAACTTAATGGATAATATATCCAAATCAATATCGCCATTATTAACTAATGATAATAGCAATAGTCAGCCTACTTTTTATCCAACAGTTGAAAACACAAATGAAACTGAACGAATTTCATCCCCTTCAGCTTTTCAGATAACTAGTACACAAAATATGGTAACAAACGATGTGGCACAACAACGTTACATAAAATATCAGCTAACCGAGGAAGAAAAAGCAAATATTAGTTCTACATTTTCTAAAATATATATAGATTTTTCTGACACCTGTCCAATACAAAGACCATATATACCTAAACAGAAAAGCAATAAAAAATTTATAGCCACAATTGATTATATTAATTTAGTAGTACTACCCAAGTATCTCACATCTGAATGTGAGTTTCAAATACTTCACACTCTCATATATTGCGCAGCAATGACAGCTGCCATACTGAATGGGTCCAAAATTTCACATAATCAAAATAGAACTATTGCAACACAAAGAATTCCGAAATGGCAAAAACGATTACAGGATAGAATAGAAGAACTAAGAATGAAAATAGGTAGACTTACTGATTACATTCAAGGAAATAGGAGCCAGACATTGCAAAATCATATTAATAAAATTAAGCAAAATCATAAAATACACGCACAGCACGAGGCAGAAAATTCAACACTAATAGATTTCTTAGATACATTGAAACAGAAATTAGCAGCATTAGCGAATCGTTTACGGCGATATAAACAAACAACATTAAGAAAATTACAAAATAAAATGTTTAATAGAAATGAAAAATTATTCTACCGCAACTTGACTAGGACTCCTAATAACGACATAGAGAATAATACTGTTGATTTACCTTCAAATGAAGAATTGCATGCATTTTGGTCGTCCATATGGTCTACCCCGGTTGAGCATAATCAAGCAGAGTGGATTGAAAAACAAAAACAATATTTAGATAAACACACAACTGAAATGCAATTTGAAACTGTTAGTATAGAATTATTAGAATCCGTTATTTTAAAAACACACAACTGGAAAGCTACAGGAACTGATAATATACATAATTTTTGGTACAAAAAACTAACTTGTGTACATAAGCATTTACTTTTTCATATAAATAATTTTATAAAATCACCAACCACATTACCGGCATTTGTGACACAAGGTATAACATACATGCTACCTAAAGATTTAACAGATAAGAAGGATCCCGCTAAATATCGCCCAATAACATGTCTACAAACAATTTACAAAATTATATCTTCCTGTATTACAGATCTTGTTTATAAGCATATTGATAGCAACAGGTTACTAACAGAACAGCAAAAAGGCTGCCGTCGTTTAAGTCAAGGATGTAAAGAACAGCTAGTAATAGATTCTGTTATATCTCAATATGCACTTAAAAATAAAACAGATATATACACTATGTACATTGATTATCAGAAAGCATTCGATTCCATACCACACACCTGGCTCATTTATGTTTTACAAATTCATAAAATACATCCATATATCATAGATTTCTTAAAAATAACCATGGAAAGGTGGGCTACACGATTAAAAATTACTAATCTTGGAAAAACAGTAGAAACAGAGCCAATACACATAAGACGAGGTATATTTCAAGGAGATTCGTTTAGTCCTCTCTGGTTTTGCCTTGCTTTAAATCCATTATCTCTAATATTAAGCAATAGCGAAAAAGGATACAAAATTAACCTAAATAATGTTCAACATACCATCTCGCACCTAATGTATATGGATGACATTAAACTTTACGCATCTAGCCTTAGTAATTTAAATAAACTAGCGGACATGACACAAATGTTTTCCACTGACATTCAGATTTGGCATAGATAAATGTAAACTTCAATCTATTCGAAAGGGACACATAGAAAAGAATAACTATCAATTAAATTCTGGAGAATATATAGACCCCGTAGATGACATAAACGGTTATAAATATTTAGGATATCAACAGTCGAAACGAATTCATCATAAACAGATAAAAATAGATATTAATAACAAATTTAAAGCCAGATTGCAAAAAGTTTTAAACACAAATTTAAACGCATATAACACCACAAAAGCAATAAACACATTTGTAATACCGATACTAACGTACTCTTTTGGCATAATTAGATGGTCACAAACGGACTTACAAAAACAGCAACGCATTGTAAATACCTTTATGACTAGGTACAGAAAACATCATCCACGATCTTGCGTGCAAAGGCTTACTCTCCCTAAGTATGAAGGAGGAAGAGGAATAATAGATATTAAAAATCTTCATAATAAACAAATACATTTACTTAGATCATTTTTTCATACTCGAGCGCAACAGGCATCACTTCATAGATTAATTACAGAGTTAGACAATAAATTAACACCTCTTAACTTAAGCAATCATTCAACACAGCTAAATGAAACCATAGTACAACCACAACAAAAGCTGGAGGCTTGGTTGGCAAAATCCCTTCACGGAAGGCATAGGCGTGACTTACTCAGCCCCACCGTCGACAAGACAGCGTCGAACGCCTGGTTGAGTATAGGTGAACTATTTCCTGAAACGGAAGGGTTCATGCTAGCTATACAAGACCAAATTATTGAGACCAGGAATTATAAAAAACATATAATACACGATACACAAATAGATCTCTGCAGACATTGCCATTGTGCTAGTGAAACTATACAGCATATTACCGGAGCTTGTAAATCCATAACACAGACAGATTACAAACATCGACACGATCAAGTTGCCTGCATCATTCACCAATATTTAGCAAAAAAATTAAATTTAATCACTGAAACCTTGCCATATTACAAATACAAACCTCAGGCTGTAATAGATTCAAAAGATTATAAACTTTATTGGGATAGGACTATAATTACTGACAGAACAGTCCATCATAATAGGCCGGACATAACTTTACACGATAAAAAGCATAAAATAGTTTACCTAATAGATGTAGGAATACCTAACACACATAATCTCTCCGCGACACATTCAGATAAAATTACTAAATATACCGATCTTTCAATAGAAATTAAAGCACAATGGCAGGTTAACACAGTCAAAACGATACCAATAATACTTTCCACCACAGGAGTTATACCGATTACTTTGCACTCAAGTCTCCAGCAACTCAATATTCATCCGCTTCTTTATCGTCAATTGCAAATAGCTGTGATTTTAAACACCTGTCGCATAGTTCGGAAATTTTTAACAATACAATAGGTCATCATAGCACTTCTCTAATGTTTGACTAAAAGTCCGCGTTAGGGAATAAGTCCCCAGTAATGGGAGAATGAAGTAATTCATAAAATAAAATAATAATATTATTATTATTGTAGTATGCGTGTATTTATTAGGTAATAGCATTAAGGACTTTATTATTCAAACTTAAATTACTAAGAACATCCTCCATTTTCTCTTCAAACACTTGAAAACTACCTGAGCGGATCCATACACGCATACTACAATATATCTATTGAATTCAATGCAGGAAAACTCAATGGAACGTTCGCTATATGTCCAGATACTCCGATTTCCACTTACCCTAATTTAAAACATTGCATGTTGAGGCTGAGTTTCAACGCTGTAATTTTTTTTTTAGATCGGAAAAATAATTATTTTTATAATTCATTCTTCTAAGTTAGGATCTAATCTTATAACGATAAGTTTACTATCCGTCGCTGCTCTCAGAGCTATTTTCGAATAAAATAAAGTTTATTACGTTCAACAATTTTAATGGTTCCATATATCTTATACAGTCTAGCTTATCTAGAAACATCTTGGTACCTAAAAAATCCAATTATTCAAAGTATATGTTCGTAAAGGCTTAAAATACATATATAATTCTATTATTCTATAGATGTTTTAGCTTTCCGAGGTATTCCGCACATAGCAGGGTAGGCAGAGGGAACCTAGAGGAGTAGATGACGGACTTTCCGCCCAATTGAAACGAATAAAATAAAGTAAATACAACAAAACTTAGCCGCGAAATTTTGTTTTTACACATACAATACTGTCTTTAATTGAAATAATTTTTAACATACCTTAAAATTTTTATTTAGGATTATTATTTACATGCGTTTAATCATTTTGATATAAAAATAAATAAAAATTAAGAATAAATAATAACAAAATTTTGAAACAGGATCAACTATTTTCAATGCCAGTAAGTTTTTAAACTTTCATATCAAATCAAATCAGCTTCACGCTGTATCCCGCACACAGCAGGGTAGGCAGAGTGAACCTAGTGTTAAGACACTCCGTTCCCCACTTTCTGCCGAATTCTGGAGGCATTGCGAGATGAGTGGCAGAACTCAACGCCGCGCTTAGCCTCGACACCAGAGCGAAGAAAATGGAAACATAAATTTAAATATTTTTTTTATGAAAAAGACACTATGATACTACGGCTAAGAAATATTTCATCTCCTCGAGTGTTCGAGTGAGGGATCGAACTCAGAACCAGTCAGTTTTACAGTCACACTTCGTGCCACTGCGCCATGATTGGTCTCTTATTCTTTGTAATACTAACAAGTAATTGTAATAGATTTTTGTGCCGTGTGATCCCGGCCTAGAATACGATCATCCTGATACTGGTGGTGTCGTAAGAGGCGACTAAAGTACGTGTGGTAGAGTCACGTCGCCAGCAATGGCAACACGCATGGGCAGACTCGACTGGATCATTACCACCCCCGGCATTTAAAACCGGCGTGAAGTAGTGGCTTTATGCCACTGCGTTTCGCATCAGGTAATGCCGGGCCCCGGCGCCCAACCCATCTTAAAGGCCGGCAACGCACCACCTAGCTCCTCCTAGCTCCTCTGGGGTTGCACGGGGTCGTGGGCGGCGGTAATCACTTACCATCAGGTGACCCGCACGATCGTTTGCCGTGTCTTTTCCATAAAAAAAAAATTGATTTTTAAGTAGGCATAGGTTAATTAAAAATGACTTACCGTTATTGTCTTAATAGAAACGGAATGTTTTAACAATTGGCTTTCAAGTTCCCCCTGCTTACCCTAGTATGTGCGGGTTACAGCGAGAAGCTACAAATTTAACTATTTGAACCACATTTTAGAAAATATATTTTTTTAATATTATATAAAAATTAAAAATTTAAATTCAGGCTGAGCCCTGGTGCAGGGGCACAAAGTGTGACTGCAACGCGACTGATTGTGGGTTCGATCTCCACCCGATGTAATGAAATATTTATTTTAACTTATATATTCATTTCATTCACACTCTGGTGTTGTAAAAACGCGGCTTAGAGTTCCGCCAATCAACACGCAATGCCTGAATGGCAATTCGAGAGAATGCAGCAAAATAGTGCTAACATTAGATTCCCTCTGGGTACCGTACTGAGTGCAGGTATACTGGTGAAGCTGATTTAAAATATTCTTAATTCAATTAAAATATTTTAAGTACTTTTAAATCGTCAAAATAACGTAAAACTACCACCGATCACCGACCGATCGAAAAGCAATTTTACTGAGAAAAGAAGCAATAAACTCTACAGTTGCCCTTTTATATGTCAATGGTATAATTTAATTACTAAATAGACTGGAAGCTATCCTGCATAATATTCAATAGATGTTAATTTCAAACATTTTAACGTCTGAACCCACAACTTGTCGCGTTTACAGTCGTTCGCTTGTACCACTGCGCCACGGCGACGTGGGTTCTCAATTAATATCTAATATTAGGACATTTTAAAACATGTTATTATAACCTATCAACCCACGCATGTAGGTAGGTACAAATTCTGTAAATAAAACTGGTATTGATGCTAGCAAAACTTGTTACCATTTAACAAGACCCATAAAAATCCATAAAAAAATAATATCTTGACAATTTTTTTAGTATTTTATTATTCTTTGCTTTGTTATTATAGAGCAAACGCCAAGTAGTGGTTAGGTTACCGACAATCTGTATAATTCAGGTGTTCTATACAATACCTCGGTAATGTATATAATACTTGAAGAGACCAGGCCATATATGAAATATTATGAATTTTTTTTTTGCGTCACGCTATGTCCCTCACACAGCAGGGTAGACAGAGGGAACCTAGTTTTAAGACACTCCCTTTAACATTTTCCGCCGAATTGTTGAGAGGTCGAATTCAAATGCCGCTCTTTGCCTCGACACCAGAGAGAAGAAATGAAAATATGAAAGATTTACTTTCCTTGAGTGGGAATCGCATCCACACCCTGTCTCTTTTACAGTCAAACTTTGTGCCCCTGCGCCACGACTGGCCTCAATATTATTGTACATTATATTACCTATTATAAATATTATATAATATCCATTTTATACTTTACTTATACTTACTTTGGGGGTCCAAGACGGCAGGCTTGCTCGCAGCGACTCCTACCAGCCCTTACGAGGGCTGCAACGTTCTATCCGCAACGTGCACCTCGAGGTGCGCACGAGAGCACACTCATAATGGGTCCCCGCTGGTGGTTCAAGTGGCCACGAATGCGGCGTTAGGGCCGCCTCCCAACACACCATGTCCGGAACGCGGCATGTGGTGGGAGGTGGTGGACGGAGCTACAAATAGCTACATGGAATGTAAAAGGAGGGATGGAAGAAAAGATGAATCAATTATACAATGTGATGGATGATAGAGATTTGTATGTCGTATGTGTGACTGAGACCAAGCGAAAGGGCAATGACACGACCGATTTGCCAGCAGGTACTCTAGTACCTGCTGTTATAGCGGCAATATGATCTTTTTCTAAATTCTTACAGATTTAGTGGTCGATGCGCATAGGCACATAACAGATATTGGATTCGATTCTAACTTGAGGAAATCAAATGTTTAATATTTTCAATTTATTCACTCTTAATACGCAATGCCGCCACAGTTCGGAAGAATAAGGGGAACGTAATGACTTAATACTAGGTTCCCTCTGCCTACCCTCCTGTTTGCATGATACAGCGTGAGCTAAAAAAATTTTTTACTTTTTAAGTGCTAGTTATTATTATATTAATTTTTTTAACTTTTAAATTTAAAAATAACTAACCTAATTTTTTTGTTTAAACATATTTAGATATGTATTAAACAAAAGGGCTTGAAAAATATAAAAGTCGTCATAGGTATTCTATACATTACCGAGATATTGTAAAGAATACCCAATTAAGAGATAAAATATACAGATTGACGGTAACTTATATGTATATCGTTATTTAAATATACATAATAAGGAGGTGTTTCCGATGAGACTCACGTGCAGATACGTGCAGATAAAGTCTACTTAAACAGTTTCCGAGCCATTAACCAAACAAATGATAGGATAATTGAGCACTATTAGCCTAACAACAGAGGTATGTACTAGCTTTTGTTAATAAACTAGAATAGTTAGAAATATAAATATATTATTTTATTATATTCTTATAAGTTAATAAGAGAAAGAATATATTTTAAGCCTTACATATACCTAAAATTAACTTCAGGCTGTATCCCACACACAGCAGGGTAGGCAAAGGAAATCAAGTGTTAAGACACTCCGTTCTCCACTTTCCGCCGAGTTCTGGAGGCGATTTGATGATTTTGTTGTGATGATGATTTGCGTGTTGAATGGTGGAACTCAACTTACATATACCTAGTACCTAATAACTATTTAACATTTAGTGTTTGTTTTATTTCAATTGCTTCATAAATGAAAAGTTACCTATAGCAATATAAAGTATTCGAAAATTGCTATAATTTCCTTTTATTTAATTAACTGAAAGTTAAATTTTTTATGTATAGATAAGATGTTGACTTTCTTAGATCACGAAAATAATTTAGATTAGTAAATAAATAATCGTGTGGCACAAGCGGACGAAGCCGCGAGCACTTTGCTAGTTAATATAAATATAACGAAAAAGATAGAAGAATAAAACAAACATGTTGATAACATATATCTACATGTTCATATATTATCATCCAAATGTAGAGAAACGATAAGTTAAACTTATTTTGTAATAAATAGTGGTTATAAATTACTATGTATTTTTAATTATACATACATAGGTAGTATAAATTTGGAAATTTTACGGGCACAATAAGGAATCATTGAAATATGGTACATACTTAATTCTCAATATATGAAAGAAATATCATAGATTTTGTTATAAACTTGAAATATGATGTAATGATCTGTTCCATAACCTTTAAAAAAAACAATTTAGGACAAATTAGACAGAATCTCATTTTACTAATACGTGTTATATTATAATAAAAATACGTGTTATATTATAATAAAAAAAATCAAATCTTGTTTTTCTCATTTTATAAGCAAGTGAACAATATCATTGATAAATGAGTTAACTCGAGTTAATTTTCCTTGTTTTTAGATCATACTCGTTTCTTGGAACATGCTAATAAGGACGTACTGTCAACTTACATTTACATTTATCAAATGTAGGATAGCGACTACTATGTAATTGGATGTGATGTAACTTGATTCGGTCTTTTTGTTTATTTATTTTTGTTTAAAAGAATAAAATCCGGTTAAGGGTGAGTCGAACTCACCCACCGTACCAATTTCAGGATAATACAAAAGTACTGAGCACAAAGTTGATAAAATTTCAGTTTCAGTTTATGTGAAATAAACTACAAATATAAGTTTGTAATGATTTTTTCTTTGAAATAACTTAAAAATTTAACTTTTCGGATATTTTACTTTATTTATATTGTAAATACAAAAAAAATCTTACTTCATGCCAAATTTAATCACTGTAAGTCCACGGAAAGTACCCTATAGGTTTTGATTCCGCGGCGAATTACAAAACGCAACAAAATCGATTTCTTTTTGTGCAAGTTTTGCTGGAAATCAAGGGAATCCCAGTCGAAAGGTAGAATATGCAAGCTATAGAGTTATCAATTGGATTAGCTTGAATAGTAAAGATTATGCTAAAATATTAGCGAAAAAAATGCAAGAGGCACTCAAAAGGCTGTTGAGGGAGACTCAAGGAGCCTTAAATCTGGAAGAGGGTGTATGGATCAAATCTATACCTTCCGCTTGATCATGACAACATTTGTGACCGTAAGCCAAAAAGTTTTCTGTGCTTTTTTTGTAAACTTTGGAAAAAGCGTTTGACAGAGGTACAACGTACAACGTAAGCGAATCCTTGCTGTAGGCTGTAAAGTCTCTCTACAGAGATCACTCGACCTACGTGCGAGTAGGAGCTGGCATGTCACCTTGGCTTGACATCCATTCGACTGTTAAACAAGATTGTGCCATTCAGCGCCCCTGCGCCACGACTGGCCTCCATGAAACGATCTAAGAAAATAAATAGATTTTGATAAACTTACACGAAGCAAAATATATTTTTTGAAATTGCAAGAAATAAATGTATGAAATCGTTAAAATCCATTAAAATTATTTGAAAATTTTAAGCGTCCAATAGCTTGAATGAATTGAAAAGCTATCGGAGCAGTTGGTTTTATCAATTAAATGTGAAAGGATAAAAGTAAAATCAATATTGCGGTATATGATACCAAATAAAGAGCAGGTCAAATATGTTTTATATCACTTTATTGATACACAAATTGATCTCGCGGCCTACAAAACGGTGTTTCATATTTTTTAACCGACTTCTGTAACAGGAAGAGGTTCTCAATTCTATTTTTTTTTTATTTTAACCTTAGAACTTTTGACTTGGGGAATCTTTTGTGATGATTCTTTTGATTTTGAAAGCTAGTGCTTGCCGTGTGGTGCCATTTAATTTGCTCCATTTGTGACAATGGTATCCATGAGTAAATCATATACACAAGTCTTAAATTGTACATTAAATATGTAACGCGACAAATTGATGAATAACTTGATTGATTGATTGATGATTATAGTATGATTATAGTATAGGGCGGTTTGATGAATGTTTGGTTAGGTTCGGATTATGGGATCCGGTTAAAATTGAGAAAGTCAGTTTTTTATGTTAAAAATTATTTTAAATACAACGCAATGTGATACAGTATAATAAAATAAGTAACTAAATAATGAATTATAAATATTATAAAACTAACTATTGTCATGTTTTACCTATTAGACAATAATAAATATTTTTTTAACTTTCTTATGTATTTTATGTAGGTAGTAAGAAAAACTAAATCATGCCTGAAAAGCCTCCAGAATCCGGCGCTAGGTGGGAATCGGAAGTGTATTAATGGGAACAGAGTGTCTTCATATTTGTTGTCCCAAGTTTCCTTTGCCTATCCTATTATGGGACGGATACAGCATGACGCTAAAAAACGAAAAGTTGTCCGCTTTTTAAGAAGCATTACATATGACATGGCTTATCACAACGCCTTCATAAGATTAAACAGAATGGGGAAATACCGAAGTATGTACAATGTACTTAATACGTAGATATATATATTATTATAATAAATCGAGATTTTTCAAGATGGAGCCCTTTTAAAATATTATAAAATCATAAATAACGCATAACGAAATTATATCATGAAATTATATAATCATTTCTTCGCTCTGGTGTCGAGACAAAGCGCGGCGTTAAGTTCCACTCAACACGCAATGCCCCCAGAACTCGTTGCAAAGTGGGAAACAGCTCTGCCTACCCTGCTGTGTGTGGGATACAGCGTGAAGCTGATTTAATTTATCTTTTTTATAAATAATGCATTAATACAACCATTCGCACCTATGTACAAATATAGTTTCATTAACCTTCCTACATCATCATCAAATTCGAATCAAATTTAAAGCACATCACTATACCAAAATTATTTTGATTCTAACATACCTATATATAAAGAATTCTAATATGAATAATGTATTCATAACATAAATTATTTTAACTTATTTAGATAATGTATGCACATCATTAATTAAATGGTGGTAGGATAACAAAAAGCTAACAGTATGTGGGCTTTCGATAAAGGAAATCGATATTTTAATTTATTTAACCTCGTTTCGATTTAATATGTAATTAAAACTACGAAACATCGTTTGAATGAGGGCCATTAATTGTTTTTCGTTTGCTTTTAAGATAGTGTTACAAAAATAATTATTTATTTGTTGATTAAATACATCTATCTACGAGGACACTCGTGGCGTACGGTTGTGTATTCGATTCTCACACGAGGAAATCAAATATTTAATATTTTCATGTCCTCGCTCTGGCAAGGAGGTAGACCGTGGCTTTGAGCGCCGGAAAGAGGGGAACGGAAGTGTCTTAATGGGAACAGATTGTCTTAATAGTACACATGTCTTAACAATACAGAGTGAAGCCAAAAAAAAACAGCTATATAACGATTTATAATTACATACTTACTTTTGCTGTAATTAATATTTTAAATTTTGGTCCGACATAGTAAAACAGTCTAAGAGAAGAGAACCTAATGTTAAGATAATCGATTCTTCACTTTCTGCCCAATTTTTCGAGCTGTTTTGTGTTGAGGGGTGGAACTCAACGCCATATATCTATATTATGAGGGTGGAGCTATGAAAAGTATGAATTACCCACTCGGAGTATTAAATCCAGTCACCCAGTCAGTTGCCCATCATCGCATTTTTTATAGGATTAAGTCAATGAAAAAGCAAATGTGGTTGTGGTTGACAATTAGGTTTAAACATTTAACTGTCATTTTACTTTTTTATTTTTAAGTGTAGCACTTAATAAATTACATTCACCCGCCATTAAAAAAACCGATATGATTATAAATTTATGTACCATTAGAAATATCCATTGTTACTCATTCCTAGATGCCATTTTAATTAATTTCTTATCAAACAATGTAAAGCAATTGAGTCTTATATGTTCTAAGAAGTATAAGCTGCGTGTATGAAATTAACGCCTCATTTCTCAAGGTGACTTTAATGTAGGGACAGCCTTACCTGATTATATATTTCAAAGACATCAATAAAATTAGATACGAGTACCTGTGACCTACGTATATTGGATCTTAATCGATTTGATTCGTATTTTATTTACATGTAATTTAATTGTATAGAAGAAGGTTAATTGTGTAAAGGAAGATAGATAACCAAAGTGGTTTTAGTCAGCACTAAAAATACAACTTTTTATTTATTTTGCTGGCCGAGTATTTACAATAAAAAAATGTTTTTTATCTCTGGCTACCTCGCTAGGAATACAGGTTGAAGCTAAAAAAAACAAAATTTCGTTACCTAAATACCTATCCTACTTCCTATAAATCCTATCCAACTATAAGTATAACCAGATATTAAGATTGCTAATCCACTTCAAACAGCTTTAATAGTAAATCAAAAGCAAAAGCAAAAAGAACTTAGAGTCAAGTTACTCCGTAATGCTGCATTTATAGTCAATTTCGAGACAATGAAACGGAATACCCGAGAATGAGATCAAACTCACTACCATCGGACATTGTATGTAATGTCCGATGCTGCCCCACTGCACCCATAAGAACATTAATTAAGACATATTTAGTGGTCTATAGAAAAATATATTCAAATTTCTGTCGCATTTTTAAAAATCAAAACAATAAATTCATTTCGCAATAACACATACTAAAGCGTTTCAATGTCTCTTACAATTTCATGATGCTTTGGTTTAGTTTTATGCACGAGTGGAAATCGCCCTTCAATTTTCCTCAATTGTTAAACATTTATCTCTTTGCCTTTTTTATTTAAAAAAAAATAAGAATGGACCATATATAATGGACCATGCATGAATATTTCCCCCCCCCCCCCCTTTTAGGGTGTGCAGAAGGAACTTCGTGTTAGGACTCTCAGTCACCCATTTTATGCCAAATTTTGGAGATATTGCGTCATAAGTGATGGAACTCAACACGGCATTTTATCTTCTTTCCAGACCAAAGAATTAAATTATTTTTTTTTAGTGAGAATCAAATCCGCAACTATCATGTTTACTACGACGTTGTATCTCTGCGCCACGATGGCCTGCATAAATAAAAATAAATAAAAAAAAACAGACACACTCCGTGCTCCAAGTTTTTGTGAAAATCGAACCTGTCATTTCATTTACAGACACCACTGCTCCTATTAATAAACAAATATAATATTATATTTAATATAATTTAGTATATAATCACAAGAAGTGATCTTACTCATTTCATTCCATATCAAAATAGCTTTGTTATCGTAGAGGCCTTTGCATACAAAGCCGTGACTCAAGCAGGTGATGTAAACAATTGTTATCAAGTATCAACCGTTTCCTATACGGGCCATTGTTACCTCCAGTCTAGAATGGACTGCACTATATACATTATTCATAGAATAAATAAATGAATTTGATGTGTAATAAAAATTGGGACAGTAGTGGCGCAGTGGCAGAAGACTGTGACTGTTAACACTACAGATTGTGGGTTCGAAATAATCAAATAATTTATGTTTATTTCAAATATTTTATTTGAATTTCTTCGGTCTGGTGTCGAGGCATAAGCGCGGTGCTCAGTTTCGCCACTCAACACGCATGCTTCCGTGTCTTATTACTAGACTCCTTCTGCCTATTCTGCTACGTGCGTCAAACAGCGTGAAGCAGACAAAAAAAAACAAAAAATGTGTGCACGTGTAAGTGTATGGTTAGGCACATTTACGCGTATCTAAATATAGGTAATTTCTTTAGGGGGCCTAGACTTTAGATTTAAACTGATACGTTGGTGTAAAAGTGGTTTGTTTAAATTTTTTAGGGCAAATATTTTGTTGTTAAAATTGCTATTGGGATGGGCACCAAAACTATTCTGGGGTGGGCACTGCCTACCCGGACCTCCTATTCCTACTCCCATGGTCACACGCTTCTCAGCAGTATAAGTATACACAAATCTATACTAATATTAGAAAACGAACGAGTTAAAATATTCATTTTGACGAGAAAGGCTATATTATTGCATAACGTTAATTGTTTCAATGTTACTGGTACCTCGGACACTTAGTATGTGTCATGACTCATATGTCATAGACAAGTCTTACTTATTTTTATTAAACCAAACGAGCAAAGCCGCAGATAATAGCTAATGACATATCAATATTACATATATTTTTCCTTCTTATATTACATTTTTTATAAACAGTTTATGTTCACCTATGATAGATTCTAGAAAGTAGCGCTTTTTTATCGTGAAGAAAACTTTTTAAGGGTATCCCCCCGAGTGGGGACTCGAATGTAGGACCCACGCACTGGGACCTAGACCGTCTAGTTAAGGATTCTTGCATAGCTCCTGTAGCTTTGCTCTTTGGAGTAGCCTAAAGAGCAGCCTAGTCTCCTCACCTTCTCACCTACCCACAAATACTAAATATTCAGTTGCGTTGTATTTCATCTAATCAGACCGTCTAATCTATAAATTTAAAGGTTAGCTTAATTAGCTTTTGATTAAATGAGATTTATATATTTATAAGGCCACAGATCATACATAATAAAAAAATTATGACGAAAAAAAAATTAAATATAGTACAATAATGACGACGGCTTGTGTTACAATCTACATTGAGATTTGTTTGCGCTCTAGTTAATATTATGACTAATTTCTTAAATAACAACTAAGAATAATAAGTATGTAGAATTAAATACTTAAAAGTATGGAACAAGTCAATTACTTGTTGGATTTTTTTTTACGCTGTATCCCCCATTTAGTAGGGTAGGAATACAGTATATATACTAGAGTAGGTAGAGGGAACCTAGTGTTAAAACACACCATTCCCAACCTTTCGTCATTTCGAATGGCGGAACGCAACGCCGGACGTTGTTTTTTGCCCTGGCACCAGAACAAAGAAATGAAAATATTAATAGATAATAATTAATTTCCCCGAGTGGGAACAGAACCCACAACCGTCGAGATACAGTCAAACGCTTACGCTTTTTCGCCATGAACCTACCAATATCATACAACAACAATATTATTTTCTGATCTTCACGCACATAAGCGGCTGGTCAGCGGCGTCGCCCGCTTAAACTACATGATTATTGATTTAATAAGCAAAATTGATTGACAACTAAAATGACTTCTAATATGTTTTTTTATTCTTTAATCTGTAATATTCTATAAGAGTTTTTGTTTCGAACTAAAAAATATGACCAATGTTGATATTTTATTTATAAGTATATATTTTTGTAAAATTACGCATAAAATACATAAAGCATACTAACGCCTTGAGTTCATTTAAATAATGATAACTTTTTTTAAATGAACCGATTTTGATGAAACAAACACTTTAATTGTTAAGTTGAGTCAGACAGACAGACAAGAAATAAAAAAAAAAACTTTTTGCTTTCTATTATTCTTTTTAAGTGTCCCTCTATCCATTTTAGCCAAAATTACTAAATGTACATTACAAAATATTTTTACTGTCTTTTTATATATACAGATGAATTAAAACATCTAATAAAAATCCATATCACGTGTAGGGGAGACTGGGTACAGTTAAAACAAAGGACGGTTGAAACACAGCAAATATCTCGTAAACCGTTACACCTGGAGTGTTGGTTGCAAGGGAAAAACGAAGCACCGACAGGTTTGAACACGAATTCAGTGCCGTGCCGCATCCCGCGCGTTGTAGTTTTGAGCAGGACGCCACATTGTTATTTATCACCTAAAAGTAAGTATTTTTCTTTTAACACTAATGCTTATACTGGCTGTTCGTTTTAAGTTAATGTATTGAGTATGCGTTCGTGATTATAATAACGCCTGACGAATAAGGGATAGTAAATATTTTTAATGTGCTATTATTACTGACGGACTATAAAGTATATTTTAGCAAGAGTGAGGTTGGGGACGATTGAAACATTTTTTGTGGGTACGATTGAAACAAAAAATATTAATGTTTATTTTTTTGTAGATGCCAAGAATTCGTGTGAAAAAACTTCTAGAGGGGAAATTAAGTTGTTGAACTACAACAATGCGTATGACGAAGTAAAAGCAGGGTGGTCACTAAGGAAAGCGGCGGATAGACGTCTTCTTTGATAATTTGACGATCGTTATGGATCGTTATAACTTGGAACCACAAGACATATACAACATAGATGAAACCGGCATAACCACCGTGCAAAGGCCTGATCAAGAAATGCTAGACGTACTGCTCGTCAAGTTGGTTCAGTAACTTCAGCAGAACGGGGTACTTTTGTTACAGTAACCTTTGCAGTAAAGGCCATTGAAAATGTTTTCCCACGATTTTTTGTATTTCCATCAGCACGATACCAAGACCATTTTGTTAGGGATGAACCAATAGGTACTGCTG
Source organism: Heliconius sara (assembly GCA_917862395.2). Classification (NCBI taxonomy): domain Eukaryota; kingdom Metazoa; phylum Arthropoda; class Insecta; order Lepidoptera; family Nymphalidae; genus Heliconius; species Heliconius sara. Next base: position 11,952,475 of record OU860800.1, on the reverse strand, counting down.
GAACCGCAAATCCCTCTGGTTGGATGAATCAATCGTACATTTTTTAGAACACTTTCAAAAGCATTCTAATCCTCAAATATACACATAAATACACTGGACTATTGCAAGAACAATGGAATTGTCTTACTATCCTTTCTTCCTCTTTGCTTGCGAATTGCAAGTTACAGACACTCGATCGATCCGCATATGGATTTATATGGTTTTTTTTATTAATTTGAGAAATGTTTCTTATTTAATTTGTTTGTTAAAGTTTTTTTTATTTTTTAGTTATTTTTTTTAAGTTTATTCTCAAATTATCATCGTGTTTTGTATTTTTTTTAACTGTAAAAGACTGATGTTTAAGATGCATAAGAATTTAAGACTGATTCATTAATCAGTGACCTATTTGACAACATTTTGTCAAATAGGGAAATAATTTTTCGCATAATAATTATGAATAATAAATAAAACGTGTTTAATTAATATTTATTGTATTATTTGAAAATATTTCAACTGACCCCATTAGCAATTCAACCGCCCCTGGCACGGGGACGGTTGTAACAAAAATAAATATTTTTTTAATCTCATATAGTTGTAAATATATTACCCCGAGAACTACAATAATATAACCATATCGTAGCTAAAACTTCAAATTTTATTTTTACTTATCATAATCGTCTTTTGGTTTATAAGCAACAAAATTATAAGCGATAAAAGATAAATTGTTTCAACCGTACTCAGTCTCCCCTACTTTTTGTCCGTACTTGCATATTAATCTATAAATAAGTACCATCTATTTCTTTATCCTCAATAAGCTCAGCATTTATACTTAGTGATTTATAAATCGTTTCTACCTTATTGAAAACACTTAAACTTTTTAAAATAAAATGAAGATATTACCATTTGGCTATTTTTTAGCTTTCGCTGTATCCCACATTTAGCACCGCAGGTGAAGGGAACCTAGTGATTGATTAGTGTCTGTTTTTATATACAATTGCACTCTGTTTGTTTTAAAAAATTTGTGGGGAATGGTCATAGACAATGGTCTATGAAAAAGAAATTTAAATTATTTTCAATAACAAGACGTCTACGAAAGCCAAACCGATGAAAAACAACTTCTTTCTGCCACGTAATATATGCGTTGGTGGAAGCAAAAGGATAAATATATATTTATATTTATCTAGCTCATTCTGGGCGTTACTTTCACAAAATACAGAAACCTAAAGGTAATTAAATTAAAATCAAATCATTTTATAACACTATATCCCGTAAACAGCAGGGTAGGCAGAGGGAACCTAGTGCTTACACACTCTGTTCCCCACTTTACGGCGGAACTCAAAACCGCACTTTGTCTAAACCCCTAAGCGAATAAATATTAATAGTAATGTATGTTTTACTGTAATTTTATTACTATAATTTTTATTTATCGTTGTAACGTCCAACCAGAAAGCTTTAAGTACTTATTACAAGTACTACGGGAAGTACCTACCTAATGTCATTTTATTTCAAACTAGCGACCCGGTCGCGGCTTTACCCGCTTATTGTAGAAAGCGCGGCGTTGAGTTCCACAACTCAACACATAATGCCTCCAGAATTTAACGGAAAATAGGAACGGAGTGTCTGACACTAGGTTGCCTGTGCCTACCCTGCTGCGTGGCGAGATACAACATGATGTTAAAAAAAAATGGATCTAATAAATAACATTATCATTTTAAACACAATATCCATAGATTCAAAACTAATGGTTCAGTCATTTCAATAAAACACAATGGCGTAACAAGGTCGCGAAACGGTAGAATACCACGGGCCCCCCCGTGGAATGGGGCCCCCGACCAGAGGGGAATCCCAACTCCTAACTTTTATACATATAGTAAATAATACACCTTTTGAATTTAAAATGTATTTTATAAATTATTCAATGATTAAATTATTATTTAATATAATATGAGTAACATGTGATAACACTCTAGGCACTTATTAAAAAAGTGGGGCAAGGATATATTGTAAGCAATATGTAATATGTTTAAATGATAGCGTTTTAATTTTAAAAATGAACTTTAATATGAAGTCAGTCGTCCGATTTTAATGTTTTAATTGATTTCGCTGCTCTGGTAACGAGGCAAAGCGCGGCATTCCACCATCCAACACGCAGTGCTTCCAGAATTCAGCGGAAAGCAGTATCTTAACATTAGGCTTTTAGGGGCCCTCCGCCTTCCCTGATACAGCGGGATGCTAAAAAATATGTAAATTAAAAAGAAACAGTTAAGTAATCATGATAGATTTTAATTAAATTGTTGTTTCTATAACAACCACACAAGAGGTGCAAGGTACGAATATTATAAATTATCAATAGATATTGATTCCTCTTTTGCCGTCTTTAACTTTTTCACATATAACATGAAAATATCGTCAGTAGGTATATATATGTATATTGTTGTAATATTAATTTGCAAGTCAAATTTCAGATCGATGCATTTCCCCAGTTTGATTACCAAGGCTATGCATAACACAATTTTTTTATGTTTTCGTCAATCCGTTACGGACGGAATAAAGTCGTGTCAATCATGTTTTGAACGTGAAACATGTTTTCCTGATATAACAATATTTTTTCATGTTTTGCTACTTTTTGACGAGTAATGTTAGCTATGAGATGCCTGCTCAAATTTGATTTTGAGATTTTCTTACTTTTTTATTTTGTTTTAATATAACTCTACACGCAATGCCCCCAGCATTTCGCATAAAGTGGGGAACGGAGTGTCTTAACACTAGGTTCCTCTGCCTACCCCTGTTGTGTACGGGATACAGCGTGAAGCTGATGTTTTTAATATATAGGGTAAACTAAGTGCAAAGTTCTGAAAGCCTTGGCAGTAGCTAGGTGCCCAAGGTATTATATAACAATTTACTTTACATTTTTTGTTATAAATATGACAATTTTCTTTACATTTTTAATTTATTATAATCCATCATAATAATAAGTATAAGATAAATTCTTGACCTATATATGCAATCAATTATAATTGACAAACAATTTTATTACTTAGCAGAATATCGAACTAGATGATAAAACGTTAACATTGTTATTTTCTATCACAATATATCACCGTGGCGCAGCACCTAATTGTAAGCGCGATGGCTGTAGGTTCGATTTCCACTAGAGGAAATAAATTATTTTCATATTCTGCTAACGTTGAGTTCCGCCGCCCAACACGAAATGTCTTGAAAATTTGGCAAAACTTAGGAAACGGGGTATCTTAATACTAGGTTCCCTCTGGTCACTCTGCTACATGCGGGATATAACGAGCAATATAAAAAATTAATGTGTCATTTTTTCAAAAAAATATCTCCAAAGTTTTTTTTTACGTTATTGCGAATCCGTGTACTTTATATAAACTGTAAATAAACAAATCAGACATACTAATCACTAAAATAAAACACAAATATGCTCACATCTAGATTTATAATCAGTTAAATACGAAAAAAAAAATAGAAATCTCAATGGTCAATAATTTAATTTAATATATCAAGGAATACATTAAACTAGTTAGAATTTGGCACTAGATAAAAGCACAACACGGAAATATCGATATATTTAACAACACTATTTAAACTCCTAATATTCTAATATTTAGACATTGAAAGATTTTTCTAATATAATGTATTAGTGATCCTTTTTTTTATTGATTTATTAAATAGATATTTATATTGTATTTAAGCTTAGCTTTGCATTTGTGACTGTTCATATGGTGTAATTGTACTCTTTGACAGCCTACACCTTTACAGTACCTTTTGGTACTGATAGCAACGTCATATGTTTAATTTTTAAAATTTTATTTTTGTGTTTGTTTTGTTAAAAGTGAAAGATAAAGCACTATCACTGTATAAGAAAAATATATGTGACCAAGCATTCAAAAAGAAATAAAAATTATAATACGGAAATATTCATTATTAACACAAACGACACATCAGACGAGAGAGTAAAAAATATGAAGATGCAATGTCCGACATAGAAGATTTGATATTTGATTATATTTTTCTGTCTGTACTTTTATAATCACTCACACAAATACATAGCTCTGCTTACGCCACGCGGACTGTAAGTTGATAAGATAAAGGTTATGTGCCTATGCATAATATGAATATATTTCTGAAATTTAATAATCTATTGATGTACATATTCTAGTATGCACGTTTAATGATTAGCTGGGATTTGGTTTTGGGCCTGTCCTTGCTGAACTGGGGGCACTTGTCCTTGTGACGGCTGTCCCTGAGGTACTTGTGACTGATATTGTCCTTGTGGTACCTGAGCTTGTTGGAGTTGAGCCTGAGGGCTTTGAGCTTGAGGGATTTGACCTTGAGGGACTTGTCCTTGAGGGACTTGGCCCTGAGGAACATGGCTCTGGGGGACTTGACCCTGAGGAACTTGACCCTGAGGGAACTTGACCCTGAGGTACTTGTCCCTGGGGTACTTGACCCTGAAGTACTTGTCCCTGGGGTACTTGACCCTGAGGTACTTGTCCCTGAGGTACTTGTCCCTGAGGTACTTGTCCCTGAGGTACTTGTCCCTGAGGTACTTGTCCCTGAGGTATTTGTCCCTGAGGTACTTGTCCCTGTGGAACTTGTCCCTGCGGAACCTGTCCTTGATATTGTCCTTGGTACTGTCCTTGATACGATCCTGGCGGCATCTGTCCCTGATACTGTCCATGTGGTACTTGACCCTGGTACTGTCCTTGCGGTATTTGTCCATGGTATTCTCCCGGTGGGGGCACTTGCCCTGGTGGATGATGTTGGTATTGTCCATAAGCTTGTTGTTGCATGTGTTGGAACTCCTGGATGGCCTGGTGTATTTGATGTTCAGATCCGGGCACGGGACGGCCGTGAGGATCGATCTGAAAGATACAATGCAACGTGCATGCAACTTTAAAAATATATAATTAAGTATAATATATATTATACAATATTGTCAAACGTATAGTAGTGTGTGTTACACCTATAGTATTGTTTTAATGTAATGTATTAATATAATGCATTATTTAAAAAAAAATAGAGATTGAGGCCAGTCGTGGCGCAGGGGCACAAGGTGGTGGGTGTTTGATCCCCACTCGAGGAGATGAAATATTTACTTAAAATTTATATTTCCATTTCTTCGCTCTGGTGTCGAGGCAAAGCGCGGCATTGAGTTCTGCCACTCAAGACACAATGCCTCCAGAATTCGGCAGAAAGTGGGGAACGGAGTGTCTTAACATTAGGTCCCCTCTGCCTCCCCTGCTGTGTGTGGGATACAGTTGGGTGAGGTTTAAGAAAAGTGTTTGTCATTTCGCCATTTGTGTTTGTTTTTTTGTCAAAAATAACTGCCATATTTGTAGAAATGATACAAAAGAAAGTTATAGCAGTGGTCCAGTATATGAAACTCTCTTGAAGGGAACTCTAGATATAACTCTAGAATCGGAAATTAATGTATTATTTTTCCTTAGTAATTTTACAGGCAAACATAAACGGTTCTCTACTTTGGTTTATTTTTACAAAATTGTCTCTTCGAGGACGGAACCTGTATGGTAAGCATAGCAATATGCTACTAATTATTTTCGTATCATCGCTTTGATAACAAAACAAGGCGACACGCTGAGTTCCACCACTCACGGTGTCGCTCTCGAAAATTGGGCGATGCGTGGAAAACGGAATAATTAACACTAGGTTCCCTCTGCCTATCCTGTTATATGCGGGATACAGGGCACTTGAAGTAGTTAGTAGATCAGACACACGTACCAAGCCACGTTGTTGAAGATAATGTATAGTTTCAAGTCTCTTTTTTTCGTACGATTCGTACTCAGCCTGAGTGTAAATCTGATTCTCATCTATAGGTTTCCAGCCTAGAAAACAATATATTTATGATATTTTTAATACACTGCCTCCATGTCTTAATTAATAACTTAAAAAAAAACAAACAAAAACCAAACAAATACCTTCATCCTGATTAAAGTCCTCCTTCTGCGTTTCGGCCATAAACTCGCTATATTCAATCAGACCGTCATGGTTGCGATCGTTTTCCTTGAAGAAGTGCTCCCTCATTCTTTCCATTTCTTCGGCGCGCTCGTGGAGGTCCTTGTTGGGCCCTTCTGGTCCGTACATCTTGTCTAATTCCTTTATGAAGAGAGCTTTAACTTCATCTGGGTCCCAAGCGCCGTTGCCGTCAACATCTGTAGTTTTTTTTAAACAAATATTAGGTTCCTTCTAATAGTTAACCTAAAATTCAATCTTGTCATGGTCTTTATTAAATGAAATTGGTTTTAATATCTAACGCTCGCTTTCGATTATACAATGGAATGAAAATTACATAAATTATATGAGGTACATATAGATTTCTTTTATGTTCAATTTCGTTCGTGCAGGTATAACTAAAAGAACGAAAAAAGAAGATAAAAGAAATTTATTTTTACCTAACATATTTTGTGTAATTTTATTTTAATAAAAAGCTTAGATAGAATATAAACCTGCTAATAGCCTCTTAAGCAAATTCTCAGGAAAGATAAAAAACATTTAAAAAAATCTATTAGTATACATGTACTATCAAAAGATCTTTTACAATTTCGAAAATTGATTTGTATTCCCTACTATATGAAATAAAATAAAGATCGATTATGTATTTACACTTTACAATGGTATATAAAGTAGGAATAAAAAATGAATAAATTTAGCAGGTTTACACTCTAGACAACATACAATATGTTACTACAAATAAAAATAAGGAAAAAAAAACGCAAACTAGTACTTACATTACGTATTTTACTTGCCTTACAAATAAATAAAAAAAAACAAAATCTTCATTCCAAATGTACGTGACAGAGAAATTTTTGCAAAAGATCATTCATTTCCTCGAAAGTATATATTTTTTCAATCAATCAACACAAGTATTTACAATATAAAATTGTGTAATTAAAAACAACAAGTATTACTTGAAATATGTAATAGTTATTTTTAGTATTTAATATACAGTTTTTATATAAACTGGCATTTTTTTTTCGAAATGAGAATATTTTATTATTTTACTTTTCTTTGCATACATTCCAGTTGCTTATACAAAACGTATATCATATGGATTTTATTTGAATAACCAAAATTCATATTTTTACTAAACTTATTTTTTTTACAAAAATCTATCAATACACGAAAATACAAAACTAAAGGACATGCGAACAATTTTATCTATCTAAATCAATCTATCTATGTAAATTTACTATGCAATATACTAACACAACACGAACAAAAGAAATATCTATAGACAATTATTAACAACATCCATATTCAGAACTGACTATACATGCTAAACTTATCAACACTTTTAAAACGTGCCTTAGTGTTTGAAGTTGGATCAGTTTTTAAACAAGCGCACGTTTTATTTAATTATTAAAACCCTTATATAATATTCAAATCTCGTAAAGAATATATTTACTTCCATTTAAATAAATTTTGAACATCTATCTACTACAAAATATAATTACATAAAATAAAAAATAGCGACATTACAAATACTATTAAAAATCGTATAAATATAAGAACAACTAATTACAAACATCAATGTACAACAAACATAGACACAAACTAACTAGCAAACAACAAAAACAACAAAACAATCCTACCAACCGTACAAAACAATCTTACCATGCACCACGAAAAACACTTTCGGATCGAAATCCTTCTCATCCATTTTGTCCGATGTTTTCCATACATTTAAGACTTGCCTCTTTGACACAGGATGGAGCAGCTGTCACAGAGAAGAATATATATGAATGTATGTATGTATTACTCACCGTGCATCATGAAGAAGGCTTTTGGATCGAACTGTTGGTCCATGTGGTCCTGTTTCTCCCATACTTCCTCTAACTGTTGCTTAGAGCCGGGATGGTGAAGCTGTTACCAATGTTTTTTGATTTTTAAGTTTTTAATGTTATTCCTATTGGATTCTGCGCGATTTTTGTACATACCACAATATCAACATTTATTGTTGTTTAGGGTTCCGTACCGTTCAAGTTAGTAAGTACGCATACAGTCTAAACTACATATTTCACCATCATTCCTCCAAATTTCAGCTTTTTATTAAAATGACGTGCATCTGGGGGCCCTGGGATCTCAATATATAAGGAATTACTTGCTTGAAAGTTCAATTTATAGGTTTTTTATGTATTCAACTTTGCATGCATGTGTCAAAATAAAACTGATATTTTTTAAATTTAACACTAAATCTGTTTGATTTAGTATCCTAAGGATATTTATTTAACTCTATGTTTGATTTAGTATCCTAAGGATATTTATTTAACTCTATGTTTGATTTAGTATCCTAAGGATATTTATTTAACTCTATGTTTGATTTAGTATCCTAAGGATATTTATTTAACTCTATGTTTGATTTAGTATCCTAAGGATATTTAATTAACCCTATGTTTGATTTAGTATCCTAAGGATATTTATTTAACTCTATGTTTGATTTAGTATCCTAAGGATATTTATTTAACTCTATGTTTGATTTAGTATCCTAAGGATATTTAATTAACCCTATGTTTGATTTAGTATCCTAAGGATATTTATTTAACTCTATGTTTGATTTAGTATCCTAAGGATATTTATTTAACTCTATGTTTGATTTAGTATCCTAAGGATATTTATTTAACCCTATGTTTGATTTAGTATCCTAAGGATATTTATTTAACTCTATGTTTGATTTAGTATCTTAAGGATATTTATTTAACTCTATGTTTGATATTGTATTCAAAGGTTATTTATTTAACTCTATGTTTGATTCTGTATCCAAAGGTTATTTATTTAACTCTATGTTTGATTTTGTCTCCTAAGGATATTTATTTTTTTTATATTATATCTTTTTTTGAGTAATTATTGACTAAAAATAGTTAACACTATGAAATAGTAGTCTTTCATAAGTGTGTAAGAGAAAAGAAATAAACTAAGTTTCACGCTGTATCTCGCACACTCAGTACAAGCAGAGGGAACTTCGTTCGAATACTTCGTTCTCCATCTAAACACTTAGTAACTCGTTAGCTTTTTTTTATTTTTTCCTCATTTTCTGTTTACAACATTTCGTTACACAAAAATCCGGAAGAGAGATGCTAACAACATAAATAAGTTGTAACAAGCGCATATAAGAATGTCCACATAGCTTAATGAAAACATAGCTTAGTAGTCAGAGCGCTTAGGCGGAGGGGAAGAAAAGCGGATTTAAATCCGCCTAGATTAAAAAATATATATATTTTCTAAAAAATATTATATCATTACCGGTTCGTGATGTTTCTTAGCTTCGTCTTCTTTCTTCAACGTCTCCATGTATTCCTTTTTGTGAGACTCGTCCATTTGTTCAATTTTTTGTTGTTTCTCAAATTCTTTTTGCATTTCATATTCCTTAAATTATGAGAGCATTTTAACAGGAATACGTTTAAAGATTTGAAAGATTGACTGTTTCAACATTTCATATTTTATTTTCATTTAATAGCTCTGGTAACCAGGCAATGCGCGGCGTTGAGTTCCGCCACTCAAAACGCAAAGCCTCCTAAATTCGGAGTAAGAGATTGGACGTGTTTTAAAGGGAACGGAGTGTCGTAATACTGGGTGAGGTCATCTCATAACCGCACATGTGATCTCACATCCACATAATATGTCTTCTAGCATCCACAATATAATTGTGTAACACAAAGGCTAGCTATGCTGTAGTACATTATCGTAATATCTATATATATAAAAGTACTTGTTCTGACTGACTGAGGTAAGACGCACGCACAGCCGTAAACGCTTATGGTAGAAACGTGAAATTTGGACAGACGTTTAATTTCATAATCGGACATCCACTAAGAAGGGATTTTGAAAAATTTTAACCCTAAAGGGATTAAATAGGGGTTGAAAGTTTGTATGGATTTTAATAAAACAGCACCGATTTTTATAAAAATCGAAATTCAGACTCTTTAAAATATTTCATTGAACACGTGTTTCGTGTTTTTTTTAGAATTCACCCCTAAGGGTGCAAATAAGCGGGCGAAGCCGCGCGCGCCCACTAGTCTATATACATAAACTATCAAAATAAATTACACTGAAACTAAAATTTTAATACGTACCTTAAATTGTTCTCTACGTTTTTTATCAACGGCTTCCAAGTCCTCGGTGGTTTTTTGTATTAGCTTTTTTAAATCTTCAACTTCAAACGTATGGGGATTTTTGTGGTCCAAATGTTGACTGTCCAAATTTGGGTAGACGGGAGGTATGTGCACGGGCATGTCGAGTTCGTTTGTTAGTTCATATTCCTTAAATATAATTATTGTTACTACATCATACTATATATTATGAGTTAATATTAAGATTATTTATTTACACAGTATCGTACATATAGCAGAGAAACTTAATATTAAGATAATTTTATAATTTATATAGATATTTAAGAATGATGTAAGATTCTAATTTTTATTAAATAAATTAAATTAAATCAGCATCACGCTGCGTTCCCCACCCTCCGCCGAATTCTGGAGGTATTGGGTGCTGAGTGACGGAACTCAACGCTGCAAAATTATAGTTATATAAATATTAGTTTCTAAGGCAAAGAATTGATAAAATATTAATGCATGAATTTATAGGTAATTTAAATACAAAATTTCTATTTCTAAAATGATATTAATTTTCTAATATATTATAATTACCTTAGTAGCGAGATGTCGCAGTCGCTCTATCTCCCTCCGTTTTATTTCATCCAACTGGGTTCTTACATTGTGGTGTACAAAGTCGAGATCCTCGGCTATTTTACCCGACTGCAAAATATAATCTTAATTATTTTAAATATAAAACTTACTAGCTGTGGCAAAGTGACTAGCTGTGGCAAAAAGAAGCAATTTGTGTGACGTAATTTATGGAACGTACTCATTAGTTATTGGGGAAAAGCAGGATTTTTATGTCTAGAATATTATATATTTTAGAACTGTAATAATTTAAAAAAAAATCAAAGTACGTGGAATAATAAATGAAAATTCGAACCGTATCTTTAAATTTTGGCCCAGCTTGTCCACATAGACAAGTATTTGGTAAAAAAAAATACTTACCCGAACATCTTCTTCATTAGCTCTTTCCAATCGATCTCTAAACTGGGGATCACTTTCAAGCGCTTGCACAACCTCTTTCAGGTACCTGTGGTACTCTGTGTATTGCGCCTAAAATTGAAAAATAAATAAATCATAAGTTAAATATACTATCGAATAAATTCAAAATTATAGTATTTGTAGATCCATACGATATATAAACTTAGCGATAATATTCATTTGCTTTGAATTTCTAAGTTACTTTTGCTTTGCTTTACTGTTATAGGGAAAAAAAAGTTACATCTTTTCCACATTTTCAAAATGTAAATGTGTAAAGAAATGTTTGTGGAAAAACTCATATTTTTAAGTCAATCAAATTCGCGATTATAAGAAAATATTTTCAAGCACCTACAGTACCAATTTAACGAAACCGCGAGATATTAAATCATAAAATGTCAAACAACACCATTTCAATTCTCCGATGAGGTCCAGCATGTTAACATAAAGATAGTTTTAAATGACGCCATATTGTTCCTTAATAAGAAAAAAAAACAACAAACAAAAAAAATTGTAATTTGTAAGTAAAAAAATACTAATAATGTTATAAAAACAAAATCGCGTGTAGCTAATGATGAACATAAATACATTTATTATGTAAATAATTAATGCATTTTGATCCATAATAATAATTCGCATTGAAATAACAAGGAAACTTAATTATAGCTTAGATTTCTATTAGCATTTTCAATTTTAATTGTATTAACATATACATGATTAAATTCAATATACTCTAACTGAACTGATTGCACACTTCCCTCATATAGAAGGATAGACAGAAGGAACTTGCTGAAAAGACACTCCTTCTATTGCCACCCAATATTTGGCATTGAATGGTAAATGGCAGAATTCAATACACTGCACTTTGCCAACCAGAACCAAATGATATAAATGCCATTCAAGTATTCCTCCGAGTGGGGATTAAACCCACAAAAACCTTTAATCTCTATTAATAATAAAGTTGATTAAAAAATATTGTTTACGTCTCTATAGACATAAACAATATTTTTTATCTATGTGTAAATTCTCATAAAATTTCAAGATTTGAATTACAATGTGCTATTTAAATAATTTCTTATCATAGCTTAGCTCAAGTAGCTTGTTCTTAATATATAATATTATTACAAACATATACTTGTTAAGTACTTCATTAAAAACATTTAAAAATTTATATGTAGCACGAATAAATCTTCGCCTCCTGGAAACCAAACAGGAGCACTGACCACTAAGGCATACATTCTCATCAAACTATGTTAAAATTTTTATGTTTTCTAACTAAGTATTTTTCTTTCCTTAGAGTAGAATAACACTTTAAAACTGTTAAAAATATGTACATGTTATATGGTGGCATTCACACCATGCTAGGCCTTTATCAGAGCGATGAAATTAAATATTTCACTGGCCTAAGTGGGAAATCGAACCTACAACTGTTGTAGTCACACACTCTTGCCCCTGAGCCATGATGGCCTCTCTTAATCATATCACTCTTGTATAAATTTACTAAATCTAAAACTGGCAAAGCTATGAGCTAATGTGAGAAATTACTGCTGAGATTGATTGATAACAATCGCTTGAGCGAGCAAGCGCTACCAAGGTAAATTCTATATTGCATAAATACACATTAACTGTATATGTTCAATAATATATTTCTATAAAAAGTGACACCAGACACATTTTTGTTTGTCTAATACAATATAAAACAATATATCTTATTATTCAAGTATATATTCATTTTAAGGATGTCTGCTATATTACAGTTTATTTCATTAAATAAAAAGAAATTTTCAAGTTGAGTATCAAATGAAAAGAAAAAGAAAAAGTTGTTTAACAAAGGCCATTGTTATGTAGTGGGTCAGGCTTTGACAGTCTAATTACCACTTGGAGGAATTAATTATTTTTATTCCTTCATTCTGGTAAGATATAGAAGCACAGCATGGATTTTCCGCACTCAATAAAATTGGACAGAAAATGGAGAACACAGTGATTTAACAATAGATTCGTACTACCTACCCTGCTATATGTTGGATACAGAGTGAAACAAAAAAACTGCCTTACATTAGCATTAAAGTAAACCAGTTTAGGTAACCTTTGCATCAAGTAAAAAAAGAAACACCTATAAATAGACTGTCTCATGAAGCTGGTATCTTTTTCATCAAGTAAAAAAAAGAAACACCTATGAATAGCCTGTTTCATTAAGACAAAATCAATATCTTAAAGGAAAATAAATAATTTCTTATGCAGAGCACGTAAACATGAATATTAATAAAAAAATAAGATGAAATGAAATAATTTTCTTATGTTCCAAATGCAATGCAATCCGCTTTTAATACAAATATTACAAAAACTGCACTTATAAAAAAATTTTCTTACCAAATCATTTTCATCCTTTTCTTCCTCTTTACGTTTATCAGGCGTAACAGGGGGTGCAAATGAACAATGTAGTATAGCAGCTATTAAAGCTAAGTAAATAAAGAGCCTCATTGTGACCTGCAAAATTGTATTGATTTAGGGAGTTCACTTATATACACTTAAAATTTATTACAACTATAATATAATAACATAAACGTCACTGAGCTTACGTAAAAATGTATATTTCGTTTATACAATTACGTTCTTTTAACATAAATATGAATTACACTTTGTTCAGTAGCAAATAGGTGTTTCCAGAAAAAACGGATTTTACCGACAGGAATAAAACCAATTCTGACAAGCTAGAACAATGTATTGATTACCTACTACAGGTACAATGTATTGATTATCTAGGTATCCTACTTTAATGTGAAAGGTCAATCTGATGAAAATATTAAATACTGACCTTTGGTGAAGTTTCTCGAGTATCATATAATCAATTTTAATCACTACTGTTAACACTAATTATTTCACAAATCTATATACTATTATATATGGAATTATTTTGAAAACTTTTTCGACAACATGACGTGTCGTGTCCCAATCAAATATCATATAAGTAATAAATGGTAGGGATATTCGATACACATCGATGAATCGAACTTACTCGATGATCGATGAACTTACTCGAGTACGAAGCATCGAAACGATCCAATGATGCTTTTTTATATTGCTTTTTTTCGATGTACCGATGTCTTCTTCTCCCTGGTCCCGGCTTTTGCCAGGGTATGCCTTCCTACTCAACCACTTCACTTTGCATGGTTTTTAGCGTCCTCGGTGGTTAGACCATTGGCTGTCATATCTTTTATCACGACATCCAACCAATGCGTCCTTTCCATCCAACCAATGCTTTTCCGTTCGAAAGGTCTTCAGGAACTGATATAGTAAAGCACTTGCATCTGGCATAATTCTAAGACCGGCCCGTAACGTGCAGACCATGTGAGGCGAAGCTACTGGAGCTTGTCCACTGCGTCACTGACTCCAAGACTACCCCGAATGAATTGGTTTCGTATATGGTCAGACTGCGTTACGCCGCACATCCAGCCTTCTGCAGATCGAAAAAGGCCACATGCAGAGCTCTCCTTTGAACCTCTCTCGTCAATGTACCGATGTGTTTATTGAAAACATCGAATTAATGGTAACCAGCTAATTATTGTACCTGTTAGTGTTTCAGTGGCTTTGATTTAAAAAATTAAGAAGATAGTTTTTAATTGTTCAATTAAACATTAACAAAATTTTCTCTTCTTTTTTCTCTTCTCATCTTTTTTTATTATTGTGTCAGAAATTGAAATTGGCACGTTTTATCTGTTAATTTTTTAAAACAACTAAGCGTTCATTTTTGATTCATACATTTTGATCTACTCTTTTGAACGATCGCCTTGTTCGCATAGATAATAGGTATAGCGACATCTCAATCTTCCTTTCGATTTTGGAATCCTTTGTACCTGTAAAAGGATCGTAAATCGTAATTAGGGAATATTTCTCACATTATAATTATACTGTTATTCCATTTAATAAGAATTATGACATTAGTTCCACTAAAACTAAAAAAATAAATTATATTAATTAATAGTTGGTTTTTCGAGTTAAAATATAAAATAGGTAGTATTAAATATTACTTCGGATTTCACTCTTAGCTTTGAATGACGTAGGTATTAATTCGAAGGACACTTTCTTTGATTTTTTGGATTTTTTTGTATGTAATGGAAATAAAAGCTTTTAAAAATGTAGAAGTATATTTTTTTTATAATTATCATATTTTTATAAAGCAATAATATAGACACAAAAATATAATATACTTTTTATTCTGAAATAAGTGGTAAAAGTTTACGAACAAACAAAACGCTCCGCTAAATGAGTATATTAAATTAATAATCTAGAGAATAATATTAATATGCAATTAAATTAATACATTAGACTAAAAATGCTCGCTGCGAATATGTTACTGTAGTAAATTGCTTCACGCCGTATTGTAACAAGTTGCTACACGCCGTATTGAACATACAGCTCCACCTGCATACTCCGTTCACCACTCTCCGCCGAATTTTTCGAAGCATTGTGTGTTGAATGGCGCAACTGAACGCCGGACTATTCTTGGTGGTACCACAGTGCCAGAGCAAACCAATAAAAATATTCATGAATAATCACTCAATCCCTCAAGTGGGGATCGAACACAACCGTCGCGTTACAATAACACGCTTGTGGCCCTGCGGCACGACGGCCGCAATATTGAAGTAAAAAGAAAACCGAACGTAAAATTGGAAACGTTTTTAAATCGTTTATTGTCGTTCACAAAAATGAGCTGTTGCGAACATTCATATTTGTTATTTATTACTTGTGAAATGAATGTGAGCATTTTTGAAAAGTACTGGAGTTTGAGAAAATATCGATGCTTCTAAGCGATGTATCAGACAGAAGTATCAAACATTGATGTATTTTATAAGTAGACACCCCTATTGAGTGGTATTGCTATATTTTAACAATAATCAATACAAGTTACCGTATCGTACTTGAACTAGATAAAATACGGTATATTTAAATTTAGGTAAACGCGACGGTTGTTGGTTCGATTCCTATTCGGGGAAATGAATATAATGAATATTTAGTATTTTGAGGCCAGTTGTAACGCAGGGACACAAAGTGTGCTGTAAAACCGACTGATTATGGGTTCGATCCCCACTCGAAGAGATGAAATATTTACTCAAATTTATTTTTCCATTTCTTCGCTCTGATGTCGAGGCAAGACGCGGTGTTGAGTTCTGCCAGTCAACATGCAATGTCTCCAGAATTCGATAGAAAGTGAGGAACGGAGTGTCTTAACATTAAGCTTTTAGCTTCCCTTTGCCTATTCTACTATATGCGGGATTCAGTGTAAAGCTAAAAAAATATATATTACATATTTATTGTGTTGTTTAATGTAATAGAAGCTTTTAATCCAATTTAAGCAAAGTGCATCCTACCTTACCGTAACTAATCAAAATTATTTTTATAATCTGTATAAAATACTAATTTTTATAATCTGTTAAATGTGTATTATGTTCTGTAGTTAAATCAATAAATTGACGATCAATACAGCTAAAATTTGTTATCTCGGTTTAAAGCTTTAGGACTTGGGTCCTTGTTTGCAGAATATTTTCTATTACTTTTATTGTGCGGAGTTTCTCATTTATTGAACCGCTTAATTTCGTGTATAAGTAAATAAAATCACCTATAATGACCAAATCGCCAACAATGAACAGAGATAAACGCAAGGTAGAGTTCATGGCAGAGCTTGAGTCACAATTTATTATGCGACTGCCTGAGGAGCCTGCAAAAATGCTACGAGAGCTACTCAAATCTGGTGACAACATCAAGAATCGATTGACTATCCAAATAGAAAATGATATGCGACATGGAGAGGTGAGGTTCGACCATTGGCTTATGCACGCTAAAATTGTAGATTTACCTACAATTACTGAGTCTTTGAAAACAATAGATAACAAGAGTTTTTATAAAACAGCAGATGTATGCCAAATGATGATATGTAAGGAAGAACCAGATCAAACTCCAACAGAAGAAGAGTCACCCGCTAAAAATAAGAAAAAAGATCCATACAAAGTTGACAAAAAATTTCTTTATCCTCATGGAGTAACACCACCTACTAAAAATGTAAGAAAACGAAGATTTAGAAAAACTTTGAAAAAGAAATATGTAGAAGCACCTGAAATAGAAAAAGAAGTGAAAAGATTACTAAGGGCAGATAATGAGGCCGAAAGCTCCACTTATGAAGTGATTAAAGAGGAAGATGAGCAATATAACAAGCCTGAGCTAGCTCCACCAGAAACTAGGAAACCAGAGAAGAAAACAAAAGCTGAGCGTAATGCTGAAAAGAAAAAGGAAAAAGAAGCAATTGCTTTAGCAAATGCCAATGCGGCAAACCAGAGACCATCAAATGTAGTAGATATATTTGGTGGTGCAGTTAGTGACAGCGATATTGAGGATGATAATGACAATCTTAAAGGAGATTTGGAAGACAGCCGTTTATCTGCATATGATAGTCGATTATCTGACAATAGTTCCATGCTTGGTATTGGAGAGACGCAGAGACGGGAGACTTACCCAATCGAATTCGAATCACAAATGTTCCATACTCAAAGTTCTCATTTGAAAAAATCCAGCAGAAGTCGTGCAACAACACCAGCTACTTCAACTGTGACCAGAAGTGGCATGTCATCTGAAGAGGATACTGACTACTCTCGAGATATGTCTAAAGATAACATGACTTTAAGGATAGAGCAGTTGAGGACAGAATTGGAAGAACTCAAGCAAAGGAGGCAGAGAACTCAAAATGAAATTGCTGGAATGGAAAATCAAGCACTGCGTCAACGCTTCCAAGATATTCTGCACACTTTGAATCAAGATGTCATGTACAAGGAGATGGAATACCAGGGACTTATAACATTGCAGAATTCTGAGGACATATGAGGAACGTATTTTGTTAACTACTAAACCATAGGAGCTAAATTAATTGGACTCCAGTGAAAGTGACACTTGGTTAATATTGTGTTCTTTAAGTTTCATATTATACACTTTATTTTTGTTGTTTAATTCTAAGATTTAAATGTATAGTTACATTGCTAACCTACTATACATATATTGTATTGTATATCTTATTTACAAAATTAATTGTTTGTATTTGTTATATTACAAAATTTTGACTATAAAATTTTTTAAATATAATATACTCAAACTTATATTTTTCAACTTGTATATAATATTATATATTGGGTATAGTTGGGATCAGTGGCATTTCTATATATATTTACAAAGTGGGACATAGCCTCAAGTGGTCAATTAAAAGCAATGATCATCTTATTGAACTTAAGCTAATGTTTAATTTATAAAGTTAAAACCTTTTTATTCAGCTTCACACTGTGGCCCACATATAGCAGGTAAGGTAAGCAGAGAGAACCTAGTCTTAAGACAAGACAAGTTTTTGCCTTGGTACCAGTGCAAAGAAATGAAAACATTAATAAACAATAATTCATTCACACAAAGTGGGAATGAAACCCACAACTGTTGCTTAACCGTCACATGCATGTGCTCCTGCATACAACTCTCTCATTATTTGTGTAAGAAAAATTGTATTTTTCTTTTTTACTTAAATTGGCCTGGCATGGCCCATTTTCCACCTGACTCCCCCTTTATCACACCCTAGATTGGATTAAAACATATCTTGAATTCATAAGATTCCTAAGAATACGAAAATATAGAAAATATTAACCAATATATAATAAAAATGATTCAACATATATTGGAATAATGTATTGAATGTAATATTTATAAGTATTGATAAGATTGTTTAAATTAAAATAGAAAAGAATTCACATTTCTTCATAGCTTCAGAACTTTTAGCTAACTATAAAATTTTAAACACAAAATTTCATTCCATTATCTAGAAAGATTATTTTCTGAATTTCTACTTAAAAATATCTCTAATAGTATATAAACAGCTAGGTTAACTACTTGTAGGCAAGTAAAAGTGTTTTTAGGAAATTAAGGTTTGTAAATAAACATTTCAAGTACATTTCTTTTCTTTATTTTTTTTGTTATAATCATTTAAATCATGTATATTATAGTAGAAGCATAGACCTGATGTAAACATCCTTAAAATAGATATATTGTGTCAATATTTAAATATTTAATAGGAATACTAATTAGAATTACAAATATAATAGGTATGTGATATTGATAATGTTTTACCTTCAATAATACCTATTACATATAATCAGAAAGAGACTAACTTATTAAACTTTAGATAACAATATTTCGAAAAGAAGACATGTAGTTGAAAGTATCACCTTCAACTAAATGTATTCTTTACATTGTACTTTATTTTTTGTAGCGGTTCTGGGTGCACTCTTATTCTATAGAATTTGCAAATTCAATTCTACTTGAAGCAGCTTTAATGCTGTAATATCCAACATTTTAAATTATCTATAAACTGATCTAACTGTCAATTTATAAAATATTTTTGAGAGTTATGTCTACTTCTATTTTTCAACTAAGATTATTGTATTACCATTTTATTTCTAATGTTAATAAATATTAATTACCTTAGATTTAATATTATCAAGGTGTTTATAGTATAGTGTTTCAAACATAGCATATTTGATTAAAACAGACGGTTTATATACAAGGCAATGAGTACAATTTTGTAAATATATTTCTCATAGATAAGATCTTTTTGAACAATAAGCGAAGCAGTATGAGAGTTTGTAAACTATTGGTACTCAGCATGTTTTTGCGCTTATTTAGCATTCAATATTGAGGTCTCTATTAGTATTTATATCCTAATGTTTCTATTCGTTTCTTTTATATTTAATTTGGGATGTTTTATGGGTCATATTCATATTATGGGCCAATAAAAATTATTAATTCATTTTAAAGTAAATAGTTTTTAACTTATTTTATATATTTTCAATATGAACACCTCTCTTAACAGATAGAGATCATGGTTTTAAGACACTTCAGCCACCACGCTTTCTGTGAAAAATATTTTACATAATGAAGTGATTTTTAAAAAGGCAATCATTGTAATATTAATGTACTTAATGAAACTTTTTATATGTACTTAATATCGACCATCAAATATATTTTCTTAGTTAATAAGATATTATAATCGATTTCTAGAATCATTTTGTCACTTGTGACGTATTATTCTTAGGGTTTTGGCCTCCTATTTTGGGAAAGCGCCTTAAATATATTAATATATTTTATATAGATATGTCTGACTTTGTTGTAAAGATTATTCATGTGAACAATGTTGTGTTATTATTCTACTGTTTTTTAGTCTTTACGTAGGTTATATCGGTGTTGTAGGGATTTCAATTCATAATATGTACTTAACCTCTATGGTTTTAAAATAAGGGAAAATTTTAAAATAATATTTTCGTATTAATCGTTATTGAAGTTAGTAGACTTATC
Organism: Heliconius sara; assembly: GCA_917862395.2. NCBI lineage: Eukaryota > Metazoa > Arthropoda > Insecta > Lepidoptera > Nymphalidae > Heliconius > Heliconius sara. The sequence continues at coordinate 11,932,004 of OU860800.1, read as the reverse complement.
TTTAAGTAAGTACGTATAGCTTGCGAGGTCTAAGCTGAGCTTTGCATCTGTGTTAGTGCTTATGTAGTGTATGTGTAGCGCGACCTGCTTGGCCTAAACATGTTAATTAATATTATATTGCTTGTGCATTGTACTGATAGCAGCGTCACATATATTATTAACATGTGTGTACGATTTATAAAGTGAAATATAAAGTTTGCACTATCATTCTTGTACAGAATAGAAAATGTACTCAATAAAATAAGAAAAAAGAAAATCGATAACACAACACCGTTTTTGGTGATATAACGGAAAGATTCGTTACTAACTCAAACGACATCTGACGAGACTCGTCACGAGAGTAACGATTATGAGAATGCAATGTCCGGCTAAGCAGAATTGGTATAATTAATTTATATTGCTGTTTTTAAATTTATTTCTTATACTTAACAAAGCGTTTATTTTCCTATATAATTTATAATTTTATAATCAATTACACAAATGCAAAGCTCACCTTAAGCCTCGCGAACTACCCATATATATTTATACGTTCCAAAATTTATACACTTTCTTAAAATAATAAATATTTCATTCTAAAATAGTTTCTCATTTAAGAGTAAATAGATAAATGCTATGTTAGATGTTGGTGTGTATCATTTGTAGAAGTTTTATAGTGGATGTAACACATTTAATGTCTAATAAATAAATATGTAGTAAGAAATAGTTGCCTTTTATTTAAACACTAGCAATCCACTTGTAGCATCACCCAATTTTCGTTTTCTAATAACCATATATTTTTGAAAATAATATCTACACATATATCACAAAATAAAGTTTAAGTTAATTGAATAATATTCTTTTTATTTATAAACCGATTAAAATAAAACAAACGAAGACGAAAGCACAATTAAATCGGCTTAGCCGACAAAAATTAATATATTGTATTTGTTTTATCACATTATTAAATGCTAATAATACTCTTTTTTTGACTTCCATTATATAAATAAAAATACAAAATATTTCAAATGAAAACTAAATTTATATGTATTTAATATGACCAAAATACAAAAAAAGTATTGATTATTTAGTATACTGATTTTACAAAAATAGGCTACAAATATTTATCGAGTCTAATAGTTAAGTTTTAATGTAGGTATAATATTCTAAAAACCTGTACTAAGGCTTCTTAATTGATACGTAACTTAAATAAACATCCTGGAAAAAGCGGAAGTGTAGAATAATTAATTTCAAACTACAGCGAGTAATAAAAAGCCATTTATGATGATGGTAATGAAATTTACCTTTTGGCTCGAAGCCATTCAAATTGAATAACAGAACTTGGGAGCGGCAATGTACACAGAAAATAGAAATTGTATTATACGAGTCTCGAACATACTATCCGAATACCTTGTTCGATTAATTTATATTCGAACTGCTTGTCTATTTGATTGGCTTTGGCTTTTAAGTAAAATCAGTGATCAACCGAATGTTCGGTATTTATAATTTCGACCAAAACTAAAATTAAAATTTAAAATAAGGCAATATATGTGTTGGGTCTCAATTACTATTGACATGCGACAATTATATCGATATTTATTCGATCATGTGATACAGACATCAGACTTCTGTAACGATAATTCTGGTAGGTACATCCCTAGTAGCTGTAGGTTTGACGTCCCTGGGCAGTCTCGGAGCTCTTTCAGTCAGTGCAATTTAGTAAATTTGAATTTTGGTATAAAATTGGGATTTTACATATAGTGTCTTCTTTCGTGTATTAATATTGTAACAAAATTTAGAATTTTAAAATATATAAATAATTCTATCATATTTGACACGTAAATTTGTATACCAAGCCGGCGTTAAATTTATTCATTTAAGAGATCACCAAAAATGGATTTTAAAATGCACGAATATACCCACGCTGTTGTTGGTAAAGTAACTCCTCTACGCCTCATCGATAAAGCAGATTTAAATGATTCCCGTCGTCAATATGATTATTATCTTCGACTTCTTAAAGAACTGAATTTGGAGCTGATCGAAGTCGAGACAGACGCATACTTCCCTGAAAATATAATCTTTGAAGATTTAGCCATCATCTGCCACGGCATCGTGCTCATGCCCAAACCTATTTCTGCCACTGAACAGATTATAGTAAGTTTTTTTTTTCTAATTTTATCCATAAAATATATTTCTGAAAGAATATATTTCTGTAAAATAAATCTGTAGCATAAATAGGGCTTGCTTATGTCTAAGTATTTTATTACAATTACTAAGAGTTATTGAAAGAATGATAATATTATAAGTTTACTAGTAAGAGGCAAGTTGTGTCGCAGGGGCACTAGTGTGTCTCTGTAAATGCAACTGGTAGTGGGTTCAATCTCCACATGAGGAAATGAAGTAATTATTTAAATTTGTTTTAATTTAAACTGAGTGACTTAACACTCCCTCTGCCTGCCGTGTGTTGTGCGGGTTAGACCATGAAATTGATTACTAGTAAAGTATAATAGCTATTTTTGCCCTTGAAAAGATAATAAAATCTATCAATGTTTTATAAAGTAATGCTATCTTCCTATGAATAACCTATGTTAAGACTGCCATGTTGCAGCTGTGTAGTATCTGACTAAATGTAACAGTTGTGGATTCAATTCCTGACAAGGGGAATGAAACATAATTATACTTTTTTTCCCTGAGTAGGAATTGAATCCACACATTGTCATTTAAAATGCTATGTCTTGAAAATGTAATAAATAAGATGTGAAATTGTTTGTTCTTGAATTTTATAGAGAATATGTATGAAGCAATAAGATTGTAAGTTTTATATTGAAAGTAGCAACTGTTAATTACTACTAAACTTAATTACTAAGAAACACTTAGCAGAAATGCATTTTGAGCTGGTGGTAGCATTATGTTCGTTCAATAATTTAAAAATTACAAAAGTCTTTTAAAATAAAGAATACTTTTATTTGTTAATTTTTTAAATGCCATACAATATATTTCATTCATAATTCAAATATAATTTTCAATTGATATAACATTTCTTTTAAAAAATATAAAAACAATATATACTATCTGTATTTTCAAATGATCATTGCAATAAAAAATCTATTGTACTAATATTATATGAAGAGGTAAAATAATTTTACATGATTACTAGAGTGCTTAAATATTAATACAATAACATACTAGTTAGTTTAATTTTATTCTATTATAAATACACAATTTTACTTAGGTTCTATAACATAATTGACATTTGTTATGCAAGAATCTTATTCTTGATTTAATTCATCACATATTCTAAGGCAGTTGTGGCACAAGGGGGCGACTGTGAATGTGACAGTTGTATTGATTTCTACTTAGGGGAGTGAAAATTCACTTTACAGTAATGTTTTCAACTGTGTCTTATTAGCACTTAACAGTTTTAGCAATCTACAATAAAAAAAATCAATCTAATAAACTAAGATTAGTCAGATATAAAACTAAAACAGAAAAGTATATCAAAATATACTTATTAAGTACATACTATTGGCACACTTTATTACTTAATACCTAAGCCCACATTCTATTTCTTATTATTCTAATCAATATCATACCTAGCAAGATATAAATAATACATAAATAAAAAATTATTATGTTATAATAGAAGTATGAGCTAGCTCTCATTCATGACCTAATTTTCTATAAATTGCTGTTTGACCTAGTAATTAACCTGTATTCTGAATGTCTCTAGAGTAATATAAATTAAACAAAGCATTTAAAAGATATATAAGTGAACAACCTTAACATTAAACACATTGAAATAGTTATTTAGAATAACTTTAAATATTATTATGGTGAAGTGGGATAGTGTCTAAATGTACATATATTGTTGGCTTAAAATGTATGTCTGCTGACAGCCAATGAAGAAAATTATCAGGAGGCACAAAAGACTTAATGATAATATTATTAGAAGATCTTAATTATTTTGAAAATTGATTTGTATTCTCTCTTATACATAATAAAATGAAGGTTGATTTAGTTTTTTTTCAAAACTAAATAAATGCCATAAATACGGATATAGCAGGTTTGCAGTCTAATCTGACGATGCACTATGGATGATACAACACAATTTCTGTTTTTGATAAATAACAAAATAACATTTGTAATCGGCAAAAAGCTATCGTAATAGAATAAACTGACGATTGATACTGAAAAAAAAATTATAAAAAAATAGTTTATTATTTTATATACTCGTCAATTATTATTTCTGCACTTTTTTTGTAGCAAACTATATTCTTCTAATTCTCTTATTCGTCTTTTTTTTATAAACAAAAAACCGAATGACAATAATATTTAAAATTTATTTGACATCCCACCAACAATCCAATGCTAAAATAAACATGGCGCTCAGTGGTTGTAATTAGATATTTTAATTTACTTTTATTTCTTGTAAGCAAATTTAAGTATCTTGATGACATAAAATAAAAAAAATTATATAAATAAAAGTAAAACATGTAAAATTATCTATTTTTTTTTAAATTTTGTTACACCTTTCTCCTTTATTTCATATTACGAGCGAGCGAGCGAGCGAACGAGTTTTAGGTTCACAATTTGGACAAAAGGAAATCTTGTGTATATATAATAGTATATTATTTTAAAATAAAGAGTATCGAAACATTTGTAATGTTGTCTTAAACAAATAGTATTTGTGCAAAATTGTTCTTGAAAAAACAGTTAAAATAATGTAAAGCGAAACAGCGAGTTAAATACAGAAACTTAAACCTTAAAGATCTTAAAAAGCTATATAAATAAAATGTGAAATTGAAATAATTATTATTTCAGATGGCCGCTTTGAAAGAAGTTATGACAAAAGAACTCGGCCAAACTGTGATGGAAGTACAAGACCCGGAAGCTAAACTAGCTGGCTCCGATGTTTTATTCACAGGTATTTTTTTAAACTATAGGTTCATCTATACATATAAAAAAAGGGAGTGTCTGTCTGTGATTTTAAAATAACCTTGGTTTTCTGAGTTCATATCCATATCTCTGGAATAGCTGCATCGATTTTTATGGGATTAATGCTGCAACTGCAATATAGAGGCGGTTGTGGAGCAACATATAGGATATTTTTTTATTTCAGAATACGCAGGACAATCAGCGATTGTCGTGCGCGCCTACTTAGATAGATATGAAACAGCTAAATATTTACCTAGTAGGTACGACATTTTTGTGAGCAAAAATTAAAATCCGAAAGATTTAAATTGCGATTTATTAGGAGAATCACAATATATTGTTCAATGTTCCCTAAACTATTAATTTAAGAATATTCAATAAATATTTGCATAGTTCAAGCTGGCGAAGCCGCGTGGATATCTCTAGTCAATTATTATTTAGCAGTCTTATATCTGTTTAACAGTTTATCTGGATGGCATTCATTGACCATGAAATTATACAAAAAAATATTAAATATAATAATGTTATTGTTCTATTACTAGCTAGATAATAGTGGCTTTGTCTTAAGCTTATTATTATATTATAGCCAAATTATTCAAAGTTATTATATAAATTGTAGCCTATGTGTTATTCTGATATATTCATCTAAATCCGTTCAGTAATTCTAGCGTGAAAGTGGAACAAACATCCGTCCTATGAATCTTTCATATTTATAATATTATTAGAAGGATATACCTTGTATTTTTTTTTTAGCTTCACACGAGGGAACCTAACGTTAAAACACTCTGCTCTTCATTAAGACAGTTCCGTTACCCGCCTTCTGACGGATCCTTGAGGCATTGTACGTTTCGAGGCGGAAATTGATGGTTTACCTCGTTACCAGGGAAGGAAATATTAAATATTAAAGTCTCTCAAGCAGGAATCGAATCCACAATCGTCACGTTTACAGTCACACGCTTGTGCCCCTGTGCCACAAAGGCCACGAGTATTTCTTGTAATAAAATATTTTTTTACACTTCCAGGCAGAGAGTTTTTCGTTGGTATATCTGATACTAGTAACGAAGCTGGTGCTAGTGCGGTTGCTGAAGCTTTCCCTGAATTCCCCTGCACACCCATCAAGGTATTTAATAATTAATCGGTTTCACGCTGCAGTAGGCAGTGGGAACTTAGTATGAAGACACGCCCTTCGCCACTTTCTGTCAAATTCTGGAGGCATTGCGTGTTGAGGGGCAGAACTCAACGCCGCGCTTAGCCACGACACCAGAGCGAAGAAATGGAACAATAAATTTAAGTAAATATTTCATCTCCTCGAGTGGGGATCGAACCCACAACCAGTCGGTTTTACAGTCACACTTCATCAAGGTATTTGCTTATTACACTGTATCTTGCATATAATCATATAGCAGGGTGGGCAGAGGGGCCTAGTGTTAAGACTGTTCTTCATGCACTGCCCAATATTAAAGATATTGCGTGTTGATGATATTGCTTATTTTCTTTACGGTCTCATTCCTCTCTGGAACACAAAACGCGGCGTTGAGCCCTGCTATTCAATACACTATATTGGGAATGGGGGAAAGTGGGAATATAATGACTTATCACTAAGTTTCCTCAGGCCACCCTGCTAATTTAATAATAATAAATAAATAAATATACTTTATTGCACATTTAAAAGAAACAAAACCACTTACAAACATAATAATAAAAAAAGTACAACAAGGTGACCTTATCGCTTAAAGTGACAACCAGGCAACCTTTGGATCTTGGAGTATTACTATTATTATTAAATAAATTTTCAGGTAGCTCAAGGTGTACGGCACCTTAAAAAATACATCAGCATGGCTGGGTCGGATATCCTCTGCGTGTCCTCCAGCAAGGAGGCAAAAGAGATGCTAAAAAGGATTGAAAGGGAGGCCACGTTCACATATCAAACGCTCACTGTACCAGAAAACGGTGCTGCCAATTGTTTGTACGTGAACGGCACTCTCATACATCGTGCTATTGAAGAAATACCTGAATCGTTTAAGGTAAATGCTTCTTGGGTATTGCCCACAAATACTTTATAAAGTTGTGAACATATTCCTGAGTCTAACTGGTATGTACAGCTTTTTATTTAAGTTTATTTAAGCCTGTGTCCCGCACCTAACAGAGGGAACCTGGGAACCTCGTGTTAAGCCACTTCGTTCAGATGAGTAGTGGCGTACAGGTACAAGCGTGTAACTGTAAACGCGACAAGTGTAGGTTCGATTCCCACTCAAGGAAATTGAACAGTTAATATTTTAATTTCTTCTCTCTTGTGTCTAGGCAAGGTGCGACATTACGATCCGCCACTTACATGCCTTTAGAATTGGGTGGAAAATGGGGAGCGAAGTGCCTTAACACTAGGCTCTTCCCTAGTTTACATGCGGGTACCATTTTAAAGCTGAAAAAAATATAAAAAGCTTTTTTTCTTGAAATATCTATTTAAACTTATATTTTCATTCCTTCGCTCTGGCTCCAAAGCAAAAACCCCGGCGTTGAGGTCCGCCATTTAACACGCAATGCCTCCAGAATGCACCAGAAAGTGGGGAAAGGAGTGTATTAACAGTAGGTTCCCTCTGTGTACCCTGTATTGTGGGGAATACAGCATGAAGCTGATTGATTTGATTTATTTCAATATCAAAAATATTTATTTTTACTTTTTTGGATGAATCAAACAGAGGTTAGAAAACAGGAATGATATTTAAAAAATATATTTGTATTCACTTTTATTCTGCTACATCGACATTACAATTGTTTTGTCTAATAACCCTTCCCTGGCAGTCGGGAAAAATGTCACAAATGCTTGAAATTCTTTTTGAGGTTGTTGTCATTAATCGTCTCGAAATCGAAAATATCTAGAATCCAGAAAAATCTCTACCTCTGCTCTCAATTCATACAACCTTATCCACATATTACCTTTCGATAGCCATCGAACTTCTGTATGAACGCTTGCGTTGTTATTACCGATGGATTTTTTTGTTTTACTAAAGTTGCCAGTCCGGAGCGTGATTCCAACATAGCCGGAGCACCGTCAGTACAGATAAGCTCGCTGCCGTATGACAGGCAGTTTATCCCACATAATATTATGTTTTTCAAAATATTCCGAAATGGAATACATGACATCGATACCGAACCTTCGTATTCGATCGTTCGTTCGATACTTAATTGAACCGTTGTGACTCGCTTATATGCACTAAGGTTTGGGTTTTAAATTTGTTTTTAATTCTGGACAATTATTGCACTTATCTCTTTTCTAATACATATCAAGGTGATTGTTTTTGATTTGAAATCAAATCAAATCAAATATTGTAAATATTTGATCCAATCCAAGATTATCCAAGATATATAGATTCTTAATATATAGATTCTTTATGTATTTAATTAACTGATATTTTAAGTCGACTTAATTGTTTAATTTAAATTACTTAGTAATAACGATTACTACTTTTTAGGGCCTCCTTTTGTTTCGCATGTTCTCAAATTATAACAATTATCTATTAAACCAGTTTAATTCTAAACAATTTAACTAGGGCATATACATTCCAGAAAAAATTTTTCGTTTCATGGCGTGTGTCAAAATAATGATATTTTTGTTTTAATAATCAATATAAAAATTATATTCGATTAAATTGTATAAAATGTGGGTAAGATCTTAAGACTATGTTAGTGTCGATGTAACTTGTTTTATAATGTAATCTGTTACATCGGTGGCGCAACAGCTTTTGATTTTTGAGACTGTATGTGAAATAACCGTTATATACTCCGAAACTAGTTGTACGATTATTCGACTCGTAATCAGTTTCTGACCACAATTACTTAAAATAACGCTCATGTCTACTATAGACTATATATTATTGTGTGATCACCAGAAGTTAACTGTTGACCAAATTTCAAGTCAATTCGGTTTACAGAAAAGGGATATAAATTTAATTACTATGACGAAGTCGAGCCGAATAAAACTGTTAAAAAATCTTATTTTGTTTTATTTGGCATATAATGATTCCGTATGAAAAAAAAATCCAATCATATATTATATACCAATATTGACTTATGTATTTAAAAATATATAGTAACATGAAAATCTAAATACTTTTCAGGTATTTTGTGAGAAAATCGACTTTGCCAGACGATCTATTTGCTTTTCTGAGCTCGCTAAGTTTTCTACTGGACTCACTGCTTGTTGCCTTTTGGTAAGAAAAATCTAAATATTTACACATGTTATCATGATGCGGTACAAAAGAGTTATAAATCGTAAAATTTTTCAAAAACATAAACGTCTTATTTAAAATTAATGTTGATTCAAAATGTATTTGATCTTTAATTAAATTTGTTTTGTATTGTATTGTAGAAATTTTGTAGCTTGTATCGTATCGTGAGTTTATAACGAAAAGGCTAAATATACAATGTGTTCAAAATTCAATGTGACTTCTCTACAAATAGCATGGTTTCGCATCTGACTAAAAACAGAATAGCTAAAAAGCTTTAAATGCTTTTTTAAATATTAATATTAAAGTGACAACACTGACATTTATGTCCGATTTTTACGTACAGATTATACATTTAGATTTAATGTTATTCGAAGGTCACTAGTAACGTGCTGTTGTTTTTTTGGTTTTTAATAATTATAAAAGGAACCTAGATGTTTCGATATTGACTATGCGATCTTATAATTTTAACATTACCTTAAATAATTACTTAAGTGTAATGGATGATTGGTATTTTGATTGATTTATTACTAGATTTGCTATTATGGCATATATAGACAAAAACTTTTGTAAAGCAATCTAGCTTTATCAAATAGTCATATGTTATATTGTGAAATTTTCCTTAAAAATATACAATCGAAAATAAACAAATACTAATCATTTTAATTACGTGTATTGTCAAGACAGGGACAGTTGTTTTACTGTAATAAAACGATTTTATTACCGTATGTATGGTTCTGTTTCTGTCTTTAATGTTTAGCAACCATTCCCTTAGTTCCAAGACTGAGAATAGTGTACAACCTATTTATAATTTTAAATATATATAATATATATTCTATGTAATTTCCATTCCAATGTTAATACTTATATGTATACAATTGATATTTGTATTTTTAAGTTTAAATCATTCCTATACTTCGATATTTCATGAATAAGTCTATAAGTCGATAGGTGAAGTTCTACACCTGACACTATTTATTAGTTACTTTATATTTACTTTTGAAATATGGATACACAAGATATATGTTAGATAAAGTAACTACATAATTACTTAATTAAATGATATGCTTAACAAATAACATTGATTTATCAGTATCAAATATTATCGATTCATCTATTTATTCTTGTTCCTAGATCTTGTCCTGTAGTTTTTAACTTTGGTTGTAGTAAAAAAAATGTACAAACCAATAATATCTATGTACCTGTCTCTGTACTTCTTTATTTGATATTTCTATACATTATACAATTTATTCTAAGATAGTTCTCAATCGTTTACACTTTTCAAATAAATTTTACTTTATAATGATAACCTCTAAATAATTGCGTTTATATTTATTATGCGATCATTTTTTAATTAATAGACAAAACTACGTCCATGACTTTCTTATGCTTTCTGAGCTAAACACAATTTGTCATAAATAAATATATTTATAAATTTGGTACTGTGCCCTACATATCTAAAAAAGTCTCAATGGCTTTTGTACAGAATTATAAGGTCAATTTTAAAATTCCTTAAGATTTGTTATTTAGTTTTTAATTATTGTGTAATACGCATGCTACCGTAATATAAGCCGTGCGCACAATTTATATATATGAAGTATAAAAATAAATATTTTGACAAGTGTAAACGATTAATTGATTTTAAAGTCAAGAAAATAAAAATAACCTATACATGACATTATATTTAATACATATGTTTAAAACGTATGTTTTATTTGTATATTAACTCTTGTAGGGATAAAATATATCCTATTGCAAAATCGATTTTATAATCGACAATATACCTGATATATCTCACAATAGTGGAAGTATAAACAATACTTTTTTTTTTATTTATGATACTTTATTTATTATTAAGAGCTTATTTGAATGTCTCTTCTTAAGAATTGACATTTGAAAATACTAAAAATCTGAACCTGAATTTATTCATAATATATTTTTACTTATTTATTTTGAAAAAATGTCTAGGTGTAATTTATTAGTTTTATTTATTTAATTTTAATGTGTAAGGCACAAAATATTTTAATGAATCTCCCTTAATATTAATAAATTGATGAATAATTTGTCATATAATATTAATAAATAAATCAAATCTATCTATTTAGAGCTGTCATTTTTCCTGAAATGTGAAATACAATATAAACAAAATATTTTATTAATATTATGAATGTTGCTCTCTATGGTTCAAATTTCTTTTAATCGTCGTTTAACATATGATATATGAACGTTTGATAATAAATGCTTGACTGAATCAGTTATTTGATGTATTATTGAAATTAAATATTTTGACAAAAATTAAATATTCAAAATTTTTCATAATTTTTTTATATACATGTAAAAATATCGATTGAATTAACTAATTCTTGCCCAAGGCTTAAATGTTGACTAAGAAGAATGATCTATTAAATTAAATCTTAATTTTATTAATATTACCATGACCAACTTTTGTATTCTTCAAAATTCTAAAATCTAAATTGTGGATTGCCGCATTTTATTTTAAGCTATTTATACTTAAATTAATAGATTTTCTTCATATTTCTTATTATATTATTCATTATCTTTTCGATCTTTCGAACATAACTTTTTTGTAAGTGAATGTGTCACTATGATTTCACTGTAACTTATAATATCAAAAAGTTGTTGCGATATATTATACAATTGAATAATTATCATATCATTTCAATTGGTAAAAATATTATGCTAACATTTTTATTATATTTGTAAACTTCTTTAAGAGAAAAAGTAGTATTTTGGAGTTATAGATTAGTTCATTTAATACATATATAGATGAATTGCGATTTTCTATATTATTTAATATTCTTAAACGAATTTCCATTTTCATAGAAAGGTTGTACTTCAATTAAATATTCAATATATATTCCTCAAACAATAGACTAGATACTAAATTAGACCAAACGGTAGTGAAACTACTTACTAAGGAAGGATATTTCAGTTATCAGTTATGCGTATTGTGGATTTTTTTACCTATTTTGATTAGGTTATTATTTGGCGTCACGTCATGGTCCCGAAGTCACAACGGTGTGTGCTATTATACATTTAATAATACATGATTTTTAATTGTTTAATATGTACTTTCTGTACGCGTGTTGCTTAACGAAATAATTTACTTCAAACACATTTTCTTTTTTGGTAAAACAATCTACATTAGGCGGCATTCGTTAAAGAACTACGTAATAAAAAAAAAACTTTTAGATTCTTCCTTATTTGCACAATTAGCTTAGAGCTCACATATTAATTACGCACGTTAAATATTTAGCATTCCCAAATGTATACTTATAAATATTACTGTATATTATTGTTTGGATATATTATACATTTAACATGTTGTTATGATGGTGTATTTAACTTTGATTATTGATTGGGCCAATATGGGTAATAATACATTAATTAAAAATTGTTTTCCTGTCACGTTTGGTATTCTAATATATCAATGAATCTATAATGTAATCATATATATATTTACTCATACTGACCCAACGCCCTCTGTAAGATAAACATTAATAATAATCAAGATATTAAGTTTTATACTACATTCTGTATTCAGTAATAAAGCTTATTTCGTGATTAATGTAAAAGTTTGCCTTCTTTGGATTTTTCAACTCAAGTTTTTACCCATATCATCCTATATACAAAGCGTTTGGTTTATGTATATGAACTAAATTTATTGATAATTGGCTAGAAGTGTAACTGTCTTGATTATTATTGCATCATAAAATGTCTGGTTTAGGCGATTAAAACGATGACGGTATAATGATTAAATTTGTAACTATATTAGGAAATGATCAAAAATAGAAAATTGAACATAGTTAATGTTGAATGTGTTGCTTCGTTTTTATTTTAATAATATTTGTATTAAATGATATGTGGAGAAATACATTTATCAATTTTAAAGTGATTGTTATTAATGAAGCAAAGCCACAAAAATCTAATAAACTTAACAGTTGAAGCAATCGCCTAAACCTGACATTAATAAGAAATTATTATATAGGGTTTTTCTATATTGAATCTTTGTGTACTAATTGCTTTACTTCTTATTCATAAGTTTATTTATTATTATGCTAAGCTAAGCTCTCCTGTTTGGAATCTTATTTCAATTACGTATTTATAATTAATAACCTCAAAGGAGATATGAGTGTATGGTAGAAATCCAATAAAGTGATGTTACGAGTGTCCTTTGATTTTACTTTAGAACGTTACTACCCCATTAACTGTTGCTCGACTTTTTTGACTAGCAGTGACATTTCAAATTGAATTAGATCTAATACAGTATATATACTTAAAGGTAATTGAAATAAACCTTTAGATTATTAGGATTTAAAAATATTTGTTTGTTATATTTGGTTCGTTACTCTTGTATAAAACTGAAACTTAGGCATTTAGGAACACAGTTTAACTACACAATAGAAAATATTATCGTTTCGCAAAACAAGTGGAAAATACTTGATACAACGTCTACAATTTTGTACAAGATTATTTGGGGGCGAAGTCGCTAGAGAGGCGGAGGAGAGTAATACTCGACTCTCGATATACTTTCTGTAATCAAATAACTAAAATGGAATTGTAAAACATCGAGAGATCTACGAACACGCGTACGCACCTAGAATAGTCACCATTTTGCATAATTTTTTTTGATGTTTTGTATGATTTTCGCGCTCAACTGCCATAGTAAAAAAATGATTGATGATGAATGATTGAATTATTTTGGATTTAAATTATGTATGGCAATTCGAAAGATTGAAAAAACGATATCTAGGCAAGTGTCACCCCCTGATACGGAGTCCAGTCGTGAACACTGGATATTTCGCTTGTTCCACTAGTTTAATGTCGCTCTGCATGCTATGAAGTGGTCTATGCTTAGAGTAACATTCAAGGATAGGATCACAATACAACATTGAGATTAGGCAGAATTAAGAGTAGTCATTCTTGTATAATCTATAAAGAGTTGTCATTATTGTATTAGATTAATCAGCATATTAAATCCTCTTTCTTAAAATACTTATTTTCTACCTCGGTACCAGTAATTGCTGTATCTAATAAATTGTTTTCTGTCAATTTTATTTCTTGACTATTGAACCGAGAAGATCAGCAACGTCCGTAGGTAATCCAAGATCCTGTACGACATCATTCGGTTCTTGTTTTTTTAAAGATCGAGGGTCATTTATAGGGTAAAAAATTATACTATCGCTTTGCTGATACAGAGACAGACAGATGATCACTGTATTATGAATTTTGTCATAAAAGTTGGTAGTGTTAGTAGGAAGCAGTATGGGTAATTCAGACCCATTTGGAATTTTAGCGCGGTTTTTAGAATTATATCATGCTACTTTGGTCAAATAAAAATTAGCAATCATCTGTATAATTTTTTTTTATCCTGCCACAACATGAGAATACCTTATGACAATGATTTTGATTTATCATAATTCTACTGTCTTAACAATTTAACACAAAGCTAGCATACTGTATGCAATATCCACTGTTTTTCTTTGAAATACAATAACCTAACCTCATTCCGAAGTAATCATAATAAACTCTGTTATTTTTAATCTTTGCTTAAATATTGTATATTGTTGGCAAATATCGCAAAATACATTATTATTACATATATTACGGCCCGGGGACCTATAATTATAGATTTAATAAAACATCCTTTGATTAGACGTTTTAGCAGTTTAAGCCAATATGATTAGTCATAGCCTAGGTACATAAAAATTTTTTTCTTTGCTACGTATTGTCACAGGGGAAAGGCAGCTTAGTAACAATTGACCAGTCTGTTTGTTAGGGAGTACAGAATAGAAATATAGGTCGTAAAATCAAGTAAAAAATAAAACCCAACTCACCGATCTAACTAGCTATTGTATATTTATCCATATAAAAAATTTAATGTGATACGTTAGTACAAAGATTATAATTGCTGTATAAAGACGAATATGTGCACGTTTTTGATGACTATATTTTAAAAAAACATCCAGTTTCTTTAAGGCCAACTTGTTGTTGCTTTTCAGATTATCGCAATACATAGCAGTCTCTCGAAGCATTAAATTTTAATTATATTGAAAGTATAGTCCTAGTATCAAGATTTTTATTAAAACTGAACTTACAAAAATACAATATATATATATAACAAATATTTAATAAATAACACATTTTATTATTTTAATAACTTATTTAATAATTTCAAATAAGTTATTAATTTTTGCTCTAATGAATAAACTTTTTATTGAGTATAAATACTATATCTTATATGTCTATTATATTGTATGTAAATAAAAACATTCTTCATTGAAGAAATTATAGATTAGAGATTCGGACAATTTAAAAATTCGTTTCCTTTTCGAAGGAGATTTTAAATTAGATTATTTTTTAAATTTCCATTTTTTCACTGTCGTGTCGAGGCAAAGCGCGGCGTTTAGTTCCGCTACTTAATACACATTGCCTCTAGAAATCCCAGAACGGAGAGTATTAACACTGTCTGCTTACTCTGCTGTGTGCGGGATACAGCGTGAAGTTGATTTATTATTTATAATTTATTTTTAGTTGTGACGTTTGCTAAATGACATGCTGCGTGTTATTTTAATTACATTTTAATTTGTATGTCTTTGTAAGTTCAGTTTCAGAGCAGAAGGTCTCTACAATAATTATGATTGAAATTTGAAGCATTATTGACTGAGATTAGAGTTGGCTGTCGTATAATAGGTTTCACACAGATTCATCTTATCGAACGCTCCAAGAATGTCATCGCCAATATGTCTGTTGACGAAAACAGTACAATTTGGCTCCTGGGTCATGAATGCGAGAGGCTTATTCAGAGTATACTCAATGATTGGTTCGTGCGAATACTTTTGCAAGTTTTCCAACTTATTCGACTTGTTTGGCCGAATAAATACTATTTTAGAACGAAGCTTCTTCACCGTTGGTTGATATTTCAGCACTTGGGATATCTTAGTATATGCAGATTCGATCACTTCCTTAGCATACTGGTTCGAGTGTGGGACCTTTCCTTTCAATGTGCGAAGGCACGCTAAAACCTTCTCGTCCCATGTATGTGCGTTTTGCAAATTGTTGTTTAACTGTTCTTCACTGTTCTCCAACATGAGCTCTGCCATATGTTTCACGATGGCGGTTTGGAGAGCGTCCTCATTTTTATAAGAACCTAGTTTGCTCTGGAATTGAGCCTTTATTTCTTCGGGTGATCCTCCAACACAAAATACTATACCAGATGAACCTGAAAATGAATAATTAACTTAATTAATAAATATTTAATTAAATTAAATTAATATTTCACTAATCTATATTTATTTAATGTAAATTAAAATGATTGAAAGAAAGAAACCTCGTTTTTCTGCAAAGCTAAGTTTTAAGTTTTGTATTTAAAACAATCTTGGCTTGTAAATATTTCATTCATCATAAATATTTCATTAATTTTACAAGTGGACAATAATAAAAAAAAATTAAACTTAAATAAGATTTTATTGACTCATCAAAAGTTAATATTAAACAACTTTTACCGTTTGCTTCTAAAATTTCTGCCATCTTTAAAGCTATTAAAATTCCACTTTCGTAGCCTAATAAGAAGAATCTGTCTCGTAGTCCCGTTTTAGTGATAAGTACCTGTAATCACGTATGAATTATGAAAAAAAAATCCTATTTATTTACTATAATTATATTTAAGCAAATTTTCCATTTTAGGATAACAAAAGTGACAAGGATAAAAAATAAATAAATAATAAATATTTAAATTTGTCGATGAATTCTGACTTTGTGGCCTAACAGAAATATACTTGGGGACAGCAGTATCGGGTCACCTTACATTTTCAGCACTAAAACGATGCTTCAAGAATACATGTAAGGAGAAAAAACTTTTGATGCAAAATTAAATCTATTATGTCAACCTTCATATTAATATGTGCTTTATTCTAAATTTAAATTAAGTATACTAAAGAGATTAGGATAAATTATATTAATACCAACTGTTGGCGGTAATTTCTTTTTATCGTTTTTTTCAACCAAATGACACGGTAAGAATAATCAAAAAGAAATTATTTGTTTAGTAATTACTAACACGTCATAGACCATTTACGACAACTGCTATTCATTCGGTTTGGCATAAACTGAACTTGAGTTCATTGGTTGGTTTATAGGGGTTAAACCACGTTCACAGAGCCTATCCGAGATACTTTAATACGCCGGACGAAGCCACAAGTCTCTAGGCATCTTTAATACACTCTTTGCAAAGAAGAGCGACAAATAATGTTGTGGACTCACATTTCGCTTACTTATACCTAACTGAAGATGTGCTTGTGTTTTTGAGATGAAATCAACTCGAAAAGCAGTTTATTTTAACGTTCGAGAATGACAATAAATATAGTTTTAGAAATTAAAACCATAAATGGAAAAAATATTGGACAGACTTGCATCTAACAAAAGTTTCTACGTCCTTATTTTTCGCATATAAATGACCGAGTTCAGTTTTTGTTCTGTAATTTTTATTCTAAAATATTTTTTTTAGTAATACACACCGAAACCATAATTACATGTGCCAGCTGTAAAGCTGCTTAAAAACTTTTTCGATATTTATATTTTTCATGTATCAGTATTTAAAACCTAAAAATACTAAATGGCTCCATTCTACTGGCTGGAAGTGATTTTTTTTAAAAAGATTGTATTTTTTTTGTACTAGTATTTAAATATGTAAAATTAAACCTCAGAATATCTCTTGGCCAGATCATCTATTGATTCGCGGGGGGCGTTGAGTCCGGGTTGTAGAACTAGCGCTGCCATCTTGAGACGCTCGCACATCGCACGGAATCGCTCATGGTGACCTTCCACTCCTGGGATCATACACATGTGTGGTTGGTTCTTGTCGAAGTCTCCTAACTGGAGTAAAAAAATATTACATCATTTACTGAAACATTAGTTTAAAGACAATGTGGGAAACATTGCAATCTTGTTAGAATAAGAAAGTTACTAGAATATGTAAGAAGTTGTTGCGAGGCCACAACTTATTAAGAAGTTGACGCACTATGGATTGAGTATACGTGTGCAATTGAAGAGTATGGGGAATTCTCTCCATATAAGAGCTGATTATGGCGACAGTGCTTTCCTGTTTTGTAGAAAGACAAAAGGAAAATAGCTATTTAATTTAGTTAGTGGCTGTTTTAATATATATTTTGACATTAAGACTAGATTAATTCGAACGCGGCGTATTGTTTACCTGCAAATAAATGAAAGGTTAGTGAAACAATGATAAACACTTGTATTGCTATCAATTTTTCACACACTAAATTTGTCCTATAAGTTGGAAATAAAATGCTTTACTATTATTATCAACAATGTAGTTACTTTTCGTTTTCAAGGTTCTCTAAGTGTAACAGTGAGCATATCCTAAAAGTCCTCTACTTCTTCAGCTGATTATGATGTGGGGTATAATTGTACGATGTTGAGGTTACAAGGAATGGTGTTGACCTTGAGGATTGTTATACGATCGCTAACTGGTTTGTATCTTACAACGAACTTATTCAGAGGCCATAACTAGGTGAATTTGTCCTTTCCAGTGTGTTTCGCTTAATTTTAGCAAATAAATGTTCTTTTATACCGCCATTGCTCGGTCGTCAAAGTTTCGTCCGTTATCCAGCATGGAGTGCCACGGCGCCTATTAAACAGCGTCACCTGCTATTCATAACGAACCACTGATGCGTGCTGGTGAGGTTGACTCTTGGGCCGGATAAAAATGTTATTCCCGTTCTACTCTTACTGTAAATGTATGGTATATATATATATATATTAAGAAACAAATCGCTTAGCCAACTTCAAAATTTTTCTTCTTATATCATGTATTGCATAGCAATTTAACTATTTTTTTTTAATTATATTTATATTTTACTAATATTTTAAATTCGTCCTTGTAATATTCAAGCTAATAGTGTTCTAATAATAAATACTCAATCTTTTTGTCTACTGGCAATATTTTGCAAATATGAAAAAGCTTAATCTCTATTGTATTTTTTAAAAAATATTCTAACTAGGAACTTAATTAGTCTTATTTTTAAATTTCTAATATTGTTTATATGTATTTGTCGTAAACGTTAGCCCATACACTATGAGTCCGTAAATTAAAAGCGAGTCGGCAAGCGCGACACGCGTATATAGCATTTGTTTAAAATGGTAAAACTTACATAACACTGAATTTAACCTATTACAAATATAATTTACATGTGTTTTCCAGTTAAAATGGTTATCGATGCGTAGGCCTAAATACTAAATTTTTGCAATTGGATTTACTATTATGCTAACATTCATACGTGTAGCCTATTATATCTAGATGTCGTGTTTGCTACAAACTACTGCAACGTGCTTAGCTCTCTGGTTGTTTTAAGCTAATTTATGAATGATGGAAAAAATTCAGAGTACATTCCAGTGATCACTCCCCGTACTACCTCAGTGTCAGCTGCATACACTGAGGTGGTGCCAGTTGAACCAGTTGAACTGTTTTGAAAAGAGTCCACACTGTTGTACCGTGTTCGTCCTCTTAACTGCAAAATAGCCTGTATTCGTGCTTCATGTGGATGGACATTCGACTGGGTAATAGTTTCGTCTCCTTTAGCGCACCAATACCTGATATCATGCGATATCTCGTCTTGGTTGGCTATCGCTAATAACGTTTCTCTGGCAGCTCATACTGTCAGCGCAGTCTTCGTAATGGAGGTAAAGAGACTCATCACTCTGCTCTGTAGTGAAGGTTGTCACTCTAAGTATTTGAAGTCTCATGGGTCTTTCATCTCACCGGTGTCTGCCTGGCTCTATATTGATATCCATTTTCACAATGAAAATACACTCTAACACTTTTTACTTTATTTTCGTACGAAACCAAAAAAAACTTGCTTTTTTCAGATACAATTTTAAATTTTTATTGACAGCTACAAATATTGTTTTTGATTTTGCCACTTGATCCAAATAGCTAAGCTTTTGTATCACGACAGTAATTTTAATATTTAATAATTAAGTTTATTAATATTTCAACAACAAATCAATATTCTACATTTTTAAGCTAAAATATCGTTACATAATGTTTTACGCCCGTATACGAGTACATAGTCCAGCTAATGGCTCTGTTTCAAATCTAAGACGTGGAGGATATATGGGCCAGAATCAGTGTCACAATAATATTAAAATAAAATTAACTTTATGTGTATAAAAAATATAGACAAACAAGCCTCATTAACGTAGTGAGTTTCAAAGTAACATAATATAACTGTTTCGTATTATAACAAAACAGATTTTATGTGTACTACATGCGGCGTTGAAACAAGGTTCTTGCCGGTGAGTTATGAGAGGCCGATGACAGATCGCCAAACCAGAATAAAAAGGCGCGCCTCTGCAGTTGTAAAAGAGAGGAAAGTATTAAAGAAGGCTTATTTAGTCAGTTGCATTACTTATTTGTTTCAAATAGGGAATATTAACACACTGCTTCTTCCATGAACGTTGTGTGTTTCTTCATACAAATAGTATCTGTTTTGTTGGAATGCAGTTGTTATATTGATATTATAAAAGAGTGCACAACAAAATCATCTTAATCATTTTAAAACATTTTAGTATATCTAATAGGTGCCTACCGTGGAAGTTTTACTTTGAGTCGGTAAAAATATAAGTTCACAAGTCCCTTCAAGCTCATCTGGATCCACATAAGAGAAGAACGATTTTAGTCCGTCCGTCTTCATCCGTCCGTCTTCATCGTTATACTCCACTTTAGAAATCTTTTGCTCCAAATCTTGAAGTCTGTAGGATATTTAATTAAAATTAAGATATTCAGATCATAGATAATTTTATTTTATATCTTACTTTTCTATTTCACCCGAAAAAAATTACAATAAATAGGTTGTTAAAATACATTTATTTTTAATTCAATTAAAAGTTACGCCCCAAGTAAATTTAGTTAAGTCTTAAGAATTCCTTACTCTTTAAAGTTGAGCGATGATATATCGTGAATAGGTAGAGATACGCTGTGTTCGTTCCATAGATATGCTCTGATCGCTTCCAATTGGGGCAGATTTATTCCTAGCTCCTTCAATGTTGCCTCCGGACCATATCCTCTTTTAATATCTGTAAGTTAAAGCACAATGCCACAGGGCCAACATTAGAGTGTTTCATACTTGTTTCTCTCCGTCTGCCTTGCTGTGCACAATAAAACATAAAAAAATATACTTATAAAGTTCTGTGATTATTTTATTTAACAAATTATATTTTTTACCAATAATCCTGGCTATTTCTTGCATTAAAGGAATACGTTGAGGGTCTCTTCTTGATACAATTACTACTGCTTGTTTGGAGCATAATAATGCCTTTTCAATAGCATTAGCTGCATTTACTGATGATATGGAATCTTTAGAGGAACTACTGTCTACTGTTTCAGCCTGGAAATTATACTACGGGTTAAAATGTTAATTTTGCATGTTATTTTTACATATGATGAAAAAGGTTTATATTATGGTCACACGTATTCCGAATATAGTACACTACATATGCAGAGGAAAACTAGTGTTAAGACACTCCATTCCTCACGCACTACCCCAATTTTCGAGACACTGCGGGTTGACTGGCGGACCTCAACGATGTTGATGATGATAGCTTTGTCTTTTTTCTTTCGTCTATTAGAGCGATGAAGTAAAAATAATTAATTCTCCCAAGTTGTTTGGACCAACTGTGTAAAAGCAAAAGCATAAAAAAAAAAATCAAAAAGCCTGGGACACTTTCGCGTATGGGGTAAACAAGAAGATAGAAAATTAGTCCCATAGTGCCTACCTTATGTATATCTGGGAGCAGAATCCTGACACCCAGAGGCATTTGGCTTCTGTTGATGCTAATTTCTTGCTTGCCATTGAATCCAGTATGTATTATACCGAAGTATCTAAAAATAATAAGCATATTAAATTTTCTTATTATTTATATAAAAAATAAACGGATATGGTTTCACCATATATTTTTTCCCGACTGCTAAGGAAGGGTTATGTTTTCCACACGTTTCTTGCGTGTGTGTATGTAATATTCTTTATAACATCATATCTCCAGAACCGCTTAACGGATTTATATATTTGAGATATCGTTAGATTTATATTAGCAGCCCAAGTGTTCTTAGATAGTTAAAAAATAACAATCATGGCGGCTGTAGGTCGCCATTGGACTTAGTGAAAAAAACACTTCATTTCGAATACCACAATATGGGCATCAAATTCAAGAGCTTAATTTCGAAAAGGTATGTCATCATTACTACATTACCATAATAAATCCTGACAAAAAAGTCAAAAATAAACAAATATTTATGAAAACAAATACCTTGACTGCTTAAAACTGAAAAGAAAATAAGCAAGCCCGATTGTTTATTAGGATTAACAGTCGGGACCTATAAGTAATTCTTCAATCAATAAAATCTTTACCACGAACCCTGCATAATTTAAAGACGTCCCGATTGCTTATCCTTGGAAACTATTGGGCTTGTTTATTTTTTTTAGTTTAAGGCAGTCGGGGGTTTTTGTTTTTATATTTTTTTTTATTTAAATAAGTTATTATATATATTTCAATTCAATATACCAACAAATAGTATGTTAATAAGACATCATATTTGTTGGTATATTAAAATTTTATTAATTTATTTTATTAAAGCTTTTACTTTCTTATAAATTATAAGAAAAGTTTATTATCGTAATTTAGTATGTTTTAATACCGTGACTCGTTTATAAAATTCAATGTATTCAAAGCATATAGAAAAACATTACTTTTTACTCTTAATATTTTTTATACAGTTAATGTTATAAAATCTTCGCTGTACCAGTTTTTAAGTCTCATGTTTTATGGTGACCTCTAATTTTATATATACATATACTTACTTAAGTGCTGGTAAATTTTTTCTTAGATTTGTTGTTAGTTCTCCTATATTATCAACTTCCTCGCCAGGAGAAAGTAAGTAATAAAATCCTTCTACAACTTTTCCGTTACATTTGATCAAATTCAACAAATGAAGAACATCGTTATTTATTTGTGTTAATTTAACTTTAACCCCTTCTGTTTCCCAAGCTCTGTTGACAAAGAAAAATGCGTTACGTATGTCCCTTTTTGCAAGCAATTGTTGTAACGTTATTTTTATATTTTTTTGAAGAATCACATCACACCATTTTTTCTGATTGTCATATAATTAAAATTTATTGTATAGCATATTTGGCTAAGCACTGGGCAATGTCTAACATTTGTTTAACAAGATTTAAATATGCATGTTATTGATTGCAAACCTTCTAAACTTTTAAGCTGCGATTCGAAACGATTTCAAAAAATCGAAAATTAATAGTTTGATATGTTACTGTCATGTCATACATATAAATATGGTATAGTGGTAATCTGTTTAGGCTTACAAGTACGCATGCCAAGTTTCGGAAGTTTCAGGTCGTCAAGTACGAAATTTGTAGAAAAACAGACAAAGTTTGTCTAATAATTTAAAATCACAGAAAATGATTTTACTCACTATAGTATGCGCCCAAATTGTCAACACATCGTTGCCATTTAAGCGGCAGGTTATTCAAATGGTGGTATAAAAAACTGGTAGACTAAAAATCTAGGAGTCTATGAATTCCAATAAAAGGCCAATTTTACTGCATTATCGGAATTGACAAGCTGTCAAAACAGCATTATGACAATTGAATACTTTTTTTTAATAAATTAACTTTAAAAAAGGGATTTATTATGATAGCAAACTTTCTAACGAATGTAAGTATTTTTTATTTATTTTAAAATTTTGTGAATGAAAAATCACTAAATAAATTGACTAAATAAATTTTTTATACGTTGTGAAAAACACAAACTACATAAAAAAAGACATTTTTTTGATGTAGTTTGTGTTTTTTACAATGTATAAACCCACCCGGCCCCTAAGCATAGAAAAATTCAATTTTTATCATATCCAAGGAAATTTACATTTGTAACGCTTGCAAGTAAAGTAAATCGTCATTTCAAACGATATAAGTACCTCTGTTTAAATACAAGTGAGTTAGTTATATATTTGCTGAATATATTTATGTTTTTAGCGCCACGGCTGATAAGTTTCTCCGCGAGTTGCATGACCAGCTCCTCCTCGTTGCAAACAATTACTTGTTCGAAGTCGGCAGTGCATTTCAATCTAGAATAATATATTCATTAGTTTACTAAATTTCTTTAACTTTTTGACCTTAAAACTATTTAAATTCTGTTAAAAAATAGGTGTTACAATTTAATTTACTATCGTATAGACCCAATTGTCAATGTAGGCATAGTCATGACTGGGATTTCAAATAATAACCATGCTGTATGTATTGATATTTTTGTTTATTTATAATTTGTTTATATATTATACCTGGGTAATACATCCATAGTATGTTGGCGTAAATTAAGCAGAACGCGACCGCGGTGTCGGTTGTCAGCTAGGAGGCGGAATGCGCGTGAAACTTCTTGCGGCGAGTACGTCACTCTAGACAATGGCTTTACAAAACCACAGGCTATGCCTTCGCTGAGTAGACCTTGAAGTATCTATATAAATCCAGAAATAAATTAATAACAAGTGGGGCACAAAGTGGTTTCTTATCACTTTTCTACTTCTTATCACTATTTCCTCTGCTTATCTAGTCTCTTATGCAGAAAAAAATGTGAAGCCGTTTTTTTCTTTTTTAAGACACAACAAAAATTAAATAAATATTATGAAGTATTTTATGGGCCAATGTAACGCAAGGACACAAGCGTGTGAAACTTTAACGGCGACGGTTTCGATTCCCCCTCGAAGTAATTAAATATTTTCATTTTCTCGCTCTGGTAACGAGACAAAGCGCAGTGTTAAGTCCGCCACTGAACAGGCATCGAGAATTCAGCGGAAAGTAAGGAACGGAAGTGTCTTAATGAGAAACGCAGTGTCTCAGACAAGGTTCCAAAGGTTCTGTCTAACCAGTGTGTTAAGCCATAAAGAAAAAATGTATTTGAGATAATCTTGTTTTTCTTTTTAACTGTAAGTAAAATTTACCAATTGTTCATCCACATTTTCTTTTTCAAAGACACTTGACAGATTCACAGTGATATAAGACCGACATTTGGTCAGATTGAACATTCCAAGGTCGTAGTTTTCCCGGTTAGGTAATTGTGATATATCAATAGTTACACCGGATGTGGCGCAGCATTTTAATGTAGTCTGTAGAAAAATAAAACATAATAAACATAGTATTCACCATTGCTAAATGAGACTGTAAATTAATTATTTATTCTGTTATTAATAATGTCCCGCTCTTTGCGTTTGGCTTCTGCCTGCTGCTTTTCCGTAGTTTCCAACGTCTAAGCAGCTTTGCTATGTATGATGTAAAGACATATTTGTTCTATTAATTAATATTTTAATAACATTACGCTTACATTTTTAAGCTCGCCTTGTACACAACTAATGATAACGTCGCAGCCTTTGCCTTTAGTGGCATTAAGGATCATATCTCCGAAGCTATTGTCGCGTGAGCTTCCAATGTGGTCATCTAAAATGGTAAATATCCATGTTTATAAAAATTTCTGAGCATAATTTAGAAATTACTTGATATTATTTTATACACAGACAGCAATCAGCTATCTTCAAATTAAAAAATATACCTTGTAGTTGGGGGAATAATTTCTTTAAGAATCGCTTTTTCTGCATATCGCCAACAGTGAGGAAGACCTCGCACTGTAGTGCCAAGGCGATGGATGTCAATGCCTGTCCGAGCGCACCTGCGCCGCCATGCACTAGCACGCGGTATCCAGGTAGAAGTTGGGTCTTGATCATCTATGAATGGAACATTATTTATTTATGTTGACGCACAATAGTCGTTACACTTACATTTATTCATGAGCAAAATTTATACAAAAACAATAAAAAATATATTAAATTATTATAAAAAATAAATGCTCAACATTTTAAGACTGCATCATGCACTTTGGTGACACATTAACTATTTTATAACATATCTAACATACTCAAAATATAAAATTTGAACGTCTTAGTTTAGTTAATTAAGGTAATATTCCCGATGTCATTACCGCGTCAAGTGGAGGCTTTGCCAGCTATATTCCTCTATTTAAACTGTAGGAAACCTCAGGATGTGAATATGATCCTAGCGTCGAAAAAACAATGTGGCACATAATCTTGGACTGCCCACGGATTTTTTCAGCCCTTATGAACCTAGAAACCTTAATCAACACTTAACTAGAAATATCAGGCTTATCTTTCAGATAGCCATGGCTAGAAATGATAGTAGGGTAGTAACAAAAAGTGCAACTAAGTAAGTTAAAGGGCTCTTCCCTTTCGCGTTCACCCAAAATTACACAATCAACAGCTCAAATAACAACAATCCAGCTTCCTGTACAATGGACATATTAATTCTCCGGGTCTGAAACAGACCCGTAGCCGTGTACATGGAGGAAGGTGAGGAGAAACTAGGTTACAGCTTCTGTATCGTAGGACCAAAGAAATCCATCTATATATCTATATATCACCAGGTCTAGTTGTCTTTACCAAGGGCTGCACCAACAACACCACCGTGAGAAAATCGAACTACGACAGTATATCTACCATCAGGTTAGAGAACTGGGAATGCCAAATAATTCGAACTAAAAACAAGACCATAGTAATATTTAATGGATGAGACGCAGTTTCCCCGCTCACCAAAGTGTGCAGAGTGTCAACTATCTGGGCACAAGCAGCTAAATATGGATTCCGGCCTCTATGAAAGCAGATCTCGAAAAAAGTGCCGTCACGGAGATGTATTCCAGCCTCAGCTAAGCACAATGTACTTGTGCACGAAGATCAAACACAAGCTACGGAAGAGGAACGCCAAAACAAGCTGAAACAAGCTAAAAGACTAAGCAAAAAGTTAAATTTACCACTAACATTACAGAAACCATTACAGAAACTTACAAGAATAATAATTGCTTTTATTATTACAGCTAGTAACATTTTTACTTAAAATTTAAAAATGTTTCTGTTCACCCCGTTTTACGGTACCATATATACTTTAAATTATTTTCCTCATAATTTTTAAATAATTGACGGGTAAAAACACTCAAAAGCGAACTTCTTTTCTAACTTGAGACACATTTTAATAGAACAAAAATAACTACAGACTGTAATTACGATAAGCGAATATTTTACATTAAAATATTTTGTCGTCGTCAGGTTATATCATATTTGATTCATAATTCATTTGATTTATGATATATATCTTAGATTTAACGTTCGTGACTACAACATATTGGGTTCTATTTCATAAATAATACCGAAATCGTTTTAGCAGAGATCCACAAATATCGTCCGAACCGAAATATAATTTACATTTATTATATGTATGTAATATTGTTAGTGGCGATAATAGAGTAACGTGTAGTTAATTTAATGTATTAATGTAATTTTAGATTATATCAGTATAGTTAAATTGAAAACTAAGGAATGACTGGACTGTTCAGGACTATAAATGTAGAAACTATATCTATATAGTTAAATAAGTCAAGTTTTAGGTAAAGCCTAAAGCAATATTTTAATTTTTTGATACAAAATCATAACAAAAGGTCTAGATCATGAGTCTGTAGCTTAACTAAGTGCGAACTTATAATTTAAAAAATAAGTAAATAATAGTTCTTACCAGACAATAAAATGCAAAGCAATACGCCAATGGTACAGTGGCAGCATCTTCAAGGCTCCAGTGATGCGGTACAGGCCATATCATTTCTGGTTGCGCATTAATACGGTTACTGATAACTCCATTAGGAACTATACCCATGACTCGATGGCCACTAAAATAAAGAAATATATTTTTTTCTGAGTTGGTTTCATTCATTTAATGAGTATGTTGAACAAAATAATAGAAAAAGTAATTTTATCATTACAAGTAAAAAATTCTGGAATTTTCTCAAGTTAAGTTGGAGTACGAAGAAATAAAAGGAACCAACCCTTTTATTCAAATTATAATTATATTTATTTACATTTATATAAATTAAAATGTTTCACAGATCTAAATACAATGTCAGAATAATAATTTACTTAATATATGTAACACAGAAAATTTCTACGTACTTTTTAGTAACACCGCTAAAATCTACTCTGATAGCTCGTCTTTCAGCATTGCAAGTGTCGACGACTCCGGTCTCTTCTTTCATGTAACCAAGGTTGACTCCCGCATAATAAACCTGGAATTTATTGTGTATTGAAAAAAATAACTTGAAAATAAAAACGTGTATGTAAGTATGTACTAAAGTAAAGTAAAAAATGTATTAGCAAATTGAGCATAACCAGCGACAAACTATGATGTGATATTGCATAATGATAGATCCCTATTAGGTATTGGATTTAATTATTATTTAATTAATCCAAATCTAATAACAGTCTTGAACAAGCTAGTTATGGTTTAATAGAAACAATAACATTATTCAAATAATTGTTACTTACATCTACATTTATACCACTGTCCTCTAGTTCTGGTGCGTCCACCCAATTTACTGAGTCAAAGTCTCCCGGGCGTGTACATTTTAACATCATGTTAAATTGTCTTACAGGTTTCTCTTCCAGTGGCAAAATATACTCTCCACCCCAGACTCCCTTAGTAGAAAGAGTATACACATTAACCAAAATAATTGTTCATAGTTATAGCAATATAATCATATAAGTTATAGTTTGCTATAACTTATGAGATTATATTTGCATTTTATTTAGAAGTAAACTATTATAATTTATGAACAATATATATTCCATGATGTATGCAATTTTTGTCTCGTTCATTTTTATTTTTAGCACCTTATAGCAGCATTAGCATTTTTATAAGCAATGTCAGGAAAAGAAATGTTAAAAATATATAACTTACATTATCATAAATGTTAGTCAACAAATCATTAAAATATATCTCATCTAACAGCGTATCGGATGCGTCATGATTTATTATTGTTAAGTACACCCTTCTGTCTTTCCTCCATTGTTTCACCAACGCCTTTAAGCCTTTTACTAAAGGATAGGTAGTCATCAAAAATATTTTTTGGTCCAGTGGAAGCGTTGGTAATAGAGAACAGATATATGCCATATCAGATGATGAACGAACGGTGTAAACGCTATAACCTTTCGAATCTGAGGGTCTCCAAATCGCTAGTTCAATGCGTGTGTCATTAACAATATGTGCGTTAACACTACGATATAGCATGGAGGGACGATTGTTGGATATTCCAGTTACATACAATTCCTTGTTTATTAAAATAATATCTTGTTTTAGTAGCTTGTATAGTGTCTGGCACATCTGTAAAAAAATTAAGAAGGTTACTATTCTGTATAATAAATGGAGATATGATAACATGGCAAACCATTTTATACCAATACATCATCTCGCTCTCAAAATAAATGTTCTAACATGTAATCATCAAGCTAATAATAAGCGTATTTAAATTTTTTAATTTGCTTAACTGATTAGTTTTAATTTGACTTTCTACTTACATTTTCATCGGCAGACAAATTTGTAATTAAAATTAAGTCAGCGCTATTCAATTTGTCGCTTTCTTTCAGAATGTTCTCTCTTATAACATACGAATGTTTCGTTTTGATACCAGGAATGTTGTCGTCAATTTTCTTGATTGTTTCAAAGTTAGACTCAGAAGCCTTTGCACTTATTATTTCAATGATATTTAAGACCTGCTTGTTTAAATTCTCAGCCGCAATTTGCAAATACACATAAGATGCTGTAGCCTCCTGATAGAAAAAATAGAGTATTATTTGAATATGGTATCTACAGATTTTGATTGATTGTGTTCTTTAGTCTCAATAGTGGAATGTGGAACGGTAAATTGATATTAAAACAATTTAGTAGAGTATATAAGTGAGTGTCTAGATATAATTTTACATAAAGGAATAACGCCAAGTTTACAATTTTTTCTTTTTAAATAAAAATACTAACGTCAGAGTTATTGTTTGGGAAATGAGGAACAAATTTCATTGCTTTCAACGAAACGGTCTCTTCGTTCAATGGCGACAAGTTTTGATATACAATTTTTTCTATAACAACACCACCGCATCTGAAATTTATTTATAAAATTATTATATATTAAAGGCCCCTGCGTGGCTGTGCCCGCTTTTTTAGTTCCCAGGGAAAAGAGAGGAAGGAGAAAGTTCCAGGTATCCCACACACAGCTCGATAGGCAGAGGGAACCTAGTGTTAAGATCCCATTTTTTACCGAATTCTAGAGGCAATAGTATATTGAGTAGCAGACCTCAACGTCACGCTTTGTCTCGAAACCAGAGTGAAGAAATAGAAATATACATCAAACAAATATTTCATCTCCTCGAGTGGGTATCGAACCCACAACCAATCGGTTTTACAGTCATACTTTGTGCTCCTGGGCCACCACTGGCCTAAACGTAAATAAAGCTGTATAAATTTGAATTTGGAATTCCTAACCTAAGAAGAGAAATTTTTGAATCATGTGTAAAACCAGTACGACAAAAGCCAATTTCCTATGTAAGGACCTAATTATATAAGAATTCAAATTAACTATGCTATAATTTAGAATAAGATTTAAAGATAGGGAAGGCAAAATTTTTAGCAGTAAATTATTTATTACTATAACAACACCTACCTAGTACAATCTTGAGTTTCAAAAACATTGACGGTTAAAACGTTTGGATCTTTTTCATTGTCAATAATTTTTTCATGTTCTTTTACATCAATAGTTATTTTACTAAGCGACTCAGGTATAGATACCATTTTATGGTTGGATCTAAGTGCGTTAAGTTGCAACATGCCGTCAATTAAAATTGCCCAGTTATTATTCCATAATACTTTGGCTTCATTAAGCGATAGACTAGCGCTTTGTAAGCTTCTGAATTCACCCCTGAAAATATTTATGATCATTTTATTATAAAATTGTGAAATTGTATTGATATATACAAAGTTATAAGAGTACATGTACTTACGTGTAATTGAAATCTCTTGTGTGTAACAGTTGATAAATATCCTTAGAACTTAGTTGAATGCTATCATCAGACTTAGCGTCCAGTTCTAGTATTCTCTTATCATTTAATTCAGCGGAAATATAACCAGTAACCACTTTGATATTTTCATTTAAAACCTAAAATAGGAAATAAAATTATTTAGAAATATGTTGTTAAATGTGAGTTCGACCCAGGTGATTTTGTTTTGTCTTTTAATAACCCTCTGCCTGTATAGTAAGTAGGACAAAAAATACAGAAATATAAGAAAAAGGTATGTACCTCAAATCGTCCAGTTCCCCTTTGAATAGTTACATGAAGTGAGAATTGCCCTTTGTCGTCCACAATTGGCTGTGAGTGAAAGTGGACTTCTCGTAATTGAACTGACAACTTCCTCTTCTCCTGCTCTAGTATCATTGCGAATGTGTCCCACACAAGTAATAACGCAGCCGCGAACGGAAATTGATTCTTTCCTAAAATTATATAAAATTTAAGAATAAAGAAAATTTATTCGAACAGATCTGTGTCTCTGCAAATTTTGTGGCCCATATCTGCTCTTAAGCCATGAATTTCAGAGGTATCATTTCGTGGGTAGAATTCACATTCGTAGTAGACGTTCCCGGAGATGTATGTACTTGAAAATCTTTAGGACAACGCTTACATGTTGGATTCTAGCCCATTTAGCACGTGATCCCTTGGCTGTCTCGTCAAATGTTACACGTGGTTGATGAGCATTTAATATTTCCCTGTACTACCAGAATACTTCTAATAAGCGATGAGCATATCACTATTTTGATTATTATCACCAATATAAAAAATAAGAAAATTCTAAAGTGGTCGCTTAATATTGAATTCGCCATTCGTGAGTTAGTTTTAGAAAATGTCTGACTGCTATATATGTATATACAATACTAATTTTCTGTTCAATTTTAATAAGTCTATTAAGACGGTTATTGATTCCACAAAATAATATGATTATCTCAACAAATATTGCAAGTATACTGTATTAAATGAATTCATCGAGTTTGTTATAAGTTTTTACAAATGTCGAAAATAATATTGCTACACTTAAATCACTTGCTTGTTTTAAAGCACTAGATCGTCTTTGAATTATTACATGAATAATGTTTTGTATTTCTTTGATAATTATAAACCAGAATAAAGTATGAGGTGGACATGCAGAGTAAATAAAGGACACTGTAATCGTAAGCGCGTTATGTTTGGGTTCGATATTAAAATAAAAATATTTTGATTTCTTGGTGGTAGTGGTGGATATTGAATACCAGCAGCCTTTGAGTTTTATATTCATAGAAATACTTTACATTCTTTTGGAAAAAGATTATAAAAAAAACATACCTCTGATAACATGTCCACTTAAGTAATTGTATTCATCATCACACTTCGATATCACAAATTTACAAGCTGATGCCCTTTTCTTCTGAGCAGCTGAGTATAAATTCAATTCCCTGTAAAAATTATAACATCACATATCATTTCCAAGTTGGTTTTTAAACTGAGATGCTACTATTCTTTAGAATAATATCAAATATAAATATTTTAATTAACTTCTTATGTTATTCGTACATAAATGATTATCGAAATTCTAAAAATATATATATTTTTATTTGCTATCATGGCCTAGTGCAAGCCTCTGACTATAATCATAATAGATATTAGTTTAATCTTTAGTGAAACGAATTGCTTGCATTTTCCATCTCTAGCAACATTAAATGTGGTTTTGAGTGCAGCCACTCATTATAATATGCCTCGAATTCGACTAAAATGTAATGAACTAGTCAGTGTCCTGACACTAGCGCCTTTCTCTACTTATCCTGAAATAAAGCGTAAATGGCGAATATGAGACAAAAACGATCAAGTGCGAGTCAGTCCTGCTCACTGGGTCTCGAAAATTCCTTACCACATGAAAATGGAATGGAAACCGGATAGTCGTGGAGTGCCATGCATCTAGATGACGTGGATGGTATTTAAATTGGTGACGTCCTGTGCTCTTAGAAAATTCGGAGGAGGTAATAATAAACAGTTTCCTAGAACACTTTACATGACAAAATGTGGTATAGAACTTACAGCGTAGAAAAGTCTTTATGCAAAGCCAAAATGTCAAGCTATTCACAGATTATTGGGTCCCCAATATTCGTAGGAATATTGGGGACCCAATAATCTGTTCTACGTTGTGTTGAAATGGTTTAAGCTGTTACTAGGGTGCGCTGAATTTGGGCCCTGAACTGGCCAAGAACTGGCCGTTTAATATGCTTTCCATCATTTTTTAGAGAAGGGAGGTGATAGCAATAGGCTTGTCGTTAGATGGATCGGAACCATCGCTTTTCTTAAGCTCAAGGGAGGATAAAATCGCTCTTCCAAGAGTCTGGGACTCTTCGCCGACTAAATGAGAGTGCCGAAACAAACACGTTAGCACCAATGACTACTCCGGAGCATAAACGGAATACTTCGGAACGGACCGACAGACAGACATATTGATAGACTGATTACAGAGTGATCCTATAAGACTCAAGTCTTTGTTGAGTTGAGGTACGGAGGTACGGATCCTATTTATTCTCACCATTGCTCTTGATGAACCCACTCCACTAAATGTGACAGCGACGGTGTTCCAGTAGACACTGGAAATTCTACTTTAGGATAAAGCTCTTGTATTTTAGGATTGAAACCATCCATGTAAAGTCTGCAATAATATATGTATCAATTGGTTAGCGTAATCATTGAATATATAGTAATATAGTTATTGTTAATTAATTATATCTGTAATGTTATCTTGGTGTAAAGTGCATTAAGTAATTGCTAGCTACTTAAAAAATTGTCAATACAATTATGATTGATGGTATTTGCATTCCTCTGATTTTTTTAATGATAAAATTTATATGTTTTACAATAAAATAGTTTTATAATGCTTACTCTCCAATAGCTTCTAACATGTATTGAACTCCATTTTCATGTCCCCTGCGTGTTAAAGGCACATGATGGCAGGAGGGGAACGCTCTCTTAAGAATAGCTTGCAATAGACCATGAGGAGCTATTTCTATACAAACAGCATTAGCCGGGATTAATCGTGAAGTCTCTTCAAAGAGTACGGGACTCTGTAAACGAAATCGTTGCTCAGTAGTGGTGAATTTTTATGAAAGTGAAATAATAAGTATAAATTAGTTAGTCGAGTCAGTCAGTTAGAGGCCAGTCGTAGCGCAGCGGCACAAGGTGTGAATGTAAACACGACTAGTTAACATGGAATCGATCATCACTCGAAGAAATTAAATATTTGATTTTTTCGCTTTAGTGTCGAGGCAAAGCGCGGCGTTAAGTTCCGCCACTCAACACGCAATGCCTCTAAAACTCGGCGGAAAATAGGGAACGGCGTGTCTTAAAACAAGGTTCCCTCTGCCTACTCTGTTGTGCGCGGGATACAGCGTGAAGCTGATTTATTTTTTAAATGATTCTTTTCCGAGTGGGAATCGAATCTACAACCCTTGTGCTAACAATCAGATGCTGTACGCGTACGCATGCCTTTATTATTATAAAAAAAAGGTTACATAATATAGATAGATAAATTAATAATAACAATTAATAATAAAATGGAAAATAGTCTACTAATATTATAAAGCGGAAGAGTTTCTTTGTTTGTTTGTTTAAACGGTAAGATCTCCCGACACACTGATCTGATTTACTTTATTTTTGTTTTGTATGAAAGCTACACTCTTCCGAAGTGTTATAGGCTATATAATATTAGGGTGTAACTCGTAGTTAGACTTAAATAACGAAATAACTATAATAAGGAACACTTTGATTTGCTTTACAATTGCTTTAAGCGCGTCCGCTGTACACAGTTAAATTATACGTCAGTACATTGTATGACAAAAATATTCAATTTTATTAAATCTAAAAAAAGTTCGCGATACTATATATCTATCTGTTATTAATAAGTGACAATAAGGCATTTTGTGATAAGAAAATAAATGAAAATCGTAAGGTATATTTCATCGATTTTTATTTCACATGTATATTGAAAAGTTACGAGCGAAAGTTATTTTAGCATCAAGATAATTTAATGAAGATAATCTTCGGTTATAGCATGTAATTTGGACTATACGTCCAAATTTTTTTGAGAAAATCTAAAATTAAAATAATTCAACGCTCTCTTTTCAGCCGCAAGCCTAGGCTAGGGTCCCGCTGGGGGTGTCCATGCCGCCGATGATGTCCTATCATACAGCCACGTAGCATTCATGAATGGATGAATGTATCAATCGGTTGGCAAATGCAGTATAATAAATGGTGTAAAAAGTATAGTAAAAGCCGCGAGTGGGCCGCTAGTATAGTATAATGCTTACGGTTAGGTTATTTTTGTGATACTCGGCTGACGAATATTGGGCGCTTGGTTCATCCCATCTGTCCATGGGCACTGAAGTAGAAACCCAGCGTTTACTTCGACGTTTCGGAGATTTAATTACCTGACTTAAATACTGAAGAAGACTAGGACCTAAAATTATAAAATTATAGCCTTAAATAATGAACAATTTTTACAAATATAATTAGTTTATGTTTCGATAATACATATACAAATATAATTATGAATATTGTCAATAAAAATACGTTTTATTTTATTTTTTTATTTTATATGCATTGATATTTCTTTCCACATAGCTGCTTAAACTGAGACATTGAGTTTCGCCACTCAACTCGCAATACCTCCAGATTTCGGCAAAAAGTACCCTGCTAAGTGCGGGATACAATGTGAAGCTAAAAAATTACAGCAGCTGTTTTACCTCGACAGAGCAAACAATTAGAGATGATAATGTTTAAATGGCTGATTATATTTTCTCAAATTTGGCAAAAAGCATTCAACTATGTCACATTTCAAACATAAAGTTCGAAATGACAGGAATCTAGTTTCATTTTTTAAATTACTTACTAAGAAAAAGAAGTATACGCAATCAATTTTAATACACACCTGCTTGTGCAATATAGCGAGAGTGGTAGGCAATATTTGAACAAGGTACTTCTTTTGCAAAGATGCCTTTATCGACTAAGATTTTGACAAACGCTTTAATAGCTTCCGCAGGACCAGATAAGGTGCAAGACTCGGGACTATTGTGACAAGCAATCTCGATCTCTGGTGGGCATATTTTGATGGCCTATAAAAATGGATAAAGTAATTGTTATGTTATTTTCGACAATGAAAATGTTTGTTTTGCCAATATTATCTATTACGTGCTTTAATTATCTTTTGTTTAAAATGAGCAAAGAAATAACATATATCGTAGGTTTGTTTATACGAACCGCCAAAGTCAATAACTAACCTGCTGATAGCCTAAGCCAACAGCTGCCATAGCGCCTTGTATAAATGGCATCTCCAAAGAGATCTGCCCACGACTGTTCGCTGATAATATCATCTCTTCAGCAGTAAAGCAACCATCTGCGTACGCGCAGCCCAGCTCACCCACACTGTGCCCTTT
This sequence comes from Heliconius sara, assembly GCA_917862395.2. Taxonomy (NCBI): domain Eukaryota; kingdom Metazoa; phylum Arthropoda; class Insecta; order Lepidoptera; family Nymphalidae; genus Heliconius; species Heliconius sara. The sequence continues at coordinate 11,895,399 of OU860800.1, read as the reverse complement.
ATAAATGGTAATAAAGTTCAAATAAATCCAATTATGTCAAATATCTTATTCGTAATTTAAAATTGTCATATATTAGTAATCCATTTTTTTTAAATTTCATATTATTAACACAATATAATAGAAAGGGACAAAAGTATTTTCGTATTTTGAATGCATTATTAGTAATCAAACCTCTTTGGCTGTACTGAATGGCTAGGTTTAATACCGAGCCATTTCTTAAGCAGTTGATTACGAATGATGAAAAATGGGTGACTTACTGTAAGAATGTGCGAAATAGATCATGGTATAAGTATGGACAAGTTCCACAGATAATGGCAAAGTCCTGCCTGACTCAGAACAAAGTGATGTTGTTTTTGTTTTGTTGATTGTGTTTACGACTCCTTTCCAGTCTCACCAGAGACTGGAAAGAAATCGTCCATCATGAGCTTTTACCACCGGGTAAAACTTTCGATTTTCGACTTTCGAAACTGACCTCTACTGTCAGCAACTGATGAGATTAAAAAAGCTATATAAGCAATAGCTGGTGAATAGGAAGGGCGTGGTGTTTCACCACGAAAACGCCAGACTGCACTCATCTATAGCCACGCAGCAAAAATTGAGAGAGCTTGGCTGGGATGTGATAATGCATCGTTCGTATAGCCCTGACCTTACCCCATCAGATTTTCATTTGTTTCGGTCAGACTCTTTACATGACAACTCTTTAGCATGCAAAAAGCTAACCTCAAAAAACACTTTGAACACTACCTGTCAGATTTTTTTAATAAAAAATCTCAAAATTGTTACAGGAATGGGATCATGACACTATCCATAAAATCATCTTCCCACAAGTCATCGATCAAAACGGTACATACATATTATAAAGAATTAAAAATACATACCTAAAAAAATATTTTCCTATGAATGAACTATACGAAAATACTTTTACGACCTTATATACTTTTGTAACATACCAATGATATTGTCAGGGACAATTCCAAGCTCTGTTAAAACATCAGTTAGACCAATTTGTATTGCAGCAATTCCAACAAACGAGTTTTGAATATTATCAAAAATAGTTTTATCATCTGTAGTTATTACGTGATATATATCTTGACCCAAAGGTTTCAAAACGCGGTTACACCTAAAAACAAAAACCATTTACGGTTGCTCAAAATATATTTTAAGTATTATTAGTATAATTCTTTTAGAACATTTTACAATATTTGAGAATCCAGATTTGCTATTATAATATTTTTTTAATTACTATCAAAATTTTTATATGTGCAATTTACACCATTGATTGCTGCTCGAATGTGAAACTACTTTTACGGGATCGCTATAATTAGGTATATAATAATATTTGTATTTAAAAAAGTAAAATAACTGCACGGCGTCAACACGTCACCTTTCAGTGGAATTAATGTTCGCGCTGGCAGTAGCTTCCTATACGGTCCTATAGATCGAAAAATAATAATAAAACCATTCTTACTTTTCAATGGCCGCGGCAAAAATTGGTATATTGAGTAATTGCTTCCCCATTCCTACCCATTGTGAGCCCATGCCGCTGTAGACGAACCAGAGAGGACGTACAGTGTCGTCGTAGTATTCCACTTTCTCTTTTAAGCTTAAGGTCTCATTTAATTCGTTTGTGTCTGATTTAAAAAAAAATCTATTAGTTAGACGCCAGTCATGGCGTAGGGGCACAAAGTGTGCCTCCATAATTCGGCGGAAAGGGGGGGAAAAAGAATCTTAACACTGGGTTCCCTTTGCCTACCGTGCTAATTATTGTTGTATAAGAGAATGGTCTGGATTGAATGTATTTTTGTATGAGGGTCTGAAATTAAATTATTCACGAACGTTGAATTAAGGAATATGTTAATTTTTTACTAAAAATGCACTTTTTAAGAAATTTATTAAAAAAATTTCTTCTATTAAAGTGCTTACAAAGGACTTACATTTAATCTGCCACCTTTCAATATAAATAATATTTTAATACGACAATTATATGACAAAAATAGTATGTTAAATCAGCTTCACGCTGTATCCCTTACACAGCAGGGTAGGCAGAGGAACCTAGTGATAAAACACTCCGTTCTCCGTTCCGTCCGTTCTCCGTCGGTTTTACAGTTACACTTCGTGCCACTGCGCCACGATTGACCTTAAATAGTATGTTAAGTGTCTTGAAATATTGTTGTCACTAATATTTATAATTCACTACGTTCATCATTTATGTGGAAATGCTAGAAGGAAATTAATTCTAAAGAAATACTATGTACAACAATTATGCGGCATCAGTAAAACTAATCGTGTCGACAATTACCAAGAATAGCATATCCTCTGCCTAAGTGACCAGAAATTTTAGTGCTGTGTATATTATGCAGTAATGCCAACTCTTCAGGATCTAAAGGTTTTGATTTCAAGTCGTTAATGATTTTATCGACGGCTGACTCCTGTCGGCCTGATAATGTCACCAAATGAGGAATGTTTGACTTGTAACGTGAAAGATCCTGGAATATTAATTTAAAAATAAAATAAAATAAAAATAAATAAAAACTTCCTATTCTATTTTTTACCTCTAACTAAAACAATTGTATTACTATTCTTTGTAACGGATAAATCAATTATGATTTAGTTATTTTGTTTGAACGGTGTCTTAATCGAGAGCATTCTTAGTCAAGATTCGAGAATATATGCTCAACCGTTTTATGATTATCGGCTCTTTCCGAGTCGTTAGTGTGCTTAACAAAGCTTTTTGTGTCGGGGAGTTTTAATGTTTAATTATTATCAATTATTCCTACTTAGTTTGATAATATACAGGTGCTTTATTAGGCACTTTATTAAAGTCTAAAAGTAATTCATTTAACTAATTATTAGTAACACATTTATAACATTTTATACGCTGCTTATTTATCAGTTTTATCACCTTATATTTTGTCAGCCATATTTTATTTTATCTATATGCTAAATATCTATTATTTAACTCAATTAATCACGATAATCAGAGATAATCAGAGTCATAGATATATTTTTTACCTTAGATTTATAATGTCCACTTAGTAGAGCATGCGTATGGACACCTGAAATGGAGCGACCATTAATAGCTACATAGGAGCGGCCGAACTCCGTATGATCAGTAACAATCTTTATTTTGCCTTCTCGCAAAGCTGCAATATCCTTTCGAGGTGATTGACAGTGGAGATTAGATGGTATCCTACCAGTTTCATACGCCAACAGGACCTGCCATAAATAAAATAACAGTTCGCTTCAACTCTTTTCGACTTTCTATGTTGTCATATTAGCACTAAGTTACATCAAGTTTAGTAAATTACTTGGATGAAGTAGTTTAATAAAACTATAAATATATATTTTATAATATTATATAATTATTATATAACCACTAAGCCATACGTTTTCATCAAGCTACGTCGAAATTGTCGTTGAGACGATAACACTTGTTGTTGTTGACGATAACACAATGTTTAACAATATTTAATAAATTTCATTCTCTCTTGTCAGACGATAATTCTTAGTAATTATCTTTGGGTAGAGCAAGTTTGTAAAACTCTTCCAACAGAGATGCTAACAATGCTACGTTCAAATTTTTCTACGGTTTCTAAATAAGTATTTTTCTTGCCTTAGTGTGGAATAATACTTTAAAATGTTAAAAAATAATCTAAATGAACACTACATAGCATACCTTAGTAATAGCTGTTAATCCGGAAGCTGCTTCGGTATACCCAATGTTGGACATAACACTGCCAACCAAAAGAGGATGACTTCTGTCTTTACAAAAAATAGAGCTAATTGCTTCCAACTCAGCCTTATCCGCTTCAGGTTCAGCTATAAAAAAGATTATTAAAATTGCAAGAATTTGTTTTAATGTTAACAAATAATATTTAACCATTAAAACTCCCGGGCATTAGGAAGGTAGGTAATTTTTTTCCTCTAGCTTTTTTAGCATCTGTTTGTCAAAAGGTTTAATTACCTCCGAGTTACACGTGTTTTTGTAAACCACCAAAAACGGTTTTTGATTTACATTGATTAATTTTGTTGAACCGTAACCGTTCATATAAACCGTTTAAGTTTGACGAAATTTGAAATATGCATATGATATTATATGTTGTTAAATGTCCTAATTAAAATAGACGAAAAATTACAACAAAAACAAAAAATTGATAAGAGTGTATCTCCTATCAATTTTTTGTTCGTATCAAAAGATATGAAACAGGTAGGCAGAGACCATAGCGTTTGGCGCTCCGTTTTCTCTAGTTACCCCTTCATGGACATGTCATAAGGCTAAAAATGAACACAACTGAGGAATCAGTTTCACTGGCAATGGTAAAATATATTCTTTTATTTATTTAAATAATGTTAAAAATAATTCGGATAATAATATCTGATCGCATTTATTACCTGAACCGACGGCTTCAACGTATTCAATTGCTTTTGGTGGAACGTTTACTTCGTCGTAAAAGCTTTTGATAAATGTGCTTATTTTGTCAATGTCTCGATAGAAACCAAACTTTAGTCCCGTTTCTTCCGTATGCATACCGTTGAATTCACATTTTACATGAACAACTTCTGCGTAAACTCTGAAATACACAAAAAATGTGAAGTAAATGTGGTTTTTGCCTTCGTAGCGTATAATGATTTATAAGTACTAATTTGATCAAATAAGTTTGAGTTAAAATCTTACTAATTATAAGAATTCCTGTGTTGCAAATTAAGCTTTCTTTACATTGCTACATCCGAATCTCTAAAAGATCTTGTGTTACTTACGGTTACAGAGATAAAGGGTTTTAGAAGGAGTAACAACTAGATATCATCGAGTTATAGAGTTATTCAATAAAAATATATTTTATTGAGTAACGGGGAGTTTTAACCAAACAAGCGCACTGATAAAGATGAAGCGAGATAAATCAGAGAGAGAGAAGTAGATGAAAAGTTAAAGAATGACTTCCGGAAAAGTTACGAAGAGCTTTAAGTGAAAATCTTAAAATGTGAGAAAAAATTGATCTTTCTCTACCGTACTAAAAAATAAAGATCGAATAGAACTATGTAAACAATACTTTGTCAAGACTTATGGTACCTAAGAGCGTCTTTTGCTTTTTGAAGAAAAATGACGTTGATAGCTTCAGATTTGGCACATCCATCAGCGTTTTCATCAAAGGACTTTGTTTTGCCATCAGGACATGACTGGATGACTCTGTAATATAGTAACAGAATATTATCAACAATTTTTAAATTAACAAAATTATATTTTTAAAGATAATTATAAAATAAGTAATTAATTTGAATCAAAATATTGACCGGTAAAATATCCTGATTTTGCATAGTTTATATGAGTTTCAAAATATATTCAAAAAATTTATTAATAAAACTGAACGTACCTTGTGTGGTGAACAATAGTTTGTGGATGGAGACAAAGACTGCATCCTCCCACGACTGCCATATCACAATCTCCTCGTGTTATAGCTTGGTAGGCAAGTTCCAGCGAGCGAGAGGAACTACAGCACCCTTCATCGATGGCAATGGAAGGACCCTTCGCGTTTAGCCAGTATGATATACGATTAGCAAACATGGCCTTACTGCATCTATTAATGTATATAAGTATGAATTATTATTAGCTCTTTAAGTATTCTTTGAAAAATTATTAACGTTTTGTGTAATTTGTAAATTTTTATTTATTACATGTAGTGAACATTGCAAATGATATAAACAAACAAAAGATATAAAGTAATGACAGCAATCTTCTAGTCCTTTAATATAAATACATACATATATTGTAGAATACATACCCTGCTATACCAAGACCCGTCTGAATGCCAGAGGTATAAAAACATGATTTTTCACTTTCAGACAAATTAATCCCGATGTAAACACCGATTTTTCTTCCAGAAATTTGGCCAGGATTGAGTCCTAGGAAAATGAAAGTTCATATATACATAAAATAACAAAATATAGAACTATTCTGCTGTCCATGATTACTAGGGGGTGTTATTAACTAAATATAACGATCAAACGTACTATACGTTATGTCTAATGCATGAGTTCGTCTTATAAAATCTTACCTGCATCGTATATTGCTTGATATGTTTGTTCCAGAAGCTTCCGTGACATCGGATCCATGACGGTTCCTTGACGAAAGTGCACTTTAAAAAATTGTGCATCAAACAATGCGAGACCCGGTATAGTGCCTACGTAATTAATTAGCTCTGGATGATCATAATTCCAACGATCTGTATTGAATGTCACCGGATTGGACTGAAATAAGTTATTATTATTTATATACATACTAGTAGCAGTGCCCGCGACTACGTTCGCTTGCTGTGCTGTGGGGAACGGCGTGTCTTAACACTAGGTTTCCTCTGCCTTTCCTGTTGTGTACGGGATTATTCCAAGCGGCAGAAGCCTAGAAGTACTATTCGTTACCAGAGCGAAGACATTAAATTATTAAATATTTCGTTTCCTTCAGTAGGAATCGAACTCTCAACATGTTGCTTGTACAGTCGCATGCTTGTGCGACCACGCTACGACGGGCTTCAAAAATATATGTATGTTATGTGTTTTTTTTGTAAAACACATTTATATTACCAATTATTAGAAAATTATTTTTAATTTTTTATAGGAACTGTAAGTTCTAACTTGTTATTAATTTTCATAATTTTAGGGTTAAGGAGAAGAACCCTATAAGACTGATTACGTGGCAAATAAAAAAAGACAAATACGAAGCATATACGCTCGTGTCTTTTGATTGCGTTTAAGTAGAACCTTATCTTTATCTGTTCAAGAAGAGAGACCCTAGACTTATATATTTGATATTATTTTCAGCTTGATACTTCCACATAATCTTGAAATAAATGGTCTTGATAGACGGACAAACGATTATTCAGACAGACAGCAAAGTGATCCTATAAAGGTTATAAAAAAAAATGTTTTATTTATCATTATATGAATAGAAGAAGATGATTGAACAATAAATTGATGAGTATCACCACTTCGGCATCTACATAAGTACATGCATCCAATGAAAGGTAATACAGTAAACGGATATACTATCTAATGTATTTAATTAACAGGGAATAATACTATATTGTTGAAAAGTGATTGTATAAAGATAAATAGATAGATATTTCCTGTCATGGACTTTTAATTAGAACTTTTTAACAATCTCGTCACAATTTTTAGGTAGTTTTTAAACTATTATATCATACGAATGACCCATTATTGAGTAAAATAAAAAAAAATCACGAGCGCAGATCCTATAGTCAGGCTATGTTTGCCAATTTTCTTCAGAGATTGGTTTTCCAAAAAATCGAAAATTCCTACATATTTGATGAACCACTGAAAATTGCTGAACCTACATGGGTTAAATAGACGTACCCAAAATAATAGGTACCCAAGTTCGCTACCTACAGACCGGCGTTGATCCGTCAATCGAGTTATACTCTGAATAAATTTTAGATTAAATCAGATAAATCATTCATTCTAAGGTTTAAAACGGCTTACAACATATTCAAAATAGCTTAACACAATCAATAAATACGAAATGTTTTAGTATTATTACCTTATTATACAGTATATTCGCAAAATCTTTGACACTTTCAGACTCTGGATATAAACCTGACATACCAGATATGACGATTCTTTCACCAGGACTTAAGCCCATTTTATTATTCCAGGATGATTCATGATCTTGAGGTGTGGGCGCCATCATTACTGTAGCAAGTCACAAAATAATTCCTTAAGAACTTTGCTCATTTTAATTTAAAAGTGAATATTTTTTTCTTTATATAGGTACGTAAGTTTATTGTTATAGATAATTCACTGTATTTAAAAAATAAATTAATTTTACTTTTTACCTTTTTATTAAATAATCATTTTACAAAGAACATATTATAGGAATTATAGGAAATTGATGTTAAAGATATATTATATATATATATCTTTAAGATCATTGTGTTTACTGAACTAATTGCTAGAACTCACCAGTCAACCTCTGCGCGTAGAATCGATTGTAATGTAATAAACGGTAATGTATCTGTTAAAATGTTCAAAGGTCTTTTATATAACACATTTTTCTACTAGTGATCCGACCGTGGATTCACTCTCTTCAAATACACGATTATTTATTTAATTCGTTCAGTTTGTTCTAAAATGTGTTTGCAGCATCCCCATAATAATTTGCAATTTAAAGTTTTTAAATACTTTGGTGCTTAAATTTGTTGAAAATGAAATATACAACCTATATTTTATGATATTAATAATATATACTTATAATCGATCAGTACATAATTTTTCTATTATTTATTGTTTATTTTTTTATTAATTTTATTAAGTTTATTAATTTATTGCGGCCAGTCGTAGCGCAGCGGCACTCTATATATGTACATGTAATCCTTCGTCCCAATTTTATTTTTTTACTTTTTTTGTCTCCTTTCTTTCATAGCTAGTTCCGACAAATATACCTACCCACTGATTTCATTTTTTTTTTGTTCAAACTGCCAAATGTGGCCGCTTCTATACTATTAATTGAAATTTATTTTTTTAAAAGTGGTTATGTGATTTCTTAAACTTAATTAAGAATATTGTTAAAATTATATAAATTAGCTTCACTTGCGAATCATCGAAATTTCTTATGAAAATTACATTAAAAAAGTTAAATACCAGTAAAAAACATCTTAAAGCTATTACCATACCAAAATCCATTCTGATTTGCGAAACAGACAGACGGACAAAATATGCAGAGTAGTTTTTATGCTTCTATTATTGATATATTAACATATATAAAGAATATACATATTTTTTAAATAAATTTGCAGTCAACCTTTTGACATATATACAAGTGACTTGCATATATTAATTTTAATTATATTTAAATTAAGTAGTTTTTCCGTTTCTATAGAGGCTAGTCGTGGCAGCGCAGGTAAATAGACTGTAAACGCGACAGATTGTGGCTTCGATTCCTATATGAAGAAATGAAATATTTATTTACATATATTTATATATTAATAAAAATAATCAGCTTCACGCTGTATCCCGCACACAGCAGGGTAGGCAGAGGGAACCTAGTGTTAAGACACTCCGTTCCCCACTTTCTGCCGAATTAAGTGGCAGAACTCAACGCCGCGCTTAGCGTCGACACCAGAGCGAAGAAATGGAAATATAAATTTAAGTAAATACTTCATCCCCTCGAGTGGGGATCGAACCCACAACCAGTCGGTTTTACAGTCACACTGCGTGCCGCTGCGCCACGACCGGCCTCGAATATTTATATATTGAATGAATAATTTAAGGGTGTCGAGACAAGACGCGGCATTCGGCTCATAATAGTGAACGGAGTGCCTTAACACTAGATTCCCTCCGTCTACCCTGCTGTGTGCGGCATACAGAGTGACGCTAAAAAGAATGTTTTTATTAATTAATTTAAATATAATTTAAATGAAATATGCATAAAAATTATTATATTTAAAGTTAGTAATTTTGATTATATAGATTATTAAGTACTTATCCGTACGTTTATTCTAATTACATTTTAATAGCTCCAATAGTACTTTAATTATTACATGTAAAAACTATACCATGAAATATCTTGAATTGGATATTTTATTAATGCACTTAATTTGCATAAAATCTAGGAAACCTTTAAGTGCTTAGAGGTATTTCGTTCCTCTTTCATAAGCTATATTTCATTACTTCTTATACTTTAGTTTGACTACCAAGGTTCTTCACAAATGTGCCATTTTTCAAACGTCCATATTCTGTCTGTATCATAGCCTTGGTTTTTCTTGGTTTATTGTTAAAGATAACAACATCCCACAAGAATCTTATTATGAACCAGACATATTTAAAAATAATTGTTTTACATTTTTCTCATAGATATTTCGTATACAGACAACGTGGCCACCACCGCCGCATTGTAGTCTCCCACACCAACAGTGAAGTGGGTCTTAGTGGTGTTGTGTAAGGCCCTTGTTATGTCATCATAGACGGTCTCGTCCTTGTCATCAGAGCCTCGATCACTTTCAAAGAATACTTCCTAGTGAGTTTGAGTGTGACGTATGCTATATGAGTGGACACACTGCTGACTTCCATCACATTGCAAGAGAGAGATTTGTTAACTAATATGCCAACCTCGCCTTGTAACGTCTTGTCGCCCTCTTCTTAGTAAAGTAGGTGGCCCGGTTCTAGAGTTATCCTGTCTTCGGTTTTCTGACATCCTTACAGCAAGATAGACGTCTTTCTTCATAAAACAAGCATTATATGTAGCCAAATATAGTCGGTTGTATGTGTGGTGAGTGGATCCTTTCTGGAGATTCTTTGCACTCTCTGCCCCACCGTAACTATGACCATCACCAAGATGGGCATGGGCAGCCGGCGTGGGAAATGCCCATAGCCCATACTCGTCGCGCTGGGCAATGGCGTATTGGCGAGCACAGGGCCAGGTTCTCTTGAACTGGTAACGCTGCTGCCCGTCACCAGCCTTATTTGAAGCCTGGCCGATGGGATGAGTATACCGCTATCGTTCGGTCGTCAGAGCCTTGTTCGTTTGTCAACAGGATGCATTACGGGCAGGTGATGGTGACGATTTGAGGTTAGATATTATGGTTTTCTTGCATCCTACTGTATATTTATGTAAATATATTCTTTTATATATTAATTATATATTTAGTTATTAATATTTAGTTAACTTTCTCAAAGTGTATTAAAAAAATACATGAAATAATCTTGGTAAGAAGGTGCCAAATATATTATATGAATTAAACTTAAATGTTATGCTCAAAACAAATTAATTGTATGCACATTTATTAATACGTTTTAAGTATAAAGAAAATAAGCAATGTAATATAATTGCGTTTCTTCTTTTCAATGTTTTATTATTCTATGATTTATATCGATATATTATCAATTGGCCGGGCAAATGAGGCCGGTCGTGGCACAGCGGCACAAAGTGTGACTGTAAACCGACTGGTTGTGGGTTCGATCCTCACTCGAGATGAAATATTTACTTAAATTTATATTTCCATTTCTTCGCTCTGGTGCCAAGGCAAAAGCGCGGCGTTGAGTTCTGCCACTCAACACGCAATGCCTCTAAAATTCGGCAGAAAGTGGGGAACGGAGTGTCACACTAGGTTCCCTCTGCCTACCCTGCTGTGTGCGGGATATAGCGTGAAGCTAATTTAATTTATTTTATTTATTATAGTGAAGGAATATAAAAAATGTATCATTCCTCTATAGAATATATTCTATACTGTTTCATAAAAAAACAGCTTTAAACAATGCGTATAAATTTATCCTCCTGTAGTGTGACTATTTTTCATTTACTAATAATAGTAGAATGTTGATACTAATGAGGTATTATTGTGTAATTTTTTACATTTTGAATATTCATCGCCAATATGATAATTAGCTGTTCAAAGAAAGACGTTTTTAATTTGAGAAAGTAATTTACCAGCTATAAAAATGTTGTAGTCTTTCAAAAGGCACAAGAATTAACAAATTGCCTAAAATGAGCTTTCTTTTAACGTGTGTAATACCTATTGGCATCTATTAAACAAAAAAATATCTACTATTAATATTAAAAGTCTCAATTATATATATCTATATAATTAGTGGCCGTCGTGGCGCAGGGGCACAAGGGTGTGATTGTAACGCGACGTTGTGGGTTTGATCCGAACTCGGAGGATTGAATTAATACTTATTAATATTTTCATTTTTTCGCTCTGGCACCAAGACAAAAGCCCGGCGTTGAGTTCCACCATTCAACGTGAAAGTGGGGAAAGGAGTGTCTTAACACTAGGTCCCCTCTGTCTACCCTGCTATATGCGGGATACATGGTTCATTTGATTTTTTTTTTTTTATTTATGAACCGATTGAAATAAAACAAATACAAATGTTACTGAAAGTTTGCTGAAATATAAAAGTGCACTTTAATCGTTTAAGCCGTTTTTGAGATTAGTGTGAACAAACGCACGGACAAACAACCAGACCGATAAAGTTCTATTACAATGTTAAATGCCCGTAATAACAATTTTTGTCATATATCTTCCAAGTACAGACACCCATGAATTACGATTTAATTGTAAATATCGATGTAGTTTTTTTAAATCCAACTTTAGGTTTTAATAATTTTCACATTAAAAATCTTAAGTGCTTTACAAACATACATTACATAGTAGAACACGAGCCAAATTACGTGTATTAAGTAAATAATTCAGTAGTTTAAGGTAAGGGCGCCGCAAGCACATCGCTAGTACTTAATATAGACATAACTTTCTTATTTATGAACCCATTGAAATAAAACAAAAACTATGTATATATTAAGGGAATCATGCCAAAATACAACAGTGCAAACTGCATTTAAATCGGTAAAACTGCTTATGCGATTAACGTGAACTAACGCACAGACAAACAGACTAATCAACAGATAAAAAAAATATTTTGGGTTCTATTGTTAAATGCTACGCCACGACGGCCTCCAATATTCATTTTTTTTTTCAAAACAAATGAATATTCGAGGCCGTCGTGGTGAAGCGGGAAAAGCGTAGCTGTAACGCGAGTTCCGAGGGAATTTGCCGAAAAATGGAGTGTTATATGCGAGATACAGCGTAAGGCTTAAAAAATAAGGATATCTTTATGGAATTTACGAAAATGCAACCTCAGGTTTATAACTGCGCTGCCAACATACATTATACATTAAAATACAAACGTAATTCAGTGTATGAAATAACTAATTCAGTAGTTTAAACAGGCGATGGCGGATCGCTAGTATTAAATATTTTAATTTCTCGAGTGGGAATCGAACTCACAACCTGTCGTTGACAGTCGCACTCTTGTGCTCCTGCGATACGACTGGCCTGAAAAGTAATAATTTATCTCAGAATCTATATGTACAAAAAAATATAAATTCTTTTTTCTTTTTAAAATTTAATTTCAATACAATTCGCAGTATAAGTATATAGTTACACATTTAGTGTAGAATGAATAAAGAATTCGTTAGAAGTAATGTCGTTAAGCGTTACATAAGGTAAATGATTATTGAATTTTGGGACAGCTAACCGCTCTTAATTGCTTAATTAAAGGTCCATCTTCAGTCGCTTTTACTCTTGTCTTAGGCAAAGCACAGTCTTTTTACCTGCGTTATATTAATTTTATTTACATTTATTACTTTTTATCGTCAGATGAAGTATAAACACGTAATCTTGTATAACTATCTTGTACTCGTTAACCCCCAAAAATAAATAACCATATTCATAAAAAAAGAACGTTTTTCGCGATTTTAAGGTATTTTTCATTTTCAATAGCTTCTTATTTTCTTAAAATAATCACAGCATTGATTTCCGCCATGGAACTAACGAGAACACTGTCTACTCTGATTGATGCTGAAATTACGTGATATTAATAAAGATGTACTTAATATTTGATACCTGAAAGTTGGTTATATATTAAAGACGATGAAGATGGCTTTCCATTAAAGTATATCCACTATACTTGATAAATAAAATTAATAGAACACTTAAGTGAAAATAAAACGTTGTAACATGTGTTTCGAGTATGTAGACACCCTTATAAGGTTACGAAAAATGTACTTACCCAAAAGAATAATACAAAAAAGGTTCGACATATTCTCTCTCAGTATCATTGTTTTCCCTAACCTTAAAAGGATTTTGTTATTAGGACAATTTTATTCCTCTGGAAAGTAACGTAGAGTGATTAATTAAATTTTGTACGCATTTGATGGTGAAAGAGTGGGTTTTAATTTGGAAAAATGATTCTAGTATTATTTTCTTAAAAAAAAAAACATTTAATGAGTAACCTTCTCCATTTCAAGAAAACTAACTACTTGTATAAAATTCACTGCGACATCAATAAAATTCATATAACATGTAACTTCTCTTATTATACTTCAAATGAATAAATGGAGAATGTAAATTTCACTTAATACATTGTATATTATTAAGGTACCAAGGTAATTATTATTTTATTAAGGTACCAAGAGTACTTTGAGTAATGCTCAATTATAATAATCCCAATACATTTTTTTCAATGGAAAAATATATTACGTTGGTATACGATCCTAGGTATACTAAAATCCATGAGAAAACATATTATGGTATTATAAATCATAGTATGGTACGAAGCCTTGTTGGAAGGGCCAACGGCGTATTGAGAGTGTCTCAAGATCCCTTCAAGGCTCGATATCTTGCAGATGATCATCATAGCTCTTTGATATTAGTTCCTTTAAAATAATGGTTAAAGTTAAAAATGCGCACACCACCTGCTCTCGGCCCCTGGCCTACGTCAGCGGAGAAATTCTGCATTTCCACTGAGCTCCCATACCATCTCTGCGTTCTCCTTTAGCGTGATAAATGATTTGAACCTATAACTAGTTTAATTGTTAGGGCTTCTAAAGCCACAAAGCCAAAGCCTAAAGGCACATGCCCAAAGGCATAACACATGGAATGACAGATCCCCCGTTAAGAGAGTTGCCGTCATCTCTCCTTCAATCGCTTATGTTATGATCTATGTTTTTCATGATTAGATCACAGCCAAATTGGACTTACTGTAATTATTTGATCTAACAGAACTAAAGCATGGATTTTATGAATATGTTTTTAGGATACAAAAGTGGTTGATTTATTTGCTGAAATTATTTATCAAACAGAATAAACCATATGGCGATCGTCGTTATTACAAATATTCGTGAAATATATGGCTACATAAGATAATTGTTATGATTGTCGCTACTCTGTCGCTCTTATAACCTTATGTATGTTTTCTCTGATATCTCAAAACTGACAATTTGATTTGAATTTTGTTCAAACGTCGATCTGCCAACAAAGCGGAACTACCGCTTAAATATCTGGATATTATATACACATATATACATATATATACATATATATACATATATATTATATACACATATATTCTACACGCAATAATTGGAGTTTCAATTTTTACTTTAGATATTTTCTATATTTCTTTATTATTCCTTATCTTCCATGTTTATTTTTGAATTTAAAGTTTATGCAACAACCGATAAATCGTAATCCATCCAATCACCAATGTCACTAACGGTGAACAGTGGGGAATAGAGTCTTGTATAACTAGATTTTCACAGCCTTACTCTGCCTAAATACATTTGTATATACTACGTTATAATTATAGTAGCTTGGCCTGCTTTGTTTCCACATATTAAGTTATCAAATCATAAAACGTTTATCTTTCGCAGTATTATCGCTGCGGTAAAATGTTGCATCGCGTGAACCTGTCACGTCGGCATTGTCAAATAAAATAACAGATTATCGGGGCGACGCTCGTGCGTGGAATAACAAAGACCTAATGGCTATAAGCGATTTTCAGAAGAACGGAACGCTGTTGAACTTACAAACTCTCTAAATTATGTTAATAATTCTTTTTATATGCTTTAAAATTTGCTGGAGTATGATTAATATTAAGAACTTTACATGAATTCTCATTTCAAAACAAATGTTCGGTTTCATATTTATTTGAAAAACATATTCTTTAATCGTTTTAATGGTTTAATCTTTGATTTCCAAAATATTTCTTATTATCATAAATTAATTTTTTGCTACAAACACATAAAAACATATATACATACATATAATTAACAGATATTTATCAATTTTATGATTTAAAAATGTTAAAAAAATATGTCTTTATTTTCTAAACAGAGGGTTTATTGCCGGTACGGTATACTAATGCATATTTTTTTTTGTCACATTGTATTAACAAAACATGTTCAAATGGATAAATAATTTCAAATTTAGGAATCCAATTAACTTAATAGTGATTAGCCCCATCCAATACACTATTATAATGTTAAAAAGCTTTCTTAGTATTTATCTTTGGGTAGCGGAAATTTATAAAAATCTCCCTACAGAGATACTAACAACATAAATAAGTTGTGACAAGCGTATAAAAATTTCGACGTAGCTTGATGAGAACGTATGGCTTAGTGGTCAGAGCGCCTGGCCGGTTTCCAGGAGACGCGGGTTCGAGTCCCGCTACGTTCAAATTTTTCTAAATAAGTATTTTTCTTGCCTAAGTGTGGAATAACAATTTAAAAATGTTTAAAAACAAACTAGTTTGTTGAATTATTAAAAAAATCTCATCCGAACATATTTTGCTTTGATTTTATAAGAATCATTGCTGATTTGCTCATTAGTCCTTCTCCTGATCTACCTCACTACCTCCTTGGTGAGATATTAGTGATCCGAGAAATAAAAATTTTTCAACAAATCTAGCTCAGATAACTCTCCAGTCCTACGGTGTCTACTGCTTCTATTAATAAATATATCTTTGTTTGTTAACTTATCGATCTTTTTTGTGTAACACACAAGACCTGTAGCATGCTCGTAAAATAAGAAACGGACTGATAACAATTTATTCTCTCTTACTATAACATCCCATAGTCGTTTTTTTTATATAAAATGTAATGTTATAATATTATATTATTATTATTATATTATATTATTTTGTTATAATATTTCTGAAGAACTGTTTTACCTGCCGCCGAATTTTCTAACCGCACAGTACGTCACAAGTTAAAATATCTTCCACACCACCTGGATACGTGGCAATCCACTACTGTGCGGTTTCGTAGGAACTGTGGAATGGCATGGGTAAGGTACCCATGCCATTCCACAAAAAGCGAGTCTATCTCCACCTTAAAGGCCGGCAACGCACCTGTAGTTCCTCTGGTGTTACACGGGGCCATGGGTGGCGGTAATCACTTACCATCAGGTGACCCGAACGCTCGTTTGCCTTGTCCTTTTCCATAAAAAAAAATTAAAATGTACAAGTCAAAATAAATTAATAATTTGACATAAATTAGACAAATTCACTTAACATCACGGCAATTTGAAAAAATATGTTTCACAATAAAGTGCGTGATTATTCAGAATTTGATTTGTCTTTATTTATAGAACTAACTTTATTGTAAAAAAATACATCAAAGAAGAAATGTGGATACTAAAATTTTTAATTTTAAAAGGTAGTTTACTGTTGTCTTTAAAGGTACTTCCTTACTTTGTTTCAAGTTGAAAGTGATAAAAATCGCCGGCTTTATGCTGTTTTAAGTTGACATAATAGCTTGGGATTTAGAAAGATCACGTAGTGTGTTGTTCTCTTAAATAATATAAATTTAACATCAGAAACAAGAATAAATATTAAAGTGGGGACTAAATTTGCATAGACAGGTAGTTACTTGACAATTTATGAAAATATCTTCCATCAGGGCGGAAAACATAGCACGGTGTATTTGGACACTACGTAGTCTCTGCGTACACTGCTAAGTTAAAAAAAAACGACACTGTGTATTTGCTTTAAATTATTTAATCTAACGAGTAAAATCACTCTCTAAACCATGTATAGCACAAAATCTCACACCAGATAACATTAGCTCAGCTACATAATGGCCTCTAAGAAGTCCTCTTTGTGATAGATTTGTGTGATGTTTTATACATGTCGTTTTATTTCGACCTTTTGTATCAACATTGAACGATGTATTAAGTATTACGGTCAATACCTCTGAGGACCTAATCTCGAAAACTGCTTATATACGTATAACTACTCTGTTTTTATTACGCTGTTTTCTCTTCATATAGTGATCTGAAGAGTCTTGTGTATTGAAATATTCGCCATATATTATGTACTTTAAATTAAACACCTTTACAGGCCTAGGCTACATTGCCACAAGCTAGATTGATTTAGCCCGGTTTAAAAAAGTCAATTTATGAGTTTCTCGTATAAAGAAGTGAAATTACGTATGAATGGTTACCATTTATATGGTAATAAATCATTTCGTAAGTATTAAAAGTATATAGGCATCGAACGGCGTCGCCCGCTTTAACTATACAAATATAACTGTATTTAAAAAAATATATTTTAGTATGGTTATCTTATACTGTTAACACTAAATAAATGATAGTTTAAATCTTTTAGGTTTTTATTTGATTTAGTTAATAAAAATGTCGTATTAAAAGTTCCATCAAAATCCGCCCAGTAGTTATTTGTTCGTATGTTGTTATTCTTTTATGCATAAAAATTCTATAAATAATATTTTTGTCATTTGTTGTATAAGGTTTCCAAGAAGTATTTTTTTTTATTTATATACAACGAATAGAATTGATCTGTTCTACATGTAAATGTATAGATAGATAAGAATAAATTTTACATGCTTTTCTTCCACATAAGGTTCTATATAACAATGAAAACTTTATTAAAATGTATAAAATTTGCCGTTTCTGGTTTTAGGAATTCATTTATGTCCAAGTATTACCAAGGGATATATTCTAATGGGATACCAAACAGTAGTTTAATCTGAGCTGCCACTATCAATGCAGGCAAAGTATATTACATTAATGTATAGCTCTAATAGAGTAAAGATCTAGGTTTTCTCTGTATTCTTTAATATAAACTTTTTAGTAAAAAAATCTCTTTCACAGGAAAAGGTAATATTTTGTCGACTTAATACATTTGGTTATTGAATTTACGAATAAGGATCATACCAAGGCATAACTTAAATTAAAATATTTACCCAGCGAGTGAAAGTGTCAAGATTGGAATATTTTTTATTTAATTTCCTTCATGACTTGCACGTATCATTCGCAAGCTTATACGAAAGGTCGACCACGTGTACGTACATATATGCGTACGTATATCAACAAGAAAGCTACCTCATTTTGTGCTCTGTTAAAACGTCGCATGTAGCCAGCGTGATAAATGACTTGTTAATTTTTCAAGTGAAAAATTCTTATTTATATAATATTTTGCGTGGTAAATAAAAACTAAGAGTTATCAGTCAGCAACCCTCGCCCTTCATTTGAATAATCTAATAAAAATGTACAAATTAAGCGAACGGGACACATTTTAATAATATTTTCTCAAGCGAGACCTATCTTCTTTGTTTGTTTTAATACTTCATTGTTTGTTATTAATTGAACCTCTGAAATCCTTTCATAGAATAGAAGAGAACGGAGAAAATTAACTTTATTTCTTTTTAAGTCCGGGCATGAAGCAAAAAATTTGGAAATTAATAAATACCAGCATTTGCTATGGTTCAAAGTGAGAATGAAGATTAATTTAATTCAATCCAAATATATTTCTAGATTGTATTTGCTATTATAATTGTTCTTATTCTGTATTTCTTTTTGAAACGGCACTCGTGTTTAGTATTTGCGAACCAAATGCAAATACATTCGTATGCGCCACCGTCGAAAATAAGTTAATAATAAATATATGTCTATATATTATTATGTTAGCTTCACGGTGTACCCCGTATGTAGTAGGGTAAGCAGAGGAAACCCAGTGTTAAGACTCGGTGGTCCCCAATTTCCGCCGATTCCTGGAGGCATTGCTTAGTGAGTAGCGTGAGAGTTGTAGAATGCTGAGGCTTACCTTGATCCCAGAAATGAAAATTAAATATTTAATTTTCTGGAGTGAGAATCGATTCCATAACCTGTCGCGTTGATCTTCATACGCACAAGCGTAATATATATCCCTGGCCTAATATATATGTACATAATTACGTATACTTTATATCCTGTATATAAAGTGAAACGCGTTTATTTATATGCATTTGTAGTTCTTGAAATAGAAGATAGAAAAAAAAAATACTTGTATAATATTCTTTCTATAGTGTGTGAAAGTTATTACCCAAGTGCATTAGCCAGTTCACGGCCTGTATTAGGACAACTTTACAATTTCAAAATATTTTACTCAATAAACATTGTTTTATTATAGCAGACTGGTAAACGTGTAAACACTTATGTAAATATGTAAAAAAATCGATTTCAATGTAGTCAATTCTCGTAATGAGAATACCTTTTCGCTATATTTTTTTTTTCGCTATCAATTTAGGTTATTTAAAAACAATATTAGTTTCTTTGTTATTTGGAAAATTTAAAAGGTCGATAGTTTAGAAATATTACATTATGCCAAAGGCCCGAAGAGATTTGATTTTATTGAGAGAAATCACGAGCATAGAGTCAACAGTCAGGCTGTATTTACAAATTTTCTTCAAGTATCCGATTTTATCCAAAAAATTACAATTTCTCAAATATCTGCCGAACTACCGAAAATAGGCTAACATACATGGGCATGAAATCGATAGGTACTGAGGTCCTCTAACCCTAGAAAACCGTTGATCGCGTTACACCCTTTATATTTATCATAATATTGTACATAAAATAGTTATCAAAAGCCTAATTTAGGCACCATTTTCAAAAGGCCTTCACAGCACTTAATTTATATATGCCTTTGTTTGAAGTACCTGGAATTGCTATAATCGGTACCACAAATATTGCCTACAGTGGAAAATGGTATAGCATATTTGCGCTTACACGTTTATATTTCAGCCATTCCAATTACTATTTCAGCAAATACATAGGAATAAATAGGAACTTCAGCTCCATGTTTCTAGTGTTTTATTAAATAATATATCATTGAAACAGATTAAAAAGCAAGAAATAAATGATAAAATGCTTTCAATTGCTTCTGTAATTATAAATAATCTTTGTTCCAAATACCGTCAGTTTGCAAAAACTCTTTGTTCTAAAAAGTTTTCTGGTTTTAAAGATTTTAGACTTTGCACTCATCGCTGCTCTGAAAGAAATGTTCCGAACGAGATCACGCTTATCACTATAATTAACAGTTAAGTCAGTGTCCCAGTGCTCGTAGATAGTAGTTGTGGGATGTGTGAGATATTTTGATAAGAAATTTATTACTTATTTCAGCAAAGTTAAGGAAACGAAACTTAAGTAGTTATATGTTTGTAATAAAAATAGTAACATAATAGGTTTTTTTATGTATTTATGTTTTAAAAAAACCTACTAAAAACATCAAAAAATAAAAGCTACAAAAAGTAATTGATTTTAATCGTTTGGTAGCTATATATTAAGTTAAAAGGTAAAGATGTGTGGAGGCTAAGCTTAAAATCTTTCATTGTCTTATTTGGTAGAGTAAGTTCGGGCTGTAAATTGAAAAGTTCATTCAATATCATTAAAGCTTTCAACTTCAACGGGGTATTGGTATCAACGATATTTTTCCTTAACTGGCAGTAGTGATAAAACATTTGTGGTTGATACATTGAATTGACAATATTATATTTTTTTTACTCTATAGACAGTCGGTCGCGTTTACAGTGACACGCTTGTGTCTCTTTACCATGGGTTATAACTGGCCTTAAATCCTGACTCTCGTATATGGGTAAATAATTTTAACATAAATATCCATATAATCTATAAATATTATATAATAAAATAGGAAATATATTATATTTAGTATTTTTGACTGAAATGGATCGAGGGACACTTAAAAAGAATAATAGAAAGACTCTTTATTTTTTTGTCCGTCTATCTGTGACGCATAAATCGGTTCATTAAAAAAGTTATCATCATTTGAATGAACTTAAAATCCGCTATTCTCGCCCCTCCCCTCCCGGTGACGCTGTCAAGACCATCCCATCAACAGCAATAAAGCGAAGTCGAAAAAAAAAGTTATATGGCTATTAATAAAAATATATATTTTTAAAGCACAACTGTTCATAGTACAAGCTGTAAAGTAAACAAAATTGAATAAATGGTAAAGGTTTTATGTCATTATTAATTTAACATGTAGGATGATAAAAATCAAGTCGTTCTTAATAAAGTTTTTTTGAAAAAAATCTATATAAAAATGTCTAAAAACATCCTTTCGATTTTTTACTCCAACTACATATTTACCAATTGTACACTTAGCTAATAATATATGTAACAAAATTCAAAACTGTACGGGAGTTAATATGAAATCATTACAGTTATCTTACAAAGAATACTATGAATCCATATCCAAATCAATAATAAGCCTAATACAATAAAAAAAAATCCCAAAAATGAGAAAGTTTTTTTTTACTTTTAATTTTAATAGTATTTTTGTAGTAGTAAGTGCTTATGTTATTGGTATCTATGCGTAATCGCGTCACATGAAATATAGGTAAATACAGGAAATATAATATGAACGTCGTGAAATGAAAAAAAAATCCTACATCGAAACTGTTGAGGTATCTTGATTAATTTCTTTAGGTATGGGTTTAAAATATTTTACCCTATATTCTGTTCCCGTAAAAGTCTGCCCTGCTGCGGCGGTTACACTTCCACTCTGTACACGTATAATATATAATTTTTATTATTATTAAAAATATCAAATATGAAACAATAGTTAATATCAAACGATGGTCGTATTTTTTAATTCAAAACAATAAAAAAAATCTAAAAAAAATGATAATGTTCTAAACAAAACATATCAGAAGATTACAGATTAATGTAGTAATAATATTGTTATGTATTAAGTCATTACAGTTGTCAGTCGATTTTGTTTATTAGATTAATAATCGTGTAGTTCAAGCGGGCAAAGCAACGGAGGGTCGCTAGTATTAGGTACTACTAGTGGACCAGGGCGGCTACGCCCGCTTGAACTTTACGAATATTCATTTAATATGTTTATACAATTATTTTCAATTAGTAAGAAAATATAAAACTGTATAATTAAAATAAACCGAAAAAAATAATAAGTAGACATAAATATAGATGATATATAGAGTATATTTTTTGATATACCTCAGATATTTTTTAATTCTTTCGTGTAGTTTTTTTTAAGAGTAGTTTTTCAATAAAGTTAATAACAAATATAAGCCACACGTAATTCTTAAAACAAAGTAAACTGTTTGTCTGTCCGTTTGCTGACGATAAATTTATTCGATAACATGATAAAAAGAAATAAATGATGAAAAATTGTATTCTTTTATGAATTGAATCGTTATCATCGAATTATTATTATTATTATTTTATATAACGCAATGAAAGAGTTATTTAATAATTACATTTTTTTCGATAAATGAACATCTATGCTTTCTATTCATATAACTTTTTACTTAAATTATACTAATTAATTTCAAGATATAGTATGCTATTTAATTACAAGTAACAATGAATGTATAGATAAGTCACAAGCCGAACACCGATCGTGCCTCTATACACCGCGCTCTCGCTCGCACGCTCGGCGCAGACGGAACGTGAAAATGAGTCAATTTTTTTCATGCGTGCAGACGGCGATCATCGATTTAAAAGACGTTATCACGTAAAAAAAACTTTATTGAAAAAATAATAGCCTTCAAAGCCATAATATGAGGCAATCCTTTTTTATTCATGAAATCTAACCCATTATATAAGGTCGGGGTAAAAGTATTTTCGTATTGTTCATATAAAGCAAAATATTTTTTTTGGGTATTTTGTTTTTTATTTCTTTATGATATATATGTGCCGATCGATGGCTTGTGCCATCTTATGGGTAGTGCCGTGATCGAATTTTTGTAGAAATTTTGAGATTTTTAATAAAAAAATATCTTTTGAGGTTAGCTTTATGTTTTCTAAAGAGTTCTGTAATTATCGAAACAGGTGGTACGTTTCAACAAAGAATTGCAAATGGAAATACGTGGCATTATGTTTCTCTCAGTGAGATCATGATCACCAAAATTTCAAGTTTTTTCTAGTACCCAGACTTTCGTAAATGACGTGGAAACTGTTTTATGATCAACATCTAGTTCCTCACCAATGTCGACGATTTTGCTCCACTTTCTCAAAGATGGCACTGATTTTTTCTGTCTAGAGCGAACCTTATCTTTCACACAAAAATTTCCAGACTTGAAACGCTCGAACCACATTTGTGCTACAATTATTGATACCGCATTAGGTCCGTAAATCGCACAAATTTTATTCGCGGTGTTCGTCGCATTTTTACCTTTATTGTAATAAAACTTTAAGCTTATAGGATCATTTTTTTCTCCGACTGTCCGTATACAATCCTTTGTCATCAGGGCCTCAATCTGGCTTGCATATCCAGCAAAAACATGTGATTCATTATCATACTGCTTTCGATATATTTTGAGGAATGTCTTGGGAACATAACGCGGACTTGCTTGTGGGTCTGATTTTTTACGTTCTATGAAGTAACTGCGGCACTGCAAATTTTGTCGTCGGTGTTGGAAATCATGGCGATCTATCTACACTAAAATAATGATTAATAAATATCCTAAGAAATGCAGCGTGAATAAAATTGATTTAATTAGTATTATAACTTAAGGCTCGCTACAATATCGCTTACTTTTCCTTTTTATAATAGCTATCTATTTTTGGTCTTATTTCTAGGCCGCTTTAGTCATAATATAATTATTTATTTTGTAATACACGAAATTATCATTCAATATGACACAATTACAAAAAAACATGTTTTATTCGAATAATATTTGTAATACGAATTTCGTGCTTCGTTTAAGTAAAGTAATATCCTTGTTTTCATTCTAAGTACTGTTGAGACTAGAGCAATCCTATAGGGAACGCTTATAGATTTATTTGTATACAGTTAAGCTATTCAATTGAATTGTAATAGTATACTTTAAGGTTAAGATAAGTCGTTATATATTTTTTTATCATTTCCAAATATAAATAAGGGAAATTTATAAAGAAATTTGCTTTAATTTCGAAATGGATCTCGTAGTTTTGTACCATGGATATATATTCATTGATTTTCTATTAGAACTTACTATAAACTATATACTTCGTACGTAGCGTCGTGGCGCAGCGGCACCACGGCTGGGTTCGAGTCCCACTCGGAGGTATGAAATATTTTATATTTTCATTTCCAAGCTATGGTAAAGCGCAGCGTGAGTCTCGCCACTTAATATGCAATTCAGTGCTGAAAGAAAGTGTCTTAATGGAAGCGGAGTATTTTATTATTAGGTGCCCAGGTTCCCTCTACCTACCCTGCTATGTGGAGATACAGCGTAAAGCTAAAGCTAAAGAAAAAGAAATATGCTATATAAAACATGTTATTTTACGAATATTTTCAAATTTATATGCGATTCCATTTCATGCCAAGGTCCGGTGGATAAGCTGGTACATTATACAATCCCTAAGAATTTTATGTATTACTTAGGCAAAGTATGTAACGAACAATAATATTCATATTATTAACATACATCTGGGGCGTATTTTATAAATAATACAGATTTCTCGTAACATATACACATTTGCAGAAACCACTACCAGCAAGTGAAATTTCTGTCTTCACTGGCTGCCAGAGTGAAGCGTACGATGTGTTTGCTTGGGAGAGTGGTACGTGGGCATTGGGCGTGCATTCTTAGTATGGCCAAATCTAAAATA
Source organism: Heliconius sara (assembly GCA_917862395.2). Lineage (NCBI taxonomy): Eukaryota > Metazoa > Arthropoda > Insecta > Lepidoptera > Nymphalidae > Heliconius > Heliconius sara. Next base: position 11,870,197 of record OU860800.1, on the reverse strand, counting down.
ATTATTGCAATGTATTTATTATAGGAAAATCATTAACTTCCACCGACCTATTGCCTTATCATAGAATGTGTATATTTATAGACAAAATTTGAACTCTAAAAGTTTAGTAACTACATTTATAATCCAACAACTTGTTTTCGGTTTTGTCAAATCCATATACGTGGTTTTATTATGTGTATTTTTTATGTAGTTTTTATTATGGTGATAACACCATAATAAAAAACTTATAATAATATAACCTTATAATAATATAAGGTGATAAAAAGCTTTATACAAGTGAACTGTTCGAAGGGGACTAATCATGTTTTATAAAAAAGCAATATTTACTTTTATTACATAGGAGAAATAAATTTTACATTGATAAATTGTTATAAAAACAGCTTAAAAATATAAAAAGCAACACTCTTCCAAAGGTAGGACAAGGTTGACCCTTCTTTTTCGTTCTTTGTCCATCGGTGGCTATGGCTTCAGAGACAGGAATCTCCTCACAATATGTGCCGTCTCAAGCAAAACAGCCTTCTGCATCCGGTTTTATAACCAACAGCTAAGCGACAACTTCTTAAGATCTTGGTCGAGGCTTTCGCTATTAAACCGTTAACTGAAAACAATATAGGCACAGTGATAGTGGTGAGTACACCACAGTAGTAATCTCATGGGCTAAGTACTTTGCCGTGTGATCCCGGCCTAGAATAGGATCATCCTGATACTGGTGGTGTCGTAAGAGGCGACTAAAGTACGTGTGGTAGAGTCACGTCGCCAGCAATGGCAACATGCATGGGCAGACTCGACCGGATCATTACCACCCCGCCATTTAAAACCGGCGTGAAGTAGTGACATTATGCCACTGCGCTTCGCATCAGGTAATGCCGGACTGCCGGGCTCACCACCTGTAGCTCCTCTGGTGTTGCACGGGGTTGTGGGCGGCGGTAATCACTTACATCAGGTGACCCGAACGCTCGTTTGCCGTGTCTTTTCCAAAAAAAAAAGTAGGGGTAAGTATTTAGATAATTTTTCTTCTTCGGCCTTCACTAGATTATCATAATGTGGATTACTAACGTCAATAATCGCTGCGCGGCGCGACATTCAGTCTATTTATAAAACTGTCAGTAATAATAGACCGATTCCAGTAGAGCAAAGCAAAGTTATTTTCAAGTTTATATAAAGGCCAGTCGTGGCGCAGCGGCACGAAGTGTGACTGTAAAACAGACTGGTTGTGGGGTCAATCCCCACAACCAGTCTGTCATCGAGGAGATGATATATTTACTTAAATTTATATTTCCATTTCTTGCTCTGGTGTCAAGGCTAAGCGCAGCGTTGACTTCTGCCACTCAACACGCAATATCTCCAGAATTCGGCAGAAAGTGGCTAACGGAATGTCTCAGCACTAGGCACACTGCCTACACTGCTGTGTGCGAGATACAGCGTGAAGCTGATTTTTTTTAATATCGTATAAATATTTAACGATTACAGTATTTATTGTTAATTATTGCTTCGTCCTACTCCTTAGTCTACAATGGAAAAATTATAAAAAATAGTATAACATGACGTCCAAGAAATCTTCTAGGCTAAAAATTTATTCGTGTAGTCAAACTCTAACTTTGTTGGTCTTGCTCCTTTCTCCTTTTCTGTTAATGAATTGGGAGTAGTAAATGTGCTTAGTAATATATTCGATTTCTTAGCCTTATCCAATTAAATGTGTGGTTATTTTTCTGATTTCAAATTTCGATATCTAACACGCCATGTTTGGGTGGAAAGTGATAGGCAGAGTAATATTGCGCGAATTATCGGTAAAAATCCTTATTGGGTTAAATATTGTGTTCAAAAATTCACAGTTCCAACCCTACTTTAGTATGAATACGTTATATCGAAGTAAGGATCTTGATTTGCTTACTACAGCGTTGGATTTAGTTATTCAATCCTAATTTGTCCTTGTCCTTACTTGTTTCCTATGCATTTGGTTGTATGTGATACGTGTATGTATTATGTATGTACACTAGCTTTTACCCGCGACTTTCGTCCGCATATAGGTCGATATATTTATTATCTTTCATGCAGGGAGTATAATATTATTTTAAATAATGTAATCTTGGATCAATTACAATATCCCGCTCAATTGACGTAGGTTGATTATGCCGTCCATTTCGCCAGTTGAAGGCTTTCTGTCAGCATTTATAACAAATATAAATGTATTCGGCGTAGAAGAAACTTTGTCCTACTAACTAACTACTAACTGGCTAACTTTAACTGTTTTAAACGTATACATAATGTAATTGCCTTATTAGACCAGGTCTTATGTAAAGAATTTTTGCATCTCAATTGAACTTCTCCACTATCCTCATCAACAAAATATATATAGTATAATTTATTTTTTTTATAAACATTTTTTAAGTGTTAATCCACACTTAGGAAAGATAAATACTTAATTAGAAAACGTATAAAAATTTGAACGTAGCGGGACTCGAACCCACGCCTCCTGGAAACCGACCAGGCGCTCTACCACTGAGCCATACGTTCTCGCCAAGCTACGCCGAAATTCTTATACGCTTGTTACAACTTATTTATGTGGATTAACACTTTAAAAATGTTTAAAAAAAAATATTTTAAAAATAGTATTCTCTCTTGCCAAACGATAACTCTTAGTAATTATCTATCTAAACGATAATTCTTAGTAATTATCTTTGGGTAGCGGAAATTTGTAAAAATCTCCCTAAAGAGATGCTAAAAGTAAGTAACTTTAACTGTTTTAAACGTATACATAATGTAATTGCCTTATTAGACCAGGTTTTATGTAAAGAATTTTTGCATCTCAATTGAACTTCTCCACTATCCTCATCAACAAAATATATATAGTATAATTTATTTTTTTTATAAACATTTTTAAAGTGTTAAATAAGTTGTAACAAGCGTATAAGAATTTCGACGTAGCTTGGTGAGAACTTATGGCTCAGTGGTCAGAGCGCCTGGTCGGTTTCCAGGAGGCGCGGGTTCGAGTCCCGCTACGTTAAAATTTTTATACGTTTTCTAATTAAGTAGTATAATTTTAGTTCATTTTGAGGTCGTGCAAGCAAACTTCCGACTAAATGATACACCTTTTTTATCGTCAGGTAACCCAATGGCCATTACCCTCTGCGCCCCGAAGGTCAACGTTGTGCCGGTTCAAGGCGTTGGCAAAGGAGGACTACCTATCTTCCATCGCTGTGGGATTATGGATTGAGCCGGTCTGGCAGTAAATATCTCAAGATGGGATGGGCCAGAGCAACTACGCACCCAGGAATACTGACATGTACATAATGACATGTTGATCCATCCTATTAAAAGTACATGCGATGGCCAGTTGATAAGCTAAAGTCTTCTAGTATTTGGTGTTAATTATTTGGCAACAAGTAAAAAATTAAATGACTTTCTTTGTTTAATTTTGCTGGCAGCCCTAATAGCCTAAAGAGTTACTTGTTAAATACAACAGTCCACAAATTGACACTGGACTCATTTTGAAATTTACGCTAGTGGATTGAATGCGTATTTTCTGTACTCCACGAGTGGTAATTAGGCGTTTTAAAATTTTCACATATTTTGGTCGAAAAACATTTATTGCTTTGACTTACCATGTTAAAAAAAGGTTAGATACCAGAAACGATACATTCCAGCTATATTATCATTTTTTACATGGTAAAGGTGCATATCTTTTTTGGGACATCCCTGTGCAACAGCAAATTCCTTGAGTACTTAATGATGGGTCTCTTTGAATTGCTTCCAAATCTCGTGCAGCGCAACTTGGACCGACCTTAGGCGCCATTTCTTTCCGAATCGTGCCGGGCGCACTACATTCCATGTAAGTGGTTCTAGTACGTAAACTAATATGATAGACTTCTAGTTTACGGTAAACTTCGGGTTGAAGATGGGACGATTTGCTAAAATAAAACCACACACTACTCTCGCTGAATTTCATTCTTGCAATTTGAATATTATTCAGTAAAAAGACTTTCTTAAGTTACTACAGTTTCTTCTATCCAAGAGGAATAAATTGTGACAATATATCAATTTACAAGTATTCTATATCATGACAGACGCTATATACTTTCTTTAAATTATTATTTTTCATTTATCAATAAATGAAAAATCATTTAATTTTGTTTCCCTTAGCATTATGAGCTTTATATTTTTCTATAAAAGAATAAATGGACTCATAATAAATAAAATAATAAAACTATGTATAATATTTTATAACAACGTTATTTGTAAGAGGTACGTATCACTTTAATTGTTATATTTACATTTTTATGTTTAATTTTTATTTAGTCATTCTTTATTATGTACTCATGTTAAGTGGTAATGTTAATGTCAACTTATGCATGCAGTTATTCTAATTAGTAATTCTATTAGTGTTTTTTTAGAATAACAATTAATTTTTTTAATCTTTTACTATATTTTAAATATATTTTTATAAAGAATACAATTGTTCTTATTGCTTCAAGCAATCTCTAAAAAACCTTTGGAAGAATTGGAATAGTTAAAAAAAAAGAAAAGGAAAATAACGTTTCAATGCAACATTATATAAAAACATACAATTCAAAAATTACATACTATACTAAAATTAGTGCGGAAGCCTCGGAAGACGAGTCCGATTCGCGCTTAACTAGTTTTTCTTTCTCGCTTGTAAGTTGCCAACATCATTAAGTTTTCACTGAGAGTTTTCACACTTTTTCTTCCTGTGAATATCATCCTATTACTTTACTAGGTAGTAAAGATTCTATGTTAAGTTCTGGAATCAATAGAGTCCACGAAATATTCAAGTCTTATAAAATGTCATGTAGATTAAAATTACCAATTACCATTAGTTATTACCGCACTCAAACATATGGAGACTCCTTTACCGTTAAAGCTGCCGTACTTTGGAATGCGCTTCCGCGTGATATACGAGCGGCTAAGTCTGTTAGCATATTTAAGCGTCGCGTCAAAAACTATTTCCTTTCTTCATAATATTTACTTGTATGTATGTAATTATCGTTTATGTAAGTTTATATTTTAATTATTTATTTATTTTCTTTTTTTATTATTTTTCTCTCTTATGTATTTATTTATATATCTATATAAGTAAATTATCATGTAACATATAGGATGTAGCTTTTAAGTAAGTCTATCATAGATAATTAGTGCATTTGTACACCTAAAATCCTGTATTCTATGATCTTTAGGGGGTTACTGTAGGGGTTGCCTGGAAGAGATCACCTGCTGTGATAAGGCCGCCCTTACACCAATGCTTTTCTGTTTTGTTTCTGATCTTTTTTCATTTAATCTTGTTGGTGTAATAAAAACTTAAATAAATAATAAAATAAAATGTCACTAAGACATTCGTAGTGCTATGAATATTAGGAAGCTAGCTGTAATGGTCTTGTTAGATTTTAGTAGCGTTTTCAACTCTATTGATTTTGATATCCTTCTTTGAAAGTTCGTGAAGTTAATGTTACTTTTACAGCCCTGGGCTGGATACTTATTCGGATGCCAGTAATATGTCATAGCTAAAGATTATCGATGAGGATCATCAAAAGACATCGATCATTGGTCAGATGTAGTGGCTGGCGTAACTCAAGTTAGCGACCTTTAACAATCTCTTCTCTTGCCTTTCTTTAAATACGCCGATGTATGCTAGTTAGATGTAACTGAGGAGATATTTAATAAATAAAAGTTAGAGGATCTTCAAAATATAGCCTCACGCTGTATCTCGCACACAACAGGGTAGGCAGAGGGAACCTGGTGATAAGACACTCCGTTCCCCACTTTCTGCCGAATTCTGGAGGCATTGCGTGTTGAGTGGCAAAACTAATCCACAACCAGTCGGTTTTACAGTTACACTTTGTGCCACTGCGCCACAACTGGCCTGTCAAAATATAGCGATTCGTTTTATTTTTGTTTTACGTAATTATAATCATATCCCTCTTTTTGTTTAACTTAAGTGGGTCCCAATCAGATTTCATCGAAATACAGAGTGTTTTTGTCAGTATTACTTTAACTGAAACCACCGTTTTAACTATTCTATAAAACTTGTTTAACTTCTTTATGTATGAGGTAAAAGGAAGGCTGACGCTTCCACCGTATATATATGAGCCACGCACTATTTTCATATTTATAATCGGTTGATATGGTTGAAATAAGCTGTAATGTAGATAACATAAATATGCTTGTTTTTTTTTGGTTTATGTGTCTCTGGATCTTGTGGTGGAATAGAAAAAGATAGATTCTTAAGGAAACAAATGGAGAATACATACTTAATTAAGATATAAAAAAACACTCCAAAGTTATCATTAATGTTATAGTTTCTGGATAAAAATAAAGTCTAGAAATCGATTTAAATTCTAAACTCTTCTTTACTGTGCCTTAATGCCCCTACTCTAATCTTATTATTTTAAATTATTTCTATATCACATTAATTCTAGTTTGTTTTTACCAAAAATAACATAAAGGTACCATTTTGAAAGCCTTGTCTAATTTTGTACATTATAATTTTAAAATTGTGAAAGTATATATGATATTATATATATGAAGTAAATAGGCAAAAAAAATTTGAAATTCATTTAGATCACTCTGTGTGTGTAAATAAATAAAAGGTAAATTGTTTATTCGGCTACTCAGCCCCCTGTCTACGAGTTTATTGAGAAGTGGTCGAAGTTAGTTCTCTGCCACCGTGATTCCATAATGACTAATAGCTCTATTATGTTGCCTCCACTAATTAAACCATCCCAAATTTCAAATGAAACTGATTCGTCCTTTTCAAGAATCAGTTGGCCGCGAAAACCTCAATAATTATTTTCACCCTTTTGTTGAACCCTTTAATGTTTAATTTTTTTCCATTTCCATCCAAGGAAAAGAGATTTCAATTACTGTCTATTAGTATTAATGACATTTAAAAGTAATTAAAAGTTTAATTGTCTATTTTTTGCTTATTCTTCTTAAAAATAATTATAACTTTTTCCTTTTAGCTAATTATTTAATGGCGATTTGCGATAAATGTAATATAGTTTACTAAAAAATACTGGTGTTTTTCATTTATATTGAAAAGGATATGTAGCCATTGTATATTCCATTTGAGATCAAATTTACAAACGTATTCTAATATATGAAAGTTTATGACGTTAAATGAGTTTAACATCTGACAAAATGTCTTTGGATTACACCAGCAAGGAGACAATGTCCCAAAGATTGTCGTGTGGGGAATAATTTGACTTCTAATTAAGTTTACGTCCCTATAAATATAGAAGACCCATTCAGGTGATATTAAAAATACATAGACAATCAAATAACCTTATGTACATTCAGTCACTAGGCCTTTACATAATGATGTTCTGATGTAAAAAACCGGATTAATGCGAGTCAGGATTCCCAATGAGGCTTATACATCAATTTCAGGTTTCTATAATCCTGAAATATTATAACGAGAAATACAAAAATTGAAAAACTTAAGTGTGCAGCTATGAACTCATTTTATATGAAATGAACTACAAACATAATTATGTAATTATTTTCTTCTAAGATATACTTACAAATTAATACTTTTCTTAATTTTTCCTTTATGAGCATTATAAGTTCTCACTTCGTGTTTAATTTCATAATTGTAGGTCTTAGGGGAACTACCCTATAGGTTTTGATTATGCGGCATATTCCTTACAAAATGGAGCAAAAATTATCTATAAATTTTCATATCTTTTAGACTCTTTTGACTTAGAAGCTTTATACTTTCACGGATCTCGAGATAATTGGTCTCAGCGGTTTTGCTTGCAATGAAGTGATTATATATATAAGTGATTTTTATTTTAGGTGCGGAACCTTAAAAACATAATATTCGTGATCATTTTACTATAATTCATTATAATCGCATTAAATCTGTATAGTCTAAAACAATCTTTAAAAAAAACAATAATAATAATATGGACATCTTTTATTTGGCAACGGGGAATAATGGTAGAAAACTTTTGGCTTATATGTGTTAAGCAATAAAAATGATGAAAAAGGGAGGTCCGCTAGTACTCCCAAGACAGTATGCAAATGAGTCCTCATCAAAAAACAGACAGGAGGTTGTAATTTTGGACACGTTCTCCAAATTTACGTTTTAACTGCTTCTTCATATTTTTAATACGTGTCCCATTTCAAATTATTTTTGCATTATTATTTTAGAAATAATACACATAAAATATTATAAATGTTATCGCTTAAGCGGGTCGCGGTGCTCTATCGCAACATCACCTTGGGTGGAAATTTGAAGGTAATTGAGTGTGACGGGGGATGGCATGAGGACTTACTTTGTTCCCCTCACTTTAATCTCCTAAGTGAGAAAGAAGATAATCTTTTAAAAGTGCCTTTAAGTACACTGAAAATTAATACATAATATTATAGTAATCGTATAAAAAAATAATACAATTAAGAAGCAAAGACAAAGAAAAATATTTCTTTTTTTTATTTTTAGCGACCATTATATTTTTTTATAGTAATTTTAATGTTATAAGATAAATGTACAGTACAGTACATTATCTTATAAATTTACGATTTAACGATTAAACAAGTAAATAGATAGGCAATAGATAAATAGATAAACATACTTAAAAATATTTTTAAATTATAGTTTGAGTTTGTATCTAAAACAGTTGAAATAAAACAAGCGCGAGTTCAAACTTAACTTAGCCAGAGCACTTTCATATGATACCTCCTCCCTTGTACCGGCGCCTTTAATGCCAAATTTTGCCACCCCTAGCCTTAAAAGGCTATTATTTTTTAGAATTTAAGCACAAATGTGCAGTGTCCAGATTTTTTCCTGAATTTAATTTTGATTCCTTTATAGCGTCAAAATATGCATTTTTTACATAAGCGGCCTTTTAAGTAAATGAAAAAATATGATTTTTCAGGAAATCAAGATACCACAGATCTGATTATATGGTTTGAATTTCAACTCCAAGGGATCCTGAGCTAAAGACAGACACACAGACAGACGGACGGACAACAAGGTGATCTTATAAGGGTTCCCTTTTTTCTTGAAAGGTACGGAACCCTAAAAATAGCTAAAGTCAAGAAATTTTAATTTTTATTTACGGGCATATTAAACTAAATATTTTTAAACATTTGTATCAATCATTGTTAGTTAATAAAAGCTGGGTAAACTTTATTTGGCTTTCATTTGTAAAATGAGACTTTATCTAGAAAGAGCGAGCCGGTATATGAAGGGAATGTGGTGGCTGGTGAGGAAAAGGAATGCCAAGACCGTGGCGGCACTCTGTCCCCTTTAACACCTGATATAGTGTGAAGCATGAAGTTAAGTACAGTATAGCCCATTTACATATACTGTATATTTTTTATTATAATGTATTATAAAACATAAAATAATCTGATTACGTTTACTTATTATTAATCACGTCTTAAATTTACGTGTACTTAAATTATATCATTTTATATCGTGCTGAAAGTTATCTTGTATTTAATACACCAAAAATCATTTAGATTCACATAAATATTAATTTACAAAGCCATTCTTATTTTAAATTACACATTATTATATGTTAATAACAAAATAGGGTTACGTCACTTTAGTTTACTATACTTAAATATAACCGGGTGTTTGTGTGACACGTCGTAATTTTGGGTCAGGTTAAGAAATATTTTCAGAGAATATTTTCTGGTACTGAAAAGGAATATCTTGTTACACTCCAAGACATTTTATTGGTAAGTAAAACTGAAATAGTTCTCCGTGGCAGTGCTTAAAATGCGACAGAATATAAGAATATTCTCTTTGATATCATTCTAACATACTTGACTTTGTATCAACATATATTTGGTAGCGTGTAATCATAAAGAACATACGTAAACTGGAAACCTGAACTTTTCAATTCAATTTCTGAGGACTATATATTGTGTTTTTCAAAGACTTGAAATTATTAACGTACAATAAATAATTGTCTAAATTAAAACTGAAGTCCAGTCGCTTTGCAGAGGCACGCGGATTAAGCGTGTTGCTGTAAATGCGACAGGTTGTGCATTTGATTTCCACTCTAAGAAATGAAATATTTAATATTTTTATTTGCTTCGCTCTGGTGTCAATGCGAAGCGCGGCGTTGAGTTCTGCCACTCATAATCGGTGGAAAGACGGGAGCTGGGTTTCCCAACTCTAGGTTCCTTCTGCCTATACTGCTACACAAAACAAAATAATACAACTGAACAAAATACTTTTACACTAATCTCGAATACTTTCACTTTAATCGAAACAAAGACAATAAAACGATAAAATTTCTGATTATAACCACAATCCCGATAAACCACGTTTGGTTTATAGACTAAAACGAAACAGCTTGCGGCAGTCATAATGTCGCATCAATAAGCAATTAATATTAGCAGTCAACGGGAGTAATTGATAGCCTATAGTCAAATGAACTGATTTCAAACACACGTGATGCGATGGCACCTCCAATGCATGAGTAATGGGACACACGTGCTGGAGTTCCATAGAATTGTATCTAAATTCGAGAAATATAATGAAATTTAATGCATAAATGAGTATTTATTACTGATTGTAGTTTGAGGAAAAATGATCTGGCTATATATGTATGTATTTGTGTATGTCTACGAGTTCAATTCTCGTTCATAGCGTTATTTGCATTTAAAATATTTTATATTTCTTCGGCTTACTTTGATGTAAAGTGATGATTTTGAATTTTGTAATGTCTTATATGGTTGATAAACTTTACACACATTTTTTATTAAAATTTACATACGATATATGTATATATTAATTTATATTATGTGTTTATGTTGAAAATTAATTTATTATTATATAATTAAATTTGATTACGGTAAAGAAAAAGCAAAAAAATAAAATAAATAATTACGCCATCATCCACACTAACGAATCGTTGTTGTATACTGTATTTAAATAATATCACAATATGTTTATCTATAAAACTGACTAAGTAGTCGAAAGAAACATAAAATAAATAAAGGCGAGATAAAATTGAAAAAGTTGATAATTTCAGAAGATCGAACATTTAAAGAAGTGAAAAACAACCGATTCATGGTAAGTCGAAAATTCATTTACTTTCCGGCAAGAAATAAAAGCTATGTGGAAGTTTCCCTGCATTCAAATTGAGCCTTCCAGGCTTTCAATTCAAGTATTGTTAAGAACAATTCGTGGTGGAACGACTACAAGCAGCGATGTAGACGTTTAAACACTGTACCCACTGTAGTCAACTGAAATATGTAAATTATGAGATTTAAATTATGCTAGGCATAAGATTCATTATCTCCCGCATATAGTTTGTAGTCTGTGTTGTCTGTAGAGAACGCAGTGCTAAGATACTCTCCACTTTTCTAATATTGCCAGAAGAATAGAGTGTATGATTATGACTGTTCTTTAATAAACGATTTTAATAAACTGATTTGGGATCAAACTCTCAACTACCGCTCATATATTCAGGCTGCCCCATTGCGCCACGATGTCTTTAATTGTATAACTTATTCTATTTATGTTTTTGATAATTTCACTTTCACGTTTAATCTAGGTTATAAAAATATAAATAATAATATAAAATATGCGTTACATAAATTATGTAAAATATATCATCATTGAAAAAAGTAATCATAGTGAAAAAAGACATCACAAGAATACCGCAGTATTCTTGGGTAGTTTTTTTTTTTTTTATGGAAAAGACACGGCAAACGAGCGTGCGGGTCACCTGATGGTAAGTGATTACCGCCGCCAACGACCCCGTGCAACCCCAGAGGAGTTACAGGTGCGTTGCCGGTCTTTAAGATGGGTTGGGCGCCGGGGCCCGGCATTACCTGATGCGAAACGCAGTAGCATAAAGCCATTACTTCACGCCAGTTTTAAATGCTGGGGGTGGTAATTATCCGGTCGAGTCTGTCCATGCGTGTTGCCATTGCTGGCGACGTGACCCTACCACACGTACTTTAGTTGCCTCCTACGACACCACCAGTACCAGGATGATCCTATTCTAGGCCGGGATCACACGGCAAAAACACGGTAGTCTTTTTTCACTATGATTATTGTGTGCGACTTTAGTTATTTTATATTTTTCTAGTCTTATCTAGAGATTTTAGCTATTTTTAATACTAAACTAAAAATAAAAAATTATCTACCTCCGTATAATACGTTTTTTCTTAGAATATTTTTGCGTCACAAATCAACGTGCTAATAAAGCACAGATGCGACCCAAAACTTTATATGAACTACAGAACTCGTTCGGACTGGAAGTTTTTCTGGGAAAAATATACTTTATATTATAATTTCGTCTCTCTTTCTCTTTCTCTCTCATAACCAACCAGTAATATTGATTAAATATAGTTATTTGTTTTTTATTATATTTTTTCTTAAGTAATGATAGAAAAATAATCTTAACGTAGGAATCGTTAAGAATAAAATAATTTTAATTAGTAAATGAATAATGTAATTATTTTTATATACACAACATAGAGGCCTCGAGTAAAATGAGTGCATACGCATGCAAACTTAAGTTTGTCAGCTTTTATAAATTATACTTTCCGTTGATCCACAATCCTAAAATTAGTACGGAACCCTCGTTGGGCAAGTTCGACTCGCCCTTGCCGGCTTTTTAATTAGGGCCTACATACAATCTTAATGATTAACTATTTTATGTTTTAAATTATGAATATCAAAGTAGTAAATAGGCATAGCAGTCAATAAAATAGGCGAACGAATACATTATATAAAGTAAGTAAGATTTACCGTAAAAAGAAACGTGTCACCTTCCTACGTGATTTCACTTCACTTTGATATTTCTTACTCAATGACGTTCGAACATATGTCCGGTACATACGTATAGTTAAAAGTAAACTCAATACCATGTCCATATGAAGTTTTATAAGCGCAAGTTATTTGGGAGACAAAATTTAATAGTAGAAATCCCAGATTTTACTAAATTTCCCCAGATTTCAGGATTTTTTTATCTTTTTCACCTTTTGCAATAATTATAATGTTCATTTTTATGTTTATTTAGGAAATATTCTTACAATACAAATTTTGTAGACGCCAATGTCGCTGTTCCTGTACTGTATAAGAAAACGAATTTAATCAATTTAGGCATTTTAATATGAGACAACCGATAAATAAATAGATGAACATAGTTAGTAGTCATAGATGCGCGCTTTAGTATATCAAACTTCACCTACACAGTCCCCTGTGGTGTGAAAAAGCCCGTTCAGCTATAAAATTGATAGGTGACTCTTCGCCAAGAGACTTGCATTCTTACATAAATATTTTATTAACAATAACATACAAACTATTATTTATATGTATACGAGAGTAACGAAACATATGTTGCTTCATTCTTCACGCTGTATCCCGCACATAACAGTCCCCACTTCCCGCCGAATTCTTTAGCCATTGCGTGTTCCGTGGCGGAATTCAATGCCACGCTTTGCCTCGTTATCAGAGCGAAGAAACGAAAATGTTAAGTGAAAAAAAAATACAACAAATACATTACAATATATTATATACAAACAAATACATTACAATATATTATATAATATATTGTAATGTATTTGTTGTATTATATACAAAATTCAAAGCGAGGTGTAATAATCAGGTTTGTTTGACAAGCGTTTGACACCTTGTGTCTGGTCACGACGTCCCGATGCTTGTGAAGCATATGTGCGTCGTGCGAATATATTTAATAAACTACATCTGCGTCAAATTATCCTGATATGTTTTTAACAGTAGAATACATTGCGTTTCCGTCTTTTTTTTTGGATGGGATTTTTGTGAAGCTTTTTGTGAGTTGGTGTTTCCTTTTTATAGTTTTATTTAGGTAATAAATGTGTCATATCTATTTATACTTATATATAGTTATAAGTTGTGATTTTAATGTTTTTAACCTAATTTACAAATACACTTTCATAATATTTTCGATCTTGACTGCGGCGAAGCCTTAAAAAGAAAGGTTATGTTTTTATCGCGCATGCAAATCCGTTGCTTTGTTCCCTTGTAACCAGTGAATCAATTTTAATAAATGACATGTCGTTGGATTTGTCTTAATGCAAATATTATGCTGTGAGTTTTTTTTATCTTATTTATAATTCACTTGTTTTTCTAGGTTTTTTATTACCTAGTGTTAAGATATCCGTTTTTCCCTTAGATTCAAATGGTGAAACTACAATGGAGTAGAGCAGTAGTACAATAGAGTAGTAGAGCTTACAATAGGATATGAAAATAATAATGTAAATAATAATAGGAACTGAAAATAATGAATTGCCCCGACGACTTTCAGATCGACTTTTTGAATCAAGACCAACAAAAAATTCAACCATCATTTTAGTTAGCTGCCTTATAAAGCCATGTAGTGTACTCACTCGCATTCATCCCACGAATAATGCCTACACGATCGCACTCACGGGGTAAGCCTGAGCGCGTCTGGGATGATCATTGGCTATTTGGATTGGTCCGGCTGTTCCCATATATGAAGAAATTGATAACAGTGGACAAGGTGGAAAAGGTATGTAGAGACCGTAGCGATTGGCGCTCCGTTCTCTCTGACTACCCTGCTAGGGATCAAGCGTGAAGTTTAGTTAAGTTATTTTATATTTTCACCCGTTTAGGCCGTTATGGCCCAGGGGCACAAGGGTGTGACAGAAACGGAACGGTTGTGAGTTCGATCTGAATTCGAGGGACTTATTATTTTCATTTTTTCGTAATATTTTCATTTTTTCACTCTGGCACCAAGACAAAAGCTCGGCGTTGAGCTCCGCTACTCAACACGCAATACCTCGAAAAATCTACCCTGATACGTGCGGAAAGATTCACGCCGTATCCCGCACAATAATTCATAATTTTTAATTAATTTAAAATAAAATTGACAGAAAGTTGACCTGGACATACTTATTCTATATATCTTAATTAGCTCAAGCTGCTTGGCTGCCATCGTTCATAATTAGACGATAAGTAGAGTGCCGACTGCAAAGTTTCTACACTCGCGTCGGGAGTGCACTTCAATAAAGGCTAATGTGTGAAATATATATTTATTTTATTTAAGATTTCAAAAATATTACTTAGAATGTTACGTAGAAAAAATAAACTTTTTATTTATTTATATTAATTTATTATAGTGTTAGTACATCAATTTTAAAGAAACAAAAGCTGATATAATTATACCTGTTCTCTCATTTCTTTATAGAGAATATTAATTATTTCTATTTTAATATTAATGTAATTTATAAGTATAACGTAACATAAAATTTACTTAAATCACTGAATTACGTTCATATTTTAATATACCTATGTTCGATATTAACTTAAGATTTCTAATGTGAAAATTTATTAAAACCTATTATAATATATAATATATACCTATTATAATATATATAAGTTGTGTTTTCGTAATACCCACAAGAATCAGTTCAATTAAATGTTTGAAAAAAGAACAACTTATTACTTAGACACTTACATTAAAATAAGTCATCTGTGTCCGTACATGGTAGATATATTAGAAAACTGTTAATACAGGCATCTAACAATGTGATAGAACTTGATCAAACTGTCTATGCGTTTGTTCACGATAATCTCAGAAACTTAACCGATTTGAGTACACTTTTGTATTTTAGCAAACCCTTCAATATTTAACGTAAACAATATAATACGTAAATATATTCTTTAGAGGTTGCTCTGTACTAAGATACGTCCCCAATATCCTAATATGTGTTATAAAAATTAAGCCATATTTGATAGTATATCGATATAAATAAAAGAAATATAAAACATTGAAAAGAAAAAGGATAATACTTGAAATGTATTAATAAAAAAATACTTTGTTTTGAGTATATAATATTAAGTTTAAATCATAAACTATATTTTAGAGAATGAAAGAGATGAAAAAGTAACGAACAACTTCAGGGAAACCGCGATGCTTTTCTGGCGAGAAGTTAGTGTTTCTCGAGGTTACTCGCTAACCTGTAGAATGAAAGGAGTGCTTTCGAACGACAGTGAAATTTTAACAGAACAACCACACGTTTTGTGGGCCACGTGTCTGGGACACGAACTTGTTTTGGTTTTTGTTTATGCTGGAAATCAGGAGAGGGCCCATTCAATTAGCAGGAACAGTTATCGTTCCTTTGATTAAAGGCAATGGTTCACAGATAGACTGCTTACGGGCATTAGTTTGGACTTTGAAAAGTTTCGACTTAAAAAAAGGATTTTGACAGAGTTGTGAGAACGAAGATATGGGAGATACTACCCCGGTATAATGTGAGCGGACCCTTGCTCTAGGCTGTAAAGTCTCTTTACAGAGATCACACAGATTACATGCGAGTAGGAGCTAGCATGTCGCCCTGGTTTGACATCCAATCGGCTGTTAAACAAGGATACGCCATGTCAGCTTGGTTGATTAATGTGTATATGGATTGGGAGTGAAAGTTGGTGACTTAAATGTAAGTTGTCTGCTGTACACAGATGATGCTGAGTGCTCAATGCATCATCAGAATGTGAGTTGCAGCAGCGAAAAGTGGGTATTACAGAAGAAAAATAAAAGAAAGATTAATGCTGTGGAGATGCACATGCATGAAAAGATGCACAGAATGGTAGGTATCAGTGAGACTAAAGGAAAACGGAGAACTTTGCTGGTTTGGGTACGTGGAAAGATTAAGTGATGAAAGAATGGCAAAAAAGATTTATGACGGAAAAGTGAGCGGTAAGAGAGGTAGGGGAAGACTTCAAATGACCTCCGAAAACATATATCAAAGATACTAGAGGAAGATAACGTAAAATACATGAGGATCCCCCGTTGGGCATGTGATGAAAGAGGTTGATGAACTCGTTAGTACAGATAAATGTTAACTAAAAAAACACTACAGTCTATGCATACCTTTTTCGCCATTAATTTAACGAAATTAAATATTTTTTATTTAAAAGTAACAATGAAAGGAAAGATGCGTCACAAGCCGAACGCTTAGGCGATCGCGAACGATGATCGGTCCTGTTTATCTCAGGCGGAATGTGATAATGAGTAATATTTGTTCGTGCGTGCAGCCGGCGCTCATTGATATATAAGATGTTACTACGTCAAAAATAATATTTATAACTGTGATTACTGTTGATTAGTTGTTATTATTGTTTTCCTTTCTACGTTTACTAGTTAGAGTTTATATAAGTATTAAATAAAAATAAAAAAACAATGTAATTTAATGCTAACAGCAACAAATTAACTTTATCGCCCGAGGTGGTCTTCCTATTTCCTTTTCTGGCTCAGTGCACTTTTACTGTAATATCATGAACTTATATAATTTTAATATACCCGTAATAGGTTTTATAAAGAAAATGTCCAAGTAGTGAAACAGACAGTTTATATAGGAATTCAAAAGCTTAAGAGAATTTGTTTCTTTTAAGGTAATAAAAAAACTTGATTATATTTATGTATTGTATTAAATAAAAACATAATCGATAATACTGACTAAGGTATTCATTAATCAAATTATATTAATTGTTCAATACATCACTAGCCATAATTCTACCACAGGAATATTATATAACCACTTCATAGTATAAGAGCATATATTATTATTTGCTAACTTTACATAAATGATACTGAAAATATGCATAAAATTTATATTATTTGGATTAAAATTCAATTCGTTTACCTAAAACCTATTTAAATTTAAATAGGTTTTAGGTAATTTCTGGAATTCCAGAAATTATTCGACAATATATTCAAAATTTAAATATATATTATTATATACATAAATGTTAATAAATAACGAAAGGTTTCATGTAAAACCAGGTCAACACCGCACCGTAACGAAGACCATCTTTATTTTGTCCCACCATTTAATTACGATGCCCTAATGCCTTCATTTATCATAAGAGTGGATGCCACCGCGGCGTTCAGACATTCACGGATATTGCGCTGAAATTTAAGATATTAGAAGGAAGAGGACTATTACCATATTATATTATAAAACTAGTTACCGCCTGTAGGTTTTGTTGTAAAAAAATACAAATTTTTGGCTGTTGTTATAAAATATAGCAATTTTGTGCAATAATAGCTATCATGTAAAAAAATGTTAGCAACACCTTGTGTTTAACCCCTGAATAATCAAGTTAAGAATTTTGTATATTTACTTGAACTATCACTATATATATTTGTTTCAATTTGCCATGTTTAACCAAATGACGGATAAAAATGATATTATGTTAAATGTCAGTAGGAAGTATATAAGCAGATAGTTTAGTTTTGGCAATTTAAGAAATTCTTAATATTTAAGCAAAGCAATCTCTTTGTCTACCTTGGCATACCTATGTGGGAGAATGAAACGATTAAAAGCTTAAATGAATCGATAACTCAATAGTTATTTAACCATTTGTGCTATTGTTTATAGCAATAAAATAGTAATTTTTTTAGCAGCAGTCAAAATATTAAAATTTCCACGAATAATAACCTTTATAACAAAACACAGGAAAATCTTCAATAGTGATAGTATAATTTGCTTATGTTTATATAAAATTTGGTATTGCTTCTAAACATTATCGATGTTACTGTACCTAAAAGAACGTCCTCTAATTTTGCTTCCAATTAACGAGTACAGGAGTTGCTAGTTCTTTTCCAGTGGTATACAAATAAAACTGAAAAAAAAAACTCGACCTTCGGTAGAAAACAGTAGTCCAAGAAAGTAGTAAAGTAACTGTATACAATATAAGCCTTGGTTTATAAATAGAATTAAAGTGTGTATAAAATAATTATAAAATAACTGAATCCTGTGTCTGAATTAATGAAATAATGTATTTTCAACTACAACTATTATTATTACATTTTAAGCCGTTGTTTTATTTTTAGTTTTCATTAATACAAAGCAAGAACAGTTTAAAAAATTTGTAAATGTAGTTAAAATTATATTTTTTGCACGGGTGACAAATGAAAATGGGCTTACATTATTAATTAAAATAAAGTTGTTTTTAAATATTTGTATACAGGTACGCAGAGACTCTATAGTGGCACAGGTAGGAAACATGATTGTAAGTACAATAGTTATAGGTTCGATGTCAAATCAGTAAGAATTTTATCTTTAAAACAGACGGAATGTGTAGAGCAGAGATGTGTATCACTTTTAGCTTCTCTGCATATTATAGTCGTGATAACCCTGCATATTTTCATTTAATTTATACAAAAATTCATTTAATTTAAATTGATAGGGTTTCTTATATGAATATTTCATCAAATATATATAATTATAATACAAGATACGGTATAAGACAGTGAACTGACAACACAAAATCTAGTTTTCAAGTTACCCCTTTCGACGAAGTTGTGAAATTAATACCGCAACCAAAGGGTGATTATTGCGTAGCCTGACCCGAGGGGTTGAAATTGATACTTAGACATTTGAAATAATGTTTCAAAATTATTATGTTACGTTATTTTGTAAGATTTTTTGTAGGAAGTGTATATTTTGATGTGACTTACAAAATTCTTAGAATATAGAAACTTTAAAAAATTAAAAACAGTTAAGAAAATATTGAATAACACAGTTATTCAATCATATGATACGTATTAGAAATAGTAGATTTTTTATTCATTCTAACCATCTATTTTATTCATAAGTAATAATATGGAAGGGAAATAGTAAAATATTTTATAAACATTCAGTTTTCTAAATAAATTCAAACGAAAAGCTTCTTAATTAGACTAACTTCCTATTGTCACGTATTATTGTTACAAATGCAATATTGTAAGTAGGTCACCAGTGTGAGAACACAACTACAAATATCAGTGCTAATACGAAAATGATCCAATTTCTATTCTATTTAAGTATCTTTCAATTATACTAACAAAGCAAAGTAACAAAGCTTTTGTCATTGCGGCACTAAGTTCCACCAATCTACACTAAATAAAAATTAGAATTTTCACTATACTAACTGTGATCAAAAAGTAAGATAAATTTGTTTATAAAATCGGTTCCTATCGTATCAAGACGGTGTCCTCGTATTGGCCATTTTGAGTTTGCTGGGTAGCCAGAAGTCGCTCATAGCCGAATCAGGTGAATACCCTGGTTGGGAAACGACATGAGTCGAGTTTTTGGCAAAAATGTCGGGAAGAAAGTCTCTCGTCGCTAGAGGTTGATGGTCGTCCAAAGCGCGGTACCGTCCTCAAATGCTTCTTGGCCCGTTTTGAACTCGTTGTACCACTTATAAACTTTTTTTTCGCCCCATTTTCAACCTAACCCCACAAGAATATTCGTGCTGCCAACAAAATTTGTTACAAGTTCTTTGCTCAACCAAACCCAACACTTTTGGTAGTTTACAAAAACATGTGTAACTCGGATTAAAGACAAGCAAAAATAGACGCTAAGCAAATGTTATAGACAGCTCTACCAACGTAGGAAAAAAAATTGCTGCCTTCCTACTGCTCGGGAGTTTTAAATGACTGTTGCATCATACTTTTTAATTACGGTAATAGAATGGGTGGGGAATGGAGACGGTCGACTTAACACTAGGTTCCCTCTGCCTACCCTGCGGTGTGTGGGATACAGCGTGAAGCTAATTTATATTGATTTATAAATGTATTATAATTATATTGCATATACTCAAATGTATGTGTTATATAATCAATTTATACTAAAGCTTACAAAGCTCTTATGTATAATATATATAGTATTCTCAATACTAACTGGAAGAGGTAAAGTAAGGGCATTCAACATGATTTTTGTTTTATCCATGTCCAGACGAGCTCTTTGAAAAACACTACTGAGATCTTTCCGCATTCTGTTCAGGTCTGCCATAGTCTCAGCCATTATAAGTTTTACATTATTGGCACAATAAATTTTTTTTTAAAATATCTAAATTCTTATACTATACATAAGTATACTAGCTTCACGGCGGGGTAGTCAGAGAGGGCGGAGAGCGCCAAACGCTAAGGTCTACATACCTCCGTCGCCTCGTCCACCGTCCGTTACGTGACCTTCTTCCTGTATTTTTGGTACTGTGTTTTTCTAAATACTATTGATGTCAAATACTTATTTAGAAAACGTATGCAAATTTGAACATAGCGGGACTCGAACAAGCGCCTCCTGGATCCGACCAGGTGCTCTGACCGAACACATAAGTTCTCATCAGGTTACGTCGAAATTTTTTCACGCTTGTTACAACTTATTTATGTTGTTAGCATCTCTGTAGGGAGATTTTTACATATTTCCCCTACCCAAAGATAATGACTAAGACTTATCGTCTGGAAAAAGAGAATACGCTTGGTCGGTACGATTTGTAATTGCACCATTAATAACGTAACCGATGATTTTTTTTATATGATGTAAAGTGCAAAGGTCAGGCAGTTTTCAAAAGGTGCAGGTTCTAATTCTGCTACGTTCAATTTATTTTACGTTTTCTAAATATTTTTCTTTCCTAATTGTGTTCCTTAAGTTTAAAACATTTATTAAATTAAAATCGTTGTTTTAAACCGTGTAGAACTGTTATTTACATTTAAATACATTCATCTTGTTTGATGCAGGTTCAGCAGAATCCTTCCCTTGAGCATAATTTGCTTTCACCCTGATATACATAGTTTAGACGCAACAAGTAAAACAGCCTATTCGAGGGAAAACTACTAAATGATTCAATTATTGTAATGTAGTATAAAAGTAGCAAGTTTCTGTGGTTATTACGTTCATTTAGTTCTATATTATATTAACTAATATTTGTATGTAAATAGATGTCAGATAACTTAAAAATTTCTTAAAAATCTTTTTTGGTTTGATTTTGCTTTTTGCTTATTAAAAAGACGTTAAATTTTGCTACTTTACACGTACATTTTATAAATGGACGGAAAGTAGAAATCTGTGTAATATATGTTTGGTGCTCTCTGTCTACATGCTGTGCAAAATTCAGAAAAATAATTAAAATATTTAAATACACATTTTTATACTTTAACTACTATAAATTTAGCTTAAAAATTAAATAATATGTGAAGAGCCAACTCGTTTTAAATTAACGTAAAGGCCGTTGATATACCATTTTATTTTGTTCATAATATTTCTTAAATGTCTTCTTTTTTTCAAAGTTATAAAATTAATATCAACAACACTTAATTCTTCAGAAGCCTCAGGGATGACTTTTAATTATTTTTTATATTCGTGTAGCTACTGTTCTGAGATGTAAAATGTTCTAGATATTTTTTATACTATTTAAGCTATTTAAGAAGTATTCCATATTATACTGTTTATAAATATATCAATGTCCCGAAATTGAACGGAAAGCGGTGACACTTTGTCTACCCTACCATCATATGCATGTAATACCGAGATGCTTATAAATTTTCATTTTTTGAGGCAACTGTAAAATATTATACTTTGTATTCCATTTCTTACTGATCTTTTATCGCTAAGCATCCCCAATTTGACTGGTAACGTTCAAATGAATTCTGTCGCAAGCAAGTTGGCATTTTTTTGAATTTGCATCACCACGTCATCAAAACCAAAAAAATTACCAACTTTTCTATTAGTTTTTTGTTTTTTTTTTACACAACTTTTAACAAGGTAAAACATAATAAATTAAAATTACCAACATATAGAATTAAATAGTTGATTTTTAGAAGTACAAATAATTGGAACACCCTGTTTGGAGTAGTAGTATAATATTTATCGCTCGGAACGCCATAATCAAAGAACCATACCATACCATAATGTTCATCTTGCCTTTGCCAGAATATCGGAGCATAATAAAGTGCGTTATGCGAAAAATTTCGATCTGAAATTATACTAACATTCTGTGTCGATGTGCGATTCTGCTGTCTCAACATAACGGTTCTTAAGTACGGTTCATAACGGTTCGGTAAGTTCTTCTTCTTAGTCAGGGTTGAGAGCAAATTGATTATTATCATATCTTAATTGTGGCGACCATCTTTTAAATGTTTCTAAATTTAAATAATTACCAATCACTAAAGGGCGTCAATTAAAAGTAAGAATTTAATTTACCAGTTTTAAGAAAAAATATTTGTAAATCCTGATCTGATGTTCTGAATCGCCAGCAAAAATTGATTTCAGAGGTTTCGGTGGGGTTGGAAAAGCGACTGTATAATTTTTCCTGATGCCACACCCACACCGGTAGCTTCATTGTGGAATTTTATTGCTTGGCTAGTATTATATTGTCATTTACAAATGTCACTTGGCATTATAGATATTGGTATATTTTGTTCGTCGCACTAATTTTAATTTTAGAACGTGCAGTGTAATATAAATTTGGACTATTGCACGTGTTGCTCAAATGGCTGACTGGCTTCTTTCTGTGGAATTCTTTGTTTTGTTTTTCTGACTCATAAGTTCTTTGAGTATGCATCAGTCGAGCATTTGTTTTTTATTTTTTTTGTTAAAGTTAAATTTAACTTAAAAAATGTGTGTTAAAAATATGTTAGCCTTGACATTATACTGAAGTTCCAATAAATTTTCAATATTCTGTATTCAAATGAATAAATAAATTAGATCAAATTTATGAATGGATTATATAAAAATTAAATATATATATATATATAATACGTAATATATATACGTTTATTTTTTTATGATTAAAAATAATATGTTAAAAACAAGCAAGAAATATTAACACTATTTTGAGGCGATACCAAAATTTATTATATTTCTGTTAACAATGTTAATAACATTCGAATGATGCACTCCACAATATAGAGAGTATCATTCACAAAAAGTCAAAGTTTTTATCATGCACAAATAACAATATATTTAACTGGAAAAATTCCCGCGGCTTCGTCCGTTGGAGCTACATGATTATTTATTCAATACACTGAATTACTTTATGTTCTAACATCTTAAGTTTGCAGTGCAGTTTTACTAAACTGCACTGCAAACTTAAGATGTTAGAACATAAAGTAATTCATAAATTACGATAATAGGGTACTCCCTATTATCGTAATTTTAATAAGAATTTATTATTGTTTTACAATAATATGTTATGACCTACACTCCTTAAGATCAATCCAGTAGTTTTTTATAAATAAATGTAGGAACTTTTCTCTTAGAGCGCTCTGCAATGTGTGATTTTTTGTTACTTCACCACATATCAAAAAATTATTCTTATTTAAATTATTAAAGCAATTTACAATTACATAAACATACTTAACGATTATATAACTGTCCTTGATACGGATTCATTCCTGATCGGGTTCTGATCACTTTTTTATGATTTTTTGTTATAGAATAATAATTTGAGTAATAATAACAAAATATTTTTGTTTTTACATAACTTTAATTATCATAATTATAATATTTTGTGAACGTTTTATATATATTAGAATATTTAAAATGTATATTTTTTTGTTTTATTTTTTAGCTTTAGGCTGAGTGCCTCACTTACCATATTTGGAAAGAGTTAAGATGTGTACCATTAAGGCACTTCAGTTCAACATTTTTCGAAGAATTCTGGGTGTTGTGTACGTTTTGAGGCAGAACTCAATGCCGCCCTTAGCCTCGTTACTGGAGCGAGGAGTGTAACCAGCTCCTGATTTATGTAAGAAACACCGATTAATCAACAACCTCAATATGGCTTCCGCCATGGTCGCTCACCCGGTGATTATCCGTTTTTTCTAAACATACCTCTAAAAATAAAGTTGAAGTATAGAACAACGCAGAAACTTATGTGATTTCAAAATAGGGGTATGGCTTAAGTTAAATGGCTGAATGAAATATATTTTTTCAGCTTCACGCTGTATTTCGCATGTAGCAGAGTAGGTAGAGAAAGCCTAGTGTTAATACACGCTTGTGTCTCTGCACTTCGACCGGCCTCGAGTATTTTTTTTATTTCATATTCCATTTCAACGGATTATATTAAATATAACAGATTATATATTAAATATAATCTGTTAAAATGGGATATGAAATAGAGTAGACCAAGGCGAATAGGATCTTTGAGAATATAAAAATCATACTATATTAAACTTTTATTAGCCGAATAGAAAACATTAAGCTACAGAAAAACATAATAAAATATAAATATACAAGACAAAAATATCCAAAGCGACCCATTTTGTGTGGCGAAGAGGATCAAACGTAGCTTAAATGCAATTTTTTATTTTATTTATTTAACATTATGAAATTTGCAATCTTTAAAAATGTTGAAATAATTAATAAAGAGCAATATTAGTGGCTAACATAAAATCACACACACTATACTGTACTCATAGCATAGATGTGACTGAATCTCTATGGCACTGAATCCAATCACAAGGACCCAATCTTAATGAACCATTCCAACTTCTCTCTTAACTGTGTGTTGAATGTTTTGACGTTTTGTGAATTCAAACGCATATTTACAAATCACTCTAGGTGTAATTACGAAGCCACGATTCGCTACGTGCAGTAAACTTGGTGCTAAAATTTTTTGTGTTCTCATCTAATGATGACTATCCACCATGTCTCTTAATAACACTGTTGGAAATCGTGAATCTTCTTTGTAAGCTTGTGAATGGTAATTTGTAAATCTCAGTACCACAGCGTATGGAACTTTTGACCAAGACTATTTGCGGCTTCTTTAGTTTTTTTGGGCCTAACCTCTCACATTTTTCGTCTCTTTCTTTTCTTTCATTTGTCACGTATGAACTATTTTCAATAAAATAAAAAAGAACCACTCACCTTAAATATGAAGTCGCTCACGCTAGTAAGATCCGAATAACCCTACATTAAAGATTGTTTAAATAAATATTTTGCACTTTTGCCAATCACACATTATTCTTAAAAATTTAAATATTTTCAAACTACAAAATGTAACATAGTCAACAATCTAAATCACTGTCGAGTAGCACGGACACTGATATTATCAACGAATCAAAAAAACTACTATTGAGTGATAAGGAAAGGGGGAAGTATAATGTTAGAATAGAATAGAATAGAATAGAATAATATAATACTTTATTGCACAAATAATAAATAAAACATACAGTTCATAACAGAAGTAAAAGACACACAAATGTGCAATGGCGGCCTTATCACTAAAAGCAATTTCTTACAGGCAACCATAAAAGCTCAAAGGATTTATTTCATGCAAGTTAGATGCGTATACTTGTCCCATATTATTTAAAATATTTTTTTTTATATTGATCCAATTCCCCCCATTGACCCGATTTGCCTCGGTCTACCCTATATGAAGCACTTATTGTTTTATCCTCTTAACACATTAAAAATCACATAAGCCTTTGGAAATATTGCATTACAATAATGCCTTTCATCATGGATTAATTTATATGGTGTAAACGTTTTTATTATTTTATGATTTGTTTATTTTAGTGACATGTGTTTTTCCAAATTCACCTGGTTATGTGTTTGTTACCCAACTGCAATACTCCGCCCTCCGTTTTCTACGTAGACACATATTCTTTTGCTTTTCATGAGCTTTGTAAAACATGAATTTCTTATAAAAGAAATCAAATCACAAATATGGCGAATACTTTATGTAAATAATATGTAAATAAAACTAAAAATTGGATCATTAAGTATACCTATTTGAATTTTAAAGTGAAAATTAGAGAAAAAGTTCCTTCACGATAGAAATATAAAAATATTAAATACTTTGGAAGTTGAAATCTCAAACTTTACAGATTGTTCGGTGAGTGCTGGCTGATTAAGTTACGTCCGTTACGCTGTTATGTTCATTTCAATCTTTCATTTTTACATCTATTTTTTAATTTTCGCTGTTAAATTGAGTTATGTTCTTTCATTATTTTGAGAAGATATAATAGCAGAAGACAATTAAAACAGGATATTTTAAGTTTAAATCAGTTATTATATAGTATTGAAATAACTCAAATACAAATTGTGACAATGGTAGTGAGTGAGAGAACATTGCCTAAAGAGATATCAATTATTTTTTTATATATATCAATAAGGTATTTTTTTGGCTTAATATTATGTGAATATTCTGTATTTTTACCATACTTAAAATTAATTATTAGTAACTGTATTTTTTAACTATTTATGCAATACTGTAACACTAAATAAAGTAACTGATACGACATTGTGTATGAAAAATTAAAATGTTGAGCCGGCGCAACAAATGTATGCGTTCAGAAATCTGATTATCGGTGACCTTTACGGAAAATGATGAAATTTCTGAAAAAATTTCAGAAGAATTTTTCTTAGGATTTCTTAAAAAAACCCTTGACCGTTTGACCCTTATGTATCTATATATGAAATTTCATCACAATCGGTTTAGCGGTTTGAGCGTGATGGCGTTACGGTCGCATTTATAATATTAGTATACTCGTAGATACATTACATTAACAGTATTATTTGTGAGTGACTACAAAATACATAGTTTTCATCGTAACCGAGAAAGACATATATATTCAAATTGAAATTTTTAAATTCGTAAAATCTTTTGAATGGAGTGATTGATTTCAATAATTTAAAGACTAAACAAGAGACATTGAAACACAACAGTTTTTATGTATATAGAACACAAACATACGTACATACAAATCTTTCCTCTTTATATAATAGTATAGATATACATTCCCAAATAAAGAAACGTATACATTATGTAGATTTGCAAGCCAACTTAAGCCAGTGTCCTCACAAACGGCTCGGAAGGAAAACGAAGTCCGACAAAGGATTTTTGTGGCTCTACCCAATGTCATGTGAGATTTCTTGATACCAAAAATCGTAGGAACTACATTATTGGCCAAAGATTTGCTTTCGCTGATTAACATCTAATTTATTACAACACGCTGAGCGAATAATCAAGATAGATGGTCGACTACTATTTGATAACGCGGTCTGTGAATGTGAACGTGAACACGGCGTAATTGTATTTTTGGATTAAATTAAATGCATGCGAGCTTTATTTTTGGTTTTATAATTATATTTTTTGGTAGTTAGGGGATGGATGATCGTTTTGCAAGTTTCCGCGTTGATTTTTTGTTAATATTGTTACAATCATTGAAAATTAATAAAAATCAAATAAATCAGCTTCACGCTGTATCCCGCATACAGCAGGGTAGGCAGAGTGAACCAGTGTTAAGACACTTCGTTCCCCACTTTCTGCCGAATTCTGGAGGCGTTGCATAGTGAGTGGGAGAACTCAACGCCGTGCTTAGCCTCGACACCAGAGCGAAGAAATGGAAATAAATATTTTATCTCCTCGAGTGGGCATCGAACTCACAACCAGTCGGTTTTACAGTCACACTTCGTGCCGCTGCGCCACGACTGGCCGCGCCGGCCTATCATTGAAAATAATTTTAAAATTAACATAAAATAATAATGGTTATATAATTATTCGCGTTATGGTTTAATCTACCTGCATTTTATCTATTTTAGGGCTCATGCTTTTATAGGTATAAAATAAGAGATATAATCGTGTGTGAAGACTCGCTGTTCTCCACTTCCCACCCGAATTTGAGTTCGAATTAAAATAATTCGTAATTCCGAGTGGATTCGAACACATATAACTGTGTTTACAGATGAAATCCTCCTGACGTCAGCCGCTTTTCCGCTGCACCATTATGACCTTTATCGGACGACGAATTTTATGTAACTTTTTTTAGCTTCACGTTGTGTCCCGCACATAGCAGGGTAGGCAGTGGGGACCTGGAGTTTTGTTTTATTTTGATTAGTCTATCTCTTTTCATTTCAGATATAAAAGGAGTACGAGCGTAGTTAATTCTTGTCTTCTTTTGTGAACAAAAATATTTCATATATTCATTTGAGAGCCCTATACCATTTATGCGTAAATGCATATGCATGCATAAATGTTATTTAAAATTTAGGATAGAAAAGTATTTACCCTTACCTTAGAAGACTTATACAAATTTAAACATAGTGGGACTCGAATTTACTGCTCTTTGAAATTGTCTAAATTAAGAAGAAAAGGTTCACACAGGGACTTTTCTACCCATCGCGGGGAAATGAAAGTAATTCTGAAATACCAACAATTTTTTTGCCATATTTGTACACATCGTAGGGAAGGCAGAGGGAACTTAGTGTTAATACACTGGCGGATTCATATTTCCATTTCTTCCTTTTATACTTAAATTTATATTTCCATTTCTTCGTTCTGGTGTCGAGACAAAGCGCGGCGTTGAGTTCTACCACTCAACACGCAATGCCTCCAGAATTCGGCAGAAAGTGGGGAACGGAGTGTCTCAACACTAGGCTCCCTCTGCCTACCCTGCTGTGTGCGGGATAAAGCGTGAAGCTAAATTATAAAATTATTAAATATTTAATTTCTTCGAGTGGGAATCGAACTAACAAGTTGCCAACCAACGTGTTTACAGTCGTACATTTGTGTCCTTGCACCGCGACGGGCTGGCTGGCTGATGTTAGAATTTATTCAAAAAGCAGTATAATTCTCCATAATCACGCAATAATATTCATAAATTTGCCTTACAATATCTTTGTATAAAAAATTTATAGCCATGTTTCATTATTAAAAAAAAGAAACTTGTAGAATAAAAAAAAATGGTTATGTCACAAGTGGGGCAGTGGGGAAATGATTATACTCTAACAGCAATAATGGTGCAGGTCAACACCATCTGCCGCGTCTGATTTATGACGCCGTAGAAAAAGCGATCTTGTTTCCTTTCTTGCCTATTCTAGTGAGACGACGACGAAAAAAAGATTTCAACGTTTCCAAAAACTAACGTTCTTGCTTCTCGTGTAAGTCGATTTTTCGTTAATGTGTTATATATATATATATATATATATATATATATATATATATATATATATATATATATATATATATATATATATATACTTCCTTTGTTTACTTGCGAATTTTTTGTTGTGGTGCTTATTTGTAATTAACTACGTTTGATGTGTGTACATAATATATCTCGATTGACTGAGATTTGAGAAGTTGTGACTTTTTTGAAATATTCGGTTTCTAGAAGAAAACAAAATCATTTTTTCCTCAAATTAGCTGATTAGTAGATAGGTTTCTCGATATGGTCGAACAATGTTACAAGAGGGTAAACATTGAGATAGTGTTGTGTTATCCTAGAATAAACCGTGGATTGCCTAATAAAACTGAGTGGTTGGTGGAGTTAACTTTAACTTTAAGAGGCTGTAGAAAATATAGTTCACTTGTAAGTTATCTTTACTGCCTATCTTAATCACAACTAACGTGCATTTCCATTTACGAAAATATGTAAAAAATGCAGTTGAACGAAAATGAAAGCACCTATTTTTAATATGGAAAACTGTGTATTTAAAACAATTTTTGCTTTAACATTTGCTATTCTCCTCAAAAAACTGTAGTTGACGTATGTTTAATGAGTGAAAAATTAATTAACTATTTTCTATGTAATCCTTGCAAAAGAAACCGATTGACTTATTGCACCTGAGTGGTAGATACTGTACGTGACATTTCTCACTTCGACAGACTTACATTTTGCAAACCAACGAAGCATTGTTGAATATTTTATTTTTTAGTATATGTATTTCACTTTTCACTCTCGTAGTACTTTCATTGTTTCAGTATAAAAGCGTCACTGGTGTAGCTCACCGCTCGGTAACGTATGAGAATAATAATAAAATTTGTCACTGCAAAGTGTGTGTTGTAAAATATACATAATATATCAACATATTATTATGTTATTATGTTAATAGAAATCCTTATAAAATCATTTTATAGTAAAATATATAGGAGTCTTACTGTTACTTAAACTTAATTATCTTAATAATAAGTTATCAACTTTAATTTTATACTTTTAAGCATCAAATTCACGTTTTAAATCTTGTATCTAATAATTACGTTAAATTAGAAGATTCAATTTTTCTGTCATATTAAAAATAAGGCTAATATGGGAAAATCATATTGTATTAAAAACAAAGTTAAATAGAAATATTCCCATTCAAAACATTCTTTCTTACAAGAAGACGTAGAGATCAAATAAACAACACAATACACTTGTCAAAAGGCACCGTGTACCTACATTGTGTAGAAAATTGCATAAGCATTTATGGGGACTGCTACATTGATAAAAGTGGCTCCGTCGCAAGTGCCGTATTTATTATAAAATGGTACCTATATATTAGATTCATTGCGAATAATGTGATATTATTTGATTTCTATTTTTTTCTTCTTTTTTTGGGTTTCACACTGTATCCTGCACATAGTAAGGTAGGCAGAGGGAACCTGGGTACCTAGCGTTAAGATAATCCGTTCCCATTAAGATACTCGTGACCAGAGCGAGGAAATGAAAATATTTAAGTTCTCATTACTTCGAGTGGAAATTGAACACATAACCTTTCGCGCTTACAATCGCACCCTTGTGCCCCTGTGTCATGACGGCTTCGAATTAAATTGATAAAATTATTTTTAACATATGGTTCACATTGAGTTTCTGAACACTACGCTCTCTCTCTCTCTGTCTACCCGAATACACGAAAAAAAAAAAGAAAGTGAACACTCAAACTGTTTTTTTTAACTTTAAAGAACTATCTATAGGTTACGCCGTTTTAAGACCTTGCTTTTATTTTTTTTTTATCTATATAAAATATAGCATAAAACAAAGTGGTTTCAATACGTATTTAACGCAGGACAAGCGGGTAAAGCTGTGGGTGGGTCGCTTATTACGAGTGTAATACAATTATCGTCGCACTACAGCGTTATTGAACAAAAATATTTGTTCACTCGGACATATTGTAACTTAACAGAATATTCTAGGAACTAGCAATTTAATCTGAACTGTTCCGATTTGAAGATGCAAATAATTATCTTTTTTATTCCAAAATTGATTAATAAAATCTTCACTAAGAAGTCAAATAATAATAAGAAAAAAAATTTTTTTGATATGAAAATTGTTTTCAAATGAAATGGTCAGTCAGTCCAAAGAAAATTGCACTTAAAAAGTACACGAGTAAATAACGTACACTAAAAATTATAAAGCAGTAAACTTAATTTTACCAGTAAATATGGTTTCACAGTCATAAATTTTATAATTCGATCAATTTGTACGTAAAGTTAATTATGAAACAATATTATCCTTTGTTCTTCCAACCGGTGAATGTACGAGTGAGTACTAAAGTATTTTTTGTTTATTGACCAGCATTTTAAATATTTAGCCCGCACTCCAGCACCACTTAGCTTTTAAGGTTAGTGCGCTGTGACAGCAACGTCTTCTTATAAAAATATATTAAAACTATGAACTACTAGGTATATTCAAACGTTATTATATTGCATTTTAAACGCTATTGTGTCAAAGTAAAGGTTGTGAGTGAAAAATTGTTTATGGTGTACCTTATTATTTTGTCGCCTATAAGCGTATGTATATAGAGAAAACTTATTGTTATTAATCTAAATATGAAAGTATTTAAACATGTGAGGCCATTCGTGAAGCGGGGGCTCAAATGTGTGACTGTAAATGCAATTGGTTGCCGGTTCGATCTCCATTATATTTTTGTAGTAGTATGTGTGTACGTTACTGGTATCTATATGTAACTGTGTCACACGAAATACAAGTAAGGATAAACATCGTGAAATGAAAAAAAAATCCTACGTCTAAACTGTTGAGGTATTATATCTTTACTATTTTTTTAGGTATGAGTTTAAAATATTTTACCCTATATGCTGCCTCTAAAAGGAACGCTGACACTTCCATCCTATATATATAATTGTATAGATATATCAGCGTCACGCTGTATCCCGCACATTGTAGAGTAGACAGAGGGAATCTAGTCTTAAGACACTCCGTTCCCCACTTTCTGCTGAATTCTGGAGGCATTGCGTATGAGTGGCAGAACTCAACGCCGTGCTTTGCCTCAACACCAGAGCGAAGAAATGGAAATATAAATTTAAGTAAATATTTCATCTCCTCGAGTGGGGATCGAACCCACAACCAATCAGTTTTACTGGATATATTAGATGAAATAATTTGCGGCTAAACATATTGCTTTATATTTTTCAAATTAATTGCATTTTAATGCACTAAATTGTGTGTGTATTAGTATGGAGTAATTGTGTGTATAGTAGTATGCAGGTAATATTAGTATAGAGTAATTTCGCATATTTTCTTAAAATTATTTTGACTTTTTAAGAATTTATAGTAGGCCTTTATTTTTTTTTTATTGAGTTTCAGGAAATATCACATATATGGTTGATGGCTTCTTTATTTTAGGTAAAATTAATTTCATTTATAAGACATACATATGTATATTTAATTTTCCTCCCAAACACAATAGGTACTTACTCTTGCAAATGCTCTTAAGGTAAGTGCCCGGTATTGGTACTGTAATGAGTATTTAAAAGCCTCATGTTGCGTGTACAATCATAGAAACCATTTATGTTTATTTTATAAGTATAAAATATTTATTGAATTAATTAATTTTCTATTTGTTTTGCTTAATAAATAAACATGTTAACAACAATATTTTTATTACCTTCACGATAGCTGAGTAGCCAATGGGAGCTTGGGGACCTACTATTATATAGGCACTTAGTTCTCATTAAGACACTTCCGTTCTCCACTTCAAAAAGTTTTTTAGATTAAAAATATTGTTATTCGGTTATTTAAATAACAGTCACTGTTAAAGTAATCTTAAGATATGACAGAGGCCGTCGGCACAGCGTTCTCGTGTAAGCATGAAGGTTGTGAGAATGATTTCCACTTTGGGGAATGAATTATTTTCATTTCCTCGCTCTGGTGTAATAAGACACACCGTGGCGTTGAGATCCGCAAATTAACACGCAATGCCATTAAAATAGGGCGGAAAATAGGTAACGGAGTGTCTTAACACTTACCTACACTTTGTAGGTATCTGTAGGTCGTATAAGCGCCCGACCCATTGCAAAGAGAGTTCAGGCAAGTAACCATATACTCATTGTCAATAGAAGAGCAGCAAGCGGAAATTGAGTGCTCACATCAACGTAGATGCCTGAAAAGCTATAATATTTTAACATATACGTAAACTGACAGCCTAATACATATATATATTTTGCCTTGGTATATATACTGTTAGAAATCGGAAGCGGTTAACTTTTAAACACGATAAAAACACACATCGTCTATATGATTCTAAAGTATTTGGAAAGGGATACTATATAATTGCAATAAGTGATATGTATCACCTACTAACAAAACATCACACTAGTAATAAGGGCCGTTGCGTACAAACAACTGCCCCCGATTGACACAATTTCACTTTGTATAGTCGCAGAGTATCGCAGAAATCGGAGAGTAAGCACAAGGAATCTAGGGAACCTAGGCCTCTCTGGGAACCTAGTGTTAATATTTCGAGCTACGTTGAAATTCTTGAACAAAATTTAATAAGAACGTATGGCTTAGTTGGTCCAAAGAGGCGCGGGTTCAAATACCGTAACGTTCAAAATTTTGAACGTTTTCTTAATAAGTATCAAAACAAGATATTATTGCATTTTGAATGGTTTATAAATAAAACATCATCGGGGCTTTAATTCCTTTATTGGTTCATTTATAACAAACATTGATGTTAGCTTCGGTTACAATAATCTTAATGCTATAAATAATGCATAAACATTTCTATTACACGTAGGTACAGATTGAGTTTAATTATATGATAAACCAATTTCTTGACTTATTGATTTATTAATAAATGCATAGATAACGCTGTGTCGAACTATTTTTGAGTCAATAAACAGAAAATTTATTTTATAAGTAGGTGCTTTTAAATGGCCATAATTTTTTTTTTGAGGACAGTATTCGTTAAGATAATCACGTATTTTTTATTATCTAGGTTGGAACATATATTGAAATAAATTATACACCAATTGATGTTTTGTTAATTATATTTATTATGAATATTCATAATTCAAAAAACTAAATAACTTATAATGACTCATACAATTCAAAGAAAATGTTCTATGCGTTTATTAATAAAACTTGACGAGACGTTCACCATCTTTACGTATTGAAATAGAAGAAAATTTTAATTAAAATGCTTTATTTATATCAGTGAAATGATTCTTTAATCACTGAAAAATAAATAAAAATGAAAAAATGAGTAGTAGTTATTTTAACGCCTGTATTGCTTAAGCACATGGATTTTTTTAGGTACAACGGAGGAAACCTAGTGTTAAAACACTCCGTTTCCACTTTCCGTCGGAAGAAGCATTACGTGTAATTCAGTGCCGCTTGCCGCTCAAAATCCTTGTTTCCACAGTGATAACATTAATAAAAAATAATTCTTATATTCCAATCCACATAGTCAAACAATTGTGCCACTGCACCACAACAGCCTATAGTTATAATTTTGTAATATTTGAAATTAATTAATTGCTTTAAACTTATATGTCCGCTAGAATGAATCTCATCAGAAGCATAAACACAAGTTCAGTCCAGATCAGATTAATTGTTCTTGTTCATTGAATATCTTTAATAATTGGTCTTTAACGCCATTCACAGTATCAATTTCATATTGTGCTTGTTTATTTTAAGTAAATTAAATAAATACAAAAAATAAAGGGTGTTATATTTTTCGTTTTTAATCCGTAAAGATAGTGAGTGGATTGAGCGTTTACTGAATAAAAATAGAGTAATTATTTTAATTGTGAAGATTTGTGTATATTATCAGTTAATTGTCCACGAATTACCATTGTTTTAGTATAAATTATTCTAATGAAACAATATTGATTTTGAAATGCCTCTCTAATGATATTATTGTTGTTTGTCCTTCTATATTAAATCATAATTCATACTTCTATACTGCTATACTATACTTTTGTTTATCAAAAATGAAATAAGATTTTTTAAAAGCCTATAACGACCTTCGCGATAGGACAAATTGATATGTTGCTAAAGTGAGTTTAGTTATTCAGTAAACGGTCAACAGTCCTGTGTTCTTATCTCGCATACCGAACTGATGAAGAAAAATATTACAATAGAAATGCTATTAATATTAAATTGCATTTCATAAAACATAAAATGAACTACAATTAAAAATTAATTATTATCTTAGAATTTGAAAATAGTGTTATTGTATTTTTTCAAAAGCGATTTTTATTTAATTATTGGATTTAAATATTTTTCTTGATATTCATGCTTTCTTATGGAGGCTCGACAGAGAGTCCGCTGTTACTATTCTCTTTTAAATTGTTATTTTAAAAAAGAAAGACAAACCCTATATTATTTGCAGAAAAATTGTTAAACGTTATGAAAACGAAAAATTTTCTCATAATAATATTCTCCTACATCAGCCCACGCACACGCCTGTATACTCCGAATAAAATCAGATGCAAATATCCATTCCCTTATACTAACAATAGTTAACATATTAAAATATAGTATGTCTTATATCTAAATACTAATTTAATGAAACGATTATGTAAATCAGTCATTTGAAGAATAACGTTAAACTTAATAATAATATATTATATTTTATAGATTATAGAACTATGATAATAATGAAGGTAGGATAGTGGTACAGGCGTACGCTGTTATCTAAATTTAGTACAAATGAAATTTAGTTTATATTATAATATATAATTTTAGATCGAAATGCTCGCATAGGCGGTGCGGCCGCTATATTTCGAGTGCCCACTAGTTATTTATAAGTAGATAGTTTTGGTAACTGAAATATAATATATTCGCGGTATATGAAATAAATATTTAATCACGTTCAATAGAATCTGTACAATTTTATGTATCAAACGTATTTATGCTTATATCATGAATGGACCACGAACGCGGAAGAGGGGACGCGTTGGAGTCTCAAAGGAAAAACTCATGCAATGTAAAACTCTCAATACGTGCGTAGAGTTGAAAGGTTCCGAAATCGCCTCGAGCTGAATTTTAATAATATCCGGTGATTTAAAAGTACAACATTCGACACTTTTCAGCCTTCTTGTGACGGACGGACGCGACCGCACATCTAATATTATCATTTTTAATACCAACCTACCTTTAGAGTCCATCACTATTAATATAATTAACCACCTCCTTACAATTTTAATTTTAATATTGGCACTTTTTTTCATTAAATCGATCACAGAGCTCGATTTTCTGCCGTTTGGCGAAAAAAATCAATTATAATTTCGTTAAAATAGGCCAGACGACTAAGCCTACGAAGAGTGGCGGTTTACGTATCTCAATTTTGTTTTTCAACATTTAAAATAAATATATTTAAGCTAATATGAAATTGCTGTAAGCGGCTTCGCCAAAACAATTCTTTTAACTTCACAAGCAATCAAACTCATCAC
Organism: Heliconius sara; assembly: GCA_917862395.2. Classification (NCBI taxonomy): domain Eukaryota; kingdom Metazoa; phylum Arthropoda; class Insecta; order Lepidoptera; family Nymphalidae; genus Heliconius; species Heliconius sara. The sequence goes on along the minus strand of OU860800.1, from coordinate 11,833,038 downwards.
CGTGGTCTCATTTGATGTTTTATAAAAATATGTTAGATATTAAATCAAATATTCCGATATATGTACTAAATTGTGATTTTAATAAAGATATCTGTTTAAAACTGTCGACAAAAGTTTTACAGGACGGAAGCTTAATAATAAAAACTTTAAGAAGCTTTAGGAGGTATTGTAGTATAAAAGATAAACATAAGTGACTACAACTCAAGACAAAGGGAAATTTGCTGTGATCGAAAATTTATACAATATCGTTATATTCTTTGATATGAATTTCTTATGCCTTTGGCAATCCTAATGTATATAATACGAGGCAAAACCTTACGTAGACCCGCGTATATCATTATGTACATTTTCCATGGAAATTACATCGAATATAATAAATGTTACGTTCAAGTATAACGTACGCAATTCACAAACATATTACGATGTCCAAATAGAAGAGTAAATAAACTTTAATATATAATTTTAAAAGAAAATATATAAAATAAATCTATAAAGAAATACTTAGAACATTAGTAAGACATGTTAAACGCTACTTACAATCTAACAGCAACAATTAGATTTATTGAATTACAATCGAAGTCTTAAGACACTAAAACATTAAAAGTTTTCTAACCTAATGATAAAATTCAATATCTATCACACAGGGATTTTCCATTATTATGTTAATATGAGGAGTTAGGGGACCGGGGAAGTAACACAGAGGATGACGAACAACAGTTATTCCATGGTACTCGGGTTGAACATACGTACCTACATTATTTCATATATTTATATTATTTCATAGATTTTCGTCGCTAATTATAGACTTTAGTATAATTTATGTTTTTATATGGAATTCTTGTTCGTACAAGGCGACAAGATCTACTACGATACTGCTTTATTACAAATTATCATTTTAGACTCGATATTTACAAATGATTTTTTGACCCGAGAGCTCACCTGAATCGGTTACATTATTCAATATATTTAAATTTAGTCTCTAAAATTTATTTTTAAATTTTGTATGTGTAGTCTATAATTATGCGACAATATGTATATGTAATATAAGATACATATTACACCAACATACACACATGTGATCTATTTAATTTTAAATTTTGAAACTTTTAATATATTTTGTTCACTAGTTGAAGATTATTCTAGACACGTAATTTTAAAAGACCCTGATAATACTACTCGGTAAGATCCGATGATTTTGGAAAAAAGTGTCCGTACGTCTATCTACCTATACTTATCAGTAAATAGTGTGACATCAATTGAAATATGTAATTTTATAATGTACTGACTATTGGATATCTTTGGAAAGATACTTTGGAGTATATTTGACTAAAATTGTCAAAATAACAACATTGTTTCTAGAATGACATCGATTTGGGTCAATTTATGGGTTTTGTTTGTTTGTTTTAATTGTCATATCCGTAAATATTCCAGTTCGTCACATTACTGTGGTGTCCGTTAAAAATTTTGCCATATCCAGCAGTTTAGAAAGTCATCACTTCTTACTTTCTTTATGTAATATCAAATTAAAATAATTTGTGCTAAAAACAATGATATAATGTTTTAATTTTTTTAATTCTAGTTTAAAAAATGTTTGAATAGATTGGATAATTGGATAATTTATAGAGTATTTTGAAGAAAATAAATATAACTAAAGATTTTGACATCGTATGTACTTACAGTTATACTGAAGTTAATTTTTATCTATGAATGTCATAAACACTAACTATCAAATGTTATTTACAATTTAATGGGGAATTACACTATAAATGTCCAAAGTGTCATTTGATTTACTATCGAAAGTCATCGAGGTAATTTGTAGGCCGTCATTAGTTGTGCTTATGACATTAAAGATTAAGTAGAATTATTGGGATTATAATAAATAATTAAAAAAAACACATTAATATATATCCCACACTGTGACATCAATGTCAAAGTCAAAGTCAAAGTCAAAAACGCGCGGGATAATTATTAATGACATAAAAATTATATTAAAAAAAAAAAAACAAAATTGTTTTAATAGTAAAATAAAACATAATAAGAAAATACGACACAAAAGAATCCACCTCAAATAATTAATTAAGAAAAAAGAAACAAAAAATACGTTATCTCCCAATTCAATTTACAACTGGTAGAGATCTAGCGAGCTCGACACATGAGCCCGGGACGTCCGACGGAGGCCGGCGCCCCGTGCCGAGGATCAAACCTGCGTGAAGCTGTCGTGCAGCGCCGTCTCCTCTTGGGCCGGCTGGTTGCTGGAGGCGTAATACTGTTAAAAATGAAGTTAAATGACTATAGAGAAATGATAAAGCTATTGCACAAGTTAATTTCATATTTAATTACGGTCTTTTGGGGGACATTTATGGGATATCAGTAAATTGCTCACTAGATTATTAGAATTATCTATTCCACGTTTTTTTTAGATCTACTTAAAATATACACGTTATTTACTTTTTTACAAAAAATTGTCATTAAGGAACAAAAGTTACCTAATGGGAACGAAGTGTCTTAACACTAGGATTTTAGGTTCCCTCTCTCTACCTTGCTAAGTTACGGGACAAAGAGTGCAGCTAAAAAAACAAAAAAAAAAACGAGTATGTATTCGTTTTGTTTCATCGTTTTGTTCAATCGATTTATTTTATTTTATTTAATCATTTTGTTTGTCTGAAGATATGTATTCATTACTTCAATTGTTTATGTAATAAACAAAATCACAATATTAAAGCCATAGTAAACAAGCTTCAAGAAAAAATCTATAAACCAGAGCATCTAATGCTTAGTTTTAGTATACAGGGTATTGAGATATTAACATTCGTGCTTGAATAATTTAAAGCAAATACTGGCAATATAGATAAGCTACGCTTGACTTGACTACAATTTATATTGCATAGTACTAAAATACTATATTAGTATTTTCGCAATAATTACAAAGATATTTAAGATTAAAATTAATATATTTAAGATTTATTACTTACATCACCATATGCACCTCCATTCCAGTCAATCTGCTCCTGTTCATCCTGTTGCTCGCTCTGAGGCGCTGGAGAAGGAGCTCGGCCGTTCCTTAAGGCTTTAGTCCTTAAAGCGCGACGGATATCAGCACGAGCAAGTTCGTTACGTCCGTGTTTGAAGAATTCAATTACCGCTACCACCAAAGCCAATAATAAGCCGCCAACTAATACGTAAAAGATACCAGCGACTTGATTCAGACCTAATTCCTTGCCATGGATCTGTTGAAATATGATGTTTTAGTATAATATATAGTATGAGATGAAAATGAAAACAGCCGTGGCGTATGGGCACAAGTGTATGACTGTGAACGCGACAGGTTCGATCCTCACTCGAGAGAATTAAATATTTAATGTTTTCTTTGCTTTGGCCTTCGAGGCAATGCGCGGCGTTCCTCCACGCTAAGAGGTATGAGAAACGGAGGGTCTTAACACTAGATTCTCTCTGCCTACCCTGTTGTGTACGGGATACAGCGTAAAGCTAAAGAAAAATAAATATTTACTTTTGTTGCTACAATGAATCCATAAATAAATTGTAATCTGTTAAATGTTAATAGGCTAAATAACATTTAAAAAAAATGAACCGACGAAAAACAGATAAATATGATAAATTATTTAGAAGTATTGAGGCCGTCGTGTCGCAGGGGCACAGGGGTGTGAGTATAACGCGAGAGATCGACGGACGGACAGGTTCAATCTCCACTCGAGGAAAAGAATTATTATTTATTAACATTTTTATTTTTTCGCTCTAGCACCAAGGCAAAAACTCAATGTACAATGCCTCCAAAAAAATTACGGAAAACGGGGAACAGAGTGTCTTAACACTAGATTCTCTCTGCCTAACCTGCCGAGTGCAGGTTACGACGTAAAGCTATTTTTTTAAAATTATTATTACATATATTTATTTCATGATATTATAATAACGAGGTTCCTGAAGACTATAATGTGTATACGATTACATAAAACCGTCTCCACTTTTTTCGTATCAAAGCACAAAGTTCAGAATATTAAGCCTCTGAATCAATATAGCGACGCTACACACGTCGAAATTTCTTTGAAATGCAAAATATTTCATATTCAATAAGGTTTTTACTAGCACTTGGGATTTTCAATTTTGTGGTGGCTGACGTGTCTTCTGATTACTAAATCTATATGTATATCAGTTTCGCGCTATCCTGCATATACCAGGGTAGGCACAAGGAACCTAATTTTAAGACACTTCCCACTCCCACTCCCCACTTTCCATCGATTTATGAGGCATTGCGTGTTGAGTAGCGGGCTCGACTTCACTTTTCTTCCTTCTTCAACACCGGGCTTTTTTCATTCCCCCGAATGGGGATCAAACCCGCAATCGTCGATTTACAGTCACACCCTTGCGCCCCTGAGCCACGACGGCCTCAAAAATACATCTATTTAAGTACACAATATTCTTATATAAGTTACCTCACTATTGGCGGAGCACTTGCTATCGATGAACCATTTCCGAACCAGAGTCTGTAATGCACCTTCGTCCTTAAGAGCCTGTATAGCTAGATTTACTCCATCCCTACAAAATGTCAACTTCTAATACAGTTTGTTGATGAAAATAAAACCTTATAATTAGAACCTTATAATACTATTATTTAAATAACCTAAATTACAAATACCAAAGAAAACTCTAACTCTAATAAAATATAAAACAATATGAGTACGTTATAACAAAATTTTATTATTCGCAATGCTTTCTGTAACTCAACATTTCACATTAACATCGCTTAATTCGCAGAGCACATAATATTTTTTAGTCATAACATACCTTAGTTTGGATCCTTTCGGGAATGCAACAGCAAAGTCCTTGACACCGGATTGGGTGACGGAAACCATCATTTCGCAAGGTTTTTTAATTTCCGAAGGTCCCATGAAATTTCGGGCAGACAGGAATCCCATCCAGACGTGGTCATCCGGCTCATCCAGCGGGCGACGAGGAACTTGATCCTAAAAAGAATGTTATTATAACAAATCGTTTTTGTTTTAGATTTTGCCTGCGTGAACGTGAACTTCAGTTCATTAATCATTCATAATTTCATTTATTACATTATTTTTTATGTACAATATTTTTTCACTCTGTATCCTGTGCACAGCAGGGTAGGCAGAGGGAACCTAGTGTGAAGACAGTCTATTCCCCATCTTCCGCCGGATTTTGAAGGCATTGCGTGTTAAGTGGCGGAACTCAACGCCGCGCTTCGCCTCGACACCAGAGCGAAGAAATGGAAATATTAATTACAATAAATATTTCATTTCCTCGAGTAGGGATTGAACCCACAATCGTCCCGTTACAGTCACAACCTTGTGCCCCTGGGTCACAACGGCCTCTTATTTATTAATATATATCATGTATTTTGATCTTTTTAATATTAATCTTTTAATCACCTAAACATGTATGTAGTTTGTATTTAAAAAACAGAATAAGAATATAATATTGGGCCGTTAGATTAACTGTTGCCAGTGTTATAAATTTACACCATTATGTGCGGCAGTTAAAGTGTTTTATATAGCACCTGCATTTTAACCACATTCAAAATCATAAAAAAAGTAATAAAATATATTGCAGTAAGCCATTTGAATAAAATTTTAACCAGGGTGTGTTTGAACAATGTTTTGATATAACAAAAGGTCTCTAATTTTTACCTTATTCATCATTTTTAATTCAATTTTTATTCATTGACTCCATGTTGGTTATGGATTCGAATCAAAATAAATATTCATATAGTCTATATATACTCTAGTTTAATTTATTTAGACAAGATACTATGACACTATTTTTGGTTATATAATTTCTTTCTAGCTGGTCCATAATTTAATTTAGCGATTAAAATTTTATAAATATAAAAAGAAATAATAAAAATAACAGTTTTTTATTATTAGACTTGCGGTTTGTAAAATTGAGGTAAATCGTTTATAAAATGTCTTGTGATTGATTAATTTAGACTTGAACATAAAATTTCATTACCATAACAAAGTCCATTGAATTCTTTATGTAATAATCAAATAAAGAGTTTTTTTTTCAGTTTTAAAAAGTTATGTCTATATTAAGCACTAACTATTTTCGCAATATAAGTTTCTTCTACTAAGAGAAGAAAACGTGATAATACGTTCCCTTAGATTTGAATAAACTATTGCTATCAGAGAGGGCAGAAAGTTACATTAAAATAAATTTTTAAACTTGTAAAATATATTACAAATTTTCCTCAAGATATCGTTACAATTACATAATCATGAATGATGTCATAGACAAAAGTTATAGCATCCATAAGATAAATCGAAGAGGAAAATAATATAATGTGATTTTCATAGATACATACGTAGGTATAAGAAAAAATATATAAACATTTTATTTCCACTTACTTCAGGGCAGGTTGTCACTTTGGTGTACGTTTGAAGAGGTTCGTTTATACGTGTGATCGTTAGGTAGGAAGCCATGTTGGCCGTGTAGCTAGATACAACGATGAAGGCAAAGAAACACCAGAAAGTACCTACGATCCTTCCTGAGATTGACCTAAAATTTTCAAATATGTTTAGCATATCAAATTAAATTAGATTTATATAAAAAGAAGTTATGTTTCATGTATATTTTAATATAGCCAGGATGAAGGCGTTTTAGGCTAACCAATTTTTTTTATAAGCAAGCCTTAATTAGTCCAACCTAGCCCAATCCATATATCAAAAAAAAATAAATATTTATGGTTTGTATTCCTTTAAGTTACGTTCTTGTATTGTCATAATAGTTTAAAAACAATTGATATACGCTTCACAGGAATCGAATTGATTAATTTCTTACTCCCTAAAAAGTTGTAGGAAAAACCAAACAAAAAATAAATAAGTTAGCAAAAGATAAGAAACTAATAAACATTTTATCCTTGAGAGGCAAAGATAAGATAAAAATGGTATAGGAAAGTGATTTAGACCATCGCAGCAGTCTTATTTACATGATTAATCGTTTAACAACTTCTTCAAGAAATAAAATACAAAGAAAAATAAAATAAAATAGTATAATAATAGTATAATATTATATTAAATATAATAAGCAAAAGAGTCGTAAAAAAAAACAATGTCGAAAGTTTTTATTTAAATTTAATTTGTTTGTGTTTATTTGCTTTCTTAAACGTGTTTAAAAATTGAATAAATCCGAATTATCCGATTTTTTGAGTGAAAAATTTATCGAAAACATGTTTTTTTTTTGCAATTAGTAATATGAGTAATTTTAATGCTGTTAACCAAGAATTATACGTTTTTATAATAAAATTAAGTTAAAGTAAACTTAAAAACAATGTTGTATTATGTGTTTTAATGTTACAACATTCACTGACCTCGGTGCAATATCGCTGCCTTGCTGCATAAAGGATCCCAGCGAAAACCACAACGAATTCCAAAGGCTAAATTCGTTTACCACAGTCGTCTATAAAGAGAACGTTGCTTAAGAAAATTTATTTTTAAAATGTACGTATTATAATTATAAAAACCTCAACACACAGTACAGGAAAACGGTAAACGGAGTATCTTAACACTAGGTTTTCTTTGTCTCCCCTTCTATATATGAGATAGGGCGTGAAGCTAAAAAATGGAATGAGACAATGTGCGATGTTGTGGAAAAATATTATCGACGTGCTTAGTGACACGGAAACGAACACTGAATTGATATTGTTCTTAGTTTTTGTCATACACTTCATAAATAATAAATAATATCACTGAAATATAGTATATTATAATACATCTAGATATTATTTATTATTAGTAATGTGTATAAAACATTTCAATTTCTTTCTAACTTAAAAAAAAAATCTTTTACTTTAGTAGTAGCTATTTCGTTGCTATCGGTGGTGTGACTGTCGGTGAGAGACATAACGCGCCACTCGTTCGGTGAAAATCTCGACACGAGGAACAAACAGAAGCTGACGCCGAGGAAGCTTCCGATAATCGAAAACTGAAAAATATTTAAGTAAAACATATTTTGTTCTAATAATAAAAATATACAATTTTATCGAGGAGATTATGTTGTGATATCGATGTGAGAACGCGACAGGTTGAGGGTTCGATTTCCATTCGAGGAAATTAAATATTTAATATTTTTATTTTCTCGTATTCGACACGCAGTGTGTCGAGAATTCAGTGGAACGTAGTAAGTATGTAAATTTCTTAACAGGAACAGAGTGTTTTAACACAAGACTTTTTCCCTCTGCCTTACCTGCTATGTGCAGAGAAGGTAGAGGGGGCTGAAGTGAAGCTAAAAACATATTCAAAAATATAATAAGCTATACTTTTCATAATATAAATCCGTCAAATATTTTTTTTAATACAAAAAACTGACAGTATACATAGATTAATTTATAAATAAACTATATATTATGATATGATGAACATATGAACTTACCCACAGCTCCATGGATAATGGACGTAAGAACGTGAAAATGGTGGAAATATCAGTTGAAATCTCCTTTTTGGTAGTAGCGTCGAAGGAAAGGAATGGCTTGCTGAAATCAACAACTTCTTCACGTTCAATCGTAACAGTCAATGGTGCGATAGCCATGTCTGCCTCCTAAAAAGATATTTTAGTTATTAATATTTAGGATTTAGACAAATGAAGTGGGTTCGATTCCTACTCGGACAAATGAATTATTTATTAATATTTTCATTTATTAATATTTTCATTTCTTCGCTCTGGTACGAAGGTAAAAGCGTGGCGTTGAGTTCCACCACTCAACACGGAATATCTCGAAAATTCAGTGCGTCGAAAAGTGAGGAACCGAGTGTCTTAACAATAGGTGTTCTTTCTCTGCCTACCCTGATATAAGCTGAAAAAAATAAAAATGTATGTAGAAACAGTATTACGGATCAGTTGGAATCAGTCCGATTATATTTGCGATGGTTGTGGCTTCAATTCTCAATTGGAAGAATATTTTTTATAACAAAGGAATATATATTTTCCGGATCGTGTAGATGAAGGGTGGCGACTTTACATTTTAAGGATTGTCGAATATGAATTCGACAATCCTTAAAATGTAAAGTCACTAAATTGGGCGGGATGTCTATTGCATTGGATTTGATTGTCTCTGCTTACTTCGCATTTTAAGTACTGTTTTATTTATATTGTAACATTTTGTTATATAAAATATCTTATATTATTTTGTTCATTTTATTTTTTTTGCCAGCAAAGTGAATTTTCTATTTTCAGCTGGCAAAAATAACTAAGTTAACTTTTCAATATAATTCAAATCAGAATAAGATTTCGTATTCTTTAAAAATATTATGTATTTAAGTTTTATTACTATTTATTTGTCTAATACTTGTAAATGAAAATGTAGGTTTATTTACTTAATTGAATAAAGAAAATACATATGAATGTTACAATAAAAGTGTTAGTGAATATTTAAATGAAGAAAGATAACTTTGCTTTGAGTGCGTTCAATGTAAATATTGGGCGAACCAATAGAAGAGCGGATACAATTTAGTTTCGTTGGAGCTTTCCACAATGCATATTATAATATAGTATAGCCATCCAATATTTACATTATATTAATATTAAATAAGCAATAAAAAAGTCTATCATACAAGACTTTTTTTCAGGGTAGGCTGAGGGAACCTGGGAACTTAGTGTGAAGTCACTCTGTTTTAATTAAGAAGTTTCCCTTTCCGTAGGCATTTTCTGTTGAGTGGCAAAGATAATGCCGCGCTTTGCCCCGATACCAGAGCGAGGAAATGAAAGTATTAAATATTTATTTTTTCGAGTGGGAATCGAACCCACAACTTGTCGTGTTTACAGTCGCACGGTTGTGCCCCTGCGACCTATACGTACCCTACACATTTATATATTAGATCGATGGTGGAAATAGAGCAAATTTGAAGATGCTCTCATGGAAATATTTGGGGCAATATTCCGTGACACGATCCTAGAAGATTTTGCGGTTTTTGACACCCTTAGGTACTCGATAATGTACTTTATATGTAAAACATTAGGTAATATTGGTAGGCAAAAGTTTGAAACTTTACGTTCGCGAGATTATCTTTATTTGGGCTTTGTTGTCACGTATGAGTATAATACACGTCTAAGTTCTTGGTGTGGTATTATTGTATGAAATGTATGTAATTAATATATATATATATATATATATATATATATATATATATATATATATATATATATATATATATATATATATTGTGTTTGTTTGGGTGGAAAGTTACAAATTTATTCCTTTTATTATAAGCGAGGAATTTCTCGAGCTCTCTCGTTTTGCCACATTTTAATGTTACTCTACTCCTATTATATATTCATTTCAAAATGATGTAATGTAGCCTATAGCCTAGATATAGACTATTCGATATAAAAAGATTTTGCCCAGATACATACATGGCTTATACAATATACGACGGTTTTCGGATTTTGGTTATACGAGCCAATAGTTCTTGAGATTAGCGCGTTTAACCAAAAAGAGTCTTCCACTTTATAATATTAGTATAGATTTGTCTATATACATGTAATATGCGTAGATATATGTATGTTTAATAATGAATAATGATTTGTAATTTTTGGATAAAGAAGAAGTTCAGACAACTCAGGTGGTTAATTATATATTTCTGTTTCAATGGGTTAAGAGATTTATAGATTATATCACACAAAAATATGCGTTATTTGTATAGGTTCGATTTGTACTCGACAAAATATTTTACTTTTTTTATAGAATTATTTCTTGATTTTTTTTTAATATACAGTGAATCCCACAATCCATACAGCAGAATAGGCAGATGGAGACTAATTTTAAGACAATCTTTTTCCAAATTTTTAAGACATTGAATATTAAAGGGCGAACTCGAGATGACGCGGCGGTTTTTATCATGTTACCAAAGCGAGGAATTCATTCCTCGAGTGGGAATCGAACCGTTACCCTCGTGCTTAAGAGTCAGATACAAGTGTCACTACGCCACGACATCCTTATTACTATTTCCTTAACATGTAGAATCGTATAAATAACTCGTTATCTAAGTGCACCCAGTAGCTTGACTCGTATATAACTCTCATACTTTCCAAACTAAATGTGATGCAGAACTTGAGCCAATTTCACGTAAAACTGTGTTATAAGATAATTTATTTGAGACATTTCGCTGTCTCGATATTTTGACGTGATTTCAAAATTTTTTTTTAGCAAATTATTATATTGATATTATTATATGATATAAATATATTATTTTATGATATGTTGAAACCAATCGTAGAGTAGGGGCATAAGAGTGTGACTGTACACATAATAGGTTGTAGGTTCGATTCCCACTGGATAAAAACAATGTGAAGTTATAAAAAAAGGATTCTGTATATTAAATTTAACTTATTTTTTATCACATTTTTAGTAACTAATGTTTTTTTAACATTTCATATTCTTAACCAAGTAAAAATAATTTTACAAAATATTAGGTATTGAATTATCGATTTTTAATAGTTTTGTTTATTTTTTTTTATTTTGTTTTTGTTTAAATATCAAAAAAATACTTTAATATGACTTCAATTATTCTTACAAAATAAATAATCGGTAACTAGTCGTCTAAAGAAATAAATAAACAATAAAAAAATATATTTTATGACCAAGAGCTTCTTTTAAAAGCCATAAGAAACTTACAAAACTATTCAAAGAAAAATCTTAAATTCATTGATTATATGAAAGATTATGAAGATTCGGAGCCTTTGTGAAGTAGTTAAGTAAGTGAATGCAAATAGAATTTTCGTAAAAACTTTCTTTAGTTCTGTTCCTACTCCTTAGCATTGCAGTGCAAATGTATGGCAGGTCATTGCTTATGGATGGTGTTAACTCGCGATCGATTTAATTCTGACTTTTAATAGTAAAATTGAACGTTCTGTACTGATTTTTAAACATTTGGGTGGTATAAAATATACATTTTTTTTTGGGAACCTGGGAGTTTTCATTAAGGCACTTCCCTTCACCATTTACAACATAACTTAGAGTGGGAATTGAACTCACAATCATGGCTTAGGCTTGTGCTCCTTCGCCACGACTGGCTTCGAATAATCTTAGCTTTGAAGTATATGAATGTATTTGAATTTATGAAAATATTGTTGTACCCTCCTATAAAGACTAAAAGTTGGAGACAATAGGTTCACAGGTATTCCATTTACTTGTAAATTTCGACCGTGGGTTCAATTCAAATCGGTTGAAAGACTAGTTAGGGGGAATAGAAACAAGATATTGACAATTATTTGTTTTAACGCATATCATATTTGCAGTCTCTTTACTGACTATTGAATATTGTATATAAATATACTTATACTATGCATATTTTTATGAGCTGCATTTTTCATGGCACAATTGTACAATGTCTGGACGTAAATATGATGGATGTAGGTTCGATACCCACACATGCTCAAGCTAATGAATAACTTTCATTCATTCCCCATTCATGAACAAAACCTAGTGCAGCGTTAAGTTCCAAATCGTGTAAAGCAATTTCTCAAATTCACACGGAAAACGAAGAACAAACATTCTTGACACTAAACTGTTCCTGCTGTTCTTTCTTCCTAACCTGCTATGCGTGAATGAACGTGAAGTCATTATAAATATTTTGAACTTTTTTAAAGTGTTATTTCACACTTACGAAACAAAATTACTTATTTAGATAACGTATAAAAAATTCAGGACTCGAACCCGCGCCTCCTGGAAACTGACCAGGCGCCCTGACCACCAAGCCGAAATTTTTATACGCTTGTTACAACTTATCTATGTCGTTAGCATCTCTGTAGGGAGATTTTTATCGTCTGGCAAGAGAATGCTATTTATTTTTAACATGTTTAGTGTTATTCCACACTTAGAAAAAAATACTTATTTCCTACACGTTTTCTAAATGAGTATTTCATTATAAATAAGCATATATTTAAAATTATCACAAGAATTATAATAAAATATTTTATATATAATTAATCATACGGCTTAATAATATTAAAATCTCCTAAAGGCTTAAAAATCTCCTATAAGATAAAATCACATACACAGATACACAAAACCTATAAGCTGAATGCTATTTATACTTTTGAGTGAAAAATGCGAACTATTTTATTGCCGTTATGAATTCTTTTTAATTGTTGTGTACTTTTATTATTGATATGCAATTTACTTTACGGGTGACGTTCCTTTATTCTTATACAATATTTTTCTATTGTTTATCCATATATATTTTGATTTAAAAAATTTGAGAATATTATTTTAACCTTAAATGAAGATGACATTAATAATTGAGATAGAGAATGTTTCTGAATTTTACAAAATGGGAACCTATCAAGTATTTATTAAGGCGATAATGTATAAGTTGTTTCTAATGGTTAAATTAAGAAGCGTTTTAATTTTTCCAACTTGAATCCATATCCCGCGCATAGGTCCCGGTACAGAGTACCTAGTGTCAAGACATTCTGTTCTCCACTTTCTGATCAAATTTGATACATTGCGTGTGTTAAGTGATTTCATATGATAATGGAGATCTCTTATTAATACATTTCATATTGATATCTAGTCAAAATATATGTTTTATGTAAGCTAGAAGTACTTTACTTGCTTTTGAGTAATTTAATAGACAGCTCAGTGTTAAATAAATGAAATAAGTATTTCATTTTTGAGGATTCACTTTTGCTCACTCTGAGGAATTAAACGTCTTACAACCTTCTACGCTATGTTCTAATTAAATTTATAAAATCTTATATTTTGCAATAACCGCACTGCAAAATAGAGAAGGTAAAATTTATGTTAACTTCATTTTAGCGACGTTTTAAAATTAATATAAAAAAAATCACATATGTTTACTATTATTATGAACAAAATAAAAAAAAAGTTTACATTTAACCCACAAATTACAATCATCATTCACAATATATAACTTAATACTTTTACAATATGGATATTCTTTTATTTTTCATAAATTTAAGTAAAACAAATATATTTACATTAAGGAAAAACAAGTTCAAATAAGTTTTAAAAGCGAAGTAGATTCTCACCTTGCGTATTAACTCTCCGACCACACCGTCCCATCCGCCGACAAGAGTTGGGTTCTCAGCGCCATATTTATCATCTTTGACAAGTCGTATTTCATCTGAAACAGATTTTTATTTAATACAATTGACAAGGAAATGTATTGATAAAATAATATTAGTAAAATGGGAAACAGAGTAATAGATTGTTTAGTATGTCTTATATCTCCCAACAATTTTGTAGCTAACAATTTTATATTACTTAGACGACATTATTTTCAATTAGAAAAAAACTGAGGCCTGAAGAACATTTGATTTTTGTCAAATTAAATAACAATATGATAACGTGAATTTAATAATAACTTACATTTCACTTCCAATTTCTCCATCAAAAGGTGTGTTAGATCGATACAGAAGCCGCGGTACTTAGCATTTGGGTCGACAAATTCCTTAGCATGCATGACATAGGGGTCCTCAGTAATGGTGGTGACGACGTAGGTCTTGTTACGATCGTAGTGGCCCAATTCCTTAAGTCCCGGAAGCTTAGAGGCAACGGGGATGAGTCCTCGATTGTCATACCAGGTTCCAATCTGGTTAAACAATATATTACATTTATCAATAGTTCATGTACATACTGTTTCGTCGCTTTTGTGGATATTTGGATTACGAGTGTATAATGTTGGAGGTAAATTAAAATTCAGTCTCATGAAAACAATAAAAAATATAAACATAATATAATACCTACAATTTTTTTAATAAAATATTTTTCAATATTTCAACGACTAAACCAACTAACATATAATCAAGAGAAATGCTCCAAGGTGTTAGCGTCTAAGTGCAACGTGGGAACGTTGCTCTTAGATGACATTTGTATTACAATCTCATACTTAACGGCTCCAGGTTATATAAGCAAATGCATATGTATTTAAATTCTACTTTCTGGGTAGCAATTATTTAAAAATTTTTCAAATACATTTATTGATCGGTTTTTACAAGTCCTGAATTATAAATATTTTATTAATACTAAACATTACATATATTATTTCAATTCCAGGATAATTTATAATAATGTTAGCGTTCTCGTGTAAAAGAAGGTAGATTTAGGTGAAAATAATTATAAAAGCAGTAGAATTGTGTTAATCGGGGGACAGTTGCGTGTAAGTGACGGCCCCTACTGGAAGGAAACTGGTGTGAAGTATTGTTAGTAGGTGATACATATCACTTATTGCAATTACGTGGTATCCTTTTACCCCGACGACCCAATAACCACCGCAAACGCCCAATACATAGGGAGGATTCACTCCTCAGTCCCACGCCCCACTCTCCGCCGCCGTACGAGGCGGCGAGGCCAGTCATATCTCACGGCACGCCCGCGCCTCGGCGCGGCGGGGCCCGACGGCCGAAATCCCCCATGATTAGCGCACGCGGGGTATTCCCCTATGATCGCTAACACTTCACGAGCGCCCTTCATTGCCCGTATTTTCTTCTTCAGCCCCGTGACGCTGTTAAGACCATTAACAGCATCAACAGCAGCATATCAACAGGATTAAGTCCATCAGAAAAAAAAAGGTATCCTTTTCCAAATAGTTTAAAAACATATAGACGATGTGTGTATTTATCGTGTATTTTAAAAACTATAACCGCTTCCGATTTCTAACAATAAATAAAGGAATACAAATATAATTTATACATTCTACACTATCTTTAGTCTATATATACAATTATATATAGAGAAAAAAATTGTATGTGTGTGTTTGTAGTAGATAAACATAAAAACTACTGAAGCGATTTTAAAAATTCTTTCACTATTAGAACGCTACATTATAACTAAGTTACACAGACTATATTTATTACTAGAAAAGTTTAGGGATCCTTACTAAAATTTCTACTGTTTCAACACCTGTAGTTTAGTGTTTAAATTATTAATCGTACATACCATTCAAAAGGTTTTACAAATTTAAAAATTTCAATCTGAACAAATATATCTTTTTCAATTTTGTAGTCACCTACAAATACCACTGTTAAAGTAGTGTACAGGGAAGCTGGGGACAGGGAAAGTGGGGGACGGAAGTGCCTTAATGTAAAGTTATTAGTTAATCAAATAAATCAGCTTCACTCTGTACCCCGCACACAGCAGGGTAGGCAGAGGGAACCTAGTGTTTTTAGACACTCCGTTCCCCACGTCCTGCCGAATTCTGGAGGCATTGCGTGTTGAATGGCAGAATTCAACGCCGCGCTTAGCCTGGACACTAGAGGGAAGAAATGGCAATATAAATTTAAGTAAATATTTCGTCTCCTCGAGTAGGGATCGAACCAACAACCATTCGATTTTACAGTCACACTTTGTGCCACTACGCTACGGCTGGCCTCTTGTCATCATGTTGTATTGTTTTGGAAGTAAAAAAGTATAAAGTTATATTTTTTTATTTCCAATTAAAACAAACTAAAATTATTATGGAAATTACGATTATGTAACTTAAGGTAACACTTTCAAATTAATAGTCTTTACAAGTAAACTTTCGTAAATTCGCGTGCGAAGCCGCGATCGGGACGCTAGTCATTAATGAAACTGAAATAAATGAATATTATATTGACTTAGCGATAGTACAACTAACCTTAACCATTTCTCTCTTATCATTCATTTCGATCAATTGCAGAGTAAAGTTTCGTCGGTGGCCAGCTTCGTTGAACCGGATGGGACCAGTCAAACCCTCTATCTCCGTCTGCAGCAAATAATAAAATATCTACCTGCTCTTGGAAACTTAAAAACACACAGGAGCAATTTTACGATCATGTTGACAATTATATATACATAATATATATATGTAAATATAAAATATTAAATTTGTATAGAAATGATAATTGAGGAGTACAGCCGGAGTTATATTAAATTTGACTTTTTTTTTAAGATTTAATTGAAGAACGAAGAATTGATTTTTTTTTTCAACTTAATACTAATAAATAAATAAATTAATACTATTAAAGTTAAAACGCAAATAAACTAATGAACGTACCAGACTATGGCTAAAAATATCTCCAATTTAACTAATCACAATTAATCAATAATAATTAACCATTTCGTACATAGGAACAATCTCTGCAAACTCAATATAAAAAATCGGATCCATTTTCGACACCTGTGTACGCTTGTATAATTCCACTTAATTTGAATCCAGCCTTAGGCTACCCACCTACTGGATTTATGGGCTCGTAGACAATGTCGATCAAATTATCAGCGTTGTGTATGGTAAATAAATGGTCGAGATATTTTAATATATTTTAGTTAGTTATACTATTTTTTTATTTATAGATATGATCACTTTATCACATACTCTATTTAAGTTTTCCAATAAGATTAAGATAAAAATGATTTACAATGTCTGTATTTTTTGATCATATTTTTAATTATACATCAGCTTCACGTTGTATCCCGCACACTGCAGGGTAGGCAGAGGGAACGTAGTGAGAGACACTCCGTTCCCCACTTTCTGCCGAATTCCGGAGGCATTGCGTGTTAAGTGGCAGAACTCAACGCCGCGCTTTGCCTCGACACCAGAGCGAAGAAATGGAAATATAAATTTAAGTAAATATTTCATCTCCTCGAGTGGGGATCGAACCCACAACCAGTCGGTTTACAGTCACACCTTGTGCCGCTGCGCCACGACCGGCCTCTAATTATACAGAATTCTTATTTTACAATTTGTAAAGAATTGACTGAAATTTATCGCTATAGAGTGAATGGTTACCCTTACGCTGTGTTTCTAAAGGCTAGAAGACTCAAAATCTATTCAAAAAAATTGCTCCCCAAATTAAATTTTCGAGTCTATCTATAATGTATGAAAAATCAGAGGAACGTTTGTAATACTTTTCGTTACCTGTGTTATTATAAAAACTCTTTGTTGTCCAGTGCTCGAATTTTGTACACATTGAACAAAAATCCTATAATAAAATATATATTTTTAAAGGATAAAATATTACAATTTAAACGTTCATGATATCTGTAAAAGAGGAGAATAATTCGAAATCCAGCGCTAAATGAAACGGTAAATTTAGCGTAGAAGCGACCATACGTTTTTTTTTATTTATGTACCTAATATATGTGGGTATTTCGAATAAAAAAGTATATGTTAAAATAAAAACGTCTAACCTATTGTATGTTTACGGCGTACATTTTTCGTGTCCAATAAGAATAAAGGCACTCGCACAACAAAATGTTTTAAAAATTCAAGGCAACGTAATCCCTTTTCAAGACCAAGAGCATAGAACACGATTGTCCTGTGATACGAGTATAAAGCGGCGAAATGTAAGATGTCCCCACTCCCAACGTTTACCGAACAAAGAAATAGGAAACTCATAGCGAACCGCAATATCCTCGCCACTCGTTAGCTTAGTTTTAGCAAGAGGAATCCATTCACGTTTTTAATACGAACAACTGCACGGCATTCGATTTCGAATCATTTCTTTCCTTTGTTAAGCTTTATATTGTGTAATAGTATGTTTTACATCAACTGGTTTGTTTTCAACTCTTCAAATATATTGAAGTATTGGGTTTTTTTGTCTTATTTGTTATATGATATTATTTCGGTCCAAGATTAACTGAATTTTAGAATGTTTGAAAAATTCTGAATTTTAGGTTTGATATATGATGTTATTAATAAATAATACCTTTTAACTTGGCGACCGTATTGTCTCAGTACATTGATTAAAATTTTTCAGAGCTTGTTTTTACTATTCTTTAGAATTATACAGATTATAACATTGTAGGCAGTTGACACCTAGTTCTAAGGCAATCCGATTCAAACAGGTTAAGTTTTAACATTCGATTTGAAATTTTTGTACGTTTATTAATTTAAGTAAATATAATTTTAAAGTACATTACACAAAAAAAAAATATTGCTTGTGACGTTATGATGTGAATATGTTACAATTTTGTAATGTTAATTGTGTTTATCTATTATTATATTTTTTATCAATAAAAATGGCATAAAAAAACTACACTATAGATATATTTAATGTAATTAAAAAAAACAGAAAATGGCAAATATAAATTTTGTTCAGCTAACAGATTCCTATACATATTTAGGTCACATTTATGTACGAGCATTTAAGTTTATCTCTCGTCTACCTCTCGTTGAGTTCAAAAGTTGCACGTGGAGGAGCAACGGGCTAAGATGAGAACATATACAAAACATTTACATTACAAAAGTGTTTTCATATTCGAATACAACGATTGACAAAAGTAATGAAGCATTCGCTCGCAGTCACTGAATGTATGAATTGGCGTCTTTCATTCGCATAAGCAATGGGGAATTTTAAACATCTGTCGAGGAAAGAATACGCTGTAATATAATTGAATGGAATAATTTCGCCATCTAAAATAAATACATCACGAGTGAGTCTCTCTGGCATGTGAAGTTATTGGAAAATTATTCGTATGAGAATCTGAATATTGTTATGTTTGAAAGAATTTTTTTTACGGCTACGCAGCCTGATATTCGTTACGTCTATTAATAGTACTTTAGGCACATTACAATATTAATTTTAAGCAAGAATTGTTACATTTTCTACTAACTTACCCGTTTGATGATACGAGAAATCCTCTCCCCAAATTCAAAGAAGACAACTTGGCCTTTGGTGTGGCAGTCCATGTAGGAGCCGTTTTCGACTCGACGATTAGTGGTGCGGATGAAGTCAGGACGCTTGCGAAGCATCCGGAGAACAGCGTCGACCAGCACTTGGACAGTGTCGTACATAAGCGCAGCTTGAGCCTAAAGGATATAAAGTGATGTAATAGGAATATGCATGATTTTAATTAAGTTTCGTTATTGTCATAGATGCCACCTTTGCGCAATTAAGTTATCTATTTCATTCTGATAAAGGGGCAAAGAACGGCGTTGAATTCCGGCACCCGTAACGGAATTTCTTAATATTAGATTCCTATGTCTCATTTGACTACTCTTCTATGTACATGATCCAACGTGAGGCTAAATAAAGCTGAAAAATCTATTAACATTTGGACACTAAGCTATATAAAAAAAGAACCAAGCTGTTTTACATTACTAAGAAAAGCCAGTTCACAAAGATCGCCAGCTGAATGTTTAATTAGAATTTCATAATGATTCGGGATCGTGCCCGACTTGGTTATTACAATCACGTAAATATGCAATACTAACCTACACCCTTGTTTTTAGTGACCCTGGCTTTCAAGATGAATGTGAATGAACTATTCTTGCAGGGATTCTTGATTGTTCTCTTGGGTGTGTCTTGTATTGATTCTACTATCGTTTGGTGAAATCTAATAACGTTACTCCAAGGATTGTTAGTCGGGTTGCCTAATTTGATATGTTTTGTACGTAGGATCTAGCTTATCAATCAATTTTTTGTGTTTTTGTTATAGTTAGGGTCTTTTTAAGTGTAATCTTGTATTGTATCGGATTTCAATATGAATCTTTAGTTTTATTAAACACTATCATCATATTGTTTTGTCTGGTATGAGTAATTGATTAACTATTTGAAGTAAATTAGAAGATTTACGTATACAGCAGTGTAGGCAGAGGGAACCAATTGTTAAGACACACCGTTCCCCATTTTTCCGCCAAATTTTTCAAGGCATTTCGTTTTGTGTCAGAACGAAGAAATGAAAATATTAATAAATAATTCCTTTGAGTGGGGAACAAACCCACTACCGTCACGTTATAGTCACATCCTGGCTCCTGCCCAACAGCCACTAAGATAGTTAATAGATAACTTACCGAAATGGAATCACTGCGCCACAGCTCAATGAAATTTTGCACCATCTTTCTAGAAACGTCGAGTACACGAAAACCTGTGATGTTTATAGCACCAAACTCAGTAACGCCTTTTTCCCAACGATCATCCATTACCTGAAACAAGGCGTAAATTTGAACCCCCAATTAAACTTACAGAGAATAGTTGACCCTTTTACGCTTTTGCGCAAATGTTTCTGAGTAATATAATCACCATGCTACATACATACATACATCTATGTATATACCTAGTGACACACTTCTATTTACAGTTCGTGTGAATTTTTAATGAACTATGCTTATTAGTGAAGACTTTTCCATTCATGTAAATAGAGCATTTGTTTGAACGAACCCCGAACTGACTGTCTTTTTACTAACCAGACAAAATGGAAATGGGTCACGTTAACAGTTCGAGCGTATAATTTTTATTTGGTTTTTTTTTTGTTTTTGTCTAAAGCTAATTAGAAAGCATATTCAATGCAACGTTGAAACGTATCTATATATGTGCAGATTAAAAAATAACAACGTCTATTGTATTCTGATAAAACATAACGGTTCTTCATTTCGAACCTATTGATCAGAAGAGTGGCCAATTATTTAGATGACTTTATCATCAACTTACTTTTATTTGCTTATATTCATCAAAGGTAGGCAGAGGGAACCTAGGGTTGAGTCACGCCGTTACCCATTTATTATAACTTCATTTACAAATGAAATACATTTCGATAAACAAATTAATTGTTTTTAATATTTAATACTAATAACTTCGCGGTTAGCTTAATTTCTTCAATTTCTAACAGTACAAATCGTCTCAAATGACATAAACACAAATTTTGGCAAAAGCTTAATAAGCTAACGATAAATCGGCTATAACAGTCCAATACACTAATATTTGTAAAACAGAAAATATTATCCAAATACCAGCACGTAATTGCATTCTCAGTGCACTTTATCCATTTTATTGCCGTACTTCCATAGCAGAAATCCATTTGTAAAAATTACAACCGTTCCAGGGTACTAACAACCCCAATTTTCGGCATAATACCTGGAAGCGGAATAGCTTGTAGATACCGCAGTGGGTTAACGATGAATGGTTGGGCACTCACCAGACCACTTAGAAAGTAATGATAGTTTCGTCGGCCAAGATGCACGTCGCGTACGTGCAAAATTAGTGCATCTTTTGCCAGTTGGGTTTCACAGTCGAGGATGACGTATTTGTTGCTCCAACGGTCGATCTTTTCTAGGGAGACGAGGAATGTGACCACTTCTGTCGCATTCGCCACCCGTTTCACATTTGTAATGCGAAACGAAGCCTTGCCTGGTTGCAGGCTTTGGTAGAGTTGCTGTAGGCGCAGCAGACCTGTAAGGAAAGAAACAGGTTAAAATGTCTGTTTTTTATTCTATCTCTAATTATATTTTATTGGATTTATATTTGGGCCAAGGCCAATAATATATATTTATTTACAATGTTTAGAATATTTATTTATTCATTATGATTAATCTTTCAATTGAACATAATAAGCAAGTAAGAGTCGCGTTTAGCGGTGTGATGGCTGAGAGCTCCAAGAAAACTAAGTTTAAGACATTATTTATATTAAAAAGCTTACTATACGAATTTGATCATTTAAAATACATGAAAATTGTAAAAATATGACTGCCATTAACGTTAAATATTGTTACTTATCATTATTTATAAATATTATTAAAAAAAAATAACAATCTACACTAGTTTTGTAACCCTCACAAATTAAACTAATTTGATGAAAATTCTCCATTCATTTCACGTCGAGTAATGTATATACATAATTTTACAAATAAAAAATAACTTTATTTACATATAAAATCGCAAAATTTTAATTTACTACTTTATCGTTGGTTATACCTGAAAGGTTTCCGCACCAATTAAGCCGACGCTACGCCATAATAAACGCTGTAGATTTGAAATTTTACACTCCAATGTAAAAAGTCAAAGGTTTATTCATTGCGATACAAAAATGTAGCATGTGAAGCAATTAACTGTGTCGAGTTGAAACTTGTTCAATAACCTCAGAAATATTTGAAAGCTGATGTGATGTTGCTGTTTCCTTCGTAGTTATATGATTTTGCCTATTTGTATACACGAATTTGAGTATATGTCAGTTTATTATAAGTAAAATAAATCAGCTTCGTCACATTGCTATGGTCAGCAGAAGGAACCTAGTGTTAAGACATTCCACATTCCGCAGATTTTTTTCTGGTTTGGCTTTTGCTTTGACACCAGAGCGAAGAAATTAAAATATTAATAAATTATAATTCGATCTCCCGAGTGGAAATCGAACCCACACCCGTTAATAATATAATTTGTAATCGCGAAACTAAAAAAAACAAAAATATTACATACCTATCTATTTTAAATAAAAATAACTTCCCACAAAAAAAAAAGAAAAATATTCTACAAAATATTTATATCAAATATTTTTGATATCATCGACAATTAAGTTAATTTATCGTTTTTCATTCAGATAAGTTATTTATTCCATATTGCTATGTTCACGCACTAACCACATTTTGTCTAAAAGAATGCAGAGACAACGTCTACGTACCTTGATGCAAGTTGGCAGTGGTGAAACTTAATACTGCATCGTAACTACAGTGATGTAGGTAGTAAATTGTTGCTCGTGCTAGGTATATTCTTGTGTGAAAATCGAATCCACAAGCTACTTACGAAACTTAAAGTTTGTGGCCCACTATGTGTGACTGTCACGCGACATTTGAGAATTGGATTCCAACTCGAGGGAATTAATTATTATTTATAAATATATTCATTGCTTCGCTCTGGCATCTGGCAAAAGCTCGGCGTTATGCACGCAATGCCTCGAAAAATTCGGCGGAAAGTAGAGAACGGAGTGTTTTAACATTACGTTCCAGAAGGAACCTACTCTACTGTGTAATGCAGTCAAAACGACTAAATTGACCCATCAAGAGGTAACCAAAAGACCATCATTCATCACAGTCTGATTATACTATAATACGTATGTTGTAGTCATAATTTGGAGGTAATATCCGCGAAAAGATTGGCGTGAAGACATCGTCCGCTAGAAAAGGGTTGACATCTGCGTAATAGAAGCGTTATCATTAGATTTGGGCCATCGGTGTGACTAATGTTGTTCACAAATGTCATGTTAGTTCACATTATTATCGGTCAAAATTGATGTTCATTGTTTGGTGATATATTAGTTTATGGCACAATATCACAGATTCGATATTGGTTTAATTTTTTTAGGGTTCTGTGCCTTAAAAACGTAAAAAGGGAATTATTGTACGATCACTTTGTTGTCTGTCAAGACTATATACATATATTAAGTGTCGAGGTGATATAAAGTTGAAATTAATAGCAAATATTTAAATATATGGTTCCTAGGAGCACAAAAAATTAAACTTCTAAGTCAACGCAATTAATTTTTTATTCCATTTCATACAAAATTAGCTCAAACACCCGAAAACTTAAATTTGACAAAATGATATGTTGTATTTACTTCCCGTTTGTAGGTAAAAGGAAGTAAATCCAGAAATTGATTCCGAACCTACGGTGGGCGAGTCCTAGTCAAACTTAACTGGTTCATATTTCTTTAGATAATTCCCAATAAAATTTTGTGTGTGGCTACTCGTTGCATAGGGGCACACGCATGCGATTGTAAACACGACAGGTTCAGGGTTCGATTCCCCATCGGCGAAATTAAATATTTAGTACTTTCATTTCCTTCCTCTAGTAACGGGGTACAGAATTGCCGCTAGAAATAAGCAAAAAATGGGAAACGGAAGTGTCTTAACGACAATAGAGTACCTTAACACTAGGTTCCCAGATCGTCTTTGCCTACTTCTGCATTAATATTAAAACAAATATAAATAGGCAAAGAAAACTCGCGTGAAATCATTGTATTCTACTACATTCAGTCACCGCTAATTGCTGTCTACTCTAAGCAATTACAGTCAGGCACGTGCACAACGACAACTACCACGACCATTATTATTATACTAATGTTTCTTTGAATCCCAATAATTAAATGATACACAACAAAATTTTTTAAAGCCATCTTGTTTATTCCACCGTCTACACTAAACTGAGATGTTCTAGCTTGTTCGTTTTGCATTTCTTGTCGTTATTCCGCTAAGTTGCTTTTCACGTTTGCCAAATTCGAGTCAAAAAGTTTTACACTCGTAGGTACATACTGATTTTTTTTTATCTTTCACGTTGTATCCCGTTGCAATGACACGGTAGATTCTGGAGGCGTGGAGTTGAATGGCGGAACTCAACGCTGTGCTTTGCTTCGACACCAGAGCGAAGAAATAAAAATAATATTTCATTTCCTCGACTGCCAATCGAACCCACAACCCGTAGCGTTTACAGTCACATGCTTGCGCCCCTGCGCCACAACTGACAGTATGAGTGTATGACACTCCCTAACTTAAGATTAACTGAATATTTGAAGGTAACCATATTCTGAATTGCTAAATATGTTGATTTTTCAGAACAACGTCCAACTCCGCCTCTTTGTACTATGAAATATTGCTTAATCCTTGGACAAATATACTTTGTACTCATTTCAGTGTGGCCGATAGCAAGTGTTTACAGTGGCGACGAATTCAGCCTTTCGCAAACATAATACAATGTTTGTAGAGCAAACTTCCTTGCTTGCCGTATTTAATTGTAATTGTAATTGGAGAGACGCTAAAATGAGGTATTTCTACAAAATTTCGTCGATTTTACAGTTAATCTCGAGTTATATTGTAGTTACGGTTGGGTAAGAGTTAAAAAATGTGGCATAAAGAGCTGGTATGTAAATAAAATACACATCGGCTTTCACGAGCACCATTCACTGAATGAAAGAAATTTCAATATTTCGATATTATGGAATAGCTAGGAATTGAGAGTGTATTCACTTCTAGGCCATATTCATAACTCAATAATAAAATTGGATAGTGAAATCGAGTTGAATCGGAAAATATGTTATTTTATAATTTGTGGTGATAATGAATTAGAGTTTTCAGATAGATTTTTAAAGTATGTAAATATTAATTAGTCGGTGGGTAAGTTTTCTGTTTTGTATGTATTTCGATTAAAAATGTATTTATTTTATTAACTGGGAATGTTGTAAGACTATAATCTGGTGTATTTTTTTTAAACCAAATTATGATAATATAATGCTTTATTAAATTTAAAAAGTTATAAAGTTTTACTTATAAAGTTATTTTGTTATCGTGTATCTCCTGCATTCTGCATTATAATTTGTAAGCAAGCCGTACGTTGCAGACATAACATAGTTTCTCAGCTCAGTCAAATATTAGTATTTGAATTATGACAATTTTCAGTACAACGGAACAAAATTTGATGGTTATAATATCAAATTTGATACATAGAAAACCAGTTTTTGATTGCAAAAGTGACCTTCGTGATTTTAGCTTTATACAGCTAAATAAAATTAAAATTTATTTTTTATAGCTGAATAAGGCAGATGAAATGAATGCCGTGTCAACAACTAAAGTAGGCAGAGGCAATTTTGTATTCAGTCATTTCGCTCCTTACTTTCTGAAAATTTCTTAAATATTTTTCTTCCTCCTCATTCCTCTGGACTGGCCTCGTTGTGGCCTCTATTAGAAATAATGAAAAAAAAGCCTATAAAAACATACGCCAAAAAACGGATTTTAAGAGTGCTAATAAAGTATGAACACTATGTATACGTATCATAATATCCTTAATTGGACGAATAGAAACCCAAAACTCATTTATTTCGTCTCAATGAATTTTAAACAAAAGTAACTTTATTTGTAATTTAACAAAAACCGTTTGTGGTTTAATTGTTTCACTGTAATTTTGTTTTATTTTAAGGAATGTTTTAAACGTATTCACTATATTATTATATTTCAGTTTGAAAATTTGTATGTTGGATGGACTTGAAAAATTATATTGTGTAAGCTAGCGGCCAACGCGCGGGTTCCACCGCTAATATTTATTTAATTTGTTAATTTTAGTATGGTTAGTTAGTAGTCCGGGATTTCGGGATAACCCTTTCTTTTTCTATCTATCAGTGAAATTCGCATAAAAATGAGTTCGGCTGCTTCTGAAACTAGTTCGGATAAAAGGAAAGACTGGCATACAGACAAAACATTTAAAGTAGTTTGTTTGTGTTTTAGTATTAGAAAAAAACAGTGTTTTTTGAAATTAGAGACTCACACTGTAACTGACATCCCATCCTACACTCCTGAATAAAATATTTTAATAAAATTATATAAATAATAATTTTAATATTTTAGTATGGCTCGTGATACGTCTAATATAGTTAGAACCCTTTCGTAGTGATCGCAAGTAATTCAAGATCTTGTAGAGATTCAGAGTAACAGTATTAATATGAAATGTACCATAAATTTAATATAAGTACAAATAAATATATGATAAATAAAATGTCATACTCTGTCCGTTTCAATCACTCATGATATTATTTAAGAATATCGTAGACGTTCTATCCTCCTCTCTGTTATACCTAGTCATTACCGATAGTTATATCTAAGGGGGGATAGTGAGTGGCCCGCACCCACCACTTACCGTGGATTCCGGCCGTTCGGCTCTGAATCCTCCGGGACGCATCGGAATAGTTTATATTTATGATTCTTATAATGCTTTTGCGAAAGATCAATTATTAAATAACTGATTCAAAGACCGAAGTCCAATATACATACTTGCAATGGACTTGGCATATATGTAGGCCGTAGCCATAATACATACAACTCTGCTTCACATATCAGATCGAACTCCCTACCGCTAGGCGGCCGATTATGTGAATCCAATTCAGTTTGTTTCTTTAGAGGGCGTTACATTAATATATCCATTTAACGTTCGTGTATATTTCTTAAAACTATATATTTACTAATCGTATCT
This sequence comes from Heliconius sara, assembly GCA_917862395.2. Classification (NCBI taxonomy): domain Eukaryota; kingdom Metazoa; phylum Arthropoda; class Insecta; order Lepidoptera; family Nymphalidae; genus Heliconius; species Heliconius sara. The sequence goes on along the minus strand of OU860800.1, from coordinate 11,805,357 downwards.
TAATAATATTGAGTTCTATATGTATAATGTGACGTGTTTATTATTTCCGTATGAATTCGTTAATATAGTATATTTCTTATTATAATTATTACCTACGTGCTCTTATTATATGCCTTAGTTTCAATATTAATATAATTTATATTCACTGTTATTGTAACGCCTCTTTTAAACAGAACCATCGTAGAATAACATGCACAGCACACACCCTGCAGCTGTTTGTCTGAACTGACACTAGACTCAGAGTAGTGGGAATGTAATATAGATATCATTAATTGAAAATACTCAGTTATCGCTAGAACAGCCAGTGATTCCAAGTAGGCACGATTCTACTACCAGTTCAGTAAAGAACCTCAGTGCTGGGAAGAACTGGTGGAAGAAACTCAGCAGCAGAATCCAACACCACTAAAGCAATTCGCTTATATCAAATATGTCAGCACCAGTGACGCCCGGCTATATATTATAAGCATATCTTCGATATCAGTCGATTGAAGCATTATGTTTAATACAGTAAAAGTAACCGTTAGACGAATAAGCAGACACTACTATATATGTACACCAGAGCTGGGACATAAAATAGCATCACACACCTATCCGTCATACACTAGGTGTTAACGTCTACGCACCGCAAGGCACCGCGAAACTATCTAAATATAATATATATAAAATTAAATGCCATAGCAATTCACTTAGCCAAGCACATTAGCATCGCTGGTAGCGAAGCCAAGCAGCAGTCGGTTGTGACTATATTATTTAATAGTAAAACATAGGGTCAATGAACTCGTTAGAGTCGTATCGTAAATATTGATTATTTCTAATGTCTAATGTCTATGTTATTTAAATAAAGTAAAATATAAAAATATTGACAGATTACTTTTATTGTAGGACATTAAACATACTCATATTATATAATATTTATAAATTTTAAATATATATTTTGATTCAATAGTTTTATATCATATTATAAATAATACTATCATATTTTTATCTCCTTTTATAGTAACATGTTAAATATTTACTAATATATATAGAAATTACATGTATAAGTTATTATAATTCACCATTCACCACATTCAAAACTATTTAACTCTCATTTCACAATTCCCATACACGCATCTAACGAAGATGGCGGCAGGCATTCTGCGTACATTAATATAATTGTAATTTGACATACCTCATAAAACATCTTCATGTATTTATTTCCATTTACTAAATAAATAATATTTACCTCTGGATATTGACGGGATTATATGCATTATTATCACTCTTCTTTGTTTTAATAATAATCTAATAAAAACTTACCGACGAAGTATTTCAAAACAAGCAATCGTAACTAGTGAATGCTCTTATAACTTATCTTAGCAACCTCAAATACTTATATCACAATTGAAAACATAATCTCACAGGTTCTTATATATTAAATATAACTAGATACATGTTAGTTATAAACGAAAACTTCTCTTAACATTTAAAACAACCGTCCTTCCTCAGACGCGTCCGCCATCTCCCGTCTCTTTTTTTTTCTTATCCCTTGACTTACGTTGACATTAGCTTATTCAGCCAACATGATATTTTACAATAATTAAAATATTAATTATGTTATTATTTATTTTAAATTATAATACATAACTTTTAAACATAATTATTAAATTATTTTTAATAAATATATTTTATATCTTCGTGTTTTACCTACGATATATTACGTCACTTTAACATTACTTGTGAACGGAACGCGTAATTAAGGAACTGAACTATTATTTATAAGATTGTATTTATCTTAAGCTATAAATTAAATAATATTATAAATTATATTTATAATATTTTTTTATAAGTGATTATTATTTCTTATTTAATTAATTATATTATTTACCTACACATTTTAGGTCTAGTATGGATCGTTACAAATTTATTTATACGTAAATTATAGATACTTCTAATATCTATAAACGTAACTGTTATGAGTTTGATTTCTACTCGGAGAAATTAATGTTTTTCATTTCCTTGCTCTGGTAACTCGCCTTTCAAAACGCAACATCTTGAAAAGTGTTCTGACGCTATATACCTTATATATGCAGGATAAAAAAGGTATAAATAGCAAACATTGAACCTAGACTTTCCCTTCTGCAGAAAATCAATTAAGTAAAGACTTCCACTTCTTATTACAAAATTATTCAAAATACTTTACTATTAAATTAATTATAAATAACCTTTAATTAAGACCAACTCTCGTGCAAAATGCAAAAAAAAACACTTAAAAGGAAATAATTTTCTCGCTTCACTTAATAATTTCTCAATTAAACGCGCACTTTTTATTGGAAGCCTCAATAGTTGAACGAGAAAAGCCGCTAAAACTTTCTATTTTCTGCTGACCATTTGGCCATTGTTGAAATCAGCAGTACTGAACTATGTCTAAATTATTGCTTTCTACTGCTTTTGTTTTATGTACAAGAGTTTGTTTTGTATGAAATGTGAGTAAATTGGGTAGTTTTGATTCATATCAAATATACATTTTACAATCTTTTCATATTTTTTCTAATTGACGCAAAAGAATGAAATTGTTTTTCAGCTTAATGCTGTGTTCCCCATGTAAAAGGGTAGGCATATTGTTGAGTCTAGTGTTGAGTAGCGGAAGTCGACACCAGACTGAATAAATGAAAATATTAAAATACATTTCCTTGAGTAGGAATCGAGCCCACAACCTGCCACGTTTACAGTCACACGCCTGTGCTCCTGCACCAGGTCTGGCCTCAAAAAGAATAGTTAATAAAACATCAAAACCAATTAATATTTCAGTCTTTAAGTCGCCGTGTAGTTATCGTCAAAAGTTTCACACTTAAAACAAAGCTTATATGTTTTTAAAAGGAAGCAGATGAGAGAAGTTTCATCCAAGTTTGAGGGCAATATAATCGAAGTCACGAACTCGGCGATTGACTTCTACTGGTCTATTCATCTTACGATATAAGAAAAGGCGCAATCATGACTCACGTCCAACGACCGACAACGCCGGAATTCCGTCGGACCGACCACAGTCTTGGATAATTTTCCTCACAAAGAAATACATTTTAGGTCAGTTTACCCTGTAAATGTCATTAATACTTTCACTTTCTCGATATTCGTTGTTGCACTTGTATTTCCTATTATTATTTTTATATCATAGAAATTCCTGGTGAGTGCACCTTTAAATCTTAACACTAGCACTCAGTGGAGTGCTAGTATTAAGATTTTTTTTTTTATGGAAAAGACACGGTAAACGAGCGTTCGGGTCATCTGACGGTTAGTGATTATCGCCGCCCACGGCCCCGTGCAACACCAGAGAAGTTACAGGTGCGTTGCTGGCCTTTAAGGTGTATTGGGCGCCGGGGGCCGGCATTATCTGATGCGAAACGCAGTGGCATAAAGCCACTACTTCACGCCGGTTTGAAATGCCGGGGATGGTAATGATCCGGTGGAGTTTACCCATACGTGTTGCCATTGCTGGCGACGTGACTCTACCACACGTACTTTAGTCGCCTCTTACGACACCACCAGTACCAGGATGATCCTATTCTAGGCCGGGACCATACGGCAAGAATGTCCGAAAACATATTCTAGCTCCATTTATAGCTTCGATCGCTAAATATTAATATAATTTTATTACATAATAGAAAACGTCTAATTTTATTAATATAAATGTTTGTAGTTGCCAAAGCAATACAGGATCGAAGCGTACATGATGTGTACTTGAAATATTATATATATTTCATTGGTCTGATTCAACATAACTTCGCCATTAATAATGCTTATTATATTTGAAAGACAGAAATATTGATTCTATTTCCTTATTCCAATACTTATGTATAATATAGAAAAAATAAGAAGAATAAAATAAGCAAAATAACTATGTAACAGTGGATTTTTTTTATTATTTATCTAGTAGTTTAGAGAGTACAGGCCGGTCGTGGCGCAGAGACACAAAGTGTGACTGTAAAATCGACTGGTTGTGGGTTCGATCCCCTTGAGAAAGTGAAATATTTGCTTACATTTATATTTCCATTTCTTCGCTCTGGTGTCGAGGGAAAGTGCGGCGTTGAGTTCCGCCACTCAATGCCTCTAGAATTCGGCGGAAAGTGGGGAACGTAGTGTCTTAACACTAGGTTCCCTCTGCCCACTCTGCTGCTGTGTGAGCGATTTAATTTTTGATTATATCTAATATATTACATACTCTGTTGTGTACTTTTCGCCAGTTTTAGAGACATTGGTAATATTTCGGCATTATCAATGTTTCTTGTCATTGTAGGCAATGAGACCAGAGAAACCAGAAGACCAGAAGACCAGAGACTAAGGTGAGATTTCAACAAAGTCATGATACCTATATATGTAAATATAACTCGTATTATGTATATATAACTCGTATTAGATAAATAAACGTATGCGGATTAACCACAAAGTCGCTCAAGTGGTTAAGCGGGCAAATATTTTCTTAGTGTCCTCTCTGGCTGGCGTTGTTTGATTTTGTTATTGTCCTGACCTTACGAGTAACTTTTATTACTTTTGGGTAGGATTATAATATACTACTGAAATGTTTGTTCATTTTAAATTATTTAATCTTATTTAAAAAAATATATTTCGTAATAAAAGATACGTTACACTTCTCCGGCCTCCACGCACTACTTAATTTTTGAGATGTTGCGTGTTGAGTGGCAGCGTAAACCACAGAGGTATGAATTTATATGTAAGAATATAATAAAATATTATAAATGTATTTAAAATTGATACGAATTCCTTGAAGTGATATAAATTACTTTGCAGTAATTCTATGAGAACATTTGTGCTTAATTTGTAAAAACACATTTTTTTTACTTTTATCTAGCATCCTCTAGACATGCACGCACCAGCATGTAGGCATAAACGCACAACACCATGTGGGCATACATGGAGATGTGCATTAGGAAACATGAAAGTTAAATGAAAAATTTAAATCCCTCCGAAATTCCTATAATTATCAAAAAAAAATTGAATATGACATATTACCGAAAACAATTTATCTATACAAATATTCGAGTATCATAAAATTTTAGTTGAATTTTAGAATAAACTGCCGTGAATCTCTAACCAGATCACCATATCTTCCAATTTATGGGCTATCAGATGGATGAGCCTTTTGTCACCAGCGGATGGGTAAAGTTCAATAGTAGAAGTCCACAAGCGTCGGTATTTTTATGAGAATTTTTATGACGCTCGAAAGATTTAAATTTTCGAAGACGCTAACTTTGGAATGTTCAAAAACCTAATATCTCTGAAAGAGTGCGGTGATAAAACAGTGGCTTTGTAGTAATATATTATGAAAGGAGGTTCAAAATTTAATAACGGTTTGGTCTAATATATTTGGACGTCGGAAACCAGTTTTACCGAATCTGCACAAAGCTAAATGGTGTGAACGGAACGTTCTTGGATTGGTATAATGTGAAAGCAATAAAATTAATTATGGTTACAACACTGACGCCCTAAACACTTGAGGGGGAACGACGTTTTATACATTAAACTCCCTGGATAACTAGAAACTCGATAAAATTATTCTTGTATAGAATCCAAATCTGACGACTGGGCTGGGCTGAAATTAAATTTTAAGCGACCTCGTTTTAGTTAAAAATGAGGTCGCTTAAAATTTAATTTATCGAAAAATATCGATCGCCACAATTTTTTAAGGATCGATCGTAATGCTTTTAATTTGTAATTAATTATTAACTTTTTTCGTTATATATTTTTATGCTTGTTGCATCTCGCACATGGCAGGATAGGTATAGGGAACCTAATATTGGTTTAAACACTTGGTTTCTATTAACATACTTCTGTTCACCGATTTCTGTAAACTTTGTATGTTGAGTTGCGGAAATCAACACTGCCTCTTCTTCTATGACATTTTAATAATATATAAAAAATATTAAGTTCGACACTATAGAAAAGTCTTGAAAGTGACTGTCCTTGCGGTAGGTGTATGTTTTATTACTACACTGCGTAAATTCATGCTTAGCACTAGCAGTATTAAAAGTACAAATGTACGTATACACTTTGTACTTACAATACGAAATTGAACTGGCTTAATCGTAATTAAATTATGATTTCTTGAAAAGTCGCCTTTACCATACCATAAAAAAATAATATAAATCTACGTAGATATTTTAGAATAGGATTGTTTGGAGCCAATACCTCACATAAATATTCTGCTTGTTTCCGCCAATAGATATACAATGAAATATTTAAAACCTTGAAATGTTTTAAGTAGAAATTTAAGAAAATATTTAATTCTATCTTTCATCTCACAGCTGCAGGGAAACACGTCAAGATAATATAAAAAAAATTGTAAAGTCTAATACACGTTTTAAGCCACCAGCCATCAAACAATCATCCACTTAATAATATAAATAAAAAAAAATTATAATTAATATATATATACATATACGCCTACGACGACGGAGCGGGCCTGCATTTGCGCTGGACTCGCCCAGCCGCTCCGCGGCCTTCTTCAATGCCATCACAGTATCAGAGAAGGAGACCATGGCAGACCAGTGCCTCTCACTATCTAGCATGACCTAGGGGCCATGCTAGATAGACCCGGGGGTCATGCCACACTTGACAGTGAGAGGTCCCTGCCGACTGCATCCATTGAAACATGGCGCTGTGGGGCCCAAGCCGGGCCATTCCGCCAGTGTGTGATGCGCTGAATCCACTGGCGCATTGCACTCGTGACGCGCTGGTGATACCTCCCGACGTGCTATCTGGTGCAGGTATGGAAAACGTGTGCCTGATTGAACGCAATGGTCATAAGCTTAAAATTAATTTATACAAATATTTGTATTTCTAATATTGCCGTGTTCTGCATCTGTATTTATAAATTACGGCGTTAAGAGCCGCTATTTTTTACCTACGGCTGCAAGAATGTAAAAAATATGAAAATAAAAGAAAATGAAGTTTTTTTATCATTTTAGTTTAAAAACAAAACTGAAACATATGTAAGTGTAAAAGACATTATCTGTAAATGACAGTATAATATAACCTATTAAAATTTGCGAAAGAAAATCTTGAGCAAAGTTGAAATAGGTTTTGAAATGGCAGGAAACTCGGTTATAAAATCATGTTACAAATTCCGAATGAATAAGTCGTTTAGCTGCTATTGGCGGTCTTTGCAACTGCAATGTGATGTGACGTTTATCACTTATCTCACCTATTTTATTTGAATATCATTTTTAAGTTCACAATTTAAAATTTTGAGCTATTACTACCTGAGTTGGGCCCAGTGTTGAGGCCAATTGTAGCGCAGGAGCACAAGTGTGACTGTAAACGCGACTGGTTGTGGGTTCGATTAATTATTCGAAATTATATTTTTAGTATTTTAATTTCTACACTCTGGTATCGAGGCAAAACGCAGCGTTGAGTTATTTAACACTGCAATGCCTCAATAATTCGGTGGGAAATGGGAAAGGGAGTGTCTTAACACTAGGTTTCTTCTGCCTACCCTGCTGTGTGCGGGATACAGGGTGAAGCTGATTTAATTTTAATATATTTTTTACTATTTAAGTCATTCGGTATAGCTTTTATCGATAGACGGACTATCCAACACATTTTTTTATTTAAATCTGTAATTTCTGAGATTAGCGAACTCAAACAAACTCTTCTACTTTATAATTAATATAATGTATAATATATTTATACATGAGTAGTAGCGCCGACGGAATGACTTTATTAGAACGTGGTAGTTGCGGATTCAATACTATAGATGGTAAAGTGAATATAGACTTTGGTTTAATATTTCTATAAAATAAGTATAATGAAAGTTCTTTAGTATTTTTACTGGCTGTTATATTTTTTCTTTTTCTCTTTCAAAACCTAGTGACTTTAAGACACTGTCATTGCCCTGTTTCCGCCGTAGTGCTACCAAGCGGATATTAACATGTATTCAAACAAAACACCAAGCGAGAAACAGAAAACAAACGAAATGAATTGCAAATTACAGACTAAAATCTAAAGTTTCTTTCGTTCGGTTGAGCTTTTGCAGCGATTACAAAAGCATTTACCCGGTTCAGCCGAGACGGCATCTTGTTTTATTCAGGGTCTTAGTAAATCCCACCCATTCTGTAGCGACAATGGTAGATCAACTCCATTGTCGAGTGTATCGGGTAAGATGATTAGGTGTTTCTATAAGAAGTATAAAGATATGCTGAATATGTAATAAATTTTATAGCCATCGCTATTATCGTTTTTACTTTATGTGGAGTTTTGTAAATTATTTTAGTGATTTTGCAATTTGTTTTATTTTTTAAATTTCATTTTTCGCTGAACATGTTTTGTCTTCCGTTTGTTCTTGTTTTGCCCTGAAGATAAAAGAAAGTCAAAGTAAATTTAATACACTATAAAATCAGGACTGCAAACACAATGTTGTAACTTTAATTCTCAATAGCGGGAGTTTTTAAATTTAATTATTTAAATTTTTATGCTCTGGTAACAAGACAAAGCGCGGCGACAATCGAAAATTAAATAGCGAAGAATGGAAAATGAAGAATTTTAACACTATATTCGTATCCTGGTATATCCAGGACACGATGCGCAATATGTCTTTATTGTATCTTTATTGAATCTTTCCATAAAAGAACAACAAATGGCTTATAGTACTTAAAATAGACATATAAAAGGATAAAATGGAAGACGCACTCAAAAAGAATATTCTAAGTATCGTACATATTTCTCGAAGGAATAAAGTGAACGTTAAACATGTCTTGAAATTTCATATTCTGTATAAATACGTGCAAATAAAATTCAGACGTTATTTTATATCTTTTAAATATATTTTTTGTTTATTTTTTTTATTTAATACTTTTATTTATACATTAACTTGTTATCACCCGTAATTTTGTCCGCGTAGACGCTTAAATGAAAAATTTCGCTTCGTCTCATTCCCGTAGGAATTTTGAGAAATCTTCTGTTAGTGCTTCTGTATTCTTCCATATCTGCTTACAAGGCATATTTCAACATTTTAAGCCCAGTTGGCTGTGAGTTATCTTTCAGTTACTCAGTAAAGGAAGTGGGTTCAATTCCCATTCGAGGAAAGGAAATATTTAATATTTTCATTTCTCGCTCTGGTGTCGAGGCAGCGTGGCGATGAGTTCCGCCACTCACCAAGCAAAGCCTCCAGAATTCGGCGAAAATAAGGAACGGAGTGCCTTAATACTAGTTTCCCTCCGTTTATTTTGCTTTGTGGGAGATATAGCATGAAACTAAAAAGAGAGAGAAGAAAAGAGAGAGATTATAATACAAATAGATAAATGTATGTGAAGCTTCGAAACCAAAATCTTCACTTAATTTAAAAGGACAGACACACTAGCAGTTTACTTAAGCTGGATACTTTCTGTAGTCCGAACAGCCGTAATTTTGCATACAGTCCCAGATTCTTGTAAAATGAGCTTACGCTAAGTTACGTTGTGTTAGCGTCGTACACTATATGGGGGCCAAGTTGTACGATCCTAGCGTGCCTGTTCAGTTACTTGCATTATCATTTTACTTTTAAATGGACTTTTAAGTGATTTTAAATAACAATGTTTTTATAGCTGTATCCCGCACGGGTAGGCAAAGGGAACTTGGGAACCTAGTGTTGACACTGCGTTCTCATTAAGATACCTTCGCTTGCTATTTCTTGCTGCCGCGCATTTCTAGAGAGATTGTGTGTTGGGTGGTGGAACTCAACGCCACGCTTTGTCTCGTTACCAGAGCGAGGGAACGAAAATATTGGATAAGTATTTCATTTTTTCGAGCAGGAATCGAATATTTGTTACGTTTACAGTTTACACGCTTGCTTCAAGACTGGTCCCAAAATAAGGATGTAAGAGTTAATATGTAGAAATTCTGAAAAAGTTCGATGATATGATCAAATGCCATACATGTTTTACCCATTATACCTACAATTACTAAGTATTTAAGCGGTACCTACTTTGCAATGAAGACAAAGGGAAAATTTTGGATTTGATACTATTATTATACCACAATGAGAAACTTAATATTCAAAAATGGCCTGAAACAAAAAAGAAACATATTATTATTTTATATTATGTAAAAATAACATGTGTACTTGGATAAAATTGGTTAACCGGGTACAACTATACGATTTCACTCTTTGATGAGTTTTAAATGAACAAAATTAAATTTACGGCCATCCATGTATGTATATGGTTTGAACGGTTTCAGTCCAGCAGTGATGATTTAATCAGAACAACTGCTTGGTTAATTTCGATTTCTTTTTTGTATAATTAGGTATTTTATTGGCGACGACAGAACTTGTGGTGTAAAAGCTTAAAATATAAAATTAATTTGGGGAAATACTTAACAGAAAATGTTTTGTATCTACTAAGAATTTAAATTTATAATATGTATTTGCAATTGCAGACGATTCAACATATATTTTATTAACGAAACACGAAATATTTTTGCAGTGAACTAAAAGTGGAGAACAAAGAGTCTTTTCTAGAGATTTCTTTATTAGATTTTTCTTCCTATTCCAAAGCATACAAAACATCATTCAAAAATGTTATGCGTTTTCGAAATACAAAAAAATATTATACATCATGTCGTAAACTAAAAAGTTAACAAAATTACAGGTCAAAAATTTTATATAACAAACATAATGTCTTTTGAAAGTTATCTCACGTTTGGAGCATTATTATAGACAATTATTACTAACAAGTATAAAAAATTGAGAAAGCATATCCAATTGCTGCACGTAATAGGGTAGCCTAGTGTCACGGATAGACTATGTGTTATTTTAAGACACATTCCCCACTTACTCTCAAATTCCCGAGGCATTCCTTGTTGAGTGGAGGAACTCAAAACCAAAATTTTTATATAAATCATACATTTTGTATCTACGTACAAAAATTTTACCGTAAAAAGCGTACCTTTTGTGTAAGAAATTATTATTTCTATAATAGAAACTAATGAGTAGTTTCACAACGAAGCCCCGCTTACACCGTTTAATATCGTTCAAACGAATTTTATAGGCAATTTTAAGTCCATACTACAATATTCCTACTAATAATAGTTCTAATAAATACTAAGATATTATTTTGTTCGAGGAAAAGGCGATCTAGACGCTATTACCTTAGAAGAGGTGGAAAAGACTATAAATAGGCGAAGCAGTGAAGCAAGGGCTTTATTGCTTTTTAAATGCATTGTATTTGCATGGTGAGGGCTTAATAAACTTATATTTAATATTAAAATTTTATATAAGAACTCAGATTAATCTATTCTGATCAGTAGTTCCTTAGATTATTGTTCAGTCAAACAAACTGTACAATTTTTTTTAATTTATTGAAATAAACTGTATGAAGTTGTACATAATTAGGTATATTTACCGATTATTACGCCTATTTAGTAAGTATTAAAGCACTTAAAATGAAGAGTGCAAAAATATTTAAATATTCTTTTTATAGAAAAGAAAGAAACGAATGGTTGAAAATTTTCTTGTTATAGGAAAAAAAATAATTATTAAGCATTGTTCTTACCGCTTTTTCTTTCAATAACTAAAATATCTAGAGATCTTAAATATACTGTGTCAAACATACACAAAACACACAGACCCATACACACACACACACAAACACACACACACACACAGAGACACACACACAAACACACCCACACAAACACACATTTAACACAGATAATATATTAGGAATAGCTAGTCATAATGGTCCATTAGCAATTAAAATTTTTAGTTATGTTGTATTTAATAATTCCTAGACTTGATAGAGAAAGATATGAAAGAGATATGCGAGAGAGAATTCGAGTTTCCATTCCAATACTTTGGTAATGAAGTTAGAACGTTTTTGTATTTATTTTAAATTTAAGCATTTTGAATATGAGAATTAAAGTTTAATTTTTTTTTTCATATTAATGAAGAACACTTTATCTCATTCATTTTTGGCTTCACGCTGTATCTCATGTAAGCAGAGGGAACCTGGAAACCTAGTGTTAAGACACTCCGTTCCACTAATCTTGGTGCAATTCCTACTGGAATGTTTTTTTTTTATTTCCTTGCCTATGAATATCTCAGCCTACCTTGCATGCGGAATAATGCTTGAAATTAAAAAAAAAGCACATTTGCAAAAAAATATAAAACATGCTTTATCCTATCATTTTGAAATAATTATATTATGTTCAATAGGATCACCAGCAATTAGATAAATAAAATTTAACTTAAACACCTACAAGAAGCGAGTTATGTAAACTTTTCAATTCTTCTCCCATTGTTGTGAAATAAATATTTATTGTTTCATTTCCTAGTTGGCGTCGTATAAAAGACTGTCCGCAACTTTATCGTTAGTTCATACTGGAGTCGCGCGGCGGAGTAAAAATAATTTACGACTTTTGAAGATACCGCGCGGTCCCTTATTGCCTTCCACATAAGGATTGTAATTCAAGAATGTCGGCTTACACACCCCTATCACATTTCAAATGTGAAGCTTATGACAGCCAAGTACAGATATTATTTGTGGATAGTTTTCAATTGCCTCAAGTATTTGTTTATGTTTGCACGCGATTTTGCTCTTTTGTTTGGTGATTTTGGTTTGATATTGTGGATTTTTAATTTTTTTTTTGTATTTTAGTATATTCTAAACTTCTTTTGACGTGAATACTTCTATAAATTTGGTACTATACGGGGGTGATCCAAAAAACCTAATGATAATAAAATCCGGACATACAGTTCGGGCTTGTAGTTTCAAGATTATCCGCAACATCCGAAATAAAATTGTACCACTGAATTGTTAAAGAAACAAAAAAATAATACAATAAGAGAATAGCGATACATATGGCGGAGAGAGAAGTGACGACATATTGAGGTTATTTGGTGCGAATCGTGATTGGCAATCAGTATAACTTTCGACTCAGGAGCTACGAAATGAGTTTAATTTTTATTCGTCAGCTATCGTCAAAATCTATCAATTGTAAATTTAAAAAAAGCTTAAAGAAGTGACAGTGACTATTATAAGGTGTTTTAATAAATATCAAAATTACATAATGTCGGCGTATACGCGTCCAAAAGCACAAATATCGTACATAGTTGAAGAGGACTTCTCAAGAACAATCAAGTGGTAGTAATAAAACACTATCTGACCGAATGAAGCAGTGCTACGAACACAGAAGAATGAATACTCACGAGCGGATCAATGACGGTGTCAGTACATTTGCAGCTGGGGTGGTTGAAAATATGCAAGTAGATAATGAAATCGCTTCTATATCGACAATGAAATATATAGGTATATATCGTCATAATCGACAATTATGAAGAAAAATTGGGAAACATCAATTGTACGTTCAATATCACGTCTGTCAATAATCCATTCAGTCGAAAGTGTGATGTAGGTGATCGTTTATTGTTTCTGCGCCAAAAACAGAAATACGCCTATCTCTGCTTAAAATAACTTTTCCTGAAGAGCCAGTAGGAAACTTCAATATTTGCGGTTTCATGGCCTCTATATGATCAATACCCGAGAAGATTTTAGGTTTTATCACGTATTCACGGATCGGATTATTTAACAATCAGCGAAACTTGAATGAAAAAATCCAGGCCAATAAAAGTGCCTGGCTTCGAGCTGAGATCATTTTGTAATACTACTAAAAACAGTATCTCATCTCACTCTCATCAGTAGCAGTATCGTCATCATCAAGTCGCAAAGCCAATGGAGTCACCATATGTCGCAACATCAATAGCTTCACTGATTGTAATAAAGTTAACATTGACTTGAGAATTACTGTCAGAACAATTTGAAATGAAAGACGCAAAAGCTGTTGGTATATAGGAGTAACTAGTAAACGTAAAGGTTAATGTATTTTCAAATTCGTACTTGAGTATGTGTATATCCACTCGGACCCAGCGTTAGCAGAAATTAAGCTCTTTATGTTACGATCGTTGTTAAAATATTCTAACAACATCGTTAAAATAATTTCCAATTACGAGTGATCTTACTTTAACTTTTTCTTTAGTGGTCAAATAACATAGGTTCAAATAACTTAGTTTTCCATTTATTCCAAATAATTGTCGTATGAGGTGGAACTTAATTCCATTCATCCATTCTCAATTCTATACGTTAATTTCAACATTTCGAAATAGCTAAATCCAATATTGTACTTTATCAGACTCGGATTTTTTTCCGCTTCACGCATTATCCCGTCCCGCGTATTGCAAAGCAGAGATAGCATAGAGTTTAAAAAATCGTATTGCAAAGCAGAGAGTTTAAAAAGTTATTTCCTGTTGATTGGTGGAACTCAACGCCACACTTTGTCTGGTTACGAGGGCAAGAAAATGAAAATAATAATATGCAATTATCTGTATAATGCAAATAATGTGTTACTGAATAATTTAATTTGGTTTGGATCAACCTATTCCCTAAACAACAAATTTTCTATCTGTCTGTCACATCACCCTGTAAAGTCAAATCTAATTGGAATACTTAACCGTAACCAGTCATATACTGTTCTATAATTACAACTCCGCTAAATGTCGACAATATACCATTAAATAAAGATATTATCATTTAAGCTAAAAAATATCGTTTTAGGTAGTATGTAAAAGTAAAAACTATTCATAAAAGAATTAGTAGGGCGCAGACAAAAATAGTTGCTACAGCAAAGACTATTTCAAATACTAGGTTTTAGGGTCACTGTAACGAATCCTTTTCTTTGTTCTTTCTTTATCCAGCTCAGAATGTATAAGGTATTATGTCTTTGTTTTGTTATTAGCGTTCTTCAAAATGAACAAAGGTGAATTTGGCGTTTGTTATTTTAAAAATGTTTAATCAATATTTATTTGTTTTTAATAATTCTGTATTTAAATATTATAAATCCATAAGTTATTAAACATATTTATATCTTTTAAATTATCATAAAAATTATATGAAACATTGATACAATACCTTTTTCTTATAATAATTGATAATAAAAAAATCCCGACATAATTTATTTGGGGCCCTCGCAGCTCCTATGTGTAGCATGTGAGTAAATAGAGTGGTTGTAGGTTCGATAATGAATTAGTTTTTGAAATGTGGCGTTAAGTACCGCCGCTTATCACGCAACATCTTGAATTGGAGAGGAAGTGGAGAATGGAGTATAAAGATACTAGGTTCCCTCTGCCGACTGTGCTACAAGCGGGGTACAGCGTTATAATGAAGTCTACTCTACTTTGCGGATTTTAACACATTCATCTTTTTTAATTTCACACTTTCTTCCGTATTTTTTCGAGGTATTGCGTGCTTAGTAGCGGGATTCAATGCCGGAATAGCGGAACTTTTCCAATGGTGCCAGAGCCAAGAAATAAAACTATTAATGATTAATAATTCATTACTTCGAATAGTAATCGAACCCACAACCGTCGCGTTACTTTATATAATATATAATTCGAAATATTATATATTATAATACATAATATAATTCAACATTTTTAGATTGCAAAAGAGATTCTACTATAAATTACTGCGCACGATGCTCTCATATGTTAACGACAAGAAGCTTATCACCAAATTAAAACTGTCTGTGTAAGAGCTTATTATCCTTTCACATAAAGCGTTCGCAGCGATGTATTAAATTGCAACGCAAACCGGTTAGGACGAATGGCATACAAAGACTACGTTAAATGTATAGAGTTGCCTTAATCTTCTCCAAAATAAACGTTTTTGGTTAGAAATGTAATAAATAATTTTAAAAAATTATAAGAGTAAATAATAAATATGTTGAGATAGGGTTTGTATTTTTTTAGCGTATAAGGAGGTTGTATGTAAACTCACTGTTTCTGTATATTTAACGGCGTTTAGTTTTATCATCACATGATGATCATACATGACACTGGCAATGTTTATAAAATTTTAAAGAATTGAATAATATATAATTATTCACAACAGCAGTCGGTATAGTTTTCTTCTTTGATTCAGCAATTAAACATTTTCTGATTGTATGTAGACGACAACTATTAAGTGTATAAATGATGTACATACAAAAATTAAAAATTATATAAATATAAATAGTTTTCGCCTTTATTAGTTTAACACTCTATACACATACACATACCAGAATAAGCAAAGGGAACCTTAAAACCGAGTGTTAAGACCTTCTATTCCCATTAAGAATATTCCGTTGAATAATAAATATTTTATTTCCTTGAACGGGAATCGAACCAACCACCAGTCATGTTTACAATCACACTCTTACACCGTACGCTACGACGGCCTCAAGCGTTCTAGCTACGTAGATACTTCAACTAAGCACACACAGACTTCATTGTTACAACATTTCGTGCAACAATGTAATCAAGACAATCGTTTGAAACTACCGTAATTGGCGATATTGGCATAAGAAAAGAGTGCTATTTCTGTAGAAGAGCATGGTCAATAGAGCGTTCGCCCTAGCTCGGCTCTCCAGCCGGTCTGAGTAGTTATCACTGCTGCTATGCTGGATATTCTACGTCGAAGTACTAGTGTGTAAACGTTACGGTGGAACAGTTTGAAGAGCAATACAGTGGAATTTATTTGAATAGATTTGAAATTTAACATTTTATGTTTCAATGGTGAAGATAATGGTGATATAAAATTTCAGAAACGCTGTCTCGTTTTCTTTATTTTGGAAATGTTGTAGAAAAATCTATAATCTAGAGAATTACGTATTTTTATTCTAAATTAACAATATTAAAAGTCATCATTTTCAAGACACTGCATAATCGGCAGAAATGTAGAGTCAAGTCTGGATTGAAATCAAAATATTAAATACCAACAAAATCAAATTAAAATATAAACGTTCAGCCAGATCGAAATCGAATCCACACTCATCACAGTAGCTCTACAAACATATATTTTATATTAAATCGCAAAATTTCTTTCCAAGATCGCGATCACCAAAGCATTCTTGGTATACAGCAACTATATAACTTAATATTACTTTTGTCCGCCCTGCATCATATCCGTAGCGTCCGGACCGCCTGCTATGACATCCGCACTTTCTTTTATGTCTTTTTCATTTTTATTACCCTTCACTCGTAATACCAACTGTTATAGCAAACGATGTTATGGCTTTGTTTTCCTTTTATTGTTGCTTGTGCGTTTTGTTTCATGGAATTTCAATGGGAGCAATTTTGTGATGTCGGTGGGTGTGGGTTGAATTATTTGATGTATTTTTTATATCGTCAGCTAATTAAAATTATTATTATTATTATTACTGCTTAATGAGACATAACTGTCTGTCAGTTTAATTTATTATTTAATTTATGCTCTAATTTTGTACGTAAGAAGTAGAAATCAATATAAATATAATAAACGAGGGAAAGAAATGAAAGAAGAAGGAAACTTTACAACTTTAGTTACATTATAAAAGACATACATTATTATTATACACATAGTATGTACATTATACACATAGTATACATTGGTACTAAAAACAAAGTGGACGTTACATACGGACGGATTGACAGACAAATGTATATTATAACAAGAAGAGAATTTAGAAATAATATTATATCACAATTCATACGTACTCAAACCCAAGTAGGTACTAGGCTTGTTACGCGGCCCCGGATCATTGGTCTACTGTTTTTAAGTGGCCAACTGCATTTCTAAAGGAACTTCAAGTCCTTTCAGTTTAATTTAATTAGATAGCTTTCAATGCAGAACGTGGGCTGCAAGCTTCACTGTTAAAATGAAGAGAAAATTTTAAGAAATTTACAATTATTTTACTTAAAAATTATATTTTTACACTAATTTTGTGTTTGTGGCTTCGTTCTTATTATAAAAACATCAACATATAACTAAGTACTCCCAACTGTTCTTTTAAACAGAATATGAATTTCTTAATTGTTAATAAGTTATTTTAAATGTAAAGTGTATTTTAGTAAAAGTTTTATAGGGCTTTCTTGTCTATCAGTGACACATTTAAAATGATTTTTAATGAAAAATTGTAATATCATTTTATAAACGTTGATTTTTTTAAAATTAGAATACTAGTTTTTTCAAATATTGGTAAATTCTATAATATAATTTTTTTTGTACATTAACATATGGTTCAAAAAAAATTTGCATGTGAATTTTTTTTCAGCTTTAAGCATATTTTGCAAATGGCAAGTAAAAGGAACCAAGTGTTGTGACTCTCCGTCTTGCGTAATAATAGAATAACTTCAATATCGATTTCAGTAAACCAGATTGCTCTATAACTAGTATTGTAATTAACAGGCAAATTCACACATATGAAGATTAATTGAGGCCGTTATGGCACGCAGGGACAATCAAACCGCATATGTGATTGCTGGCGGTTTGATACCCATTCGGGGGAACGAATCATTTATATTTTCATTGAGTTCCACCACTCAACACGCAATGCCTCCAGAACTCGGAAAGTGGTGAACGAAGTATCTTAACACTAAGATCCCTCCGCCTACTCCGCTTGTGTACAGGATACAGAGTGAAGCTGATTTTATTTTATTTTAATAATACAAAGAAAATAAGAAAAAAAAATGTAAAATTTCAGGGCAACCAGTACAAAATTTAATCCTAAACAAAATTTTCCACCAATTACAGTTTTCGCTAGTTTTTATTTATTTGTGGCTTCACAAATTGATTGATATTACTTTCTACTCGCAACGCTCAGTGTTTTATTTGCGTCACCTGTACCGCAATATTTCAATCATACGTAACGATCATCATCGTATTGAAACAACTTTTTCATTAATAGTCGGTAAAATTTAAAAAAAATTGAATATTATAAAGCACTTTTTGATTACCTTTTAAATAGTATGTCATCTAAATGACTTGACAGCTTCGTTTCGTTGTTGTATTATAAAGGTCTTGTAATTTTTTTATATTTATGCACGTTATATCGACTTTTGGAGAGTTTGGTTTGGTGTATAGGTTTATTTTTTATTTCATCTCTACATTTTTAACTATAAATAAAATGGAAGTATCCTTTTAAGTGTTTACACGATACTAGGACACAGACAACCCATTTTAAAATTATACTATCTTAACATATAGCATATATGTTTTGTTTGCTTCATAGCCTCTATCCGTCAGTATAAAGCCCATAAAAATTCAAGTTGGAGATCGAACCCACTGCCCCTGCGCCTCATTTACTCTATATATATTTTTCAAATATTACTATGGAAGTAGAAAATATATCGGTGGACCTGAGAATTTTGATCAAAGTAAACTTTAATATCGATTTATATGCTGGTTCAAAATGTATTGCTCTTCAATGACTTCGAGTAACCAATATTTTATTACTAGACTACTCTGCTAGTTCCTATATAGATATTTCGTATATAGCAAGATTCGAAGTCGTGCGTCTTGGAAACTGTCCAAGTGTTGTAGCCAATTAAGCTGGACGTTGAAATCCTATCATATTTTTTCTAAATAAGATTTAATTTGGACCGTATCTAATATTTACATTTTTTTTTCAATCAGTAACGAGACAAGGCGCAGTGTTGACTTCTTTCACGAAAAGCAAGCAAAGAGCGTGAAGCTAAAAAAAAGTTATATATATATAATCTGCCAAACGGAGTGTTATAACACTAGGCGCTTTATGTATACTGTGCTATGCGGGCTAAGGAATAAAAAAAATTACATCTTTTTCATGCATAAATTTTTGCTGTATGCTATAGCCGAAGCTGTCGGACAAATACATATGTACATCTAAGACTAAGTACAACGTTATACAGAGAGGTTAATTATTAGAGTGAATCTGAGAACGTTTCATTATGATTGTAAGGAAGAATTATTGTGTTTTCCTGGCCAACTGACTCTTGAGAGACAACATATTTATTATATATAAATGTACATAGATTTATGTACTTTAATTTAGTGTTAATTATATGTAGGTACGTCGGACCAGACCTTAAAGGCTAGGAAGAAAGTTTATTTTGATACTTAGAATAATTTCTTCGATTTTTTATAGCAGATTAGGCAGTTTGAACCTGGTATAGACATACTTCCCATGTCTACCCGGTTTCCATGACGTTGCGTGTCTAGTGTGACGTTTGTGTGTAATCTTTCTGAAGGTACTTTTTAAGCTTGTTTACATTAAGATTGCTAGAATGATGAATCATGATGTTTATTGATTTGTGAGATCAATATATGTCGTTCGATCGAATGCAATAACGTAAGGCATGCCGGCGGTAAACGTACGGCACTAATATTTTCTACGTTCGAACAAGGTATTTGAACCATAAGTGGGCACTACTAGATACACCGGAGGTGAGACATAAAATAGCATCAAACACCAACTAATCATATACCAAGTTGTAGAATAACAGTGCTCATACAGTCGCTGTAACAGTTTGCATAAGCCCATCACCTCGGCGGCTGCAACGTCAAGCAACATTCAATATTGTAATTTTGGGACCAAAAAGTCACTTTGATCCACAGTATGTGTCGCCCTTACATACATTTTGCCTTTATAAGAAATTCGATCTTAAATTTCGAATAATTATATTATATTTATATAATATTTGGAACGAGTTTTTATGTACATCATATTTATTAGTACCGACAACCACAAATATTTAAAACTACGGTTGCGACACTCGGGATATCCATAAAAAAACAACTCTGGATCAATATGATATTAAAATATGTTAATTGTATTATTCAATATTAACTATTCTAATTATGTGTATTGTCATGCAATTATTATTATTTAATTTATTTCACTACACCATACACGGATCTTAACATGCGCGATGATCTTTACCAGAAAGAGGAATTCTGAGTAATTAAATGTCTCGAGTGGGTTGAACCCATAATTATCACACTTACAGTCAAACTCTACCAGCCACTACCTTATTTTATTTTACAAACCATTATTGAGAGATACGTGAATCTTTATTATATTAGCGGTAAAATTCTTAGTTCAAGTTTAAATTCAATTTCTTTAGAAGATGTTTCCGAATGCTTAACCATACTTAATTAATTCTATCGAATTAGTCGAGGCCTTATCTAGTTGAAATTTGGATAAACTCATCATTTTCACTTTGTCTACGGTATTTAATTTTATTTTTCTGAACGAGACCTTTTATGTTTTACCATTAATAAGGTTTAACACGTTTCACGTCGCGTTACTCAATTAATATTGTAAAATATTTTAGTAAATAATAATATAGCCCCAGTACGGAAAATGTTGAAACAATACAGAAACAGTACGGAAAAAGTTGAAACAGAAATGTTGTGGTAACAGTGAGTTTGAAAATATATAATAGAAATAATAAGTATCAATATAATAATGAATAAGTATTGTTAGAATATTTTTATAATTATTTTTACCGAAATATTCCCTCTTTTACACGAGTACGCTAACAGTATGTTATAAAAAATAGTGACGGCACTAGCTTCTAATGAATTGTTTTTATCATGATTGTTATGCTTTTTATCCGAAATAACTCTCAGATTAAGAGAGTTATGGGATTTATAATACTTAATGTTTATGTTTTCAGTATTTTTATAAAATTTAAAATGGCTATGTTGTAAGTTACAAAAAAAATAAAGTAGTGGAACATATTTTAAAATGTGGTTATTTTGGATAAAAAGCAATACAATCACTGTAATAACCATTCATTAAAACACTTATCCTTCTAGAACCTTTAATATATCTAAAAACCGTATATTTTCGTACTTCTTTAATGAAAAAATATCATATTATATCTATCAGCGTTCGTATTACAAAAGCGTAAAATTAAATTTCTTAGAATAACGGGCCGCAGTTATTATAATATTAAAAAGGATATTACGTACATATCTAATAATAAACGTTGATTATAATATAATTCACGAATCTAATAACTATGTTTTATATATAAATATTATATATTAAATATAATAATAATAATTAATACTTTATACTAATACTTAAACTATATATTATACTAATTTAAAAATTAGACGAATATTTGATTTAACGCGGTTGTAGTGTATTCATATCGTACTCAGGGGATGTGTGACTTTAAATTCCGCTACCTACCATATGTTCAAGTGAATAGAAAATAGAAAAGATTTTTTTTTCCTCTTTCTCTTTGTAAATGTTGATATAAAAATATATATCGACCAAAAATATTAAGCTGGACCAGAGCTAGACGAAACTTATATTAAATAACCTCCTGGGAAAGATAAATAGTTCGTAGTCGCTTGAGAAATTTCCAACATAAATCTTCTAATCATATATTATGAACTTACCGTCATGAGAATCGTAGATGAAAATAACGCTCGTCCAGCCGTAATAAGTAATGGTGTCGATAACAGCCTTATGGTAGTCCGGACGGAGGCTCACGGCGTAGTCGATCAAGCCAGATGTCGGGGGAAGTACCTGGAAATATATATGTTGAATTGCATTCTACGAATATTGATGTATGAGGCAATGTTAAAATATTTTATTTTTTATTATAAAAATATATATTATGTTAAATTGTTGTATAAAAAGAATCTCTTCTAAGTAAAGCAGCCGTTCTATATACCAGCCAGCATATAACGAAAATGCCACAGTGATAGCCTAATATGATATTCTGTTTTTCCATGTTGGCCCTGACAGTATGAAGTAACAGAACTCAAAGCCGCTCTCTGTCACAGCCCTGCGGAGAGATTAAATTCTTTATTATTTCTCATTTATATCAGCAATTTTTAAAAGAATTTTAGCTGAAATGCTTCATGAACAAAACGTAAGAATTTGTTCTAATACAAAAGTAAGTATCAATCTGTAGAAGTAATAGACGTCTGTCTGTTAGTAGAGTCACTAAACCGGTGTACTGATTGTAATTAATTTTGATTGCGAGAAAGCTTTCAAAATAGGAAAATATATTGTAGACTTGCTTCGTAAATCCTCATGATTTTCTTTCCAAATCTATGTTTATGTAGAATGTTATGAATATAGATTTAGTAAAAGATTTTTATACATGTTGTTTCATAAAAATATACCTAATATTTTTATGAAACTTGATATTTTTTAATAAAAATATTAGGAATATTTTTATGAAAAATATTTTTTATAAAACTATACAATTTAAAACGTTATTCGGTAATATTATATAAGCCTGGATGCTTTTTTGTTCATGTGTACTCGTATATTTTTATGTTTTTATTAACTATATAGTTCAAATATAGAGGTTCTTATTATTGTTTTTGAACTAGCTGATCGTTTTCAATTTAAATACATTCTTCAAATAAAAAACGCAATTTGTCATTTTACTTAAAGTTATCCCTAAATTAACTCTACAGTCATTCATATCACTCTATATTGAGGCCGTCGTGGCTCAGGGAAACAAGAATGTGACCGTAATGCGTCAGTTAAGGGTTCGATCCCCACTTGAAGGAATCAATTATTGTTTATTTTCAATTCTTCACTCTGGCACTAAAGCAAAAAACCTAGCGTTGAGTGCCGCAACTCAACACCCAATGTCTCGAAAAAATTGGTGGAAAGTGGAGAACGGCGTATTTTAACACTATGATTCCTATGCCTACCCCGTTGTGTGCGGGATACAGCGTGAGACTCTTATAAAAAAACTCTACAATCAGTATTACCGTGAATGAAATCAGAACTACGACTTTCACTACTAATATAATGGACCTCCTCCTTCTTTGGCGTCCCAAAACGGTAGGTTCCTTTTAAAATATTAAAATCCCATATTCCTTGATATTATCATTTATGTTGATATATCAACTTGTGGCAATATCCTGTGTTTACCACCAATAATTTGGTTTGACTGCGGCGAACCATAATTACACCCAGCTGTACAAAATGTCATATTAGCGGCCGCTACGGCTATAAGCGTATAGTAAGCTAAAGAGTAAACTACCTATTATTATTAATGATATCCCTAAAATATACTTAGAAAATTTTATATTATATTATAGTGTGGTTTTAATAATTTATCTGTTTTAATATAAGCAATGTAAAAAAATCTAAAATATTTTTTAGGGTTCTGTCCTTTTAAGGTATGAAAAGGACAAAACGCCATCGTTATTGGATCACTTTGTTGTTCGGCTATTATTCTGATATGACTATTTCTATTTAAAGATCTTTATTCTCATTTCGACAATGTCATTTACATGAGAAATTAAATAACAAGAAAAACATTATATAATACTAACAGGCTTTTCTGAACAAAGAGTTAACATAAAGTAAACATAAAATGTAAATATGAAGTAAATATAAAATGTTAATATAAAGTTAATGTATGAAATGTAAATAAGTAAAAATTAAATGAGAAATAAAAACTTACAAAACAAGAATCACTTAATGAATTCAAATCCAAGCCCTATCCATGCCCATTGCCGAGCCATAATTCACCTGTTAAGAAGAAAATAATCGCTAAGCACGAACGTGCGAAGCCTGGACTTAAATTAATTAAATGACTTACTGTTCCTAATCGATTGCAGTAAATCATTGTATATCATCACTCCTTGAAAATTTATTAATTTGTTTCCATATTTTGTTCTGTAATATCAAATTGTGCGCTCGTCTGTGATTTTGGTGCTGCTTGCCTTTGATCTTCAGCGAAATCTCCATGTGAATACTTCCATCTAGTATCCTTCGAATGAGTGTAGTGTAGTACACTACACTCATACTACATATGTAGTGTAGTTGTATAATTGCCTAATATTCATTAATTTTGAGTTTTGATATATTTTTTCTGTAGGTGTTAAATGTAAATAGTTAAAAAGTGATTTGATAATTTTATTTTGTCATGTTTTTATACGTTGCATATGACATTTAGAAGCTGTCCCCCCATATTTGAATTAGATATAAAAGGTGAGATTTTACTAGTGAGTTATATATCATAACTCGGACTCGATGTGGAAGAGATCGAGATATAGATTTAAGCATATACATAAGACTAGAAAGTTTATTACATACATGATAAATTTGTGCATTCCAACTGAGGTGAGAATCGAGCCATATCCCAATATATTTTTCTTTATTTTATTCTAGCAATGGAATTTTATTAATAGTTGGTGGCGTATGATTTGGATTTTTTAATTTTTTTCATTTAAAAAATATATAACAGTTTTTTTCAGTGTTGATGTTTAGTAGGTTGCTTTGAAACCATTTATGTAAAATGTCTAGATCTAGTTGTTACCGAGATACAATTTCGTATACTGAATGTCCGTGATAAATTAAGCAAGTGTCATCGGCGGAAAGGGTAAGTTCACCGTGTAGGTTTAATTCACAAATATTATTAATATAAATTAAGAAAAGTAAGGGTCCTAAAATGGACCCTTGAGGAACGCCATAACTTAAGCAGTAACTTAGATAGGACTATTTATCTCTGAAAACATCCTAAAAGTAAAAATTTATGTATTAATATGTTTTTAATAGTATTAGATTCTATAAGTGAGGCGAAAGTGTATTTGTCAATATAAAAGACACAATAACTAAGTGTATTTCCTTTAGTGACAATAAAAAAATTGCCGATAGTCACATTCTTTGTGCAGTATTGTATCATTATAATAAAATTTGATTAAAATTAAATTACTCATTCGTCTATATAATGGCTATAACGTAATAATACTATAGTGTGGTCGCCTTCAACTTCGTTTGCGTGGACTTTATTGGCCTTACTTCTTTCATTTACTAGTCCTTGTGATTAAAATTTATAACAAAAGGAGAAGAGAGTCTATATTCTAGTGTCTGTTTTTCACATTCCTGAGGCTGCGCTGTGTCTTGTTGTCGATAGAGAGCAAGAAAATGAAAATAATTAATTTCGAAGTAATTGGGTGGTTGGGTGGGATTCAAAGCCACAACTGTAGCGATTACAGTCATAGTTGTAATAGTGTACAACACTTGGTTAAGTAACAGAAAGGGCAATATTTAAGAAATCTTTTCTTTTTGTACAGTAATTCTAAATAATAATATTGTAAAATATATATACGTGTAAGAAAATTCATGTGATCTAATGATAAAGTACGAAGGAGAGTTCCGAAAATGTTCAATAGGAAAAGTTTTCAACACAACTTTTACGTCTATCGTCCTATGGTCCCAGAAACAAACTGAACAAATATAAAGTTTTTGATACCTTGAAATTTAAACCGTTACGTTACCTTAAAAGGTTTCTCGTATTCTATATCTGGATTTATATATTCATATACGATAATTCTTTTTAAAATATTTCGCGGATTTTTGGATTGACCCTAGCTTCAAAACTTCAATGGGGTCCCCATCTCCATTTACCTGCTCCTCGGATAGATTCAGATTCGCGTCTTAAGCTGTTAGAAAAGTGAGACAGCTTACGGATGTTATTAGTGCTGCAATAGCTGTTTTAATAGCATCTTGTCCCGTGGAGTATTATTTTGAAACTGTCCCGTACAGGTTCAAATTCCATTTACAGCATGGGGGAAGTTTAAAAAAAAACCTGTGTTCATATGGTATGTTTATACTTATTTAGAAAACGTATTAAAATTTGACCCGGCGCTCTGACCACTGAGCCATACGTTCTCGCCAAGCTACGTCGAAATTCTTATACGCTTGTTACAACTTTTTTAAGTTGTTAGCATTTCTGTAGGGAGATTTTTACAAATTTCCGCTACCCCAAGATAATTACGAAGAATTATCGTTTGGCAAGAGAGAATACTATTTTTTAAAATATTTTTTAAACATTTTTAAAGTGTTAATCCACACTAAATTCCACCACTCAACACGCAATGCTGGAGGCATTCGTTGAAAGTAGGGACCGGAAGTGTAAAACACTAAGAGATGAGAACGAAGTGTCTTAACACTATGTTTCCAGGAATCGTCTACCTACTAGGCTATATGCAGGATATAGTGCGAAGCTGAAAAAAAATAGTAAAAAATATAAAAAACCGGCCAACTTTTAGTTTTCGTATGGTATATGTAGATATACTAAAATACCCCAAGTAAAATAGCAATTGTTGCGTTTCTTGCGGGCTTTTCATCAGAACTGCCTTTTGAACAGGTGGCATTTCCTGTAGTTGTGTCAGCTACTGACATTTAAATAATTTAACGATACAGTAGTGCTTGTAATGACCTAACTGAGTAAAGAATATTTACATTTTGATTTTAAATAATAACCTTAATAACTAAAAATTGTAAAGTGGTATAATATATATATTATTTGTATGCCGATTTTCAGGATTTCGTACTCGAAAAGAAAGAAATGGAAACTGTATGTCTGACTGCCTATCTCTCTGTCTATCAAGACTATTTATCTAAAGATTGCTTGGAGGTATCAACATGAAACTAATATCGAATCTACGGCCTATGGTTCCTTGGAACAAAAAAAAACAAGCTTTTAAGTCAATAAATACGAACATTTATACTTAGTTTTTCTTGCATTTCATATAAATTATATCAACTTATACGGCACTTATTTGCAATTCATATAACTCAAAATAAGTTAACACACCTGAAAACTTAAATTTGTCTACTTTTATAAGTCATCCACCCGAAGACTTTTTAATATTATACTTTATTAGTCGTTGTCTTGACCGCTTTTCTGGTTCGTAAATATCTACACATTCTTTGGAATCTTGATTCAAATGGTAGAAGACACATATTAGTGAAATCGTAATCGGGATATTCAGTTGGGCGTTGGCGGTTGAGTGTAACGATCCAATGTTGCTATAGTATCCGGTAGCTAATCCATTTGTATTAAATTTCTGGACTCTGTTCAGATGCTCTGGCTTTCAAAAATGTTTTCCTATAACGGTTTTTAAAATTCAAATGACTAAATCTGAAAGCACCTTCACACGCCGAAACTCGTCTTTCCTAAAACACGCACGCATACAAACTTTAAATAACACGACTTTACAAAGATTTTTTTGTCATAGATGAAACTTATGTACTAGATAATTAACCCAAATTTTTTTATACTGAAAAATATTTATCATCATAATATTCTTTTTTTTTATATGGCAAAATAACTTTACCACAAATATAATATAACAAAAAATATATAAATGTAACTTACACTGTCTTGAGAAAATAAATTTAATGTTTTTCAAATTCAAATTCAAACTGAGAAGAACCGACGCAAGAAACTTAGCGGGACTTATTTTTTAAAAATCAAATTCAAACAAATACATATTTAATTATCTGTGACAACGATACCTTTGAAACCGACTGGAGGGAGCATTTCATTCCCAAGGCGTGTTATCATTTAACACACAAACGTCTTTTCACAATTTTTTTAAATCGTGTTATAGAAAATTCTTTGACGTTATCTGGGATCCTATTGTAAAAGCGTAGGTACACATTGTCCCATCAAAGAATTACGGATTCGATGCAACCGAGTTACAGGTGCCCCAATATTATGCCTATTTCTAGTGTTAATATTATGAAAATCACCAATTTTGGTAAAATTATTAAAAATACTCCGAATAATAATAATTCGTTAATCAGAAACGGATTATGATGCGGGCACGACAGCATAAATTACTTTGTAAGTTATACATATGTGGGAATAACTTTACATGGTGAAAAAGGCGTAAGAAGATAGGCGAAAACGTATGCAGTATGAATTGTCTTTAGGTAAAAAAATATATTTTTTGTAGAGTAGTAGTACGTACAATTTACGTAATATCTCTGTTTCTTTGCGTTGAATTTCTCGTATGAGTTGAGCTACATTATCGTCAAGCTGAGTTGGCTCAGATTTGGAGACATATTTAGTAATGTAAAACGCTATCGCTACATTCAAACCCATATGTAGATGATTCAGTATTCGTTTTGTAGCAGCTCGTGTATGTTTATGATATTGATAATGTTTTACCAACTCATACAATACAGACGTTTTGGGTGATGATGATTTGTGCTAACCGTTCGTTTGAGGATTATGCCAACATGCAACGAAGTCTCTGAAGTGTTTAAAATAAACGAAAATAAAAATAAAATTTAATGAACGTTTTCAACGTTGCCACCTTGACCTTTAACTTTTTTACAGCCAACAGATATTGTTGCTTTTACCCTATGGTACTCGAATATCAATAGGGCATAAAACAAATAATAATTTCGTTGTAATCTTGTATGGTTTCTAAAATCCCATATTGACAATAAAAAGAGGAGAAATTTTAATATCTCTTGCTTAGTTGATTCCTTCCTTCCTTGAAATGGAAGTGAAAGCAGGAAGAAGTGTCATCTATACCCCAATAGGTGTAGTAAATTTCGTGGACCTACTGTTAACCATTGAGGAGTTCCCTCGTCTGGAGCCACAAACGTCAATCAATATATAAAATGGTAAAGATTCATATGAGGTAAATATCTTTACGCTTTTATCCACATATCTGGGTAGGCCGACAGAAACTAGAGTTAAGTTACTCCATTCTCCACATCTTACCGAATTGTCGAGATCGAGAACACAACGCCGCGCTTCGGTTATCAAAGCGAAAAAAATATAATAAACCAAAAGGATCAAATTAGTATTAGTAATCATCACGTTTACAGTCTGACGCGGTTCCACTGCGCCACGACGAGCTCACATCTTATGAGACTTAATTAACTTTATAAAACAATATTAGATTATCTCACAGTTGTAAAATGCATCTCAATATCGTTATAACTAAACTCACAAACGAATCTAATTTAATTTGGTATATCCATTTAGAGATGTTCGACTTAACAAATTAAGACGCTCCGTCATTTATAAGAAAATATTAAAAATTAAATCTTCTTGGAATTGTCTCAAAGAAAAGGAACCAACCTAAATTATGATTAACCTTTTTAAGAGAAACGAAGAAGAGAGTAAAATATTTTTTTCAAATTTCTAGCTACACTCAACAAAAAAAAATGGTTTATTGACGTTTTTAAAACAAGAGATCCGTGTTGCTTAAAAAAGTGATTTTTTTTTGTATTAATCACAATAAACACTTATTTTTTTTGTTTTAGATATGATTATTTTCTATGATACGTAAGAAAAATATATATATATTAAAAAAATACTTACAAATGTTCTTTAATATAAAGTAATATATTTGGCATGACAAAATTGTTTGATGATAGGTAATCAAAGACCGAGTTGCTCCCGCAGAATTTGCAAGCAAAATTTAGATGAAAAATGTCTCACTTCCTTACAAAATATTGCTCCATAACGTTTAGAATTGCATATAATGATTTTTAGCGCTTTCCCGCAAAGTGACAATTTCCTTGATGACATAATCTTGAAGACGGAAAGCAACTTTTTTTTCTTTTTTCTTAGATAATCCATGTTACAAGTATATGAAGCATGTAAAATAAGCCAAATAGGCTAGTTATTATGCTACTTCGATTGTATAGTATTTTTAATATTTTTAAAGTGTTATACAACATTGAGAAAAAAAAACTTTTTGGAAAGCGTAACAGTTTGAACGTAGCGGAATTAGAACCCACGCCTCTTAGAAACCGTCCAAGCGCTCTGATCACTAACTTTTTTACAATTCTTCATACGTTTTCTAAAAAAGTTTTGTTGTATCAGATTTTTAATTTTCCTATTTTCAGTATAACGTAGAATATAAAATTAAGCGCCAAATCACTTCGCTGTTGACTTGGAATGCTTCCTATATAAATACGGAAACTAAGGTGTGACCATCAGATAAATGGCTGTATATAATATCTATATACGCAACATTCTTATATATACCATGTAACTTTTTTTATTTTTTCGTTGAATATAAACGATATAATATTATTTATTTTACAAATAAAAGAATAAATATATATATAGAGAGTCGAATTCGAAACATGTGATAATAATACAACTATATATTCATTCAGAAACCACGTTCGAAATCAGTATAACGATAATTATGCCATGAAAGCAAAAACGTACCAAAATATTTGAGTGAACAGGTGAGACGGTGATAAGGCTAATCTAGTTGTAAATTGGTTTTACTCCTGCCATATTGTACAAAATTATAGCGATAGTTCTGAAGTCGGGAAGGAGCCGTGGGGAGTCACTAGTGTCTCGTAATGGGAGTTTAAGGCATGTGCAGCCCGTTTGCGGTCTCATACTATTGCAAGGCTAACTAATTTGCGGCTTCTGTAATTTATATACATTTCACCTAATATTTATGTAACTATTACTGGTTCATTAAATTTGACGTTAATTATATAGGGACATATCGGACTTGATGGATATATTCGTATGCGTTTCCATTAGGATTTCTCTTCCGTTGATAATGTTTCGTAATTAAAGTAGGATATCATCAGGATTGAATGAACTAAAATGGTAGGTTGTTTTGAGTGCGATTTGAGTATAATTATTGTTTTTTCTGTGGTTATTTTAAATTTAATGAGAGATAGCCTTTGTGTGATTGATTTGATTGATTTTGATTTGATTGATTTTGATTTGATTTGATTTGATTGATTTGATTTGATTGATTTGATTTGATTTGATCTCCTTATCAAAAAGTGTCACAGAACAAAATGTTTATGTAATATCAATATTATTTTTAATTTTTTACTCTTTCTTCGAAATTGATGTAGGAGTAAGTGAAACTTAATAATAAAATGTGTCGCTTTTAGTTTTTTACGAATTTTATAAATGTTGCTTGATATTATTAGGTGGGTGGGTACTTTAAGCATTTTATTTTTTTGCTATAAGTAAACTTCAAAAGTCATTACAAAGTTATATTTGTAGCTTATTTCATACAAAATGAGTGCATAACTCGCAAATTTAAGTTTGTCAACTTTTACAAACTGTATTTCCTGTTGACCTATTTGCAATTGATCTTTTTTTTGCTTCACGCTGTATTCCGCTTACAACAGGGCGTGTAGAAGAAACATAGTGTTAAGACATAAGTCGTCAAATTTAAAAATCGCCTCGACCTGCTTTTTATCTTATAATTTCATTTATTTTCTATCACGGGTTACATTATTATCATTTAAACCAGCGCGTTAATATATAACATTAATAAGAAAGAAGTTATAAAAGATTCCCAAATTAATTCTCATGTCATTTATAAGAATGTCTCTTTTATTTTACTATGGCTTTTTACCTTTTCGGCTTCTTGACACAATTTATCTGGCTCCCAAAGAAATTTAATTTTAAGGAAGAGGACAAAATCGTCTTTGATCTTTTAAGCTTTTGGAATACACGGCGATGGGTCAAATGTATGAAAACAGGAATTTGGGAAAACTTCGACATAATAAAATTAGTATGCAAAAGCTGAAGTGTTTTAGTAATATATAAGAAGACTAGTAAGACTAGAATATGAATTTTGAAAGGTTAAATCAACTTCCCATAACAGTATTATTTTTTTTATTATTTTTAATATTAGTAAAAACATATTAATATTAGTTGATTATTTTAAATGCAATACATATAAGAAACAAAATACAACAAGATAACCTAATAGTATATCACTGTGTTTTCTAACCTGTATAGAAACAGCAACTTACGCGGCGGAAATCGAGGTCTGATTTTCTTTGGCCATATCGAAGAAATTGATTGAATTGAAGATTGAAATCAATCGCAAATAACTAAATACTTCCCAATTGTACTAGAATTGCGTTACAATATGCAATTCTAACGATATATCGCTTATTTGGTGCAACAACGCCGTAATTACATGTTTTTTACATTAAAATATTCAATTTGTCAATTTATGTAGTAAGTTTATTAACAAAATTTGATCGCGTTTTTGACAATTTTTCAAAAAGTGCAGCTACGCCGTTTTGTAATAAGCCTGTATAAGCTCGCTGATAGTAGTAGTTTTGTACCTAAATAATAACGATTCCACTTTAATAATATCTTCCATATATAATACGTAGTAATAGTATCCCGCAAATAGCAGTAGCCTTAATACCCTAGTGCTAAGACACTATGTTCCCTCCCTACCACAGCGAAGAAATGAAAATTTAAATTTAAATAAATATTTAATTTCCTCAAGTGGAGATCAAACCCACAACCGTCGCGTTACAATCATAATCTTGTGCCGAAACTGGTCTCAAGTACATTACATCAAGCAGTATTAAGCTTAAGATACTCTTTAGTGTTTGAATATTTAATATGACACACACCGCAGTCTATGTGTAATCTAACATCTAGATGCATTTCTGTCTAATTTCTGATTCACTATTGTCTTAGGTTTGAACAGCATCTTCATATAGACGGATTATGACTACATATATAATAATCTTTCGTAAATTATAAAGTATATTATGTAAATGAGGGTATCGTGGTGCAGTGGAGTGATTAATTGTAGTTAGACGTGGTTACGAGTTTGTATATCAAAAAATTATTGTATAGGCCAGACATGTAAATATGTGACTTTAAATGCGACAGGTTGTGAGTTGGATTCCCACTCGGGGATATATTTAACATTTTCATTTTCTTCGCTATGGTGTTGAGGGAAAGCGCAGCGTTGATTTTCATTTATAGAATTGATTTTACGCTGGGTTCTTTCCACCTACGATGTAAATACGAGACATGAAGCTAAATATATTTGTTATGTAAACATCATTACGAATACTTCTCTGTGAATGCTTAGCTCGACTAGCTAAAAATACTAAAACATAAAAGCTTATTTTGTTTTTCGTTTGTCTGTCCAGACTAATTACACTGAGTGCCAGCGCCCGCCAGCCATACGTTTTAGGGTATACCGCGAATTTTTGTAGTACATTTGAAAAATTACATTATTTTAAAGCAACGTACGTACTAATATTTATACTCCTGCTCATGCATAGACTTCAAAGTAACTCCTTCTTAGTGTTATGCTTGAAGAGCAAAATTCATATATAGGAAATCATTATTTAAAAATGTTTTCTGGATAAATAGTAGATAGTGTATTGGATTTCATAAATTTTTTTTATTTGTGTATAAAAAACAATGTAATCATTTTTTAGACAGAGGAAATCTAGAAGCTTAATTTTGGGACTCCGCTCCCCATTAGAAAACCTCCATCCTCCCTTTACATTAAGTGTTTATTTTATGTAAATCAGTTCATAAATAAACACATATTATCATGGTTCCAGGTGAAGTTGAGAGTAGGGTGACGCTAAGTTTCTCTGCCCTGCTATATGTAAAATACAATCTTACCTTTTCAGGGAACCACGGTGTCACGAAGGGTACTTGGAATGTGTTCGTATAGGAGTGTAAGGTGTCGAATGAGTCCGGGGCAACAGCGCCAAGCATGGAGACCACGCCGCGAGAAAACTGGTTGCATACTGAAACAATAAATGTATATTTAATAATATTTTCGTGTATAGAGGCTGTCGCGGCGCAGTGACACGATCGTGTGACTGTAAGCACGACGGTTGTGGCTTCGATTCCCACTCGGAGAAATTAGTTTATTTTTATTCCCGACTACTAAGGAAGGGTTATGTATCTTGCATGTATGCATGTATGTAATATTTATTATTACCTCATATCTCCAGAACCGCTGAATGGATTTACATCATTGAGGTATCGTTAGATTTGTATTAGCAGCCCAAGTGTTCTTAGAAAGATGACGTTAAAAAAAACAATCATGGCGGCTGGA
Source organism: Heliconius sara (assembly GCA_917862395.2). Lineage (NCBI taxonomy): Eukaryota > Metazoa > Arthropoda > Insecta > Lepidoptera > Nymphalidae > Heliconius > Heliconius sara. Next base: position 11,770,918 of record OU860800.1, on the reverse strand, counting down.
GGATGGTTATGAAAATATTTTATCGTTGAAATTGTAGGACATTCTCATAAACAGTCTTGTTTAAAATGTTTTATGGGGAACTTAAGGTTCGCTCTTTTCTATACTTTAACCCGTTTATTTTTAATTATATCACAGATGTCATAAAATGTGTTCCTAATTTTCTTAGAGTATGATGAAACAGAATAGAATGTACAGCAACGAGGACTAGGTGAAAGGCATTAGCTATAGCGATTTCTTCCAATACAAAATTTTGTCATTTTGTATGGGGGAAATGTAAAAACTGTGCATACTCCAACACAAAAATGATGGCTTGTTTCGACTGCATTCATATGAAAATTAACATTTTGATAGTTCTATTAATATATATACAATTACTCGAGTAAGTTTAAAGGAACATCTTATACGGGTTAAAGGGCTGACATTTGAGCTTTTGTAGTTATTTGCTAAACAAGTAGATAAGGCTAAGGTTACAATATTAGGATTTCGTAACATAAAAGGTAAAGAAAGTGATCCTTTAATGGTTCCGCCCTTATAGGAATTTTTGTTGTCCGTCTGTCAAGACATTTATATCAAAATTGCGTGGAGGTATCAAGCAAAAATTTATATCAAATATTCAGATCTCTTCAAGGGACACTTAAAGCTAAATCACAGAAAAAAAACAAGCATTTAAGTATGCTTCAAAAACTAGCTACATCTTTTTTGCTGTGGATTGTATGCAATTTGTGGCATAATTCTAACTTATAGGGTGCTTTCCGTGGATCTACAATAATAAAATTTGACACAAATTGAGAACTTATAATATAAACTAAGAAACTAAGTAGAAAAAATCCGAAAACTGAAATTTAACAATTATTTTATGAAAAAAAAAAATACATTATTATTACAATAAACAATACATTTATAGTTCATTTCATACAAAAGGATTGCATATACCCACAAACTTAAGTTATATATAAACGCAACTTCTAAATAAAAAAATTTGGATAATACTGTTTATTTTTAATAAACAATAAAAATATATTAAAAAGCTGGCTGTAGTCTCGAGTCTACATGAAGGTATAAGTGTCGTCGCCACTTAAATAGAAGCTTTCCTTTGGGACCGATAAAAGTCAAGTCACTAGGGTCAACGGCGATATAGACATTTTGGAAACAACGTCTATAGAGTTATAAGGAAACATAGACAAAAATGATGAAAAATAAAAAAAAAATATGTATGTAATAGAAAGTTTATACGGGACCGGGATCGTATATCTAATGGGTATGTGTTTTTTTATCAACTTCACGCTGTAACCCGCTTACATCAGAAAGTAAGACGTTTCCGCAACGTACTCTCCGCTGGATTCTTAAATTATTGCTATTGAGCGGAGGAATTTAACTTATGTTGTTCTTCGCATAAACGCATTAGATTACCACACCACCCTTGTTACAATTATAATATTAAAGTATAAGTAGTATTGTACAATATATTTTACTTTAGAAGTTTCCTTTAAATATGTATGTATAATATATGTGATTGTTATATAAATGTATACAAATAATAAAATCGAATTATCTATCATTGTATATATATTTTGAATTGATAATATCTATTATTAAGGCATTTATCAAAGTAATCGAATCCAAAACAATATTTTGTCTGTTTGTCTGTTCGTCTGTTCGTCTGTTCATCTGTTGGTATACAATCAGATTATAAGTGACAATCAAATCTACTTTATATATATTTTAAAGCACTCAGTCGTCAGAAAGTTCGCAAGACACGTCTAAGTTGCACCGTTATGTAATTGCAGCATAAGATTTGCGACGATGTCTTTATTTATTTTTTATATGTGTTAAGGAGGTTAAATGTCATATTCATTATTATAGCCAGCTTTTTATTATATTTTTTTTACATTTTCTTAAAAGTGTTATTCCATACTTGTAACTTATTTAGAAAACGTATAAAAATATGAACGTAGCGGCCAGCTTGGACGGTTTCCAGGAGGCACAGGTTCAAATCCCGCTACGTTCAAATATTTATACGTTATCTTAAATCTAATAAAATTTAATAGAAAAGGTAAACTAAGCGTTTGTTTCTCTTTGGTCTTAGCAAGTTTTCTTAAGAATATTGAGTAGCACATCATCTTTCCGCCCACGCACGTTTAGTGTTAGCTCCCATATTGTTGGTAGTCCTGAAATATGGATGCGGTAATAAAAAAAAGCAAATAAAGCCGTTGTAGTTCCGTAGTGCGGTCACGTCTGACCACCGTCGGGGTACGAACGGTTAGTGCTTATAAATGTTACTTTGTGTTGTAATAGTTTAGTTTGTTTTTGGTTAGGTTTACACTTGGACTTGGACTTGGTTGGATTTTGTAGCATATTTTTAATGTATGATTTTTTTACTTGTTGGATACAATAGGGAATGATAGTTTTTTTATATTATCTAGAATTGTATTTTTTTGATATTTCATATAGAAAATATTAGTCATATCGATGAAATTAATAAATTCCGGTTGGGTTTTTCGACTACAAAGTCGTATAAAAAGTAAATAAAACATTTATTGTTCAATAGATTTTTTAACTCTTGAAAATAAATTGAGTGATAATGCGGCCAGGCGTGGCGCAAGGGCACAAGTTTGTGACTGTAAACGTGACAAGTTGTGGTTATGGGTTCGATTCCCATTGCTCTGGTAACAGGGCTAATCGCGGCGTTGATATCAGCCGTTGTGTGACTACGTGCCAAACGAAAAACCTAAAAAAAAATCTTATCAAAATAGAAGCACATATTACTATAATACGTATATATATTATTATAATAAGTATGTAAATATTACTTAGAAAGCAGTATTTAATTTAAAAAATTCAGCAATTTGAATAATGAAAAACTTTCTTTTTGATATTTGTGTAATCTGACAATTATTTTTATTCGCCTGCCCGTAAATGTTTTGACCTATATTGTAATACGTACTGGTTATAGTATTTAGAGCAAACACATTTGAGAGCTTTCATGATCCTCTATGAAGCTCCGAAGCGCTATTTTCCCCATTTTATGTAAAGAAAATAACATAAATATCATTATTTATAAAGAAAGTTCTTGTGAAAAAGAAGAAATATTTCTAGATACAACATTAAATGAAAATATCTATCCGATAAATTTCTAAGTAAATTAGTGTTTCAAATTTGGATAGAATTGTTTATTTTATAAATAAAGATATTAACTGTGGAAGCTGGTCAAGTGCGAGTGGAATATTTAATATTAATTTAAGCTTGAAACTTAACCTCTGCACGATCTTGAGATAAATGGTATTGATAAGCAGAAACGGACAACATATCCTCCTATAAGGGTTCCATTTTTCCTTTTGAGGAACCCCAGTGACTAAAGTGTCTAACGTTTATCAATATAGTAAATAGTATTGGTCTTAATGGTATTATAGTATATTATGTACATATTTGTATAGTATAAGAAGCAGTTCACAAGACCACATATACGCGCTTCTTATTTCTTTGGGTAATAAAACGACGGAACGGCAATCCCGTTCGAGTCGAGATAAATCAGGCACGAAGTAATTTTTGATTTTATCTAGCTTTCGGACTTTCACTACCGTTGCAAATTTAATAGAAATCTTATTTTTTTTATACAATTTATTATAATATAGAAAAAATAGGGCACACATTTGTTATAACTTGAACTATAAGATGGTGGACGGCTTAGTATTTTGTATTATATGTTATAATATTTTTTTATTAATATATTTTATAACGTTTGTTTCTTTTTACCATCATATATAATTAAAAATTATATCAACATATATCAACTATTGACTATAAGGATTATTTTATAAATTCAATCTATCATACATTTTTTAATTATTAAAATGCATGTGTTAAGTTAGTTTCAATAAATATGTTAATTATTTGAATTTTTTTAATACTGTCAAAATTGTCGTATTTGAGTATGTACACTAAAAAACAATCTATCATCCCCTAACATTCGAAATCGAATAAAAGTAAATCAAAACAATTTAAATGTCCTTTTATCAACTTAAAAGCTTAAAAACTCTAACGACGCTTTAGAATACGACGCCAGAACATAAAAAAGAAGTTTAAATCGTTGCTTTTTTTATGTTTATCTTTGTTATTTCTTTTGAAACATGTTAAGTTTTCCATATTTACCGTCTAACTTTTCTCATTACAGTCTAGGCAACACCTATTTTTCGGCTGCGAGTCCAACAAATATTGACTCTGTGTCGAGATATTCTTTTAAACATAGTTATTTTCAGTGTTACGGCTTGTTGTACTTTTTTTGGGACAATTCTTGTACGACTAATTTTTTTGTTTACTTTGACGGAGTTCATTTTGACGTTAAATTTCAATAAAACAAATTTTCATAAAACGACAAGATTTTATTTTTATTTAAATACGGTAGTAATTTAAAAAAAAATAGGTCCTTACTTGTAAAATCTACACACAAAATAAGATATACCTACCAACAAACAAAAATTGTCATTATTCGCAACCTACAACCACAAAAAAACCTACCTGATTATAAACACAACCAGGTAAATGCTTCCACAATGAAGATCAAACCGCAGCAGCTAGTACTTATCGATTTCAGATTACACTGGCACAAAAGTGCAGGAGATTACCGCGGTGCCACGGCTACATGGCACCGTATACGGTGGGTCCTTTATGCTTCCGCCTTAGTACACAATCGGGGCAGGTGCCAGCTTCATCATTTTACATAAAATGGGGAACGGAACAACGGAAGCACAATCAATGCCTCTGTGATGTGCTAATGGTGAAGTGATATTTATTAATAGTTTTTTTTAGAATATGCATAAAAATCAGAAGGCAGCGGGAGTTGAATTTGCTTCTATTGAAACAGTTCAAGTACTCGATGACGAGATGAAGAAAGGACGGAATGCAAGATCAGTATAAATGATAAGATATTAGAACAGATCAATGAAGTAGTATATTTGGGAAGTATGTTCAGTAGAGATGGAAGATGGGAGATGGATGTGGAAAGGCGTATTGCTGTCGGTAACAAGGTTAACGGAGCCTTGGCTGCATTGATGATACGGCGAAACGTCAGCACAGCTGCGCGTTTGGCCGTACACAATGCAGTTTTGGTACCGACCCTGTTATACGGTAGCGAAACGTGGGTGTTACAAAAGAAGAATGAAAGAAAGATGAATGCTGTGGAGATGCGATCTCTTCGTAGGATATGCGGAGTCAGCCTAGCTGATCGAATCCGGAATGAAGAGGTACACAGAATGGCAGGTACCAGCGAGGATGTCATGGTGAGAATGAAGAAGAAGGTGCTCAGCTGGTTTGGGCACGTCGAACGAATGAGCGAGGAAAGAATGGCAAAAAAGATTTATGATGGAAAAGTGAGTGGTAAGAGAGGTAGGGGGAGACATCGGTTGACCTTTGAAAACACAGTATCAAAGATACTGGAGGAAGGTCACGTAAAAAGCATTAGGATCCCCCGGAGGGCATGTATGAAGAGGTTGATGACAGTGGACGAGGCGATAGAGGTATGTAGAGACCGTAGCGTTTGGCGCTCCGTTCTCTCGGACTACCCCGCTAGAGATAAAGCGTAAAGCTAAGTTAAGTTAAGTTAAGTTATTTGCAGCACGTTCATAAATTTTTATGACGCTGCATAGATAAAAAAATAAAGTTAAATCAGCTTCAAGCTGTATTGCGCACACAACAGGGTAGGCAGAGGGAACCTAGTGTGAAGACACCGTTCCCCACTTTCTGCTGAATTCGGCAGACCTCGACACCAGAGCGAAAAACTGGAAATATAAATTTAAGTAAATATTTCATCTTCTCGAGTGGGGATCGAACCCACAATCCGTCGCTTTTACAGTCACACTTTGTGCCCCTGCGCCACGATTGGCCTCGCTGGGTAGATATATTTTTATATTTCAAAATATATATTCATTGATGTAGTTACACAAAATATTTGATACTAACAGAAGTTGTGGCAAGTATTATTCTTTATTTATAGCCACAAAAAATCTCTATGCACATCCAAGTATTTAGTATAAAAAATGTAAAATTCATCATAAAACTTTCACTCATATAGAAAGATGTACGTGATTTCTATTTTACTGTCTCAATAAATTTTATAACTATCTTTGTTCATTTTATAAAGCCTTGTTATTTTAATACAATTTTTAGATTTTCAAATAAATACACTTTACATACAACACAAGCTTCAATTATCAAAAAAAAAACACAGACGACCAAGCTGCGCATACTCTGTGGCGTACTGGAGTACAATATTCGTACGTGCAACAAAGTGCGTCCGGATAATTTGCTCCCGCGATGACTCTCATGCAAATTCTCTTTGAATGTTCCGCTTTTGGTTTTTAGATATTACCTTGGTGAAATTATTCGTTTTAATTTATTTATGAAAACTAACTGTGCTATAAAAAGTGGATATTATGTTTAAGAATTAAAAAACACGCTTCACACTTTATTCCGCACACAGAAGGGTAAGCTGAGGGAACCTGGGAGCCTGGTGTTCGACACTTCCGTTCCCCACTATTGATTTAAGACTATTTTCCTTTGGATACATCGACGGAATGAATGACGTAAGAATGACAAAAAAGAGGCAAGAGCAAGTGGGAAGAGAGGCAAAGGGGGGCCTCAGTTGACATAGTAGAAGATAGTAACGATGATACTGGGAGAAACGTAAAAATGTAAATTTTTAAAAATAAGAAAATTAAAACATTTTGTTTATATATATGAAGGGAATATTAAAGAAAAAAGTAAACGAGGGACAAAGTAAAGAAAGAAATATCATGAATGTATTAAAATTTATTTTATTAGATCACGTAACAGTAGAATAAAGTACGTCGAACCATTATATTAAACCGATACTGTAATCAAAGTCGGAAGCCATACATGATTTTAATCTTATGTTATATCGATATAATACGATATAGTAAATGTTCTTATAATTGAAATTTTGATTAAAATATTCTGTTTCTTTTATACTTATTTATTTACATAGAATAGGGGACGGAAATGTCTTAATGGGAACGGAGTGTCTTAACTCTAGTTGCTCAATTTTTCTCTGTCTACTCTGCTATGTGTGGTAGTCTAAGGAAGTACTGATTAGAACAGATTATATTTATCAATATTCATAATTATTCAATTATAAAATTTATTTACTTAAATTTGTATCCCGTACGTAGCAGTGTAGGTCGATGGAACATAGTGATAAGACCATTAACACATTTCCGTTCCCAATTTTCTACCGAGGCATTTGTGTTGAGTAGCTGAACTGAACGCCGGACCTTGCCTTGTTACCAAAAACGTTACGACAACGAACGAACGAAGCACAACATATTTGTAGATAGATGTCATAAATATTTTTTAATATACTAACTAAATTGATCAGAAAATAAAAACGGTGACAATAAAAACATAAAAATATCAATTGGTAGCCATATCTAAGTAATTATTAATAAATAAGCCCGAAGTATCACATGAATATAATACTTATAATCTCTTAAAATGTCTCTATATCTCACGAAAGACTTTCAAAGGCAAAGTTGATTTCTCTGAACTAAAGTTACAAAAAAATGAATAAATATAGAATTCTAATTATAAACAAAAAAAAATACATGATAATGTGATTAGAACATATTGATGAAAAATTAAATACTTTTATGAATAGAATTGAATTATTATCACTGAATTATCAGAAGAATTTTAAACAATACAAAGAAGGAGTTAATCAAATTTTTATTCGATAAATTAAGATTTTTTTGCACGTATTGATTCAAAATTTTTTTTTACTTCAATTATACGGATTAGTTACAAGTAATAATTCAATTATAAGTTTCAAAGAATGCGTTACAAGCTGAACTCCTAGGCCGATCGTGTATCTCTATCGTTTGTTTCGCTCTCTCGCTTGCACACTTAACTCACGTGAAACGTGACGATCAGTCAAGCTCTGTCGTGCGTGCAGCCGGCATTTATCGATTGATAAGAGATTATCACTATTATCGTAAATAAGAATAAAACTAAAACTTATAGTAAAACTTTTGCTACTCATATTAAATATTTGTCATCAAGCCAAAACTGGGAATCGATCTCACGATCTAATTGATTAGGCATTAGTAACTATAATACACACATATATGGTTTAAATTGAGAGTATAAATATTACCTTAAATTCCCTTTGTTTCGACGTAAGAAGGTCCCAAGTGAAATCTTTGTACAATGTAAACATTACATTTCTAATATTTGATCAGGCTAAGACCAAAACGTGACGTCCGATGATAAAAGATCGATAAAATTATTGACACCTCCAGACTCTACATGTTATGTACATTATGTATAAATGTAGAACTTCTTGTAAGCATTTTGTTTTTTCTGTATATTATATGTATATATTGCGGGACTTATATAATTCATTCAGCTTCACGCTCTATCCCACCCACGACTTAATATAGCCGCTATCATTTCCAAAAACTTTCGAAATCAAAAAATAAACAAAATAAATAATATGTTCTCATACCTCTAGAATTCAACGAAAAGTGGGAAACGGAAGTGGTTCCCAGGTTCCCTCTGCTACCCCGCTATGTGCAGGATAATATAATAATAATAATTTTTATTTCTGGTTAAAATTATAAATTCAAAATGTAATTTAAGATATTAGCAACAAAAATATCTTATATCTCGTGCCAATGTTAACACATTGCAACTCACATAGCGTAGATCGCAAGACTAGGCGCTATTTGGTTCGCAAGGAATTCGAGCCTGCTCTATAATGGAATGTGTTCCAACGATTATATTCCTCTTTGAGAGTTTTATATTTAATTAATAGTTTTTTTATATAAAACGGTATGTCATATTATTATTGGAAATTAAATATTCAATATTTTCATTTCTTTGCTCTGGTGTTCAGGCAAAGTGCAGCGTTGAGTTCCGTCACTCAATGCCTCCAGAATTCAGCGGAAAAGGGGAATGGACCTTCTTAACAGTAGTTTCTCTCTTCCTACCCTGCTGTGAGCGGTACACAGCGTGAAGTTTAAAAAAAATATGGCATTCCAAGCGTAAATCTAGATAATCATTAAATACTTCGACAATGTCACGCTGTATAAAGAACACAATAGGACATTGCTAGTTAAATTGTCAAAATGTTATGTCAGTTCTATTTCGGCTTAAATTTGTCGAGTACTAAAGTTAATCAAAAAGTAAATTAAATTAACACAATAAAGTGTTATTTTTTTAATTAATGACATTTTATATTTAGCCTACATCATAAAATAGTATAACGAGAGGGAAGCCATAAGACAACTGTAGCTTTACATAAAAAAATATGTGCAAAAAATTCATGGGTTTTTAGATAAAAATAGGAAAAATTTAAAAGAGAAGTGCAAGAACGCCATTGTTTGTAAAATATAAGGACAAATACAATTTCAAAAACAATTTTTAAAAAATCAGCATAGATTTTCTCAAACAAGTGACTCGGCAAGGAAAAATGAACTTCATTGTGATGCTAATCGCTCTACAGAACTCCCGGCTCTACGCGGTGTATCTAACTCGTCTTATTTATTATTTACAAAATATACTTATCTCCTACAAGAGGGTTAAAATGTAATGCAATTTACGCTTATTTTGCTTGGATGCTGATATTTTGCTTTGTGTTACTCTATAATACAGTCTGGACAATGAAGCTGATATTATGGAAAATTCTATAATATTTAAAATATTATGTATTTTAAAAGTATTTTCAGTCACCAACAACGTCTTAATAATACCTAACCTCGTGAAAAATACAATATAAAATGTACATAAATGTACTTTACCATAGTATTGTATCATTTTCCCCTCACCCTCTCTTTTAATTTTATCTTTAATCTCACATCCAAAGAGGTATTGATATGATCGGAGACAGATCACGTGCAAGTATTACGATCTAACGTGCTTTGAGATGTGAGCTATGGTACAACAAAATTGTAAATGATTATATACTGTATATATTATTTTGTAGTAATAAAAATATTCAATAAGTCGTAGGATAATAAAATCGGTCAAGGGCGAGTTGGACTCGTCCATTTTTCTAATTTTATCTACAGTTCGTAGCCCTTAGACAGAGCATTATATTTGTGGGAATGATTAGAAAAGTAAAGCTAGGATAAAACTTTTTATAATAAAAATATTATTTAAAATTAGTAAAAAAAATTGAACATAAAATATATCAATTATTTTACACCGAATATTGCATTCTCATAATTTTTTTTTTTTACATCAACCATTTTGTATAAAATGAACTAATATAAGCTTGTACGGATTTTTCTGTAATATAGTCTATAAATTTAAATTGTTCGCATTTTATACTCTACCTACTGTAGAAAATGGCGTAAACGAGGAAAAACACACGGACTACGAATTGAGTATCACTTTCTGTTTTTAGAGGATTATTTCAAAAGAAAACAACGGAACCCTAATAGTAAAAGTACCCTAAAAACAGAATCATAAAGTACTTTTTTAATTTTTAGGTCATAATGTAAGTACACTCCACTCCCTCTAACGATCTAACTTTTATTCACTATGGCAACAACTGGCTATGGAAATTTTGCATTCATCTTTCTAACACAATTAGCAATATCAAATTCAATATTCAAATAGCCGGAGCGATCATCGTTAAACTTCGTAACTTATTTACTTTAAGGTAATGCGATGCGAACCAATTAAGCGAATGAATTTATAAAAATTCGTCTTCAACTATTTAGTGTTGTGGCATATGGAATAACGGTATACTCTGTTCTCGTTGCGATCGTCACTTACGCAAAGATGAAACGCGGCGTTGATTTCCGCCACGTAATGTCTTAACTGTCAAACCAAGTGTCTTGTAAATAGCTTTCGTCTCTCTGTCTAGCATGTCATATGTAGGATAAATAAACAGTTGCGATTGAAAAAGAACATTGAAATTAATTTCATGATTTCTTTCTAAAACTAGACTCCCAAGAAGTGGTAAAATAAATTTTAAATGTTCTTATATAAAATTGTTTTGTATATAAAAATATAATTTTATTTATTATTACTATATTGCTCATAATATACTGAATCGCTTATAAATAACTATTTTTGACCAAAAAACAAAATTAAAGGATATTTTTTTTGTTTTTATTTGTTTTATTAATAAGTGAACCATACCTAATAATGCACACAATTTTTATATGACAGTTTCTATTCAATATACAAAGTATTATAAAAATAGCGACTCAATAAAAAATTATCTCAGTATGGGTTATTTAATTTAATTAAATTAGCAAAAACAATTATAATACTTTTAGTTTATAAAATATAAATTTCTGTCATCAGGAAGTACTTTAGTGATTACATATTAAAATAATATATACTAATGTCCTTTTTTTCGGCATTTCATAAAAACCAGTGTCCTTAAATAGAGAACCTCCTTCTGTTTTATCGTCAGTTAATAATAAGCGAATGAGATATGCAGAAACTGCACCGTTTGGCGCTGCGTTATCTCCAACTACCCCACTGTGGATAAAGCATGAAGCTTAAAGAAATACATTTTCGTTTTATTTTTTTTTAGAATCACAGTGTATCCCTAGCGGGCTAGCCAGAGAGAATGGAGAGCCGTTCACTATGGTCTTTTCGTATATTTCTCCCTCCCACTGACCTCAACCGCTTCATACATGCCCTTTGGTCCTTAGGCTGTTATACGTGACATTCCTCCAATATTGTCGATACTGTGTTTTACTTAATTTATACATTATACATATAATTATACCTTATATATGCCATAAATATATCATTTTAAGGTAAAAATGGTGACAGTATGAATTTTACAATATTTCAACATTCGTACTCACAATCATCTTATACAATATTAATTACATTATATTGAACGGCGAAACCGTCGTTTCTACATATATTTTTGACAACATAAAGAAATAAATGTTAAGCTATAAATAAATGTTAATATATCTAAATGGTGTCGTAGTAAAATATGGTAAATATTTTACTACGACACCATTTAGATATATTATATAAATATATTTTTTAGACTACTAATTCTCAATATAACAGTAGAACTTGAATTCGCATACATACGAGCACTGAAACAGTAACAATTCAATAAAGTTCATTTAAAGTATTCGGGCATCAATTGTAGCGTACACAATGTGAAACGGAACGGCTTGCAAAATGCGTATATGATAACAAAACAAAGTGAACGCTGTTGGTTCATACGCCTTTATTCAAATTAATGAAATCATCAATATTTTGCTGCAAAACTGTTTAAAAAGTTTGTAATTGTTCCTGTAGTCGGTGATGGAGTGGTTTTTGTTTTAAGTGGATCGTTTATTTTTAGTTTTATTTGATTAGTAAGAAAGTCCAGTCCAGCTAGTCGTGGTGCAGGGATACAAGCGTGTGACTGTTAACGGGATAGGGGGTTCCATTCCCAGTCGAGGTAGTTATTTAATATTTCCATTACCTCGCTCTATTAGCGAGGCAAAGCGCGACGTTGAGTTTTGCTACTGTAAACACAATGCCTTCATAATTCGGCGGAAATTGTTGAACGGATATGTGTTAATAGAAAACGCTTATGTCAGGTATCTCGCATATCACAGAGTAGGCAAAGGGAACCTGGGAACCTAACCTTTTTTTCCCAGCTTAAACTTAAATATCACTAAGCATTTTAAGCTATTTCAATTAAGCTACCATCTCAAGTAATCACAGTAATCATTTTACACACTAACGTATTACCGGCGGGGTATTTGCCTGCTTAATTTGTTTAGTACTCGCACCATCTGTTCAAAGTCACGAGTATCTAAATGACAGTTTGAAGTTGTCAAATTATTGCGTAGTTCGGGAAGATTGGAAGTTTGAGACGCAAAATTAGAATTTGTCACCCGCTCTCGGGCATGCATGTCGCTGCTAGTAACTTCGCTAAGCACTATGGGGAGTGACGGACGAAAATCGAAAAGCTTTTGTTTCTATAGGAATTAGTGGTGATATCGTTATATTATGTGGTAACGATGTTATATTGATTTTGGGTTAATTATGTTTTTGTTGAATATGGACACGTTTTGGTAAGAGAGAGAGAGAGTAAGTACAATTTTAATGTTAGTTATTTTTTTTTGTTACGACTTGATCATCTAGTGATGAAAGATGTGAATGCGAGCGAATTGTCGTGGTTTTTTTTTCATCGTTTTTTTATTTCTATTTGATTAAAATAACATATTGTTAATTTTGGGTAGTTTTGAATTAAATTATTAGTGACTGCTGTGCAGTCCCTATTAACACTTGGTTCCCAGGTTCTCTTCCCTGCTGTTTGGGAATATTTTATTTCGTCGTTATATGAAAACTGTCTACAAACAATTTTAACCTTTGTGGTTCCTTCTTCTCTAAGAAAAATCATTATCACTCGTTACACACAGTCGCGAGAATAACATATATGTATTAATAAATATAATATAATATCAAGTCCATAGTCACTAGGACTCACCTTTGAAGCCCTAAACTTTGATATCCGCTATCTGCCTGAACAGAAACTTAATTTTCAATTTGCAAGTTTGTGTCTATTCGTTCATTGTAAACTAGTTATTGTATTAATAATTTCCTACTTTAGTACCGTACCTGGCTAATAGAAGTTCAAAATTAAATTTTACATTAATAGAGACCATGACAGTAAACACTGTCGGAAATTATATTAATATACAGTTTAAAATAAAACTTTTGTTATATTTAGTTAACCTAAGGGTTAAGTAATAACGTATCTCTTTATTTAAATCACGCTTCACGCTGTATCCCGCATACAACAGGGTAGGCAGAGGGAACATACTGTTTCCCCTTATTTAAACATATAGATATTATTCAAATATTATAATAACGATTAATAATTATTTGAACAAAAAAAAATTAAATTAAAATACTCTAAGCTAAGGTACTCAATATACCTAATGTTTCTCATCAATCAAAATATGAAAATATAATTTTGCACTAGTTCTCTTCGTATAAGCCTTAATGTCACGCTTCGAGGCAAAGCGTGACGATGAGTTCTGCTACTCAACACGCAATGCCTCCAGAATTCGGCAGAAAGAAACAGGCATTTTAACACTAGGTTCCCTTTGCCTGACTGATTAATTGATTTTATTTGAAGATGATTTATATTTCTTCCAGTTTATTTCGCTCTCATTATTAAAAACATGGTGAATATAACCTCTAAAATGCAAGAGCCGAACAGCCACAGGTCACAGCAGTGGTGAACCAACGACATATTACACTCCAATTGATATATCTGCTATATTTTATTACGATAGCTCTAGCACACAGGTGGCCGTTACTATTGTTGTTTTGAAAATGTAATGTTTTGATACCTTCACACTGTATATAGCAGGATAGGCGAAGGGAAAGTGTTAAGACATTCCGTTCCTTATGTACCGCCTGTTGCACTATGGCGGAACTCAACGCTGCTTTTTAAAAAAATCTAATAGTAATAATATTTAGGTTTAGTAAAAATAATTAAATAGTAAGGAAATGGAGAAGTAAAATATTCACTTAAATATAAATAGGTACGTAATTGTAAAAATTGTAACCTACGTAAGAATATATATGTAAGTATATGCATTATAAATATAATTCACATAATATTTTTGCAGAATGATAATAAATGAATAAAATTAAATTAGCTCACGCTGTATCCTGCACACAGCAGTGTAGGCAGAGGAAACCGAGTGTTAAGACACTCCATGCCCAAGTTCTGGAAGCATTGCGTGTTGAGTGGCGGAACTCAACGCCGCGCTTTGCCTCGACACCAGAGCGACGAAATGAAATTATAAATGTAAATAAATATTTCATTTCCTTCAGTAGGAATCAAATCCACAACCAGTCGAGATTACAGTCTCACTCTGAGCTCCTACGCCACGTCTGGCTTCAGTGATACTATATTAAAAAAAACAAGAGTAAAACACAAATTACATTTGTTTTATTTAACATTCACACTAACAAAACCCAGATCTTTAACTCTATGGGGTTAAATTTCACTAGAACTCTACAGTAGAGATGAAATGCGCGAAAATGGTATATAGTTGACCACAGCCCGCGGTACTAAGATTAAATTGAATTGGGCAACTCGCCAAATACAAGGTAGCGAAATTACGAAATATTGTATGCTTATTTTATAACTTATGTACGTATAAGACATTCATGCATAAGCCTGGCTCCTATTTACATATAGAGAACGCCTTATTTGAAAATGGCTTTTAATTTAGATTGTAGCGATATATTTACTAATATCTGTATGAAATTAAAGTTTTTAAGAGTCTAAGAAGACCTTTTATAAGTCTCTAATACTGATTTTTTTATGTGTTTTTTTTTTGAGATCGTGTGATAATTAAAAACTGGGAAAAAAAGGAAGAATTTTAAGAATATTTTCATCTGGATTAGGATTTTTAAATAATTAAAATTGTTTCTTTGAGGCTCTCGTGGCGCTGGTACACAAGGGTGTGACAGTAACGTGATGTGACGTGAATAATTATATATTAATATATTCATTTCTACGCTCTGGCACTAAGGCAAAAACCCAGCGTTGAAATCCACCATTCAACACGCAATGCCTAAAAGTTTGGCAGAAAATTGAAAATAGGGTATATTAACAGTAGGTTCCCTCTACCTACTCTGCTGTATGCGGGACAGTGCACGAAGCTGATTTAATTTGACTATTATTTCGATAAATAGTTAATAGTATATATGAATATCGATATATAATATGCGGTGACAAATCTGCGTATAAAATCTGAAATTTCAACACCATGCCGACATAAACAACTTGAAAACCTCACGTATCATTATAACAATGTTACAATATGTTAATGTATAACTGATTACGAGGCATAATGTATACAATTGAATTCATTGAATTTCCTATGCAAATAATTTCCATATACCACGCAAACACCTAATTTCAACTATCGTCCCTCATTCAAAATAACATACTGAGAACAATTTAATAGGTTCCCACCAAAATAAACATACACGCTATTACATGGTACGACAACACTAGTAGTGGAATAGTAGAATGGATATTTGGACTAGTTTTGTATTAGTAGGAGCCACCAATTTGCCGCCGTAGTTGCTAACAACTCGAATCATCATTGTAGCTCAAGGGTTTTCGATATTTTGGCTACTAAATAGAAGTGGGTAAAGTTGTATTGTACGTTTGTTTGTGAGTTTTTTTAATGGAATGTGTATTGACGAAACTATTGTAATCACGAAATTTACCTAAATTTTGCAGTAGGTAGGTGAGGGAGCTTAAGGGAGCAAGCACTAGGAGAAGGTTTTTTGAAATTGCCAAATAAAATCTATTTCGATAAATTTTTAGAAGTCTCAATGACTACGTAAAAAAAAATTGTGTTCACCATTAGTATTGTGTAAGTTAGTAAATAATCCTTTTATTAAAGTTTATACTTCCATAGGTATCTCTCGGTAATTGTCAACTGAAAAGGGATTAGATATTTAAAATTTCAACCATTTTATACAATTAACACCGAATTGTGATATTTTGACAAAAAAAATATGGTTCATCTTTTGTTCCACATAGCAATATAGACAGCAGTGGGGAACTTAGGTTCATGACACTATATTTCCCAATATCGTAAATAATTGTTGCATTGCCCCGAGTGGTTGGTATTTACAAGTAAGAATGTTACGAAGGCCATTCTATAGGAATTGAAGCCGAACTCCCCATCCCTATTTACAACTATCTTATTTAATGTCAGGCGCAGTCCCACTGCGCCGTGATGGTCTTTATTGTTATTTTATTTAACAATTAATCTTTATAAAAGCAAAAAAGATCTATTTTTATTATCACTATTTTATATCTAAACTATTTAATAATTCAAACAATTCCCAAATGTAATTTTGTACGTAACGTACAAAGTTGAAAGGATGAAACGTTAATGGTGTGTCATTTTATCTAAAACTTTTTGACTTTTCAAATACAAGTACAGTATTTTGTGTATATTTATTTAAAATTTAAACTCAATCCATTTACAGATTAGTTTGGGCTTTAGATATAGTGGATATGATGAATTTTATACGCAATCTTATCTATAGATAAAAGTAAGTAGGTACCCAAGCTGGATACTATTGAAATTGTGTATATAGTAATAGTTCTTAAATTTAGAAGTGAGTCGTGGCGCAGTGGCGTAGGGGAGAAGTGGCATGAAAGAGCCAGGTTTTGAAAGAGCCACCTGCAATATTATAGTAGTTTAGGAACGCATTCGTTAGAATAGTTTATTTTTAAATGGTAACACTGAATTCCCGTTACCTACAAAAATTTTACACATCATCGGAATCAACGGACGCCGATACTTCGAGTCGAACCTTTTGGCATTCAGAAGTAAATACTTTACCTCATTTAAGTTGTTTTTTAGTATTTCATTGTAAACAAATATTTAATAATCAGTTTATGTATATATTTGGCCTTGTAACTGCATAAAAACACGGTTTCAAGTTTTGATATCGTTGTAATTTTGAAGGTTATATTTTTTATAAGAATAAGTTATAAAAGAGCCGGGTGGATGGGCCTTGAATGAGGTGGCTTTTTCATAACCGGCTTTTTCATGACCCCCAATTAGAATTTTGTAAATTAATTACAATAATAATAAATAAACATTTTTAACTTACATTATTAAATCATTTGCTACATATATTTATTATAGAGAAGTCTAATAAAAAAAAACGAAAAATCCCCAAAAATCGGTAAGTGAAGAAAAGAAGCAGTTATTGAAATTTTAGAGAAAGAGCCATAGTCCATAAACAAAACTGCATTTTTCTTCAATATATCGAGACCATATTTATCTAAAACAGTTGAAATAGTAAAGACTTCAGGTAAATTACTTTATCAACACTGCCCCAATATAGAAAATAAACGCATTTTCACAATAGATCAGGAGAATATGCTTGTGGATTATTTAAAGACTGCTTCACAAATGTGAAATATATCCTATATACCTATCAAGATATCAAGTTAAGAAGCTGGCATTTGATTATGCCATGAATGAGAGTGATGATTGGCTCAAAGGAGTCATGACGAACACAAGGAAACCAAAAAATATTATAAAGGAAATGGCTATAAAACAGTCCATAAAAATCTTTAATCGAAAATAAACTAAGAAAATTCCGTACTACAAGATGACTCGAATTTGTCTGATTAGAATAAAAAAATCATTACTTTTTAGTAAGGTTTATTAAATTATTTTTATTTAATAGTGCATTGTTATAATTTAGCATAATTTTCTCTATTACACCTCATAATATAAGACTGGCTCTTTCGTAACTTTGGCGGCTCTTTCAGTACCGAAATGTTATAAAAGAGCCAAATGACACATTATTTTAAAATGAAAATTTTATTGGTGTTTTAATGTATTTAAGAATTATTTCGTATGAAATTATGTAGTTTAATAAATAAATAATATTTTGAGAAAAAGAAAACTTAATTTCTTTAATTAAAAGTATATATATATGTATATTTCTGTAACTTTTAAGATGATGAGATAAAAGGAACAACACGTAATCGATTTTACATGGCCGTGAACCTTAAGAATACGTAGGCGTAACAAGATCGCTTCTAAGAATTTAGACTTCACAGGGATTGTTTTAATAATTTTATACAATATTTTCTCCATTTTAGGTATATATGGCATAAAATATTGCCAACATACTTTAATTAATTACGTTATATACGTGATATAAATTTTACAATGGGGAAGTAAGTGTTAGACCTTTGATATGACGATAGTGGGTTCGATTTCCACTTAAGGTAATATTTAATTTTAATATTTATTATTTCTCCGTTGTAAGTAAACAACGAGCAGCACTTAGCGGTCGATATGGAATAAATTGTTTTTTTTCTTTTCGAATTGTGAGGAGTTCCACTATTCAGGTTCTGACTCCATCATCAGACCAGCTGGATGATATCTGTAACTGTGCTGTCACCTAAGCTACGTATTACTGACAAATTTCATGACAGAATTGTTTAAAATAGCTCTACCTTATTAAAGTGACAATAATTTAGCCACTCCGAGGCAAACCCGCAAAGCTTTTTTATATTTTACGAAAACAAAAGAGAGTAAAGAAAAGTAAAGGCCAGTCGTGGCGCAGCAGCACAAGCGCGCGACTGTAAACGTCAGATTGTAGGTTTGATTCCCACTCGAGAAAAATATATATCTAATACTTTTTCCGGAGTGGAATAAGACTTTAAAAATGTAAAAGTAATTATATATTTAATATTTTCTCAATCTGGTAACGAGGCGAAGTACGTTGATTTCTGTCACTCAACAAGCTCCAGAATTCAGGGGAAAGCGAGGAACAGAAGTGTCTTGGCGCTAAGTTCACAGTTTCTGCTAAGTGCGAGACACTGAGTAAAGCTAAAAAAAATACAAAATACTTCAGACGAATTGCTTTCAGTAAATAAAACTTGTATGCAAAATCTTATTAAATTTAACTCGAAGTTGTTAGTTAGTCTTTAAATATAATAAAGACTTGCAAACCATTTAATGAAAGAAACGTTATAGACTTCCACTATTTAAATATTTTTTGTATAAATTCTATACATTTTCTTAATATAAGTTCTTATGATCAATTTTGTAGTTATACAATAAAATTTAATACTAAGAAGAAAACTAGACAATTTAGTTTAACTATGCATTTATCTAATCAGTTTATTGAAAATAAAAACTTCCTTCCATCCGTCTTCTTACACTAGGTTCCCAGGTTCCTTACACTTGGTTCCCAAGATCTTTCTACATACTATGATATGTGTGGAATACAGTGTACAGCTAGATTTTCCCTAATACGGATTCTTCTAGGTTTAATTTTACAACCTCTAACCCATAACCATCGAACCCATAACCTACGTGTGTGCAGTCGAAAAGTAACCCACGAGGATCCTATATACATGATAAATAATATCTTAAGCGTGAAAAATCTTATTCCAATGCTAATATGGATTGGATTTATATCGACATCACGAAACGCTATGTTTGTTTGTCTTCGAATCTGACACAAAGTGCTTAGTACTAACGACTCCTTTGGGACTTGTTAATACCGTGGTACGTATGCTATTACCTATGATTGACCGACGTCTCCTGAATAGCTATTATATTGTGAAATACATCGAATTGGTTGTCGGTAACATGATATTGGCGTTTGTTACTCCTTCTCTCTATAAATATACTTAGAATTTGTAAAGGTTATTATTAGTCGATATAAATGAATATTATGAATATAAATTGTTATTAAACAACTTCACAAATGATGAAGTTATCAATTTGTTGGTATTTTTTTGTATTTATGCGTATTGATTGCTCAGCCAATAATTATATTTGGATTTTAGTTATTCTTTTTTTTTATGGTAACACATATTTTAGGAGATATAATTTATACATCATGCAAACATTTTTTTAAATATTTACTTAAATTATATTTAAAAATAACAAAACAGTCATCCAGAATAATAGAAACAAAATATCAGGCTCGTGAACGGCAATAAACAAAATTAGCATCTCTTCAGCCGGTCCCTAGAATGTGAATTTAAAATCGAGTTGAGGGGTGGATTTTTCGGGGCCTCAT
Organism: Heliconius sara; assembly: GCA_917862395.2. Classification (NCBI taxonomy): domain Eukaryota; kingdom Metazoa; phylum Arthropoda; class Insecta; order Lepidoptera; family Nymphalidae; genus Heliconius; species Heliconius sara. Next base: position 11,750,311 of record OU860800.1, on the reverse strand, counting down.
TTCAAATTGCTACTCTAAGATGTAAAAAAAGACCCATCCCTTGATCAAAACACGTCGCGGGCTAATGACAGCCCGCGAATTTTTATTGTACTTCCTGAGCTTTGCGCCACTGTTTATTCATCCATCGAAATTTCTCACTTAACTCGGCCATAAAATTAGAAGAGAAGATGATGTAAATGTATTTTCATTTTAATACCCAAAATGAAAAGAAAAAGTTATGAAAGTTTAATATATTAATAAAAACATAGTATTATTCTTATATTTTTTTTATACATGTATGTGTTGTAAATGTTTCATTTAAATATCTTAAAATATATTCTAAGAGTTATTTTAATACAATTTTTATTTGTTCTTCTTTTTATTTGTTTGTGATTTAAGATTCAATATCTTTCAGACTATCTTGAGATCTTGCCTGGTGTCTGAATACTACGCCACTTATCGTAGATTTTGAAGTTTTATAAATTCACACAAATTTTTCCTTAAGTAAAATCAAAATTCACTACAGTAAAAGTGAAAAAAAGCAAGGGAAATATATTCACAATTTCCCTAATTTTGTATACTTAATTTAGGTTCACCTGTAGTTACTACTGAATGAAATTGATATTTCCACTTGATAGTATATCGTGCTTTAAAATTTATGTTCAGTCCATTTTGTACGTAAAAACTTTTTACGTTTACTATTTTAGAAATTTCAATAGATTTAAAAAATGTATGTATGTATGTATGTATGTACTAGTGCTTTTTCACGCTGCTTCGCTAACATTGAATGAACCTAAAATGTAGCCTGTGCACAGATTTTAGGCATATGAGTTTTCGAATCTGAATCGTAGTAGGGATAAATAGTAAATGGCAAAACTGAGCACTGATACGCAATAGTTTCAATAGCCTGACCGTAGGTTTCAATTTTCATAGTTAAATTTTATTTTCATCCATATTGTTGTAAGTTAAATTAACTAACAGGTTTTAATTAAAATTTACAGGCTAATTCCATAAAATTTTGAATTAAAGACGTAGACAGTCAAAGTTTATTGCATAATCAAATATTTATATTAGTAAATATACATAAAATTCACTGAAATGAAACGTAAAATGAACGTTCTATATTTCGGTACAAGTACGTACCTACATGTGATATTGTTTTAATATTCATGAACTCTTTTCTCGTAAAACTATTTTCGGTCATACTTTCGCTTTGACTTATGCTGACACTGTTGAACATGTTTTACTACATATTTGTCACTTGTATATATCATGTATGTATATCTATTGCGTTTTTTTATGGTCCATGTATACTTTACTTTATTCTAAGGTTATATTGAGTTTAGTATAATAGAACGGATAGAGGTAAGAGAGGTAGGGGGAGACCTCGGTTGACCTTCGAAAACACAGTATCAAAGATACTGGAGGAAGGTCACGTAAAAAGCATGAGGATCCCCCGGAGGGCATGTATGAAGAGGTTGATGACAGTGGACGAGGCGAAAGAGGTATGTAGAGACCGTAGCGTTTGGCGCTCCGTTCTCTCTGACTACCCCGCTAGGGATAAAGCGTGAAGTTAAGTTAAGTTAAGTTAAGTTAGTATAATAGAAACTATGAGAAATTGAGAGATGATTGGTTTTTTTAGCTTTAGCTGTATCTCGCAAATAGCAAGGTAGGCGGAGGGGTTGTTAAAATACTCCGTTACCATTATGACACTTCCGTTTCCCACTTTTCCACGGATTCTGGAAGTATTGCGTGTGTTACTAGAACGTGGAAGTTAAAATATATTTTTTTTAATTTTATCGCGCGGAAATCAAACCCACAACCAGTCGCACTTTTACCCCTGCACCGTGACCGGCGTCACGACTGGGAGATTGTAGTAGCTTAACATATTTTAGTTCTTTATTACACTACACTACTTTATTACTTTTTTCACTTTCACTCTTTTTATTTTTCATGGTATTTTATTGATAAATGATTGGCATCTGAGGTGTGTAGGTACTTATTGTATGTACATGATACATTTTTCCTAAGCCGCTTATATCTAAATGTAGTACTTTTACAATAATAACTTCACGGTTAATATGAAGTAATACCAAGACACTTAGTTCCCCATTTTCAACCGAATTCTGGAGGCATTTCATGTTGCGTGGCGGAACTCAACGCCACACTTTGCCTCGACACCTGAGCGAGGAATGAAAATATAAATTTAAATAAATATTTAATTTCTTCGAGTCGGGATCGAACTCGTAACCAGTCACTTTTACAGCCACACATTTGTGCCCGTGCCCCACAACTGACCTCCTACTTTTACACCCTTTTTATTTATTTATTATGAATATTGTCAATAAAAATACTTTTTATTTTTTTTTTTTATTTTATTTAACATAAAAAAAATATTTTTTTAGAAAATATATCTTTTATATATTTCTTATCTAAATGTGATACGAATCTAATTCAGCGGCTTCCCTAGAGAGCAGGCCGAAAGTAACTTTTATACATGAAATGCCCTTGGAATTTGTAATACGGCGTTCTGTTAGAGCGCCTTTAATTTTCTTTTTAATTTCACCTTTAGTCGCCCAGAAACAATATAATCTTTTTATTGTTTATTAGGTTATTATGGTATTAATATCAACGAGATTAAAATACGATGATAGTCCATTGAAGCCAGTCGTGGCGCAGGGGGACAAATGTATGACTGTGTTGTGAGTTGGATTCCCATTGGCTCTGGTGTCGAGGCATTTAGTTCTGTCATCCAATACGTAATGTCTCCAGAATTCGACGAAGATTTGAGAATGGAGTGTCTCAACACTATGTTTTCCTGCATACCTTGTTGCGAGTGGTATATCCAAGAGAAAAAAATTATGATGCTTTTTTTTTCTTTCACAATTTAATTATTTTATGTTTTATAAAAAAGAAAAAAATTGTGGATCTTGAGAAACAGTCAGAAAGAGACAGTTGACGTCTCTAAACGTAGTGTTCTACAGTTTGAATAAAAGTCTTCCCGTACATTACGAATAGTATATATCGACGGCAGCAAAGAGCAAACGACTATATACAAAGTGACTAGTTTTGATACAATAAAGGAGCTATTTTCTTTAAATTTGGAATAGTTAATTATTTTAATTATATTATTTAGTATATGCTAATTTTCAATATATCTATTGTTTTTCATAATACGGTAGTTGTCTTATGACATTCAGAAACTATGCCATTCTTATGTAATTTGAGTAAATCTACACTATATATCCTCCTTCATTTTTCATTTACTGGTATCTGAAAAACCTTATTTAAATAATATCACAAGCGGTTACCATGATGGTTTTTTTTTAAATCAATTATTGTAAAATAGTCTAAACTTTCAAAGTCAAAAAAGTCTGTCTTTTTATTCAGTCTTCTTCATCAGAAATCGTATTTTCTATCACTGTATGAATTATAGTTTCATAAAAATTATAGTATCTTGAAGGATTTAAATTGTGTTCATAGGGAGAAATGAAATCTTTATGTTTTGCGGTAAGACATTGGTGTAAGCTCTTTGTAGAGCCTCAACGTTATTTTGTCTATGTCTAGTATTTGCATATCGACTACTATCAATTGACATTGACTGACATTTATTTTAATAATATTTTTAATGAATAGCATATCGATCATTTCAAATCTGACTCCATTTAACCTTTTCGTCATTAAAATTTTTGGTCCATGTATATTGGTTCATGTAAGATTTAATATCTAAAATATTGTTTTAAGAGATTTCAATTACTTCGTAAGGCTCTTCGTTATCTTTACACCACCATCCTTATGGTGTATATATTATTTTTCTTTTGAAAAATCGTCCGATTAGGGCATGCATTACCGCTGCGTATGACCTTCTTCTAGGAATCTATGACGTACACGTACATGTACTTTAAACTTTTTAGCAGCATATAACTACATTAAAAACACTGAGCGATTACACATTTATCAGAAACATCCATTTTTTTATATAATTATTCAAGCTAGCTATTTCTGCTGCTGCTGCTAGTTTAGCAATCGTCTTGTCCCACATATAACGTAATCCTTTTTTTGTTTCCTGTATCAAAAATAGTGAATTTAAAAACGAATAATTTACGTTTATAGTAAAAATAATTTGTTTTGCCATGTGGAGTTGTAAGATTTTTCAGAAACCGAAAGTTACTGTTGAAACTTTTGTTGGCTTCAGACTTTGCCAGCTTTTGATCTTCTGATGTTAGAGTTTAACCAATAACTTTCTTTTCGTATCTAGCCGGTTATCTTTCTTACACTTTCTCTTTTTTTAACTGTGTCAATGTAAAACTTACAATTGATGGTGTATGTGGTTGGATGGTAACTGTGGTGAGTGGTGGTTTGCTTCCGTTTTGGGGCTAAACTTAACAGCAAATTGTCTCTTCAATGAAACATTTTTTATTTGTTATTTATTTATTATTATATAATAATATAATGTAAACGTTCCTTATTGTTATTTAAGACATAGATAAGTAAATATGTTTAAAAAGCACCCGCTGTGATGACACGATCAAGTACCGGATACCTTTATTTATAACATGCGAACACGCCGAATCGCCCCACGTACACACGGACTATCGTATATATCGGTGTGGTGTGTACTTAGGCATTTCTTAAAAAAAAAATATTTTAAAACATTTGTAAAACAAAATTTTCGTTATTATTTTCTATTCTCAAAATTGAAATTACCATTTGTAGTAGAAATAAAATATATTTTAGAACATATGACTAAACTTGGTATTCATTCAGTGAGAAACACGGCTTTTAAAATGTCTGGTCAGATTTTTTCACCAAGCTTTCGTTGGTTTTAGATTTAGTTGAACCATTTGCGGGAAGTCAGTGAAAAACGTATTGGAAATATACAGGGATATTCGGAGGAGAATTAAAGCGTGGCATTTCTATTGAACAATGTATGACTCTGGGGGTAGCAACAGAAAAATGTGTATATAGGCTTAAATAATGAAAAATCGTAAAAAATTTGGTTCAGAAAATCGAAAGGTTGTACGTATTAGTTTGTGTATTTTAAATTGTAAATAATTCTGTATAGGGAATAGATGTAAAGAATGGAGAAAGAAATACTTAGCATTCTATGGATTATTAGCCCAAAAGTATTTTTTTTATTTCTAAAGAATTTTATTCAATGTATCCAGAGATCTTTTAAATATTTTAAATGAAACTATTTAACCAGGTTCCTCGCGTATATTTAGTATTATACATTTTTGGAAACCCGACGTTTCGAACACTTTGCAGTAGGTCGTAGTCACGGGTAGACTACCCGTCATCATAATTGAAAATTAGTAATAATCGGGAAAATCAAAGATCTTATGATCCTTAAAACAACTTTTTGTGAAGACATTTTATAAATCTGTCCAATAGAGCAACCAATTTAGAGGGATTTCTTTAAATTCCAAAATTAAATAAGCTTCACGCTGTATCCCGCATACTGCAGGGTCGTCAGAGGGATTAGTTTTAAGACTCTCTATTCCTCATTTTACGCCAAATTTTTCAAGGTTTCAAAACTTAAACTCTACTAGGTTTAAAAATTTATTGTAATAAAAAATACAGTGTTTTAAAATAATTAAAGTTTTTTTTAATAGTTTATATTTACCTTTTATAAGCAAATTTTAAGTATTTCTTAACAAATTATATAGAAGAATTTTCCCGAGAGAAACCAAAGCGTCCTAGTGCAAAATAAAATTAAGTGGTTTAGTCTCCGGATAGTTTGTAATCAATTACATACATTTGCTGAACCATTAACTCTAGAAAAGAAAAACTATTCTTTGGTCCAGGTAGCATTTTGACGGGCATGTACTTTTGTTTAGTGGATTTTGTAAGTTTTTATTTTAGTTAGATCCTGCAGAAGTAGAGTAGGCAGGGAGAACTTAATGTAGTTTTGACAGGCGGAAATCAACGCTGCATTTTGTCATTATCATTTGGAATGTCATCAAAGGAATAAATAAAATTAATTTTATCGAGTTTGCTTACTGTCCCAATAATATTTGACTTAGCACGAAATTACTTTCGACGCATCAAGAACGGCAAAGTCGTGGTGCCTGACGATATTTTGATTGATACGTTAAAAATTGGGTCCTTTTGATTTTACCTTTATGTTCGCGTAAAAAGAAAGTCTATAACAAAAAGTAATGCTTAAACGTTCGCGTAAAAAGAAAGCCTATAACAAAAAAGTAATGCAAAAGACCTGCTTCAATTAAATTATTCCTATCCTAATCAATCGAACTTCGCTCGCCCTTCACCTCTTCCACTACTGAAACCCAACGGCTCACTAACTCATACTAGTCAAGAGAGAGCAAACTTGTTTGCATCTCAATTTACAGAATAGTCGCGTCGCGACGTAGGTGGTGCAATATTTTCAATAATACTAGAGGACGAGTGACACTCCAACGAGATAATATAATGTATGTAAATGAGTAATATACACATTTTCCAAAAAGAGATCCAAGTTCTACAGTATTTTAACGTGAATGAAAAAATGGTATATTGCGTTTGAAGAATTGTGCGGTTGAGCTGGCTGCTATATTAACACGCCTTTTTCGACTATCTCTTGCGATTGGACAAATGAAAAAACACTGGCAGTTTCCCAACGTGCACCCAGTGCCCAATAAGGGCAATCGCACTGACCCTACCATCTACAGGCCAATCTCGGCCATGTCTATAATCTGCAAGGTTGATGTAAAGTATTCTGAATAGTAAATTCTTAGCATACTAAGAAACAAATGAATTTCTCAGTGATCGCCAACACGGCTTACGGCATAAGTGCTCTACTGAAGATATTCTAGCTTATGTAAGTCATATCTGGAGTGAGGCCATTGACAGGTACGGTAAGGAAATCGGCGTTTCTCTCGACGTCGCAGATGACAACGTTATTATAGAGAGCTACATAGCCAAAGAACAGCAAGTGGGTCTGAAATACTATCACATAGGTTAAATACATTAATTTGTATATGGTTGAACGCATTAATTTTAATTCAAAGCAGCCGCCGATTGGAGAGATGCTAATATGGTCAAATTTTACGCCACTAAGACCCATGGGTGCCTGCTCATCGCGACAAAAATCAATGCAATTGGTCTTCCTCTTTTCGAAGTATACCGGTCCCGTTAAACGACCATCTTGAACTTCTTGGCATTACTTTCTCATTGGCTCTTAATTTTGGCACTTATATTGAATCCAGAGCCAAACTGGCTGCTAAGAAACTTGGCATCCTCTCTAAGATGTTAAAGGATTTTTACACTTCAATGTCTTCTCATAATGTACAAAGCACAAGTAAGACCGTGTATGGAGTACTGCTCTCACTTATGGGATAGCTCTACCAAATACAAATTATAGGCTTTAGAGACGATTTAGAAACGTGCCAGAAGGTTAATCAAAGACAAGACCCTTTTTGATACTCAACTGCAGAGCCTTTACCACCACGGCGTGGAGTTTCCTCGTTGTCTGTTTTTTACCGCATACATTTTAGAGAGTGTGCAGGAATTACACTTCCTAATTCCCCTGCCCCTTTTTACCACAGAACCTTTAGGAATGCATGAACGAAACGTCTTGAGACTACATTCTTGATTTTGACGTCAATGAAATTATATCTCATTGACGTCAAAATTAGAGTGAATAGGTACTTACTATGCAAGCGTGAACCACCTTAAAATGTATGAACGATCAACAACCTTGATGCAACGCAAGCCTATAGCAATATATTAAAAAAATCTTTCGTTGGATTGTTCGGTTTTCAGCCAGAATCAGCCACTATGAACGTCATTTTTGGCCTTAGAAATTTGATAGACGTATATTAGGAAAAAGGTTAGCTCTGCATGGGGCTTCCAAAGATATTCGAGGTAGTCTTGGGGTCGGAGACGTAGTGGATAAGCTCCAAGAGTGGCACATGAAATCGTATAGCTACGCTGTGCGCCGGCCTAGGTACTGTCGGTAATATGTCTGTTCCTAAAGTTAATTCCCCAAACACTTAAGGAAGTAATGGCTGACTGTCAATATTAGCATTGATTCTTTTTTAATTGAAAAAATTGTAAATACTACAAAAGCAATTTGCCCGTAGTCTTTATAAAATATTTTATCAAAAACAAACCATATTGTTAAAACCTCATATATTATTACGTATTCAGTTGGAACATATAAAAATTATTATAGCATCATCTTTTAGCAAATATTTGTTCTTGCCTAGCAAACAATTTTCACATTTAACATGGTCGGTAGAGAACCTAGTTGGTAAAACACTTCGATTTCCATTTTTCGCCTATTTCAGATATTTTTCTATATTAGACAGCGCTGCAAGCTTTATGCAAAATTTTATGCTGATAACGTTCGTAGCATTCTACTTTAATCAGATGGAAGAACCGAAATCTTTTTTATTTCATTTTTAATTAAGTTTTTTCGATTGAGAGGATTGAACCCAGAGCCGTTATCGATGTTATCAAACGTTTACTAGTATAGTAACACTACCAAAACATCCAAATTATTTTCATTGTAGTTCTAACGTTAATATTAGGAGTACTCAAGGAATATAGACAAAGCAAAGTGTTGGATTTCAAAACCCCTTATCATTCTTCCTGAAATTAACTATTAATTGGCAGAAAAAAAAGATTGGATACAAAATACAATTTTGACAGCAGAAAAATATATTTTGTTATTAATATTAAAATCCTCATAAATATGTATAGGGCAACTTTTCATCTCCCTAAGGTCGTCTGAACAATTTGAAGGTCATACATCCAAACATCGATAACCCAAAAACAATCGCCTATATCACAAATATATGGATATTGGTCCGCTTTATTTTACAACTATTAGTTTTATCTGTTTGCTCAGCGATTCGTTCATTTTAATTTAGAATTTAAATAAAGTTCATATTGACTATTGAAATACATATGAACAGAGAATAAATACCAGTATTTTTGTGGAGCTTTTTACGCTTTGTAGCATTTTCAATGATGCCATGGTTGCGTTTTGGATAGGCAGCGTCCGACTGAAAATCGATCCTCGTAGGTTCTATCATCACTCGAAATGGATGATGTCCATTTTCTCGTTCAAGTAACGTTAGGTTAGGTTAGTTGATGCGGAATGAAGAGTACGGGGTTTCCTAACACTGGATTATCTTAGGTTTTAAAAATTATAGATTTTTGTTCTATTACAATGTTACCCCAATTGACATTTTTTCATACATTTTACATATATAAACACTGAGCAGTTACGATTTTATTATAAGTATAGATTATTTTAGGGTATTTAGGGAAAATATGTTGGTTCTTATAGTATGCTTATCGGATATGTGTATAGGAACGGTTGTCCCCGTTTTTTGTTAGTTCGTCACATGTATAAATTAAAAAAAATAGGTTTTTTAAACTTTTTATTATTTAACCTTATTATAGCATTATTTAAAATTAAAAAATTAAATTAGCTTCACGCTATATCCCGCACACAGCAGGGTAGGCAGAGGGAACCTTGTGTTAAGACACTCCGTTCCCCACTTTCTGCCGATTTTTTGAAGGCCTTGCGTGTTGAGTGGCAGAATTCAACGCCGCGCTTTGCCTTGACACCAGAGCGAAGAAATGGAAATATAAATTTAAGTAAATATTTCATCTCCTCGAGTGGGGATCGAACCCACAACCAGTCGGTTTTACAGTCACACTTCGTGCCACTGCGCCACGGCCGGCCTCAAGCATTATTAGCATTATTTATAGTACAATAATATAATATTATTATTAATTTAATAGAAAACAACGATTCAATTATAAAATTCCTTATACATAAGTAATACATTTGTGATAATCGATTGTAGTTAATCCTATAAATCCATACGTCCAACTATAATCTCTATTAGGAACACATTACTTAAGGTTAACGTGAATCCCTCGAATCCGTTACGATTGACTAACATATTGAAAGAAAAATAATCGTTGAATTAATTGGGGCTTTAATATTGTTATATCTATTTGTATTTACATCAAATTTAATTAATATTAAAAAAAAACTTTGGAATGTCATTGTATATCACGCTTCAACTACTACAACTTTTTTTCAGCTTTACTCACAGATAGCAGATCAGGCAGAGGGCAACTAGTGTTAACATTCTCCGCTCCTGATTTTCCGTCGAATTCAGGAATCATTGTGTATTGAGTAGCGTCGGAGTAAGTCGGAACTCAATGCAATAGAGCGAAAAAATGAAAATATAAATTAAAAAAAATCGCCGATTGGGAATCAAATCTACTTCGATATCGTAATTTAAGCCTACAGCTAAAATAAGGAAATTGATAAATATATGGAATTTTAGTAATATTCATATTCTATATGAACAATCAATTTTTTAATGGTTTTGGCAATTTGTGTCCATTATATTATTTCTAGAAGTCAAGAATACTTTACAAAATAACATATATTGTCCCTGCATACTAAATAGGAAATTCAAGTAAAAATCTTATATTATAAATTCATTTCGTGCCCAACAGTGAAGAAAATAACATAAGGCAGCAACCATGTCTTTTTAAAAGTTGTGAGAGATTTCACGCAAGCCAGCTGCAAATGGGAATACCTAAGTCTATACATTTTATATATATATATATATATATATATATATATATATATATATATATATATATATATATATATATATATTACTCAAGGTATATATATAAATAAACTCTTATGTACCACCCATGTACATAGACCTGCAGGTTATCCTTTGATTCTTTGCGAATCTCCCATATTTTTCGAGTTACACCTATTGATAAAGTATTCCGTTTTTCAATTTCTTCCTAGCGTCGATTTCGTCTTTGTCGAAATAAATTTGTCAAATAGAGCAAAATAGCTTTGTTCGAGCGGATATTGGAATGTGAAACCACAATTTCTGCATTTAGTCAAATATAGAGCGACCATTTTAAGAGCACTGTTTACAAAAAAAATCGCAAAACATTCTTCACTTACCTAATATACATATACAAGTAAATTAAAATGTTTATTTCTTTAGCTTCACGTTGTGTCCCACGAATAGCGTACTAGGCAAAGGGAACCTGAAAAACTAGTGTTATGACACTCCGTTCACATTAAGATACTTCCGTTCCACATTTTCCACATTCTTGAGGAATATCGCGTTGAATTGCGGAACTAAACGCCGCGCTTTTGCCTCGTTACCAAAGCGATTAAATATTAAATATTTAATTTCCTCGAGCTGCAATCGAGCCCACAACTTTTCACGTTCACTGGTTATCTGGCCTCCATATTATGTGATAAATTAAATCACACAAAATTATCTAAGTTATATATATATATAAGAAAATAAGAACACAATCTATCAAGAATGAAGCCCTACGAAAGCCATCAAGAAAATATAAAAATATAAAATGAAGAAAAATATTGGCTATCATCTAATGGGCCCGGAAAATAGACATCGTGAATTCTACATTGGTCGGGACGTGAAAGGTGCTCGAAACGAGCGAAAAGGAGGAGAATTTGTTCACCGTTCAAAAGTGTTTTAATCAGCCCACCGTGACTTGCGAATAAAAAACGGGCTGATGTCTTGCATACAAATTAGGAGTATTGCCACGAAATACAAATTTAATTTGTATTGAATGCTGTACATTCGACTGTTTGTTAAATGTCATTTCGTTAGGATTATCAGTTATTTTAAATTTTATGTATTAAATAAATAGTTATGGATACAGTAGAAAATAATTTGTCCAAAGCCATGAGTACTATGCATTTGTTAATGTGTGAAGGTTTACAATGTGTTTTAGTTTAACGATGGACTTGTATATTAACTTAGCTTCACGCTTTATCCCAAGCAGGATAGTCAGAGAGATGGTCTTCTAGACTTGTAAATACCTAAATGATAGAAAGCATTTCTCATTTTTGAATTTTTTTCAAAAATCTTATCAATAAGACAATATACTAGAAGAATGCTTACAATAAATATAAAATAAAAAAAAAAAAAAAAAAAAAAGTCAAAAAAAAAAGTCGGTCAAGTGCAAGTAGGAATCGCCCACCTGAAATTCTATACCAACGACAAGAGAACGTGATTTATAAAAGATGATAAAGTTGAAAATAAAAATGAAAATAGAAATGAATTAAAAATATAAGTTTGTGATGGTTTTTTTCTCTGATGTATTTACTCATAATTTTTTTCTCTTCATTTGTAAACTCTATGCTTACTCACCATCTTGCAAACAATTATAATTCTAGGTCCACGGGAAGTAAGTTTAGATTTTGTAGCCAATTTTATACAAAATGAGGCAAAAAAGCCACACATAAATGCTCGTATTTTTTGATTGTGTTTATTTAGAAGGTTATTTTTTCTATGTTTCAGTGACTTTACACATCCAGGTCCCTTGTAGCTCAGAAAAATAAGTAAAATAGCAATACCGACTTGACCTTAATTTCAGTTTCATCCACGCGTTCTTAACAAGAAGGGTCTACACAATAAGAATATAGACGCTATAAGGGTTCCGTTTTCCGAATTCTCTTTGTTACTTGTTATTCTCCGTAAATTCTTTTAGAAATAAATCTAAACAAATTATTGTTTATAGGTCTTATCTAATAGACCTCCAAGAGCTTAGTTTTTACCCGGTTTATAGCCAACACAGTAAACAATTCCCACTAGGCAGCTAAAATTTTTAACTTATACAAAAAAAAATACAATTTTATAATTCAAAATCGAAATTCTTTTTAAATCTGTTGTTATCTGAGATATTTACAAAGAGTTGCAAAAATTTTTTTGCAACTCTTGGAATGTCTTTACAAAGCGCCCTATGTCCGGGATTTTATTATTAGTATCGATTTGTATGTTCTGTTAAAGATATTGGATGGTACGGGACAATGGGTGGACGCCTGCGGCATACTTAGATAGTAATCCGTATCATGGGTCCAACAGGGCACAATCACATTTACTTACAACCGTACCCATAAATTGCTCAGGAATCTAACCCTTATCACGAAGTTTTTAAGTGAATTAAAATAAATGTTTTTCTTTTCATAAATAAATATTTACCTTTTTTTGTTGGTGTTAAAACACTCTGTTTTTCCATTGATATGAGACAGTTCGGTTGTTAAGTAGTGAAACTTACATAAGCTAAATCGAAAATGTTTTTTTTTTAAATTATGACATTGGACTCTAGCTTGGACAACAACATACGCTTCATTTTGGATCTACCATTGTTTAAGCAGGTATCATTACTTATAACAATCAATTAAGTATTATTATTATATTGAACAATGACATTTTATATTTGAATAAGAAAATGTGGCGTTCTCATTAATTTGAAATTTTAATATTATTTAAAATTCTCATCTCAATATACTACAATACAAACTTAACAAACGGAAGATAACGGAAACATATACACATATTTATGGACACTGTACAAAAAAAGATATTTAACATTTTAATTAGTGTTTTCTCAAGAAACAAATGATTTTTTGAAATAATCGATATCAAAAAGAAATATTTATGAATTAAGGCATTTAATAGCATTTTTTCCGCACACAGCAGGATAATCATAATGGATTTAGGATTAAGATACTCCGTACCAATTTTTCCGCCAAATTCTTGTGGAATTGCGTGTTGATTCGCGGAACTTAACGCCACGCTTTGGCTCGGCATTAAAAAGGAGATAAAACTAACGTACGAATAAACTTAGTCGAACGATAACTATATACCCAGCCGCAAGATACTTACTTAAAGCGTCTAAACTATTGTACATAGGTATCCACATATATTTATAAGCACACGAAACCTTCGGCATCCCGCATTATTTATTGCATGTGATTAATTAGAGCAATTTGCTAAAGACGCCAGATGAATTATGGTTATTGGAATGCTGCCTTTGACGTCGTTATTGTGAAATTCTTTGCGTTGCACAGTCCCCCACCCCCAACTATGTGGTTATCCGACACCGGGATTATATTAATATTACATATTAGAAATCACCTTCTTCTACAAGAATTTTGATTAGACCTACTTAGTTTTTGATGTAAATTTGCTTATGTGCTTTTTTTTTCTTGGATTTTTTTTTAACATTTATCTATAAGAAAAGGATGGTTATCGATTCAAATATAGGAAACATTGAATTGGTTTTTGTGTTTGCTTTGTTTGTACTTAAATCAAATACAATCAGTGTCACGCCATCGCCTTTATAGTAGGTAGGCTAGTGTTAAGCCTAACTCACCGCTGGGTTGCGGTTATCGAAAGCAAGGAAGATGGCTGGCTGGATATACGGATGATGATAGCGCAGTGAACGCTGATTACTCCAACCGTCCAAGTCTTTTTCGGGAAAACGTATGCGAAATAACGATAACGAAATAACCTTATATCTTTAGTTGATGCATCCTTCGGGAATGGTTTTTCGTGGGGTTAAAGGAATTTGTTCCAATTCAACCTCAAGAAGCCATAAGTTTGCGCGTTAACCACTAAAAAAAACCCATTTGTCGTATCGCCGGTCTTTCAAAACACTCCCATTATAGCCGCGCCCAGTATCAACACATAGAGCCTTACCGTTTCGAGTGACTGCCAGTATCGTGATCATCTGGAAAGCAAGGTCATGTTGTTTTTAAAGAAACTGGGAATCATCTACAGAGCGAGACGACTGATGAGAACGAGACTGTGGAATGGCCTACCTGCGGCTTATCCAGGTCGATACCACCTGGGTACCTTCAAAAAGCGCTTCTATCTCCACCTTAAAGACCGACACGGGGTCGTGGGCGGCGGTGATCACTTACCATGACGCTCGTTTGTCTTATTTTTTCAAAAAGTTAAGATGTTTCGTTCTCCAGTTTTCACCGAATACTGGAGGCATTGTGTGCTGAGTGTCGAAACTTAACGCCGCGCTTTGCTTCGAAACCAGACCGAAGAAATTAGATATAAATTGAGAGTGGGGATCGAACCCACAACTAGCTGATTTTACAGTCACACTTTGTGCCTCCGTGCGTACGACTGACCTCTGAAAATTAAAGATTTAAGCGATTTTATTATTTCTAAAGTAGATTTAGAAATATATTTATATAAATATAAAAAATATATATAATATATAAATTAAAGTCACCACATGAGCCAGTTTAATAATATTATTCATATGAGAATTCGTATTAGCGCTTGTTACTCATTGATGTGGAAACGACTGAACGGATTTAGATGAAATATGATAAACATTGTTCATAACTCGAAATAATACACAGAGCATTTAATTTTTTGTCTATTGTTTACGATTTTTATACATTATTTTGTTTTTAAAAGTTTATACAAGGCTTTGAAGATCTTATTTATATAATTGTAATAATGATTATTAAAAATTTATTTTCAGATGATTATACATTCTAATGAAACTAAAAAAAAATGCAGCTTCTTCTTGTATAAAAGTTAGAAAAAGAACCTACAACACTCTGTTGCCTTCTTTTGCCATAATTTCCTAAAATCCTCTGCGCCACGGCGGCCTCAGAAACACTGAATTATAATGAAAGAAACTTACATATAAAACATAAGGATCCCCAGGAGGAGAGCCACATATATTTTCTATAGAACTATAAATAAAATGAAAGAGTTATGTTTACAAGGTGTGAAATACTTAAATATTATTTAAAGTCCATATAATCATAATGTAGCAATATCCCGCAATGTATTCAATTTGTTTTACAGATTAAGACAAAAAAATATATAAATACAAAAACAAATCAATTACTTTCTCCATTGCAAAGTTGACGGGCGAAAACAAAATTTAATGCTATAATTTAAAGTTTTTGACATAAATTTCGTTAAAATAGCCTTTAATCGAGTTTTGTACACAAAGTTCGTTATAAATCACGTTCGGGTTTATTATTAAGCTAAGTATAATAAATAAATGGATCAACACTATCCATTGCAGGGATATTAATATTGAAAATTATTTATATGATTTCACTTTTAAGACTGCGAATTGTCTAAGCAGATGTTTATTCCAGAGTGGTATTCGTGAATTCATATCGACATGTTGTTAAATTTGTGTTAATTTTTTACCTATTGTTTATAATTAGATCTATCGAGAAAATCTTTTCATATAATATAATTGTAAAAGATACGAGAAAACCTATTATTAGGAGCTTATTACTTTAACGAAGTAATAGAAAGTAAAACAATAATTCTAAAGGTGTTTATCGGAACCTATACACAGCGAATCGATAAATTTGTCCGCGAAATTCGTATTTTTAGTTAGTCTCTTTGATAACGAGGGAAAGAATGCGTTGAATTTCAACTCCACAATACGCAATGCTTCCAGAGTTCGGCGAAAAGTGTCGAACGGAAGTGTCTTAATGTGGACGGAGTGTCCTAACTCTAAATTCCTAGGTTCCTTCTGCTGCACCCAGCTACGTGCGGCATACAATGTGAAGCTAAAAACATATTTTAAAAGATTTTTATATTATGTGAAATTTTGAAGTTAAGCAATAAATTATTTAATAAGCGTAATTAAATTTTACTTTGAAAATCGCATTACTACCAAATGTTGTACAATAAGTTTTAGCACAGATCCCTTTATAAGATATGATCTTTTGTTTAGTCTAAACGACAGCTGCCGGTTGACCCCAATGTCCAAACTTCTAGGATACATTTGGCTTTGCTCTTGAAAAGACGAGGATGTATCTAGACGTATCTAGAGGACGATTTACGCGAACCTTTTTTAAGTTACGGTATCTCGTTGTAATTTCTTAAAAATCTTGATAATCAAATATTATATTTTCATTATTTTCTGGACTGGATATTTTTCGAAAGGAATCTGGCAAAATTAATGTCGAGGCTTGTCGTGGGGCACAAATGTGTGACTATAAACGCGACTGGTTGTGGGTTCCATTCTTACTCGAAAAAATGATTATATTTATTTAAAATTTATATTTTGATATCTTCGTGCCGTTGAGTTTGGCGGAAAACGGGAAACGGAATGTCTTAACACTATGTTCCTTTTCCCCACCCTGCTAAGAGCGAAGCTGATGTAATCCGTATTTATTTTATTTGACAAAATAAATAATTTTTGGTTACCCAGTAGTAAATTATAATAATATTTCTAAACACAACCTAAAGGAAGGAGCAACTTGACAAATACCACTGTCTATCCATCCCACAATATCTATTAAACATAAACAATTGCATGTAACAATCAAAAATCATAAATAACATCTTACGTCCACAGAACGCTGTTCTCAAATTCACATTGAAACGTAAAGTAAATACGTGTGCTATATTCTTTATCTGTGCAAATAATCGCGAGCTGTTGATTTTCCGTCTTTTGTTCTCAGCGTGCAGCAAAGTACGGTACTGTATTGTACCTAAGGCGGATTTTAAAAACTGTACCCACTTCCAAGCATTGTTTTTATGTCGTCATACTTTTTCAAGTGGAAAACTGTTTAGAAAACAATTTTTAGACCAGTCAAACTGATTTTCTTTTTTTTTTGTTATATGTTATTAACTTCAATTTTGAAATTATTTTGATATGTATTAATATAAATAAATCTATTAAATTATGATAGTCCTTCTATGGTATTAGGAAATAGAAATAGAAAAGAAAAAGGAACAGAACCTACTTCTATGAATATTGCAGAATTTCTAATAATTGATAATAAACCATCAAACAAAATATATATAAAATTTTTTTGAATAAAATCATGCAACACCCTTTTACAGTAAAATTGAACATAACATTTTTTTATATAATATCAATCTGCCCTCGTCACGTCGATCTGTCTTTCTGTTTGTCCAGGCTAATCTGCGGGACAGCTGAATCAATTTTTATGAAACAATCACTAAAAGATAGAGGGAGCTGTAAGGAAGCATATATACCATTTTATATATATCATTTTTTTTAAATAAACAGGATATTTTTAATATAAAATTATATTATACGTATATATCGTACAGTTTTAGAAAATATACTAAAAGTACTCACTTAGTCTAGAGAGCTTGAAAGCGTCAGCAGTGTTGATCACGTCCACGAACAGCTGGAAGTCCAGGCGCGTTCTGTTGATGCTCATCGAAAATTGTGACATAGCGAATTTGAACGCCTCTTGGACCTCGTCGGTGTTTTGATCGAATATCACACCTGCAGAAAAAATATTATGTTAGGTAGGTTTAAATAAAATTGATTAATTAGGCCATTGTGGTGCAGGGGTCAATGTAAACGCGACGGTTGTCGGTTCGATTATTGGAATTATTTAATATTTTCATTTCTTGGTTCATTCTTGGTAACGCGGCAAGGAGGGGCGTTGCATTTACTATTTAACATTTATCCCACTATTTTCTCAAGAATTCAGCAAAAAATGGCGGCGATATAGTGTAAAACTGAAAAAATATATATATTTACAAGAATGTCCATTATAAACATTACTTGTATATCCAACTAGACCACATACTAGACATAAAAATGATTTCATCATTAAATCCCTGAGTGGAGGTGGAGTTCTATTATCTTAAACGTGATGATTATACTATACACGTTAAAGGATATATTTTAACAAATGTATATACAACTCTTCTGTTACTGAGTGATTAATAATGCACATAACATAGAAACTGGGCATGTAGGTTTCTATGAACGCGAAAACACTGGAATTTTACATTTTATAGTATACACAAAAAACAATATAATTTAACCAGAAATTCTTATTATAACCAAAAAATTCGGCCAAATAATGAACCTAAATAATTAAATGTTCAAATAAATATATACATTTACAACCAATTCGTATACATCATATATGTCGAAATATTTATAATACGTATCTAATATATTATACATAAAAGCTCGTTTGCGAAAATGTGTTAAGTTACACCGCCCAAGAAGCGGCATTTGAAGCAATAGAACGACATCGTTAGTATAATAGTAATAATTTCGTCGTATAACACAAGGTTATTAGACTACATATTACTAAGGAGAGATTGATAAATTATAAACATATATGTATTTATTTCTATACAATTAAATTATTAATTATTTAACAATTTTAAAGATTTATATTTTGTTTGGTTGAACGTTCCAATTTAAAAAATATTTTTGTGCTACGACAGTCCATTTACCGAGTAAGGCTAGACTATTGTACTAGTTTCGATGTAGCTCACTTATTTGAGTACAGTAAATCATGAAGACGTAGGTGTAGATGAAAACTAATAAAATATGCACCTACTCACTCAATTAAGTATCTAGATGTGAAACTTTCTGACTGATTAAGGGGTCATTTTCATTGGTCGTTACAACAGGTATTCGGGGTGCGGGATTTCCGTACGCATGCCGCAGGGAAAGCATGCCGTAATCGTTTTCATTAGTCGACAGGGCCCGCATGCGAGTCATGGCGGATACCCGTTCGTGCACGTCTTGAAGACCGCGCGACGTTTGCTTGTCACCAAATTATGGTTGTTAGGACTCGTGCGGGAACACCCGCATGCCGTATGAAGCTTATTTACATTAGTTGATTTTTTTCTAATGAAAAAGACAAGGCGAACCAGCGTACTGGTTACCTGATGGTAAGTAATCATCGCTTCACCGCCGCCCACGACCCAGTGTAACACCAGAGGAGGTAAGGGTAAGGCCTTTAAGATGGAGATAGACGCGCTTTTGTAAGGTAAAATTAGTACGGATTGAAATTGAATACTTATATTCGAAGTAATACAATAAATAATTTTGTTATTTATTGTTTTAATATGTGTTCCATTATTTCAAAGTTTATTTATTATTTTATACACACAGCATTTTTTTTAAGCGCTAGATAAATTGGTTTGATAAATAAAATTGATGATAGAATCAGTATAGTTTGTATACCTATATTAATATTCACAAAATTCAGGTTATATACTTACTACTTACTTACCAAATAGCCTTTGCATATTTTTATATTTTTATAAAAACATATACTTTGTGTTCCGCATTTAGTGAGGTAGGCAGAAAGAACTGAGAGTCACTCCGTTCCCTATTTTCGGCCCAATTTTCAAAACATGTCTTTTCACATGGAAATTAAAATAATTAATTTCCCTAAGTGGAAATCGAACCCACAACCTCGCGCTTATAATCTGACGCAGTGCCACGACGGCCTCATAATTCTTAACAAAGTACAATCACTATTATCATCTGTTGCATCAAACTAGTCATACGAGTCTAAACTAAGCAACGCTTTTATATGCATAATGTTTACTTAATTCAACGGAGCTCTCGTGAAAACAACTCAACAGGTAGTTAATAAGAATAATTCAAATTATATTAAACGTCCAACAGGTGTTTATATTTTCCTTTTTTTTCTCAGCTTCATGCTTTATACCATGTCCATAGCCGGGTAGGCAGGGGAATCTGGAAACCTAATGTTGAAAAACACTCCGTTCCCAATACGACACGTTAAACACTTTTCGGCAAATTCGGATTTATTGCTTGTTAAGCATTGGCGGAATTCAACGCCGCAACATAATACAGTTATGTTTGTCGTCGTGTTTCGTTTTATGCGATGGTTCACTTTTCAGGATAACGCTTGTTTTTACAATACATGCGTATTTCGATTTAAGTATTTTTTTTCTCTATTTATTTTTTTACATTTACGCTGCATTTCGAAGAGCGAAGAAATGAAAATGTAAATTTAAATAAATATTTCTTCTCCTCGTGTGAGGATCGAACCGAGAACCAGTTGACTTTACAACTACACTTTGTTCCCCTGCACCACGACTGGCCTAATATTGCTACTAAAGCGTGGAAAATGAAAATAATACATTTGCCTTTGCGTGAATCGAACTCGCAACTGCCACATTTACATTAAACTCTGTACCAATAAAAAAAGCAACAATTTAACACTAACGTCACATGCTTTTTTAGTCTAATATTATTATTTATTTTATTTCCGAATAAAAGAAGTATTTATTATTTATTGCTTGTTGCAGATGTTCCAAAAATCAATATCATCCACGAACCTGTCTATATATGTACATATATTCGAAATGAAAACGAACTATAACTACTAATGTGGTTTAAAGGCCCGTGGTTTCTGAAAGCCGCATTTCGGTTTCCACGCTGTTCCGATAATAAATGTTTACAGAAGAGATAGAGAGTGGTTCAGTAAACGGTGCCTTTTTTGCGAAGGCACATGAAATGGTTTTTTTATATAATTGAAATTAGATTCGGTTCCTTCTAGATATAATGCTTGAGCATGAAAGTACAAATATGGTTTAAATTATTTTATTTTTAAAGCCGTCGTTTGAATTTGAAAAATGTTCGATTTTTTAAGTGAGATATAAGCCCTCGTATGAATGGTAACGTAAACCCTTTTTGCGAAGGCACGTTTGTTTGTTTTATTATTTCAATTCTGGTAAGTGGAACAATGTTTGGTTCAGAGTACGGCTGTAGGTTCGATTCCTTTTAGATATTAAGCTTGTGCATGAAACTGAAATTATATTATATATTATTTTATTTTTACAGCTGTCGTTTGAATAAAACTTAAATCTTACAATTTTTTAAGTGAGATATAACTAAAATTTGTTGAAAATAGAAAGATAACTTTTAACGGATAATGCAAATTAAGCTTAATTTGAAAGCTAGCAAATTGCTGTAAAGTGTTGCATCTGAATCTCCTACTTCATTCTCGTCGTCGACGTCGCTTCTTGTATTTCATTATGTTGTTAACGATAGTAAAATACTTTTAATATTTTTACGGTTCCATCAAAGTTTTTCTTTCGTCTTTATTCACATTTTGAAATTTTATAAATATATTTATATAAAAAAAACACGAATCTTATATTAAATCTATTGCTACGAAACAAACAAACAATAAGATTAACGCACACAGCGTTTATATTTCTTTCAGTAATAAAATAAATCTGGTAAAAGATATCGGCTTTTCTAGCCTAAAAAAAGAAATTATGTATAATATTTGTTGTATATAAATTTGTTGATGTTTATTATTGTTAAAAATTTCAGAATATATTGATAATAGACGAACAATAGGACAACATGACCTCCTCCCACGTATAAAATAATAAATGAAGTATTTACATACTTCATATTTTTATATTTACATTTATATTTACATATAATAAAATATGAATAGCATACATCGGGCTCGGTGCAGCTTCTGGATAATTGAAGCAGAAATAATGGAGCTAGCCTAAATATAGCAAGCACTTCATAAAGAATATCATTTAGCTTTCTTTTCAAAAAAATATTTTATCATATTATTTTCTGATGCTTTATAAATGGATGGAATAGAAGTATCGTTGGTAACCTAGTATAGGTTCCTAGGTTCCGTTTGCCTGCCCTGCTATATGCGGGATACAGCATGAATCTCAAACAAACTTAACTTCCCAAAGTAAAACTTATTAACATAACCTGCAAAGCAAAATTCTCTGTATCTTTCCTTTCCACTCTGGTGCAGTTATAAATTGTTTACACTACTTCACAGTAGACAGACTGACAGCCTTTTTTAACATAAAATGAAAGTTTCTATACGCGATACAATGTATCGTTTACGCTCAGAGAAGAATTTGCATGAAGATTTTACTACAAGTGCAATGGAAAAAAATCCACGCTTTAAAAGTTTAAATTAAGGAGTTGTATTAGGTACCTACTTAACACTCCACATATTTTTCTAAAAGTTATGCCATTAATTTTATGTAATTACATAGCCAATTCGACTAACTCTAGTTATGTATTTGATTTTGCTTAAAAAAATTCAAAAAAATGCTTAATACTCTATTGCCTGATATATTGTGAAGATAGTGGGTTCGGCTTTTCGGACATGATCGTTTCATAATTTTGAAGTTTTCAAAGTTATTCGAAGTTTACGTTTTAATGTGCTTAAGAGCATCTGAGAGTGAGAAACACAGTGTGGTTTAAGTGAGTGAGTTTATGTGGTTTCTTTTAAAAACAAAACAATCCCATCAAACAATAGTTATTGTATAAATTTTATTTTTTCTTTTGGTCAGACCAGGTATTTTTACTCTAAAATTGTAAGCCAATATTAAGATAAAATGAAAATAGGAAATATATTTTACGGAAATATATTTTATAATTTTTTTTATATATATCTATATTTTTATTAAAAATAAAGTATTCCCAAATCCGCATAGAATTATATAATGATTTGTTTTTTTACTGTTAATAAGAATAGTAAGGATACTTCCGTTCCCTATTGAGGAAATGAAAGTATTAAATCTTTAATTTCCTCGAATGGGGATCGAACCCACAAACAGTTGCATTGACAGTCACACGCTTGCATCTCCTGCGCAACGACAAGCCTTAGCACATAACAAATAATGTATTACAAAACTATAAATGAAATCTAAAAGGTGAATGAAAAAATATAATTTCTCGACAACTTTATATTAACTTTTTCGTAAATAATTGTCATAAGCAAGATACGGCAATAAAATATCTATTTAAATCAGGAAAATAAGAACATCTTTATTCCACTGCATTTAAAGTATTTGTTTATGTTATACACAAAAACTATGAACATTATCTGAAACATTAAGAAAGTCATTAAACTGCGATAAAATTCTATGAAATTGCATGAATAATAATATAGTAAAAATACTTTGTCAGTATAGGAAATTATTTATACTAGCAACCCAAACGCGGCTTCGCCCGCTTAATCTTTTTGTTATATTATAGCCAAATTATACAAAATATATAGTAAAGTCTTATCTATATCGTGTCAGTAGTTTTTACGTGAAAGTGGAACAAACACAAACATTCATATTTATAATACTAGCGACCAGCTCGCGGCTTCACCCGCTTAAATTTGTGAATAATTTCAAGTACACAGAATTACGTTCGTGTTTTAATAAATAATGTATGCTTGCAGCGCACTTAAGATTTCTAAAGTGAAAATTATGCCATAGGGTGGCATTTTCAATTTTCATTAAAATAATAAAAATATTATTGGGGGCATTTAACAAAGTAATAGAACCAGAAATAATATATTTAAAAATTTTGTCTGCTTGTTGGTTCCTGTTTGTCGACTTATCTCAGAAACGACTTAACCGATTAAAGGAGAAAGACGCGATCGCGGTGCGGGAGCGGTAAAATCAGTTTAATTCTTTTTATTCACTTTTTATTGTAACACTCGTCATGTATTAATGGTGTAAAGATTAAATAACTGACTTATTATAAGAGTTTAGAATTTGATCAAAATACATTTATTTTAAGATAAAAATTAAAATAACATATAATATCTTATATTATAATAACGTATAATATATTTACATAAATAAAATGTATTTTTTTGTCTTATAGCTTCCAATAGTTGTAATAACTATTAGCGCATACAAAATAAACACATTTTGAAAAGTTGTTTAACTCTATAAGAATTATAAAAACTACCAGTATTTATAAAATATTTACTCAATTAAAAAATTGTCTGTGTTTTCCACCTGAAAAACACTAAAGGGTGAAAAAATATTAAATATATATAAATATGTAGATACCACATTAGTATCGATACTGTATTGGTAATAATAATTGAAAAAAAAAATAGATATACTACAGGATACTTTTGTATGCAACGTTTAAAGCTGTTCATTATGACATTATATAAAACAGTATATCTATAGGAATAACATACTGTTTTTATTCTTTGACAATAATATATATAGTTTTCAAATGCACCTCCGTACTACGATAGCGGCTCTGTTTTAGTTATTTTGCACATTTTCTTTTGAAAATTAGTTATGCTGGCATAACTCTAACAGTTATACATAGTACTGTAAAGATTTTTGTAAATATTGGTGTCTTCTATAAAATTGTAGTATATCACTATGCTCTATTGTTAATAATTTCCACAGCGTACGCGATATAAGATTTTTTTGGTATTCTTTTACACGTTAATCGTAGATAAGATATTTTAAGTATTTTTATATAGATTTATTTTAGACAAACGAACGAACCACAAAATCTATATATTTACTTGATATTTTCTTCAAGATCAAATCGTTCTTGATCTCTGTGTTGAACTTAACTGTTATGATTTATGATGGTAATCTCCATTAATAATTATTTTTTTCTCTTTATTGTATAAAATATTGTATAATAATATTTCAAAAGTATACATTTTTATCAACAGTCATATAACCAAGACCTTTCGAATGTAATTCTTTGGCCAAAAATCTTACCAGCGCACCTTGAGTTCATTCAAATGACGATAACTTTTTTTTAATGATTCGAATTTGATGAAACAAACTTTAATTGTTAAGTTTAGTTAAAACAAAGCAATTGGTGAAACTTTTAAGTAAATTGGTTCAATATTTTCAGAGAAAAATGTATACACACAGACAAGAAATTTAAAAAAAAAATATTTCTATTATTCTTTTTAAGTGTCCCTGTATCTATTTCAGTCAAATTTACTCAGTGTACAGACAACATATTTTTACTGTCTTATTATATATAGAGACAGAGATTAGTAGGAATATTATTAGGTATTATTTAGCATACATTAAATAAATCATAAATTTCAGCTTAACTAAACTCGAATATTCCTTGCCAGGCTACATCCAAAAGTACTTTCTTGTTTTTCAATTACATTACATCATGTTACGCTCACATAATATAAAATTAATTACAAACAATACAGCCGGGACAAAGGTTGATATTTTACTCCCAACAAAAATCTTTTCCCTACATGTCAGTGGGACTTGGCCGTGTTTTATGAAATGGCTCAACAAAGTAAACATAAAGCGGGACCCTAAGGTAATTGGGAAACAATGAAATATTGCGAGAAAGACCTTTTTAGCACGTCACTACGCTTGAGGACAGACGGGCTGTTTTGATTTTTATTTGGGCAATAGAATGAGGTGGTCTAACCCACGTTTTTTGTATACTTACATATTTTATATTTTGTGCCATTTTTTTTTATTATCTAGCTTTTCGATAGTTCTGGCCTCCAATTTTTTTCAAAACGTGCTGATAGCGCCACGCGTATTGGTAATTAAAATGTAAAAAGGTCTAATTCGGGAAGTTGTACTACGAAACTGTAGCAACTATACGCGACTTTAGTCATATTTAAGCGTACTATATTATAATAAAAAAATTTGAAAAGAGACATACAAAGTGAAGTATCAGTAAATTTATGTAGTACAAAAAGACTATTTTCTCTTTACGCTGTATCCCGCATATGGTAGAGTAGATAGAGGAAAAGAAAGAACCTAGTGGTAAGACACTCAGTTCCCTACGTTTCGCCCAATTATTAAGAAAGATAATTACATTGTAACTATAATAAGTAACTACAAAGGCAAAATACTCAGGGGGAGCCTACTGTTAAGACACTCCGCTCCCCGTTTTCCAACGAATTCTGGAGACATTCTGCGTGTTGAGCGTCGGAACATAACACCGCGATTTTGCCAAGACACCAGAGCGAAGAAATTAAAATATTAAATATTTTATTTCTGCAACTGGGAATCAAATTTACAAACTGTTGAATTTACTGCCACACGCTTGTGCCCCTGCACCACGACTGGCCAACGAGGCCATAACGCCCACCTCATTAAAGTTAAAATAATATATTAAATGTATTCACCAAATGGACATTTTTTCTTCAAGTCTAAAAGACCAGCCAACATAATAAAGAAGGCTTGTGAATTAAAAAAATATCTTACACAAGTTCGCTGACAGCCACAAATCTGTACTTTTATTGTCCTCACATTTTATTGTAACGTGAATAAGGAGTTGGGGGGAAGGGGGAACGTCAGGAAGTTTCCTTATTTTTCACGTCCACGTCGACAGATGCCTCTAATGCCTTGGGTTACTTTAGTCGTAATCCACGCCTGTTTTCAAATGTCACGAGATATTGTAGGCACTGTACTGTATATTCGTTTATGTTGTTTCTTAATGAAAAAGACGACACCTTGTTCCGACAGCCAAGTTATGATTGGGTATTAATTCTTACTTGTATATTATAATTAATATGAATGTGTTTTAGTTGTTGTATGTTTAAGAAGTTTATAGGGTTTTTATCAAAATTTTAAGCTGGGAAAGAAAATGAAGAACGGTCCCATTCTATACATATAGATAATGTACATGGTGTGAGGTTGCATAGCCCGAACCTGTTCGATGTCTAATAGAGAATAGATTGTGTTATTCATTTCAATATATCCTTGAGTAGAATAGGAAAGAATTTACAATCAACGTACGATAAAGTTATACAAAGAAAATGTTAAAAAATATTATATTTAAATAATGACTATATATGTTTTTATACAAACTGTAACTGACATCCCATCCTACACTCGATAAAATATTTAAATAAAATTATTTAAATAATAATTTTAGTATGGCTCGTGATGCGTCTAATAAAGTTAGAACCTTTTCGTAGTGATCGTAAGTAATCCAAGATCTTTTAGAGATTCAGAGGTAACAGTATTAATATGAAATATACCATAACTTTAATATAAGTACAAATAAATATATTATGATAAATAAAATGTTATAGTCTGTCCGGTTCAATCTCCGTGATATTTCTTAAGAATATCGTAGACGTCCTATCCGCCTCTCTGTTATACCCAATCATTACTGATGATTATAACTAAGGGGGAATAGTGAGTGGCCCCGCACCCGCCACTTACCGTGGATTCCGGCCGTTCGGCTCTGAACCCTCCGGGACGGATTGGAATAGTTAATATTTGTGATTCTTATAATGCTTTTGCGAAAGATCAATTATTAAATAACTAATTCAAAGACCAAAGTCTAATATGATTATTTGCAATAGAGTTGAGATTATTATATGTAGGCCGTAGCCATAATTACATGACTTATAACTCTCTGCTTCAGATATCAGATCGAACTCCCTTCCGCTAGGCGGCCGATTATGTGAATCCACTTCAGTTTGTTTCTTTAGAGGGCGTTATATTAATATACTTTCGTGTGTCTTGCTTATAACTATATATTTAACCTTCATATGTCTTGCTTATAACTATATATTCATTAATTGTATCTTAATAATATTAAATTCTGTATGTATAATGTGACGTGTTTGTTATATCCGAATTAATTCGGTAATATAATATATTTCATATTATATTTATTTCCTACGTGCCCTTATTATATGCTTTAGTTCCAATATTAATATAATTTATATTCACTGTTATTGTAACGCCTCTTTTAAACAGAACCGTCGTAGAATACCACGCACAGCACACACCCTGCAGCTGTTTGTCTGAACTGACACTAGACTCAGAGTTGTGGGAATGTAATATAGAAATCATTAATTGAAAATACTCAGTTATCGCTAGAACAGCCAGCGACTCCAAGTAGGCGCGATTCTACTACCAGTTCAGTAAAGAACCTCAGTGCTGAGAAGAACTGGCGGAAGAAACTCAGCAGCAGAATCCAACTCCACTAAAGCATTTCGCTTATATCAAATATGTCAGCACCAGTGACGCCCGGCTATATATTATAAGCATGTCTTCGACATCAGTCGATTGACACATTATGTTTAGTTCGATAAACTAAGCGTTAGACAAATAAGCGGACACTGCTATATACGTACACCAGAGCTAGGACATAAAATAGCACCACACACCCGTACGAGACGGGCGGACACTACTACATACACCAGTACCAGGACATAAAGCAGCATCACACACCTATCCACCATACACTAAGTGTTATCGTTAACGCAGCGCAAGGCACCGCGAAACTATCTTAATATAATATATATAAAATTAGATGCCATAGCATTTCACTTAGCCAAGCACATTAGTACCAGCGAAGCCAAGCAGCAGTCGGTTGTGACTATATTGTTTAATAGTAAAACATAGGGTCAATGAACTCTAAGAGTCGTATTAATCGTAAATATATATTTTGAAATAATAGTTTTATATCATATTATAAATGGTAGTATTATATTTATATTTATAGTAACATGTTAAATATTTACTAATATATATAGAAATTACATATATAAGTTATTATAATCCACAAAACCTATTTAAATCTCATTTCACAATTCCCATACACGCATCTAACAAAGATGGCGGCAGGCATTCTGCGTACATTAATAAAATTGTAATTTTACATACCTCACAAAACATCTTCATGTAATTATTTCCATTTACTAAATAAATAATATTTATCTCTGGATATTGACGGCATTATATGTATTAATACCATTCTTCTTTGTTTTAATAATTTATCTATTAAAAACTTACCGACGAAGTATTTCAAAGCAACCAATCGTAAATAGTGAAAGCACTCATAACTTATCTTAGCAACCTCAAATACTTATATCACAATTGAAGACATGATCTCACATGCTTTTATATATTAAATATAACTAGATATATGTTAATTATAAATTAAAACTTCTCTAAACATTTAAAACATCCATCCTTCCTCAGACGCGTCCGCCATCCCCCTTCTTCCGTTCCTTTTCTTCTTAAAACATGACGATAACGTTGACGGTAGCTTATTCAGCCAACATGATATTTTACAATAATTAAAATATTAATTATGTTATTATGTATTTTAAACGATAATACATAACGTCTGATTATAATTATTAAATATATTTTTAATAAATATATTTTATATCTTCGTGTTTTATCTACGGTATATTACGTCCCTTTAACATTACTTGTAAATCGAACGCGTAGTTAAAGAAGTGAACTAAATTTGAATTTGAATTAATTATATTATTTACCTACACATTTTAATTCTGGTATGGATCGTTACAAAACGTCACTAATTTAGATTGAAAAGTAGAGAATAAAATGTCTGGACACTAAATTCTCTCTACATTGCTGTATGAGAAGAAATGTGAACAAGATTTTTTTTTATCAGCTTCACGCTGTATTCCGCACATTGCAGGGTAGGGACAGTGAACCTAGTATTAAGACACTTCGTACCCCATTTCAAAGAAAAAATCATAAAAGAGTAAACTTCTCTATATATATATTTAGATCTCTTAACATATCGCTAAAGTGAATTATTGTGTACAAAGCCCTTAATGGTTTATGTAAAGTAGATCTTAGAGATCATGTTTTTGATAACGTGATGGAATATATTATGCATGTGCTCTAATATAGTTTACTCAAAGTTAAATGTACAAAAGATCGAAATAAAAGAACTTATCATACAAACTACTATTGTTCCCATGCCGAGAAGAGGATTTTAGTATGAATTGACATATTTATTAGTAAACATATTGAAGAAGACATGGTGAATAAAATTTGTATATGAAGGTTCCATTTCCACTCGGTGCAATAAATATTTTCATTTTCCCGCCCTGGTAAAGACAGACCACGGCGCTGATTTCCGTCACCCAACGCGCATGTCTTGAATACGCCAGTATTCAAGTAAGTAAGCGGAGAAACCAGTTTCTCTGCTCTTTTTCACTCGCTGAAGCTGAAAATCCTTAAAAATAAAGTTTATATTGTTGCCTATATCATCAAATTTGGCTGTATATAAAATCACTCGTTTCTCGTGACGATAACTCCTACATATATTCATATATCATCGTTGCGCCATATAAACCTCGTTAACGCAAATTGATTACCTTTTATTTCGTTTTCGATTTTGTAGGAAAATTTATAATATTCTTAACAATTCTTCTAGGAAACGAACAGAAATATTGTGTTAATTTTGAAGTTAGTCGGTGTTGGCGGCACCTAACGCCGTATTTTCTATGAGGAGATCAGTGAAATGTTTTTAAAAAATGATAACGAAATCTTTTATTAATGTGATTAATTTATAGTCGTTATTTTATTTAGATACAAATTATTATTTTTAATTGATAAATTCTAATATTATTGTATATTAATGTGAGTCGTTATAATGTATTTCATATTATAACGACAAAAATTAACAAACAATAATAAATAATTTTTCTGCTTTATTAAGATAGGAAAGATTGAGAAACTTAATTGGATAGTTTTATAAAATTTCTAGTTTTATAATGAAAAGTACCTAGGTATATTACCTATTTTATTACCTATATTACCTACATTTGACCGAATCCTAGCAACATTCTATAATACCGTGCAAGGTGGTGTGACATAGTTTTACGACCACTATCAATCAGAAACAACCGTGATCAATTGCATAGCGTGCCTTGTTAAACACGATGGCTCTTACTTGTCGTTTGAAGGATTGTCATTTTGGATTTGACGATATTGCTGGTGTTTGAGTGTTATTACAATATTTACAACTAGCGGTTCGCCAGCGGCTTCGCCTGCTTAAACTACATGGTTATTGATTTAATAAGCAGAATTGATTGACAATTAAAATGACTTCTAATATGATGTTTTTAGGACATTATCGTAATTTCTATTAGAATTTTTGATTGTTTGAAAAAATTAAAAAAAAAAACTTATTTACGTTTAAAAATATACAATTTGTTAAATTAAAAGTGTTAACGATACAAATATTTCTTTTTACTTTATGTCATCTAGGGGATTAGTGAGTAGCGACAAAATCTTCCGAATTTTCACTCGATTCCTTCCTCTAGGGAAGCATTAAATGAGAAGTAGGTAGATATGAGAAGCGTGTTGAGTATCGGCTTAGATATAAAAGGCAATCCGACATTGAATATGTTGACGGCCAGGCTGGGCTTTTAATAGGCTTTTTTTTTGGATATTTATAAAATTATATCATAAGTAATTCTTTATAAGTTTCTTTTATGTTCAATATTACGATCTTAAGATGTTGGTTTTTGTTATTAGTTATATCGAAAAGTCTAAGCTTAGGCATAACTATATTACATGTGGCTTAATATAGCGAAAAATTTTAAAAGTTTTAAAATATTTTTTTTTTTACTTAAATTATTGAACCAACTTCATAAAAACAGAAGACAAATGAATAGTCTCTTTGGATTTTTTTATTGCTTTTGCATTTCGTTACTTCTTTCAATTTTATTTTGGTTTTTTTGGCAGTTAAAAAAATTTGTCCCTGTCACATAGGGACAAAATTTCATTAATAAATATAATAAAAAAAACTACATATAAGCATGAACAGAGTCGAAATATATCATGTGGTTTAAAGTTCAGTAAAAAAAACCACTTCACGCTGTATCCCGCACATAATAGGATGAATAGAACGAATCTAACGTTAAGACACTCACCGTTAAGAAGCTTTATACTATAAATATATTAGTGCATTAAATAACAATATCTGATAATTTATATTGTTTATATAATATAATAATGGTGATCGAAACTAGAACTTCTCAATTCATTTCCCATAATAGTCCGGTACGGTAATTCGAGTTATAACTTGGAAGAAACAATGGGCAAACTTTTGATTGATAAGTCCATAAATCCGAACTCATGGGCCATGGCTTACCGTCTACGCGCAATATAGTAACCTAAAATGATATTTTAATATGTCTATAATAATATTATATTTAGTTATATATAAAATAAATAATAAATTTAATTTAAAATCATACTAATATTATAAATGTGAATTTAAATTTGTTTGTTACACTTTCATTAGCAATAAGAATGTAGTATCATTTTAAACAGATCGACATTCACAGGGGCTATAGTTTAAAAAATACCATAGTTAAGTTATACGTTGAAGCCATGCTTTTGCACTACATTTAAGATAAAACGGATGCAAATTGTCTTTATCGTGGTTAATATTGGGCAGTTAAAAATATAAATATTTATATAATTTAAAATAAATTAAGGCCAGTCGTAGTGAGTTCGATCACTCTGTTCGGAAAACGCAATGTCTTCAGAATTAGACTCTCTTTGCCCACCCGTATAGCGTGAAGGTGGTAATAAAATATATATTATTGAATATTTAAAAAATATATTTTACTGAATATTTATAAATCTAGATAATGAGACAACTCGTGATTCCAAGCAATATTAATAAAATAAATCCAGCACAATTAAGAATGAATATACATATAAAACTTAAAATGACAATAGCAGTACACATTATAAACTAAGCTACATATGGTTTTCTATAGCAAAGCTATGAAGGCCACCGCATTCATTATCAACAAGTGGGTGACAAGCACCATACGAATATCTTGGTAGTGTGATCACGTTGTTAATATGAGATGTGGAAGAAAGTTGTGATGACTTACTTTCATTATAAATGGTCTCATTTTTATGTGTTGCTTTATTTTTTTTTCAGCTTCACGCTGTATCCCGCATGTAGCGGGGTCAGATGAAGCTTAGTGTTGAGACACTCCACTCCACTCTTTCCGCCGAACTCTGGAGGCATTGTGTGTTGAGTGAAGAACTCAAGGCCGCGCGAGCGAAGAAATGAAAATACAAAATAGTTAATTTCCTCGAGTGGGAAGCCAACCCACAACCAGTTGCGCTTACAGTCACACGAATGTGCCACTGCATTGAACTAAATATTTAATATTTTTGTTTCTTCGCTCTAGTATCAGCGGATGGTGGGTAAAGGAGTGGCTTAACGCCGTAGGTCTACCCTGAGATGTGATACAGCGTGAAACTGAAATAAGAACAATAAATACCTTATACAAAAATATTAATCTACTCAAGTAATTAAGCAAATTTAATTTATGCATTAAAAATTCGATGACTAATTTATTTCAAATAAAAAATTGCAATTCAGGTCACGTTTGATGTAAGAAAAAACATCGTGTGAAGCATTGTGAAGATAGTTTGAATTTTATCAGTAGTCTAATTGTCTTAAATTTCAATTCAATTTAAATAAAGAAATAGGATTGTATTAATTGCTCAAAGCTTGTTTTGATTTAGATTAAATGTTCGAAAGTAATTGTTATGTTTGGATACTTTAGTTGTAAATAAAAATAAAGAACCTATTTAAATGTCATTGTAGAGGGGGTGGGGGGTGGGGGTCTTAGGGATTCATATCTGTACTCTATAGACATATTACCAACACACCAACACGTCCACATTCACCGGTTCTTCTCATATTGCCGTCGTGGTATGAAAGAGAATGGGTCTGACTGTTGATACTAGGTATTGAATGACTGTATAGAATGAGTGAATTCATGAGTGAATGCATTTACTATTACTTTTTGTTTCATTTTATTACTATGCACTTTTAATTTTATTATGATTAAGCCATTGTCAGTTATTACACATTTTTATTATTCCTTTAAAAAAAGAAATACTTCACTCAGTACTTATTTATTGGAAGTTTATAAAATATATATTATCTCTATATACAATAAGTAACAACAACAACAAAACAGTAAAAATATTTTGTCTGCACATTTAGTAATTTTGACTGAAATGGTTCGCGTTTACACTTTGTGCCTCCTATTTCTGTTTCTTTCTCTGGTGTCAAGGCAAAAGGCGGTGTTGAATTCCGCCACTCAACACGCAATGCCTCCTGAATTCAGCGGAAAGTGGGTAAAACAGACTGTCCTAACTCTATGTTTCCTTTGTCTACCTTGTTCTGTGCAGGATACAGCGTGAAGCTGATTTGATTTTTGAATAGAAATTTTAGAACTTATCTAATGTAGTATATTTTTTGGTTGATACGTAGTTTATCTGAACAACATGAAAGGCTTTTTACTGCAGATAGTTCGAATATTTTCATTCAACTTCCTATTCCTATTCAAATAAAATAGTAAAAGAACTGTTTTATATGTTTAGGTTATATTTATTTCGATAGTCGACAGTTTACTTTTGGTCAGAAATACACGTGATACACCTACATATATTCCTGAATTACCGAATTTTTACCAAAAATCTATATTTGTACAGATGAAACTCGAAAAATGAAATGTGAGTTATTCTTGTGCGATTTTTGTCTTATATTTTATGAAATAACAATTATTATTATTATAAATGCCAATCGTTGAGCAGGGCCACAAGCTTTTGACTGTTTACAGTCGAAAGCTTCGTTTACGAAGCAAATTGTGAGTTCGACTCGTTTAAGATTTTCATTTCATCGCAACAAGCAGTCTTAATGGGTTCTCACTAGGTTCCCAGGTTCCCCTCACCTATCTTGCTATGTGCGCCATAAGGTATGAGGCAAAGAAAAAACTTATAACAAAAATATAGAAAATACCCATTCACAATAATTCATATAAGGATTACCCCTATTCCAAGTTTTGGAAATCTTGCTTGGGTTGCCATAACTGGTGCAAATATAAGCTTAATTGTATTGCCTTTAGGCAGTTCTAGGAGATCAAATTTTAGTATCTATTTGTTAGCTACAACTAACTTAACTGAATAGATTGAATCCGAGGCCGATGAAAATTGGCAAAATGGAAATATAGGCAAGTGTTGAAATTATTGTTATGTTTCATTATTAAATCATTACATTGAATTGTGATAATATAATTAATAAAAAAGTCTTTTCTTTCTCGTTTTCTTTTTACATAAGAAAAATTAAAGTAACTGAAGTGTAGGGTTATATAACTTATATTACAAAGTTATAGTAGGTTTTAAGTGTTGAGTGGTGAAATTCAACGCCGCGCTTTGCCTCGACACCTGAGTATCGAAAATATAAATTTGAATAAATATTTCATTTCCTAGAGTGAAGATCGAACCAGTCGCGTTTACAATTACACTATGTGCCCATGGCCCCTGGCCTCTAAATATATAAATAAAGTATTAACTTTTGTATTAAATGTCATTGACGCCAGTCGTGGCGCAGTGGTACGAAGTGTGACTGTAAAACTGACTGGTTGTAGATTCGATCCCCACTCGAGGAGATGAAATATTTACTTAAATTTATATTTCTATTTCTTGGTTCTGGTGTTGACGCTAAGCGCGGTGTTGAGTTCTGCCCCTCAACACGCAAAGCCTTCAGAATTCGGCAGAATGTGTGGAACGGAGTGTCTTAACACTAGATTCCTTCTGCTGATTCTACCCTGCTGTGTGCGGGATACAGCGTGAGGCTGATAAAAAATTATAAAAGAACTTAAATATAGTTTCCATAAATAAAAATGAATTAAATAAATAATTGAGATCAATATGATTGTATTATTTTCCTAATTGCCAAAGGTAATGAACTGTAGCCACACCGTGAACGAACTGTAAAGTGTTCACTTTATATTGAACCACGTGAGTTTATTAATTATACGCTTAGCAACCGCTCGTACTAACTTTATAGCAGAATTGATGTGTTAAATTTGTTATGAGTATATGAAATCCATATTCTATGCTGTATTGTATACTATACGTAATAAAATAATAGACAAAATTGGGCAGGTTTGAGTTGGATTCATGCACGTAGGGTTCCGTACTACTATA
The DNA here is from genome assembly GCA_917862395.2 of Heliconius sara. Classification (NCBI taxonomy): domain Eukaryota; kingdom Metazoa; phylum Arthropoda; class Insecta; order Lepidoptera; family Nymphalidae; genus Heliconius; species Heliconius sara. Next base: position 11,714,165 of record OU860800.1, on the reverse strand, counting down.
AATACGGCAAAAAATCACGTTTGTTGTTGTTGTTATCATAGTGGCAACAGAAATACATTAGCTGTAAATATTTCAACTGATAACCTATCACGGTTCATGAGATACACTTGGTGACAGACAGACATACAGCAAATTCTTAGTAATAGGGTTTGTTAGTGTTTGGCTATGGAACCCTGAAACTCAATTCTGTACATGAAAGATTTTAAGCAAATATTTGGATCGGATAATATATAAGAAACAGAACCGAAAACTCCATATTTCTTTTATTTTGTCTGTTAGTTCGCAAATAGACGTAAATGAATGAGTTTTGGTATCTTCATAATATAGTGTTAGGAGCTGTGATTGTTTGCAGCGATTGTCACTTTTGTTATGTAAACTGGGAAATTAACAAAAATAATATTTGATTCAAATGCATCATAAAAAAGTGAATTGCAAAAAATATTGAGTTTTAGAAAATAAAAAAACAAAATAAACGTGAAAAAAATATATAATACCAACAGAGAAAATGGGCACCGACCAATAACATAAAATACAGAAAGAAGAGAGAGAGATGTTTCACTTAATATCAACATAACAGACTGCACATATAGTTCATCATTATCTTTTTGTCAGTTTGTCCTTAAAAATGAGAATACAAAAGTGTTTCCTCTACGTGAAAGTGGAATTTTATTTTCACAACACCTCTTGCGTTGTGTGCAATTGAGAATGAAGTATTCATACTACTTTTAAACGTTAAAAAGAAAAGTTCTTATTCAACCGGCTGAGCTTGAAATGAATAAGTATGGGGAAAATAAAAATTTACTATTGTGTCGGTGTTAAGTTTTCAGGCCTTTGCTTTTGCTATGTCTTTTGAATATATGTATGTATGTATATATAAATTTGTACAAAACTTCGATTTATTTATTTGTTGTGAGTTCGATTTTCACTTGGGAGGATGAATGTTTTCATATCCTCGAGGTAACGACGCGTGGCCATAAGTTCCGCCATTTAACACGCGATATCTAATCTAAATGAGGAATGGAGTGTCTTAACACTAGGTTCCCTCTGCCTCCCTACTTTAGGCGGGATACAATGCGAAACTGAAGCTGTAGAGTTTACGTTGCTATGTAGATACTGTCGAAGCGTAGTGGGAAAATGACTGTAATTAAATTATATATATATATATAATTTAATTACAGGTATAGCGCGGCATTAGGTTACCCATGAAATTTTATGTGTAATGCCTAAGATTAATATAGATAATACAGTGTCCTAAAACTAGGTTCTCTCTTCCTTTCCATTTGTACATAAGTAAAAGTAAAGTTGCTTAGCTGTGAAAAAAAGTGCGTATCTTAACTACGATAACATAAATTGCTTATTCGTGTTTGTATATAAAGTACATAGTTAACAACAAATTTAAAGACCGTACTCTGAGTCATACACGAAACATTTGTATGTTCAATACAAATATGAAGCTCTGCATGTTTCAATTCTCCAGAGTCACACGGCTACATTTTCGGAAAATTGACTACGGCGACCTCGGTATATTACAATGTTGACATGATGATGTAGATCAAATTATTTCTATGAAAATTTAACGTTCTATTGGATCATTTCATATTTACCAAGTATGTCTAATAAAAATATAATAACATAATTAAATTTAAGCCAGTCGTAGCGCAGCGGCACGAAGTGTGACTGCAAAACCGACTGGTTGTGGGTTCGATCCCCACTCGAAGAGATGAAATATTTACTTAAATTTATATTTCCATTTCTTCGCTCTGGTGCCGAGGCAAAGCGCGGCGTTGAGTTCTGCCACTCAACACGCAATGCCTCCAGAATTCGGCAGAAAGTGGGGAACGGAGTGTCTAAAACACTAGGTTCCCTCTGCCTACCCTGCGGTGTGCGGGATACAGCGTGAAGCTGATTTATTTTTATTTTTAAATTGAAGCGAGATGAGTAATATATAAGTAGGTATACCTAGTGGTATTTATAGTATATTTTACTATGAAAATTCATCATACAGCTTCACCCTGTATGCCGCACAGAGCAGGTTAGGCAGAGGGAACCTAGTGTTAATTTACTCCGTTCCCCACTTTCTGCCGAGTTGTAGAGAACGCTGTGCTTTGCCTCGACACCAGAGCGAAGAAATAAAAATGTAAATATAAATACATGTTTCGTTTCCTCGAGTGGGGATCGAACCCACAACCAGTCGATTTTGCAGTCACACTTTGTGCTTACTATAAATACCACTTAATAAGTTAATTACAAAAGTGATCAAATATCAATAAATCAATGTTGCGAAATACATATCTCATCTTTAAGTTGAAAAGTCACATAAAATTAGAACATTTTTATTTTATTTTTAGACTACAAAAAATACACTATCTAAGTCGCTCTCGTTTCGTCTCTCTCTTTTATCCAAAACATCATATACCAGTCGTGGCGCAGTGGCACGAAGTGTGACTGTAAAACCGATTGGTTGTGGGTTCGATCACCGGTCGAGGAGATGAAATATTTACTTAAATGTATATTTCCATTTTTTCGCTACATATCTAGAAAACCCAGAAAAAATATACAAAAACTTTTTCTATAACACAAACGTATAAATAAAAACAGTATATTAGCAGTTATTAGTCGAAGTGATGATGGTGCCAAGAGAATGGCACGAATGGCACCCTATTAATTTGCGTCCTCTAAATAAATGTACTTCATACGTTATAGTGGCGTCGTCGCGTCGTCGCAGGAAACCCGCCCTCGGATTGACGTTCAGATGCCAGCCAAAAACGGATATTACATAATATATATGGCTATGGTTCTATATTTTTGGTATAGTTCCACGCCGTATGCACACAGCAGCAGCAGGTACAGGGAATCTAGTTTTAAGACACTTTGCTCCTTATTTTATGGGATCTGGAGGAACGATGAATAAAATAGATATTTAGATGGCGTACTTAGTCGGATAAAATAATAAAAAAATAATATTTGATCACTTTTTCAATTACTTTTTTAAATGGTAGCGTGTGGAGTGGAGGATCATAACGCCGCGCTTCGCCTCGGTACAAGCGCGATGAAACGCTTTGTCAATCGTCTCGTTTTGTGCCTGTGCCACTTGCACACTTGCCCTAAAAGATCTACTTGCCCTAATAGAAACAATAATAATACTAGAACAAAATTAGAACGCGAAACCATTTTCTTCATACAGACACGTCGTAAAATCGTCAATTTTATTACGAATTGAGATATATACCCAGTTGCAAAATGAACACGCAACAGTATTTCCAAGCTAATAATTGTTAAACTGGTACAATTGATTGAGAACAACAGAAATTACGAGTAAAACTGTATGTAAATGTCATTTATAACCAATACCTCTGTTGACCTATCATTAATTCACTTCGAATACAACGTTTAACGAATGTGAGAGAAGAGAGTAATGGTTTTTTTTTTGAAATAATTTATCCAAATTCCTGGTTTTATTAAAGGATTTAAATATTGACTCAAAACGATTTATAAGAATGTATTAGAAGGATTTTTATTGACTAATTTTCATTTTTTTTAAACTGATTTATTGATTATTTATTTAAATTTATATTTTTATTTCTTCGCTCTGGTGTCGGGGCAAAGCGTGGAGTTGAGTTCCGCCGCTCAACATGCTAAGCCTCCAGAATTTGGCGGAAAGTTGGGGACGGAGTGTCTTAACATTAGGGTTCCCTCTGCTTACCTTGCTGATACAGCGTGAAACTAATTTATTTATCGAACAAAAATTGATTGCATTTTTTATAGCTTGATTTAACATATTTGTAAAAATGTTGCAATTGTTTTAGTAGTTTTAATGAACTTGGTATGAGTTCCTAGTAGGTAACAATGAGTTGTTACCTGATAAAATGAAGCTCATACAACCTTGATTATTTTGTCATTAAAAAAACACTTTTTTATAAATCAGTTTCGCGCTATATCCTACATACAGCAGGGCAAGCAGAGAGAACCTAATGTTGAGACATTCCGTTCCTAATTTTCCTCCGAATTCTGGAGTCAATGCCACGCTTTTTTCCGACACCAGCGCGAATAAATGAAAATATAATCTTAAAGAAATATTTCATTTCTTCGAGTGGGGGATCCACCCCACAACCAGTCCCGTTTTCAGTCACACACTTGTGCCACTGCAAGGATGTGATTGTAACACGACGGTTGTGAGTTCGATTTTCACTCGAATAAATGAATTAAATTCATAAATTATCATTTTCACGCTCTGTTAATGAGGCAAATCACAGCCTTGACTTCCGCCACGCAATGCCTCCGAATTCAGCGGAGAGTGGAGTGGAGAGTGTTTTAATGGGATCGGCGTGTCCTAACACTATGTTCCCAGGTTCCCTCTATCTATTCTGCTTCGTGCGGGATACAACGTGAAGCAAAAAAAATGTTTTGTAAAACATTTTAACCGTAGGTAGCGGTAGGTAGGAAATTGTAGGTATAAACAGAAATAATTTTCTATAATTGAATTAATTATCTGTCGTCAATGCGAACGTTTAATTTACGTTTTAAGGGGATTAAGCGATTGCCGCTAATCGTATTTGCTTATAAAGGATATACAAATTTCTACCGTTGTTTATAACTTTCTATAAATTTTTGCTTTATTTTAAATCGTTCTTGTGTATTTTCAAATTATATAATTTTAAATATAACAGAATATATTTTAGCTTTGATTATTCTTTATAATAATTGAGGCCAGTCGTGGCACAGGTTGTGGATTCGGTCCCCACTCGAGGAAATGAAATGTTTATTTAAATATATATTTCGACCTCTTCCTTTTGGTGTCGAGGCAAAGCGTGGCGTTGAGTTCGTCCACTCAACAAGCAATACCCCCATAATTCGGCGGAAAATGGAGAACGGAGTGTCCTAACACAGTGCTCCCTCTGCGTACTCTGCTTCATACGGGATACAGTATGAAGCTAGCGAGGTAGAAAGATTAATGGAAAACAGATATATGATTTTAGATAATAATCAATAGTGAAACAAACGATAGCCTACACAATCAAACTGAATCTTCATAATTAACCTACAATAGCCTCAACTGACATATTCATTATAATAATAACTGAATTAATAGAGCTATTGATTCTATGTGCAATGAACGTATCGTAGTCCTAGTTAGATGACGTGATGAAGTGACTTATCACTATCTTATATTTTGGTCCCTAACGCCACTATATAACGTCTAATGGCCTCTTAGATATCATCTAAGCTTACATCTACATATGCTTCTATATATATGTAGAAATAGAAATAGAGAGGGAGCCGAAAGCAGTCAGACTTTCATTACGTTACAAAACGTGTGCACATACGCCCAAAACCGGTAAGTAGGTGCTATTAGAAAATATATTTGGTTTTGGTTAATTTGATAGTAATAACCAGGACAAGAAAATTTTATTTTTATCCATATATAGCACAATTGAAATATTCCCACAAAAATAAATATATAAAGAAACCTTTTTTTAATATTAAAAATATCCAGGTTATTTTTTTTTAAGACATTTTTTTTTTGCTTCGAGCTATATCCCGCACATAGCAGGGTTACTCAGAGGTAACCTAGTGTTAAGACATTTTTCGCGACAGACGCCGCGCTATGCCTTGTTACCAGAGCAAGGAAATGAAAATATTAAATATTTCATTTTCTCGAATGGGAATCGAACCCACAACTCGTCTCGTACCTACAGTTGCACCCCTTAAATTTAGAGTTCAAATTACGTTTTAAATGTATTTAAAATTGAATTCCTCGCAAATCGTTATGGTAGTCAAAGTAAACTTGCGGATATGTACATCTTACTAGCGAATGCGTCTACATTTTAATCAATCATGTTCCACGTCGCCTGTTACGTTGCTAATGGAAAAAAAATGTGATTTTTTATTTAATAAGATTTCTTAACATGTTTTCATAACTGATTATAATTATTGGTTTACTTATCTATACTTATAATAAAATCGTAACTGATCGGCGTCTGTTTAAAGAAGATATATAAAAAAATGTTGCTTAAAAAACGTTGTTAAAAACAATGGTTCTTAAAATTGTTGTCTGTTTGTCTATGCATTTGTTCACGCTAATCCGTGACCGTTTTAAGTGCAGTTTTCAGTATTGTATTAAGGCAAATTTCCCTTGTCATTTAGTGTTTGTTTTATTCAAAACGGTTAATAATAACGGTGTTGAGTTCCGCCACTCAACACGCAATGTCTCCAGAACACGGCGGAAAGTGGGGAAAGGGTTGTCTTAACACTAGGTTCCCTCTGCCTACCCAGTACAGCGTGAAGCTGAAACAAAAAAAAATAATAAAAAAGAGTTATAATCTTTTAAATAACTCTTTTATTGAATTAGCTAAAATTCCACTTTTCAATATAGTTGTAGGTATTGTATTAAATATTTTAAAAAATATTAAATATTTTTGATAAATGTTTATGATTTGACTCTAACATTGACCATCACCACAAAATACCTAATCTCAATTTCACACACAAAAACAATAACAAACACAAAAAGTAGCGTAAAAATTTTTAATGCCTCCAAACGCAACCGCGCCGCAGGAAAAAGCAAAAAAAAATCATTTTTGTGGTAAATCCGTCAGTTCGGCTCATAAATCACGGCCCCACGTTTTAGTAAGAGCTCTGCATCTTAATTAAACTCTTCGTACCTTCCAATGTACATTTCGAGTGTTTTTTGCACTCGGCATAAAATTTTTCCGGAGATGGGTTTCCAAATTATGCAAATGTTCCATCTATCCCACAATGTACTGGCACTTTAATTTAAATCGTAAATGTATGGCTTATTAAATAATAAAAAAGGTGTAAAACATTCTGCTGCTGTGAAATGTCTTGGTTTTATTTTATTTTTATTTATTCTAATTCACGCTGTATCCCGCACAATCTGTCCCGCAGCAGGGTTGACAGAGGGAACTCTGTCACTGTCACTCCCTTCCCCTTTTTCCGCCGAATTCTTGAGGTATTGCGTGTTAAGTGGGGGAACTCAATGCAGCGCTTTTCCTCGACACCAGAGCGAAGAAATAAAAATGTAATTAAATAAATATTTTGTTTCCTCGAGAAGGGATCGAACCCATAACCTGTTGCGTTTACAGCCACACTTTGTGCTCCTGCGCTACGACTGGCCTCGACTATTAATTATTTCAACGAATTAAGCTAATATTTTTTTGAAAGTTGAAAGTTCAGTTGAAGTTAGCGTAAAAAGGTGTTGCTTTATAAAATTACTGGAATTCTTATATTTTACTAAAGACCTCTTCATCGAGTCAATGAAATAAAAGGGTATATACTGCAATTACTGCGAAATATTTGAAAACGAGAAGTAATTCTATGAGATATTTTTTATTCTATATTTTGGCAAAGATATTAATCAAGAAACGAATTTAAAAAATATACAATATTTCAATACTAATCTAATCATTTCCAAAATTAAAGTAAATCATTTTAATTATGAACGAGAATGATAAATGGCAAGTATAAGGAGTATCAAACGGGGGCTAAGCTGAAAATATTTCGGACCAAACAAAGGAAAAGAAAGAAATTCAAAGGTGGGTAATTGAAAAACTTTAGCACAGTAACTTGAAAGTTGGCAAACACGTTGTAGGATTTGGTCGTTTTTGCACCCGAATCTTTTTAATGGGATGATTGTAGAGATCTCCCGTGAATCTATGGATGATTTAGTAAAATTTGTAAATAAGTTGTTTGTGTGTGTTTGTATAAAATCATTTAAAATCATGATTAACCTGTTAGCCAGAGGGTACTTAGTGTTAAGACGCTCCATTCCCCTTTTTCGTCGAATTCCGGAGGCACTGCGTATTGAGTGGCGCAACTCAACGCCGCACTTAGCTTCGACACCAGAACAAAGAAATGGTAGTATTCAATGTTTTAATTTAATCGAGTTGGATTCGAACCCACAGTCGGCTTTCAGTCCCACACTTATGCACAGGTGCAATAGGCACTGTGTTTGATGGTAGGCGCGACAGTTGTTGGTTCGATTCTCAATCAGGAGAATTAATTATGTTGATTTCCTCCTTCCGGTAAGAAGATAAAGCACGAAGATGAGTCGTGCCACTCAATATACACTATACAGAGTCTTAAAAATTGGTCTGAAAGTGGAAAACGGAACGTCGTAACGCTACCCTGCTAAAATCGAGACACAGCTTGAAGCTATTATAACTTAATTCACTTTAATTACAAAATCTAAAAAAAACCTGAATTTTTAAAAATTAGAACTGGCAACCACTATTAAATGCAGCACACGCTTCACGCTACAACGACACACAAACACTCGTACGTATCCCCAGCTAACAAAGGAACTCATCCATAATGCGCACGAGACCGTCAGCGAGCGGACTTGGCAAGTATATCGATGTTAATGTTTACAGCGTATTATCTCTCTAACGCCGTAACGGTTTCCGTTTTCCAGCCATATTTTACACGGGCTCTTGTTGACTGCGGCTAAGTGGAACGTACTTTGCTGTGGATTGGAATGGGATTTGGAATTTTTATCAGGTCAAAATTATTTCTTTTTGGGTGGTTTGTGGGTTTGTGGTGATATTTGTTTTAAATTAGGTTTAAAAAATACTACTTTGTTACAATTTAGTGTTAAGACACTCCGTTTCTAGTCATCTCGACTTGAATATTGAGATGTTGTGTTTTGAGTGGCAGAGGAAATGAAAATAATTAATTTCTTCGAGGGGAACTGGAACCTACGACAATCAGGTTTACAGTCAGATATCGTGCTGCGCCGATGTAGAGTATTATAGACGAGTACTATAACAGTTTTAATTTATTTAAAATATATAGAATATATTCGCTGTTGCAAAATCTAGTGTTAAGATTCAGTGAATATAAATTAAAATAGAATGGTCGAATGGGGACAGTCGGGTGTATAGGATTTTGTTTTCAAATTAGGTCGTGTCAAATGAATTAAATTTTTTTTACAGAAAATTATTTACAAAAGTCAAGAAAAAAGGCCGCTTTATATAGGCCAAACGTTACTATTGCTGAACAAGCTCTTTAACTTACAAAGCCGTCGTATACAGTTCTATTTAATTCTTGAATTTTCATACGAATAAAACATGTAATTTTTATTCAAAATACAAATGTTTCGTAGCTATTGATGTTTCTTTTCTAGTTTTGTATATATTTTTTATTATTGTTTATTTCGGAAAAATATCTAGTTTGTGTATATATATATATATTTTCTATAACTACATAAATTAATTTTGGAGCTTAAGATGGTAAATAAAACTAAACGTCATTTTACACTTTTAATACGTCATTTTCGCAATTTCCAAGTTAACAACTTTAGGATCCACAAAAATATCACCATAAATCGATATTTGAAAGTGTTAATATCCGTTATATACAAAGTAAATTACTTTTAAAGGTAAACTTATTATTTTTCTTCATATCATGTTATGAATTCTAAAAGAGCGTAGCGAAACGAAATTTAGATAAAAATAAAAGCTCGATCGTTTTTCTCATTTATGTTGCGAACGTCTTATTACAAAAACGTATCTGCAGCCTATATTATACACGTTATTACGCACGGATGAAATAAAATTTGCCATCACATGGTGTCGTCGTAACGACAATGTTCTAAGATATTAAAATACTTTTATAGGATGCTTGTTTTTATTTTGTTTTCTTCTCTGTCCAAAAGTTCGGTACTTTTGGACAGAGAATTAAATTTAAATGGAAGTATTATTATTTTGCAACTATTAAATCACATTATGCTGAATTAATAATAATAATTGCAATCAGGTCATATCATTTATTATATAGAATATTATTTGCTCTTAAAACAGACATTTGAAGCACTTTATTGATGCAGGTGTTCTCTTTTTCCAAAAATCTTCTCTTTTTGTCATCAAAATTTTCAAATAAATACTAAATCTAAATTCTACACAATACTTCACCTAACAGAAACAACAAATACAACATAAAGGAAAAATAAAAAGAAGATACAGCGAAGCTGAAAAAAAAATCCTTGTATTATAACTATATTTGACATATACATACGATATACACATAAATTTCTTAAACTACCCTACTTTGCATCACAAAATATTAGATCTTGTTTGTATTGTATTGATATTATTAGGTTATTGTAACTTTCGTCGAATACTATGTACGTCTATTCTATATATATCAACATTATTTTACTTCTAAAATTTATTACATACTGCCAATGCGCTCCCGGTTTAGCACCCGAAACCACGGAATGTGAATTATCTATGAATTTAACATTTTTAAATATAAATATATTCAAAAATATATATAAAATAATACTCTTCCGAAAGTGGCACAAGGGTTCAAGCCATCGGTGGCTAGAGCTCCAGAGACAGGAACCTTACAATACCCGCCGTCTCAAGTAATACTGCCTTCTGCCTCCGGTTCTTAAACCAACAGCTAAGTGATAACCCGTTAAAATGTTCGTCGAGACTTTTTTATAAGAAAAATATATTTAAAAAAAATATATCTTCGGTCAATAATTTGAAAATAAGTTGTAGCGAGCAAAGCTACGCGTGAGAGTCTAGTATTGAATAAGTGTGCATATTTTATTCATATACATATCTCGAGAATATTTAAAATCAAAATTCACTGACATTAAATGAGCTGCGTACGCTGCATACAACATTGCGGTTGTATTCTCTGGAGTGTACCTCGTTCTCTGCATTATACAGGGTGTAGTTTAATTCGCCATTCGCTATAAACTCAAGCCAAGATTGTTCTAGAACGCGCTATACGGCTGTGTGCAAATTCTCTAAACCTTTTTAGAATTGTCAAAAGACTTCGCTTTTATGCGCAGTTATAAAGAAAGATGTAGTGACTCTTTATTCCGGTTTTATTTATATTGACAGAAGACACTGTTTGAGGCTTGTTAATAATGTTTAAGCCTCAAATAAAGTACCAAAGTTACTCGTTAATGCAAAAAGTAAGATTTAAAACTTGAAAATTTTTAACCCCATTCTATAGTAATCGATGGTAGACATATTTATTACCACAGAGCTTTGAAAAAAATTTTGAATTCTAATTTTGTATGCCTGTGGAAATAAACAACAATTTTAATGTAAAAAAAAAACGAAATAAAATATTTTTTTCAAGTCAGCCCTGGCTTATCAGATTGTCTGTTACTGGTAAAGAAAAGCTATGAGTAACTTTTCTTCTTTCATTACGATCAAGAGATTTTTGTGAGAATTTTTCGTCACTCTTTGTTGAAACTGAGGCCGCAATCTTGTTTTTTCTTTGTAAGACTTGGAAATAAGGCTTTAACTTCTAACGCAACTAAGTATTCATACTACTTTGCAAGTAGTATGAATACTTACTAGTTTACTTTGGAATCCTTTTGCAAGTAAATATTCGTACTACTCTCTGCTCCTCATATTCATGCGAAACCTCAAAGAAAATCTTTTAACTGCTTATTAGAAATATTAAGTGGATTATTTACACATAATCAAAATGTTTATTGCTTACCCTTTCACTTTGTAAAATAACACATTTAGTTGAAATTGTAGTAGAATTCGTGTTTCAGAATCATACTTACAGTAAAATATACAACCGATAAACATTAATAATTATCTTTATTGCACTTATTTAAAAGTTATCAACTCAGTCAATTGTTAGCAAAATTATCAATCAATCAGTCATAAGAAATCTTATTTATTAATTTTGACTCGATGCATTAAACGTTTCTTGGCGCTTTTCTTTTGTCGATCTAATATATATATTTTTTCTCTTATCAGACAAATTTATTTCTTTCTTCTTATAATTATTCATAAAATCTAATATAATACTATTAAAATTCTCTGTGAAAAACTGTGGCATTTGGAAATTGATGCATTCTTGAGTTAAATCTGATTCTTAATAATTTTAGTTCACACAAAAAACAAGACGTTTTTCGTACTCTACACATTATACAGAGTAGATTTGTTCTAAAACTTAGCTGCTGAATTCCGTATTATATTTATAAAAATAAACGTAAGCTATTCATTTATGTTGATATATATCCACATAAATGGTTAAAATAATTACGAAACCTGAAGCGTAAGTTAATATAATAAACCTAAGCATATGTTTTGCAAAAGAAAGTAGTTATTAGTCTCTGTATTTATAAAAATGTTATAAATATAAAAAGACCACAGGACAGGATGATATCGTTTGAATGATATCGTTGCCTCAAATCTAAATTAGAGCCTCCAAAGAGTTCATATAAATAATGTGAAATCTTTTAGACTTTCTCTAAGGATAAGCGTTCCACTAGGATATATTCTAGGTCTTCTTTTATTTCTCCTTCATATTAACGATATACGTGCTATTCGCAGTTGATATCTCTTTAACGCGTTAAGTCGACAGAAGAAAGTAAACTATCATGAAATGAATAGCGCATTGTTGCATATTCTTCTTTAGCTTAACTTTAATGATCTCATGTCAACTTTACTTTGCTTTTAATATCTGTGAAAATTTATACGTTTTTTTTTACTTAGTTACTAAAAATTTTTCTTATCTGTTTGCTTTTAAAAGGCTAAGATAAGAACATTTTTAGTTGTATATATTTCACACTAACAATATAAAGTACATTATAAGTAACACAACTTTACACATGAATTTGAAGGAAATAGTGATGTTGAAGGAAATAGTGAACTATGTCCACAATATTCTTATATGTCTTTGAAAATGTGTAAGAAGCTAGTATTAGGTAAGTCTATTTCTATTAATGTTTTTACAAGTCAAAAATCCCCTTATTTTAATTTGGAACGAATGATTAACTTAAAAATTGATCTAATAGAAAAGGAGTACAACATTTCTTTTGCCGTGTGATCCCGGCCTAGAATAGGATCATCCTGGTACTGGTGGTGTCGTAAGAGGCGACTAAAGTACGTGTGGTAGAGTCACGTCGCCAGCAATGGCAACACGCATGGGCAGACTCGACCGGATCATTACCACCCCTGGCATTTAAAACCGGCGTGAAGTAGTGGCTTTATGCCACTGCGTTTCGCATCAGGTAATGCCGGGCCCCGGCGCCCAACTCATCTTAAAGGCCGGCAACGCACCTGTAGCTCCTCTGGGGTTGCATGGGGTCGTGGGCGGCGGTAATCACTTACCATCAGGTGACCCGCACGCTCGTTTACCGTGTCTCTTCCATAAAAAAAAATAATAATAATAATAATAAATTCTGTTATTTTTTTTGTGATAATATAACTTTAAAAGTAACTATAACTTTAATTAACTTAAAATTTTTTACCAAAGAATTAGATATTTAGCTTAGTTAACTTTTTAATTACTAAAAATAATTATGGTAATAGTATATATAAAATGATGAAAGCAATACAAATGATATGGTGAAAGCAATAAAAATCTTTGAATTACAGATAACATTAGTTTTAAGTAAATAATTTGATTGTAGCTCCGCGACCTACTTTATGTTTCCCTCTTAAAAGGCTTTTCTAGAGTAGAGAGTTTTAGTATTTTAGTATTTTATATTAAATGCATATTTTATTCAATTCCAACCATCTTTATATTTACAATGTTATATAATAAAGTCAATTTTCACAATATATTTTAAACTATGCTATAGATTTTCACGACTATATATTGATGTAGTCAAAGCGGGCGAAGCCGCGAGTTTTCATTTGCTGTAGCAATTATCGTAGTCATTAATATTTAAATACTTATAAATTGCTTATTAATAATAAAAAAAGAAAACTAATTGAGCTCCTACGTTTTTATTATCAAACGGATCCAGACACAACTTGTCTACGTTTCTCAATTCAGAAGTCCATCTCCAGTCTCGAGATGATTTTTTTATGGTGTATTGTCATTGTCATTACAAATTCAGTCCTTTCATTTTATACCCTGATTTGGTGGGTTGTGTAAATATTTATAATCCGCAATTTGATTGAGGCGGCCTTTTTAAATTAATAATATTCAGCTTCACGCTGTATCCCGCACACAGCAGGATAGGCAGATGGAACCTAGTGTCATAAGACACTCCGTTCCTCACTTTCTGCCAAATTAATAATATTATATTTCTTTACATATAAATTAATTGTCGAAAAACTGAAGTTGTACTACAAATTTCAGCTCAATCGGAAACTGGTAAGAGGGTCAAATTGAGCTTCTTAGATTTAATATACTAACTAGCTGACACGGCAAGTTAAATAAAAAATATTGTAAAAATGAAATGAAATTATGTTTAAAGGCAGACTTTTTTTTCAGCTGTTGTTAAAATTGAATATATTTAAAGTAAAAAATATTCCTCTTCTCTACAATCCTTGTCGCGACTCGCGGATGCTTTCCGAGTTCCTTCCTGTCCTCAAGCGAAACATTGAACTAGATTCGCATATGAAACGAACACACAATAGAAATTATAAAATCTTTTACTATTTAATCATATTTAAAAATCCATTACAATACAAAATGTATTAAATAAGATTGAGAACAGAGTGTGATATATTTATTAAGTTAGTTAAGGATAATTATTTAGTGTCACCAATAAAAAATTGTGATTTTTTATTGGTTGAACGGTTTATTATTTATTTGTTTGGTAAACACTGCCACACGGAGGGTGTTCTTTTAGAATTGTGGTAATGTGTTTTAATTCGGCTTATTTTATTATAAAGTATTAAGAGAGGCCATCGTAGCGCAGGGTCACACGCATGTGTCTGAAAACGCGACGGTTGTAGATTCGATTCTCACTCTGAGTGGGAAACTGCGTGTCTTAACACTAGGTTCTCTATAAATTAAAGTCCAAAATTAAGTTAAATATTATTAAATAAGTCACATTTTTCTTTATTATAGTACTTCCACTGTGAATATTCTGTTAATATTTTATATAAAATATATAGACAACATTACTTATTAATATTTCAGTTATTCAGAATTCAAAACAACAAGAATAGTTCACGTATTTTCTTTGAACCGATTTCAATATGAAGCTTTGTGGTTTCATCACAACTTTTGAACGTATTGTCATCAATGCAGATTACTGTTGCTTATAAAGGATTGTGCTCGAAGTTGACGAAGTATTTCAATATTACTTGCGGAAAGATTAATACGATCTAGTAAAAGGAAGAAAGATATAGATAATCGTGAGTTTTAAATCGAAAAGCAAAGAACTGTAGAAAGTGAATTAATTTTGTTTCCTAAAAATGTTTGAGTATGTGAAAAATCAAGTATTTATTTTACTTTAAGTCTTAATTATTATTATTGGATTTGTATATAAAAATAATATATAATAAATATTGAAAATTATAAATAGTCAATATCGTTCGTTAGAGAAAAGGCTATTTGCGACGACTCGCGTCAATTACATTACTATCGTAAAATTAAAGCCCAATATTATCTCTACACATAAAATGTATTTTTTTATGATTAAAATTTAAAAAGTCAAGTGGAGAACGGAGTGTCCTAACACCCCAGGTTCCCTCTGCCTACCCTGCTGTATGCGGGATTCAGCGTGAAGCTGATATTGGTGTAACTAAAAAATATATTTTTTTAATAACTAATATCAATAAAACATAAAAAAAGATCAATGTTTAGTTAATGTTTATAAATTAAATATAGATAGGCAATAACAACAATTTATAATCCATTGAGCAATTTAAGGCGTACTGAGTTGTGAGGCTATGAGGTTGTAATGATTAATAAATGTGACAATAATGTGTTCTATTTGATGAATTATACGATATATATTATACATATTTACATGTAAATATATCTATTATTTATAATAATGGATACCATATTATGTTGTAAAAATATTCTATAAATAGATATTTTTTGATAAAAATTTTTAGAGGCCAGTTCACGAAGAGGGTGCCCCCTCTATTGTGTGACTAGTTGTATGTTAGATCTTTATTAGAGGAAATGAAATATTTATTTATTGCTCTGGTCTCCAGGCAAAGCTCGGTGGTGTGTTCCGCCACTCTATACGCAATGAAAAATGGTCAACGGAGTGTCTAAATATTAGGATGGATATTAGGAACAATGCAGGAAATATATTTTATTAAGAAAAATAAATATAACACACACTACCAAGCTTGACAACATATAAGTTTTGCAAGTAACATACACGTTGCTATGGCAACGCGTATTGTACGCGTCAGTTGGTTCCCCGTATAAATAAATATGTGAATGGTGACAGTTAGTGGTACATAAGTGGACGTATAATTTAGATGCCCTAAAAATTTTAATTAAATGTGAAACTTAAAAAAAACCGAGGGTGAACTGAAAAAGTGGTTTTGGTGATCTTGTTACAGCAAATTCTGTTAGAACTTTTCAAGCACTATAAATATGTCGAGTGTTTAATGTATGAAAATATTTAATGTAACGAACGTTTGTTTATTAATGATATTTTTATTTAGTTTGCAATTTCGTACATTAAAATGAACGTAGAGTTTTGAGTGACAAGTACAGGTATTTTTATTTTGGCCGCTTTTTCATGCAAATGAAAAAGAGTTTTTGGCAATGGCAAACTAGGAATCTAGGTTTAAGACACTCCGTTTCCATTAAACCAACACTTCAGTTCTCCATATTCCACTAAATTCTGGAAGCATTGCGTGTTGAGGATGGGAGGAGGATATAAATGAAAATATTAAATATTTCATTGTCTTAAGTAGTAATCAAACCCACAGCTAATCAAACCCACAGCAAATATGGTTGTCTTAAAAAAAATATTTATTTAAATTATTACAAAAGAAGATATCAACGGTGCTTAGTGAGCGTAAACACGTTTTACGAAAAAAAAATGTTATGTGCTTAGAACAAATATTTTTCTTTCATGAGGTTAGTAATAAAAAAATTGACAAGCTCAGTTGCCTAAAAGCATATATAAATTAATAAAAAACAAATTAAATAACAACAAATATCCGGCCGTATTCGTCATAACCTTATTACCATATCCACGTGGCCGTGGTGCACTATCGGATATTAATGGAAGTTTACTTTCTAAGGTAAATGTGGAAAGTTCATTATATATTTATTAAACAAAGTAGGTACCTGATATGGTGAATACATAGTTGTTAACGTCCTATAATATTTCTGTAATGTGATCGTTAACGCGAGTTTAAAAGGAACCTGCAACTCCTCTTGTGTTACACGGTGTCGTTTGTGGTGGAGGTTACTTACCGCAAGGTGACCCGTACGCTTGTCCGTCTTGTATTTTCCATATAAAAGGGCATTAAAACCTACATTTGACAGGATGTGCCAGGCCCTGAACAGGACTAAACTCTTTGAGCTGCAATGCAAAAGGCATCCGAGCGATGAATCCGTGGAATGCTGTTTTTTTTTCAGAGTAGTCAAAGAGAGCTTAGTGTTAAGACACTCCGATCCCCTTTTCCCACCG
Organism: Heliconius sara; assembly: GCA_917862395.2. Lineage (NCBI taxonomy): Eukaryota > Metazoa > Arthropoda > Insecta > Lepidoptera > Nymphalidae > Heliconius > Heliconius sara. The sequence goes on along the minus strand of OU860800.1, from coordinate 11,696,809 downwards.
AATTCTAGAGTGGCGCAACTCAATGCTGCGCTTTGCCTCGACACCATAGCGACACCAAGAAAATTAAAATCTTAAATATTTAATTTTATCAAGTGGCCATATATCCGCAGCCTGTCGCTTTTATAGTCACATTTTCTTCTGTTTTTATACAACAATTCCACAAAAACCGGAGATCGGAGTGTCTTAGCACTATGTTAAATTACGATTAATAAATATCCTAGTACATATATATGTTGTACGTACATACAAATGTTCAACTAACAATAAACAATAAAAAAAAAACAATTTTTCATACATTTGATCCATATAGATTGTAACACGGGTCACGAAGTAAGCTAATGGCTCTGTCTACATCTCGAAGGCCCCGCAGCTGTTTCAAAAGCAAACTAAATTAACCTCCACTCGATGGGTACACAAATTATGATTAATAACAACGATATCGAATTAGTTCGTGTATTAAGATACGCATCATCCACTGGTGTAATGGAGTAATTATAAAATATATATTTAGCTAGCGACCCACTCGCGGTTTCGCCCGCTTGTATTATATAATTACTAGCGGGCGTGCGCGGCTTCGTCCGCTTATTTGCACCCTTAGGGGGGAATCCTAAGAAAATCACGAAACACGTGTTCAAAAAAATATTTTTAACAGTCTGAATTTAAATTTTTATAAGCATCGGTGGCGATTTAAAGTTTTATCCATATAAACTTTCAACCTCTTATTTGACTCCATAGGAGGTAAATTTTTAAAAACCATGAAATACGCGTTCAATGAAATATTTTTAAGAATTTGAATTTATTAAAATCGGAGCCGATTGAATTTTTTTCCATACAAACGTTCGACCCCTATTTAATGCTTTTAGGGTTAAAATTTTTCAAAATCCCTTATTAGTGGATGTCCAGATTATATATAAAAACATCTGTACAAATTTCACATTTCTACGCACAGCGGTTACGGCTGTGCGTACGTCTTACCTCAGTCATTCAGGTACATGACCTTTTATATATATAGATTAAGTAATAATTAATAATATGCAGTACTTAAGTTTTCTTATAATAATATTATTTTAAAACAATGTTTACATGCCTATATTGAAACGTAAAGTTACAGCCAATTCAATAAAACAGTTGTATAAAGCAATTTTGTTTCATTCCATTTTTTAAAATGGTATAACTTTTTTATTTACGAACCGTTTGAAATAAATAAAAAACATTAAATGTTAGGAGTCATTTGCAAAAAGACAATAGTAAAAACTGCTTTTAAATCGGTTAAGCTGTTTTGGAGATTAACGTAATCAAACGCACAGACAAACAGACGAGAAATTTAAAACATTTAACATATTTCTTATATTTCTTCAGCGATTTTGTATAGTACGCGTAACCCAAAACCTCTGGCGCCTACAGCCGTAGGCATGACTTACATTTACAAAAATAAACTTTAAAATATTTCTCAATAGAACATCCTAAGTAATGTTAATAAAGACTATAAAATATTTATGACAATTTTCATTCGTAAAATAAAATTATGACTTACCAAGGGAAACTTGGTGCACCTCATCAGACCTCGTTCCGTAGTTGACATGTTGATTGCGTTGTCCTGTGAACAGAATATATTCATTGTTACTTAAGAATTTATGTTTTTTTAATCAGCTCCACGCTGTATCCCCCACACAGCAGGGTAGGCAGAGGGAACCTATTGTTAAAACACTCCGTTTCCCATTGGCATTGCGTGTTTAGTGGCGAAACTCAATGCATCGCTTTGCCGCGACACCAGAGCGATAAATATTTAATTAAGAAATATGAAATAGGTGTTTCATTTCCTCGAGTGGGGCTCGTACCCACAACTAGTCGCGTTTACAGTTACACACTGGTACTCATATTATGTTTTTTTTATATTTATAATAGCGACTCGCCCGCGGCATAGTCCTCTTGCACTATACAGTTATTTTTAATAAGCTAAATTACTTCCGTATATTCTTGTTGGGACCCTTTTAAATATCTTAGGGTTACATAATTGGTATTTTAATAATAATTTTTGATTGTTTTGGAAAGAAAGATAACGCAAAATAACAAAAATAAAGTAACTCTGAGCATTGCTATCTAAGATCGGTATCAGTAGTTATTATGGTTTTAACATTTTAACAGTATTATTCATCACTTAAGAAAGAAAAAAAATATTAAAAAAAAATTAAACGTAGCGGGACTCAAACCCGCGCCTCCTGAAAACCGACCAGTTATTATGTTAATTTTGTCCTATTGTATATTTTGTAAAAATTATCGATAAAAAGAATAAATAAATATAGAACGTAAAGCGGCTATCGAAAACATCCACAGAAACCTAGAAGTGAATAATATATAAAGATTTAATATATGTATGTAATTTAGAATATTTAATTTAGAAAATTCTATCCATCAGCTTCACGTGATATCCTGAATATAGTAGGGACGGTAGAGGGCTTAAAACCTAGTGTTAAGATATAGTGTTAAGACACTCCGTTCTCATTAAGATACTTCCGTTCCCCACTTTCCGCTGAATTCTGGAAGTGTTACGTATGGAGTGGCAAAACTCAACGCCGCGTTTCGCCTCGTTACCTAAAATATTACACATTTCATTTCTTCACGTAGGAACCGAACCCGTAACTTGTCGCGTTTACATTCGCCCGATTGTACCTCTGCACCTCTACAGCTTCAAGAATAATCACCGACTAATATATAATTAACGTCAGTGTCACTTGTTCAAATTAGACGCCATTTCCAAATAGGTTGGCCGCCTTGAAACCATATCGGTACACTATCGAGGCGAGGTCGTCGTGCGGTTACATTCCATTTAACTTCAAAACCCACCCCATCTTTATACCCTAACAAGGGTGTTTATTAATTTAATCATACCCAGATGATTCCCGTAGATGCAAGTTAATTTATGTCTTCAATTTACTTTTAATGCATATTATTATTACATAATATGACGATCGTTAACGAAAAATGTAAATAACTTACGAAAGAATATATAATATAATATTTTTTATTACGAAATTATTGAATAAATAACTTAAAGGTATATCAACATGAATATAACATAATACATATAATAACATGATAAATGAATGAATGAAATGAATGGCTATATTTTCATAATTTTTATGCATATTACGAATATGAATTATTTGAGTTAATATTATTTGGGTTCCGTACCTCTAAATGCTAAAATGTAGGATCACTTTGTTGTTCCTTTGTCCATTTGTCCAGACCATTCTCTTCTTGAGACATCGAGATCGCTAGCATTTATGCATCGTTTCTGCTGCATTTTTTATGCAATTCGCCGCGTAATCAAAAAATATAGGGTACTTCCTGTCAGTTATGAAATTTGGACCGAAGATACCTTACAATAACATAAAAAAATACGAAAAGTGAAAATTTATATTTATATAATACTAAAATATCATTACAAACTTATATTTGAACTTAATTACATACAAAATGAGTGCATATGGGCATTTAAATTTTGTAAGAAATTAAAAAATCAAACTGAAATTTGTCAATTTTTATTATTTGTATTTCCTATTGACTTGCATCTCTCCCATCGAGGCTTCCGTACCAATTTGAGAATTATCTCAAATTGGTACGGAAGCCTCGATGGGAGAGTCCGATTCGCACTTAACCAGTTTTTTTTTACTTTGTGCCGATTTTAGAAAAATATTGTGTATTAAGTGATAGACCGTAAGAATTCAGATATATTTTTTATTTTTAATGAATTTAAAGTGTTCTTCCACACTTACGAATTAATAACGCTTTTCTAATCTACTACTAACATTCTATAACATATATTTTATATTATATTCCGCACATAGCAGGGTATGCAGAGGAAGCCTGGGAACCTAGTGTTAAGACACTCCTATTAAGGCACTTCCTTCCCCATTTGTCGCTGAATTCTGGAGACAATGTGTGCCGAGAGCGAGTTGAGAATGAAAATATTTCATATCCTCGAGTATCGAGGATATTAGGTATCGAACTTACAACCTATCCCGTCAATAGCCGCAGCACACTTGTACCCATGCACTGCAGTTGATCTCAATTTAAACAATAAAAAATATAAATATTTTTCTTTTATTTAAATTATATTTAGTACAAAACCGTTTCCAACAACGAGACACTGACACCTTCGAAACAGTAGTTCAATTGGCTAAAATATAAATGGGTTGCATTTAGTTTGTCGTTTACAATGTGACTGGCGTGTGGCATTCAAAATGTCCTCGTCGAGTTTTTGAAGTTATAAATCGTTGTAACACAGTTATATACGAGTTTGTATATTGAAGCTGGTACAAGCTTTGTTTAGAGTCAAGTTGTAGAAATATATTGTACGTCGATTATGTAAATGAAAATTTTTATATTTTGAAGTACATCGCCTGCAGCCTTGAGTTCTTAAAAAGTTAAAGTGGGCAACGGAGTGTCTTAACACTAGGTTTCCTCTGAATACGCGGCTATATCCGGGATACAACGTGAAAACGATATATATATACCTAATCACAATTTCAGAGATTCATTCTTAAATGGCATTAGTGATATCTATCACTTAAGTCAAGATTTTAATGTTGATTAGGCTGCATTTGCCTGTATAGTACAGGTCTCTCTCTTCAACACTAAGGGTACAATGACTAAAAAAAAATTACCCGAAAAAAAAACTAAAAAGCAAAACAATTTTTTGCCGTGTGATCCCGGCCTAGAATAGGATCATCCTGGTACTGGTGGTGTCGTAAGAGGCGACTAAAGTACGTGTGGTAGAGTCACGTCGCCAGCAATGGCAACACGCATGGGCAGACTCGACCGGATCATTACCACCCCCGGCATTTAAAACCGGCGTGAAGTAGTGGCTTTACGCCACTGCGTTTCGCATCAGGTAATGCCGGGCCCCGGCGCCCAACCCGTCTTAAAGGCCGGCAACGCACCTGTAGCTCCTCTGGGGTTGCACGGGGTCGTGGGCGGCGGTAATCACTTACCATCAGGTGACCCGCACGCTCGTTTGCCGTGTCTTTTCCATAAAAAAAAAAAAGAACAATTTATTTTGAAGTTATTATACGTATTAATTATAGTATACACTACGTTCTTTCTAAAAACGATTATGAATATTTTAGCTTTTTAGTTCTTTATGGGATTAGCTTGACTATGTATCCCGCACACAGCAGGGAGAACCTAGTGTTAAGACACTCCGTTCCCCGCTTTGTGCCGAATTCTGGAGGCATTGCGTGTTGAGTGGCAGAACTCAACCAGTTGGTTTGACAGTCACACTTCCTGTCGCTGCGCCACGACTGGCCTCTCTTCTTTATGGGTTCAATTTGTAATTAAAAAGTTTTTATTATATGTTGGGTATTAATATTTTAAGAAACCAAATATTTTCTTAAAGTGAGAAGATATAAGAAAGAACCACTATAAAACTAGGCGTTTCTAAATAGGAAATTTCGAGAGTTCTTGATGAGAATTTAAAAGATAGACTTTGAAGTTAATTTTTATTATTCTCTTTTGATATTATCTAATCAGTAATTTTCTAAAATATCTATTAAATAGATAAAAAAATAATTCTAATGTATACTTAAGTATGTTTCATTATGTATAACTTGGCCGGTGGCATTTGTTGGTATATTATTTACTAGTTAACGCTGTTGCGAATTCTGTCTGTTTGTTTGTCGACCGTTCCAGAAGCTTGCCGAACAAATAAACGTATATAACCTACATTGTGTACTAAGTTATATTGTATTAAAATGTCAAAAGGTTAGTTTACATTGAATTATTATATAATTTAATTCTCATCATATTTTAGTGTAAAAGATGGCCAATCGTGGCGTAATCCTGTAAATGCTACAGGTTGTGGGTTCGACTCGCACTCGAGGAAATTAAATATTTAATTTTTTTTTCCTTGTTCTGTTAATGGGGCAAAACGCGGCGTTAAGTTCCGACACTCAACACGTAATGCCTTAAGAATTAAGTGGAAAGTGGGGGACGAAAGTAATTTAACGATCGAAGTGTCTCAACACTAGGTTCCCAGGTTCAGTCTACTACCCTGCTATGTTCGGCAGACTCTCTTTTAGAAAACTTATGATAATAACGAATGGCTTGGTTTTCAAAGCCCTTGGAGTATAGTTCATAATTTTTCTAGTTTGGTAGATCTCTTAGAGCTTCATACGAAAATTTTCCGATCGGTGATTTATAACTGTTGTCAAAACATACTCAAAATAATGACAAACAATAAGGATTTTCTGATTTCTTATTTCCTTTACACCGATTACAGCGCAATCTGACGAGTCCAGCACAAACTGTAAAACCACCATCTATTATCTTTATTTAGATACATGAGGATTACTATATACTCGTATAAAATATTATAGTTTTTCATTTTCACTCATTTTTAACCATCTTAAAATATTTATTTACAATAAAATTTGATGTACTTCCTGGTACTGCAACAACCAAGATATATTGTATTTTATTGTTGTAGTTGTTGTTGCAGTACAGGATAGACCATTGAACTAGACGCGCGGCAGCGCGTAGCTAAGTTCAGTATGACAGGACTGCGCAATTTCTCTAAAATCGGCAAAAATGGGGAACGAAGTCTTAATCGTAGGCTCCCTCTGCCTAATGTGTTGTGTGCGGGATGCAACGTGAAGATGATTTTCTTTCATTTAATTATTATTTCAATATTTGGACATCAGATCCCCACACCACCTCCACCTTTACCAACTCGGCCATTGCAAATTAGACGACAAACAGAGCTTTAGCCAAGTTACAGATACTATTCTAATGATACAAATATATCAAATATATTATGTATAAATTGATATTAAAAACATTATAGTTCTTCATAGAATCTGAGAAACAAGAATCAATAGCGGCTCTTAGGGGGGAGGAGTTGATGTATTGTGTATAAACAATAGAACACACACACACATATATTTATATATATATATATATAGTATATATATATATATATATATATATATATATATATATATATATATATATATATATATATATATATATATATATATATATATATATATATATATCACCTAAAAATCACAAAAAAGTCTGGTTCGTCTGTTCAGTGGTAGCACTAAGAAAATCGATGTAAGACGCAAAATCTGTGAGGCGTTATCCTCGTGGATGGTTGGCGACATTGTCTGGCGAATAGTGCCGAATAGTCGTATCGAACTTGGCTCATTTTATATTTCTGTTATAAGGGGTTATTTAGGTTACATACAACCATCACTTTTTAAGAGTGAAAAAAATATTGTAAGTAAACATATTATCTAATTTTATGAAGGTCCCCACTTGATAAATTTAAGTTTGTTATGGAGTTATCCAATTTCTAAAGTTTGTTTTTGGATCAAGGATGTTGACCATTAAATTTAATTTTTGATGAATTTATGTAAATTACTCTAGTATCTACAAGAGGCTTGATAGTTTTGTGTATAGTTTGTTAATTTACAAATTAATAGTTAATTTATAAATGAATAGTAAAATTCATAAAATATTCAAGCTATTTTATATTTTCTTAGTATAATATATATGTTTCTTAGTATATAACTCATTCTTGACCGCGGCGCAAGCATTCTTATTCTCAATTAATTATCATCATAAAAAGAAATATTGAGTTAGCATCAAGAAAAAATATAAAAAAAATATTTACATCTTTTAACGTAATAAAGTTTACTTTACGTAACATAAACCTCCCACTAACTCGAGTTTACTTTGCTCCATCAAATGTATTGTCCAAGCTTATCCTGAACCGTTGCAAATCTTGGTGAGAAGCAACTTTACGATTCTTCCGATTTTAGAGCTCAGAGAACTCTTTCTATAACGTTTCCCTCTCTTTTGAAAATATTTTTTACATTTCAGTATAGAAGACCACATAAAGTTACTTTTGTTTTCTCACTCTGATAAGACAGAATACGGCGCTGTATTCCAATACGCCGTACGCAATGTCTTAAATTAGTTATTATACATTAGTTTCATGACGAAAACCTGAAGTTATTAATTATTTAATCATATATCTCTTACGTATTTACGATTATTTCCTATTGCAAATTATAAAAAAAATGACCTGTGCTTCACCCTGCCAAATTGAAATAATTAACAGTTATGTATATAAGTAAGACACATGGCCCGTTCTGAGGTAACTCTGACTGTAAATAAATCCTTGTAAATTTATAAATTAAAAATTTGACTTATGCAATGTATTAAAAAATGTAAAATAATAATATTATTTATTCATTTTGAAAACGTGGTCAAAGTGCTCAAAAATTATACGCTCGAACATCACGACAACTGCTTGACCCATTTTTACGTAGTGTACATTTTCACTAATTACCTTTCTGATATTATGATTTATAAAAATAATATTCTACATTAAATCTTTAAAATTTCTGCATATTTTAAACGAGATTCTTTTAGAATACAGAAAAATATACCAAAATATATTTATCTTTTCCGTTTAAACTATTTATTTATTTATGTTTTCTTTTTATTTAATAGGGAAATGGATATCGAGAATATTATAAATATATGATAGCTAATAAATATACTAGTTTAAATGTCAATTATATAGATGTAAATACAATTTTTTTAAAAGGCTACATAAATTTAATATAGATTTTTGTGATAATAGGTGTCATTTGTGAGAATAGATCGCTTTGCACAAATACAAAAAAATATTAAAAACAGAGATAGGGCCATCGAAGAACCCACTTTTTCTGCCATGCCAATATAAATTTGCCAGTGTATTAGTTCCGTCGTTACGCAATAGTTTCTTTTAAGTAAGTAGTAAGGAGAGTTATATTTCTGATGGCGATGTTCGTGCAGAATGGGGATGGAGTCGAGGACGACTTGAGACTGACGCCGGCGATGATCTTCCAGCTCCTCACGAACTCCTCCGCTAAGGAATCGTATGGTGATTTGTCGAGGATGACATTATCTAGTTTTTTTTTTTCAGTTTCGCTCCCTCAGTATAGTTCCTGGTGGTAAGATACTCCGCTTTCCACTTTTCCGCCAAATTCCGGAGGCATTGCGTGTTGAGTCCCGACACTCAACTCCCGCGCTTTACCTCGACACCAAAGCGAAGAAAATTAAAATGTTAAATATTTTATTTCCTCAAATGGGAATCGAACCCACAAGCTGTCGCGCTCACCTTGTTCCCTACGCCACGACTGCTCGTGGTATACATATACTTAGTCTGGCCATACATACTGCTACAATTAAAGGCCTCAGGACTAACAGCCTATAAGAGATGCACTGGTCAATTCTTATCGGATAATAATTAAAAAAAGAATAGGTTGGTAAAATTATTACAACTTACGGTGGAGAAAATTTTTACAATTGAGCAATATGTTAGCAAACAATATTACGGTATTTCTGCTGAAAGCTCTAAAGAAATGCTTAAGAAGCTTAAGTTCAATAACAACCTTATGTTCAATAACTAAAAAGTGGTCTTTCCAGCAAGACTCGGCCGGGTAATAAAGCTGGATACTTGATCTTGGTTACAAATAAACGTTCCGGATTTCATCAGCTTCATCAGCTGAAGACTGGTATTTATCTACTCCTGAGCTAATTCACTGGATTATGATTTATGTTCAGTTTTTGAGAGTGAAGATTGCTCTAAGCTCCATGAAAATTTGAAGTCCCTGAAACAATCCATACAATGGGCAGTGAAGAGTTTTTCCATAGAATTAGAGCGTGTTGCTATTAATAACCTAAACGTTTAAAGGACTGTTTTAAAGCTAATTGAGATTACTTCGAATAATCTTTATATATTTCAAGTTAAAACTAAATCATGGTTTTAGATTAATGCATAATATATTGTAATAGTAATAAATTTTATGCACATTTTTTTGTAACAATGTGGCAAGACTAAGTATTTAAAATATATTTTTTTATTACGGTCTCGTTGAACAATTTGCGGCGTTGCTTCACGTTCCCACTTGTAATGAAAAATATACAAACCAGAAGAAGAAGAATAGATACTATATAATATAAATATTAGGACGAGAAATGCGCAAAAACATTAAATGTAATTTATTTCATAATAGTGTTTAACAGCTTCTTTTACGTAAGTAAGTAGAGTAAGATAAGGTAGTAAGCAAGCAAGTCGTACATAATATATTAATATATTTATTACAACATAAATCTTACTTATAATTTTCAAAGAATAAAATTTTGCGTAAATTTGCACCATTTTGATTTAGAGAAATAAAGCCACTAAAATCCCATTTTTTTATATTTCATGAATACTGCTTTTATTTTAAATAATTGGCATTCAATTATTACTATTTAGTTTCTTTTTTGTTTTTTAAATTTAAATAAAATTACCAGAGGGCTTATTTTAACATGGAAAATACTAATGTTTTTGAAAGATAACGTTTATGTTTTGAACGATAATGTTTTTTGCGGTTATTTCAACGATGAACGTGAAAAATCTATAATTTTTTATATATATTTTTTGTTTAATTGATTACAGTCATTACTGAAATACAAATGAATGACCTTACAAAAGTATTGGCAAGATAAATCAACGAAAATTCTTTACATTTGTATAATTTATCTTTTAAAAAGTGATCTGCAACAACAAACGAGAATAAAGAAAGTCACGAGGTTAAAAAACTAGTGCAAAGACGTTTTTGTGAGGATATCGGAGTACATGTAGACACACCACGACAAAATACTGGTAATAACAATGATGGAAACATGGCTGGAAGATTTTTTCAAAACTCTGCTCTGCAGTAATAACGAGTATTGATGAGGAAATAAAAAACTTTTTTATATAATTCTTCAACCTAACTCATTAGCATTTGGCATTAATAGTTAGTATACACTTAATGTAGTGTAATTTTATGCTAACAAATATAACTGGTATAACATACCTTCGGTGCGTGAAATTCTTATGCATGAAGCTGAAATTGTACAGAATTTTGCAATTTTTCCTATTGGGCAACTTGCTGAAGGTGCTTAAGAAACAAGAAATAAGAATTCCAAAAGCTACAGGTAGCTTTAGCAATCTAAGTATATAAAACAAAACCAGACAAGCGCAAGTTGGGCTCGTCCACTGAAAGTCCCGTACAAAAATTGGAGATCCCGAGGTTTTTCTGATATCTAAAAAACCTAAAATCAAGCTTAGTTTAGCCAGAGCCTTTTCATTTAATATGTCAGTTGAACTAGCAGCTTTAATACCAAATCTTGCACCCTTTTAAGGCTATTATTTTTAACGCTTAACCACAAATGTATGAACCTGAACTAGTACTACCTAGTGGATGCTAGCTGCCAAATTTCATAATTTTAGGTCAACTGGAAGCACCCCATTAATTTTGATTGTCTTTAGTGTCGAAATATGCGTTTTTTGCGATATCGATATGCGATACCATATCTTTTTTTAGTTAACCATAGAATAACTTTTTTTTTCACGAAAATCATGATCCATAGATCTGGCATATAGTTTGAATTTAAACTCGATATCTCCAAGGGTTCCAGAGATAAAAGGTATTGACAGACAGACAGACGAACGGAAAAAAGTGATCTTATAAGGGTTTATTTTTTCCTTAAACGGAAAGTTCCTGAAGTCATAGAATAAATTATTTGTTTACGTCACAATACTGAATTAGTGGCCCTGATTGCGTAAAAGACAGGCAGACAGACAAACAGACAGACAAAGTTACTTTCGAGTTTATAATATAGATATGGATAAAATTTCAACACACTTTACGGAGTTATGGATTTATGAGGTGAAGCGCGTCATTTGGTTCCAACTGCACGCCGTCGGAGCTCACTCGCTATTAATACACTGTTTTTGTCACTACTTGCGACAACCACACGCTTGATTTCGTTCCACAGGTTCTCGAAATTACGTAAATTTTTGCTTTATTTTTGAGTCTTTACTTCTAATTTATATTGTAATTCTTCCGTAATCTTATAATACCTTCTGTGCTTTATTACTGTGTACTTACTTTACTTCATGTGCTTTCCTTTCTATCATATATTTTTCTTTATGAAACTACATGTTTTATATTACTTATTCCCTTTGCTTTATCTTTAAGTACCGTAGCCTTTCCTTATTCTATACGCCCCTCAACTTCATTGGGCGACAGAATGCAGCGGAAAAATATCAAAGATCAAAGATTGTAAGTGCTCTGAAAAATCTGAGTAATAAATGATCTGCGTAATAACGGAAAAACTCACTCACGAGCTCTTTATGATGCAGAAACCTTACACTTCTCGACATCATTAGCTGTTCACATTGGTGTTAAGCATATCCATTGGAAGGGAGTATTTTTTTAAACTATTCAATTTGAGACGTTGAAAGGCAGATGTCCGTCTGTTTCAATAGCCCAGTTCTAAGTAACCAAACTTCATTTATAGAACTACCATATTTAGTTATTTATATTTTTTATAGCTCCTACTATATATCCGGTACATATCTGTGGACTATACTTATTACCCAAATATGAATTCCATCTGATGCGTCACATCACATTTTTATGTTTTATTACAGGTGTCTACATGTTGGACCTATGTCCCCGAGCAAACATTCCTAAATACTAAGTTCCTTAGAACCAGAAATCCTTGAGGAAAAAACATAGTAATAATATGTTTCAAAACATTTTTCAAATTTTTCTACATAAATGTTGAAAGGAAATTACAGTCCATTGAAAAGCATCTTTAAAAAACTTGTTAGGCCCTTGATTGGACGCGTAAAGTTAATTTCGTGAGGTCCCAATTTTTTATCAATTTCGAAAAAGTTAAATTCCAAAAACATTTGCTAACAAAAATATGTAAATATATTATTATACTACTGATTCATTTAATCATCGTCTGAGATATAAGATTTAGTTATACAAACCTACGATTGTCACTTGTGTGGTTAAACGCTATAATTTTACTAACTACGGATTTGAGCCCGTACATACGGCTAATATGGCGAAACCTCAATGGTTTCGATGTAACCCACTGTAATTATTTGTGTATGGCATTGTGGGCGTAGCCGCAGCTTAATGCTAGTTTAATGTAATATGTTATGTAATCTTATATCTTTCATAGCTTCACGTTATATCCCGCAGTTAAAGCAGGGAACCTGGAATCCTAGTGTTAAGATACTCCGTTCTTATTAAGACACTTCCGTTTCTCACTTCCCGCCGACTTCTGTAGGCATTGGCTATTGAGTGATGGAACTCAATGCCGCGCTTTGCTTCATTATCAGAGTTTGTGTTATATATAGAAAAAATAATAATATAGGTGCTTATTGTTTTTTTTATACCTCTAAGTTTTTCTTAGAAACAAAATATAAAATGCTAAACGAAACCGATCTCTTGGTTTTCGTAAACAAGATATATAAAAAGCATTTGACGTTTAGATATTTATAGCGCTGATTTCAAATCCCATCTCGACCGCGTCATTTGTACTCGTAATTCATGTTGCGTCACTTTTCACCCTCAACACAAAGAATCCTTAGAACAAAATATAGGTGAAAGGCTGGCGTTTTGCTAAAGGAAATTCTGAAATGATTATTTCATTCAAATTCTCAACTTCTATCTATTTTTTTTTGCTTGGACATAAAAGTTCTGTAAGTTTTTGCAAATATAAACTTTTTAATAAGTGACACTGTAACATATATTACAATTAATATTTAATAACATTATTAATATTGATTGTAAATTGATTGTAATATATGTTTGAGTAACTTATGGTCTGATTGGCCCTGTATAGGGCCCAGGCTTGGAGTTCAAAATGCAGCAGCCCAAAGATGAGAACAGTACTTCTGATAAGGAGTACGGTTCGCATCTTTGGACTGGTATACCGCATTATCAGGTTGTAGAATCAGCAGTACCAGCTGGTGTGCTCCAGTCTCCAGTATCATGAACTATTTAATCGCATACAATGAAGAGCTATTTGAATCGTTGGAGACCCAATTGATCGGTGAAAAGCTTGACACTTTGACCTTGCGTAGAAACGTCTCCTCGCTGTGCGTTCTCAACTGCGCTTATCATGGGGAGCTTTCTGTTGAACTGTTGAAATTTAGAAAAAAAAAAAAGAAAGTACATATCTACGTAAATAACTTACTTGATAAATTTCTTAGGGTACAGTGAGTTGTAATCATAATGAATACGTGTCCTTTCCAAAAAATTCGTTTCTCACACATTTTGCAAATTCTATCGTACTCAAGATCACGTATGCAATTCCGCATATAGAATTTATGTCCTACTAATATTATAAATATGAATGTTTGTGAAAATGCAAAAACTACTAAACGGATTTAGAAGATTTTTCATAGTGTCAGCTTAAATATCTGAATAACACATAGACTACAGTTTATGTAAAGAGCTTGCATAATTTGGCTTAAAAAATATAATTTTACTCGGGCGAAGCCGAGCTTGAGTTACTACTTATCTATAAATTAAAATTCTTCCCCTATGTTTTGTAGGTGAACTTAAATTGTAGCTACAACTAAAACTTACGATAATGATACTAATTCCTTATTACTTCATTTAAAAAAAAGGGTAGTTTAAATTCGTAGCCACCGCGTATATACAAAAAACAATGTATCATCATTGTGTCAACTACACTACAAATATCAATATCACAAACAATCACATTCATACATACGCGATACGCGTAGATATGTGCTATAATTAATGACAAGTGTAATATTTGCACAATAAACTTGATTTAACTCGATGTATTATAATTTTACTTTGATAATGATTTTCGATAAATAAGTGTCGATAACAACATGTTGTTGATATTGTTGGATGCGAACTTATTATATACAATGTAATACAATTTTTATGGAAAAGACAAGGCAAAGGAGCGTACTGATCACCTGATGGTAAGTTATCACCGCCGCCCACGACCTTAACTGGTCTAACACCAGAGCTACAAGTATGTTGTCGTCCCATAAGATGAGCTCTTTCCACCATAAATATAATAAACAAGGAGGAAGCAAGGAGCCTAATTATCGTCAAGATTCTTTCAAAGATCATTGAGTCCATTATGATTCGGGCAGTTCTTTTTGTTGTATGCGAATAGATGGTTCAAGCTGGGGTTAACCAGCCTAGAGATGGTAATAGTACTTTGTTCGAGGTCGAACCGAACCGAACCTGGGTCTAACATAGGGCCAACCGGTATCTTGGTGTGAAGTAATGTGTCGCTCTGCTGATGATTTAGATTAGGCCAACTTGGACTTGCTTTCCAGATGATCGCGATACTGGCTGTCAGTCGAAAGGCTAAAACCCAATGTGCTGATACTAAGCGTGCCTTCAAAGCTTATTTTGGCACTGGTCTACGTTTTCCCGAGAATTGTATGATAGGAGTATGCAATGTCCATTGTGCTATCATCTACATAGCAATGTATCTTAGATCTTCTAACATGATATTGATATGCAGAAGAAACAGCGTAGGGGACAGAACGCAAACTTGGGGGACTCTAGTGTTCATCGGCATATATTCGGATCAGAAACCGTTGCCCTACTCAATCTAAGGCCTTCGCCATGTCCAGATTAACTTCTACTTTATGCTAGGAATGTAATGTTCTATGCCTTGCAGAACTATCTCGGCAAAAGCAGCGGCACAGGTTTTAAGATCTGGAAGAGAAGCTAACCAGCCCCCGGAGATTAGCCTGGACAAACAGAAAGACAAACTGGCAGACAAAATCTTTAAAATTATTTTATTATGTTTACCATGTAAATAACTATATCCACTTAAAAAAACACAATTCATTTATTAAAACTTAAGTTGCTTGAGGATGGCATGCCATTGTAGAGATTGTTTGTAAAGCGAAAGCTTTAGGTGTACTGCGAGCTAGTTGACCGCTACTAACTGTCTGTTGTAACAACTATTATGCAGAAGTCTGGAATAATTTATAACTATTTACTTTATTAATCTATTATTGAGACACAACACTTTTCTTCTTTTTAATATTGCCAAAATCGAATTAAATAAAGTATTATTGTTATTTAAAAAAAACTTCTGCTTATATAAAAAAAATATATACAATATTATAAAATAAAATGTATAACACAATACTAATACTAATATTAATAATAAAATCTTCTTTTCTCAACAATCAGATTTACTTATAATAAAATTGCATATAAAAACACGCCGACTGAGCCGCCAACTGAATATTAGCTGTGATAGCACCCGCATCGCGTAACGCGTTAAGCCGCAAACGGGGCCTAGTATTTGTCAAAATGTAATGTGAAATTTATCCAAAGGCTATTTGGATCTGTTTCCAACAATGGCCATACGCTTTATTTTTAAGCCAGGATATAACATTTCCATCGATATTTCACAATGATACGCAAAATAATTGCGATGAATGATATAGGTATGCAGATATTGATATAGATCTTTTTTTTAAGGCCAGGTTTGGTGCGTAAACGCCATGGGTTGTGGGTACGATTCCCATTCGAGGAAACAAAATTATTATTTTATATTTTCATTTCCTCCATTTTATATATTTATTAGAATATTTCGCTCATTTGGCGAAATAATGACGCATGGTAAATACTTCATTGTATATTGAAATATTGCAGGAGACTCAAAATTAGTAAATAGCCTGTCCACCTACATTGATATTTAGAATTTACATTATAATATTTAGATTGATATTTTAATTGTTATATATAAATTGAATTTACAACATTCTTGCCATCACCATCATCATCATCATCATCATCAGCCTTTCCTAGTCCACTGCTGGACATAGGCCTCTCCAATGGCACGCCACTGCGCTCTATCTTGAGCTCTTTGCATCCAGCCGACGCCAGCCATCTTGCGAATATCGTCACCCCATCTAGCTGGACGACGTCCCACATTACGCTTGCCGAGGCGTGGTCTCCACTCTAAAACGCGTTTACTCCAACGGTCATCGGTTCTGCGACAAATGTGACCAGCCCACTGCCACTTCAGCCTGCTAATCCTTTGGGCTATGTCGATAACTTTGGTTCTCTGTCGGATTTCTTCATTTCGAATTCGATCCTTCAGAGATTTTCCAAGCATAGCCCTTTCCATAGCACGCTGAGCGACTTTAAATTGGTGGATTAGTCGCACTGTCAGTGTCCACGTCTCGGCTCCGTATGTCATAACTGGTAGGACGCACTCGTTAAAGACTTTCGTCTTTAGGCTTTGCGGTATCGGTGATGAAAAGACTTCACGCAGTTTCCTATATGCTGCCCAACCAAGCTGTATTCTTCTGCGAGTCTCCATCTCGAAGTTGTTTATACATAACTGTACAGTTTGACCAAGGTAGACATATTCCTGAACAGCTTCAATAGGTACTCCATCAAGTACGATCGGTTCAGGTATAACATATTCATTGAACATTATCTTAGTTTTGTACCAGTTCATCCGAAGACCGATGTGAGCAGAAGACTCAGTCAAGGTGCTCAACATATATTGCAGGTCCTGCACGGTTTCAGCCACAATAACAATGTCGTCTGCAAACCTCAAATGTGAGAAGAACTTGCCATCTATGTTTATGCCCCGTCCTTTCCAGTGCAGCGTCTTGAACATATCCTCCAATGCATTTGTGAACAATTTGGGAGAAGTTACGTCCCCGTGTCTCACTCCTCGATGCAGGTGGATAGGTTTAGACTGCTGATTTTGTACTTGGACGGTTATAGTCGCTGCATTATAAAGGTTTCCCAACATCAAATAAATTCGATATATCGCCAATCGACTTGGCACCGTTGCAAGGACTCAAGAACAGACCAGATTTCTATGGTGTCGAAGGCTTTCTCATAGTCCACAAACGCTAGGCACAGGGGCAGATTATACAATTATATTATTATTATTATTATACATTCTTGCCAAATGATGCAAAATATTACGTCCTTACACATGGTATTGGCGTTTTGTCGTACCTACTGGCCAATTTAATCACAATTTTCTTCTCTTTGGTTAGGTAATTCCAAATTCAAATTTATACAGCTATTTACACGTGTATTTGCGTTTTGTTAACCTTCATTCATTTGCTTTTTTCTTCTGTTTGCGTCAGTTTAAAAAATGGAAAACTTGGAATATCGCGTTATTTACGAGTACGAGTTCCACCGTGGCACCGGTGCTGCGGAAACGGCTCGAAGGGTTAATGATGTGTATATAAGAAAAATATAGTACGTTTTTGGTTCTAACGTTTTCGTTCGAGGAATTCTGGCCTGTAGAACAAGCCCTTAGGTTGGCTGGGGACCCAATTTGATAATGAAGAATTGAAGGTCATTGCTGAAGTGGATCCATCGCAAGCCATGTCCGAGTTAGTTGCACGTTGCAGTGTTGATGATAAAACTGTTTTAATCCACTTGAAGCAAATTAGGAAAATTGAAAAGCTCGAAAGATGAAATTGAGTGAAGCAAACCAGTCAACGCGCGTACTTAACCGACAGAAGAGTTTTTAAATCAAATCATTAGCTGTGATGAAAAGTGGATTCTCTACCCAAAAAAGTAGCTTGTAGGTGGAATAGTGCCGTTAATGTTTATTATAGTTTTCACTAATCTGGTCAGACAATTAGGGCAGACGTCTTTCGTCAAAAGCTAGCAACTAAAAAACCGCGGCTGGTCAATCGCTTTACGCCACTGCTGCTTCACGACAACCTATATCACATATTGCACAACAGACGGCTACAAAATTAGAAAAAGTCTAATTGGAATGTATAAGACGTCCAACGTACATTGCTCAGATTAATATTTTTTTCGAAAGTTGGAAAGCTTCTTGCAAGGGAAAAAAATAACTCCGATGGGGCAGTCCAAACCGCCTTCAAATATTTTTTTGATTCCCCGTCCGAATAGTTTTTTTTAATAAAGGGATCAATGAACATGTGACAAAAATGCATAGATACAATGGTTCATACTTTGTTTAAGTAAATATATTTTTGTTCTTGTAATACCAAACGCTAATTTCATACGTAAGGACTCAATTTAAAAAATAAAATATAATTTATGGAAAAGAACCAATTATAAATCTATAGTAAACACACTCTAATTTAATTCCAATCGGACCCAGATTCGATCCCACAAGAATGTTTAAAAGTATTTTCATTTCAATAGTCTGAAAAAATTTTTAAAGTTTTGCTATTTTACAAGGTTTATTGGAAAAATAGCCTTGTAAAAATGGATACTCGTATCATCAAAAAGATCTTTCTACCTCATTTCTATCAATATAATATTCAATAAGGGATATATTTATTCAAAGAAACATATGTTTTAAAAGTAATATACATAAAAATCAGCTGCACGCTATATAGATATTTCGTACACAGCAGGGTAGGCAGAGAGAACCTAGTGCTAAGATACTCCGTTCCCTACTTTCTGCCGAATTCTGGAGGCAATGCGTGTTGAGTTGCAGAACTCAGCGCCGCTCTTTGCCTCGACACCAGATCGAAGAAATTGAAATATAAATTAAAGTAAATATTTCATCTCCTCGAGGCGTGATCGAACCCACAACCAGTCGGTATTACAGTCACCCAGTTTAATAGTTACAATCTTGTTGACATTTTGTCTTTAACAAAAACTTCCTTTTATTCCTAATCACTCCGAATGTACCATACATCATTTCAAACAGCACGCAACAACTTTTCTGACTGTATTGATCTTCAAATTGCAATATACTTAATCATACAATATTATTTGACTGGTGAAGAAGACGGCAATGACACTATTTAGGCTTTCACTAAATAGGATCTTTAGCGTCTCACTAAAGAACTTCTACATTTTTTATGGTGGATGGTAAACTACAATGGATTTTGACAAGTACGGATTAATTTCTGGCTGACATAATGTAAAAATACATAAATCAGCTTCACATCCTTCATACAACAGGGTAGGCAGAGGTAACCTAATGTTAAGACACTCCGTTTCTCACTTTTTATCGAGTTCTGGAGGCAATGTGTGTTGAGTGGCGGAACTCCACGTCGCATTTTACTTCGACACCAAAGCGAAAAGACGAAAATATAAATGTAAGCAAATATTTCGTTTCCTCGAGAAGGGATCGAGTGGCATAAGCATAAACGTGAACAGGAAATTAATTATTACTAATATTATCATTTTCTTTATTCTGGTAACAAGGCAAATCGCGGCGTTGGGTTCCGCTACACAAGCGTAATGCTTCTAAAATTTGGCAAAGAGTGGGTGTCTTAACACTACGTTATCTCTGTCTTCCTACCCTGATATATGAGGAATACAGCGTGAAGCTGAAAAATATATAAAAATAGCCAACGAAATTCTATTATTTTCGGTTTCAATATAAATATAATCAGTGTAAATATCGTTGTAAGAACGGCTTATCTATAATGATTTGCGTTGTATTCTCTTATTATATGGGTGTTTAAAAACTATAAAATGATACATAAAATAAAGTGATTTTTTTATGGCAGCCATTTCAGCTTTATAATTTTACGTTTACAGTTATTTGAAGTAACTAAATTTATAATTCAAAATAATTTTACGAATGGCGGCCATATAAAATAAATATACTCAAACTTAAAATCAACACAAAATTTCCTTAGTTAAGGCGTATTGAACAAAATAAGAAAGTTTTGTCGGACGTTATCTGAAAATTTTGAGATCTTATAAGTAAATGAGAGAGAACTCTAGTAATTGTGTTCTCAGAATGAGCGTGTAAACAATGTTTTAGGGTAACAAATTTAAAAACTTTATTCATTTTAAAAATATGGACGACAGAATGTCGTCTTACGTTGGATTTTTTAGAAAATTATCAAAAATAACTTGAAAATAAGCAAATAAAATTTCTATTCCATTTATACGTTTTTTATTGTACTAGTAAAATTTATGTACGTGTATTTATGTTAGTGTTAAATCCCTAGATAGGTGACCTTCTAGTCTACTCAATATTTTATTTGAATATTTTTTTAAATATATTTTTTTTATTAAATCAATTTCACGCTGTATACCGCACACAGTAGGGTAGGCAGAGAGAACCTAATGTAAGACACTCCGTTCCCCACTTTCTGCCGAACTCTGGAGGCATTGCGTGTTACGAGTATGTGGCAGAACTCAACGCCGCGATTTTTACATTTTGTAAAAGTACATTTTATATATCTGTGTTAACATTATTTATTCATTAAATGCGAAATACTTTTCATTGTGGTAGTCCAAATGTACCGGTTTTTAACTCATTTTAAATAATTTTACGTGGTTCTAAAGTGGATGTGTTTGATGTAATTGGTGTTCCATGTCCATGGAAAAGATTTATTGTCAAATTTAAGTATTTTTTTCTTATATCTTACGAGTGAACGTTATCTTTCGTCATTTTGCAAAAAATCTTTTTACCAGGGGCCTAAGTACACGTTGCAATAAACTGGTTATATATAACTATATTTTATTTTATTTGAGGCCAGTCGCCGCAAAGTGGCACAAAGTGTGTCTGTAGAACCCACTGGTTGTGCGTTCGATCCCCACTCGAGGAGATGAAATATTTACTTAAATTTATATTCTTCGCTCTGGTGCCGAGGGAAAAGCGCGGCGTTGAGTTCTGCCACTCAACACGCAATGCCTCCAGAATTCGGCAGAAAGTAGGGAACGGAGTATCTTGTGTACGGGATACAGCGTGAAGCTGATTTTTTTAAATATTTTATTTCATTTTCTTTTATTGAAAATATAATATGAATCTAAAAGAAACACTAATTTATTTTAGAATAATATACCTACACATATAATATATATATTTATATAATATACATATATATATAAAGGTGACGGAAAACTAACCCGTCTAATCGACGAGAAAAGTTTCAAGCACCTCAAAAACTATGACACTATCTTTTCGATGCATACGCCACCGTAAAAGTTCCTTGACTTACCTACAAACTCAGTCGAGTCGACGAAGTTTATCATAAATAATATGATTTATATGATTATATACAAAACACACAGCGATTTTTCTGCAGTTGAATTTTATTAGTCCTGTGTCTTAATACTATCCGTATATATTTCTGTATACATAAAAAAACTATATTAATAAATTCTAAACTATTTATTTTTAAGTGTGACTATAAACGCGACTGGTTGTGGGTTTGATCCCCACTCGAGGTAATGAAATATATTTTTTGTTATTTTAAATTTCCATTTCTTCGCTCTGGTGTCGAGTACAGTACCTCCAGAACTCGGTGGAAAGTGTGTGTGTCTTAACACTAGGTTCCCTCTGCCCACCCTGCTGTATGCGGGATACAGCGTGAAGCTAAATTATTCTAAATGCAGTGGATCTTTTGTTATAATTACTTACATTGTTAGCCTTAACTTATAATATTATGTCAGATGCACATATTTAGCATTTTGTCGGTTACAACCACTCTTTGCTTACTCAACTCCTTGCCAAATAATATCATTATACTTCTGTTATCTCTTCTGTTGTATTCCTAATATTTTGCATCAGTTTCTAGAATTCGCAGAGAGACTACTTGACAACCCAGTTCAATTTCAACCCAAATCCACGAAACTTCACTTTCTTAAAAGTATAATCGTGTTACTTATTTCTTATTAGAAATAAACATTCCCTTCACTAAGCGGGTATAAGTAACATAAAGAATCGTCACTCTATTTATTTTCTTAAGCTTGCCATATTCATTCCTAGTTCTCTTTTTCACGTTGCTTATCTAAGCCATAATAAATATCTGTGTCGACAATATTTGTATTCACTATAAGCGGAATCAAGTCTAGTATATACAGATAATGCTTATCTTAACTTCACGCTCTATCCCTAGCGGGGTAGTCAGAGAGAACGGAGCGCCAAACGCTACGGTCTCTACATACCCCTTTCGCCTCGTCCACTGTCATCAACCTTCATACATGCCCTCCGGGGGATCCTCATGCTTTTTACGTGACCTTCCTCCAGTATCTTTGATACTGTTTTCGAAGGTAAACCGAGGTCAAGATAATACGAATAGAATTAATAAATTATACTTAAATTGGATATTTTCTTTGTATGACAAAAATCTAAAAATTTACAATTAACACAGCTAAAGTAATAAGCTATTAAAAATATTAGTTTTAGTTCATAAAACCTATAAATTTAAAGTTAAAATTCATATCTAAATAGATTTGTTTATCTGTATCTTTAAATATGCGAAGTCATACTGTCTTTGTAAGCAAAGTACTAGTCAATGTCTTATATGCATAAGTGATGTCCAAAATCTGTGTTTATAGTTACAAGACCAAGTGGCGTCCCAGCAAGGGAACGTGGCGTTTAACATTTCGGTCAAATACTATCTACTTATTGTGGAGTGCAGTTCAATTAAAATATTTACTTTTTAGAACATGGAAAATCTTTACAATTAACAGATTTTCTTCAAAAAGTTTACGTACGTACGTTACTGCGATACTTAATCAACCATTTAAAAAATATTCCTTGAATTTATATGATAAAAAAAATTATGGATTACATAAAAATCCGCTAATCTAGCCTTATATTGCTGATTTTATGTAATTGTTTAAGGTATAAAAATTTCATAATACATTATTTTAATTTTTCTCATAGGGCCTAGACAGCGTTCATAATGTCGGTTGCATTGCATCTAAAAGGAAACACTAATGTATTTTAATCAAATCAAATCAAATCAGCTTCACGCTGTATCCCGCACACTGCAGGGTAGGCAGAGGGAACGTAGTGAAAGACACTCCGTTCCCCAAATTTCTACCGAATTCCGGAGGCATTGCGTGTTAGGTGGCAGAACTCAACGCCGCGCTTTACCTCGACACCAGAGCGAAGAAATGGAAATATAAATTTAAGTAAATATTTCATCTCGAGTGGGGATCGAACCCACAACCAGTCAGTTTACAATCACACTTTGTGCCACTGCGCCACGACCGGCCTCATGTATTTTAATGAATAATTAATACGTCATAATTATTAATTATAATCTAAACTGCATTAAAAACTGTTGTAAGATCATAGTTTGTAAGATCATACGCGTTCATCAGTAACGACTTTTTGAAGATGACAATTTTCATATATATTGGACTAGAACAAACAATGTTTTAATAATAAAAAAGTTATTTTTATTTATATGATATAAATATTATTTGTGACATTTTAAATAAAATCTATGACTGACTTTTCGAATTGTTCCCAAAGTATGGATATTCAATCTTAAGTTCTTGATTATATTAATTCAATATGCAAAGCGACGTCACAAGACTGTGTTCACAGAATATATTGTTTAATCACGAATAATTTTCTGTCACGAAATCATTGAATTATCATTTGAATATATATTTTGTTCAATTCTACATTTTAAATAATTTTAAAAATATAAGAGAAAAAAATATATAAAGCATAGTTTAAGTAAAAATATTTTTAACGAGCTTGGATGTAGTTTTGAGTATGACATTGCAAGAAACGATGTGTAGATCTTAGTAAAGCTGCAGGCGTTTTACCTTACTCTATGCTGGTATAATGATGAAAAGTAAATCTTTATGAATCTAAGTTAAAAATGTGATTTAGATTAAGTTAAATTCATTTTTAATTTTTTATAAATATTATGTTATAACATTATGTTTTCTGAAAAGTATTTTTCTTTTCTAAGTCTCTACATATCTCTTTCGCCTCGTCCACTGTCATAAACCTCTTCATACATGTCATGGGGTACCATGAGCGCCCCCCCCCCCCCCGGGCATTTTTACGTGATCAAATCAAATCAAATCAGCTTCACGCAGACACAGCAGGGTAGGCAGAGGGAACCTAGTCTTAAGACACTCCGTTCCTCACTTTTTTTGATTTTTTCAAATTTTTCTCTTAGTTGTCATCGAATCTACCAGCATAACGCTTACTGTAACACGCTTTAACACTGCGCCACAACAACCAAAGTACATACATACAATATACATTTAAAGGCCTACCACCATGTCACCATGTGGAGATGCAATTCATCAACTTAATAGCTACACTTTAGGTCTCAGCAATCAATATGTCTAATCAGGTGACGTGTACAATCTTAAGTGACACTTGTCATCCTTCGTAGATGCCAGTGGATAAATGATATTAGTATTGCAGCTGACGGGTTAGTATTAGTTACGTATTTTTTGTGAATATATGTACGTATAATATAACTTTGTTTAATTTGTTATTGAATTTTGAAGGTATTGATCTGGTGCTAAGGCAATTCGTTCTTCATTTTCTGAAATTAGTCAATTAAGTATTTGACTTTTACATGTTTTAGATGTGGCTGAATAGAGATCTGGCTCACAATATTTTTAAATTATATCGTACACTTATTATTCTGTACTGGTTTTATAAAAACTTGACGAATTACTGATTTTATAAAAACTTGACGAATAATTAACAGATTGAAATATTTCAGTTCTTTATGATTTAATTTTATCTATTCCATTATACGCAGAATTCTGGAGGCATTGCGTATTGTGTAGCAGTATTCAACGCCGCGCTTTGAATCGTTACTGCGAAACTACTAAAATAATACATATTTTATACTTCGAGTGGGGATCGAACCCACAACCTATCATGCTTACAGTAGCAAATTTGTGCCCTACGTAACAACTCAACTCATTTATCTACATAGTTGCAAATAAAACACATTTTTATAGAAACTGCGGACTGCACAGAACCACAAATGAACTAAATGCCTCTTAAGTTTTGTTTTCTATTAGGAAAAACTTAAATAAAACAGTATAACAAATTTAAGGACAAGAAACATCCAATGTTTAAAGTAATACAGCCATTCAAAGTCTTCAAACAATTTTCTTTAGTATTCACTTTAAATTGGTTACGGTTCTTAAATTCTTACTCTGTTAAATACTATATATATTATTTAATAATATTTCTTTTAAATAATATTAGAGATGGAGCTACGAGTTAATTTAATACATTTCTAGCACAATTTTAGACTTAATTAAAATGATTTTTTTTTATTCAGACTGACATTTTGAAAATCGCTGGAATTATTTCTTTAGAACTTTTGACTGGGTGAACCAATTTTGATGATTATTTATATTTGAAAACTAGTGCTTTCCATGTAGTGGCATTTTAATATGGTCCGGCAACCGTTTCGATCATTCTTTTTTTATTGGAATAGATATACTTCAACGCAGTTTCATGAAAGTTTGGTTAGGTTGTGATTATGGGATCTGTTTGAAATTGAATAAGTCGGTTTTTTTATCAAAAGAGATTATATCCTTTTGAAGTAATAATAGTGGTATTTTATTCTATTAAAAAGTTTTTATTGCTTTCAAATTTCATTTAAATTATTCGTTTCAGCTTCACGCCTTAGGGTGACCTAAGTTATAGTGAGGATAATTTAGACGACCCAGTTACAATATACTCCGTGCTTTATCTTGGCGGAGCTGAAATATGGAAATAGAAATAGTAAAAGAAATGATCCCTCAAGTGGTAATCGAATGTACGACCATTGTATTTACAGTAAGATTGTAGCCAAGAGTAGCCTCAATTTATGTTTAATTACTTAAGTTTATTACATACTTTAGTTTATTATAAAATGCATGTTTAGTATTTTATGCAGCAAATTCTGTATACAGCAGCAAATTCAAGTATAAACAAGCATGTCGTACTTTGAAGCAGAGTAAAAATGACTCAATTAAGACGTATAAATAACACGTCAAGTTTTATAATTTCTCAACTACTTCTTGGATTTCAAGTTGTTTTCTGTGTAGTTATGAATCTTTGTAGAGTTTCTGACTGGGTATGTCTTATGTAGTATTTTTTTTTTCTTACGTTTTTTATTAGCTTCACGCTGTATCCAGCACTCAGCAGATTACACAGAGGGAACCTAGAGGAATTTTGTATAATATAGGAAAAATATAATTATTCTGAAAAAAAATTTTGATATATAAAAAAAGAATAAATATATTTAAAAAAATATTGATAAAGCCTATTTGCCCGCAGCGAAATAAATATCTTTATAATGACCAAAAAGAGCATTTTCTTGTGGGCCGTTATAATCATTAAAAAAAGGAAGAGGGTTTTATCGATACACTCACGAGCAATGAGGCGTCCCCTCCATACATAAATCTCAACTGTATCATGAATGTACGAAATTTTCGCATCACTGGTGAAGATATAAAAATTGTGCAATAGATTAAGCTGACATTCTATCAAGGGCAAGCCAAGTGGAAAAGATTGAAATGTACCAGTACAAATGGTGTAATTCTATTGATTCGGCTATCTCCGTTTCCCTTTTAGGCCGAATTTTTGAGGCTTACGATTAAAAGGAGATTGTTTTTATGTTATTTTTATTGATATTAATGATAACAACATTTTATCAGGCCGTCATGCCGGAATTCGACGGAAAGTGGGGAACGAAGTGTCTTAGCATTAATGAGGTTCCCTCTGCTAACCGTGCTTCTGTATGGGACACAGAGTTGAGCTGATTTTATTTTGAAATTTTATTTTTACCTATTTTTTTATGTAAATATAATTGTAATTTCAGATGTTTTAGTAAAATATGAGGTAAGTCTAATTTGGGGGATATATTGGTCACAATTATCCAATATTGCATAAAGCATATCAGTATTGTTGAAACGTGTGGATGTTTGGAGAATTCTTCGCATGTCTGCACTCGACACGCGTCAGAGCTGTAACAGTTCCAAATCGAGCAATGACACGGACACTGTACGTGGTATTTTCTATTCTACTCCTACATGGATTCATGGTAAGTATATGCCTTTTTGGTCAATATTAACTAAATTATGTATTTATTTTAAATATATTATATAGTGATATATAATATTACATAGTTCTAGAAAGCTGATAGATTTACTTACTGAGATACTAATTGTCGAGATGCTCGGAATTTTAGAACCATATTATAGAACCATATTTAAGGAAAAAAAATTAATATAATTGTTATACAATATAAACTTTTAATTATATATGAGGAATTAATTTTACATTTTCAAATATATATTGTTATAAAAAATACATTTAAATATATTAAAAAAAACACTCTTCCAAGAGTGGGACGCTGGTCCAAGCCATAGGCTAGGGTTCCAGAGAGAGTAACCTTCTCTCTCTAAGCGCCGTCTCAAGTAAAACTGCCTTGTGCATCCGGTTCTTGATTCAACAGCTAAGCGATAACCTCTTAAGATGTTGGTAGAGACTTTTCGCTATTAAACCGTTAACTGAAACAACTATCGGCATAATGATAGTTGCATTGACTCCACACATGGCTACAATCTCATGGGCTAAGTGCAACTATTTATATAATTTTTGTTTTTCGGCCTTCACGAGATTGTCATCATGTAGAATAGTAATAGAAACGATCACTGCGCGGCGTGCCACTCAGTCTACTAGTACTATACCAAGTCTCTTGGCAAATACCAAATGGCAATATAATAAGTAATAACAGACCGATCCCAGTAGAGCAAAGCACATTTACTTTTAAGAACAGACGTGGGATTGTGCCTGTAGTAAGGCACCTCCGATTCCATAAGACCATATTGAAGAAAAAATTGCTGGTATGCTATCTTAGCTACTTGATTGTGTCTATGCAAATACTCGCCGTTAAAAAGAGGCGAACAACCAGAAACAATATGCCTGAGGGACTCCCCAGGTCGATGACACACCCGACAGATGTCTTGATAATTTCGTCCATGATTACACACACACGCACATGCACAAAAAGTGCAGTTTCCCCGAAAAGATCCCCGACCTGTACCAAAATAAGGAGGAAGCAGTATCCACGTCTGGGCCAACTAGAGCTCTATGGAATTTACCATGCAGGTCCTTGCTCTTCCACACAGTAATGCGATCAGAATTAGCTTTACCTCGTGGTTATGAAGGTTCTTGACATTTAAAAAGCCCCGAGTTCCACACTTCCGCGGTATATTCAGCCTCATTACAGACGAACGCGGATTGTGCATTCGGTATGTCGTCAATAATTTACCTATTTGGCGATCTACACAGTCTAAGTCAGTCTGTGTCCATATCACAATGCCAAAAATTTAGTCTACAAGCAACATGACCTGACTGTTTAAAGCACACACCTTGTTGCCACCAGATAAAAGGCTGCCAATCACTTTTTTCAGGCGACCAAAGAAACGCTCCGTCACCAATTGCTTTATGCTCTGTTTATCAAAACTCATACTTCCAAGCTTCATACATTCCAAGAAATTTATAAGTCTCACCTTCACCAAGGGTTCTGAAGAAAACAGGATCTAAAATACAAATATTAACAGATCTTATCACACTCCCCCGCACTTCATGCATGCTCGTACATTTATCGACGACAAATTCCATTCTTATATCACTACTGAAACTTTGAGTAACCGTTAGTAGCCGTATGAGAACAGTTTGTTTTGACACAAAAAAATTAGATCATCCATGTGAGATTTAACGTTGCGAAGTTGAAAGCCTAAACCTGAATACTCTTACAAAGTGCAAAGAGGACTTAGAGCTAGACAAAAACATAAATAGGACTCAGGCAGTTACTCTGAAACACATCCTTGTTTATCCTTATCGGTTCAGACGCTGCATGAATATCACACTCCCCAAGATGACAAAGGGCAGTGACCCACTGTCCCATGCAAACCTCCGAAAATGATGATGAATGATGAAGTCATATCAATCTTATATAACTCGAAGAGCCAAGTATGTCGCACTGAATCATATGCCTTATTATAATTTATCCAAGGGTGAGGTGTTTCCTGTTTTGTCTTGCCTGTTGGCTTATAGCTCATTATTATTTAAGAAATATTTCATTTGGTTATTGAAACGAAATCCTACCATACATATTTATTTCTGTCTTTAGTGATAATATTATATTTTTATTTCACAGGTGAAATCTCAAACGTACGATAAGAAAATATTAGACGGTATGGTATTAAAAATGCTCTGGGAGAAAGTATATGTATCCTACGATGCAAAACAAAAGGAAATGGCTATAAAGAAACTGCGGAGCTCCGGTGAATATGATCATCTACTTTTACATTTACAAAAAGTGAAGAAAGAAAAAGTCAAAAAGATAATTAATTTAATTGGCGAAGTCATGATCATTTATATGACTTAGTTAATATATTATTATTATAAGGTTATTGCCCATCTTGGTATTAATTACATTAATTATACTGGCACTAATTTACGAGATAGTGACTATTGAAATAGCAGTATTATATTAAGTATGTATCTTAAGGAGTATGTTTGTATAATATACGCTTAATATTAGAAAAAAGAAGACTGTTTTTGGTTGAAATTGGTAATCTCCGGAACATTTGGTTCGAATGCAACTTTTTTTTATATAGGTATATTGTATAAGGTAGGTATATAGGATACTTTAAGTGTATTTATCTATCTCAATTATATCCAATAAAATAAAAGCGACTGAAATCGTAAACTGCTTAAATAATGAAAGTTTTGAACAATTTTCATCAAATTACCCTAAATAGTTAGTATAGCTGGGTAGGTATAGGGAACCTAATGTTAAGACACTCCGTTCCCCACTTGCCACTGAATATTCCGAGACATTTTGCGTTGAATGTCTCGGAATATTCAGTGGCAAGTCAGAACGGAGAACGGAGAATGGGGAACGGAGTGTCTTAACATTAGGTTCCCTATGAAAATTCAATGCTGCGCTTTTGCCATGGTGCCAGAGCGAAGAAATGGAATTTTTAATAAATAATAATTATTTTCTCCGAATCGGGATTGAATCTACAACCTTCAAGTTACAGTCACACCCGCCGCTGCGCCACGACCGCCACACACTAAGCTAATTAAAGATCAAAATTATAATGTTTCATAGTTTCAAAGTGTAAATTAGCCACAAGTGAGTATTAACTCATTCATTATAATATAATTACATGATATATAATACGAAACTTGAACGATGCAAGGGAAGACCAGAGATTACTCCCCGAAGAACTGTTAAATGGGGTCAAATTAAGTAAGATGACAAAGTGGCCGTTACGCGCCTCGGTTAGGAACTTGGACACGTTTAAGTTCATATTTTTATTTATATCCTAGTTATTTTATATGATATGATATGTATATGATACTGTAATTGTCAGGATAGTTGCATTTATTTAGTATGAGTTTTGAATTTAATTTTAATAAAAAAAATGTAAATAATATACTTTTTCTCAAAAAGTTCAAGTAATAGTTTTAAGTATAATTTAAATATAATTTTAAATGTTAGCAACAAAAATTATATTTAAAAAATTATATTCAAAAATTATTAGAAATGGTGAATCGTACAAAAAAAAAGTCATCAAGTCATTAAGCAAGTGTTGTGATAATTTCTATAATTTTGAGAATTTGAAAAGAACCAATTCATATATAGTATGTGCATTACATAAACTACATTACATTGCGTAAGTAGTTATATATTCGAAACTAATGTTATAAAATATTTTATGAAAAAACAATTAATTACGAAAACTAGAGTGGTGGAACTCAACCCGCGCTTTGTCTAGTTCCAGAACGAGGAAATATTGAATATTTCATTTCCCCAGGTGAAAATCGAACCCACAATCTCTTTATAACCACACGCATGTGCCCCTGCGCCATGTTGGTCTTCACGATTTATATGTATAATAACAAACAATATTTAAACAAATATTTCTTTATATGTTTTTAGACATATTCTACAAATATATTTGTAAATTCCGTGTAACATTACGGTAAAAATGTTTTTTATCAGCTATCGTGAATTGCAGTAGTTTTATTGTGGGTTCGATCTCCACTGGAGGTATTTAAATATATTTTTTGTCAATTTATATTTCTATTTCTTCGTTCTGGTGTCGAGGCAAAGGGCGGCGTTGAGTTCCGGCACTCAACACGCAATGCCTCCAAAATTCGGCGGATAGTGGGAAATAGAGTGTCTTATCACTAGGTCCCTCTTCCTACCCTGCTGTGTGCGGGATACGGGATACAATAGCATACGGTGCATTTCATTATAAAAAAAAAAGAAAACAAACGTTGAAAAAGAAAAGTAAATTACACTCGTCGGCCATATTTTGCAGTGAAATAAAGAAACAAAATTTTCGTACAAATAATGCTATCATCTCATACTTTCGCCTTTTTAATTGTTAAACTTTAAACGCTTAGGTTTAAAATGTAAATTTTATTTTGCATTTCTCTTAAGATACTTACCCAATTACTTATCTGATTACTTAAGATACTTATCTATAAGATACTTATATATATGTACGTATGTGTAAAAGTGAAAAAAGAGGGTACTTTAGTACAATTTACGAATGAATAAATAAAATAAATTCCATCATCATCTCGACGAGGACTATTTATTATCGTGACTTAGAAAAGACAGAACGCCGCTTTGCACTTTGCAGGCTTGCTAAATTAAGTTGTGATCCAACGGTACCGTGATTAAATGAAGTGGCCTCGTGTGTTTTAGTGCTATGTGAAAGTTCTTGAGCTTCTTGAGCTTTAGTGAGAAGGTATCTGATATTTGAAGGGAAAAAAGATGAAAAAGAAATTATAAGAAAGGGATAAAAGGAAAAAAATCCAACTGTATAGAAACTAAAATATGATGCCCAGTCGATACACATTGTTAGATATTTTTACTAGAACTTTTTACAGAATGGATGCATAATATGTACATATATAGCGTATTTTCGTGCGTTTTATTCATTCGGTCAGAGTGTCAGCAGAGTGTCACGTAGTGTTACCAGGGTAAAGAGAGTGAGCCTAATGTTAAGACACTCCGCTGCCCACTCTCCGCCAAATTCTGGAGGCATTGCGTATTGAGTGGCGAAAATTAACGCTGCGCTTGCTTGGCCTTGGCACTAGAGGGAAGGAAAGAAAATATTAAATATTTCATTTCTTGGAATGGTAATTGAACCCACAGCTTTTTGTGTTACACGCTTGTGTCCCTCCTGGCATCAAATTTATTATCACTGTATCATTTTAAAATATTTTGGAAATATCATGTTTCGGTTTAACAGTAGTAGTAAAGTAAGAATTATTATAAAGTTACATTACTATTTAAGAACGGAAAAAAGAATACATAGACAAATAAAACACTTTATAAATATGAGATATCAAATGAAATTATTATTTATGTAATTAATAATGAAATTAAACATGTCTTGCAATTGCTGTTCCTAAAATATATTTTTATTTCGTCAGCTTCACCATGTATCCCGCAAGTAGTAGAGTAGGCAAAGGGAACCTGGGCACTTAGTTTTAAGACACTTCTGTTGTCCATTTTCTGTCGAATTCCGGAGGCTTTGCCTCGTTATAACAGTACAGTACAGTACAGTACTTAATTCCATATATTTTGTATACAGTGGCAAACGACAAAAAAATAATTTGAATTAATAACTATTTTAATTAAAATTAGCTTTACGCTCCCGCACACACAGGGTAGGCAGAGGGACCCTAGTGTAAAGACATTCCGTTGTCGACTTTCCGCCTAGTTTTGGAGCAATTGCATGTGGAATTGCGGAACTCAACATCGCTTTTTGCCTCGACAAAAGAGCGAAAAAAATTAAATATAAATGCCAATAAATATTTCATTACTTCGATTAGGGATCGAACCCACAACCAGTAGATTTTAAACTCACACTTTATGTCCCTGCGCCACGACTGGCCTCAATAAATATCTATTTAATTAATTATTAATTGCTATTCTTAAAGTTAAGTAATTAAAAATGGATGCTGAGTAATTAGTCCGTCCTTATGTCGGTAACCGCCACTGTTTGTGGCCAGCGGCTGTCATATTGATTGACGGCAAAATTTAGTGCTAAGTAGTGTTAATTAGTAATGATATGTTTAGGATAGCGACCTTAAAGCGTTATAGTGATGGATTACTTAATATTTAGGATTCCGCAGCCATTTTTGCAAAACATGCATTCATTATGTACTATTAAAAACAAGGAATTTCATTTTGTAAGCAAAAATTTGAGGCCAGTCGTGGCGCAGGTTGACAGGTTGTGCGTTCTATCGCTATTTGAGTAAATTAAAATATTTATGTTTTCATTTCTTCGCTCTGGTGTCGAGGCAAAGCGTGGCGTTTAGTGCCGCCACTCAACGCGCAACGCCTCCAGAATTTGGCGGAAAGTGAGATGCGAAATGTCTTAACACTAGAGTCCCTCTGCCTACCCTGCTACATGAGGGATACAGAGTGAAGCAATAAAAAAATATAAAAAAATAAACTAGTTATAGGTATTTTACTCAGGTAACTAACTACTAAACTTAGGTAAAAATATCAACTCATTATAGTTAAGTGGCCTTAATGCCTTGCTACTACAGAACCCCTTATAACTAATGCCGATCTGCACTTGGCAACTTTTTTATATAGTATATATACTGTATTAAAACACTTTAATATATGTGGCTATATATATAGTAGTCAAAATAAAAGTGGGTTCGATTACCACTCCAGGGAATTATTAGTTAAGGAAATTAAATATTTGATATTTTTTTTCCTTGCTCTGGTAGCGATTTTTTGACACGGCGTTAAGTTCCCCCACTCAACATCAAATATCTCCTGAGATTTGCAAAAAGTGGGGAACGGGAGTGTTTTAATGTATTTATGAGTACCTAGTGTTTTAATATTATTTTCCCAGGTACCCCCCTACCTATTTTACGCTAAGTGCAGGATACAGCGTAAAACTAAAAAAAGATATATATATATATATATATATATATATATATATATATATATATATATATATATATATATATATATATATATATATATATATATATATATATATATATATATATATATATATATATATATATATTGTTAGCGTACTCGCGTAAAAGAGGGTAGATTTAGGTGAAAATAATTATAAAAACAGTAGAATTGTGTTAATCGGGGGACAGTTGCGTGTAAGTGACGGTCCCTATTGGAAGGAAACTAGTGTGACGTATTGTTAGTAGGTGATACATATCACTTATTGCAATTACGTGGTATCCCTTTCCAAATAGTTTAAAAACATATAGACGATGTGTGTATTTATCGTGTATTTTAAAAACTATATATATATTTAAAAAACATATCCATAGCAACATGTCCAAGCACAACACAAATTATAATTTTTACACTAAAAACAGCTATTAAAACGGCCACAGCTGAATTACCATAATGAATATATCGTGTAAAGGCAACACTAGTCTAGCTCCTAGTCTAGATTTCGGTGCGGAGTCGGAAAAGTTGCAATATATCTTCATAAATGCAGACAACACGAGAACTGAGCGAGCATAATGCATAATTATTGCTCCACCCGTGGCTTAGGCCAGGGGCGCGCAACTTTTATCAAATAGTTATAAGACCCCCGGGCAAAGCAATTTTATTTTTCATTTCGAACTTCCCTAACATCGTACAGTGTAAGTATACAAAGTTGTTCCCAGTGGACATAATAGGCTTATCGCAAGTTTTTAAGGTCTAGAATTTTTAATACTTTGTTGTTTCTCGCTGGTGTTTCCGTTGTGTTAAAATTATTTTTTTTACTATGTAATTAGAATGAGAAAATGTGCTCGTAGAATAAATATTTTTACGTAATAATAATTTAGGGTGATGTGAAAATAGTAACACAATAGACAATATTATTCATAATTTTTTGTGTTTTATAGTTTGTTCGATTTTGGGTAATATATAAAGACATTTTTGAAATTTAAGATTATTGTTATGTAGTGGCTTTTTGACTGTAAACTGGATGATTAGATTTCAATTTTCACTGAGGAGAATGCAACCATTCTCCTATTTAAATTTTTTATTTTTTCTGATCGATTCTCAACTGCCACACAATATATACGATATCAGAAATGGTCGTAAAGTCCACGCAAATTAAGTTTCAGGTGATCACCAATTTAATATAAAAAATATAAGTGTAATAATATTTTAGAAATTAAGGGAAATATAACAGTGAAAACTTCACTCAATGGTAAGCATCACGTCTCACCATAATAAATGCTAAAAAATTGACTGGGCATATTCACACTACTATTCATTAGACGACAGTTGCAGACGGTAGAGCATGTATGAACGTATGTTAAAAACACCACGAAATTAGTTATGTTAGCAAGTATATTTTTGCCTTTACTATTCTGAAGGAAAAGTTTTGAATAATCTTAAAATTAATGAGATAAGAAAAAAAAAAGGTTCAGAACCACTGCTAGACATAATTTAAAATTTAAACGTATGCCCCATAAGGTTCACCTAAGTACATTTATTTCTTAAAGACAAATGTATAAAATCGTCCCATCAACTTGAGCCAATTGAAAGCCACGATTTTTCACATCTAACGATAATAGAAATGTCACTGAAAGCTAATTTAAAATTTAGCAGTTTAAAAAAAAAAGCTGAGTTTCATTTAAAAACTAAAACTTATCCACTCGCAAAGCGGTCGTAATTAGTGGATCATTAAATTCCTAGGACTTTTCAGTTGAATTTTTTTATTCACAAGAAAACGTGGCGTCTCGTTCTGAACTAGTTTTTTGCTGACACTCCATAATTTATCTGTTTTTATTTTTAATATTTTCGTGATGATTCTGTTGGTGGCGTATCTGTGTGGCTTGTTTGAAGTTATTTTTTTTTCATTAAATATATAATACAATAAATATAATTTTGTGATGTGAATAACAATTTTTGAAATAAAAAAAACTTTTCTTTCTGCTTTTTTTTCTTTTTGTGTTAAGCCATATTGGGGGAAATGATTTGTTTAATATTTTGATAGTTTAGCTCTGGTAATAAGACAAAGCGCGGCGTTGAGTTATACCATTCAATACGCAATTACTCGAAAACTCATTAAAAAGTGGGAAACAGAGAGACTTAACGCCAGATTCCCTGCATATCCTGCTTTGTTCCCTGCATATGCTGCACTGTTTAAAAATAACTGAAACTCTAGAAAAGTTATTTTCTTTTACATATTACAGATTATCTAAAATCAAAACAACAGCATTGAATATTCATTGCCATACAGAATATATTACTCGTATAAAAACTAAACTTGGCTTCACGCATTATCCCTAGCGGGGTAGTCAGAGAGAACGGAGCGTCAAACGCTACGGTCTCAACATACCTCTTTCGCCTCGCCTTCCCTTATCAACCTCTTCATACATTCCCTCCAGGGGTTCCTCATGCTTTCTACGTGACCTCCAGTATCTTTGATACTGTTTCCGAAGGTCAACCGAGGCAATCATATAAAAACATTTGTAAGAAACTACGAACTATGCTATATTTTGTGTTTTGATAATTTGGTGGTTGCGACTGAAAGTAGAGTAACAACAGCTTTCTACTTCAACTTACATTCTCTTAATGAGTACATATAAGTATAATGTAAGTTTTGGACTCATGCCAGGTCTATGTAGTAGAACTGTGTTATGTAAATAATTTTAACATTATTGCACCTGTGGCCGTAGATATATATAATAAAATATAAGTTGATTTATTATGTTTCATCAACGATTTTAACATTCAAAATCATTTTTTTATAATATTAGCTTTAACTTGTAGCCTGTACATTGCAGGGTAAGCAGAGGGAACCTGGGAACTAAGTATTAAAATACTCCATTACGATTAAGACACTTTCGTTCTCTACTTTCCGCGGAATTCTGGAAGCATTTTGTATTGATCGATACTCA
This sequence comes from Heliconius sara, assembly GCA_917862395.2. Lineage (NCBI taxonomy): Eukaryota > Metazoa > Arthropoda > Insecta > Lepidoptera > Nymphalidae > Heliconius > Heliconius sara. The sequence continues at coordinate 11,659,255 of OU860800.1, read as the reverse complement.
ACGCCGCGCTTTTTCTAAGTAAATAAAAATGTTAAATATGTTATTCCTCCATGTGGGAATATAAACATTTCATACATTTTAGTTCGCAGTTCATCTTAATACTTCAAGGCAAATGATAGATTACGGAGCCATTTACGAAAACTTGCTTCTTTTATTTTTAAGGAACTCTAGAATTAGTCTTACAAACAATTTTGATTTTAATTTGAGCTTTCAGATAATTGTACTTATTATATTTTTTCATATTAAGTTATAATTTGTAAAATTTAAATATTCTGAAATATATATACATAATGAGGCCGGTCGTGGCGCAGCGGCACAAAGTGTGACTGTAAACCGACTGGTTGTGGGTTCGATCCCCACTCGAGGAGATGAAATATTTACTTAAATTTATATTTCCATTTCTTCGCTGTGGTGTCGAGGCAAAGCGCGTCGTTGAGTTCTGCCACTTAACATGCAATGCCTCCGGAATTCGGCAGAAAGTGGGGAACGGAGTGTCTTTCACTGCGTTCCCTCTGCCTACCCTGCAGTGTGCGGGATACAGCGTGAAGCTGATTTTATTTATTTATATACATAATTATATTTTTTTGTTAGAATTTCATTTTAAATTAACTCAAGATCATATTTTAATTAGTATGACTAATTAATTTTTTAGCTTCTTCCAGTACGTATGTACGTAGTATGGTAACTTAGCGTTAAGACACTGCTCCACAGTTTGACTTGATAATCATTTTTCATTGGAAAAAGTATGAACCAGAAGAAGACCCAATTATTTGCTTATTTGACTACAAATATCTTGCATATAAACAACATTAGATTAACTTATAAATAATAAATATAGGAATGTCGTTCAATACGCAGATTCAGTCAAAAGTAATTCAAGGTCCGTTTCGATCTAGAACCCAAGGGCCCTCGGAAGCCAGATTCGAATTCTAAGAGCGCTTCCAAAATATAAGTACAGGTTTATAGAATTCTGAGTTTTAAGGAGCTTTATTTAAATTTTTCGGTTAACAGAGTTTTAAGTAACGGAAATTGTGGAAATGTATATTATTATTTCACTATATATATATTATTTAGTTGTAAGTTAGATACCTATCTATATGTGATCCTTTCTTGATGGAGTGTATGTTTAAAAAAAATAGATTGACCAAAGCTTAACTCGATTAGCAGTGGGAAACGGAAATACTTTCACCACATCATTTAGCTTGCTGAGTGTGCTTGAAAACCATTAAAAAAATATTGTAAGGCAATCTAATAGCTATACTTTATTGTTTTCAGGGTGCCGTATCGTAAAAGGAAAAAGCGGAACCCTTATAGAATCATTGCTTTGCCGTTGTTGGCATCTGCCAAAAAAAAAACTATTTATTTAATGATGGTGTGTGAATTTCAAGCTCAAATTAATATTATATATTTGGTTTTATGGTTACTTGAAACACAGAAAAATTGAAGCTTCTAAGTCAATGCAATCACAAGATATACAAGCATTAATGCACCGATTTTGCTGCATTTATATAAAATCCGCTGCGAAATGAAAACCTGAGGGGTACTTCCTGTGGACCTACAGTTAAGACATTTGGCACGAAGTGAGAACTTAACAAATAAAAAATTCTGAAAAGTATTATTTTACAGAAAAAAATTATTACAGACTTATATTTGTAGTTCATTTCATACAAAATAAGTGTATAGGATCGCAAACTTAAGCTGGTAAACTTTTATAAGTTGTAAGTCCCGTTGAAATACAACCTTGAAATAAGTACGGAAACCTTGGTGGGCGAGTGTGGCTTGTCCTTAACCGGTTTTTTTATAGCTAAAACTATTAAAAATTAAAGAAAATGGAATGGTTAGTCATAAATTTCTCTTTATTCACCTTAAAAGCTTTTAACGATGCGTTAAATGTTGTTGATACTGAAAACTATTTAGCACTATTACAAACGTTATGTCAAAGCGTTTAGTTTTATGAAGCCGAATTTATATATATATATATATATATATATACATATATATATATATATATATATATATATATATATATATATATATATATATATATATATATATATATTAATAAATGTTTAGTCAGCCCAAGTTTGTGGGGTCGCCAACCTTGTCCTCCATATTGGAAAAAAGGATGCAAAAAGCTTCCACGCTTTATCTAATAAGCCTACGGAAAATTTTGTAATTATTTTTCTTTTACTGAAGCCTCGTCCTCGTAAATGGAACATAGAATAATTATATCCAAAAATAACTGATTTTGTCAACAAATTTTATTTTAGGCGTTATATCTTTTTTCTGATCATTTTAGAATAAGATTTTTTTCACAAATAACTTACTTTTACTGACCCAAAACATTAATTTTCCTTGATGTTATCAATGAAAAGTTAAATTTAATTTATGCTGAAGTAACTTAACTGTTACATTAAAAGCAGTGTGAAATCAAAACTTACATTCAGTTTCAATATTGTCTTGTCAAAGTACAGCTATTGAAATACTAACGCTTTAAGGGAGTCCTGTTCAAACTATTGTAGCCGTTTGAATTTATGACTACCGGTCAGATTGGCTCATTCCTTATTCCAAAGAAATATTACACCAAACGTTAAAAAATAATATTTTCTGTAGATTATTGAGTATAAAATTTACGGCTTTATCGCTTCAAGCGTTTTAGCTATTACGTTATTACAGTAAAAAGGTTCGTATTGAAGATTTTCAGATAGAGTATAGAGTAATGGCATTAGTAACCAACAAGCAACTTTATTTTTAATTTTCAAAAATAAAGATAAATATATATATCTAGCGCGGCGCAGAGGCACAAAGTGTGACTGTAAAACCGACTGGTTGTGGGTTCGATTTCCACTGGAGGGGATGAAATATTTACTTAAATTTATATTTACATTTCTTCGCTCTGGTGTCGAGCCAAAGCGCGATGTCGAGTTACAGCGTGAAGCTAATATGCAGATGATTACACGATAAGCAGATTAAGCCTAAATTAAGCAAAAAAGCCAAGCAGACAAAAAAATCTTATCAAAATCAAACTCTAATAACATTTTTTTTTATTTATTCCTACACAGAAACCGATTCGTTATGACTTTATTATAAGTAAGATATTTAAGTTAATAGCTCGTATGAGTCAAAATATTAAATAATTTTGACTCAAAGATCAAAATAAAAAAGACTATTATAAGGTTTTAAAGTATTTTTTATTCCTACTTAATTTATTTATTGTATTGTTAGAAAGACATTGAGGTAAAAAAGAATATGTAATAAAAGTCTCATAAAAATTTACATACATAATTTATAATATCACTTGTATAAAATATTTTTATACAATATAAAATATTTTTTATGTAGACCTTGATATATATAAAAAAGTTTCTCTTATAAATATAATTATCAAGATATACGTACAGTTTTCTAGTTGTAGAACAAACAAAGGTCAAGTGCGAGTCGAACTCGGCCACCACCACCAGGTTTCTATATCAATTTTAAGATTGTAGGTCAATGGGAAGTATACTTTATAAATGTTGAAAAACTTGCGCTCATTTTCAACAATATAACTTTGTATTGACCAATGACAGTCATAAATTTATATTTTTTTTGATTTTTTCTTTATTTTCGTACCGTACAGCTAGTTCTCACTTCTTGCCAAATTTTACAAATGTAGGTCAATGAGAAATACTCTATAGGTTTTGATTATGCGACGATTAAAATTGAAAAAATTAAGTTTTCTGGCGTATGCATCCTTTTTGTATAAAATGAACTACAAATATAAATTAAATCAGCTTCACGCTGTATCCCGCACACGGCAGGATAGGCAGAGGGAACCTAGTGTTATGACACTCCGATCCCCACTTTCCACCGAGTTCTGGAGGCATTGCGTATTGAGTGGCGGAAATCAACGCCGCGCTTTTCCTCGGCACCAGAAATGAAAATATAAATGTAAATAAATATTTCATTTCCTCGAGTGGGGATCGAACCCACAACCAGTCGACTTTACAGTCACACTGTCATCACCCTTGCGCCACGACTGGTCTCAAATACAAATTTGTAATTATTTATTTTTATTAAATTATGAAAAGAAAATCTTCTATATCTCAATTTTCATGTCTTTTTCTATGGTATATTTATCTTTCTTTACATTCTTTACAAAATTTTATTGATAACGTAACCATTTTATAATCAAATTTACACTGCATCCCGCATATAACAAGGTCGGTAGAGGAATGGAACCTAGTGTTTCAGCCAATTTTTTTGTTTTATAAGAATGTTATTGCGTGGTGACTGGCGGAACTCAACGCCGGGCTTTTACTTTGGTACCAGAGCGAAGAAATGATTAATAAACAATAATTCATTTCCCCGATTAGGCATCGAACCTAGGACGTCGCCTCACACCTTTGTGCCCTACGCCACGATGGTCCCAAATAAATATTCATTACAACACAAACATTCTTATACAAAATTTGGGTGAACATCCATTATTTCATAGATTTAGACCATTATCATGTCTTACAGTTTGAGGGTCTCCTATTTATGCTACATTACAGCCGTTCAGGATTTATGATCTCCGGTCAAACCGAATGGCGCCCTTGTGCAAGCTACTGTTAAACTCAACCTTTTCGGTCGATTTCATTTTCAGCTTTGTTCTGTTAGTTTATCTAAAGTAATTTAACATTATATGGATATATGTTTCTATATGTATTTATATTTTTTATAATTATTTTCATTTTTTTTTGGTACACGCGTCTCCAGGTTAGGCAGGCAAATATTAGTGTTAAGATCCAGCAGACAACAGGGTAGGTCGAGGAACCTAGTGTTGAGATACTCCGTTTTCTATTTTCTGCCGAATTCAAGAGGCACGCCGAGTTGAATGGCGAAACTCAACGTCGCGCTTTTGCCTTAGTACCAGAGGAGGAAATGAAAAGATTACATATTTCATTTCCTCGAAAGGGTATCGAATCCAAGACCAGTCCAAGACCATTAACAACATTTCTACGCTTGTGCCCCTGTGCCACGCTTGGCATCATAATATATTTATATTTTTATAATAATTATTAATATTAAATCAAATTAGTTCGTTTTATTTTATACGTATAAACCGCAACTTTTAATGCAACTATTTTTTTATAATATATTAAAAATTTACTCTAAAATAACATTTTCAAAATAATTACAACATTAGCTTTATATCGGAACAACTAAAAGTTAACACAAACTTTCATATAAAATACGTTAATATAAATAAAAACGAGTGAGATTTATGAACCCTCAACGTCAAAACAATGCAACTTTCTATAAAACTGTGTTGCAAAGTATAAATATACAACTTCGTATAGTACATTTTCATCGTCATTGTACTCGTGCGGATGGACTAAGATATTTCAAAACTTTAAATAGCTGTTGGACTAAAAGCCGCAGCGCATTATCCACTATCGAAACTGGTCAGCGATAGCGTGAAACTAATGGAATGTGATCGTTTTAAAAGAACCAATGTACGCATTGAGTGTCTTTAAGACCAGACCAGGACTAACGGTAGAGTGTAAAATATACTGAATTACTAAATTACTTTGAATAAATATATATAAATATATAGATTATTAATAAAATGCTGTTATAAATCTATAATTTCTAAACTAACAATATAATAATAATAAGAATATTTAGTCCAATTTGTGGCGAGTTTTTGAGGTAAGGCGACATGACCGACCTGGGACCTTCGAAGTGGTACTGTAATCTATTCCCCGGCTATTATGCAAATGTTTTTTTTACTCAAATTATACAGATTAATTAAATTTAAAATATATAAATTCTCATTAGCGTCCAGAATTTATTAATGCATCCTTTATAAACATCAAAGAAGCGCAGCACCATTATGACAACCCTAAAAGTATGCGTAGAATGCATAACATAAAAATAAACTCATAACTCGGTATGTATAAAATCATATACGTAACTACCCACAAATATGTTCTAATTATTCAATATCAACCAACCAACACTAAGTAGAATCACATCCATAGATAAATCCAAAAGATTTATCAAACTGTATTGTACTGTGCCGAGATCGATTGAAGGAATCTCGTTGATTCATCAAATGGATCAGCACGCGTCAGCGTTTAGATGCGTGCTAGATATATTATGTTTTGGTTCTCTGTGCTATGTCAGCACAGTACTCGATGATTGCAACGTAGATTGGTATTGGAATAATGGATTTAGTGGCTTGTCGATTTTAGTTGGCAGTTTTGAAGTTTATATGTTTTTGTTTCGCTTATAATGTGTTTTGATAAATGTTTTTGTATTTATTGTTTTTATTTTTATAATTTTTCCCTTGTTTTCAGGTACTTCACTTAGGATTTTTCCAATGATTTTCCTGTTAGATAACAGAATCACATATTTTATTTAGAGATATGAGATATGGGGTTTAAGGCCGAAACCAGCACAGTCAGATGTCAGTTAAGATGGCGTAAATTAAATAAACAAAAAATATGTGCGACTACGCACAATTTTAATTTTTGCTTAAAACTTGAATCGTTCTTTAATTGTTCTCGTTTTAATAGGTTTCAGTTGTGGTTCTCGTTTTATTTATTTTTATCTCCATCTATCAAGATGTGAAAAAATGTTTTTGGCTTCATTCATTTCTCTGATTAACTTTTGTCTCGGCTGGTCTTAATTTTCTTGTTATATCGTGGCGACGTGATTCTGTTGATACTAAACCCAGTTTCGTTTTAATTATGTTTTCCAATTTTTTTGACCCTGCCTACATTTATTTTTAAATTTTTTATTGTTATTTCACGCTTAGGAACTTTTTAGAAAACTGATAAACAAGTCAAATTGTCTTGTTTTAATCGATTTCTAATAGGCGCGGGTTCAAATCTCGCTGGGTTAAAGTATTTAACCTGCTACTTAAAGTCGTTTCTAATATATAGTAATTGTAGCCAAACATAGCAGGGTAGGCAGAGAGAACCTGGGAACCTACTGTTTACCTACTATCCGCCGAATTCTGGTGGTTGAGTGGTGGAACACAACGCCAAACTTCAAAAATTAATTCCCTCGGTTGGGAATCGAATCCACAACCTGCCTTGTTTACAGTTGCATGCTTGTGTGTGCTCTTGGTGCACGACTAGCCTCCATTAATGTAAATATCTTATTCTTGAAAGTGAGGCATGTTTCAGTATGATTGTGCCTCCTCATCAATTTTTACCAAGTAATTGCTCGATGTTGTATTGTGTATACTAGATTGCTTCTTACCCGACTAAGAATTTTTGAAATTAAATACTTCTGTTCTTTACCGTCTTGTAAGATCTCGTAGTTCAAATTCTAATACCTTAGAATTAGAATTCTTAGAATTACTTTATATACAGGCTGTAACGCGATCGACGGATGAACGGTTGTGAATTTGTAGAGGAACTCAGGACCTATCCATTTCATCCCCATATATGTTAGCCGATTCCATGATTTTTGGAAAAAAAAATCGGATTCTTGAAGAAAATTCACAAACACAAACGGACAGTTAAGTCATCCCTCGCAATTTTTTTTGTTTATTCTTTATATAAGATGGACGGTACAAAAAGAATACTTGTGAAATATTCTTTCAACAGCGTGTTAATACTAAATCCTCAAATATCTGCCTAACCACTGAAAATCAGCTAACATACATGGCGTTGAAATGGATAGGTACTGAGACTAGACTCTATTTATAGATAACCGTTGATCCATCGATCGCGTTACACTCAGTATATATAAGTGCCTAAATAGTTAAGTTTAAGCCAAATTTTATTACACTTTGACAGATACTTTAAATATGTGGTTAGCCATTTTATTTTTATTATTATTCGATTCTCACAAAAAAAGTTAACATTTTCTTTATAATAAAATATTATTCTATTTCTTTTGAATGAATAAATTTAGAAGCTCATATAAAAAGTACATAATGTTTCTGTTGTCGCACTTAGATCGTGCCAAATTAAGCGCCATGGTTTTCAATTATTATATAAATTGAGGTAAAATTTATTGTTTACTTACTTTCTTCAAAGTTCTTAACCCCTAACCTTAACCCATATGGGTTAGCCGATATGGATGCAAAACCATCTATGTAGATTTGGTTTTGAGTCGCTACTCTCTTTAATGTTTGTCATGCGCTTTGCACTTTTGTGTATCCTCTTGAAATGTGTGGGCTTCACTCTCGGAAAGTTCTGCCTTACCTTTACGAGAATACTTTGTAAATGAAAGTAGTTTTTTTTTAGTTTAAAATGACTGAGAAACTAAAAGTTCCCAAAAAATTTAAAGTTTTTCTTGTCACACTAGTGAGGAAAAAATCTATAATATATATATATTTTTTAACATATAATTTATTAAAATTAGCCAGGGCAAAACATTAAATAAAACGTTTGGTTTGTATTTCTATTTCATTTTGTTTTAAAAAAGAAAACATTATGGTCCCCTTTTGTATAGTCAGCTGTTTAAGTCATATTTTCAAATTTATTTTTTTCCGAGTATTTTACAAAAATTAATAGAGTATTTTATACAAATAATTATATATATTCATTAATATAGATCCAAACTAACAGGTTAAATAAAGTTTTTTACGACATCTTACAATTAATTAATAATTTAACTTTTAAAAATAAGATCATTTTTCACCCATTATAGCCTTAATGGGTTATGTAATACATAATAGCCCTTAAGGGTTAATATAAAAAACTATTGGCATATTAATGAATACAAACAATATATTTTCCCAATTAATTACAGTATTATATGAACATATGTATTTTATTACATTTCGTATAGCGTAATTCAATTATTTTCTATTCTTAAAATAAGCAAGCGTTTCACCATATCAAGCTTGATTTAAAGTATCAATGTGATCTAAGGTAATGTATGTTTGTCTAAAAGTTCCTATTCATTCCATTTTTGAAGATGCCGTGCTTATACAACAGTCAAAGAAGCCGCACAATTCCTCAACAATGGCTGAGCTATTCGCCTTGCGCCTTGTTCAAGTTAAGACATCGTCATGCTTTTATTATATGCGATAATTAACATATATTCTTGTATATAAATATTATTAATAATGTTAATTATTACTGAGCTCCCTGAAGGACTAACAATATTAACTGTAGTGTGTCTCGCAAGCACTATATTTGAAATATTTCAGTTTGGTTGCCGTTCACCAGTTGATTATACAGGTTTTTTCGTAAGCTGCTGACATGTTTTAAAAGCAGTATAATCAACTGGTAAACGGCAACCACACTGATATATTTTCAAATACAGTGCATATGACACACTGTAGTATACAATCACACTATTAATATTTGATACTGTTAAAAATAAACATAATAAGCACATATTACAAATATGTACATGAAATGTATAATATATAGATATAATATAAACGATTTTAAATATTTTTTTTGTTATTTTCACCAGAATGGAAGGTGGCGTGTGAATTCATTTGTGGCCAAGCGTTTCTTTAATTAAGCACTCTTTTTTGTAGGTAAATGGCCCAAGTGTCCAATGTCCGTAATTAATGCCCCTTCACGAAACTTCCGCATACTCTTGTGATAATTGATATTTTATTGAGTCTAGTGGCAAGATATGCGGATAATTCAGGTTTTTCGACGTTATTTTATTAAGTTTAATATTTAGAAAGTATAAATTATATATATCTACATATATTTATATATAAACTTTGTCGTTAAGCGTCTTGGTTGTTTGTACATAAAAAAAACTGCAAACTTAGATTATTATTTTCACAGCGACGCCATAGTGGATAATAGAATACATTTATAATTACAATATAAAGGAAAGTTTCGTTAAGTTAACGGACTATTATACTTCACTTTAATCTTGTTAATTTGATAAGAGTACTCCACAATTTTCCCACCTTAAATTTTCCGTCAATTCATTATTCGTACTAGTACCTACTTATAGAAAATTATTTATACAGATTCAGGTATATTCTTATATATATATATATAGATTTCAAGATTTATAATTCTCCAATGTATCTTACATTGGATTCATACATTGGAAATTTTGAAAGATTGTATTATTTTAGTTCTTTATAATATTTTATTTCTAATTATACCTTTGTGTTTAAAAAAAAGTGGTTTTAAAAAAACCATGTCTATTCAAGTGAATATACTTATTTACTTAATACTAAAACAGAAACAATATTAGAACAATATTAAAACTTTTGTCTTTCTGTTCTCCTGTTTGGCCCAACCATCCGAAGTTATTGTTATGGAACTAACATAGAAAGTAAGAGAGGGTTGAGGAGCAACATATAGATGTATTTTTATCCCCAAATTCTCACGGGGTCGGAAATTTGAATATTTAAAGCTACTTATTAATAATATAATAGGTTGTTGTGGGGTTTATTCTAAGAAAAGCCTCACTTAGCCTTAATAATAAAAACAACAACAATAATAAAAATAAAAGTGAAAAGATATCTACCGAACCTAAAGTAAGTTAGATAAAAAAATCCGTAGTAACCATCTAAATTTAAAGTTACACAAATGGTATATCTTCATACGTTCATACATACATTTATATATTGTAAACGTACAAATTTAAAATATAGAAAACATGTACGTGTACAAATAAACAAAAAAGTGAAAAAAAAGTACAAAAATCTCTATACAAATACATGAAACAGAAGTGTTGCCTAATACTTGAGAGCGTTGGAGAACCAATTGTTTGTATCCAGACGTACAGCGGACTTATGTTTTTGGCAGAACGCCCGTCCTAGTATTTATTGCGCATCGTTTATCAATTATCTAGAGTCGAAACGTGGTAATATAAAAAGTTTTTGATTTATCACGTTCTTGGATACATTGTCCACTATCTGATAAGTTTTGTTAAAATTTAATTTATTTATAATCTAGTTTTCGTTTTAAAAGTGTTAAGAATAATCATGCTCTTTGCACAAAACAACCAGCTCCTAAAAGTCAAATTAAAATAAATTCAGTTATTTGCAAATATGTCAATAATTTTTCCCTGAAAAGGATATGAGATTCAAACAATAATTTATATTATAAAATCGGTCAAGTACCATTCGGACTCGTCCACCCAGGGTTCCGTAACAATTTCAAGATTACAGGTCAACGGGAAATATAACGTATAAAAGTTGACAAAATTGAGTTTTCAGGCGTGTACACTTATTTTGTCTGAAAAGAACTACAAATATAAGTTTATAACGTTTTTCTATAATATATAGATAAATTTCCTTTTTTATTTATTTGTACTAGCTATCAAATCGCATAATCTATCGCATCGGGCCGTTGCGGCGCAGGGGCACAAAGTGTGGCTGGAAAAGCAACTGGTGGTGGGTTCCATCCATACTCGAGGAAATAATGTATTTATTTAAATTTATGCGTACTGAATATTTTTCTATTGATCTAGTGCCTGGAATCTATTGAGTTACAGAGCTCCTGTATATGCCAGGTATAACAATAGAAGTAAGCGTGGCCCGGCTCAGTGTCACCGATGCCAGGCTTTCAGACACTCGAGCCACGGCTGCCATAGGCGCATGGCCTGCGTGAGGTGCGGCGAAGAGCACTTCGCGAGGGTTTGCCCGCCTCCTTTGATGGTTCCGGAGACGTGCGTGAACTGTGGGGGCCCTTGTTTACGTTTTTCGCTCTGGTATCACGGCAAAGTGCAGCGTTGAGCTCCGTCACTCGACACGCAATGGCTCCAGAATTCTTTTTTTTTTTTTTTTTATGGAAAAGACACGGCAAACGAGCGTGCGGGTCACCTGATGGTAAGTGATTACCGCCACCCACGACCCCGTGCAACCCCAGAGGAGCTACAGGTGCGTTGCCGGCCTTTAAGATAGGTTGGGCGCCGGGGCCCGGCATTACCTGATGCGAAACGCAGTGGCATAAAGCCACTACTTCACGCCAGTTTTAAATGCCGGGGGTGGTAATGATCCGGTCGAGTCTGCCCATGCGTGTTGCCATTGCTGGCGACGTGACTCTACCACACGTACTTTAGTCGCCTCTTACGACACCACCAGTACCAGGATGATCCTATTCTAAGCCGGGATCACACGGCATAAAAATTCGGTGGAAAGTAGCGAACAGTGTCTTAACACTAAATTCTTTCTGCTGTGTGCTTGATGCAGCATGAAGCTGATTTATTATATTTTATCACATCATGTCAAATTTCATAATTGCATGTTCACGAGAAGCATTCTATATATTTTAATTACGAATTTCATACAAAATTCAGCAAAACCAATGCATAAAGAAGGTTGATTTGACCGCAGATATATAAATAATTTCAACTTGACACGTTACGGTTTTACCTTTTGAGATACGGAATCTTAATTGTAAAATTGGAATACTATAAAATATAGAAGTAGCTCATTGATATTTATTTTATTTTATCTATTATCAAATACCTACACTGACACTTTCCAAACAATAAAAGACTTATTTCTAAAACAAACGTTCATCAAATTCAAACATATTGTTACAAATTTGGCTTTTTGTACCAACCAATTATTTACTCTCAATCAAATAACAGGAGGCTATATCGTAATACCAGATCGGACTTATCCCTTTGTGTAATCGAAAACTATTAATACGGAGTGATGACAATGGCCCATTCGATGCATCGAAAAGCATATATTTTATCGAAGCATTTCAATCCGTTTTAGGCTCTTTATTGTAAAACGTTAATATCATGTAAATGTACAAATGTATGGCGTGTGCGAAGTAAACATGTTTTCCTTTTCAGTTTCACGCTGTATCCCGCATATTGCAGGGTAGACAGAGGGAACCAAGTGTTAATAAACAAATGAGCTTCCAGTCCTAGAGGCGTTCAAAAGGCAGTAAGTATACATAGTACCAAAAATTTAAAAAAATACTATTTTCCAACATAATATTACTTACATATTCAGAAATTTTGTGTAAAAACATCGTAATATAGGCAATGAAAGTAGCGGCGAGTTCAAGTAGTTGGGCACTCGGCGCAAAAATATGGTTACATTTCAGGCTGGTGCTGTGCGTGGTGCTCGTATGCCAAATAATTGGCTTTGTGGCTGCGTTCTATTTTGCTATATAAAATTTAATATTATTTTTTGTATTTGTTTAAAAAAAATGCTAGATTAAGGAAATTGAATGAAGATTGCATTTGATAGGTATGCCTATTAAAAATGTGTTTTAAATATCATTATAGCCGGCCGTCGATGTATAAGAGTACTGTAAATGCCACGGTTGTGCTGCTACATACGGCATGTAATTTTTTTTAAATATTCAAAATATAACTTGACCTAACTGGTGCATTTTTCTATCATCTTGCTTTTCTCATATTTTTGTAAAAAAATACATTGTACGAATTCAAATATGTTTTTTAATTATTATTAACTAAATCGGTGGTGCAGCAGCACAGTACCAGACTGCAAACGCTATAATTGTGGGTTGAATGTCTCAGAGGAATGTATTAGTTTCATTACCTCGCAGTATTAAGTCCTGCTACTCAATATCGCAATGTCTCAAAAGTTGGCCGAAAAGTGTGGAACGGAGTGTCTTAACACTAGATTTCCTGTGCCTGCCCTGCTATATGCGGGATACCTTTCTGTGAATAACATATTTGATCTTTAGCCGTTTAGGAAGCTACGTGTAACGTATTAACGATTTATTTTAGTTGATATAAGCAAGGAAGCAAACTTATACGACCAAGCTGAGGATATATTTATATTATAAGTTAAACCATAAACACTTTTATGAGACGTTTTCTAGTTCGACCAAATTGTGAATCTTAGTGCACTATAATAGTGACAATTTTATGTGATCACACTTACTATATTATGTAAATTAAAATTTTACTGCATATAAGGGTATAAAGTTGAATTTCGTTTAATAAATGAATGCGGATAGCTTTGGATTCTGCGCAGCTTGCAAATTCTTTTACTACGGCGTTAAAATTATTAACATTATATATAGATATATAGATTAATAATATTTGCCCTAGTGGCCACGACGGCCTCACTATTCTAGATAGCATATGGTTCATAATCCTATATGTATATATCTTCTTATTGGTCCAGTGTTTGAAATCAGTACATTAGTTTTTGGATTTACAAAAGCAAAAGTTGATGCGTGTCGTCACTAATTCATAGATTGGATATACTACAGAATGTCTTTATATACAAAGCTTAAAGTTGTTTTCCGGGTTCCGTACCTCAAGAGAAAACAACGAAACCTTTATAGGATCACTTAGTTGTTGGTCTCTCCGTCCTTCAAGACCATTTTAAGATCACGTGGAGGTTTCAAGCTGAAATATTATCAAACATTCAAATATACGGGCCCTTGGAGCACAAAAAAATCTATATTTTAAGTGAACGAATTATAAAAATACGAGCGATATTATTTTGACTGCACTTTATATGAAATTCGCCGCGTAATGAAAAACTATAGGGCACTCTCCTCATGAACCTACAGTTATGAAATTTGACACGATGTGGAAAATTACAATTAAATTAATATAAAGAAAAAAAAGCGGTTAAGTGCGAGTCGGACTCACCCACTGAGGTTTCCGTACCAATTTCAGGTCATTTTGTATAAAATATCAATTATTTTTTACATTTTCTGCTATGGCTCTGTTAACTAAGAATACCTCCACGCGTTTCTTAGAAAAAGGGTTCCTATAAGGGTTCCGTTTTTACTTTCGAGATACGGAACCCTTAAAAATTCAATATGTGAAAATTTATAGGTATTTCGTACAAAAAAAATCATCACAAGCTTATATTTACAGTTAATTTTATACAAAACGAGTATACATGTCCGCAAACTTATGTTGGTTAACATTTTTCGTCTCGTAATCAAAACATATATGGATAAATTTTTTATAGATAATTAAAAAAATGACAAGAAGTGAGAACCTGCAGCTCAAATAAAGGAAAAAATACGAAAATAGAAATTTATATTTATTTTACTAATAAAAACTATTATAAATTTATAATTGTAGTTCATTTCATACAAAATAATTGCATACGTTCGCAAACTTAAGTTGTCCCGTTGACCTACAATCCTAAATTGGTACGGAATGACTCGCACTTGACCGATTTTGTTTATGAGATAGTAAGCACATATAAGTAATAATAGATTATATTAATATTCATTTAAATAATATTATGTTATTTGCACTTTGATAAATATTAAGTAAGAATATTGTATGTTAATCCTTTTTTTTTTCGCAAAACATAAAATTAATTTCACATTTATAATATTGGTAGGGATTACATATATATGTAGTTTCTAAATGTAAATAAATATCTATATTTGTATATGCTAGATATTGTCAAAACAGCACAAAATTACATATATAGTTTAATCAAATAATCATTAATTTAACGTTAACGAAGTTTCATTCGAAATGAAATAAATGTAAACTTGACCAAAAATAAATGGTTCATTAATTAATTAAATAATGTAATTAGTAGCAATTTTAATGGACACTTTGTTTGTTTAATAGTCATTTCGATACTCAAGTGCCTTTAGTTTTCATTCATATAAGTAAACATAAAATAAATCAGCTTCACTCTGTATCTCGGCCGCAGCAGGGTAGGCAGAGGGAACCTAGTATTAAGACACTCCGTTCCCCACTTTCTGCTGAATTCTAGTGGTATTGCGTGTTGAGTGACAGAACTCAACACCGCGCTTTGCCTTGACACCAGAGCGAAGAAAATGGAAATATAAATTTAAGTAAATACTTCAAACTCCTCGAGTGGCAATCGAACCCACAACCAGTCGATTTACAGTCACACTTTGTGCCCCTGCGCTACGACTGGTCTTATTCATATAAGTACCTATTCGTGATTAAGTATATCCCATACTATAATGTTAATTCAGAGGTATAATGAAACAATAAAAGGCAATTGGTATTTCTTATGAAAATATTCAATTAGATTGCAAAAATATACTTTTTCAAATAATAAATTAAAATAATATACAAGTTTTAAAACTCCAATTTTTTACATTTACGCATTAAATTTAATTTCTGAGCTTCATATTCATTGCGTTTATTTTAAAGTTAATAAGTTTATACTTAGGAAAAAACTATATTAAAAAGATATAAAATTAAAAATTATAATATATGTTTATTTTCAAATACATAGGCTTTACTAAATGGTGGATAAGAAATAAAAATAAATCGTGTTTTTTTTAAATTAGGAAACGCTGCTAACAATGAACGAATAACAGTAAACAAATACTGACGTATTTGAAATCTCTTTTTAACGATGCATCGTGGCTGGCCGGTGTTAGCTATGAAAAACAAATTTTATGTGAAATAATATTTAAACTATGGCTGTAACGAACCAAAGCTGAATGCCTAGTTAGTATTTTTTTCCCCTTTTCCTGTTAATCGATTTGATTGTTACTTTAAAAAATAAGTTATCTTCTATGATGTGTATTTTTTCATGAGTTTCGTACCTTCATAGGAAATATCTCGAGATCGCGTGTAGGTATCAATCTAAGTTTTATATTAAAATCTAAGTCAACGCAATCAAAAGACACAACAGACATTCATTCATTGTTTTTGCTGTATTTTGTATGAAATACGTGGACCTACAATTGTAAACTTCAGGTTATTTATTCATAAGGAAACCTAGTTAAGACACTCCATTTCTTAACTTTTCGAGGCATTGCGTATATTTTTTAAAAATAATCTTTTATTTTTCAAATTATTATTTTTTTTATTTAAATCATAGTTCTTCAGATAAAGCTACAGGTTTCTTGTCCACACTCATATACATATTCACAGAATTGAGATTGAAAGTTTTCTAAATATTTCTTAAGGGACACTTTATATTGTGCGTTTCTAAATAATATAGAGGTTATTCATAATTTAAAAATAAATATCGTCCTGCACAAAGAAATTTGCGTTAAGTCCTTACTTTAGGGCTCTTTCGTGTCTTTGAAGTCATTTCCCAAGGACTTCAAGGCTAAGACTGCTTTATAATATTTTTCAGACTTACTATCATTTTCTGATGTTTAGAAATTAATATTTAGGTGACGACGCTTTATTGAAAAAAATAGTATAATAGTAAGATTTATTACGTTTTCTTTTTAATTATTCAAAAATATATAAACCGAACCTTTAATATTTTTCTAAATTTAACTATTATATTTTAAAGGTGCGGATGATAACATTGTATTGATTAACAAATAACATAAACATTTTTGTTTTTTTTAGTCATAAAAAAGACTATGTAATTCGTGAGACCGAATTTTTTAACCTTTTTAATTGCAGAAGATATATATATGGATATCGAAAAAAAAATATTTTATTTACTAACTTTACTCGGATGCTAATTTTATTATAAAATTTTGTTATATTTTTTACACTAGTATCACAAAATTGAATCCATTTAAAGCATTTATTTGCGTAATGGTATTTTAGATTACTTTTTAAATAAAACGAAATGCCCGATCCATTGATAATAAAAAAATGCTAGCGCTAGTACAATATAATTTAAGTCAATCTTATAATTGGTAAAACAATTAAACAATTATTATAAGCTTAAGAACGTATGGCTTAGTGAGAGCGCTTGAGTGGTTTCCAAAGACCGGGTTCAAATCCCCCAACGTTAAATTTTTTATACGTTTTCTTCATAAGTATTAAGAATATGTATAAAAAATTTTATATTAACTTATTTCCTAAGTGTGGAACAACATTTTAAAAATGTAAAAAAATAAACAATTCTTGTGCTGTAAGACATTGTCTAAGCGTAAACGAGGCAGCTTCTTTTATTTATAGTTTTTTAGCTTCAGGCTCTACGCGTCCTAGACCTATAAGGTCGCCGTTCCCAATAAGACTTGCGTTCCCAACTTTCCGCTGAATTCTGGAAGTAATGCGTTTTGAGTGGCGTGACTAAACACTGCGCTTTGTTTCGTTACCAGGGTGAGGACATAAAAATCTTTGAAATTTCATTGCCTCGAGTGGGACCTAATACGTTTTGATAACATTTTTTTTTATTTTCTACTCTGCTCAGGTAGTAAAAGCGCGATATTTAGTTCCGCTATTCAAATCACAATGTTTCGAATTTTAAATTGTGTACCTAACCTACCCTGCTTCGCGGCATGAAAAAACATGCAGTATTGTTTTACATTCAAATATTATTTTAAGCAATTTTTTACATTTTAAATATTATATCTAAATATATACAACACCCAAGTTCCTATCTTTACATTGTGGTGTCTAAAAAAAAATTATTCTTATATACTTACATTCCCCTAGTACTTTGTTAATAAAAAGAGACAGTCATATCCAAGATGAGATTATATCGTATAATTTCGTAATTTAATAACTCTCCTTCTAAATAATTTCCTTTTAATTCAAATATACGTGTAGTTAAGTTACTACGATAGTAACGTAACGACACTTAGATATATATATATATATAAAATTACATAAAATTAATTAGTAATCTCACTTTACGTATTAATCTCGAACGTGATGGAATGGAGAAACGAGGCATAATATCTGAGTATCGCGCAAGCCTACATAATCTTTGGTATTTCATAATTTATGACTCCTACGCTTGGAAACTGTTAACGCTTATTGTGTTTTGGGAAACGGCCACATATAATTCTATTTGTATTTTGTATACTACGTACCCTTAGTTATTTATATTCTAGCGGCACGCTGGCGGCTTCGCCCGCTTACTACTTGTATTTTTTGTACATTCTTGTATAATTCGTACATTCAATCATAACTCACAACTTGTACTCATAATTTAGATAAAATTAGAAAACATTTTTTACCAAATTAAATAACAAAAAACAGAGTCCATAACCTTCGTTAGCAAGCAGAGATAGCATTCAAAATCTATTTTTTTAACTTGAAGTTAATCTAAGATAATAAAATCGTGTACGATTTTACTAATTGTTAAATATTATCATAATAAAAATATAATTTTCCATCTGTTATATAGAAATAATAAAATGTGGAAAACGGAGTATTATAACACAAAATGCTCTAAATAACATGTCACTACTTAAAAAGCTATAGTTACGATGGATGGAAAACAATTTCAACACTTAGTTTTTATTTACTAAATTTTATATTTACTAGTTTACAATTTATTTTACATATAGCTTGACAGACGTGCTGGGTACAAAATGTTGGAGACGTATCATTCGCACCAGATGCAACCTTGGTGCTGACCACCAGTCACAGACGAACTTGAAAGGAACGAATTTCGTCTAAATATATAATGTGTTTCTATATTTTAAAACTATACTAGACTTTTGTAACAGCCTGTATAGTGTTCACTGAACTATACGATGTTGAAGCGAAATACCACGAACGATGTCTCTAGAGATTTTATTTCGCTATTATATGAAAAGTCGAATACAGAAAGCTAGTAGTTACATTGCGAATGAAGTTTGCCTACTTTGATTTCCGACCAAACGATGGCTTAACAGTCTGTTGCGGTCTGACATTAATTATATAGCCTTGATTTTAAGTTTCAAAATTTATACTTTCAACTGATTTAATAAATACAGGTATTTTTCAGCTTCACGCTGCATCACGCTTAGAGCATGGAAGACAGGGAACGTAGTGTTATGACATTCCGTTGATGAAACATAACGTTCTTAGTGGTGCATGGTAGCATATTACCAGATCGAGGTACTAATAATATTAATAAATAATAATTTATTCCTTTGAATGGGAATCAAATCCACAATTGTTGTGTGTGCCACAGACGCTTGTGCCACTGCACCATATTTAAGGTATTTTTCAGCTTCAAGCTGCATCACGCTTGTAGCATGGAAGACAGGGAACGTAGTGTTATGACATTCCGTTGATGAAACATAACGTTTTTAGTGGTGCATGGTAGCATATTACCAGATCGAGGTACTAATAATATTAATAAATAATAATTTATTCGTCTGAATGGGAATCAAATCCACATTTGTTGTGAGTGCCACAGACGCTTGTGCCACTGCACCATATTTAATATTTTATTTTCTCCGCAGATGTTGAGGCAGCATGGCGTTGTGTTCCACCACTCAAAATGGAAAGCCTCCAGAATTCGGCGGAAAGTAGGGAGCGGAGTGTCTTAACACTAGCATACAGCGTGAAGCTGAAATAAAAATACGATATATTAACTACATTAACAACACTTACAATTGAATACTATACATTCTTCAAATATTTCATGTAGATACAACACAGATTTTTCTATCCTTATACAATACACAGAAGGATAGACAAATTAATGTAAAATTTTCTGTTTATATTTTAAAAATACTATATAATGTTTATAAAATGCACATGCACTATCACAAGGCAACACCGTAGGGAGCGTCCCAAATAATAACTTCATGAATAAACAATGAAGGGTATCCAACGTCTCTTCTGACGACAACCATTTGTTTCTTTACCCATCAACAGCAAAAGTGACATTGATGTTGTATATTTTTTGTTTTGTGGTCCCGGAGTAGAAAGGTAACTGATATTTTCGTTTGTTTAGAGCAATTTTTAATTCAGTATAAATAAATTATTTATTATTATTTTTTTTTTAATTTGGATGTATGGATGTAACGCGACGGTTGTGGGTTTGATGACTATTCGAGGGTATGAATTATTAAAATCAGCTTCACGCTGTATCCTGCACGCAGCAGGATAGGCAGAGGGAACATTGTATTAAGATATTCCGTAACTCTCTTTCCGCTGAATTAGGTTCCGCCGAGGTATGCCTTGAGGTATGCGTGTTGAGTGCCGTTTGGAGTTTTAATTTTGCCGAGTGGAGATCGAACCCACAACCGTCGCGCTGTAGTCACACCCTTGTGCTTCTGCACCATGACGGCCTCTTGATTTGATTTATTTTTATAATAAAAAACCTACAAGTAATATTCTTTGTAGATATACAGAGTAATTTTGTCATCACCATTTTAAATGAAATCGCAGTTTTAATGTGTTCAGTATTCTATAAAAGTTTCGGCGTTCAGTTCTGAAACTCAATACGCTATGCCTATAGAACTTTAGGGGAAAGTGGGTGAACGAAATGTCTTATCACTACGCTTCCCCCTACCTACCCTGCTATGTGCGGGATATCGCGTGAAGCTGATTTACTTATTTAAATATTTAAAATTTTAATTAGTAACTAATATGATAGTTAGGCTACGTTTTGCTTTTGTGTTTAATAATTAAGATATAACTATAACATGAAAAGATGGCACACAATTTTAAGTTTGTAGCTTTCGGCCGTTTAATCTGTACACAGTTAAGGAGAGTTTGTTGATGTTATGGATATTTAGCATAGACTGTGCTAAACGGATTATAACTAGCTTTTAGATATTATTTTTCATATTAGCATAATTTTAATACTTTCACAACTTTTATATTGAGCAAAATTGAGCAAGGTGGAGATAGAGAACATAGTGTGACGACACTTGGTTCATTTCTGAAAAATTGATATATATATATTTTACTATTTTAAATATGTTATTATATTATAATATATTTTAGCAAACATCTTACACGGCTAAATACTCAGTGCATATAAATATATGGCATTAATGGTGGTTTCGGCTGATTGAGATCTAATTTATTGGTTCACATTCTCAGTACAGCCGCATTCTAAATCACAATAATGGCATACGGGTATCTTCAACCCGCAGATTATATTATTGTTAACTTGATTTCCTTTGTTCGTTCAGACTAAAATGCATTATCCGCTTAGTCGTTTAGTCTTTGAATATGTTTTGTGAGATAGCTTATGACTATTCTTGTAAATAGTAAAATTTATTTATT
This sequence comes from Heliconius sara, assembly GCA_917862395.2. Taxonomy (NCBI): domain Eukaryota; kingdom Metazoa; phylum Arthropoda; class Insecta; order Lepidoptera; family Nymphalidae; genus Heliconius; species Heliconius sara. Next base: position 11,637,496 of record OU860800.1, on the reverse strand, counting down.
ATTAATTAATAATTAATACTTGATCTGGTATCCATTATTTTGTTAGCTTTGTTTAGTTAATATTTAATATTCTTTAGCCAAATGGTAATAAATGAAATCCTTATATATGAATCACGTCTGTCGATCTGTTTGTATGTATTCACGGTTCATACGCTATACGATTCTAACACAAATAAAAAAAATAGGACTGATATTTAAAAAAAAATCAAATCTATATGTTAACCATTGATTCCTAAAGCCTGTTTCTTGTATGACAGACATTTTAAAAGTGGTAAAAGTAGTAATACATATTGTTGTTAAATTTTTATATAAAGAAATCGAAAATCTAAATTTAAAAAAAGGTACTGTTTTTTGATTTGGTCTACTGTGTAGATCATACAATGCAATGCAATGCATACTTTTAACAAATATTGGTTCAACAATTGAAACACAATATGGTGAGGCACAATTGAAACTAAATATGGTCGCTTGTATATCTATATAGGCAATAAATTGTTGAATAATAGTGATATTGAATGTTAGTTTGTATATTTATTAATTAATCAATTTTTAGTATACAGTAGGGTAGACAGAGGGAACCTTATGTTAAGACACGCTGCTCCCCACTTTTTGCCGAAATATTGAGGCACTCCGTGTTGACTAGCGCCAATCATCCCCATGCTTTACCTTGTTATCAGAAAAAGAAAAGAAAGAAAATATTTCCAAAAGTGCAATTCGAATCCCCTACCATCACGCTTATTATCACACGCTTGCGCCCCTGTGCCATAACGACGACTACAATATTCGTGTATATAATACTTTCTATTCAGCTATAACAAACCTTTTCCGTGTTGAACTTCGATTGGTGGTCGCATATTCCCTGGAACAAATACGAAGTTTAAATATAAGATTATTTAACATATAAAATAGGAATGCGTTTTGATTACTATGGACAAGATTCTATACAAAATTTTATTTAATTTTTTACATTTATAAAGATTAAGATTTTATTTGGGGCACACAAGAGTGTGATTGTAACGCGACATTTGTGTGTTCGATCCTCACTCGAGGTAATGGATTTATTTTCATTTCTTCGCTCTGGTATCAAGGCAAAAACCCGGTGTTAAGTTCCACCACTCAACATGTAATGCCTCGCCGCAGTATTTGGCGGAAAGTGGGCAACGGAATTTTCTTAACACTTGAAGTGTGAAGCTGATATTAAAATTTTAAAAATTGTATTAAACTCAACATATAATAATGTAATAGAAAAGTAAGGGAGGGGATTAAAGAAAAGATAAGCGACGTAATATAAGTTATAATGCATAGAGCACTTCTTCTTAATTTATTAAAATATACTTATTCTTAAATAAATGCATATACGTCATTTTTGCACCAAATAATTGGTGCCTTTTGAATATTGCAAAGTATGACAAGTTAAACTGACTGCGTTTTTTTAATGACTTGAATAATAGAAACGTGTACAGATATGTATAGAAAAATCATTAGAGGTTACTATATTCTCTATAATATTATGATAATAAATTTAATAATTAATATTATATTAAATAAATACAGATTTCAATACATTTTAAAAACAAATACACGTACCTAGTTATTTCATAACACAATATGAAAATGACAATCAAAACCCAATGTTAATATTGTTTACAAGTGTTAATCACTTGCTGTACAAATATTTCTATACACACATACATAATATTGAATAATCATAAATTATTAAATTATATCAAATTGAGGATAGTCGTGGCGCAGGGGCATAAAATGTGTAAACGCGACGGATTGTGGGTTCAATTCCTACTCGAGGGTATGAAATATGCATTTAAATAAATATTGTTATTCTCAACACGCAATGCCTCGAGAATGTAACGCAAAGTGTGAAACGGAATGTCTTAACATTAGGTTCCCTCTGTCTACCCTGCTTCGTGTGAGATGAAGCGTTTTTTTATTATGCATAAAATTATGCATGTTATGTTTCACAAATGATGTATTTCTGTTGCCGCTATAACAAAAATACTAAAAAAGCAGAGTTAAATAATTTATTAAGAGGTTTCTCATATAACAGACGTGATTTTTTTTTACCGTTTTTATAGAGAATGAACCCTTTGCGCGTGTGTACGACTACTACTACTACTACGTGTAAGCAACATTTAGGATTATGAGTACAAGAATATTTTATTTTAATTAAATAAAATTTATTTAAGAATTATCTCTTTTTATATAATTTTTTAAGTATGACATAAAAATATTTTTTAATTGAGGAGCGCTCTTGATGCTTTATTCTTAATGGAATGAAGCATAAAACAAAAAAGTATAAAGTGGCTCATAAAATAAGAAATTTGTATGACCTCCCATTCAAAAATTCAATTTTAATGGAATTTATTTGTTGTCTAGACCTAAATAACAAATTTGTTGTTGTATTTGTACAATTCAAACATTTCAATAGGAATAGTATACTCTGGTTTGCAAATATTGTGAACTATAGCTACCTAAAGACATAAAACTTAAAACGAGAAATTAGTTTGACTATTGTTCGTTTATTTTACGTGTATTTTATATTTAAGATTGAAATTTTTATGTATAATTTTTTATATGAGTTCTATCTGAAAAACAATACATCTATTGTTCAATATTTTTATGTAAACAACATATATTTATATTGTTTACATAAAAATATTGAACAATATATATTTATATTGTTTATTGGTTGTGAATAATAAAAATAAATTATTAGCACAGTAGTTTCAAATAAAAAAAATTGTGACTAAATCACTATTATTCTATTATTAAATAAAAAAAATGTCCTAAACTTAGGCTATCCTTAATCTATCAAAGGCGAACTTAGTGCAAAATGCAATATCAAAGGCGAACTCAATGCAAAATTCAATTGTTGGAATGCAATTGCATTTTGCATCAATATTACCACATTTGTTAATTTCATTCAAAGTTTTGTGTGAAACAGCTAAACCATGTCTTTGTGTTGAGTAACTGCAATAATCTGCACTTGAGTAACCTAAGCTTGCTAAGCCACGGACAGTTGAGTCGTCTTATTGTATAGTAGCATTTCATAAGAGCCCTTTGCTTTATCCAAATATTTCGAAGTATAATATTTGATGTTTGCTTTTGTTCGCTTGAAATATCGGTTTGTGATTGATAATTTTGTGAATTTATGCACTTTTAAGTGTTTTAATTTAGCTTTACGTTGTATTTCTCTCGTTTAATTGTAGGCAAATGGAACTTGGGCGTCAAGACTCCTTTCCCATTAAGACAGTTCTGCTACGCACTTCTCACTTAATTCTGGTATTTCGTATTGTGTAGCGGAACTCAACGCCACCTTATGCCTCGTTACCAAAGCGAGGAAAATTGTGTGAAAATTTTAGTTGGGACTTCAGATTAATTTAAAAAATAATATTATAGAACTATGAATGTTTTTCAAAGTACAAAATATTTTTGTGACTAAATTAAGAAATTATATGCATTTTTTTTTTTGTTTTATATGCTTACAATTTTTATTTATTCGTCTGCATGGACGACCCAATTATATATTTGATTATTGGTTATTTACGGTACGGGTCAGCGCACGGTATATATATATACTTATATTATTGACATTATTTACAAAATAATTAAAATAACACTCCAGAATCTGACCCGTCAGTGGATCTCTGCTTACAATATTTGATAATTTAAGAACAAAAAAAAATATTTTTTTTTATTCTATGTCAATTTTTCCTTAATATTAATAAAAATTGTAAAAATCTAATAATATATAATCATCATAACGGATATTAATTCAGTCAAAATCCTTTCCTATACTTTTTACAATATAAAGCTCAACGAGCTAAGCGACTATACATTCCAGTCCACACTTTGTGTCTGTGAAGGATCTCTCATATTGGTTGATTCTGAATACTCGATTACGTTTTCACATTTAATGTGATAGAAGTATTTCATTTTGTAAATATTTTCAATATATGCGAGAGATAAATCTTGAACCTTTCATTTGCTTTATTTTTGTGTTGTTTCTTTTATTTTCGTAAAATTTTTTTGTCACTTGACTGAATGTTGGGTCTGTGTGTATACTCTTTTGCGTCGTATAATAGTTTAACACTATCAGTCTATACAACTCGGAAAAAACATCAAAACTAAAATGTTTTTGATAAAGGCAAATACGTCCAAGGGTCCCGTACCATAATTTCAAAAATTACTGATAATATATTTTATTTACTCTTCATAAACGAACTATGTTCGAAAATATTTGAATATTATTAAGCTTCGTGCTTAATTAACCTGGATAATAGTTAACGTTAACTCTAACTTTTGAAAAATATTCCTGAACTGCTTAATCCGGATAGCATAACGAACAAATTTCCGAATATCTGTTGAATCCGTATAAATCGTTGAACATATCGGAGTTAAATAGATAGGTACTAAACTTATCTAGCTATCGATAGACCACTCCTTAAAGTTACATTTTTTTAACTTTACTCTGAATCCCGCCCATAGAAACTGGGAACCTAGTATGAAGAAGCTTCCCTTTTAAGCATTCCTCACTTTCTGCCCAATTCTGGAGGCATTTCGTGTTCATTATCAAGACTCAAAACCACCCTTTGCCTAAAAATGAAAATATTAAATATTTCATTTTCTCATATAAAACTTAACAATAAAATTAATTAAGAGGACACTAACAAACAGCAATTTATTTTTATATAATAGATTTGAGTTTTTTATAACGCAAACAACGAGTAAAAAACAAAATTAAAAACATTTATTATATAAAATATTAGCATTTAAGCCATATAATAAATATATGTATGTGTGAAATTGTATACATGTGTGTGTGAAATAGTGGAAGAATGCTAGATCAGTCTCTCCAATAAATCAGAACGGCGATTCTCTGATGAAAAGTGAGCCAGCTTGCTCTTGCAACGATGGAGGCGATATTAAGTCGAGGTAAAATATTTTTGAAAAAGACGACACCGTCATATATCAAGAATTTCTATTCTACAACAAATTTAACAAAATGATAACACTTTAAGGAACGACAATCTAAGGATTTGAAACAGTTCAAAATTCAATACAAGGATATCCGAATAATGTGTTAATAATTCCTCGAAAATCTCTCGAATTCGTCCCATGCAGGTCCTTTAATAACTCGACAGTTTCGAAGGTTTGCTCGATCCGATAATCCCAACTGATGAAGTTCGTCGTAACTTTGATCAGCTCCCGAAATTACTTATATATGTGATTATAATGTATGTAGGATATATTTAATTGTGTTTTGGGATTCAATTAAGATTAAACGTTTAATTGTTTTGATTATAATTGAATTTAAAAGTTTTATTTAGTTATTTTCATTAGGTATTTTATTTTTTGGGTACTTTATTTGTAGTTATTAAATTTGTGTATTTAATTACCAAGCTATTATTGTAATAAGGAATATTTTTCTATGATATCAGGAAATAAAAAAAATCATCTTATATATATTTTCTGTTCTTCTTGCGAAAGTCTACCTAAGCAAAGCTATATCAAATTGGAGTATAGGTCATCATGGTGCAGAGGCACAGGCCTGTGGCTGTAAACGTGATGATTGTGGATTTGATTGCAACTCGGAGGAATGAAATATTTTTTGTTTTCATTTTCTCTCTCCCTGGTAACGAGGCAAAACTTGGAGTCGTTGAGTTCCACCAATGAACGTAATGCCTCCAGAATTCGACGTAAAGTGGTGGGTGGGGAACCTAGTGTTCGTGTGCCTGAACACTAGGTTCCCACGTTTATCTCTATTCTGTTTTGTGTGGGACACACGTCAAACCTAAAAAATACATCGAAGTATTTTTTTAATTCTTTCCGAACAATTTTGATGTCTTTTAATAAAAAACGATGTATACTATACAAATAAAATAAAACTTAAATTTTTAATCGGCTTTTAGCACCACGTCAGTTATGCCTTGATTTATGCGTTGTGCACTCATAGTGACGCTTCAGTCGTGGAACTTTGGCAGAACACTTAATATGAAATATTTCATTGGGCTTTGATGACCGTTGAAACGAACCAATAGTTTAAAATTATATATATATATATATATATATATATATATATATATATATATATATATATATATATATTTGAACTATATGAATATTTATTTAAGCGTATTTAAGAAAACAAAATTGTACGGCTATACACGAAATTTTTTTTATTATAAACAGATGTTTATATTGATTAAGCAAAATAAAATTTTATAATTTTATATTGCGTAAATGTTTAAAAATATTTTAAAAAATTCGGTGGAAATTGGGGAACGGAAGTGTTTTAATGGGAACGGAGTGTCCTAATACTACCTAGGTTCCATCTGCCTACTGTGCTTTGTGCGGAATACAGTGAAAAGCTAGAAACTTTTTATTACTTTTTGAATTTTCATAAGGTAAATCTTCATCCAACGTTGAGTATACAACTACAACAATTATATTCTAAACTAGCATCGGGTGGCAACTTCCGAAGGGACATAGTAAAAATCACACATATACTTTTTTTGCTATAAACCAAGAACTGAACTGAAATCATCAACTGAATTTTATCACGTCACTAAAAGTAGGTCAGTTTAAATTGATCCTCCATCTATATTGAATAATAAAATCATAGAAAGGTCAATTTTGTTCATGAAAGATAGTAAACAAATATTAATTGGATCGTTTTTATAGCGATAACAGTAGCGAAAAAAAGTCACTCAGTATATTTTTTATTGGCCTATCTGTCTGTCTGTTAGTTTGTACGCGAATCACCCAACTATGTGAAAAATGGCAAATAAGTTTAAAGCTTAGAGCAATCTACAAGATGATTTTTATTCGGACCTAATGGTCAATACAATTTACGTAAAAATTCTTTATCCTCGTACACACGAGAAATGGAAGAACAAAGAAATAAAACAATAACATGCTATAACGGCGAAAAACTCTTCTCCAGGATGTGTTTAAAATAATAAATATATACTCAAATTGTTATATTTTTATTAGATTCATAAGTTATATAAATTAATAAAATTATCAATATAATATTTATTTATTTTCCTGGAATAGTCCAGGCCAGTCGTGGCGCAGTGGTACAAAGTGTGACTGTAAAACCAACTGGTTGTGGGTTCGATCTCCACTCGAGGAGATGAAATATTTACTTAAATTTATATTTCCATTTCCTCGCTCTGGTGTCGAGGCAAAAGCACGGCATTGAGTTCTGCCACTTAACACGCAATGCCTCCAGAATTCGGCAGGAAGTGGGGAACGGAGTGTCTTAACACTAGGTTCCCTCTGCCTACCCTGCCATTTACGGGATACAGCGTGAAGCTGATCTAAAAGAAATCTTTTATTTAAACAGATACAAAAAGATTTATACTAATTTACGTTTATAAACCAATAAAAAGTTGTTTAACTAAAACAAGAAAGGCCTTTATATTAATGGATTCCTTAATAAAATACAATCTCAGGAGAATACTAAATAAACAACTAGAGTTAATTACATCAGTATAATAATTTAAACGCACTAAGTAGGAATTAATAAGATATGAAGACAAACTTCTCGAGCGCTGACCAAGTTTCGCAATGTCGACTTGCACTCACCCACTGTTTACTTGTGATTAATCGTTTCACTGTCTATATACATATCACCTTTTAATATCATTTATTTATTTAAATTAAATAAACAGTATTATTGCACTGGCAAGTTTGAGTATTTTCATTTTTTAACAACTCCTTTGTGGTAGAGAAAGCGTAGCGTTGAGTTCCGCCCCGCTTTCTTTCGAATGAAACAAAACAAAAAAAAATGGTTGTAGATTCGATCTCACTCGAGGAAATTAAATATTTTATATTTTCTGTTCATGATTCTGGTTACGGATCAGGGTCAGTGCAAGGTACGGCATGTAGCTCAAAAAACAACAAAAAGAGTACAAAGTGTCTTGTCACTAGATTTCCTTTGGCTACTTTAGCTATTTAGGAAATACCTTGTTATTGTATTTATTTAATTGTATTATTAAAAGTATAAATGAAGTCAAAATAAATATAAAATAATAATAAAAAAATATATATTATTTGAGGCCAGTCGTGGCCCCTGTGCCCCTGTGGCACAAAACGTGACTGTAAAATCGACTGGTTGTAGGTTCGATCCCCACTCGAGGAAATGAAATTTTTACTTAAATTTATATTTTCGTTTCTTCGCTCTGGTGTCGAGGCTAAGCGCGGCTTGCCACTCAACAGGCAATGTCTCCAGAACTCGGCGGAAGGTGGGGAACGGTGTGTCTTACCACTAGGTTCCCTATGCATCCCCTGCTATGTGCGGGATACAGCGTGAAGCTATTTTTTTATATATATTATTTTTCTTTATTAATATTCCCTACCAAATAAAATAGTATTTCATAATAGATGAGAAACTCTTCATTTACTAAATTTGCAATAATTGTAATAGGCATTCTTAGTTAATTATTGACTATCTATTTATCAATTTAGGTGATAGAAATCTGTCATCCATTGTTATAAAAACGTACATATATCACTAGTCTTCTATATATGATCATTTGAGGTATAATTTTACTATTTTACCTTTAAGATAATAATTCTTGTAAAAGGAAACCTTTTACCTTTAAAATAAATATTTAAGTTGCATTGCCTTAAGAATAGTAGCAATGATTGAAGTTGCCCAAAATGAAACTAATAAACAGTAAAATATTCTTGGAAAAACGGTCATTTTTCTAAATAAATATATATAAACATATGTATATTGGAGTAACGCCAAACTGCAAAATGAGAATACATTATTATATATAGTTGTTGTTGGTAGATTTATGAGTGAGAAGGAATACTCGTATATCGCCTCCAACATCTTATATATACGGTTACTACATAAATAACTTAAAAAAAGACTATTTGGCTCCACATTGGCAGTGTAAAACTGGGTTATGATTATACGCAATGAATGCGATAACTATGGAGATAACTTGTGAAGTTTTTATTGCAACAATTTTAAATTTAATGTGGTATTTTAATCAAAAGATGTAAATTTCAATTATTAATTGCAAATTTGGATATAAAAAATTTAAATGGCAGTATTTAATAAATATGAAATATGATAGCAATATAATAAAATATTACGAAGTAAGAAGCCAGTCGTGACGTAGAAGTACAAAGTGTGACTCTAAACGCGACTGTGGGTTCATATCCCAATCGAGGAAATGAAATATTTATTTTATTTTATATTTCCATTTATTCGCTCTAATGTCGATATTAGAAAAAGGCAAAATCACGGCATTGAGTTCCGCCACTTAGCACGCAACGCGTATTCGTTGCCATCCGTATATTATGTTAAAAAGCGTTAAAGATTAAAATAACTTGCAAATAATTATAAACTTATCATAAAATCCTTAAATAGAAATGAAAATTTTCGTACTTCAGTCAGTACTTGAGTCAGTACGTGACATGAAACGGTCAACTTTGTAAATACCTTTTCGCCTGCTAATGATTTGTTATGTGTACATTTCGTTTTATTAAAAAATATAAAATGTGTTTGTTTATTGTGTTTTTTAAAGTTACATGGATTTTTTAACATTTTTATAGTGTTATTTCACATTTAGAACAAATAAATATTAATTAAGAAAACGAATAAAAAAATTAATGTAGCGGGAGTTGAACCCACGCCTCTTTGGAAACCGTCCAAGCGCTCTGACCAACTAAGCCATACGTTTCCTAATAAGTATTGCATGGATTTATTTATACGGAAAACACATATTACAATTGATGCAATATTAATAAGGATGCTGTTATTGAAGTAAAGCTTTTCTAAATTCAATTATATAAACAATGAACAAATAAGTACTAAGTACTGAGCTCAAATCCAAATGCAATTTTTTGTGACCAATTGGAAGAAAGGTTACCTCTGTTGCTAAAGCAAGCAGCTTAGAGAAATCAAAAAAGTGGATATCTTAACAATAACCTTTTAAAATTTATATGTGAGTAATTTTTACTAAGCGAGTTTTTGTGTTTAATATACGAAATCTTTTTGGATTAATATACGAAATAATATACTTTACATACGAAATAAATATTTATCCACTATTCAATCAAAATAATTCATATAAGTAGGCTGTTTACATTTAACATTTATTATTTTCGAAAATTATAAATAGTTCCATCACAAAAACAAAAATATTTTTTTATTAATATTTTGTGCAATTCTGTACATATAGCATAATAGAATAGAATCTTTATCTTGAAATAAAGACTAAATTGTGTTTCTCTGTATTACAAAATAATATATATAGTAAAATGTATACACCATAAAAAAAATATTATATTTTTTATAATATTTACATAGATGTTGACCAGGAATACAACCATGTCACAGGCATTAGTGCTACGCCATCTTGCATAAAGAAGCGTTTTCGCGGGATAATAAATTTCTGAATTTTTTTTCAAATATACATTTTTATAGAATTTCAACTATAAATTGTATATACACAAATAATCAATCACATCATTTTTAGAATGTCAAATAGCCTACCCTGTGCCTTGTGCCTACCCTGCTGTGTGCGGGATACAGCGTGAAGCTGATTTTTTTTATTATAGATAGTTTTTTTCTTAAATATATTTTATTGGTAACAATGGTTGGTGACACTTTCTAATAAATTGTGCTGTAAGTCAATTAAAAATGACAAAGGGCCTTCGAAAGCACAAACTATGAATATCATACAAGACACCGTCAACATTCAATTTTACTAAAAGGTTTTTCAATTTTCGATAACGCTATTTTCTAAAAAAAAAACAGTACATTGCTTTATCTTTTATGTGGTGTGTGGATACAAGATTGGTATAACAGATTTTTTAAAGTTATGATATTTTATATTTTTTGCCATATAAACTTGATATATCGGGTTAAGGTATGCACGGGCATGAAACTAAACACTCTCTTTGTCTTGTTGATTTGGATTTATAAATAATTCAAGTATGTAGTTTACCATAATTGGGAATCGAACTAGTTTATGTAAAGATATTGTCAGAAACAACACCGCAGCATATAGTATAATCTTAACTATTCTAACTTAACTGTCATATACTACTACGGGTTACTATTAAAAGAGTTAGTTTGTCGGGAGATTCTGTATTTGTGTAGGTTTCTTTCCTTTTTATTCATAGGTTTCCCTAGGTTTCCAATGCAGGTGTCTTCAAACGAATCGATATATATATAATAATAATCATTCGATACATATAAAATTAACCGTCGTTTAGGTAAATTTTTGGTCATTTATTTTATGTTATTAGCTACTTCGTTATTTTTGTTCTATTTGAATATTGAAATTAGATAGCTTAATACAAATAGACATAGATAGATCAAAATGTAGGTATAACAAAGTAGACAAGTCATCACTGGCGCAGTAAGCGTTCAAACGGATGTTTTTTACATCCTTTATTAATTTCCTGTTGTTAGTTTACCTTACGTTTTATCCTCGTTTTCAATTTTTATTTGCAATTTCAATAAATAATATTTAAATTTTCTTTAACAAAATTTACTCGAAACTAAATAAACGAAAATTACATATCTTGGGAGGTGCACTCCCACGTTCATAATTTTTTTTTATAAGTCACGTTCTCGATGGCCTACAATCCTGAATGGTTACCAATCCTTAATTTATTTGTTATTTAAAAAAACAATCATCAATTTATTAATTGTATTGTAGTATTAACAAAAATCTCGCTATATCCCACACACAGAAGGGTAGGCAGAGCGAACCTAATGTTAAGATACTTCGTTCTCCACCTACCGCCGATTTTTGGAGGCATTGCGTGTAGAGTAGCGGAACTCAACGCCGCGCTATGCCTCGACACCAGCGCGAAGAAATGGAAATATAAATTTAAATAAATATTTCATTTTATCGAGTGGGGATCGAACCCCCAGTCAGTCGCGTTTACAGAGTCACAGATTGTACTCCTGCGCCACGACTAGCCTCTATTATATATTGTCGTATTCTACAATATTATATAGGGTGAACAAATTATGCTATACAACAGTATGTAATTAAACACGCTCTCAAATAGTCACTAATTGGCTTGGACACCGATTGCTCTAGACTTTTGGCAGAGCATTCACAGAGATTGGCTGGCTATCGGAAGCCCAGCAAATATGCATGTATAATTGACCTGTTTGATTGATCAGTTCTTCACAAACAAACGTTTTAGAAGTGGATCGTTCTACTCCATTTTACTTTCAATGGATGGATTTTTTTTTAATTTTATTTTTATATTTGTATCTCGTTAAAAATATGTGGATTGATTTCTTTTTTATTTCTTTTAATATTCTTTGTATTATGTAGAAATCTTAATAAGCTGGAAACTGATTGTCGAGTAAAAAAAAAAATTGACTGTCGAGAAAGCCGAAGGTTAGCTTGCTGAGAAAAATAAATTGTGATTTAGGTACTGTAAATAAATAAAAGCTTAATATATATGATAGTCAGAGGCTATCTAATGTTACGGTACTCTGTTTCCACTTTTACCAAGCATTGCCTCAAAAACTTGGTGATTTTTCCTTGCGTTGCGCTGAGATGCGGATTTGAATACAGTTATTCTCCCATAGTGCAGTGGGAAACTGACAATAAACGATTGTAGCCTTTGTGTACAAGGTACATAACGGCCTAGAGCTACTCGCCAGCGGTTTCCTCTTTTGAGCTACATGGTTATTTATTTAATATCTGAACTGTATTTAGGAACAAATAGAGATATATTTATAGGATATTTTTTAGTTTATTTGATTTCGAACATGAAAAATAAAGGAAGTTGTCAAGCTTTTTCATTTTGTAATATTTTTGATTGTTGCTTGCACATTTATATTATTATTTAATGTTTATGGGTTCATAGAAAATATGTATAGTAAAATTCTATTTCCCTGACAAGGCAGGCCGTCGTGGCTAGAGCTTCGCATCTTGGTATACTAAGATGTTGCGGGAAAGGAGTAGGCAAAAGACTTCTCCCGAATGCGACAAAAGCCGATGAAGAGTTCAAATCCGATTTAAATGTTATTGTGCAAAAGGATTTGATGTCAACCCAATAGGGTAACCATGTAATATACTTTGCACGTCACTATACTCGTATTAATCTATTAATCTAGATATAGCTGACTGAATCCAAAATGAAGAGAAAAACAATGACAGTTCGAGAAAATGAGTGATTAAAAATTACAATAAATATTTATGAATCAAGAACATGTGGTAACAACGGTAAGCGGAGACATCGATTGACTTTTGAAAACACAGGGTCGATGATATTAGGGGAGAGTCACGAGGAGTAACGAAACAAATAAGTGGCGGTAGCGTTTGACTGTGAACGGTTATGGGTTCAATCTGACATTTCATTTAATTTTAAAGTACTCATTCATTATCCTATCGGTGACTTGTAACCATACACATATTATTCAAAAATACTATTTAAATAAATTTTGTAATCGCTTTATTTAACATGAGAATAACCGTTTTGCCGAAAAAATAAAAAAAATACACCACTTTTGTGAACTTTTACCCAGAATCGATCCCTGAAAAAAGGGATCGATAGGGACTTCTCACAATTTCAATACAATGGTGTCCCTAACGTCCATGCAAATTTTGAGCTTTATGGGAATTTTTGCAAGGGTGAATATTTAAATTGACTGGGCTATATATAGTTGTTTTAAATTAAAAAAAGAAAAAAATGATTCTATGTGGAGTAATGAGGAAATGTCTTACATTTAAATATAAAATTGTGAAAGAAATACCAGCGGCTAGTGGGGATCCACCGAGGGTCTTTTCAGTTGCTGGCTACATTGCCTTTAAAATACGCAGATGTAAAATAACCCAAATAAACACTTTTCAGGCATATTTAATTCTGGAAAAATTCTGGCTAACATGTTTCTTCTGTCTAAATTTGTTTTATTTTTCTATTTCTTTCTATTTTCTATAATATTTAAGCGACATCGCTTAAATATCATAGTCACTTTAATTGTTATCCAGTTTAACTGTAAACCAGTTGGATAAATTTTCATTACTTCGCACTGGTCAGAACCCTTAAGTTCTGTCTCTGAAATCACAATACATCCAGAATCCCGCGAAAAGTGAAAAACGGAAAGGTTTTCATGAGGATCACGGAGTGTTAAGTTCCTAAATTCCCTCTGCCAACAAGACAAGACAAAACTCAACGCCGCTCTTTGTCTTATTTAAGCGGGAAATCACAATAATAATTACCTTCTCCGTGTGAGGATCAAATCTATAATCCATCGCATTTATAGATTGCCACAATTTCATTTCTAAAGGAACAATTTGGAGCATGAAATTTAGGTTCATTCTTCAAAAGAGCAACGTTGAAACATGACATGTATGGATTTCTTCAAATAGTGACAGAGTAAAAATGTTTGATGACAGAGTCATTATGTCAATATATGATTATTCCTTTTATATATTTTATTATATATAATGTAAAACAGATGATTAATACAGATAGTAAAAAAATCAAAACAAAATATATAAATAGAATAAAATTAATGTTTATAAAATTTTATAATTAATTGAAAATTTTGATTATTCAGTAAAATATTTCTAGAGAAACTCACCGGATCGGATGATTAACGGTATCAAATTAAATATTCATGTCTTGCTTGATCCCTAAGTCGGCTTGCTTACGCCACTTAGGTAACTTAAGACTATATAAATTCGTTTTATATTTACCTATATTTACCAGGATTATTTAAATTGTTAGTAAAAATTATACACTTTTAAGAATAACGTGGTTAGTAATATAAAAACTATTTGATTATGTTATACTCATACTACAAGGCCGTGGTGGCGCAGGCGTACAAAAGTACTGTAACACGACGGTTATGAATTCGATTCCCACTAGAGAAGTGAATTCGCGCTGGCACCAAGGCAAAAGTGCGGAGTTGAGCTCCGCAATACTTCGATTCGGCGGAAAGTGGAAAACGAATTGTCTACATTAGTTTTCCTCTGCCTATTCTTCTTTTAATTTTAGAAATTAATATATAATAAGTTTCGTTAATACAGAGTAAATCCTATTGAAGTTAAAATTTAATATACTGTTGTTTAATATACTGTTGCTTACCTCTATATCTTATTGTCATCTTGCACGTTAATAGAAATCATATGTGTACGGAAATTACATACTTACTTGTTTCATTTCGATGTTGAATGCGTCATTTCCTTGTAATAATTAGTTTTCTTGAGTTTCTCAGTGTCATGAGCTCCATATTTTACATATGGTATATATGGTAAGCACAGGCAAAATAGTTATAACTTAAATACATTTCCACTCGAATTTAAATTACTCAAATTCAAGATATGTGTGGAACGGCGGAACTCAACACCGCGAATCGAAATGAAAACAAATATAGTCATCCCCTGAGTGACTTTAGCAAGTATATATATAAAACTTCATTTTAAAATAAACTCCAAGAAGATGAATGTTTCGAACTTAATACTTTTCCACAGCCAAATTTACAACGTGAAATCTTGGCTACTCATTCTGAAAGTAAGGTTTTCGATCTTTTCCTTCAGTTATTATTTTCACTGTTTTAATACTTTCAGTTGGACGGTAATTAAAAATTTAATAGAAATTTTGATACAGTTAGTAAAAATATAAATAAATATAAATATAAAAATTAACCTCTCTATTATCACTTAATAAAAGCGATAAAAATTATATAATTACTATTAAAGTGATAGCTTAATAAATATCTTTATAACTTAAATAAGTAGTATTGTTCGAGAAACAATTTATAATGTGTTGCAAATAAAATTGGTAGAAAAATTAAATAAATCTGAAATCATCACATAAGAAAGAGATTCAAAGATTTTATCAGTCAAGGTAAAAAATCTTTTAGATGAGCAAAGTTGTGAGCATATCAAAATTTAATTATAACGTCAGTGCTCATTCAACAGGTGCTTTTGAAGTCCAGATCCTTTATGTATTTTATTTCGCTATAGTCAAATGTGTGGTTTGCCTGTGTGTGTGTGTGTGTGTGTGTGTGCGTGTGTGTGTTTGTGTGTGTCTGTTTGTGTAACGAGTGTGTGTTTCCACAATACTAAGAATCCAAAAGTTCCTTTATTATTGTTGTTATATAAATTAAAATATTTTTATAATAAATGTATGTATATATATCATACATATACATTTTTTTGTCCCTCAGATATATTGTCTCTGGTTGTTTGGCTAATGGTGAGTATTTGCATAGACACAAATAGCCAAGATTATATACCAGCAACTGGCTTTTCGATATAGCTTTGCGGAATTGTAGGTATCCTACTATAGGTACAGTCTTACGTATGCACTTCCAAATAGTAGTGGTTTGCTCTACTGGAATCAATCTATTATTACTGACTAGATACCTATTGTCAAAAGACCTGATTTAGTACTAGTAGGCCGAGTGTAATAGTTTTTGACATTGCTATCCCACATGATGATAGAAGAGAAAGATAAAATTAAAATTAGCTTCACGTTTTATCCCGCATACAGCAGAGTAGGCGGAGGGAACCTAGTATTAAGACAATCCGTTTCCCACTTTCTGCCGAATTTTGGAGGCATTGCGTGTTGATTGGCAAAACTCTACGCCGCGTTTAGCCTCGACACCAGAGCGAAGAAATGGAAATATAAATTTAAGTAAATATTTCATCTCCTCGAGTGGGGATCGAACCCACAACCAGTCAGTTTTACAGTCACACTTTGTACCACTGAAGAGAAGAGAAAAATTGTCTAAATATTTGGACTTAGCCCATATGATTACCATATGAGATGTCAATGCGACTATCGTTGTTCGGATGGTGGTTTCAGTTAAAAGCTTAGTATTAATAGCAAAAAAGCCTCGACCAATATCTTAAGACGTTAGCTGAGTTGTTGAATCAAAAATCAGATGCAGAGTATTACTAAAAACGGAGGGTAATGTTAGAAGGTTCTTTCTCTGGAGTCCTAGCCTAACCGATGGCCTAGACCCTGGTCCCACCGTCGGGATTATTTATATTTAAAATTTATTCCTCATAGATAATAAAATCTTCATGATAAAATTAATTTTGTTATTAGTTAATTACATATATGTTTGTACTTATTATTACATATTTCCCCAAAAACTTTCAACTTTGAATACGAAAATTTCATTTAACAATACCCTATTGTTTACATGACGAATTGCTATAGAGCTTGTTTAAGACTTTGTACATAATACTCTCACTCTCCTATTAAGTATTATTAACTGATTTTATAAAAGAGAAAGTTCTTCAAATAATCTGTTTTCTTCGTCTAATGAGAAAAGTGCCACTTCACGAAAGAATGAAGTGGGCTATTATATTGTTATTATATTTTGCCTTTATAATGAGAATAAAACACATTTATTTTTAAATATCCAATTATTTTAACAAACAATATTAATCCTGTTATGGTAAGAGTATTCTTAAGAGTTTATAAGTTATATTTTTAGTGATTGATGAGAAAGAGTCTGTATAAATACTATTAAAGTTTGTTTTAAATTATGTTTAAAGTAAAAAAAATAAAACAAAAGAGAGAAATTAAAAAGATAACACGTGATAGGTCTATTTTCTCTGTCTCTAATTTTCAGAAAAAAATATAAGGATGCATTCTTGAGCACAAATTTAAAAATTAAATTATAAAATACTAGGCTTTAATAAGTGTCAGTCAGTGTAAATGTCAGTCAGTTAATGTAATAAATTGAAGAGCTAACGATATATAGATAACTATTTATAAAAGAAAATGATGATTTAATATTAATAAGTGAAAGGCTTATAATTCAATATTTATATGGTATTAATAATTGACATACGCAACTAAACGGTTTATTAGAAAAATGGTGTCTTTTAACTTAAAAGTAGCTATTATTACCTATGATTTTGCAAGCATGGAAAAATTTGAAGTGCCCGAACTTGATCGCAGGTTCAATGGGTTATCGAAAGGATTGACGTGTTGCAGCCTTTGTATAGTATTTTTCAATAAATTGACTATTTAATACAAAAATAATTTTCCAATTCAAACCACTTGTTTCTGAATTCAACCAAACTCTTATTACGATACGATTTTTGTTACCACACACACAATCATTATTTTTGATACTTACTAGTAAAAATATTTTAAGTCTATTTATATTATATATTGTTTGTAGTTTCATATAGTGGGTTAGGAAAGGGAACCTGGGAAACTGGGAAATTAGCATTAAGACACTCCATTCTCATTAAAACACTTCTGTTCAATGAAAATATTAATATTTCATTTCCACGAGTAGGAATCGAACCCATAGCCTGTTACGTTTACAGTCGCATGCCCCTTGCCACGATTGACAAATTATATATTTTCTACGTACATACTTATGAAAGTAGATAATGTTAATACTAAATTAATAGTTTAATTGCTATTTTACATAGTGCATTGAAGCGTAATTCAATTTCACCAATATGATTAAAAAAAAATCCTTTACATTTTTGTCTTTGGGCAGTTCTGATGCTACATAATCAGATTTTAAGAATTTTACAGTGCACTGTTTTTATAGTATAAACTTTTTACATCTCAAGTTGAATAAAAAATATGTGAAAATACCTGTCCAAATTAATAGAGCAAAATAAGTAAAAAAAATGTAGGCTTATAAAATTTATATTTTTTATACAACCATATTTAAAATAAATTCTTAATTTGGTATTACATGAAATAAAATACAGAAATAAACGAGCATCACTATTTAAAAAAATAATAGCAATTATAAAAAATCTACTAAAAAAAAATACAAAAAAAATTGTACTTAAAAAGCAAAAAACATAATTTCAAATACAACTTACCAGCTATTTGAACTCTCTGAGCACTCACTTCAATTTTTAAAATCGAATTAAAATATATTATAACGGAAACTAAAATCAAAATTTGTATTAAGCGCAACAGCATTTTCAAGGGAAACATTTTCGCGATTTATTATTTATTTCACATTTTTCGTAACACTTGTTCGTACGTGACAAGTTTATATAGAGGTGGGAGAAACGACTGCCGCCGTCGAAAGTCGACCACCGACTGCGCTATGCAAGGGTAGCATCCCTTAAGCCTCCCCCCGCTGTACGTGATACGCACGACTTATTTTATTACTTATATTTTTCTTTAATAATCTTGTTTAATAGCCATTTTTTATTGGAGAAATTTTATTGTTTTTATTAACGTTTCGCACACAGCATGGTAGGCAGTGGAAATCTAGTGTTAAGACACTCCGTTCCCCACTTTTTTTTATTTATTTATTAATGTTCTTTTTATTTTATTTATATGCATAAACGTATTTTATAGGATTATATAGGTATTTATTATAGATAACAAGTGTATATTAAATAAAATTATATGTGTAATACAATTTTTTTAAAAATTACTAAGTATTTTTATTTTCAAAGTTAATTAAAAATCCAAGACATTTGATACTGGTAAAGAATTAAAAAAAAGAAAACTAATAGCATTCGAAGGAAATGAGTGACAAATGAACGTGATATTCTCCTTTCAAAGTAAGTGGCTAAGATCTGAACTTTAAACTATTTACATTATTTGTTTTACTATAGTTAAACGTATAACGGCCATAACTATATATGGCATTTGTAAATTTGCTTTGCTCTGTATATCTAATTATCATTGAGGCCAGTCGTGACGCAGTAGCACAAAGTGTGACTGTAATACCCACTAGTTGTGGGTTCGACTCCCACTGAAGGAGATGAAATATTTATTTAAATTTATATTTCCATTTCTTCAGTCTGGTGTCAAGGTAAAGCACGGCGTTGAGTTCTACCACTGCAATGCCTCCAGAATTCGGCAGAAAGTGGGGAAACGGAGTGTCTTACCACTAGGTTCCCTCTGCCTACCCTGTTGTGTGTGGGATACAGCGTGAAGCTGATAAAAAAATATATATTAAATTGTATCTAAGTATACTTTAAGGATTTATCTAAGAATAAAAATAACATTACATTATAAAAATATTCTTATTCCTTTCAATATAATTTTATATACATATATGGAAGGAAAATAAATATGATATTGTTTGCTTACCCTCTCAAGCGCTACGGATGCTACGAAAAGGCTACGACGTTACGAAGGACGAACACACTAGTGCCGCATAGTTTCGCATATAATAGTTTTTTTATCTTACTTGATACCAACATTCCGATTCCCGATTACATCATTTATACGAAGCTAAATGCACTAAATATTTTTGTAAACTTAAATAAACTAGAAATTGACATTTTATTTATTTAGCGTTGTCGGTTTTTGTCTGGCTTACAATTTCTTTTTAGAATTTGTGAAAAAATATAATTGAGTAATCAATAAAAATAAAATAATATGTTTCCATTTTTAATAGATATTAATTATATTTGAAATTATTTAGTTTTCTAATCGTTGCAAGACAAGTACCAAGTACATAGCGTGTTGGGTGCCGGCATGTATAAAACATCGATAACAGACTGTAACTTTCATAACACGTTCGTGAAAATAA
Organism: Heliconius sara; assembly: GCA_917862395.2. Lineage (NCBI taxonomy): Eukaryota > Metazoa > Arthropoda > Insecta > Lepidoptera > Nymphalidae > Heliconius > Heliconius sara. Next base: position 11,616,978 of record OU860800.1, on the reverse strand, counting down.
ATAAAGGGTTAAATTATGGTTTCTGACCATAAATACAAACATGAATAAAATGTTTTAAAGTTATTTTTTTTTATTCACACAAAATCTACATGATGGGAAAATAATAATTAAAATTTTCATTATTTCAGTTTCAGTTTTGATCTTATGAAAGTTTTTACGTGCTCATTGTTTTATTAATTGAATTTTCTCGTTCGAAATTTATCAAACTGTTGATCATTTTTTATTTATATTTCATTATAACGTTCAATATTTTGTACTAATTATGTATGTATTTTAATATAAAATGTATATACATGGCTTTGAATGAGCTTGTTGTTTCTGTAATTATTTTAAATAAAATAAAAGAAACCCTATATGTATTTATAGATTTTTTAATAGTTTTAATTAGCGATCCTCCACGTAAGATATGACAATATTACCTATATAAACTTTCACTCTATTTCCTACACACAGCAGGGTAGGCAGAAAGAACCCAGTGTTAAGCCACTCCGTTCCTAATTTTTCGCCGCATTTTTCAAGACATTTCGTGTTAAGTGGCAGAACTCAACGCCGAGCAATTTGCCTTGGTGATACAGCTAATAAATGAAAATAATAATAAATAATAATTTATTCCCTCGTGGAAATCAAACACACAATCGTCGCGTTTTTCCCTTGTGCCCCTGCGGCACGACGGTCTCAATTCCATCTTATATAATAATTAAAAAGCAACTAGACGAGATTCAATTAAATAACATATTTTTTCATAAGTAAACCTTATCACAGCCGGGCTATAGTTTTTAGGATATAGACTATAATATATGTTAAAATATTCATCTTTCTGTACAGGCTGTTTGAGCATATTACTATGTAATCTTGCATTCTCTCGGCAGCACTGCTAACATTCATCCAGAATCACACAATCTCCTTCTGAATGAGAGCACGAAATGCATTTTGTGTATGTATGTAATGCTGACGACTCGTCTCGGTGGCGCATGGCTAGATATATAATGATTTAAGCCGTTGCGGTTCAGTTGAAAGTGTTAGGCTTTAAATGGAATAGTCACCGATACTATTTCTACTGCATTTTTTTTGTATTAAATTTTTTTTTATTTGTTTTGTCTGGTATAAACAGAGTGTGGCGTTGAGTTGATCCGAGGTCTGCGATAATAAAACATAATATACAACTGTACCTTTTTTTTTTTTTTTTTATGGAAAAGACACGGCAAACGAGCGTTCGGGTCACCTGATGGTAAGTGATTACCGCCGCCCACGGCCCCGTGCAACCCCAGAGGAGTTACAGGTGCGTTGCCGGCCTTTAAGGTGGGTTGGGCGCCGGGGCCCGGCATTACCTGATGCGAAACGCAGTGGAATAAAGCCACTACTTCACGCTGGTTTTAAATGCCGGGGGTGGTAATGATCCGGTCGAGTCTGCCCATGCGTGTTGCCATTGCTGGCGACGTGACTCTACCACACGTACTTTAGTCGCCTCTTACGACACCACCAGTACCAGGATGATCCTATTCTAGGCCGGGATCACACGGCAACCTGATTAATACAAACAGATCAGATTAATTACAATATGTTTTGTAAAAGATTTGTATATAGATATTATATATATATATATATATATATATATATGTATATATATATATATTATATATACATATATTTTTATATATATTATTTATTCCCATTATTGACACTCCGTTCTTCTAGTTGTGATTCATTTAGTGACATTATATGTTAGATGATGAATATATTAATATAACACCAGGATTTGTCGAAACAAACTGGCAAACCGATTCGTGAACATTCTTTTAAGAGGAGTCAACCCAATATTATTGTGTTGAGTCAAATACATTTCAATAGCTAAATGCGCTACGTATACTGTTTCATTTTTAAGTATTGAAATATAAGTTATGAACTGGCGCATGATACGTTATATATTGTTTTCATAAGTTTTAATTTTGTAATTCTTACAAATATATCCACAGATCTTTAACATATAGGAATTATGAATACATAATAACTATTTTTTAAAATAATTATTTGAGTTTTAAGAAATCAGTTTGCATAGTTTAGCTATATTAGGGTAAATATGTAATAGTGAATGTAAACACATGTAGAATTGCTACATGAGCAGTTTAGGTTAAAATTTAATTGAAACTTAATACGTCTTACTGAGTACTAAAATTACACTAATAGGTTTATATATTAAATCAGCTTCACACTGTATCCCGCACTCAGCAGGGTAGGCGGAGGGGACCTAGTGTTAAGACAATCCGTTCCCCACTTTCTGCTGAATTGGTATTGCGTGTTGAGTGGCAGAACTCACTCAACGCTGCGCTTTGCCTCGACATCAGAGCGAAGAAATGGAAATATGAATTTAGGTAAATATTTCATCTCCTCGAGTGGGGATCGAATCAGCCAGTCGGTTTTAAAGTCACACTCTGTGCCCCTGCGCCATGACTGGCCTCTATATATTAAATATATAAATATTTTCATTTTGATATGGTTTTTTTAACTTTTTTGAAAATAACACGTTATTTTTTGATATGCTGCGTGAACTCGTAGTTTACTCATTGCAACTATTGCATTAAAAACTGGTCCGATTTGAAATTGAAAATTTAAACGCGGCGTTGGGTTCCACGACTAAATATGTTTCTAATAAATAGTCTTGCTTATTATAACTTTTCAATTCAAAAAATAGCACATTTTAAAAAGAAATCTACAACATCTTTAACCAATCAAAAATGAAAAGGCACGCACAACAAAAGTCTGTGGCGTATAACAACTCATATTAAAAAAAATGTCTTTGTGGTAGCTTCCAATGCCTCATAATCGAATCTTAACCCTACACTGAAGGAAGACGTAAATAATTTAAATATAAACATTCCGACTATTTTTATACCTACAGGGCGTCAATTTGAATTAAAAATTGAATACATTGAATTTAAGAAATACATATTTTATTTAAAACACGTTAAAAGCTTCAATAATAGCATATTATTGTGAATAATTTCAATTCGTCCTTTTACCATAAAACGGTAAAAAGATTAAACGGATTTATGCGACATTAAAGAAGGGCTTTGAAGAAATTGAACATTGTACTCCTAAGCGCATCTCTCGGAAATTGAGAGATAGTTACCTGTATGGATTTCATATTTTATGTTTACTTATATGATTTATGATTTTATCTTTACTTACTTTGAAGTAACTTTACAAAGTCAAAATTTTAAAATCTTTAGTTATATTATTAAGTTTATAGTAATACAAAATTGAGGCCAGCCGTGGCGCAGGGGTACAAAGTGTGACTGTGAAATCGACTGGTGGTGGGTTCGATTCCCACTCGCGGTTAATGTTTATGATAATTTACTGCTAGTTCTATTCCTACAACACTCTATACGCAATACCTCGAGAATTCAGCGGTCATTAGGTACGGTTCTAGGTTCCACCAAACCTGCTCTATGCGAAAGCTGAAAACAAATAAAAATCCATACAAATTGTAGAATTTCCGAATTAGATAACATTATTTAGCTAAAACGTATACACAACTATTAGAGGATTACTATTTGATAGTCAATAGCGAAATATTTGCACGACTAATAAGCAAACTTAGACGTCTATAAAAACCTTTGACGCTATCTATTTGATTACTAATTCCAGAATGCTTTGTTTGATTCCCAGAAAGTTGTGAAATAAACGATGTTATATCGATGTATAAAATGTAACTTGTATATAATTTGTTTCAAGCATCTGTTGACGAATTTGTTTAGACAATTTCAGAGAGTCATCTTTTTGTGGCCTATATAATTGATGTGAACAATGATATACCGAAATAAAAATTTACTAATAATAAATAAATAAACTATCCTATACTAAACCTATATACTGTAGAGAAAAGCAAGGTTATGAATATACTCTATGGTACAGACTTTAAAGTAAGTAGAATTTTTTTTTTAGTAAATCAAATAAACAGCATTTGACAATGTGGAAGTGGGCAACGGAGTGTCCTAACACTAGATTCCCTCTGTCTACCCTGCAATATGCGGGATGCAACATGATTCATAGAATTGTATATTCACAACATCGCACTATTACATCCTACGGAGTTGGTTAATCTCAGAGGGATTAGCTGCCGTGACCGCAATCGTTCGCAACATTGTTGTTCATTGTCTTCTAGTGTATTGAGGTATTTCATTTAGTTTTGTAATATTCATTTATGATAATTTACTATTAATTATCCATCCAGTGGCAGGAGTAGTGGAGCTTAACGCCACGCTTTATCTCGACACCATAGTGAACAAAGGAAAATATAAATTTAAATAAATATTCAATTGTCCTCGAACGGGGATCGATGCAAAATTTTTCTAATATCTTACCATTTATACTGATCTTGCATTCCAACCTTTCTTAATTTCTTTCAAAACCTTAACCTTTGTCTTACTCTTATTCAGGTTGTACTTACTCCAGTTAGTATTGGGAAATTTACCCTCGAAATTGTTGACCATTACAAATACATGTCAAGTTGTCAAACTGTCCAGCTGGGAAGCCTTGTCCTGATGAGAAAGAAAGAGGATGACAATGACAAGGATGTCATGAGGATGACAATATTATAGTGCCACAGATCCAAACCCCGCTGACACTGAGTTAAGACACTTTTTCCCTCATGCACTACTCAATTATCGAGCAATTTTGTGTTGAATTACGTAACTCGACAGAGTGAAGAAATATTTTTTTTTAATTTCTCTGACTTGAACTGAACTCACAACCGTCGTGTTATTAGTCACACAAAGCAGCTGCGTCATGAAGACTTCTTAACATTTATATGTACAATAAATAAACATTTATTAATATAATTACATAAATATAACCTAATCCAAGCTTCACCATTTCTACGGTACATTAACCCATTAGTTTCTCTCTGGCAACAATAAAAATGTCGTGAGTGACTTATGAAAGTAACGTTTCGGTTTTGCTAACTTCGGTATTGGAGACTCCATTCATTACTTTGAGGTGGGAAGAAATCAGAGCTAGACAAAGAATATTCTGTCTTTGGTGTTATTTACAAAGACAGTTTGTTTTCTCGTTAACTCAAAATGAAACTGAATTGTTGCTTAAGGTTTTTAATAGTGTCAGTTAATTATTTTATAATGAAGCATCAAGACATGACAAAAGATATGATGATATGAGATTATACTGTTTGTGTATTTACTATATTTTATCAAATAAGCAGAGGTGATTACACACTTTTTGAGTTTTCGATAAAATAATCGATTTAAAAATTCGTTAAGACCATCTTAATCCAAATGTAAATGTCATCGTGATACCTCAACGTGTTCTTGAGACAAATAAATGGTCTTGACAGACGGACATACAGATAACTAAAAAATGTTAGAAATCGTTTTCCTTTTGAGGTACAGAACCCTAAAAAAAATACAATTCTTTTATAAGTTCCAGACATACTCGTATTTATATATCTTAAGTAGAGGCGACAGCGACCTACTTTGTTCACGAGACGTTGTCTTCTTTAATTATGTTACCATAAATGCACTTTAAAATAATTATAATGTGTAGTCTTAAGAAGTCCTTCAGATAGAACAATAAGTCTAAAAGTGAGAGAAAATGAAAATTACACGTCCGTCCTTATACAATGTAGGAATTAATTATACTATTGTATCACTAATTGCCTTCCACAACCTCATTTGCGGACTACTCTATGACTTACCATTTACTGGCTGTTTTGCTAGTAGTTCCAAAAAAATACATAAAATTCGCTTCACGTTGTATTCCGAGCACAACAGGGTAGGCAAAGGCAACCTAGTGTTAAGACACTCCGTTTCCCATTTTCCGTGGATTTTTGATGCATGATTTGGGGGACGGAATTAAAGGCCGGCCTTTTGCCTTGGTGGTAGAGTGAAGAAATGAAAATATTAATAAGTAATAATTCATTTCCTTGAGTGGGGATCGAACCCACGACCGTCGCGTTATCGTTACAATATGATGCTATTTGAGTATACTAAGACTTGAGACAAAATACTACATGCATATACAATTATTATTACTATTTTTATAGCTAGTTACGGTATACTTATAGAAAACGCCCGCACAAACCAATCTTTCTAAATTTCCTAGTTTTACATCAAGTCACACATACTATAACCTTTTTCCACCAGCGAGAATCGAATCTACATTCATCGCGCTTACACTCAGACGCTGAGCTATCAACTCAAGTCAAATAAAAGTAAATACAGCACGAGTGCAGGTTAGCGATTAAGCTCGAATCTCTATATAACGTACATTGAAGTTGATAGAATGTGGCATCGTAAAGTTTCAACTACTCTTCTCTCGTCTCGAAGTTTTAAACTGAAGGGACGTGTTTTATATCTATTTTTTAGCTTTTCTGATACTGTAAAGCAAAAAGTATGTTAGATTGAACAGAATGTGCAATTTCCTTTTCTAAATTGTATACATATTTAGCATTTTAACTTATAATTTTGTATAATTTTTTTCTTTCAAATGAACAATACTTTTACGAATTAAGCTGTATGAAACAGTTTAAAATTCTTTTTAAATGTAAAGAATATGTTTATGTGATTTTTTAACGGTGCTTAAAATGTCAATGCTCTTTTGGCGGAACGAAAAATATCAAATACATATTGCTTAACAGATTTTTTTTCATTGACATTGGCAAAGTGATTAGTGCTCAATTGGCAGGCCGAGATCGACATTTGCAAAGAACAGCAACAACAACTACAACAACAAGCATATATTTTAATACGCTTTGTACCTCATATAGCGAAGAGATTAAAGAAATATCCTCTGACTTCCTCACGAATTGGGATATTGAGTGGTGGAGCTCAACGTCGCATTTTGTCTCATAGTAGATAAATAATTTCTCCTAGTAGGGAAATCCACAATACATGCGATTTCAGTTACTTTCTCTTTTTTTCTGATTGCAGCAAAATTTACGATACCTGTTCTTAATAATTATATATACTTTTTTAACATCACGCTGAATCCTACATGTAGCAGTAGCACGAAGAACTACGAGTTAAGTGACGGAACTCAACGGTACTACGGTTTGCCTTGTTCCAGAATAAGAAAATAAAAGCCGAGTGGGATTCAAACTCACAACCGTCGCCTTTACAGCTGCATGCGCCACGACTTCTTAATAATTTGAACAAATTAAATAATTAGGCTATACTTTTATAATACTATTTTCCCATATACATTGCTGTTCCCAAAATGTTCAATAAACAAAATAATGGCTTACTGAGAATTTGAATTGAAAAACCATTTAAAAAATATTTTTAAATGTTATCAATTCAATCAAAAATTCGAAGGCAGACATACAATTTTAACCATTAATTTTTCTCCGTAATTAGCTAGTAGGCATGGTATGAAAGTCATTTAACCAATGGAGTGTGCTCGCGACAGGTGAAAACGAGATTTCGTTTAATTTGAAATATTGTGAACCTTACGTGTAGTGACCAGTTACGTTACCAGTGGAACTAACGTACTTTACTATTGATAATTTAAATAAAAAAAACTACCTTTGGATTATATTACATTGGTAATCTAAGTAATTTATTCGTATCGTGTTGGTAACTTATGTAATTTTTATATAATTACGTTTTTATTAAGTTGAAGACAACGTGTCTCTTCTTTTTTGTGTGTTTCATTAATTTCAATGTTCAATTTATTCCGTTGGAGCGCTTTGGAGTGTTTATAATTTAATTTATGAGTCGACTGTAAAATATATTTATATTAATAACTCCAAAGTTAAGAATTTCAAAGTACTTCAACGGAAAATTTAATGAAACTTAATTTATCAAAATATCTAATATGTATATTAGTTTTTAGTTTATCAAGAAACATGCAAATATCTAGATACAGTTTACTTACATTGATTAAAATTCTTGCCTATGAAATGATGTCCATACATTACAAGCATATTTTAATTAACGTAATCCTTTTTTATTATGAAATATTTTCATCTTCACTTTTGAATCGTCAAGTTTTACATAGAAATATCAGTCGCAAAAATATAATTTATAATAAATGTATAACCATCATTAGTTTCTCGCGGCGTTGAGTTCAGCCACTCAACATGCAATATTTACCGAACATGACGGAAAGTGGGGATCGGAGCGTCTTAACACTAGGTTCCCTCTGCCCACCCTGCTGCTGATTTTTTTATCCTTAGCTTCCCGAGTGAACATTTACACAGATTTATACATTTATAAAGGACCTACGCCGTTGCATTTTAAATTATGTATGCATTTGTTTTTTAGACACCGAGAGCAGGAGCTAATCGATACCCAAGTATATATATATATATATATATATATATATATATATATATATATATATATATATATATATATATATATATATATATATATATATATATATATATATATATATATATATATATATATATATATATATATATATATATATATATATAATTGAAACACTAAAATATTATAAAATTATAAAACAAAATTTGTTTAAAAAGTATTTTTGGCATCCTTAATAGATATTTACATATTGCACGAGCTACTTCGCTGTCGTTTTATGAAAAATCTCAGTGTCTCAAAGTACCATCGTGTTACTGAAGGGTGTATGTATTATCACGGCCCGCTACAAAATAGTGTAATTGAGTTTGAATTCGGTGTGTCTTAACACTAGGTTACTTCTGCCTACTCTGTTGTGTGCGGGATACACCGTGAAGCTGATTTGAGAATATTTATCTCCTTATTTTATTTAGGCCATTTGATTCCAGTCGTAGCGCAGTGGCACCAAGTGTGACTGTAAAACCCACCGGTTGTGGGTTCGATTCCCACACGAGGAGATGAAATATTTACTTAAATGTATATTTCCATTTCTTTGCTCTGGCGTCGAGGTTAAGCGCGGCGTTGAGTTCTGCCTGATGATTCTTCAATTGGTAAGCTTATCCACTGTATCTAAATCAAAAATCAAGTTGTTCAAACACCTTTTCTTGCTCCAGGCCAGGAAATTTGTAAAATGTGTGAGTGGAAACGTTTCACTAATTAAAATCAAATTTTTGATTTTCACATTTCTCCCGTAGCTAAAAGAATAGGCAGGCATTGAAATTGGGCAAAATAGTGGGAGGTCAGTGGTGTACGATACGATCTCTAAGATTAAGATAAGATAAAGATGCTGATGTGGATGTCCTGGGTAACGCGGTATGGATGTATGCATATGTTACATATTCATTTGAGGCTGTATTGAAGTCCGTGACGTACCGGATAAGCTACAAGAATGGTGCCTGGGATAATATAGCCACGTTACGCACCAGCCTATGAACGACGGAAGCTCCTCACTTCCTTACTATATCTATCCTTGGAGGGAGACCTACCTGACGCCCAAAGTAGCAATGGTTAAATGACATTACATGGGAGCCTATGGACTAACTAACCATCGAGGACTTTAAAGGCCTTGCCAAATAGAGTAGGTTGAGTAGGAAGACTGATCCTGGCAACACCTGGAACCGATGCTAGAAGAAATAAATGATTATTATTATAAGGCTGAGGGTGGGCAAGGGCAAGAGGAAATTAAATATTTATTTAAATTTATATTTCCATTTCTTTGCTCTTGTGTCGAGACAAAGAGCAGCATTGAGCTACGCCACTCAACACGCAATGTCTCCAAAATTCGGCGGAAATTAGGGAACGAAGTGTCTCAACCCTAGGTTGCCTCTACACACACTGTCATGTGCGGGATACAGCGTGAAGCTGATTTAATTTTTTTTGATTATAGGGCTTATTTGTGTAAAATATAACATGTATAATAGTCCTCCCATCATAACAACAGCAGGCAGGAATCGCAGGAATTCGTGTTCATATTAAAGTTTAATTTTATATTTTGCACAATATTTTACGAACAGGAAAAATACAACAATGGGCAGCCAGATAACTATAGTACATTTAAGTTTTAAATACCGCGTAATAATTTCAAACAACGTTTTTTTTACATACGTCGTAGACGTATGGGTTATTATATTTTTGTAATTTAAATGCTTATTGGTTAGTATTTTTGTCAATTGAATATGATATATTTACGTATGATATATATAGTGATATAATAGTGTATCGAGTGACTTAGTTAAATGTTTATTAATAATAAAGATAACTCTACAGTGTCACTAAACAAAGCGTAGAGGAAAGTTTCGCCATCCAGATCCAAAATAAAGAACAAAATGATACGCGAATAGAGTTTTTCAATCTACAACTTTATCTATACAAAAAAGCGTCGAAATAAAAGAGTAATAACAAATAGAAATTGGAACTAAAAAATTTTGCTGCATATATCAAAGAGAATACCTGATTCAGTGCGTTATTTCGCCCGAATACGAATCCGTGTAATTTTCAAGCCTTCTAAATCAAGTATTTTATGACACCCTAATCATTTGAGTTTGTGACTTTCGAGCGTAGAATACAAATGAACGGACAGAAATTACAATACGTTGATCCCGTAATGCAGAGTGACGTGTAATTTATCAAACTCTAACACCTATGGAATGTAAGAGGAGTTTTGTTCATTATATTGTTTGTTGGTGGTAGTAACTTCAAATTCCAAAAGGTGGGCCAAAATGATGTTGTCTGGATTATATGAAAAACAAAACTTCCAAAGTGTCAGGTTTTTCAAAGGGTTTTTGGGCTCTCTTGAAATATAAATGTTTGTGTTTTGAAATATAAATTTGAAATATAAATTTTGTAGACTTGTATATTATAATAGATAAAATAGTCGTTTTATTAACTATTTAATGCTCGTATAACTTTAAATTTTATCATGACATTATATCGATTTATAAATAGGGCTTAGTAAATTATATTATTACAAAACGGATAATTTAACCTATCTATTGTCATCTTAAAATATATTCGAAATCGCGAGTTACAACACTTTGTTATTATGTTAACCTAGAAAGTAAATTTGACTTTTTTACTTTTATAATAATGTTAAACTGAAAATAAAAGGTACTCGAAGCGTTATAGCTACATATTTGCCTATTTATCTAGTACAAATTGGAAATAACGTTGAAATGTCATTTCTATCGGAAATTTTCAAGGTAGCCTTTAGGGAAAAACTGAGGGGAGATTGAGTTACCGCGGCAAATATTCTTACTTAAAAATAAATTTAAATAGGCGGCGAGTAGTTATTCAATTACTAAGAAATTTCTTCGATTTCGATGTCTAACTTAAACGTTTCTCATGCTTCTCCTTCCTGAATATTTACAATTGTATAGGAACGTACGTACTTATGTAACCTATTCAAAATTTGAGGCCAGTCGTAGTGCAGAGGCACAAAGTGGGACTATTTTGCCTCGACAAAACAGCTAAAATATAAAAATATTAAATATTTCTATTCCTTGAATGGAAATTGAACTCACAACCTGTCGCGCTAACATTCACACTCTGTGCCCCTGCGTCGCGACTGATCTCATATTTTACTGGATATTTTTAATACTAGATATGTTTTATGAAGTATATATTAAATAATATCGCAAATTAGTTCCAAACTATATCCACATGTTGAACTTTCTGGAACAAAGATTACTAAGATTAATTCAAAGACGATACAATATTACGTTATCCCCATTAAAAGTTGCCGAAGGTAAGCGCTATATAAATCCTGTCGCGGTGTATTTGATAGTACTTCAGAAGTACTTAAATGTTACACACTCGGCCCTGATTGGTGTACTCGTTACAACTTCAGAATGTCCGTTTGGAATTGCAATTGCTCTTTACCTTGTGATGTAAAGTCAAACGGTTTTGTAGTGCTCACGTGATTTCTTAGTCCTACATAAGGGAGTAAAGGTTTGACTGGAAATATATCAGGTTGTTGTGGGGGTTAAGTTGGGAGTTCGATTCCTACTCGGGAATCTAATTTTGTTCACTGGTGCCGTGCGGCGTTGATTTCCACCGCTCAACACGCTATGTGCCCAGAATAACGCTAAAAATTGGGGCGAAGTGTCTTAAAACTATGTTCCCTTTACTTACCTTGCAGTTTGCGGGATACAGCGTGAAATTGAAAAAATATATATATAAAAAACAAGTGTTAAAATCAATAATTTAAAAGAATAGGAGTTACAACGAGCCTCAGGCACAGCTGCGTCATTCTTGAAATTTGATTTCAATTAAGGAAACAAAAGCCAGAAGTTTTATTAAAAGGGGATATCTCTTGCGGTTCCGCGACGTCTAATATTTAAGAATACATTCACCAAAGTCCGGAGATAAATTGAATTTTATATTTTTGTGTCTAACAATCTGTTCTCGTAATACGCGTGGTGTAGATATTGTTCTATTAAAACGCACCTTTTCTTAAAATTTATTAGATAAAAAAATGGTTTTCTTAACGATATATCTTAAGAATCTACATCCATACATCCATAACATCCCTACATCCAAACATCCAACATCCATACATCCATACATCCATACATCCATAATCCATACATCCATACATCCATACATCCATACATCCATAAATCCATACATCCATACATCCATACATCCATACATCCATACATCCAACATCCATACACATCCATACATCCAACATCCATACACCCAATCCATAAAAATCCATATCCATTCATATCGAATACAGCCATATCCATACACCTACATCCATACATCCATACATCCATACCATCCATACATCCATACATCCATACATCCATACATCCCATACATCCATACATCCATACATCCATACATCCCTACATCCATACATCGATACATCGATACTTCCATAAATCCATACATCCATACATCCATAAATCCATAAATCCATACATCCATACATCCATACATCCATACACCCATACATCCATACATCCCTACATCCATACATCGATACATCGATACATCCATAAATCCATACATCCATACATCCATACATCCATACATCCAGAATGCCCTACTCCTACATCCAGACATCCATACATCCATACATCCATACCTACCTACCTACCCTACCTACCTACCTACCTACCTACCTACCTACCTACCTACCTACCTACCTTCCTATCTACCTACCTACCCAGCTACCCACCTACCCAGCTACCTGCCTACCTACCTACCTGCCTACCTACCTACCTACCTACCTACCTACCTACCCACCTACCTACCTACCCACCTACCTACCCACCTACCTACCTACTTAAAATATAAAATAGATAGCGTTTCTAGTATCGAGTTCTACTATCCCAAATATAAGCTTCTTGGAAACTTAAATACTTATATCTTTTGATAGAGTGAAGCTATTACAATGAAATAAACACTAAATGTTACTTTGATTTACTGGTAATTTTTACGTATAAAACTTGCTTAAATATATTGTGTACTTTTGACGTGATGCGTGTTCACATAAACAGGAAAACAGACAAACAGACAAACAGACAAACAGACAAACAGACAAACAGACAAAAATTCCAAAAATGTTGGAAATGGATTCTGTTAGTTATTCTTTAACACCCTAGCTAATTTTTTTTTAAATATTTTCAATGTACAGAAACGACTTTTCTACAGATTTATTATAAGTATAGATTATAGCCAAAGGATAAATATGTATATATTTTTTAAGAAAAAGTATCAAATGGCCTTTTTAAATATGTCTACTAAGAATATGCGTACGAAGTTTTTTGATAATCAGTTTGTTAGTTTGGTAGTTTTGATGTGAAAGCGTAACAAACAAACTTACATTCACATTTATAATATTATCATAATTAATTATGTTAGTGGTTCATCAAAAATCAGTGACTGTTTTTCTTTGAACCTCAAATAAATATAACAGATAAATCAATCAGCTTCACGCTAGGTCCCGCACATATCGGAGTAGGCAGAGAGAACCTAGTATAAAGACACTTCGTTCCCAACTCTCCGTCGACACCAGAAATTTGAATAAATATTTCATTTCCTTGAGTACCGTTACCAGTAACCAGTCTTGTTAACAGTCACACTTTGTGCCCCTGCGCCACGACTGACCTCAAATATATTTCACTTAAAAAATAACTTTTTAAGATATATCAATATAATTTACAGTTTCGAGGTCAGTCGTGGCGTGAGAGGGAGGGATACAGGCGAGTGACTGTAAACGCGACAGGTTGCAGGTTCTTTTCCTACTCTGTATCGAAGCAGAGCGTGGCGTTGAGTTCCGCCACTCAACACGTAATGCCTATTGATTTAGGCGGAAAATAGAGAGCGGAATATTTTAACACTAGGCTCGCTCTTCCTAGCTTATAGTATCAACACTATATTTTTATATATTTAAAATAGGTATGTATTTATTTAAAAACGTAAGTATTTAGTTCGTAGTCCATAATATCAATCTGCATTACTGGAGTTATTATCTCCAAATTTTCTTAGAGAAAATTTTCGAATGAACGAACTTCGAGAATAAAAATAAATTGTCCGTAAAATTTTAAAGGTGACTAAATTTCAAGTGAAAGGAGACGGTGTTTTAATTCCTTCCGTATTGCGATGGCAGTTTTTATGAAAGAAAATCTAAAGAACGGTTTATTTAGACAAGTATCGTGTAAATATTATGCTTAATTAATCATTAAATTGTTCTTGATGATAATATTGAACTTTTAGCTATATATTTTTCGCGACTAGTTAAAAAGGAACTTCAAAAATATGATATAATTCAAATTTTGATTGACTTGAAAGCAAAACATATTATTTATATGATTACTTATCTAAACTATGCACTTGATATATAATTTGCTTTATAATAAATAATTCGTTTATATACTGGCTTAGGAGTTGATATAGTGAACGAAGTTATTTATTCCCCACCTTGCACACATATACGTCTGTGGAAAAATGTGTGCGGCTACATATATTTTTATTGCTCATAAAATAAAAACCACAAAAACCATAAACATTGATCGCTTAAACTAACTGGGTGAAGAAATTTTAATTTTGTTTCTTAAGTGGAGTTTCGGAACGAAATATAGCATTTCAAAGGAGTTTGCCTCGTGAATGTCTCTGAATAACTAATGAACTTCGGCTTGACGTTAAAAAATCTTATATGAATATTTTATGAGGTATTACTGTGGCATTCACGGAATGTTACTTACATGAGTTTTTATTTGAAAATACTCATAAAGATCGCAAGTTTTTTTTTAAATTTGTCAGCCTCACGCTGTATCCTGCATACGGCAGAGTGGGCAGAGAGAACTTAATGATAAGACAAGTTGTCCCCATTTTTTGTCTAATTCTAGAGACTTTGACTCGACACCAGATCGAAGAAATAAAAATATTAATTCTTTCGAGTGGAATTGAATCCACAACCTGTCGCGTTTACACTTTGTGCCCCAGTGCCACAACTGGCTCAGTTGAAGCTATAATTATGTAGGTAAATATATAAATATATACCTACTTAATTATAGCTTTTATTAAATAAAATTTACGAAAAATGTAATTCTAACATCTTACAGTGATGAAAAGATTTTTTTTTAACTTGTTTGTTTTTTTAGGCTTTGTCATGTCTATATTTTTTAAAAATCAATAGTGATTTTATAACTAATTCATTCACGTTGCATTTGCATGGAATTGAGCAAGAATAGTATGTCAGCTCCACATTTCCACTGTGAGTTGTTAATGAGTACGCACAACTGTTGTGCTTTCATCAACTGCATTTGCAATATTCGTGTACAATTACTAATATAACATTATTCTTTCATTTTCATGACGTTTTAGTATATTGATAAAATAAAATATTTACTTTCTGATCTTCTTCTTGTTGTCTAAGTATCTGTCTATCTGTCTGACAAGATAATTCTTATGAACTTGAAATAATTTTATCAAATAGTCAGGTTTACAGTCTTTTACAACATCGAAAAATCAAAGTTCTAAGTCAACGCACTCAAATAAGAAGCCAATTCTTTGCCATATATTGTAAGAAGAAGAAGAAGACAGAATATTTAAAAACCTATAGGTTACTTCCCGCTGATCTAAAATCATAAAATTTGGCAATAATTGAGTGATAATGATATTTATTACATAAGTGTACCACTGAAAAACAAACAAACTTGTATTTACTTACTAAGAAAACGTATAAAAATTTTAAATGACCCTGCACCGCTTTTGAAACCGTCGAAACGCTCTGACCAACTAATCTATACGTTCTCATCTAGCTACATCGGCTAACAACATAAATAAGTTGTAAACAAGCGTATAAAAATGTCCTATGAGAAGGTATGGCTTAGTTGGTCAGAGCAATTGAACTGTTTCCAAGAGCCGTGGGTTCAAATTTCGCTACGTAAAATTTTTATGCGTTTTCTTAATAAGTAAATAGTAAATTAAAAGTGTGAAATAACACTTTAAAAATATTAACTTATATTTATAGTTTATTTAATACAAAGTGATACATTTTCTACGAATTAAGATATTATAGTTAATCTATAGCATTAAAATCATTTTAGATTGAAAATATCGAATTAAGTGTATTTACAATAAAAATACTTCAGTCTTAAACGAAATGTTTACTGATTTCATAGTAAAAGTACTAAGCATATTATTTTGATTTATAAATTAATATCTGTATTACCAAAAAAAAACTAGGGGAAACCAAAATATAAAAACACGTTCCATTAGAGTAAAAAAATATATTTGATTTTAGCAATTAATAAAAACTTTAAAAAATAAAATCAAATCAGCTTCATGCTGTATACCACATACATAAGTATAGGCAGAGAGAAAACCTAGTGTTACGACACTCCGTTCCCCATTTTCCGACGACAATATTCAAGTATTAAAAAAATACAATAAATATTATTCTCATAAAATATTGCGTACGTTAGAAAACGCTTCCACAGCGTAGTAAGTTACAAGTAAATTTTCCTGTAGAAATTGTACCATATTTTCCCTCTGAGTTGTCGACGACAACCGCTGTTATGTTTTCGTTAGTTGGTAGTCCTGGCGCGTGGACTTATCGCTACATGTTTGTACTATACAGTGTGTCACAAAAATAATTTTGTGGTGCGGATATTTAGTTTCATATAGAGAAGATTTGGAGAATGATGAGATTTTTTTTGTAGGAGTATCATATATATTTTTATTAGCCAACTAGCGTTGAGTTCCACCATTCAACATGCCTTGCCTCCAAAACTCGGTGGAACGGAGTGTCTTAACACTAGCTTTCCTCTGCCTACTCTGCTGTATGCGGATTACAGCGTGAAGGTAGTTAGGTTTTTTTAAACTATTTATTTACAACAGAAGGAGGTTCTGTTTTCGTTAATTTATAAGTGTTTATGGTTGCCCGTTTTTCTCAGTAATTTGTGAACTGATTTAATTTTTTTTTTAATTGAAAGAGTGTACTTTCCTTTATTATTTTGCCAAATAAGTTATAATAAGTATGTATATACGTATTACGACGTTGCTTGAAGAGTAATAGAACTACTATAGCTTAGTGATCAGAGTTCTAAGAGAAGCAGCTCCAATTCAATTTTTTTTAAAAGTTTTCTTAGCATTAAATTAATTTCTTAACTCAAAGCATATCTATGGGTTATAATTGATTTCACTCAATAATTGATTTAATATTGTAGGAATAATCGTGTCTACATACGAGTAGATATTTCTTTGGGTTGATTAGAAAAAATGCGGCGGTAGGGTACAGCTACTAATTAAAGTATTGATTTTTCATTCTCATCTCTAATGTTCTAGACTTCATATAAATATGAGCTTATTTACAGTCATTTATCTGTAACTGACGAGACGGGAGGGCAAATATATGGACGATGTAGTAGTTTAGTCAATATAGCTCTTCAAAAGGGCTCTTCAAAAGGGTTTTGAATTATAACCCCTTCTATATCCTTATCCCATTTGCAATTAATTTCTTCTACTGTGATTTAACTACTCTGTGAGTGTAGTATGTTATGTGATTTATATATTACAATTAATTCATTTTGAGAACTAAACAAATAAAAATGTACTATCTACATTCACTTACGTTGTCTATCAGTTTGTCCTATTGCCAACATAGTTTTATAATTTACCCCGCATATAAGAAGAACATGGTATTAAGATACTCCACTCTCTATTTTCTGCCAGAGTTTCATACATTGTGATATTGAATGGCGGATCTCAACCACCTATATATATTATCTTCCATTCTGTGGTCGGTACAAAGTAGAGAACAAAGCATTACTGAAATCAATTTTTAGATCTTTTCTTATGTTTATGTATAATAGTCTACTTTTGTATCAAGTTTCTTCTGTGGTATGGTGGTGTAAGAATCCGGATCGAAACTTTAGTAATATATATCAACAATAACATTAAGAGTTTAATTGTTAAAGTTAAATAAACATGACAACCTAGGAGGTTTTATCAATTGTACTAAATTTCAAGCACATAGAATAATTCATTAAGGACATATGAAAGGCTTTTGAGCCTAGCTTGTAGCTTGAAATTGTTGATATAAAAATACACGGCGCATTTTTAAGTTTTTTAACTTGGCTGGATACGCTAACGCGTGTCTTCGATATTAACAGACAAAGTAGGTTAAAAATAGTGTTACAGAAAATAATAAATACTCGTTAACTAACTGTCTTGGTATTTTTTTATATTGTATTTACAATAAAACACCTCAATAGGTGGGACCGGTTTCAAGTAAAATTTATCGCTGTATCCTTTATCACCCGGCAACTGATTTCCCGCAAATCAATATACCTTCCCAAAGGTCAAACGACATTACATCAAGAATAGACTTTATTGAATACTCAATGTCTGTAGCTGCTTAAGCGTTATTTTGTCCATTTTTTTGTGTATTCGTTTTTATTCTAACGAAAATTGTTACATTTTTCATTGAATGAATATAGAATTCACATAGAACACGAGTAATTTCAGCCAATTTTGAAATTATCGAGAAAACAGCTAAAAATTGATTTGAAGAAAAAAATTAATAAAATAAATAAAATCAGCTTCACGCTGTATCCCGCACACTGCAGGGTAGGCAGAGGGAACGTAGTGAAAGACAATCCGTTCCCCACTTTCTGCCGAATTCCGGAGGCATTGCGTGTTACGTGGCAGAACTCAACGCCGCACTTTGCCTCGACACCAGAGTGAAGAAATGGAAATATAAATTTAAGTAAATATTTCATTTCCTCGAGTGGGGATCGAACCCACAACCAGTCGGTTTACAGTCACAATTTGTGCCGCTGCGGCCACGACCGGCCTCAAAAAAAATTAATATATATATATAATCACAAAAAATAAAATAAATATTTTTTCAAGAAGAGTGTGATGTGTTTTTAGTGTTTTTTTTGTTCTTTTTTATTTTTTGTGTTGTCAAGTGTTTTTTTTAATTGTGAGGACGTATGGCTTAGTGGTCAGAGTGCTTGGACGGTTTACATAAGACGCGGGCTCAATCCCGCTACGTTCAATTTCTTATACGTTTTTCTAAAAATACCTACTAAGTTTTCGTATAATTAAGCTCTTTAGAATAAGTAAAGTATCAATAATTAAATGGATGTTATGCAAGAAATTTATGTAATTTGGTACGTGATTAGTTATATTTCAACAATGCAATTCAATGCAATGCCTCCAGAATTAGGTGGAAAACGGAGAACAGAATGTCTTAACATTAGCCTATGCCTAACCTGCTGTGTGCGATATACACCGTGACGCTACAAAAATATTTTTTTCCTTTAAAGTCGTCTTTAAGCATAGCGTATAACAGGATAGACAATAATTTGTAACATATAAAGGACACGCATGACTAAAGGCTATGGTTGGGGGCTCATATTAATAGATTTGATTTGATTTATAATAGCTCTCTACCTACATATGTAGAGGTATGTAAGTAATTGTTTCTTATTTTTTTCATTATAACTAAATAAAAAACAGCATTTGTTTGCTAATTCGATTAATATATTTTTATAATATGAAAGTAATGAATTAATTTAAATTTAGTAATTTAGTACAACAACCTTTTAAAATAAAATAATTTACAAGAAAGTTTGTAGCTTTGACTCGACCTATGTTTTTTATGCCCACACCGTCACTGGGTGGTAGGGCTTTGAGTGTTCAAGGTTTCTTCCTAGAGCTCCCGTGAAGA
This sequence comes from Heliconius sara, assembly GCA_917862395.2. Lineage (NCBI taxonomy): Eukaryota > Metazoa > Arthropoda > Insecta > Lepidoptera > Nymphalidae > Heliconius > Heliconius sara. Next base: position 11,596,902 of record OU860800.1, on the reverse strand, counting down.
TATTGAGAACCGCGTGTCAACATGCTTTATTCTCGATTATTCCGCCAACGTTCAAGAAATGACAGAACTCAACGCCACACGTACAAATAAGGAAGCCAGAGCGGCTGTCATATGCTACAGCGGTTTACACACCTATGTGGGACGGGTCCACTAAGACAGCCCTATATAGTAGTCCTAAATATTAATATAATATATTGTACTTCAAAAAAAGATTATCCATCGTATAATACGATATAATAGTATATGTACTATGGCTGCTAACATGCCATATAATAACGAATATCAAACACACGTCCCAAATCTCAGTGTTTAAATGTGATAATGAAGTGGCGAAAGGCAAAGTGGCTACAAGCTTCTGAGACGACGCGCATGACGTTGAATAAGTAATGATACGTGGTACAATGTAGCGGGTACGGGTGGGGTTGTGTTGAATTTAGACTTTTTTTTAAATTTGTTTTATATAAATTGGCTTAAATCAACATAAATCAGTTTTACGCTGTATCCCGCACACAACAGGGTAGGCAGAGGGAACCTAGTGTTAAGACACTCCGTTCCGCACTTTCTTTAGGCATTGCGTGTTGAGTGGCAAAATTCCACGCCACGCTTTGCCTCGACACCAGAGCGAAATAATGGAAATATAAATTAAAGTAAATATTACATCTCCTCGAGTGGGGATCGAACCCACAACCAGTCGGTTTTACAGTCACATTTTGTGCCGCTGTGCCACGATTGGCTTCAACATATATCTATTTAAAATTAAATTTCGTTGACTTCAGTTAGGTCAGTAGTGGTATACTGGTGGTGGTGGGCACAATAAAATATTTAATATTTTCATTTCTTCGTTGTGGTGTTGAGACAAAACGTGGCGTTGAGTTCCGCCACTCAAAACGCAATGCTTTCAAAACTCCATGGGAAAAGGGGAAACGGAGTATCTTATACTGTTTGGTTTCTTCTACCTACCCTGTTGTGTGCAGGATACAATGTGAAGCTGAAAAAAAATGTTCATTTCAATTATACATTGTTTTGCGATACTATTTTTTTTGTTATTAAGTTAGCAACATTCTTAGTACAATCAGTAAAGTTTTTGAAAGAAAATTGTAAATGTCTTCTTTCAGTTTTCATTAAAGTGTAGTATTAATGAAAACTGAAAGATTCAAAGACTGAAAGAATGAGAAGAGAGTCGTGATCTATTTTATGATTTGAATGTTAAATAACAATGTCATATTCACTGATGTCACTTTATAGTCAGCCACATACTACTTTATTTGATACTCGTTTCAGACGAACATTTCTATGGCGATTTGACACCTATTTGAGATACATTGAGACAAATGACTGGATATGTCAATTTATACGTAAGAATTTTTTTTTATGGAAAAATCACGGCTAACGAACGTTCGGGTAAGTCACCTGATGGTAAGTGATTCCCGTCGCCCACGGCCCCGTGCAATACCAGAGGAGTTACAGGTGCGTTGCCGGCCTGCAAGGTGGGTTGGGCTCCGGAGCCCGGCATTACCTGATGCGAAACGCAGTGGCATAAAGCTACTACTTCACGCCAGTTTTAAATGCCGGGGGTGGTAATGATACGGTCGAGTCTGCCCATGCGTGTCGCCATTGCTGGCGACGTGACCTTACCACACGTACTTTAGTCGCCTCTTACGACACCAGTACCAAGATGATGCTATTCTAGGCCGGGATCACATGGCACGAGAAAGAATAACTAAAATTAATTATTAAAAATTTCATATAATATATAATACCGCTTTGCTCATATTCGCCTCTCCTAACCAAACTCTAACATCGTCAAAGTTTAAGCGATACAAACTAAGACTGTATAACGTAAAAAAAATGTTATATGATGTTTTTTTGTGACGTTTTAATATTATTTTCTGAAGAAACTTGTGGCTATTTATCTTTTTATATTCTCTTTCTCTTTTTTTATTTTCTCTTTTGTAACTATTATTCTAAAATTATTTAAAACAGATATTATAATAGGGTAATATTTTTTGTAACCATGGATTTAGGTAAAACCCAAGTACATTTAAGTAAGAATTTATTCGAAACAGGCAATAAGAAAAAAATAAATAATTTTTAGAACTTAATAATCGAAATAACATGAATTTTACTAATAATAAAAAAAGGATAAAAACTAAAGAACTATTTTTATTTTTCATGTCAATGCTTTAAACAGATAAGCATACTAACTACTACATAAACATATTAAAAATAAATACCTAATATGCAAATAAGAAGAACAATATAACACTTTCACTGCAGATATGAAAAATACAATTACTTGGATTTTGTTAGTTTTTATAACAAGAAATTATTATAAAATTTACAAAAAATCACATAGAAATTAACGACACCTTACAAGCCATTACTAAAAGTGAACCATACCGTTAAACAGCATTTTGTAGCATCATTATCCTTTAACAGACGAAAGTACAGCAACAAAGGCTCCACTGCAAAATTCTCTGTTGTAAAGGTTATCACAGCCTCTGGAGGATGTGCCACGGCGCCTCCATTCATCTGGCAATGTAATAATGTCTTAACAAAGCTTAAAGTTAACACATCCTGGCTGCTATCACGGTAAGACTGGTGTATTGCTCTGGTTTTGCTTGAAAATGTAAACTTTTATATATGAAAGAATAATATTGTATGTCAATTAAAATTTTATTTAAGGTTTAATTTTTTATTCGGAACCGTACAATGTTCGATAAAGAATGTAAATACTACATTATTATAAGGAAATAAATAAAGATACGTTTAATAAAGTTAACCAGCCTTGGAAATTTAAAAAAAGAACAAAGGAAAATATCTTGTACTTTTAGCGTCCCGAACAAAGCAAACTAGACAGAGGGAACCTGGAAACGTACTTCGTTACAAGAGCATGGAAATGAAAATAAAAAATATTTCATTTCGGGAATCGAACCTACAACTAAGTCACGTTTATAGTCGAGTTAACTGCTGCGCCTACACCACGACTTTCCTCACATTTTATGCATAATCATTTTACTACTAAATTACCACTATTAAATTAAAATCATTAACAACCAATCATTAAAACCAACAAATTACAATATTTTACAAGAATCTATACTAATAACAAATCAATTCTTCAACCGGTAAACGCCAATCATAAAAAATCAAGATATAGTTAAAGAAATGCGAATACAAAATCTTGGCCTAAGATCAATATTGTTCCCTACGGAGGAAGTAAGTTATCCAAAAATCCAAGGTGATTTAATGTGGCGTGGGTTTTAAAAGATCACAGTGAACGTACCATCCAAATGGTACTCCAGAGAATCTCACTTTATTCCTTTTAATGTGACTTTCGAATTAGATTAGGCGCGAAGATACGGAAACGTGTTATAATAAGCTTGGATAGGTTTCCTATCTGCTTACGGGAAGATATTATACATTTCTTTGAAAACTTGAAATACTTGGAGTATTCAATGTTGATATTCAAAAGTATGGACGATGTTTAAGCCCAATATGGATTTTAATAAAGTTTTACGATAATTTCCTTAAACTCAAGTATAAAGATGCTTTTTCTGAGATAGAATGAATAGAGTTATTTTGTTTTACTTTCACGTTAAATTCCGCACATAGGAAGTTAGGCAGAATTAATCCTGGAAATCTAATGTTAAGACACTCTGTTCCTATTAAGTCACTTCCGCTCCCCGTTTGCGCCGAATTCTGGTGACATCGCGTGTTGAGTGGCGGAACATAACGCCGCTCTTTGCAAGCAAAGTATAATTCCATTTATAATTTATAGATTTAACAGTTTTCAAATATAATTGACAACAATTACAACAAAAGTATGAAATTATTCAATAAAACAATAACAAGATATTAGGCACATTAAATATTTATTTTTAATTTATACTCCTCAAAGTCTGGAACAAGCGTGTGATGTTTACAACATTATATTTGATTGAGTAAATTTAAAATTTACATTTAAAACTCCAAGTTGTAAGCACTCTCTATAAAACGGGGTTGTTGTAGCTAATTTTATTATTATACTCATCCCGTTTCTGAGAAACTGTCTCGGATATATATTATATTTACAAATATTGAACGTACCGTGAAAGTATGTTATTAAAAGTTTATTACAAAGTGTTTAAATTATTGAGGATTTAAGGCTGAAGCTGCGTAGGCATGGTTGAACTCACAACCACCGTTTTCGTTTCGATACGGAACGGAGACGGTGGTGGTGGGCTTATATATTATATTACAATTACATTTTATAATATGTATACACATAAGGCGTTGAGTTCTAAATACAACAAATACAGAATTATAGTTTGTCAAAATGTTGCTGGAGACAGGGAAGAGGACAGGATAGTAAGGTTATGTTTAAAGAGAAAACCCACACCAACCATCACCAACCAACCAGAAAGTAATATAAATATAAAATTATTGGGCAAAATTTTTTTTATATTTTTTTATTCGTATAATATATATATATATATATATATATATATATATGTATATAAATATATATATATATATATACATATATATATATATATATATATATATGTAGGAGATTGTTCATCGCAAACAACTCTTACTGGACCTGTGGGCTCCATTGTGGGTTAATGCAAGCAGAAATAACGTAGCAGATTCGTGACACTAGTCCTTTCTTCTTCGAAAACATCAGAAGAATGAATCATTCTACGATCGTCAACTTCCTCCTTTTTTAAAAGCCAACAACGCTTCACCCTCACGCGTCACGACTCCACTCAAAGCGTAAGCCTCCACGTTATTCGTCAAATTACTCCACTGGTCAAATAAAAGTCAAAACACAATCTCTTAAAATTCTATCAGCCAATCGTAATTCTACATTAATCAACAATTAGATTCTTTTCGATCGTTTCCTCTGGCTGAAGGCTGTCATAGCCTTTTAGCTAGACACTATTGGTCCAAACGTCTAATTGGTTATACAAAAGTCAACACATTGTCTTTTTACATTTACATAACCAATCATATTGTAAAAAGTTGCTACTAATAATAATATTAAACAATCAATAAACATCTATGATATTATAATTTCCGTTCCAATCGCTTCCTTCGACATATATATATATATACTTTATAAATGTATAGTAGTGTGTGTAATAATTTATTTATTTATTTAATGTACTTTATAAACATTTTTATTAAAAATATTCTTCGTTCTGCATTTCTAATACATATAAACTGTGTGTACCAAATTTCGTACTCCTTCGTCCGCGAAATATACGTAAAAAGATCTCCCAAAGTTTTTGTATTATTATAAAGAGACCAGTCATGGCGCAGGGCGCAAAATGTGACTATAAAATCGACTGGTTGTGGGTTCCATCCGCATCAGAGGAAATGAAATATTTACTAACATTTGTATTTTAATTCCGTCGCTCTGGTGTCGAGGCAAAGCGCGGCGTTGAGTTCCGCCACTCAACACGCAATGCCTCGGCCTAAACCTCGGCGGAAAGTGGAGAACGGTGTGTATTAACACAAGTTCCCTCTGCCTACCTTGCTGTGTATGATTTTTTTTTTGTTTTTGTATTAATGAAAAGACATTACAAGTATTCCCCCAAGTTGGGAACAAATCCATAGAATAGTCGAGTACTATCCTACTTTACAACGATATCCTGTGTTTAATACATTTGTTTTAAAATTTGAAATAAAAAAAATCTAACATACAATTCCAACCACCTCTCCCACCGCAGTGCACTCCAAATTTAAATACGAATTTCTGCGAAATTATACATTTCCGTTTCTCTTACAGGCAAACTCTTTTCGTTCGGAATTGTAGGTTGTAAAGTTGGAACTAGTCTCTTTATGGCCGTTCTCATCTTAACTGAATGATTGTGCTCAGTTTCACTGTAAAATACAATAAGCTGAAAAAGAAACGTGTTGGGAATGACCTATGATGTACGAAGTGGGGATACGTGATGTATGTGTAAGCTAAAATTTTACGACCCCTCTCTTGTCGTAATATTTTTATTTGTTACTTTATGAATAAAGGTATATAGGTGGTATTAGATACTGTAACTGTTTATAGTTATATAAGGTAAAAGTATTTCAAAATATATAAGATCATATCAGACCAGAGATATCTACAGAATTTATGAGTTAATAATATTTTTTTTTATAATTATGATTATATTTGTTAATTTTATAAAATTAAAAGTGTAAAGAAAAGAATATAATAATCAAAAATAAAAATTGTTTTCAAATTTAAAAAATATTGTAAAAAGTTCAAATCTAAAAATATTTATATTAACCTCATTATGTGGTATCATTAATACTATCTTAATTTTCATAATAACGCTTAAATAGTTGACATGTAAAAGCACCCAAAAGCCAACTTGTTCACAAACTTGAGGCGCAATTTAATACTTTAAAAATTTATAGAGCTCACGTACTGCGGACATTTTACATTGAAATGTGATGTTTTGTCATCGATCACATTATAACCGCCATTTGTACTATGGATCAATCCGTTCATAAGACAGTAGGTACAGCTGTGATCCCGTTGTTACTTTTCTTGTTTTTTTAATATGTTTCTTGTCTTGTTAAATGTAATGTTGTTGACCAAATGAAATAAAAATTAAAAAGTTACATAAATATTTTGGAAACAGTATTTCTTTGTTTACATTTTGTCTCATGTCAAAATGAATAGGGTATAACAACATGTATGCAGATAGTCTCAGTCATGCCGTAGAAACTACGAGTTATTGAAAATTGACATAACGTATTATGACAACTTTAATAAACTAAATTAAATTAAATCAGCTTCACGCTGTATCCCGCACACAGCAGGGTAGGCAGAGGGAACCTAGTATTAAGACACTCCGTTCCCCACTTTCTGCCGAATTCTGGAGGCATTGCGTGTTGAGTGGCAGAACTCAACGCCGCGCCACCACCAGAGCGAAGAAAAGAAAATATAAATTTAAGTAAATATTTCATCTCCTCAAGTGGGGATCGAACCCACAACCAGTCGGTTTTGCAGTCACGCTTCGTGCCGCTGCGCCACGACCGGCCTCAAACTAAATTAATTACTTTAATATTACATACAAAACTTACTGAGTACCAGCTCATAGTTTCATAAAACTAAAACCTTGTTCTGTTATTCTTTGGTAGTTGCCATAACTAAAGACCTTTTCCTTAATGCTTTAACCGAGCCGGTCAGAAGCAAGTCTCTCGCTCAATTGTTTCAGGTTTCATGACTGAAAACTAAAAATCACTTTTGAATTTAAGTTTCTGTATCACCTGCACAACTTTAGAGTACCATATTATAAAGTTGCCTTTTCTGTATTTTCCGTTTCAAATATAGCAATTTGTTCGAACAAATTAAAAAATATATATATTTTTTACTGTAAAGGTCGTTCTCGCGCATGGCATAAGCGTGTGACTGTAAACGCGACGGTTATGTGTTCGATTTCTACTCGGGGGAATGAGTTATTATTTATTAATATTTTAATTACTTCGCTCTGACACTAAGGCACAGAGCGGAGTTCAGTTTCGCCACTCAACACAAAATATCTCGAAATTTGGGTGGAACAGAGTTTCCTTAGACTAGGCAGAGGGAATCTGCCTACTCTGATATATGCTGCCATGCATATATATAAAAAAATATACACAAAGCAATATTTTCTTAACTTTTTTTTTTAAATGTTATGCTGATTTTTTCCTGCTGAGTCCTTCACTGTTATCATTCTAAACAAATTATCTCAAACGTCATACAATTTCTTTAATTTATATTTTTTAAATGTTTTGTAAAGTATGTATATAACACGCACTGTGCAAAGCGACCAAAACTTTCATAGGTATATGTACCCAAGATCGAAGAACTTCTAACATACAGCCGTCCACTGAACAATATCATAGAAAAATGCTGAATAGCCACTCTGGCTGGCTCGGTCTTAGTCACAAACTATTATTTCACATTATGTTGTGAAACTTGGATGTTTGCGTCTGACGTTTATTGCTTTTATATTTTACGATCTATGGAGGACTTGCTAAATGTAATGTAACTGAATGAAACTATGGTTTTTCAATACGAACGAATGATTGATATTAAAAGTTGAGTAGCGTAACTCACCACCGCAAACATTTTAAATGTAGGTTTTTAAATTTTTTGTGGTGGTGAGTTACGATATTCAAAATGTCTTTGAATAAGTTTTTAGTACTTAACGTAAAGGAAGTAATTTTATTTTCTCCGTGACTTTTGCATGTAGTGCGAGGAATGTATTAAAAACTTAATTATATTCACGCTGTATCCCGCATATAGGGGGATAGCTGGCGGGGACGTTGTGTCAAGACACTCATATTCCCACCACTACCACAATGGCCATATTAAAAAATCCAGTATTGATTTGCCCATCAACAATATTGTTTTGCACCATATTAATTTAAATATATTTATGTTAACGTATCCAATACTGCTTCTTTTGTAATTTTCGCGCATACTGTCTATATAACACTCTACGACTCAATGACATGCATCCACTTTTACCTCTTTAACAAAACCTATGTAATGCTACCTAGTTAGGGTTTATATATAACTTCTTCGAATGGGAATCGAACCCACAACCTGTCGCGTATACTGTCACATCCTAGTACTCCTGCGCCATAACTGGCCTCAAAAAAAAATACATTATATTATATTACTATCAATGAACGATAAAGCAAAACTCAACTGGACAGCAACATACCACAGAAACAAAGTAAATTCTAAGAACATTATACAAAATGGTACAATTAAAAAAGAATAAACGCTACATTAATTGTTCTTAAAAACGTTTTAAGTGCTTCAGTGTTCGTTGAAAATGTATCTATTATGGATAGGTGGCCTGTTAAAATTATTAGTAAATATTGAAGGATATCGTAGCGTTATAGTCTTGGACTATACGAGTACGTGCGATAAGTGTGAGTTCGATCCGTGTTCAGATGCACTCGTTGTAATATTTGTTTACATATATATGTATATATATATATATATATATATATATATATATATATATATATATATATATATATATATATATATATATATATATATATATATATATATATAATTTTAAATCTTAACTTAGAGCGTTTTTCGTTATATATGTATATATTTAATATATGTATACATTTAACCATAAAAATGTATCTTTTTACACAGTATCTGAACCAAAATACATTATTACCAAGGCTCACGATGAAAACAAAAAATATAAAACGAAGTCCTTTCTTTAAATAGCATCTTTCCCCTTGATATTGATTCCTTTAAACATTCGCTCCGATTGACCTTGTAAAGTAGGTATACATTTTGCAAGAGCTCCAAGACGATAACAAGATTTCAACTCAAACTTCGACGATTCCGGGGAAACAGATACATTATTATATGAAGTACATGTTTCTTATACTTCGTATACAAGTACTTTTTTTATAAAACCTGCCACGATCATTTATAAATCATCCATTGCATTTTATAAAATTGATGATTGAAAATAAAATAATCGCTTTACAATTTTTCTCGTATAGCAGAGTAGACAGAATATCTGAACATTAGGTTCCCAGGTACCCCTCTGTCTTCCCTGCTATGTGCGAGATATAGAGTAAAGCTAAAAAATAATCCAACAAAACAAAAAAAACGACAAAAAAAAATGACTAGGCTATGGAGTTATAGAATATACAATTAGTAAGGTAGTTGTGAAGTACTCAAGAGAAATAATTTGGAGCATCCAGGTTTAAAAGATTTTTTGATTTGCACTGCACACTCCTTCTGAAAGAAACTGTTTCCTTTCCTTTCACAAGTAATTATATTATTTTTCAAATTCAAATAACGTCTTTATTAATGATGTTCTAGCTATATATAACATATAATTTTGTAAATCGTTATTTATTTCGTTCACATGACATTAATAAGGTAAGTACCATTTATTGATTACAGTTTAAAAAGTATGTAAACTGCCAATTCAGTTTGTATAAAACATAAAATAATTTTGGTAAATCAAAATTAATGTTTATATAGTCATAGCAGGTATATAGAGGGTATCTCGATTGACGGGTCAACGGTGGCCCATAGGGAGGGGAAGGCCCAAAGTCCAAGTATTTTTAGCAACATTTCGTAATTCCGCAGATATTAGAGAATCGAATTCTTGAAATAAGCGGGAAAAATAACCAAATTGTTAGTGATTTTTTTTTCTTTAAAGTAGTGAACTAACAGTAGCAATACTCTTGTATGATATGTGCTGTGCTATATTGCTTTATGTAAATTAAAATAACATAAGTAAATATTTTAAAACATAAATATTCAATGAGGCCGGCCGTGGCGCAGTGGCACGAAGTGTGACTGTAAAACCGACTGGTTGTGGGTTCGGACCCCACTCGAGGAGATGAAATATATACTTAAATTTATATTTCCATTTCTTCGCTCTGGTGTCAAGGCAAAGCGCGGCGTTGAATTCTGCCACTCAACACGCAAGGCCTTCAAAATCGGCAGAAAGTGGGGAACGGAGTGTCTTAACACTAGGTTCCCTCTGCCTACCCTGCTGTGTGCGGGATATAGCGTGAAGCTAATTTAATTTAATTTTAATTTTTATAAATATTCAACTAAAAAAAAATAATTTATATTGTTATGTTATCCTAGAATAAACCAAATAGTGAATGGTTTAATTACTACCACTGGTAGTTAACATCAACCTTAAGAAGCTGTAGAAAACATATTATAACACTAACATCACTTTATTCTAATTCTAGTATCGTAAATTAGACAAATGGGGACCCCGTAATTATTTTTGCTTTTAGTATGCACATTTTAGCTATGAACTTAAATACTCATAAACCACAAATAATAGGCTTAATATACGAAATTAATTACTTTTCATTTTTATATTCATACTATTTTTTATTCATACTTATTAATTACAAGGTACAAAATAGTAAAAACTTTTTGGTAATATGTTTTATGTCAATTATCTGTGCAACTTATTATTTGATAGGTTATAGCCAAAAATGATATTATTTTACCTCATCTAGAATAAATAAACTTAATTAAAAATTACGCTTTATAGTCTGTTCTTTCTATCATCAATCTATAAATCTATTTGAATCTTCACTTTACACTTATGAATAAAATAACAAAACTTTATTCATTATCACATAGTTTTTTTGAGCTACTATGTACTTTGCAAATTAATTTCGAACAATTATTGAACTTTGTAGCGATTTTTCCATTTTTTTCTATTACATAAAGTGACAGTGTCCTCTTTTCAAAACGTTTTATATAATTTGAAATTTTGAAACCAGAATTTTTGTTTACGATCTCTTCTATTGTTTCTTGATATTGATGAAATATTTGTAAAAGAAAGAAAAATAAAAATTATAATGTCAAAAACTAACGTAACTTGTATCGTGGGAGTTGTGCGGACCTCAACTTGTGTATACCTGGGGTTCAGGAAAGTGATGCAGCGCCGAACGTCCGGTACCGGCGCGAATAACGATTAATGAGAATACTTAAAATAGCAGCTACCCACGATGCTTAGCTAGTTAGAAAATATAGAAAATATAACGCGTGGGGGCCACACGGCTCACACCATACCAGTTAAGGGTTAAAATTACTAATAAAAAAATATCTTTTCAATATTATTCCATTTTAAATAAAGCGGTAATTTATAGCGCTGTTGTCATATTAGAGCTTTTCTAATAATCTTACTTGTCAAAAAAAAAACCTGAACGCGAATCCAACACTTTGTTGTTACTTCTATTTTGTAAACAATTTAATTTACAAAAGTTCCCAAAATTCTCAAATAAATTCTCAAATATCTGCTGACATAAAAAAATATAAACATACATGGGGACTTAGAGTTAGGTCCACAATAATAATCACCCAGCCCATAGTAGGGATATGAACACTCGTTGATACGTCGATAGAGATACAGTCGGTATATAGTAGTTAACGCTTTACTAACAAAAGATCTTGTTTGACTGATCAAATCATAGAGTACATTGCCGTAGCAATCAATTTCATGATCCTATCATTCATCGAATGAAATCATCCCATCCAATTACTTATATACATTTTCAATGATTAGACATGGACTGGTGGTATGATATGATCTGTCTGTATAAGTTAATAATTAATATAATGAGTTACAAATGTGATATGGGATAAATTGCTATTGATTATAAGCTTTGAACACAAAATGTGACTGTTAATTTGATTGATTGTGGGTTTGATCCCCACTCGAGGAACTGAAGTATTTGTTTACATTTATATTTTAATTTTTTCGCTCTGGTTCGACACCAAAGCGCAGCTCCAGAACTCGGCGGAAAGTGGGGAACGGAATGTCTTAACACTAGGCTCCCTCTGCCTACCCTACTGTGTGCGGGATACAGCGTGAAGCTGATTATAAACTTTATAGATTATATCTAAACCTAGTTCATAAGTAACTTAATAAATTGAAGTTCAGTTTTTTTAGTTCAACTCTTAATACAGTTTTTTCACATTCAAATTATAAGCTCAACATTGAAATAGGCTCACAAATAAATTAAAGTTTTAATAAACAATAACCTTCTGAGATATATTATATATATTATACCATTACAGTTTTATTTTTATTTTGTATTTAATTTTTTTTTGGTTACCACTTATTTTATTTTAGCTTCAACTAAATAAAATGGCGTGTGTGCTAATAAAAAATATTTTTTTTTTTTTATAAACACAAGCGTCATTTTTATACGCGCTAAAGCAATTAAACAACCATTCGTTATTTCTTAAATTCTCAAGGGGAAAGAAAAAGATATTACCATTGCAAATTTCGGCAAGTTTGATTTTGATCGCTACTTTAGGAAGGCCAATGAAACAAGATTGCCTCAAGTCGTAGTTTGAAGTGCGTAAAATGCAAATTTAGTAGGATCTTAAAGAGGAAATAAGACGAAGTTACACCTTTAACTTTAATCTTGAGATTAATTAACATTTAAATTCTATAATTATACTATAGATTCGTACTTGTGCTCTATAGAAGGTAAAAATGACTAGTATTTTAATGGGCAATAAAAAGATTTAGGAGAAAAAAATATATTTTTCGAAGGTTAAGAATGTTTTGTTGTTGCCTACAAAAGTATACTTATAAAAATGTAATTTCAAATTTAAATACTCTACTACTACTAATACCATAATCATTGCGATAAATCAACAATTTCTAGCTCAGGGCAAAATAAAAAAAACAATAATTGGAAGACATGCTCAATACTGAGAATATGCGCGTTTTTTTTAATTCTACAAAAAATATGATGAATAAGAAAAAAATAAAATGAAAAATATAAATATAAAATCGCTCGCAAATATAAATCAGTTTAGACAAACCTTGACATTCAATGTATTTATTTATAAATAAAATTCGGAATTATCCAAACTACTTGGCTTTCATTTAGATGTCAAAACTAAAAGTCAAGCTTAGGTTTACATTAAGCTAATAGATTTTAAAACGTAAACTAGTTTAAGTGGTTTTATAAATTTTAATATTACTACGAGGTTATTGTGAAATGAAATGGCGTTTGACTGTAACTATTCAAGCTCTATTCTCACTCTGATAAAATAATATAAAATATATAGAATTTGTGTTTAATTTATTGACAACTTACAAATATTTACAATTGGCTTGTGTAATATTACACTAAATGTAGCAGCCGCTGTGTCTCCAGTTTCATACCTTCAACTTGGCTTGACACGCTGCTGTGTCTGTCTTAACTTTATGTCATAATCACCTTTTCTTTTTTTCCTTGATTTTTTAGCTTTACGTTGTTTTCCGCACATAGCAAGGTAGGCAGAGAGAACCTAGTGTTAAGACACTCTGCAACTCTGCAATATATATATATATATATATATATATATATATATATATATATATATATATATATATATATATATATATATATATATATATATATATAATTTTAATACCATATTGATAGTTATTGAGTAGTTATTGTATGGACGGCCTGTGTGTCGCAACCGTCGTTATATACATATTAGGGCAGCAGACGGAAAGCGGCGGTCGAATCAAAGTCTACGCTACTAATAAATATGTTGCACAAAAAGACTCATACCAAATATGAAAGGAATATAATATAATAATTGGAAGCTTACAATGGCACGATCTTTTAGGATCGAATTTCTTATAATGACAATATATGTGTAGTGGCGACGCATATTATGGATCAAGGTGAGCTTTGACCAAAATTACAATATTGAATGATGCTTGACGTCGCGGAAGCTGACGTGATGGCCTTAAGCGAACTGTTATAGCGACATTAACTGTGTGGTATGTTGTGATGCCATCTCGCAGTGTGCTGATGGTGCGTAAGGTATGCTTGTATGGCGTTGGTCGTTGTTAAATGTACCAAGTCATAGTTCTGTTTTATGTGGCAGCTCCGGTGTGTGTAGTAGTATCCGCCCGTCTCATATGGGTTGTGATACTATTTTATGCCCTGGAACTCTGGTGTATCTATATACAGTAGAGTTTGCCTATAATTCTAATATCTTTGTTATTGAAACTACTTGAAACGTGACTTCGAGGTGTGTGCCGTGCGTTTTATTAACATATCAGCCGCTTTCCGGTATTGCGCTCGATTCAACGACTTATGTTGATCTCATAAATCAATCAATATCACGAATCACCATTCCAATACATTTTTAATATAAATAAGCGTAACAAGTACTTTCAGAAAGATCACACACAAATGTTCCGGAGGGTTCAATAAAGACTGTCGCAGCCGCGGTCTGGTAGGAATTCACGGTGAAGGGACGGGTGGTGCCTTTATGTTTTCTTTCTTTTATTTTAACGCAGTTTTAGTGAAAAGAAAGATAAGTGACCTATCTCTTTGCTTATCTTCGGAAGAACTTCGAGTTATAACAATGCAATATTGTCGAACCGGTTCCAGGTCCTGGTCGGTTTTCTAAGTGTGGAATAATACTTTAAAAATAAAAATGTTCGTTTTTGAAAGAGATGAAGAAAGGACGGAATGCAAGATCAGTGTAAATGATAAGATATTAGAACAGGTGAATGAAGTGGTATATTTGGGAAGTATGTTCAGTAGAGATGGAAGATACGAGATGGATGTGGAAAGGCGTATTGCTGCCGGTAACAAGGTTAACGGAGCCTTGGCTGCATTGACGAGACGGCGAAACGTCAGCACAGCTGCGCGTTTGGCCGTGCAATGCAGTTTTGGTACCGACCCTGTTATACGGCAGCGAAACGTGGGTATTACAGAAGAAGAATGAAAGAAAGATGAATGCTGTGGAGATGCGATCTCTTCGTAGGATATGCGGAGTCAGCCTAGCTGATCAAATCCGCAATGAAGAGCTACACAGAATGGCAGGTACCAGCGAGGATGTCACGGTGAGAATGAAGAAGAACGTGCTCAACTGGTTTGGGCACGTCAAACGAATGAGCGAGGAAAGAATGGCAAAAAAGATTTATGATGGAAAAGTGAGAGGTGGGGGAGACCTCGGTTGACCTTCTAAAACACAGTATCAAAGATACTGGAGGAAGGTCACGTAAATAGCATGAGGATCCCCCGGAGGGCATGTATGAAGAGGTTGATGACAATGAACGAGACGAATTTTAGCGTAGGCTTAGTCTATATGCCTTTAAGTAAATATTATGAAAAATAGGTAGGTTATCCATCTCTCACGATTTTTATTTGGTTAAACGTATAAGCATAATACTCTTAATGGAATTAAGTCTCGTTTCAAAACATGCAAATTCAACAGCTAGGATTTAGGCTGTGTAGCTTCATGCGAGAAGAACGGAGGTCACATTAACTGATTATAAACCTGTATGCAAATTTATACGCATACAAAATCTAAAATACTACTACTGTACTATGGGAAAAAATTAATGATCTATAATATTAATGATCGTGATGCATCTTCGAATACAGCTTCTGATTGTGAACGTTTTTAGGTATTATATTATATTACTAGCGACCCGCTCGCGACTTGGCCAGCCCTTGCCAGCCAGCCTTGTACCTACTACATAATCATTTATTTTCTTAACTAAATTACTCTTGTGATCTAATAGCATTATCGTTTTAAACACAATATTCATTTATTGAAATAAACACTTGTTTTGTAGCAGTAAAAAAAGTGTAAAGTTCAATAAACACTTGTTTTGTAGCAATATTGTCGCATGTAATATTTTGTATTGGAATCGGATTTTGCCAAAATACAACATTGAAAACTGCTTTAAATTACCTAAGCCGTTTTTGAGATTAGCCTTTCGATCAACTATACATACAACTACTACTGTGTAAACTTGATCGATGGATTACCGTACATAAATGCTCAGATAGACAAATAGAAGAATAAATTAAAAATCATTATTTTTGTTCTACTACATAAAGGTTCTACTGATAAATACCCCCAAAGATAGAAATTCTTATATATCAGACAGTGATGAGTTACAGTTTTATTATATTCCGCCAACCCATCTCAAAGGCCGGCAATGCACCTGTAACTCCTCTGGGGTTGCACGGGGTCGTGGGCGGCGGTAATCACTTACCATCAGGTGACCCGCACGCTCGTTTGCCGTGTCTTTTCCATAAAAAAAAAAAAAATCGTTGTATTATATATACACCATGTATTCCATCACTAGCCCCAAATTCAGGAACGTCATTTTCAAATTTAATATAAAAATAATAATAAAAGAACAGCTTTACGCAGACAGCAGGGTAGGCAGAGGGGACTTAGTGTTCCCAAGACCAAGAGTGGCGGAACTCAACTTTACTCGACTCGACTCGACGACTCGGCCTCGACACCAGAGCGAAGAATGAAAATATAAATGTATATAAATATTTCACTTCCTCGAGTGGGGATCGAACCGCCAACCAGTCGATTTTACAGTCACACTTTATGCCCCTACGCCCGCTGCTCAAATTTAATATCATAGACTTGAAATATACAGCTTGTATATGGATAGGACCTCAGGGCCTATCCGGTACCCGGTGGAGTATTCTTATCATATATATATATACATATATATAAATTTTAAATATGAAGGGAACCAGACTATGGTTTAATAAAGTCATGAAGTGAGATTTACAATAATAGCCAAGCTTTCTAATTAGGACGGGCGAGTAGTAGATACTTATCGTTGAATAAATATTCCAACCTAACCGTATTTGAAATCGTAAAGTGTATTTGCTAAAACTAAAACAATATAATATTTTCTTTAATTTTTTATGGTTTGATAGTAATAATATATCTGTTTTATTTAAAGGAACTCTCTATACACTTATATTTATGCAAGCAAATTAAAAAAATATTTTTATATACGAGAGGCCAGTCATGGCGCAGGTGCACAAAATGTGACCCTAAACGCCACTGGTTGTGTGTCCAATCCCTACTCGAGGAAACGAAATATTTATTTAAATTTATATTTTCATTTCTTCGCTCCGGTGTCGAGTTCCGTCACTCAACACGCTGTGCCTTCAGAATTCGGCGGAAAATGGACAATGGAGTGTCTTAACACTAGGTTTCCTCTACCTACCCTGCTGTGTGGAATTTTTAAATTTTTTTCAATATATAAATTTCGAATAAATTTACTAACAAGAATTATATTATTGACACGTAAAATTTTTGTAGTAAACTATTTAACATATTTTTATAACTTTTATTAGAAAAATAAAAAAAAAAAATTATATATACACTAGTATACATTAAATTTTTTTATAATAATAATGAATTATCAATATCTAAACACCCATTATATTTTCAATTAAACGAATTAATTTAATTTTCCAACTCAAAACATCTGAAAAGAGCTTTCAAAATAGGCTTAAAAAAGATAAATCAATTCCTATTATTGCAAGCTGAAGTGTTAAGATAAAAAAATAAAAATATTGTAAGCAGTGGCAAGTAGAAGCGTGTGGGGAGCGGGGTGCCCCGCGCCCATGCTACACCCTGTGAGCCATCAGTCGCCCCTAAGTCACAGGTTTGTACGCAGCATCCGATTCATTCTCTTTGATATTCACACGAAATATCACGTAAATATTATCGCGTTCACCATTTTTAATACATTGTGATGTTGCTATATAAGACATTTGAGTAAAATATGAATAAAATAATAAATATGATTCGGATAATACACGTTTTGGCTACAGCCGGCGTGTTGTTTTCAATAGTCGGGGTGTCGGCGCAGTCTTTCCCAGTCGAAAAGATCGCTCTCGGTAAGTTTTATTATTACTTTGATTATTATTATGTTTTTATTTTTTAATAGTGATTATTTTTTTATATTGATTCCTTTTATATTAAGTTTAATTTATGATTTAAGCTTATTTTATGTCCTTAGACATTTTTCTTATTTCGTGTATTAAGTCAAGTGTTTTGTTGCTGTCTCGCTCTCGCCTAATGTCTTTGCGGTCGGGAACGCTATCGATCTTCTCTTTCCCTCTCACAGCGTCCGTCTCGCTCGCCATTACAATCAAGTGGGATAACAGCTCTGGGCGTTTCAAAATATTTCCAATACATCGGCGTAGTGTTTTTTAACTGCACTTAAAGCCATGTCAGCTTTTATTTTCAACACTTTACGGGCTTTTTTTTAATGGAAGATCTAAATGTTGTGAATGTAATATTTATTTTTGATTTATTTATTTTTTATTTTTGTATCTATACAAATGATTATGATTCTTGTAATATAAATGACATCCTAGCGTCAATTTACATTGAAATGCAACACATTTTTGACGTGTATCTAACACATTTAAAATGATTTTTATTTTCAATTTAGTACGAGCTTTTCATTGTATCCAATATTTTTCAATCAAAGTTACTTTACCACACGCGCACACATTCACGTGCGTGCGCACACATGCTCATAAACACGCGCGCACACACGCAGTACACTAAATAGCCTTTAAGTGAGTTTTATTGTATTCAATAGTTTTTAATTAAAGTTTCTTAAACATACACTCGCACTCACACACAACCACACGTGCACACACAGCCACACACGTAAACACACACACACACACACAAAGGTTTTTTTTAATGTTATTTTTTGCTTTTTTGAGATTTTGTTAAGTTACGTTGTAATCTATAATGCAGAGTTTCATAATATTTTCTCTATATGTTATGTTGAAATTATTATGCATTAGGTATATTATGATGACTACTGAAAGAGTTTTCAAATTAAAATTATTTAAAAAATAAAACAAATGGAAAGTAAAGCGAAACTTTTGAGGCTAGTCGTGGCGCAGTGGCACAAAATGTGGCTGTAAAAGTGACTGGTTGTGGGTTCGATCCCCACTCGAGGAGATGAAATATTTACTTAAATAGATATTTCCCTTTCTTGGCTCTGGTGTCGAGGGAAAAGCGCGGCGTTGAGTTTTGTCACTCAACACGTAATGCCTCCAGAATTCAGCAGGAAGTATGAAAGGGCCTTCTGACACTAGGTTCCCTCTGCCTACCCTGCTGTGAAACCTAATATTAAGATATATGGGAACGGGCTTCCTTCAAGATATATCCCGCATTCAACAGAGCAGGCAGAGAAAGAGGACCTAGTGTTAAGACGCTCGGTTCCCCACTTTCTGCCGAATTTTCGAGTATATGCGTGTTGAGTGGCGCAACTGAACGCCGCGCTATTTACTACACAAAGAAACAAATGTGATACTATCATAGATGCCAAAGCAAGTAAAAATAAAAGCATTGCATATACATCATTTCATTTCAATGAAAATAAAAAAGGTCATATAAAATTCAGTAATACACGCAAAATTTTTGCAACGGCCATAACCCGAAGAAATCCATAAAAGTCCATAGTACGTGTATGAATTATGGAATGCCGCAACGTCAGTTAAGTGCTATAATTCATTACGGTAAATGAAAACGCTCTTACCCTATTATTTACACGGCGATGCACTCCCGTATCAGGCAGTGCTTGCGTAACAAAATGTTGAGTACCACATATATATATGTATAATATGTAGGTATGTCTGTACGTAATGTATTTAATTACCCGAATGATTGTAGCGGTCTGATATACAGAGTTCAAGATAATCATCAAAATCTCAACAAACTAATGATCAATATAACCTATCTGTTTTATTTTACTAGTAGTTTTGATTATTTTTTTATAGAATAAGCTGGGATGACATCGAGCTAAGAAGCTTTGCAGAATTATTTTAACGACGTTTTACATTGTTAAGTTTGGGTGGCAGAAATTGTTTAATTGTATCGAGAAACAAAAAATATTGTTGACTTTTACTTATACACTAGACAGACTATTAGTGTCCATGTTTTGGCACCGTAGGTCATGACAGGACTCGCTGGACTTTCAACTTTGACGCAGCAGCCACATGCTATCCGATCTAAACAAAATCTTTATTCAGTCCTACCGAACTGAATAGTTAACTCTTCGTAGATATATTTAAGAAAACCTTCAAGAGGAGTGCCACCCACGTATATCGGATCTTTGACATGCTCGTTGAACACTAACTTAATTTTGGTCATATTGAGACTGACAAGAGACCATGATGACAATGTCGTCGGCGAATCTAAAGTGCGTAATGCATTCGCCGTTTACATTGACTCCAAAGCCGGTCGAATCCAGGGTTTTGAAGACGTCTTCCAACGCGTTTATAAGCAGCTTTGCGGATATAGCACCCCCCTGTCTTACTCTTATGCGCAGGATACAATGTCTTGCAAAGTTGGAACCTTGGAAAACTTGGAACGACATTGTAGCAGCAATATACAGACATCTCCGCACTAATGTCAATAAAATTCATTACAGGTGAGTGACATCGCTGCAGTGTATCGCCAGAACTGCCAAGGTTTCGATGAAGTTGCAGGCTTTTTAACCATATCCGGCAAACCCGGTTTGCTCTGCAGGCTAGAATTTGTTATATTTTTTAGCGAGATATCAAAACTCTGGAAAGTAGCATCTAGGAGTATATGTGGCTCAGAAGTCAGTAATGTCAGTAAAAATATTACCATACCACACCCGCTCCACGTTTCCGTGGTCTTGCCTTGTTGGATGACGGAATTAAGGAGGCTTAGGCTTTTGGTAAAAGTTGTTGAACATGATAAGCACTTTTTAAAAATTTTAAAACTACTTAACTGGTTAACTGGATCAAAAAGCATTCAGAGGCCAGTCGTGGCGCAGGGGCACAAAGTGTGACTTTAAAATTGACTATTTGTGTGTTCGATCCCCACTCAAGGAAATTAAATATTTATTTACATTTATATTTTAATTTCTTTGCTTTGGTGTCGAGACAAAGCGCGGCGTTGAGTTCCGCCACTCAACTAGCAATGTCTCCAGAGTTCGGCGGAAAGTGAGGAACGGAGTGTCTTCTTAACACTAGGTTCTCTCTGCCTACCCTGTTGTGTGCGGGATACAGCGTGAAGCTGATTTATTTAATTTCATAGAATAGAAAGCATTCAGCTAAAATATAAGGAATAATAAAATTCCACTTTGCCAAAATAATACTGCATGGTTATCAGTAAATTTGACTATATTTGTTATGGTTGTGAGATCAATCTGCAACAAATTAAATGATTTTAGTTGAATCTGCAAAAAATCTTGGCCCTCTATAGTGTGGTGTTGAATTATCACTTAAAATGCAATTTCTCAAATCGCGGTAGTAAGCGGAGAACATAGTGTCTATCTTTGACGGCTTATTGTAAGTTTTATATGCATAAAGTCCGCTCCAATTTGAAAGCGTGCAGCAACTAGTTATTATTATAAATATTTTAAAATAAAACCAACGTCAAATTTTTGAAACACTATCATCATAAACTGTTGAATTTTAAATTTTATCATGAAGCAAGAATA
Source organism: Heliconius sara (assembly GCA_917862395.2). Classification (NCBI taxonomy): domain Eukaryota; kingdom Metazoa; phylum Arthropoda; class Insecta; order Lepidoptera; family Nymphalidae; genus Heliconius; species Heliconius sara. The sequence goes on along the minus strand of OU860800.1, from coordinate 11,575,084 downwards.
ATAGTAATTATCATTGAAAATAATGACTATATTTACAACTTTATGGAATCTCATTATATTTTCATTCCGAAAGTAAATTGGCAGCTTAAAATTGGTTCTAAATTAAAATCAATTGCTATTTCGTACGAAATGTTTTTTGTCCATATGGACAAAAAACATTGTGATTTATTTGATTAATGTTTCTAGATTTTTTTTTAACGAGATGAATTGAATTTGAAGGAGTCGAATTCCGTTACTCAATACGCAATGCTTTGAAAATTTTGCGAAATAGAGTGTCTTAACACTCAGTTTCCCATGCCTATCTTGCTACGTGCGGGGTACAGTGTGAAGCTGATACAAAAAAAATATAGGATTTTATTTAGTCTTTTAGTCAGTTATAAGGAGTAATTTTTCTTTTAATAAAACATATAGTTTTATTTAATATATTAGTAAAAATATTAAACTATAGTGTTATTTTCAGAAAAAAAATAAAATATTTACAAGTATTTTTGATATTAACATTATTAATAACAAAGCAAAAAGTAGCAAGGATACTTTAAACGAACGGATTTGTTTTTAAATTTTATATCGTAGTAAGCATATAATAGCAACCCAAGCCTAGTAACGTGGAAACGTGCTACGCTTTTGTTCTACAGACTGAGCGGGTTAGATAAAAGATTTCCTGTATTAACTTCTCCATGATCCGAGGGAATAAATGTATATTTTTTTGTTTTAACTTTTATCAAATTTTTGTCTTTCTAATTTTCAAAAATATTCGATAACGCCAAAATGCCTTTTGAAAAGCACCTTAAAAAATTTTTTAGAAGCATTTATTAATTTTTTAGAAGAATTTAATTTTGAAACTGAAATGTATCAAACAATACATTTCACTTTCAAAATTATTAGATCAATTAAAGTATAATAGAATTTTGGAAGTTACTTTTTACTTTGCACATTAGCCGGAAAATGAAAATTATAAATATGAATCAAACGAAAAGCAGAACAGCGGTAAACGCGACAGGTTGTGGGTTCAATTGCCACTCACAGAAATTAAATATTTAATATTTTCATTTCCTCGCTCTGGTAATTAGGCAAAGAGCGATGTTGAGTTCCGCCGTTCACACACACGTAATATCTCCAGAATGCGGCGGGAAGCGGAAAACGGAAGCGTCTGCTCCCAGATGGTTGTAAGATTTCCCTCTGCCTACTCCCCTACTATGCGTGAGATACAGCGTAAAGCTAAAATAATAATAATAATATTATTATTTTAATAATATTATTATTAGTATTATTTTAGCAATCGTTAGAAATCGAAAGCGGTTAACGTTTTTCAAAAAACACTATATAAACACATATCGTCTATATGTTTCTAAACTATTTTTAAGGAGATACTATGTAATTGCAATAAGTGATATGTATCATATAACGACTTTCCTTCCAATAGGGGCCATTGCGTGCAAGCAACTGCCCCCGATTATATTTTTAATAACTTATTTACTTATTTTTCTAGAATGTTACAGTACTGCTGTTAAAAAATAAACAAAATAAAGATGTTAATAGTTTTTGTGACATTTTTTTTTATTAAGTAATACGATAAAATTTTGCTCAAAATGGAACGTCACTTTTGATGTATGTTATAATATAAAGGGATAATTAAAACTTACATTTTATAAAAGCGACGGTAAATTCATTTTACTAAATCCACAGTGCTGGCTAGTACTTCAGTTTACTTCGTGTTTTATATTTGCAAAACCATTTTCCGGTGGCTTATGATCTCTTAACATCAACATAAATATATAAATAATATTAAAATAAAATTGAATATTGTTGATGGCATCGTCCCGTACTTAGAAAATATATTTAACTCATTTAACACAAATACTCTACGTATTTGCGATAATTACAGGTTCAATTTTCACTTATGACAAAATTTATAATCAAACTCAGGATTTCGCTAGATAAGGCTTCCGACATAGTGCTTAGGTGGAACCACCTTTTACCAGCTTCATGCTATATCCCGCACACAGCAGAGTAGGCAGAGGGCACTTCATTCCCCACTTTGACCCGAAATCTGGAGGTATTGCGTATTGAATGGCAGAACTCATGTTGCAAGCATAGTCTAAAAAGATTGAAAAATTGGTGAATATATTGTCATAAGAAGGTCGGGTTGTGGGGTCGATTCTCGCTGGAGGAATTGGAGAATTTAATATTTATATTTCTTCGCGAACATGCAATGCCTCCAGAAGTCAGCAGAAAGTAGGAAGTGGAGTGTCTTAGCACTAGGCGCCCTCTACCCTACAATGTTCTTACATTGGACTGAGATATTTGATTTCTTTAACTTAAGACTAACAATATTGTAATCTATAAATTAGGCAAATATTTATTTAATTTAAAACTATCCTTAAATTACATATCATTTTAAAATTCCATTAAATCCATACACAATTTCGGGTAACAGTATTTAAATTGATCTTTACAGATCATACACGTTATATTTTACGTTAAGCCGAGCTTCGTAATTATTGCATAAATAAGGACTTCAATTATTTTGATCCAATCATACAGCGGTTTAACGCGAGGTGTTTTTTTTTTGTTTAATTAATTATTACATATGTATGTATGTTTGTTTACATTGTATAAAATATTTAACACAATGAATGTGTTAATTAAGCTTTGCAATTTGAACTGGATTTTAAATTTACATTGTTTAGTTATTCTGAACTGAAAATAAAATATACCAATCTTTGTTTTAATTAAAAAATTAAAGATTATATATATATATGTATATAAAAAAATATTGGGCTAAACCTGAACAATATAAAAAATATGGGCTTCAAATCTCAGTTAAATGGCTTACAACGGTAATATTGTTAACAATGCTTTGTCTACGATGGAAAGCATGACATGAACGTAGACTCATATTACAAGCTAAAGCTTATATTGTAGATTGTGCTTTATATGTTCATATGATAGATAAGATTAATTACCTATTTATATATATATATATATACACTTTGTATCTAGACTACATATAAATATATTTTGTATTGTTCTTTTTTTCTATTCTTATCTTAAAAGTATCAGAAAATTATAGTCAAAAATTTAAAATGTTAAATTTCTTTTTAACATTTTTTTATATTTACAAGATGCTCTCAAAAGCTTAGCCCGCGGAAACACGTAAAACAATGTGCTTACCTTGTATCTTTGAACATCTCAGCTGTATGAAGGAAGACTATAAGAAGGCTTACGTCTTTTAGAATGGAGAGAACAATGATTTTCCATTTTGATTTGAAAATGAACATTAATATTTATATTTTCAACAGTATATTTCTGTTAGTGTGATGCAATGGAAAGTTAGTACAACAATTTAAAATTAGTCCAAGAAATTAAGTTATTTCAAAAAATATTGAATAAGAAATATTGATGCCAGGCGTGGCGCAGGGGCACAAAGTATGGCTGTAAACGCTACTGGTTGTGGGTTTGATCCTCAGTCGAGGAAATGAAATATTTATTTAAATTTATATTTCTATTTCTTCGCTCCGGTATCGAGGCAAAGCGCGGCGTTGAGTGTTGCCACTCAACGCGCACAGTCTCGAATTTGACGGAAAGTGGGGTAAGGAGTGTCATAACACTTGCTACTGAGTGCAGAATACAGCGTAAAGTGATTGATTTATTTATTATTTTACAAAAAAAATTATCATATTAGTAATTCGCTATTAACCAAGAAATCTATATTTTACAATATCTATTTTAATAAATAGATATTGTATATATATGTCCGTGCTTCAATAAGCACGGACATATAGGGCGATCGACAGACAAACTGTTAAAGATGATAGAGGTGATTTACTATAGCATGGTCCGTAGTTTATCTTAACATCATATTTACAAATAAAATGTTCCATAAACTTTACTTTTTTTTTTTTTTTGAGCTCATCATGCAATCAGTCCGGAGACTATGAGCAGATTAGTTGAAAGATTGTGGCGGGTGAAGCTTGCATCACATTAGATAAAGCTTCGCAGGTAGTTTAACTACTGTGGCGTTTGCAAAATGAGACGTAAACTTTACTAAAGGTTTTTTTTTCACCATATATGGTGTTTTTGTGTTATCTGATATTTGCTTGCTTTAATCATGTAGCACGAAATAGCTTGAATATTGTAGTTTTTTGTTTATTATCATTTTTATGCCAAAATTACTCTCTACTGGGGTGTAAAATGCAAAGTAAGAGGGAAAAGACACAGAAATGGACATTGAAGAAATCGAATATTATTAGACATACGTACATTATAGTACGTAGTATTGAATGAATTAGATTAGAAGCTACTATAACTACTATAACTTTATATGTATATTATAAAAAATGGATAGAATAACGCTTATTTGATATGAATCAAGACATAAAGATTGAAATAAAGTGAGAGCATTTTAAAAACGCTAATGAAAATAAAATTTTATGACAAAATTTTAACGTTTACAATCTCTGTAACTCAATAAACAAAGAAAATTCTAATAATCAGATGGTTTTATGTTACATAACTAAATGGGCCATATCTCAGAGAATGTAAAAATATCAATATTCAAATATTTCAACAATAGCAGAATTTCGGTCCACACTATGGAGTAAAAATAGTGGAAGATTACCCCTTTTATCCACTATATTAGTGTTTGTATCTAGCAATCAACTTTATATTCCTATCTAAATAAGAAAATTTATAAAAATATTTCAATAGCGTTACATACTTCGTAAAATCAGCGTCTATTGATATTTTAGGTAATTTTCAGAAATCCCAAGTAACATGGAAATACGACTTGATTCGTAAATTTATCATTTCCGCCTTGACTATTTGCCTTTTCTTAGTTTATTTACATAATATTATATAAACTGATATTTGTTATCACTTGAAATTTAATGATCTGAATTAATTTATAACAATTATTAGATACGTTTCACGCTGTATCCCGCAGATAGCAAGGATAGAGAGGAAATCTAGTGTTAAGAAACTCACTTCCAATAAATAAATCAAATTTTACTTAACTATCTTATTTTTCTTTCTTTTTGTTATGACTTGTATAGTATTTTTAAAAATAGGAATAAAAATTGAGATAATTTCTAAAATGTAATTTAGTATTGAGAAAAGGTGCAACATATTAAAATCATAATATAAGCCATTAGCAGGAACTAACTTTTCCAATTATAAACCGTAACCGGTTTTCTGCCTTTTTGGACCACACTCCTATTATTGTAACTTTACCATAAATAAAATTGATATACAGTTTTATCCCGCCGTATATAGTTTTTTTGATATCTTTATTGTTTTTTTATAATTATTCAGATATAATATTTTAATTATAAGTTTATATTTATTTTCAACATTTACAAACATATATATATGGACGATGTGCTTTTAACTTAACTTAGTTGCAATTACTATAATTTTCAGAAAAAAATAAAATTCTTCTGGCGGATAAATATAATAATATATAAATAGTAGAGAGTATTATTTAAGCTTTTACCATACAAGAACACGTGGATTTAGAGTGCCAATACGCTACGTTTCGATAAACATAAAACAATTCGGAAATTTTTTTAAATATATTCTATTTGGTCAAATCGACATAAGTTGTTGTAAGATTAACTTGATGTCGAAGTTGATAAAGCAATTATTTGCTGGGCCGTTTGCTAAAAACCTTTAAATTTTCGAAACCTTGTTAAATTTTCCGTATGCTCTGATAATGAGTTAGAAAGGTCTCTAGATATATTTATAGCGTTACGCTTTATCTCACATACATCAGGGTATTCATCAAGGCATTCGTTTTTTTGCACTAAATTCTGAAAGCATTGCGTGTTCAGTGGAGGAACTCTGCGCCGCCGATATATACACCGCTAACTCGACACCCTATGGTGTCAGGCAAAGAGTTAAAAATACTAAACATTTCATTTCCTCGAGTGGGAATCGAATCCACAAACCGTATAGTGCCATTTTGTTTTCCTGCGCCACGACTGGCCTAGATTTATTTATTATTTCAATTTAAATATTTTCACAACTATACGAGTATGTAATGTGAATCCACAACCATCGTGCGCACAACCACTAAGTCACTATATATGCATAAGTATACTTTTATATTTTATTAAATTCATTTTTCCTGTCTCTGTATCGGAAGCAATATTGATGTTATTATTTTGATTGACACATAGAATATTAACGTATATTTTATTACGAATACGTACGTAAGTAGATAGTATAGTTCGATTCAATTCAATTTGTTACACAATGGAGCGACGCAAAGTGAAATATCTGTTCAGCGAATACAAGTTCGTTTTACATGCTCCAGGCATTACCTAGAGCTGTTAATGTTCTACCAAATGATGGGGGCCGTGCTCTTTGATTTAACTTTTTTTAAACGAATCTAAAAGTATTAGAAAATCTATTTAATCAAAAAAACTTATTACTAAGCATTCTATAAGATAAGCATTCTAGAAGTATATCATGCATTCAACGTTAAAATTTAGCAAAAATATATTTTAAAGTGAGGTATTTTAGTAAAATTGTGTTTTGTTACTGAATGAGATTCCGTTTATTCAGTTGCTCTGACAGATAACGTGTAACCAAAACTACTTCATCCAATCCACAGTCGTTACGTTACAGTCACACGCTTGGGCCCCTGCGCCACGATGGCCTCACTGGATATATGTTTTTATATATTACTATTATATTTTATATGAACATAATAAAGTACATGATTGACTCTTATGTTTCAAACAACTCAACTTAACGAGTGCAGAGTTTCAGATCGACCAAGAATAATAAAATTATATAAAGTCTCATCTTCTTATAATTACAAAAGCGAAAGAAGTCAGTGGTCGTCTGTTTTCCTTACCTATTTTCTTTGCCAATTTTGACGTTATCCACAATTTTATTACTGAAATTTTACTTAAATACACACATTTCATTTCATTCAATTAAAATCGCTCTAACACTAACACGAAGCAATTTCAAACTTAAAACCAAAATGTAAACGTCAAAGTGGTAGATTTGATATTTATTTTATCCAATCTCAATCCAACATAATTTTTTCATAATATTGATTTATCAAAACAAATGATCCATCCGCACTTGGATCCGGCTGATAATAAAAATATCCTCATAAATATCATAAACAAAAAGGCATTAACCCATTGTTGGTCCGTTGGCACTCGCATTGTTTTGCTAAGTGTGAACGAAATCAACTTTATGACTTTATAGCGCAATAAATCTGTATGATGTGGTGCTATGCTTGTTATTGATATTAGTTCTGTTTCGTTAATATAACTCTGCTATATCTGAACGATCGGGCTATAATGTATTGTAATACGAAATTTGATGCATTTTATTGACTGATTGAATGACTAAATGGCGTGGTTTATTGTTTGATCGTCGAATCACAGTTTTTTTTATTACATTAAAATTTTATATTAAGTGTGTGGTAAGAGTTGAGTAAGTCAAAATTGGTTAAAGAAATCAAAATCAGCAGAGGTGACCTCAGTTCTCTGCTTTCCGCCGAATTTTTTGGCATTGCGTGTTGAATGGCGAATCTCAACGCCGCGCTTTGTCTGAACACCAGAGCAAAGAAACGGAAATATAAATTTAAATAAATATTTAATTCCTTTGAATTGGGATCGAACACACAACCAGTCGCGTTTAGAGTCACACAGAGTGCCCCTGCGCCATTACTGGCCTCTTCTCAAATAGGCAAGCTTGGATACAATGCTATATTATTTTTAAATTTTATTTTTTTGTCAAGGTTTATAAAATAATAAATGCAACAAACAAATAGTTGATTATCTATTTACAAATTTATAGATTTCATGAGTTGCTATGGTAATTAATATTAACTAACTACTAACTTTGCAAATATAATTGCGTTATTATATAATTATGTATGCTGATATAACAGGAACTTTGAGCTGATTACATACTTAGTACTACTACAAAGTATTGATGAAAATAGTGAAAAAAAAATTGACGACAAATTCAGATCATAAGTATGTTTTCTCCTGACAACGTCATATTATCTTAATATTTTTCAATAGAATGTTTAAAAACCTGTAATAAGGGACAGGGCTAAAATTTGAAAAAAAAAACATGTTTTGAGAACTTAAAAACAAAATAAGTTATCATAATATTTGCTATATTTCAAATTTCATAGCTGACTATTTCGTCTGCGTTGTTTTAATAGGCAGAATTACGTACGAAACCAATTTTACGTCCTCACATAATACTAAATCTGAATGTTATTGACGATAGATGACAGATTTAGAGATATGAAATAATAGCAGCTTCACACATTCCTCGCATAACACGGTAAACAAAAAATATTATACTAAGACACTCCGTTCCTGACTTTCTTCCCAATTTTCGACTTGGTAACAAAGCTAGGAAATGAAAATAATATATGATTTAAAGTTTAAAAGAATAAGATATTGAAGACAAGTGAAATCGAAAACCACATATATACCTCCATATATCAATCCTGAAAATCAATATTAATTTAAATATAAACTTTAACCCTTAGCTAGCTACTACACAACTGGCTGTAGTTTTGACAGGCAGTTTTATAGGATAGTAAGCTTCATAAAATGGTGTATTTTTTACTGTTCTAAACATAAATTCTCTTCTCTAATGACTATTTATTGAATTCAAACAATAAAAGAATAAAGTTAGCTTGTGAAGAACCAATTGTAATAAATCATTAACAAAATTTTACAGCGATCTTCTATCGTGAGTGGTGTTTACCTGAAGATATATCTCTATTTGATAAAAAAATTAAAAGAAAAAAACGTTTTCATTGGATCATTACTGAATCCTGGATTATACGAATATGTAATAGGTATTTAAGGGTTAATTCTTAATGTATAATTTGTGGCTAATAATTACGCTATGAGGCTTTGATAAACCTTATTATATAGATAAAATTATAATATTAATAAACCTGTTTTACTAATTACTCATATGTATTCTGTATTTATCATTTCAAAAGAACCAGTTGATCTGTCACATTGTTAACACCATTTTATAATGTCAAAACCTTACATAATTTATCTGGAATCGACTTTTGTACAAGGAAGTACTCTTTTCCTTGCTTCAAATTGATATCGAGAAAATGCAATTTGCTACCAATTCTATCTCCAATGGTGGCTGCGTTATATTTGATATGTCCACTTACTAGTATAGTACCTACATACTATTTATTCCTAAGCGGAGTATGCAGAGAGAAGCTGTAGTTAAGTCATTTATGTTTAAGCGTACCAATTAATTTATTGATTTTGTATTTCCTGATAAAAAAAACTTTAATTTAAATCAACGATATAAATACATCTGGAGCTTGAAAAAGAAGAAATCGTGGCGCAGAGGCATAAGGTGTGACTGTAAACGTGAGTGTTTGTGTGTTCAATCCCCACTCGAGGAAATGAAATATTTATTTCAATTTATATTTCCATTTTTTCCGCGTTGCGGATGCGTTCCGCCACTTAGCACACAATGCCTCAAAAAATTGGTGGAAAGTGGGGAACGGAGTGTCTTAACACTAGGTTCCCTCTGCTATATGCGGCATACCACGTGAAGCTGATTTTTGAAAAAGGAATCAGAAAATCAACATTTTGACAAATTTGTCCTTGATTTTGCATACCGGCGTAAAATGCTCAACAATAACGCTGATTCAGTCATCTGTAAACTTAAATTGTAATATTAAAAAAAAATAGACAAAGCTACATGTGTGTGTTTCATTGCTTTTTTGTTCAGATTGACAGTTTTGCTTAATTCAAAATTCACACCTTCACATATTTCTCTTTTAAATGTAAGTTTTGCTTAAATGTAAATTTTTTATACTACAAAACATATAAAATAAACAACAAAATATAAATATATAAAGACCATGGACTTTTCTAGGTATACTAAGTTCTTTATAATTAACTTATATTCGCCCTCGTTTTGCCGATCGATACATAATGTATCAATATAATTTTGCATTTTCGTATGCATTATATGTCAATTTCAATCTTCATCAGATAAAACCTCATTTTAAATGTATCAACTTCTTTTTGCCTGGACAATCTAAAGCTTTGGAATTCATTTCTTAATACGTAATATTTTTTGGTAAAACACATAAAATAAAAAAAAACTTTATGATTGTGCTACATTATATATAGAGCAAAGATAAATGTCATTGAATTCAAGCCTTAAAAAAATAAGCTTCCCCGATTGAGCCATCCGATACTGTAGCGGAAAAACCATTGTCCATATATTTTTTATATGTTTTTTTATAAATATGTCTCTTTGGAATCCAGCTAGGCGAAACAACGGCGTTCACTGTGATAAAAAAACTATTACACGTGCAGTCATCGGCGCAAACTATGGAACAACGAAATATTTTTTGTCGAATGCATGCAAACGTGACAGTACGGCTTGTAACGATCCATACAAAAACTAAAATGTGTATTTAAATAATATAATTAATTAAATAAGAAATAATAATCACTTATAAAAAAGTATTATAAATTTAATTTATAATATTATTTAATTTGTAGCTTAAGATAAATACAATCTTATAAATAATAGTTTAGTTCAGTTCCTTAATTACGCGTTCCGTTCACATGTAATGTTAAAGTGACGTAATATACCATAGGTAAAACACGAAGATATAAAATATATTTATTAAAAATAATTTAATAATTATATTTAAACGTTATATATTATAATTTAAAATAAATAATAACATAATTAATATTTTAATTATTGTAAAATATCATATTGGCTGAATAAGCTACTGTCAACGTCAAAGTCAAGAGATGGGAAAGAAAGAGAAGGAGGATGGCCGACGCGTCTGGTAAAGCATAGTTATTCAAAATGTTTAGATAAGTTTTAATTTATAATTAATATATATTTAGTTACATCTTATATCTAAAAAGTACGTGGAGGTAGTACATGTAATAGTGATATAAGTATTCTATTTACGATTGCTTGTTTTGGAATACTTCGTCGGTAAGTTTTTACTAGCTTATTATTAAAACAAAAAAGAGTAATATCAATGCACATAATGCCGTCAATATCCAGAGATAATTATTATTTATTTAGTAAATGGAAACAAATACATGAATATGATTTTGTCTGCTTGGCTTCGCTACTACTAATATGCTTGGCTAGGTAAATTACTGTGGCCTTTTATTGTTAAACTGCGATCGACGTTGTCTCGCGGTGTGCTTATGATCGACGTTGTCTCGCGGTGTGCATAAGCGATGCTTGTATGGTATTGGACGTACATATGTGAAAAACAGTTTCTACAGTTGTTCAAGACTCGTTGTATGATGTATAGATACTAGGTGTGTGGTGCTATTTTATGTCCTGGAGCTCCGCTGTATGTAGTAGTGTCCGCCTATGAGTCTAACAACCTGTTTTAATGTAGAAAACAAATGAGACACGACTGTGAGGTGTGTGCCGTTAAATAAACGCTTATTTAACCTATCGGCCGCCTTGCGGTAGTGCGTTCGATCCAACGACTTATATTGATCTCACAAATCAATCAACGTCACCAATCACCGTTATAATACAATCTTAATATAAACAAGCATAACCTACTGGTTACGCTTGTTTATATTAAGAGTCGTTCAGAAAGATCACACACAAACGTCCCCGAGAGTTCAATAAAGACTGTTGCAACCGGTCTGGTAGGAATTCACGGTGTAGGGGCGGGGCGGTGCCCTTGCGCTTTCTTCCTTTTATTATAATCAAATATTCTACACAGTACAGAGGAAGATAGAACGTTTTCAATATACTTAAGAAATGTCACGGGAGATTTAAACGGACAGACTATGGCATGTTATTTATCATAATATATTTTATTTGTACTTATATTACATTTATGGTCCATTTCATATTAATATTGTTAACTCAGAATCTCTAAAAGATCTTGGATTATTTACGATCACTACGAAAGTAGTGATCGTAAATTTTAACTATATTAGACGTATCACGAGCCATACTAAAATATTAAAATTATTATTTAAATAATTTTATTTAAATATTTTATTGAGTGTAGGTTGAGATGTCAGTTACAGGCTGTACAAATTTTAGTAAAAATACGAAATTTTTGGTAGTGCTTCTTTAGGATACGGCTTATGATACTAAGCCATATAACATTTTGGATAAAACCAACAGTGAACAGATCATTTTCGTATATAATTATTCATTTATATTAAATTTATTTGCAACTTTTTCTAATATTTAGGAGCAATACGTAGAAGGTACTACGATTTGAAAAATCTATTATTTTTATATTTTTAAAGAGTTATTCCGGTAATTTTTAAAAATCTTCCTATAGTGATAAATTGTAACAAGCATAGAATTTGGACGTAGCTCGTTGAGAACGTATGGCTTAGTTGGTCAGAGCGCTTGGACGGTTTCCAAGAGGCGCGGGTTCAAATCCCACTACGTTCAATTTTTTATATGTTTTCTAAAACCTTTTGTACATATATGAATTCGATATTTTTTGAAGCTAATTTAACAACTACACTTTAAGTTATATAAAAGTACTATTGTCTTAAAAATAATCATAAATTCACAAATAATCACGTAACATAAGTTCTACGGTGCCTAGAGCAATACACAAAAACAATAGAGACGAACGAGGCAATCATTTAAGCTAAGAAAAAGCAAAAACACTTTATCACAGCCTCTCGTCAAATAACAGAGTTAAGTGTGTGACAAGTAGATAATTTATATGGAACATTTCATTTTGTCGAATAATATTTTGTATGAGTGAAATTCCCACAATATTGAATTTTCTTGAAACAACGGCGTGAGAAGTTTTAACAATATTTAGACAAAGCTCGCAACGTTACCGTCTAAGTTATCTAGATGCAACTTTCTGATACACACTTCTTATATTGCATAAATTCTTGCAATCGACTTCTTGTTCGTTTAATCACTATCTCCGCTTGAAAGGCGAAAGTTTTGGAAAGTATTCGAGAAGCGAATATTGTATTGGAAATTTTACCTATTTTCAATAGCGGTGCTCCTTCGTCGGTGTTCTAGTTATCACGGTTCACGTTACATTAAGTAACTTGATACATGCGAGTACACTAACAATAGGAGCTTTCACGCTTTATGACGCACATCGTAAGCAAAGTTGAAGGAACCTGGGAACATACTGGGAATACACTACGTTTTAGGATACTTTCGTCTTCCGCATAATATTTTGAGTGGCGGAACTAAACGCCGTGATTTGTCTCGTTATCACAACAAGAAAATTTTATTTAATTATTAATTATTTCGTTTTACCGAATGGGTATAGAACAAACAGTTGTAGAAACAAACTATATTTTATTTATAGTATGTATGTGTAGTGTAGTGTATATTATGTATGTGTAGTTTGGTAATCATTAATCGAACTCACAACCAAATAAACGAAAACCGTGGCATTTACAGTCACATTTACCCCTGCGCCACACATGGCCCCATATATATGTTTAATAAAATGCTCAATAGTTAAAAAAATACTTGTTTTGATGTCATTGACAGCACACGTATCATATAGACATATCGCTTCTTTGTAAGACATATTGAGGTGTGAATTTCAAACAGCTTTTGATTTTAGATTTCAGTCAGACGCTTGTTTGCCATCCAACTCTGGTAACTGCACTTTATTTCATTCGACCTGTGAAAGAGATCAAAGGCAATAAAATTCTCACCTTATTCTTTATTTTTATTACTCCAACATTGAATTCTTTAATCTGAAATAAAAATTATATGTGAATTTTAAATTATTATCTCTTTATATTATTATAAACAATACTTTAGATTTGGCTTCAATTACTGTTAATATATTATTTTTAATTTTTTGCGGACAAATACCGCCAGCTAACAACAGTAATATTTACATCATTATAAGAAACTTATAAAAAAAAAAACACTATTACACAACACACAACTTTAACAATTAACATAAAAAAATATTATTTAAAAAGTTTTCCACGTCTTTATTTTACAGCTTTTCATATAAAGGTAGTAAATAGTTACAATGTTTATATTACCTACAGATTATGTTACAAAAACCTCTCTCAGTGTATGTTATTTAAGAATGCACTAGTGCGTCTCTATATATTTTATAATGGCCATACATGCTTCAAGTATATTAAAGGTGGATCACTGTAAGTCTTTGTCACTTTAGATGGATTCACCGATTTCATTTTGCATGTAATAATATCTACGGGCTTTATACCGAGGTAACATATATCTTGGTTAGTACTAGTGTAGAATGTGGTTATGGAAATAAGATGTCGTTCTTATCAGAGATTGTGGGATTTATTCATACTTTTTGTTATATTATAAATATATTAGACGTGTTTTAGTCGTGATAGCTACGGTTATTTTATCTGATCTTATATAATATGTTGGTGTACATATATGGAGATGGTGTATATAGGGACTTCAGTACCTATCCAATTATGCACACGTATCGTATCCACTGCCATGTATGTTCAGCTTATGAATCTTGGAAATAAGATCGCATAAATAATACATTTTATACACCAGAACACACATAATAATGATATACTAATTCGTAGAACCACAGTGGTAAACATTATGTCAACGCCTAACGCCATACAAGCATATCTTATGTACCGCGAGCACACCGCTAGACGGCATCAGTCACAAAATACTAAATTAATGTCGCTGTAATAGTTCGCTTAAGCCCATCACGTCAGCCTCCGTGACGAGTAACATTGAATATAGATATTGGTCAAAACTCACTTTGATCCGTAATACGTACGTAAGAAATTCGATCATAAAAAGTTGTGCCGTTTTAGGCTTCGATTTATTATATTATATTTTATACATTTGATACGAGTCTTTGAGTGTATAATATTTATTAGTAACGTATTACTCAAGAGTTTAACCCGACCACTGCTTTTCGTCAGCTACTCACCTACCATATATATATATATATATATATATATATATATATATATATATATATATATATATATATATATATATATATATATATATATATATATATATATATATAACACCGGTTGCGACACTCGGGCCGCCCATATAAAAACGACTTTGGATCAATATTATATTAAAAATATGTTGATATTCATAATCATGTTAGTTACGTGTATTGCGATACATATTATTATTATTTTTTGTCTATTTTAATACATCATACCTAAAGCACATACTGTTACAAAGCGATCTTCATGACATTTTGTACATATATATTTATGAGACTGTAGTGAATGATAGTATATTTTTAAACCTATAGTTTATCATTGAGTTTTTTTTACTTAAGTTAATAAATTGAGATAAACTTTATTATAAATAAAATACACATTTTAGAAACAAGCATGCTATTACAATATATTCATTTCAAAACTTCCTATATTTAATATTCCAAATGTTATAATATATTTAGTCAATACATCCTAACCCAGCTTTATCTCAGTGCACTTAAACTGCTCTTTAAATTGGAAGATATAACAGTGGTATGAATATGAAACGATATTACGAATAAAACGAGCTACACAAATGGGGAATAATATCTAGTCTAGAACAGAATTCCTTCTCTTTAACTTAAAGTAACTATTTACAGCAAGAAATTAAGTTATCTAGCCTTAGAGTAAGTAAGAGGCCGTCATGGCGCTGGAGCAAAAGCGTGCGACTGTAAACGCAACGGTTGTGGGTTCCATTCCCACTCATGGGAAATGTTGGTGAAACGTGGAGATCAGAGTGATAGGGAACGGACTGTCTGATCACTAGGTTCCTAACTTGCTATGTAAGGCAATGTCTCAGTCATCCGCTATGTATACAACATGAAAGTTTTAAAAAATGTTATCTAGGCTACTGAGCAATTTTCAGTGAAATGACACACTTTTTTTAATATTACACATATGAAAAAATAATTGTTATTATTGTAAAATATGATGTATGTAATATTAAAAGTATTATGCTACATCATAGTAATATTTAAAAAATACCTATTAAATTTGTAGATTTATTTAGAGCAATAAGGTATTAGGTAAGGTCGATGGTGCTTAGTTCAATCCTCACTGGGGAGAACCATGATATTTAAATTATTTCCATATTTTCACCTTTGGGAAAATGAAGATCAACCATCGGATCAAGTACAGAATGAAGTGTCTTGACACTATATTATTTTTTTATTCTGTTATGGGAGTAAATTCATGAAATTGAAAAATTATAAAATAAAACAGCTTAGATCGTTTTTTCACTAACAGCCTTAAAGTAATTACATGAATAACATCCATACGCTGCTGGCCATCCGCCAACATGCAATAGTGTTTACACTATTGCGGCGTATAAGCTTTTAAATTATCTCATGATTAGTCATGTTACTGTCTAGTTTACTATTTTATTTATTTTTTTGGGATTTTTTTATGAAAAAAGATTTCTATATAAAAGAAAGTTTTCAATACATGCAGCTTTTCTCTGTTTATACCAAACGATCACACATGTAAAAAATAAAACAACATAAAATCTTATTAATATGTGTCATGAAAATAAAACGTTGATTGGAAATATATAGCAAAAAATATAATAGGAATAAAACAAGGAAAAAAAATAGAAAGCGATGGCCATCTCAACTCCAAAGAGACCGAGCATCGCAATAAATCAGGTGACCCCGAGGGCCAAGAAGTTGTTTCAAACTTGTAAAGAAACGAACAAAACACTAGCAAGATGAAAAGGGAATACAATGCTGATGTCACAGAATGCCTACAATATCTACAAGACAGTATTCTCTCTGTCCATTTAACGATCCAGACGCAAGAGCAGTGAGCAGTGTGACACAAGCAAGTGGCCTAAGAGAAAGAGCTTGTCAGAATAGAAAGAACCCACAACAAACAACTCTCCGATCTATATCTAATACACTAGCAGCCTCCATCTCCAAAGTGAGCCCTCTCCCTCTGCCGCCTCGGAGTTTACGTAAGAGTGGCTGAAAGTGCATTTTGACGTAAAAAGAGTCTGGATAACATACGTACAAAAATTTTCCTTGCGGCCTGAGCTGGTAGACCACAGAAGAGAGACCATATATCTGCTGAGTGTTGTTTTCGTTTCCAATATCGATGTATTAAGCAACCGACCGAGGAATAATAATACTTTTAAATTGTTACGATACAATTAAAATGTGTTCCAATTAAACAGCGAGGTTCATGTAGTTAATGAATATTTTAAATTCAAATTGAAAATTGTTAATATGAACATGATTAGAACATTTATTGTTCGCGGAAACCTCATTACTGCATACAAAGAGACGCACATTATAATGCGATGAAACAATATACTATAATTTTATTTTGTCCAAATAAAAGAATAATGTAGAATTTCATTTAAAATGAAACATTCAGTAATTGAAGATTTGACCTTACAGCCACCACTTGGCCCTTAAAATTTAATTTCAAGGTTTAAATTCTTTTATATATATTAGTTTACATTATGGTATATCATCAGATAAAATTGTTTGGTTTCCTATTATTAATAAAATACCACAAGTAATTAATTAAATAAATTTGTTGGCTTCTGAAGCTGGTAGCAAATGAACTGATGTTTTGTCTTGAAGTGTTTACACAAAGGGTCTCATTTGGGTCAAGTGATGCCCTTCCTGACTCTCAGTAGTCAACATGTTTTAACATTTTATAGTAACACATCTGAATGTTAACAGGAAGTTATAATATTTAATAACAAAGTTTATTAAATATAAATAAAATAAACATGTGAGGCTACTTTCAAATTTTATGCCTAAATATTTTTTTACATAAAAGTTTTTATATACATCATGGTTTTAATATTATAATACATTATCTCTCAACTAGATAGTATAATGGCTGAAATATGAGTACTTTTTTTATAATTTATGAAAGAAGAGGCAGAAGGTAAGTGGTCACCGCGGCCCACGACACTGTGTAACGCCACAGGAATTCTATGCCTACCTTTGTGGACGCGCTTTTTCGAGGTACCCACAAAGTAGTCGAGTTCCAGGTATCTAGATTTAAGTTTATAACATACTTTGGTACAGTTAGAGAATACAGTGGCAGGAGAAATAGTGCACCAAAACACTCTCCAAGATATGATAGATATGTGGTAGAGAACTTTCAGTAAGGGAACGTCTATGCAGTACCAAATGTATAGAATTCCACAGATTATTGAGCTCCAAAAAAGTGAAATGTCCTTACATTTAATGCGATCAAAATCAAAGTTGAAACTAGGGTTCACAAGGTCATACTCGTATATGAGAACAGTACTCGATTTTAGGCCGACTCCGGACTCCATATAAGGCCAATCGTTATTTTGGAAGCATCATTGCCCTTCCCTTTGGACTCTGTCACACAAATAATATTCATATATACAATATATCATGCATTTCTATCTTCTGTCTAGTTCCATTCATCTCCTTCTTTCTACGTAGCTATTTATACCTCAGTCCAAAGGAACTTCCTAACACTGTATGCCCGAGTTATACTTGTCACAGCCCTAATACTTCCAGAGCAATTCAATCAATTTAATAATAAACATTGCAAAAATATGTTTTTCTCAATAAACTTATTTAATTCAAAAATAAATCCCTCATATTGATTTCTTTTAGAAAAAAAATATAATAAATTATTTAAAAGATTAAACGCAGTGACTATCAAAGTAGCTAAAAAGCGGACAGAATAAACTGCAACAAGTAATATTGCAACTCGCTGTTATTGTCTCATAAAATTCACGGTACTACGACGGGGTTTTAAATACTTTTGTAGCGCTGAAAAAGTTTGTTTTAATCTTCTTTTAATGAAGTTACAGCAGTCTTGCAGTCAGGTAAGACAGTTTAACGCCAACAAATCCTAGACGTAACTAAAATCCGTAATAACTGTTCCGCGATAGTTATTACGTAGATTATTGCTTTTTTAAAATGTAGCTAATATTTATGTGCATTTTTGTGTGTAATGTTCATATAATGTATGTTACAGCTCATATAAGTATTCGTATGTGTCTATGAAATATATCTATGTGTACATCCATTTCCAGTTTATACAAATAAAAATAAATAAGTACTGTTATTGTATTTGCATACTTTTTCTATATTGTTTTATTGATATTTAATTACAAATAAATAAATTTCATGACTTAAACATTAAAATTATAATATACTTGTACACAAAATTTATATACATCGTATTAAGCACAAAAAAAAACTGCCAAACAAAAATACATGAGAATAAACCGTTGCCAATAAAACAATCGAATCGAGTAAGAAAAACATCTAGTTCGTTCAAAGATCATTAGTGTTTTTCCTCACAAAGTGTTGGCGAAACAAAATTACCGAAATCAGTTAAGAATAAGGCTAAGGCACCAATTCTCATGAACTCGAATGAAACATTTCGACACGATATAGAAAGAAATGACGTAGCAAACGGAAGATATATCGACAGAAATGGAAGTTCAGAATGGCTCTAACGGTATAATGTTCTAGTGAGTGAAAAAAGACAAAGATAGTGAAAAACGCTTTAGAAACTTTAGAGGTCCTTAGGCAGTATCCAAGCTATTTTTATTTTTGCTACAGTTCTGGATTATTATAGTTATTTCAATATTTATTTTGCTAGTCTATTATATACGTGTATGAACTATATGATAATATACGCTAAGAGAATTGTTTTCATAGATTTATTTTTTTACAATTATTAGAAAAGTTAAAAATTGACAATTTTAAAATATAATCCTGATATTATTATACGAATTAACTGAATAAAACAATATTTTCATTTCCCACATTTCCGTCTTATCAACACATGAGGCGTTCGTAAGAACTAGCGGAGTATGGTCGAACGATTCAGATAAACGGTTTGGTCAGCGCTCGTATATAACCCGATGATACCCCAGAATACGGGCTGGCTCTCATACCGATAAAGATGTCCACCGAAGTGTTATACTCGGTAACGCGATTTTTCCACCAAATTATTTAATTTGACCACGTTTCTTTGTCTTCCAATGGAATTGACTATTTATGAGACTATATCTTAGCTTTTATTGTTTCCAAAGCTATTATTGATACGATCTAATTTCAAGCGTGTGCGTTATTGTTTTTTTATTTTTTGTAGTATCTTTTAGAGTTGCGTACCTCAAAAGGAAAAATGGTACGCGTATAGGGCTTCTTTTTTTTGTCCGTCTGTATGTCTGTCTATCAAGAAAATGTATCTCAAAATCACGTGGAGATATTGAACTGAAATTTATATGAAATATTCAGATCTATAGTTTTTCAGAGCGCAGAAAAAAATAAGTACTAGCTTCTTAGCGTGGAGATACAATTATTAAATTTGGCAAGAAGTGGGAATTGACAATATATACAAATAAAAGAAATGTAATACAAATAAAAGAAATGTAATAAAAGTATGCCATAGAAAAAAAACTTATTATTAACTTATATTTGTAATCCATTTCGTACAAATGACTGCGTAGGGGCAAATTCAACTGTTAAATTCAAAAAATCTACTTTAATCGCCCTGTAAAACCTATAAGGGTATTTTAATTATGATAAAAGTAAATAAATCAATAATAATACAATTATGATAATTGGCAAAGAGTAAATTTGCAGTACAAATAATGAAAAAAAACGAAAAGTGGAAAATTATAATTATCTTATAAACAAAAAAAAAACTATTATCCACTTATAATTGTAGTTTATTTCATATAAAATAGCAAACTTAAGTTTTTTACCCTTAGTAAGTTGTACTACCCGTTCCTCAAACCGTCAAAATAGTAGGGAACTCTTGGTTGGTGAGTCCGACTCGTACTTGATTGATTTTATTGCTTTATATCATAGAAGAGCTAGGAAGACGTAAATGTACAATTTATAAGTTTGTATTGATTGTACAAAAATCTGTTATATATGGAGAGTTAGTATTTATCATAAGTTTAAATTTTAACTGCGTTTAGTTACAAAATATTTTTATATAATAATTAAAACCAAAATGCAAGCTGCTACTTACGGAATTTGAAGTACAGTTGGGTTTATTAGCTTTTAAGTAAGAAAAAACCGTTAAGTGCAAGTTGGACTCGCCCACCGAGGCCTTTCTACCAACTTCAGGGTTATAGGTCAACGGGAACTATAATTTATAAAATTTAGAAAACTTAAATTTGTTGGCATATGCACTCGTTTTATATGAAATTAGTGCATTTGTCATATGAAACTAGAAATATGAGTTTATAAAGATTTTTTTATACGTAATACTTATAATTTTTCACTCATCAGAATTTTACCTTTATTTGTATTGAAAGTTCACTCTTCGTGCCAATTTTCATAACTGTAGGTCCACGGGAAATACCCTACAGGTTCTGATTGCGCGGTAAATTTCAAACTAATTGCAACAAAATCGATGCATAAATCTTTTAATTGCTTTGACTTAGAAGCTTCATTTTGTCTATTTCGTGGGACCATAAAGTCATATGATTACTTATTGTTCAAATTGAGAATTGCCAGTGCTTAGCCACGCTAAATGTATTATCCGTTGCTTCAATCAGATCGTCAAACGAACAGGCTGTTGTACAGTTTGGGCATGAGAGTGAGTGTGGCATTGCTTGTGGGTTGGCGCCGCAGTGACATGTTCTTTGGCCCTTCAGAGCGTACCGGTAATTTACAAGGTATTCTTTGCAGCGGCCAACTTGGTTACGTAATCGATTTAACGACTCACTAAGTGGACCACTGCAACTTGTGGTTTGGGGTAAGCTCTCTTTGAGAAGCATAAAGCCTATATATAGTAGGTGAGTTGTTTTTCCTACCATAGTCGCTGCCAGGCCAGGCCAGACTCGGATCAACATTTAGGGCTGTGGTTGATTTAAGTGTTCCTTTTTTACCTTTTCAGGTACCGAACCTTAAAAATAGATTACTTTAATTAGTTTTGGCTCTGTAAATTTTGAAAAATATTAAATTCACTTTGAATTATCTTCTAAAAATATAAAAACGAAAATTTTCAATTTTTTCTTAGTACGTATTAGAACGATACAGAATAAAATGCATGGAATGGCAACATATATCGACCTACATACTACACGCAATAGAACTATTTCTAGCGAGCAAGAAGTCATTTTTTTTTCTAAGAATTCAACATTCTCCAACATAAAAGCACGATGTAAGGCGCTAGTTATCGGGTGTAAAATCCTATTAGACTATGGCTGAACAACGATTGCTTATTGTCGCGTGAGTTGTGACGCTCTCGTTGAGCGCAACAAAGCTATGTGTTTATTAAAAGATACTAGGTACACTTCTGAACCTGTTCTATTATAAACTTTTTTTTGCTCTCATTCCTGATTTACTCTCATTGGTCGTTTTAATTAAGCCTTTCATATACATATAGATATTATATTTTTTATTTAGTTACTTTTCTTATGTATTCATTTTAATGTTTATTTCTTTGGAGAATAGATAAAATTTATGGTGAGGAGCAATTTTAAAATAGCCACAACATCGAGATTAAAATATTTTTCTAACTAAATTGTATGCGTTGAATTTAATGAAAATATTAGTAGTTTTTTTATCCCGCATATATCAAGGAAGCTGGGAACTTATCATGATGACACTCCCATTAAAAACGAATGTTTCCATTAAGACACTACCTTAATTTCCGCCGAATTTTGGAGGAACTGCTGAGTGGAGGAACTCAACGCTGCGCTTTTCCTCGATACCAGAGCAAAATTTTAAATATTTAATTTTCCCGAGTGGGAATTGAACTCCCTACCTGTCGCGCTTATATTTATTTCATTCTACATATTCATCTAAGTACTTATCTACACTAGTGATATTTTATTTGAAAACAATACTACGTATAATACGACAAAGGTGTGTAAATGTCATTCAAACATTGAAAGTTCTCTGTTATTTAATATTTATACCACAAATTTCAAAAGGGAAAGTTATATGGACTTATAGAAAGTATTATATTGTAATGTACACAACATAAATTGACATCATGAGGCCAGTCGTGGCGCAGAGGCGAAAATGTGCTACTGTAAACGCGACAGGTTGTGATTTGATTCCCGCTCGAACTGATTTTGCTTCGGTCGTTGAGTCTGCTACTTAACAAGCAAATTCCTCTAGTATTCAGGAAGAATCTTCAAAAAGTGAGAAACGGAAGTGTCTTAATGAAAACGGAGTATCTCAACAATATATTTCCGGGTTCCTTTGCCCACTCTGCTATATGTGGGTACGCTAAAAAATATTGTTATTTTTACAATAATTTACATTTTTAACTGTAGTTAAATAAATAAATTTATTATTATTTCTATAAGATAAATAAACTATTTACAAATAAAAAACCAAACTGTTGAACAAAAAATCTGGTGATTACTGCCGCTTGATTTTTGCCTTTTATTTTATTTAGTTAAGTTTTACTTATCACCACTGTCACGTGTCTGTACGTTTTTATGTTTTTATAATAAATAAGCTTAGAGCTAAAATATAATCATCACTAAGTATACAATGTTACTCGATTTACCTATAACAATTTTCGTTTTCCCTCAAATAGTCTTCAATTTGAAAAATTATAGAAGATAGCGACTTTCCTCCAGGTTCTTTTTTAATAAAATTAATAGCTGTATACATAATATACAGGTGATCATAATAATTAAGCCTACAGGGCAGCTTGTGGCAAGTGACCCCATGGAATTAAAGGATCCCCTGGAGAGGTTTTGTAATCCATGCACCACCTGTAGCTTGCCTTTAATGACCAGCAGAGTAGAGCGCAAGAGCTATATATTCGAAAGGATCGAAGTTCTCAATCTGCGTAGTTATGCGTCTGGTGTGACATGGTGTCGATGGGTCCTCCTTATGGTGAAACCAGTGCACAACCTCTTTACACCCTTAGCCTTAGCCGATGTTGAGACGTTGAAAAGGCGGACGTCTCCTGAAATAGCCCAGTTCCCAATCCATCTATACTCCATTTCATAATCATAATTTAGGTTCTTATTTAGAAAACGTATAAAAATTTGAACGTAGCGGGACTTGAACGCGCGCCTCCTGGAAACCGACCAGGTCGGTTTCCAGGAGGCGCGGATTTCCTAAGTGTGGATTAACACTTTAAAAATAATTTAGGTTTTCATATTTTCCATAGTTCCTACATATTATCCGGAGACCATCTCTGCATCTCTGGGCAATTAGATGTTGTTACTCAGAGATGGATTCCGAATAATGCGTCACAATAAGCAAAAAATATATTATCTAAGTGGCCTGCCTCTACGTGTTGGGCCTGTATCCCAGACTGGGAATTATTAGGGAGAAACGTAATAATAATAATCTGCTTAACGCTATATCCTGCCCACAGCAGGCAGAGGAAGCCTGTGAAAGTGTTAAGACACTCAGTTCTCTATTACCCGCTTTATTCTTTGTATGATAATTTGAAATTAAATATAAATCATCATACATTGTTTCAGGTGCAATATTCGATCAGAATACGGAAGAAATACAAAATGTATTCAAATACGCCATGACGGTTCACAACCAGAATATAAGCAGCCGACGCTTGGAGTTTCAGGCTTACGTTGATGTCATTAACACTGCGGACGCGTTCAAGCTGTCACGATTGAGTGAGTACACGCTACAATAATATTAGTTATTTTATAATGTCATGTTCTATATATTTATGAAGAGGTTGACGACAGTAAAAAAGAATTATATATATATAAAATAAATAAAAAAAAGGCAAAGAAATATAAAAAAACGTGAAGCTAATTAGTATTATATTTTTAAAATATTAAACTTCACATTATTTAGGGTTCCCTTATAAGAGCACTTTGTTGTCCATCTATCCGCCTGTAAAGACCTTCGAGGTAAAATTTAAAAAGTGAAAATTTGTTGGTATTTTATAGAATACAATCATTACAAGTTTATATTTGTAGTTAATTTCTAATAAAATAAGTGTATATGCCTGTAAATTTAAGTTTTTTAATTCTTAAATTATTACTAATTGACCTATAATCCTTAAATTTGTACGGAAACATTAGTGGTCTGACTTACACTTAATCTGTTTTTATCTATCTAAATTTAATAGTTTTTAATTTATAAAAATATATCAGCTTCACTATATCCTGCACACAACAATGTAGGCAGAGGGAACCTATCTATTAATATCTTATAGACAAATTTATAAACCTAAATAAGAACTTAAAAATATTCTTGTGATTACCATCAAAAATTTATACCTTTTATTAGTCACAAGTTTTATTTCTTATTTTCTCCATAATCTATTCCAATTCAAGGGAAATATTTATTTATTTAAATTTAATGTAAAATTGAGTATTCAATTATTCTAATTTTATATGTATGTAATTATAAAATGGAAACCATAAAACAAAATTGCAAATCAAAAGGGCGCAAAGCGCTTAATATGATACGTAATATTAGTTAATAACCAAATTAGCATAATTATGGATTTTTCAGTTAAACAACATGAATTTGAAATGTTAATTAATATTAATAATGAAAGATAGTTCATACATTTGATATTTATTATGAAACTAGGAGCCTGTCCAGATTTTGTTAATTAAGTTAAGTTTTTTTTTACATTCGTGTTTAAAATTAATTTAATTTTAAAAATCTTGGAAAATTAGAGACAGTAGATTGGCGGTAAAATTAAAATACTTGTGATTTTTTTCTAGCTTGTTAAAGTTCGAGGCCGGTCCTGGCGCAGCGGCACGAGGTGTGACTGCAAAATCGACTGGTAGTGGGTTCGATCCCCACTCGAGGAGATGAAATATTTACTTAAATTTATATTTCCATTTCTTCGCTCTGGAGTCGAGACTAAGCGCGGCGTTGAGCTCTGCCACTCAACACGCAATGTCTCCAGAAATCGGCAGAAGTGGGGATCGGAGTGTCTTAACACTAGGTTCCCTCTGCTTACCCTGCTGTGTGCGGGATACAACGTGAAGCTGTTAAAGTTAATATTGACTGCCACCCAAGAGCAATTTACGTCTTGGGCTAGGATAGCTTTATACTACAAAAAATATATTTGTACTGTACAATTGTTGTCTATTATAAATTGTTGACTGGTGAAAAATGCAAATGGTAGTCAATTCTCGTAACAAGAATAACATTTTTTATTACTTCATGTTTCAATTACAATTTGTAACATGTTGTCATTAAGCTAGCCTTATGATTGCCTACATAAATACTAGTAGTTTTTGAAATGACTTATGGAAAAAAGCAGCATTTTTTTGCGTCTGCAAGTTTTGATTAAAATTTTACTTTCTATAAAAATATTTTTGTTTCAATTTTATCTCCGACATTTATAAAGCGATAGTTTTCAACTATTACATGGTATGAAAGGCCTACTATAAAGGTTTATTCTGGAAAAAAACCTAATAGTTTGGATGTAATTTTTAATGTTCTTCAAAATCACAAACTGCCAAGTCTACTAAGCGATATATAGTGGTAAAATGGATAGATACTGAGGCCACATAAGCCAAAGTTAGGTTGACCAAAGTTGACCAAAGTTGATAACAAATGTGATTATTGCTCTGAATGGGAACTGAACCTACAACCATCGCTCAGAGAAACTATTCAAATGTGCCGCGAAGTTTGCTGTATAGTCGCACAATAATTAGATAAATATAAAATATATTCTTAAAAAACCAAAGCTAGTTATAAAAAAAAATGATTAAATCAGTGTTACGCTGTATCCTGCACTCAGCAGGTTAGGCAGAGCGAAACTAGTGTTAAGACACTCGGTTCTCCATTTTCCGCAGAATTCTCCATGCATTGCGTGTTGAGCATCGTAACTCAACGCTGCGATTTGACGAAACAACTAATTGCTTACAAAATATAGGCTTATTTCTTGATAATAACTGTCTGCCGCAAATATATAGAGTACACATCAAGCATATTAATAATAATATCTTATGTCATTATCCATATCTTCAATCTCCATTAATTATAATCTAAGTGCCTCTTCGTATAACACGTATCTAACGAGTTCGTCTTATAGAAGAAAAAGACTAAAAGCAATTTAATTTTCACAGCTAGCTAATAGTGTATTAGCTTTGTATCATTTAAGTAATTATAATTATAATAAACTTTACACTTCACGCTGTATGTATCCTGTACGTACCAGGATAAGAAGAGGGAACCTGGTAACCTAGAATTGCCTAAATCAATTGCCGTAGAGTCTGTCGGAAAGTGGGGAATTCTCGCAGCATTGAGCGGCGGGACTCAATGGCGGGACTCAACACGCGCTTGCCCTCTCACCAAAGCGAAGAAAGGAAAATATGAAATAAGAAATTTTCATTGTCGCAAGTGGGAATCGAACTCATCATTTGACGCGTTTACAGTCGTACGCTTCTATCCCCGCTCAACATCTGATGTCATTTTTTTTATCGCAAATAAGAATTTGAATTTATATAAAGAAAAAAATCCATACAAAAATGATTGCTGACAACCGAAAATATTTCAATAATCGTTTAAACTTTATAAATCTTTCTCGCTACTCTAGTTTATTTAAGTGGACCATCTAATTTCGAATATTTACATCGTTTCAAGCATTTCATTTGATGAGATGGGTTTGAAAATGATCCAATTTCTGATACCGTAATTTAATAACTTGCATACTTTGCTTTTTAAAAATTAGATAGATACTTTAGTAAAAAAAAAACAATTTAAACTAGTGAATATACTGAAAGTTTTGTAATTATTGCCTTTATTACAAAATATAATAATTAATATAAATTTGTTATTATTTTTAAATGTAACAAAAATCTTCTTATTTCTGCTATAATTCTATATACATAAAATATGACGAATTAATAATTTAAAATAAATTTTAAATAGCATCTACTGAAGTCGCTGCATCTATTTAACCCTTAACTAGTGACGTGTGATTTCGTAACGCTGTCACTGCGTTGCGTTATAAAAAGTCAGTTCGCTGCGCTCCTGAATGGTACGTACGTACGTACGTCAATAGTTAAGTGTGAATTAAAGTTCAATTTTCATCAAGAAAAAATAATGTGTTTTGTTAGTGGTAGGGAAACTCATCGTGTATAGTTAAATAAAACTTGATATTGCTCATTTCCTTGGATTCATAAATAGTTTTAAATAAGGAAGATAAACAAATTGTATCAAAGATATAAAAATTGTATCAGGACATACATACATTCAATTCAGTGTGAGTCTTGGACTCGCCCAACTAGGCTTCCGTACCAATTCCAGGATCTTTGTATCAAATGATTTTTTTCTATTTATAAGTTTTTTTTATATAATATATCTAAAATTTCCACTAGTTTAGCTTTTTGCTTTATTTACTTCGTGACAAATTTCTTAAGTGTTTGATTACACGGTGAATTTCATAAATTCTTAGGTTGTGTTGACTTAGAAGCGTGATTTTTTTCTGTGCTTCTAGGGACCACAGACACATGGACAGGGGGAAAACAAAGTGAAACCTATAAGAGTTTTATTTTTATCTGAGGTATGGAATTCTAAAACTAAAAATCACAACTTTAATGCCCCTTTTTCTTAATATAAATTTTATTTTATAAACTAAAAACTGATATAAAAGAGTTTTCAAAATGAAAGAAGCTTAAAATTCCGCCAATGATGTTCTTACAAAGAAAATAATATCAGCTTCGTGAAACTTTCCAAGGAAGAATAAAAGAACGGAATGACTAGGATTGGCCTGCAGCTTGCTTGGACACCAAACTGTCAGAAATGCCTTATTAACAAAGGATGCATTAAGTTAATTTCTTAGATGTTGTCCAAAAAGTGCAGGTTTAAATTTTACTTCGTCAATTTTTGAATTAGTTACAAGAATTAAGGCCTTTGCGCAGAGGTACAAGCGTGCAACCGTTAATTCAATAAGTTGTAGGTTCCATTTCCATTCGAAGGAATTAATATTTAATATTAACATTTTCTTTGTTCTGGTAGCGAGACAAAGTGAAGCGTGGAGTCTCGCCACTCAACAGGCAATGCCTCCATAATTAGGCGGAAAGTTGGGAACGGAGTACTTTTTTCTAACTTACTCCGTTCCTCACTTTTCCTTGCGTGGTAAATTACCTCACTCAGGGGAATTAAGTATTAAATATATCATTTCCCTGAACCGGACCCACGATCGTCGTGTTTATAGACACACGCTTGTGCCACTGAGCCGAGACGGCGTCTGACCGACTAAATGTAAATGAATGTAATATTGTTAAGGTTCTCACAATTTTATTCCAATCTATTAATTATTCTAAGTTACTATAACAATTTCCCAAATAAAATAATGTAAAATGAGAGTCGAGCTCTCTATTCGAATCATCTGTAATTGGACGCCGACCGATAAATTCAATGGTGTATCAATTCCTTTCAATATCTCAACCTTTCAATCAGCAATTGTTAGATTCTATAAGCACTTCGCTTATAAATGAAATCTTAAGTACAGAAGTAAGATTTCGCATTCATGAAGTAATATTTTAAGTTAAATTTGTGATATATTATAACTAGCGACCCGCTCGTGGCTTCGCCCGCTTAAGCAACAGAATTATTTACTTAATACACTGAATTATGTTCATGTTTTAATATACCTATAATGTATGTTTGCAACGCACTTAAGATTTCTAATGTGAAAATTATTAAACACCTAGGTTGTTTTTCGTACCTCCCATAAGAATCTTCAATTGAATGTATGAAATAAAAATACAACTTATCAAATTCAAATTACAGTATAGCGTCATCTATGTAAAGACATTTTTTTTACTATATAACTTTTTTTAATCAACCGATCTTGATGAAACAAGTTTAGTTAAAACAAAGTAAATGGGGAAATTTTCAAGTACATCAAGTTCAGTACTTTCAGAGAAAATGTGGACATACATATCGACAGACAGACAAGAAATTAAAAAAAAATTGCTTTTTATTATTCTTTTTAAGTGTCCCTCTATCCATTTCAGTCAAAATTACTAAATGTACAGACAAAATATTTTACTCTCTTATTATATATAGAGATAAAATATTTGTGTAATACAGTACATGAATTTGACATTTCTGTAGAGTAGTTTCAGCAAAGACATAATTCGTGGATTCAATTCTTCAAAGGAATAATTTTCACAAGGCTTATAAATTTAGAAAAAACCTATGCTAATTTTTTAAAGGATTCTTATTTAAATTCTTATTTCTTACTAGCAGCCCGCCCGCGGCTTCGGCCGCTGAAACTTCATGATTATTGATTTAATAAACAGAATTGATTGATAACTATAATGATTTGCAACTTCTTTACAACATTGTTTATGATGGTGTGAAAAATTAAAATTATTAAAAATCTTACTAGAACCTGGTCCCAAAGTAGTAGGCAAATATTTGTATATTGTAATTGGCGCAAAATCTCTTCATAATATTTTAAAACGCAACATTTCGCCACTCCACGTACAGTAAGCACCTCGATACAAAAAAGGAAAATGAAGCGAATTATAATTTAATCATCTTTTTTTGCTATTTACAAAAAATATAAAAAAATGATACATATAACAAAATCCATACGTTTTTATTAAATTCAGTGAAAAAATATTATTCACCTGAAAAATAGCTTTAGCTGAAAATTCTGTAGAAATAAAAGTTTTAAGCTACTTAGCTTACTGGGTATCATATCTAGAGCTCCTCATGTGGTATTTATGAAACAAAGTCTGAAAGTAATAACTCACATATAGTATGATACTTGACACTTTGAACATTTATAATTATAAATGTAAATTTAATAGGCAGGAGGAACTTAATCTTAAGCTCCCATTCTGTTTCCCATTTTCCGCCTAATCCTGGAGCCATTGCGTGTTGTATGGCAAAACTCAACGGCGCCCATGATTCCAAGTAACAAACAAGGATCTACGGGTGCATTGCCGACTTTTAAAGTCTACCTAGGTCATATCGACCTGGAAACACTTCCGCACGCAGGACATTCCATAGCTGTGTTGAGCGTAGAAGGAAGTTCCTACGAAATCGCACAGTAGTGGAGTGCCACGTATCCAGATGGTGTGGATGGTACTAGAGTTGGTGATGTATTGTGCGGCTAGAAAATTCGGCAACAAGTAACAGGACAAACAGTTCAATTACAAGAGGAGACATCTCTACGCAAAGCCAAATATGTCAAGCAACACAGCACAGATCATTGGGTCCATCATTGGGTCCCTAATGAACGGCTTTTGGTTGTATGCGATTAAATGGGTGAAGCTGATACTGGAGTGCACCAGCCCAAAGATGAGGGCAGTACTCCATATGAAGTCTGTCTGAAGTTTTGTCTCGCTCTGTTGATGACCACAGCTTCTTTGAGGCTAATTTACCTTTGCTTTCCAGATGAATGCTATACTGGCGGTCACTCAAAGGGCCAAGACCCGATGTGCCGATACTGGGCGCGGCTGTGATGATCGAGTTTCGGAAGACTGGCGATACGACAATTGGGGTCTTTTTTATGCAATTCGGACAATTGTATAATTATTTAGGAATAATTGAAACTAAAAATAAAATCAATGCAACTTAAAAATAATGTGAAAATATAGAAGAAATGTAAATACAAATATTTTTTATTAGTTTTGCTCCAATGAGTCAAGATTCAAAAAGATAATTCATTGTTCGAAATTGTATTCGATGTCAATGCGTTATGATTAAACTGATATTTTTTAAAGAACATTATTGTATGCTGTGGAAATAAAAAGGATGAAATATTTTTACTATTATTATAAAGTTGTGTCAATTCTGTGCTAAAATATTTTTTAATATATAATATTTTTTTAGTACACAGTCAGATGATTAACATTTTTTTTAGATTTACAGCATGTTAATATGGTACATACGTTACAATAAGTACACTCGATGACTTGACAATATAGGCCATTTGGTGCCACTTTTGATTGTATACTTCATGATATTAGGATTACAATCCTATTCATTTTGGTAGAGTATCATTTATGTTGACCCATTTTGTTCGTTACACTCGAATAAAAAATAGTTCAAAGCGACAGGATGTATATATAAAATATTTTATATTACAAATTTAAATGAAAAATAAGAAAACCAGCTCATGTCGACGCGCCGGCAAATAAAATTCATATTCCATTTTGCACCAGAACTGTCAGTTGACACTGACACCGCGTCCAAACTTTCCGCTGTTGCTACTACTGCGGATTGAAAACCAATGTTTGCTTAATCACAGTTCTGAGCTATTTTTTATTTTAATATTTCATTTTATTTGATTTTTAGGGTTTCATGCCTCAAAAGAAGAAAAGAAACCCTTGTAGCACTAATTTGTTGGACGTCTGTCATGATCATTTTGTCTCGAGATTTGGTTGTGATATGAAGCTAAAATGAATATTAAATACTTGGATGTATGTTTATATCGACGCAACGAAATGAGAAGTTACAATAAAAATCGAGAAAAAAAATCAATGTCTGAAAATATATTATTATTTTATAGAAAAAAACTTTATATATTTATTTTTTTATAAACTTATACATTATACAAAATAAGTGCATTTACACCTGCAAAGAGTTGAGTTACTTGAGTTTATCAACTTTTAAAATTGTACTTCTCGTACAATTATGAAAGGAATAAAACATAGCGTTAAGTATGTTATATTTAATTCCTAAGTAATATATAAATATATATATAATTCCTAAGTAATATATAAATATATATAATTAATATTTAAATATTATTAAAATAAACTAATGCAAAATATTAACTTTTCATTTAATTACTTGAGAAAATTTTAGGAATTTATTATAACATATTTCGATATCCTTAAAACTACGTATATTTCAAAAATATCTCGTTACATAAAATAAAGTAAAACGAGTTACATTGTAGCCTTACTCATTTTAAGATCGGATGTTATATTTTTACCTGAAAATTTCCTTGTGCTTCTTAAAGACTAAAAGTGAGAGATAAAGAGCGGTTTTACATACACACACCATAAAGCTTTTATGACTAGGTGAAGATGATAATGTGGGATGGGAGCTGTGAATTTTAATACAGGAAGTCTACCCGAGCCTCTTTTGTTTTTGTAACACTTTCTGCTTATAAAAATGTGTTATTTGAAACGATATGATAGAAATATTGTGAACGATCGTTTGTGTGTCTATTTGAAAAATAAGTCGTAGTATGATGTTACAATAAAATAAAATGATTTTAAAAATTATTATGACTTGAACTTGTTTTAGATTAGCAGCATGGAAATCCATGGATGAAATAGTAAGAATTGTAATGAAACACCGGGGCACAAGCTACCGATTATAAATGCGATTGTTATAGGTTGGATTTCCACTCAGGGGGATTGAAAAGTTCATTATTTTTCGCTCTGGTTACGAGACAAAAGCGCGGCGTTAAGTTTCGTCCCACATTCACCTCTCAACTCACCTCGTGCCTCGAGAATTAGGCGGAAAGTGGGGAGCCGCAATGATTTAATGGGAATAGTAATAATCTCAACACTTGATTGCCAGGTTCTCGTTGTCTACCCTGCAATATCGTCAAACAAAATAAAACCATTGAAACTAAGACCATAGTGAAATATGTCAAAATTTTGTTGCGGCAGTACGGGGAACATAAATCTTAGTTGACCGCAGACTATGGCTATGGAGTGGCTCGAGAATATTTCTGTACGAGAAAAATATTTTTTACCGCCGAACAAGAATAAAATAATATTATTAATATATATGACAACTTAATTTTAATAGAAAATCTGTTCTATTTTAATATATACAACTTAATGTGATCAAATTAATAAGAAATGGTGATAAATTAACAATATGGAGAAATTAACTCTAGTGTTTACTCCTCTCGTAGTACGTTTCTCTAAATTTTATTTATACAATGCATGAGGATTTGGAAGAAATATAAAAAAAAATTGTTGAGTTTTCATAATCACAATTTTTTTGAAATAATAGGTAATTTTGCTTCAGTTGAGATAAACCAAAGCACAGATTTTATGCAGTTTTAGCATAATATAATTTATACGATATATTTTCAATCCTTTTTACTTTACTAATATAACTTTAATAATATATTAATATGTAACTATAATTATTTTTATTAAAAAAAATACACTGTCTTATCACATTTACCCAGCTCTTATCATACTCATAAACTTTACAACCACTCTTATTTCTTATCTGTACGGGTCAAAATGAGTTTCGAGCAGAAATTTCGACACCTTTTATTAACAAAAAGCGAATCTGTATCAGAGACATTCTTCGAAACATAAAACTTATCGCGGTCATTGCCACGAGATATCATAGACTGAAAACGTTAGCATTTTTCGAAAAAAAAATTAGAACAATACAAAAACACAGATACGGAAATGAAAAAGAGAAACAAAAGCAAATTACCCGTAAGAGGATGAACGTTGACCGCGGGGCGCGTTTTCTGTCTAATGAGGAGTACTTTAGACCTTTGCGGTCGGAGAGCGTCTGCCTCTCCTCTCTTTCTCCTATCATTCAAATGGTGTTGCTAAAGTTTTTATTACGTTATTAACTTGTCATGGGAAATTTAAAATGTTATCTTTTTCTGTAAACTAGTTTCGCAAATAAGCTTCGCGCGTTTCTGTATGACAACTCTGTTTTTTATTTTGTTGCACCCCAAATAAAAACGTACGAGATTCGGGTTAATCTCACTGTGTGTGTATTTTTTCGTGGTTACGGTTTTAGTCGACTGTTTTAAACACATTTCTAAAATTAAATAAAAGATAACATTATTGTGTTAAATACTAGCTGCTTAAAAACTTTAAGGGCGAGTTCCATTCCTTTAAAGTAAATTTATATTTATAAGGTTTTCGCGACACAACCACTCGTTGGCAGAGGGAACCTAGAGTTAGGACACTCCGTTCCTCATTTACCGCCAAAATCAGGAGACATTCAGCGTGTACTTATTGTGAGAAGTTGTCCATGTTGTGTCACTTTATGTAATTATAGTAACTTTTATAAAAACAAGATTTTATATAATTTTATCAATACATCTACAATTATTCTTTTTATTTTTAGTTCTTTTTTTGTATTATTTTAATTATGGCTTAATCGAACATTATCGTTGTATGAATATAAAATATATCTTTTATTTATATAATTTACTTTTCTTGTAAAGGAAGTCTCTTCTCCGCGAGAATCGCGTATAACTTTCAAACTACTCAACGGACTTTAACTTCAGTAATCGACAGATTGATTTAAGAGAAACTTTTATTTATATCAAAATCAGCTTCACGCTGTATCCCGCACACTGCAGGGTAGGCAGAGGGAACGTAGTGAAAGACACTCCGTTCCCCACTTTCTGCCGAATTCCGGAGGCATTGCGTGTTAAGTGGCAGAACTCAACGCCGATTTTGATTTTTTTTTTTTTTTTTTTTATTTATATTATGTACAATACATGCACTGATGCAAAAAAATATTTTTGTGTAACCTAAAAACAATATAACAATAATATCACATATTGGTTGCGTTCATTATTAATATTATTATTATTTCCAAAAACAATCTTATTGTAATAATAATTCTTATTGAAATATCGTCGTTTAATTACATTATCATTAATGTAATTCAAATATATTAAAAGAACATACAATAGAAAATACGAAAGCAATTGAGCTTAAAAAATAATCCTGAAGTTCAAGCGGGCGAAGCCGCGAGAAACTATTAATTAAATGAATTATTCTATTTTATAAAATTAAAACTTTATTAATTCTTATTAAATATTGTAGAAATATTAAGTTTAATAAGAAATATATAGTATATGAAATAATGACAACACCCTTATATACAATATGCACTATGAATTTGAATAATCGAAATATCTGTTAGGGAGAATATATGGGTGTATGTCTCCATTCCAATCTATGTAAATGCTTTTGATATATTATGCTTTAGCGTGCACATAAATTTGTGCCAACCATACTCTATAATTCCAGTATAAATGCGAGTAATTTTTGGTACCCTAGGAATGTTTGTGTAATAACTACCTTTTATGAAGTTGGTGCTTTTTATAATTTATATCTTTATTGTGTTGTTCATAAAGTTTTTCTTTGCATTTTGAAATAGTCTAAAAAATTGAATTGTTAAAAAAACTAAAACCCTATTAAACAAATACAGATTGCCAAGATTATTTGACGAAAGTATCGAAATCAGCTTCACGCTATATCCCGCACACAGAGGGTAGGCAGAGAGAACTCAATGTTAAGAGGAACATGGGGAACGGAGTGTCCCCATTTCTGCCGAATTCTGGAGGCATTGCGTGTTGAGTGGCGTAACTGAAAGGCGCGTTCTTCCTCAACTCTAGATCACTCTAGAAATGAAAATATAAATTTCAAAAATATTTGATTCCCTCGAGTGGAGATCGAACCCACAGTCGCGTTTACAATCACACACTTCAGCCCCTGACTTTATGATTTTCCTTACTTCTGATCAATTTCTTCAGTCCTGTAAAATTATTACTCTTTATCAAGGTATTAGCATTAAATTTTTATGTAACGTCATACAAAATTAAGGAGACGAATCGTTTTTCACTATCCTATATAGACGAACCATATCATAAATAGAATGGCACTAAACATCGAACTCATATAATATTTATATAACATTATCAGATAGGTTAATAAGTATCGCCCAATTAGTCCGAATAAGCAAATATTGCAAAATGCATAATAAACCGCATCGTGATTACTACCTACAGATTCTGTTCTATATCTATATATATATGTACACAGACAGACATACGTATATATATATAAACGTACACGTTTATTTACATGAACATTATTGTTACGGCTATGAGAGGGAACCGCACGCTAACGCTTAATCAAAAACAAAATTGTAATACTATTATAGTACGATAAATGTTGTTTAACTAAACTTAATTTAATGTTCTATTTGTACTGTATGCTTTATTTTATTTATACTTTTTTGAGAATAATTATTATATAATATTGTTAGAAGCTTCTGTATACCTCTTGATATTATAGGTAGAACTGAGTGTTAAGACACTCTGTTTTCTATATTCTGACGAATTTTCGATAAGATTCTTTTAGAATATAATATACTGTTACGTTGTCATGTAGGTCATGTAGGCTGTCGTGGCCCAGGGATACAAGCGAACTCTTGGGCACGCCCCTGGGCTACGTCCGTATCCACATACCTCGCGTGTACAGTTAGTTGATTGTAGGTTCGATTCAAACTCGATTCTAAAAAGATCTAAGATAAATTATAAATATATATATATATATATATATATATATATATATATATATATATATATATATATATATATATATATATATATATATATATATATATATATATATATATATATATATATATATATATATTACTTTTCTAATTCGACCTTTTTGAATTCAACCGCCACGTCCACTCGGGGGAATGAATTATAATTTATTAATATTTTCATTTCTTCGCTAAGGCACCAAGGCAACCAAGATTCTGCTACTCAACACGCTATGCCTCCAGAATTTGGCGGAAAGTGGGGAACGGAGTGTCTTAGAACTAGGTTGCCTCTGCCTACTCAACAACCTACTGTGTGCGGGATACAGCGTGAAGCTGATTTAATTATTTTTTTTTAAATTTTTTAAATCCTTACACAAATCATATCACTTTAGCACATCAAAAATACAACAAATATTTAACAATCAAACGTCACTTATAAAAAGAATAGTATCCATGACATAAAAATGTAACTAGATTAAATTTAAGACAATTCACTCAATTAATGGGTTCATTAAATTTCTCTCCAGTGACAGGCTTTTAAGGTAATTGCGTTAGAGTGTAATTACAGTGAACGGAGGTGCTGTCGGTTGGGAATAACGGAATATAGATGCCCACGTTCTTGAAATTAAAGAATAAGCTACTTTTTATTTTTACATAAGAAAAAATGTTATTTTTCAATTATTATAAATTCAATTATGTATGGGAATCTGGTACTTTTGTGTGTTACTGAGTTATGGTATGTTTCACTGTCGATTTGGACTTATTTTGTCATTAAGATCGTTGGTTATGTAAATTAAGTTAAATAATATGTAAAACTTTTTTCTTAAATAATTTTTAGTTGTTGGCCGTCGTAGCGCAATTGGTTTGGGTTGGGTTCGATTCCCACTCTTGAAAATAAATATTTACATTTCCGTCGATCTGCAACAAGGCAAAGCGCGGCGTCGAGTTCCACTACACAACACGCAATGCCTCGAAAATTCGATTAAAAGGTGATGAATTCGAGAGAAAGAATAAGTGAACTTTATACTAGGTTCCTACCTACGCTGCTATGAGTGTGATACAGCGTAAAGCTATTTAATTTATGATATAATTTTCAATGGAAAATAAGGTAAGTTTTAATAATAAAATAATAAATAAAATATAAATAATAAATGAATAAAAGATATACTTTTTTATAATACTTCAAACAGGAGTAGGTATTCCATAGATGTAACGTATTAGTATATTTTACATAGTACGCTTCTAGGATTGTCCAATAGAAATTGAGATGTAGGTCAGATTTTATTGCGATAAAACCCCAGTGCTCGGCTATTGTGGCATCGGCTTTACAATATTATGATTTTTTAACGCTTTTAACGGAGTCGCTGTTAAAAATATAAAACCATATATTTCCATGAAGATAAATTTTAAAATTATATACTAACATCATTACATTCTAATATTAAAATAGTATTTTTTTATTTATTTTCTAATAATTATATTGATATATAAAATGATTAACTGTGAATTTATTTTCCAATATTTAATGAGCCAACATAAAACAGAAAGTAAATGAGTGAAGCAGAACATAGTGTTTTATCACTAAATCCGCTCTGTTAGGGTACTGCTACAAAAAGGTATCAAATAAAGTTGATTTCAAAAATTAGGCATTTAAAACAATTTCGACATTCACTGATTAGACTTTAGTTGTAAATAAAATAAAAAAAAATTGAGAAAAAATAAAATATAAGCCTCTCGACTATTGCATGCGTTCAGACTTAACAGCTTCAATAAAACTGAAAACTGCATTACAAATATATAAAGAACTAAACTTAAGGAGTTTTTATACAATAATGTTGTTTTTCAAAAAAAACTTTCCTATACTATAATTTATGTATTTGATTTATTATTGAAATTATTGCAATATTGAATTATTAAAAACATTCTTTTTGTAATTTATAAAAGTACAAATATAATTTGTTTCAATAAGGCGATTCTTTCGAAGGTATAATATCTCCGTACATGCAAGTCTATTAAACTGTTGAACAGATTTTGATGAAATTTTATTTGCATATTAGAATGCTTTCCTGGATGGTTTAAAAATATAATAGGAGTCTTTATTTATTATCTATATAAAATATCGGTAAAAAAACAAAAATTGATCAGCTTGATAGGTTTTTTGTTGGTTTAAATACAAAAGTATACTAAGAAGCTCATAAAGACCAATAAAAAAAATGACAATAAGAATATGTCACCACAGTAAACGCTAATCAGCCTCATCTCTGGATGTTACATAAAAAATTCCCTAGTATACTGCCTCCAATAAGAAGTCTTTGTAAGAAGTCACATTTGAATAAAATTGAACAATTGAATAATTTAGACACTATCTAGTTAGATATCCGAAAATCGACCGTGCATTAGTTATTAGTAATTGAGGTATTGTAAAATAAAAAATAATACAAAAAAACCATACATCATTAAAATACCACATTTGTAGTAAGTAACCTCTCTTATAAGGACATGACAACGTCTGTCGGATTGCTAGTACACATTTTTTTTTCTTTGTTCACAGTCTGCAACCAATTTGCGCGTGGCGTGTTTGCAATGCTTGGTGCCGTCACTCCAGAATCATTTGATACTCTGCACTCTTATACCAATACGTTCCAGATGCCTTTCATCACTCCTTGGTTTCCTGAGAAGGTAATATACTTATTTTAGTAGTTTTTTTTTTTGTTTTCATAATTAGTAATATTTATATGTTTTATATTATGTTAAATAGTTCAGAAATAAGAATTATTATAGTTATGTATCTGCATGAGAACGAAATATAGGAAAATAATTTTTTTTTTTTCATATTTTGCTTGAATTTATTTAACAACATAAAACTTAGAAAAGTGTATATAATGCAGAAAAATCTATAATGTATTAGACTTAATGAACATGGATGGCCGAGATAAAACTGCATTAAAACGTCTATAGGTTTTCGCTGACAATAAATCTTCTCAATTTCCATGCTCAGCGAAAGAGATTTTTTTCTGTAAGATTAAATATTCAATTGGAAGTCTCTGAAATACGATTTATCGAAATCATAAAACTCTGCAGTGATCTAGTCTGCGACTACGTTGTTTGTGGTAACCAAATACCAAATATATATTTTGCTTACATTATACACTAGCGATCTGCTCGCGGCTTCGTCCGCTTGAACTGCACAATTAATTATTTACTAATCCGAAGTCTAATACCACTATCATTTCAAAAATAATATCCTAATATCGAAAACTAAAGTTTTAACCAATTCAATATAACAGTTATTTTGTAGTAATGTTGTTGTGCAATTTAAGAAAATATATCAAAGTACAGCGAGAGACACAATATGCAGAGGCTTTATGTTATCAATAACTAATAAAATCACAAATTCCTAATCAACGTCCACACTCACAAACTTAAATGAGCGTTTAAATAAGATTAAGTCCGTATTTACAATTGAACAACAACTAAGTGGTACATAATTTTCCAAACCGCCCACAAAACAGTGACCTAGTAAACCATACATAGAATACTCTCGATGCAGGTAATACCGCCGTCATCGGGACTAATAGATCACGCGGTCAGTATGCGGCCGGACTATCATCGGGCAATCGTGGACACAATAATACATTACGGGTGGAAAGAAGTTATCTATATCTACGATTCGCATGATGGTGAGTGGGTTTTTGATTTGTTTATTTTGTTTTCTTTTCAGTTTCACGCTGTATCCCGTATATAGCAGGATTATTAAGTTAAGTAATATTTAAGGAAACTTGTGTTAATACACTCCGTTGCCCACTTTCCGTCGAATTTTCGAGGCATTGCGCGTAGTGGTGTAAGTCAATGCCGCTCTTTATTTTGTTAACAGACTTAAGAAATTAAAATATTATCAATAATAACGAATTTACAGTCACGCGCTTGTGCCACTTCGTCACGTCCCCTTAGTTTTTAGCTTTTAGTTTGAAACAAAAAAAAAACTTTCTATTTAATATCATTTCATGCATTGAAAAATCGATTTTGTTTAACAAACTTTCAACGTTACCTACAAAGCTGAAATTTAATTCCACTATTGAAATCTGAGTTATTTCACTCTTTATCTTATTTCAGTTTCAATGTTAACATTTGAATAGCATTCCTAATTTGCTAGGCGAGTTAAGCATACTTAAACAATGGGTCGTCGAGTGGCACTCAAAACTTCGCCCGCCCTTCTCACACATCTATTCAGACAGAATTTAAAGTCCAACAAATGCAACTTTCATAAATGCTAGTATATTTTCAAAAGGGCTTGTCTATTTTGTATAACACTTTGTGTGCAATGAGTTCACTTTATACTGCTACTGCCTGGATTTCTTTCTTTTCGTTTGTGTATAGCAGGAGAGGGTAGCGGAGTTTAATTTTATAGCTGTTTTCTCTTTTGCTCATTTCAACGTTACGTAAAGTTGAGGAACCTAACGCCGTGTTTTGTTTGACAATACGGAATAATTGATTAAATCAAATATATCAGCTTTAAGCTGTATCCCACTCACAGAAAGGTAGGCAGAAAGACACTCCGTTACCCACTTTCCGCCGAGTTGAGTGGCGGAACTCAACGTCGCGTTTTGCCTAGTTTTGACACTAGTCCGAAGTCATGAAAATACAAATAAAAATGGATATTTCATTTCATCGAATGGGGATCGAACCCACAACCAGTCGATTTTAAAGTCACACTTTGTGCCCCTGCGCCGCGACTGGCTTCTATCATTGAAAATTGTTTAAATATAATCATTCCTCCGAGTAAATGTCAACCAATGATCATTGTTCATAAAATCAGGCACTGTTCCACTGTCCTGTTAACTTCCCTTTATATTATACAATTTATATATCGTTGATACTGCTATTTAATTCTTAAATCATTCAAAATTTTTATGCGAGTATAAGTGCTCTCACAATCGTGAATAATTTAATTTCTGTTTCCCGTTCACTTCGTTATTCTTACTTCCAGGTAATACTAGTTACCTTTTCTGCTAACGTATTTTTATTTCTTTAAGAATTTAAAAATTGAAACAAGAATTTGCAAATATATCCCAAAGTAATTATAAACATATTTGACAAATTAAATTGAGGCCAGTCGTGGCACAGCGGTACAAAGTGAAACTGTAAAACCGACTGG
This sequence comes from Heliconius sara, assembly GCA_917862395.2. Taxonomy (NCBI): domain Eukaryota; kingdom Metazoa; phylum Arthropoda; class Insecta; order Lepidoptera; family Nymphalidae; genus Heliconius; species Heliconius sara. The sequence continues at coordinate 11,532,707 of OU860800.1, read as the reverse complement.
TTATGGGTTTGAATCCCAATTCGAGAAGATGAAATATTTACATAAATTAATATTTCCATTTCTTCGCTCTGGTGTCGAGGCACAGCTCGGCGTTGAGCTCTGCCACTCAACACGCAATTCCTCCAGAATTCGGCAGAAAGTAGGGAACGGAGTGTCTAAACACTAGTTTCCCTCTGTTGTGTGGGATACAGCGTGAAGCTGATTTATTTTATTTAATAATATTAACAAATATATATTTAACATAACAATATTTAAAGAAAATGTAACTAAAGTTATATTTTATCTATAAATAAGTTAATCAAAATACCATTATGTTCGTCAATAACCAAAATGAATTGTGGTGAAGTTTCCAGATATACATACATATATTTATACATGTACATACAATATACATGCAGTGGAGACAGGAAATTGGATGGTTGAGAACTTAGGAGCATATTCTTGATATCGTGAATAGCCTTGTTGATTAGTTGTCACACTAAGCGGTTCAAGGCTGACACTGATAAAATGAGAATATTTACTTAAGTCAATACGAGAATAATTCATACATTTGTTGAAAGATTGAGTTACTATTATTTATATGCAAAATTATAAAAAGTCCTCACAGCTTCATACAGTATCTCGCGAGCAGCAGGGTACGCAGAGGGAACATAGTGATAAGACACTCCGTTCACCACTTTCCACCGAATTTTTAGAGCGGCCGAACTCAATACCGGGCTTTTTCCTTAATGCCACAGTGTAGAAATTAAAATATTAATAAATAATAATTAATTCTTATGAGTAGGGTCGAACCTATAACCGTCGCGTTAGTCACCCTTGTGCCACGACGAATCTATGAAAAATTTTAAGTCTACTTGGATGTTTGAACGTGCTTGACGCTCCGTGATGGATTTGACTTTACAAATCCACTACGGAGCGCCATGGACTCAATTTTACACAGGTTTAATGTTAATTTTTATATTTTAATATTGAATAAACTGTAATATTGAATCCTACCATCAAGAATATTCAAATAATTGTGTCTTAATTAGATTACTTATAAATTAGACGAAAAATGAAAAAACTTGAGCTAGCTTAGTATTATAGTATATTCTTTGCCTACCCAAGGTGCAACAAAACTAGAACAAAACTAGAACTAGAAATGACTATTTAAGACGCACATAACTCAGGGGTGGATCTCTCGGAGAGTAGTTCCTCTTAAGGCCTTCACTGCTCGTGATATGCTTTGAAGTAAAGGGGCATGAAAATAATGAAACTTACAATTACAAATAAATAATGTCGTGGCGCTGTGACACAATCGAATGAATATAAACGTGACGATTATAGGTTCGATTCGAAGGAATAAAATATTTAATATATTCATCCCTCTCTCTGCTTACAAGGCAAAGCGCGGCGTTGAGTTCCTTCACTAAATATGTGATGCCTAGAGAATACGACGGAAAGTAGGAGTTGGGAGTGTTTTAAGACTAGGTTCCTAGGTTCTGTCTACCTACCCTGCTATGTGTGGATACTGCGGTAGAGTTTCAGTGCAGTATTATATCGTAGCGATGAGCTTTTGTATGAATGTTAAGTTAAAATATTAAATCATTGTTATTAAAGTTGTTATGATGTAATGTATATTATAAAAAATAACTCAGCTGACATTTCAATTTATATTATATACTTTGAATAACTAAAATAATAAACCAATTTTTAATTATTTATTAAATATACTCGTATTTCAATAATTTACATATATTTCTGAGGCCGTCGTGGGATAAGCGTGTTACTGTAACTGTGATGTTTGTGGGTTCGATTCTCACTTAGGGGAAACTATTATTACTTATTAATATTTTCATTTCCTCGCTCTGATAACTGGGCAAAGGGCGGCGTCAAGTTGCGCCACTCAAGACCCAATGCCAATGAAATGAAATGGACAGAAATAGAAATATTTCAACTTAACTTATTATTATTAACATCTTCACTGCTGAGTGTAAGATCCAGGTATGACTGTAGCTTCAAATTAACCGAACGTAAATTTGAAGCTACAGTCATGCCTAGAACTCACAATACACTTTGCACCACTACATCCAAGGCGTCACACAGAGCTGACTCTACCGATAATAAAACGTCCACACGAAAGAGATTGCGGTTGAACGGCAACGGACGCTAATAGTCAGCCCAGGCGTAATGGTGTGCCTATCACCAATGGAACACAGCCAAGTTATTTAATTTGTACGAATATTGTGTTCGACGCCTAAGGACTGACTTGGCTGGCAAATGTCAAACGATTTAGCTAACCGCTCCGACCAATTTCGGTGGGAATCGTCTTAGAGTACCGTTATGTTCGTATTGTGGATGGCCGTTTGGTTGGTGATTTTCGTTAGCAAGATAAATTGTGGTTTTATTTTACTTTTTTTTAGAGTTATTTTACTACGAGGAATTGTTTTTAATATAAAAAATACATATATATATATGTGTGTGTGTATATGTGTATATATATATATATATATATATATATATATATATATATATATATATATATATATATATATATATATATTTATATATATTTTATTTAAAAATTTCCCCACCCTGTTCTGATTTTGGTTTTTTAAAGTAAATAACAGTAGTTTTCTTTTATTTTATTTTTTTACAGTTTTTAAACTTCTCAATTATTTTAGTATAGTATCAGTCTTTGTAGCAGTTATTTTCTTCTAATATTCTTCTTTGAAAAGTAACTAGGAGACAAGTTAAAGGGAAATATTTATTAAATCTAAAAATGTAATTTTACTTTTTCAAAGAGACTCCCATTTTCTAATATAAAAATGTTATAATAAACAAAATCTTAAACCACCAATAAATACTCCCATTTTATACACTTCACAACTTATTTTCTCAAGACTTGTAAAAAGAGTTCGTTTTAAAGGAACTCTTCAGTTTCTGTTCATAGAAACAAATACCTTACCTATTCTCTAGCTCCTTGGGACTTCGCTAGGAGCATAAATAATATTTATAGTACAGGAGCTGAACACCTCATTTGGGACCGACCTACTCAACTGCAGTTCAAGTTATGACGCTCTAGATTTATAGTCCAAGGAGCGTTAACACAACTATATGCTATACAACTTTACCAATGTATCAGTTTGCAACTGTGCAAATTCCCTACTCTCTAAAGCTCGTATTAATCGACGATGCAGCAAGTTGGGTATTATTATATAAGAGATTCTAAATGATCGTATATCATAAAATTATTATATTTATTATGTAAAATTTTTTATACAGTTTAAGTAGAAATTTATATCTTTTTATATTACATAACACTCATATATTTCGGCACGCCTTAAGTGGATATAAATTTAGGTTAATTCTATTAAAATAATATTAAGAAAATTGCTTTCAGATGACATAAAAAATTTAACGTGGTGAAATTTGAACCCGCGCATTTTGGAAACCGTCCAAGCGTTCTGACTAACTAAGCCATACGTTCTCATCGGGCTACGTCGAAATTTTTATATGTTTGTTACAACCTATTTATATTGTTTCAAATCCCATTACACGCAAACTTTTACGTTTTCCTAAAATTATTTGAAACATTAAAAATATAAATAAATATTAATTTATTGCTAATTACACCAAAGCCAATTCCTTTATAAATTAGAAAAAAACAATATAAATAGTTTTAAATAGTCCTCATACAATGATACTTTTTTCTATCGAGTGGTGTGCGGAACGACCGTCTTGATCGTTAAGTTTTACGGTCAGCGCGGATTGTGACCACTAAAGCTCTTCCTAATGATATTAGGTCAGTCTTTCATTGCAATGCGCTCTATCCTGTCCGTAACAATAGAATTGCTGAATGCTAGTGCAGTGGTGTTAGTACTATTATAGGAAATGTATGGGACGATTTTGTGTGAGACGTATGTATGTGTATGTATGTACGAGTATATATGTATATATATAGTGTGTATGTTGTATGTTCATACAAATATTTGTTTTTAGTAAAGCATTATTATTTTTTTTCGGCGTTAAGTTCTGCCACTCATTAAACAATGCCTTCAGATTCGGCAGAAAGTGGGAAACGGAAGTGTCTCAGTGGGAATTCCTTAACTCTAGGTTCCTAAGCTTACTGTGTCTGTCCTTTTATGTGCGGGGGTACAAAAACAAGCTATAAAATAGTGAGTTATAAATAGACGACTAAAATATAATTATACGTAAATAAGACTACGTAAGAGGGAAACTGATTAGACAACGCTATGCTCTGCCACATAACATGTAATATTTTATTTGGATTGTAACCAGACATTTACTATCTTTTCTTTACCTATATTAGAAATACTTGAATAAACATACTTAAAATTATTTCTTTAGATTTTCATTAACTTTTTCTGGTAATAAAACGAACGACGAGTGTCAATATTATAGGTTCCTTTTGTCTACTTTGCTATCTTCCCTGCGGAAAAAGGAATAAACGTGAAACTTAAGATATTTTATAAATAAATTATTTTATAAATAAAAAATATTCTGTTAAAATAAATAAAATAATTTTGAATCACTATTACACTGCAATAAGCATATGCGTATTTTTGTCAAAATTTTGTATGTCTACATAATTTTATTTCTGAAATTACATTGATTTTACTACTTAATACATCAATATCTATTCATGATAACAATTCTATGAAAGAATAAATATTTGATTATATAAAAAATATTATTCGTACATAAATTAAAAATATATTATTTAAAATACAACATAATATATCTATTAAAAATAAAATAATTAAAATGAAATCAGCTTCACGCTGTATCCCGCACACGTAGGGTGGGCAGAGGGAACAGTGTTAAGACACCCCATTCCCCATTTTCCACCGAGTTCTGAAGACATTGCATGTTGTGTGGCGGTACTCAACGCCGTCAATTGCCAGACACCAGAGCGAAGAAATGAAAATACAAATGTAAATACATTTATCATTTCCTCGAGTGGGGGATCGAACTCACAACTATTCGATTTTACAATCACACTTTGTGCAATATACAATCGATTATTTATTAAAATATTTAAAAAAATACTTTCGACATAGAATAACAAAGAAAATATTTTAATTGGCATTCTACTATATCGATATCAAAATTTCCATTTCTATTGACTGCGTCGTAGCCCAGCGGCACAACGTCTGCCTCTAAATGCGACGGTTGTGGGTTCAATTCTAGCTTAGTTCAATGAACTATTTTCATTAACTCTCTCAGGTTAATCAAATAAAACGTGGCGTTGAGTTTCGCCGTTTAACATGGTCTGTCTAGAAAAATAAACGGAAAGGGGGTATACGAAGAATGTGCTAGGTTTCCTCTATCCACCCAGCTCAAGCAGAATACATACTGTATTCTGTATAAAGCGAAATGTTTTCTTCAGTGTTAGTAATAATGGTGGAATTTTTTAACCCTTTGAGTTTTTACTTTACATACAAGTAGGTAAATATGTATGTAGAGAAAAACACAAACTTCATTATTTACTGGATCCAATCATTAAATTTGCGAAGACTAACAAACTGAAAATTTGTTGAAAAAAAAATATAAATACAGTATAAGTTTTTGTCAATGTTTATTTATGAACGAATGTATTTTTATGATCTTAAAATAATATTTTCGGCTCCTTTCCGATACTGCAATGCAGCAGGATAAAATGGATGCCAACGTTTTGTAGAAAACTATTTTGTAGATGGTTGTTAAATAAAAAAAAACACTTTAACCCAATGCTATTTACTTAATTGATCTTTTATAATAAAATCAATTAAATTGTAATAAAATTAGGGAGTAATATATAATACTAATATTCCGATGGGATCGTTACTTGCATGAACTATATTATTTCTCTGTCGTCCATAATTTTGTGTGCGTGGACTTAAAGAAGTTGTACACTCCCATGAATCTCAATTAAAATATCAATTAAATAAAATAAAATTAATATCAATTAAAAATATTGTTCAGATCCAAGGGGTTCGGAAGTTGTTTAAGATAATTTTACTATTCAATCTGTTTGTCCATAAAGATATTAGCCATATTATAACTATAAATTAGGCCGTCGTGGTCCAGGGGCACAAGGTGTGATTGAAACGCGACGGTTGTGGGCTCGATCCCACTCGAGGGTATCAATTATTATTTCTTAATATTTTTATTTCTTCGCTCTGGCATCAAGGCAAAAGCCCGACGTTGAGTTGAGAACAATTTGGCGAAAAGTGGGGATCGGAGTGTCTTATCACCATGTTCCCTCTGCCTACCCTGCGTTGTGCGGAATACCTTTTTTCTTTATTCTAAACCACATTTTATTAAATTTTATCACTTGTAGCTTGTATACATGCTTTTATTTATTTAACGAACAATTTAAGTATTTTAATTCGCAAAATCCATAGCAATGGTACATCTTGGGTCAGACAAGCATCAAACTATAAATCAAAGCATTTGTAACTTGTGCCCCGTAAGAGAATAATGATCTCTGGTTCCCTTGGTAGTGTCAATGATGGTCGTATCTCTATGTCTTTGACATCTCGAGATTGTATTCAATTTTAGGAGCCAGAAATGGTGAATAGTAAAAGTATGGAAATTTACTCTGGATAGTCTTTATACTACATTCACTTTAATTATCAAATAAGACTAAATGGATTACATTGCTTATCATTATGTGAGATTATATGAAGTGATCCTTTTTGATATTCATACGTGCTCTTTTTATTTGCAAAATAAATAAAAAAAACTATTCAGCGATATAATGTTATAAGTAATTGAATTTAAAGTATAATGGAGGAAAAGCAAAAAAGTGGGCCAAAATCACGATCTGTTAAAAACATAAACGCTACAGGTTGTTGATTTGATTCCTATTCGAATATTTTTTTTTTCATTTTCTTTGCTCTGCTAATAAAACGTGGAGTTGAGTTCCACCGTTCAATTTGCAATGCCTCCAGAATCCGGCGGAAAATGAGGAAAGGAGTGTCTTATCATTGGGTTCCTTTGCCTACCTTTCCACTTACAGCACGTAGAATACAGCGTGAAGATAAAACAAGTCCCTAACATGTATAATCAAAACCGACTCGACTATGCCTCTGCGGTGACTATTAAATTAATATGGTGAATCATTTTTTTGACATTACTTAAAGTGTTATTCCACACTCATGCAAGAAAAATACTTATTCAGAAAACGTATAAAAATTTGAAAGTAGCGGGACTCGAATCCGCGCCTCCATTCTCGTGTGGTAGACTAAATAATTATTATATACATATTTAACAATTTTTTATTAATTTATTATTACCTTCAACATTTACAATTTAAAATACAAACTAAACTTGGTGTTTTTAGAGGCACCTAATTTAAAATTTTCTTTTCAATTCGTATTCTGTGAACAGTAAACGCCATTATTATTAATTATTGTTTATAAGTTTAAAATTAATACAACTCCTTCAGGATCCTTCGAGCCTAGTTCTTCAAGGAAAGTCATCAGCCCCTACAACATAAAGTAAATAAAGTTGATATCAGAGTACTTTCTTACTAATGAATTATTAAGTGATCGGTTGCCAATAACAATTTTTGTTTGAGCGTGGGCGAATTGAATTAAAAATTCTATCGAATATGTTATACGTATATTAAATCGATTTGATGCTATGTTCCACACTTAGCAAGGTAGGCAGAGGGAATCTAGAGTTAAGACACTCCGTTCCCCATTTTTCGCCGATTTTTTAAGGCATAGCCTGTTCAGTGGTGGAACTCAGTGGCAGGCGTTTGCCTTGGTACCATAGCGAAAGAATCTTGGTACCATAGAGAATGAAAAACAATCCTCGAATGGGAATTGAACTTACAACCGTCACGTTACTGTCACATCTTTGTGTCCCTGTGCCACGTCGGCTTCATAATTATACATAATTGTGCATAAATTTAGATATGAACCTTATTTCATCATTTTGATACAAACAAAATTATAATAAAAATATAAAAAAAAGGCTCGATAAATTAATCTACAATCGAGAAATACAATATTAAGTCATTAATACAATAGCGCGGGAACCCAAAGGAGTCAAATATTAGTTATGCTATGAAACTTGAAAACTTCTCTTCACATACACCCAACACAGGTAAGCACTGTGCGGGAATATGAAATTCGAGCTTTATAATTTAAAGAGAGTTAGATATACTATTTTATGCATCTTATTTATCTAAAAGCTGCCAAAGTGACCACCATCCAAATTTCATATTCCCTAATGGCACTTAGAGGAGTTGGGTGTATGCGCAGAGAAACTCAGGTTTTATTACAGAACGGGCAGTTTTCGGGCTTTTGGAGTATAACTTATAATTATAATTTATAAATATAACAGAGCTGTAACAAATAGCAAATAAGAAATAGTACCTGGACGATGTATGAGAAAATCTATTATTAAGGGCATTTTTTGTCTGTATGTCTATACGTTTGTTCACGCTAATCCCAGAAACTTAACTGATTTAAACACAGATTTCATTGATATGTTTTGAAGTTTTCATTTGAAGGGTTCATAAATAAAAATGTGATGTCAATATATGTCAATAGTGTTTTATTAAATTGGTTAAAACTATAGCTATCTATGTTAGGATATTATCTTTAAAATGATTATGTTCTTATACATTATCTTTGCTGGTCTTAATCACCATAGTAATTCAGATGAGAATATAAATAATAGGCAAGTACAAGAGGGCGAAGCCGCGAGCGAGTCGCTAGTTACTAGGACAAATGTAATTCACTTACAAAACCCATCCAAAAGTGTACGATGACAAAAAAAATGCGAAAAAAAGGACTAGTAAATGTGTCAATTTTCTTTTAAAACACGGTGTCGGTACACGGTGGCATAATCAGGAGTGAGTGGTATATAAGTCAGGCGGGGCTGTTCCCCTTATTTATTTTTAGGAGAGCGAATCAAGGTTCCTCACAATTTACAACAGTACGTAAATATCAATAGGAAGGTTATTTTCAATAAATTCACATTTCGCTGTTGTTTCCCGCTCGAGAGATACTTGATGCTCTGTAAGGGATGAAATTTCATTAATTTTAAGTCATTTGTTTGGATTCTGTACTTTAGTATGTTTGGAAAAGTATCTTGTTATATTTTGTAGAATATTATGTATAATACGTTGGGACTCGATAGCTTTTTATTATGTTTATTGATTGATAAAAATACTATATAATATTCGTTTTTGTTATTGTTTTCTATGTATAATACAATTATGATATGGTTAAATATCGGCATTGGTGTAGTATAATAATAAAACAATCATAAAATATATTATAATTATTATCTTCCAAGAAACAATATAATGAATAAAATACTTTTTAACTAGTAAACGTGACAGGTTATGGGTTCGATTCCACTCCAGGAGATGAAATATTTATCATTTTTTTATTTTTTACCTCTGGTTTTGAGGCAAAGTTATAGAGTTCCCCACTCATCACGCAACCCGTCCAGAATTAGGAGAAAATGAGGAACGGAGTAACTGAACACTAGATTCCCTATGCATACAGTGTGCGTACCATTAATGAGCAGTGAGCTGAAAAAAAAACATATATTTTAATCTAAGGAAAAAACTACAAAGAGTAGAAAACTAAGTAGATTCTTGTAATGTATAAAAATCTACTTACTTATAAAAGGACTACAAAAAAAAGTATTTTATAAAAGGCATGCAAGAGGCATTCAAATGGTCTGCACCGCGTACTGTTTGCTATATCTTGAATAAATTGAATACCGATATCATCTCGGTGCTCACTCGCATTGCATTCAACCCACGAGAAATGCTGGAAGCAACGATAATGTTTTAGTTTAACTTAAAAAGTCACTTTCTTTATATGTTATATGGTGTTTAGTTATATTTTAAAAAGAGTTTTTCTGAAATTTACATATATTATACAATGTATGTTATATGTGATACACGTATACGCCTAATGTAAGCTCTTCTAACCTTTAATAGCCACTAATCGAATAATTTTTATTTGGAATTCGGCTTGTATCTAAATTTTATCATCAAAAAAATGTATTTATTTCTGTATACAAAAACAAAATGATGTTTATATATTATAATATTAAATATTTTTAAACATTTGCCACTTCTAGCTCACTATATTTTATTCTACATCGTCTAGTTACGCCTAGCTCGTACGTTTGAATATACAGTGTTTTATCTGAGATTTATCGTGTAATGAAATCAAATGGCTCTGGCGGGTAAGAGTCGCGGAAACCGACGTGATAAGATGGAATAACTTGCAAAACCAACGAGTTCATTCGATATGAGTATATTGTTAATAAATAAAAAAATATATATTATCTATATGTCAGCTTCATGCTGTATTCCGAATATAGCAGGGAATATAGTATAGAGAAGAGAATCTAGAGCTAAGTTCTCCTCTGTTCCCCACTTCCAACAAATTTCCGAGGTATTGTGTGTTAAGAAGCAGAGTTGAACGCCGAAGGCTGCAAGGAGGTCACGGTGAAAATGTAGAAGAACTTGCTAAGGCAATTTGGACACGTTGAGCGAGTGAGTGATGAAACAATTGCAAAAAAATATGAAGGAAATTACGTGTTAGCGTTTAGCGTACCATTCTCTCTGGTTACCCTGCTAGGGATACAGCGTAATCACCTTTGACAATATCTAGATTAAAATTGTATTCTACAGGACATCTTTATAAGAAATGTTTTAGAAAATATCATAGATTCGAAACGACTTATCTTAAGAACCGGTGGACCGGGGCAGCTTGGTCACGGAATGACTAACCCAAACGGGCAGATGATGTCGACGGTTGTGCCGATTTTCATAAAATTTAGATATATACTGATGCTTGAGAGGTTATTCGCTATTTATTATTAATTTATATTTTTGGTTTTTCGTCGCTTATATCGGGGCACGAGTGTGCGACGGTTAACTATTTTCGGACGGTTTTCTATTCGAGGTAAGGAAATATTAACATTTTTAGTTCATTGCTCTGGTAACCCAATGCCTCCAGATCCTACTTAATTCCCTTCTGGAAAGAGGTCGGAAGTGTCTTAAAAAGTCGAAAGATATACTTTTTTAATTTCAAAACAATCTAAAAATCTCATGAAAGTTAGATAATGTAACCCAAGGTACTAACTTAGCGGCACTTTTTTAAATACATATTATCTAGTTATTTGCCATATGCGATAAATTTAAGCCTATTTCTTATATTAATATCATGTATATCATCAATTTTAGTAAAATCATTAATGTTTTTCTTAATATACATAACGTTTCCAAAAAGGTTTTGAATTGCAACTGGTAATATATTAATTTCTTTAAATTTTTGCCTTAAGGAATCTTTAGGGCCTAAGTTATAAATTACACGAATAGCTCGCTTCTGCAGAACAAATATTGATTGTAGAATATTTGCACTACCTCAAAATAAAATCCCATAGGATATAATATTATATATACATATTTGTATATAAAAACTCGAATGCTTTTGTGATATCGCAGGCGAATCCGCGATCGGGCCGCTAGTATCATATAAAATTCACATTATAAAATTTGACTTAAAAATCTATTACATATTTATCTTTCAAAAATTAAATTTAAAAAAAAAAAACATTTTTTTAAATATCTAGGTAAAAAGAAAGAATGTATCAACATTTAAAAGGAGGTAACTCATTTGTTATTTACAACCGATTGCAATAATTCAATTTTAAAGGTTTGAAAAAGTGGAAAAGTTCGAACTTTGAACGCTTTAAGGAAGCTTTTCATTTTCCTAGATAAATCCCCCGGATAACCGGAAAGAGTTTTAGTTTTTATTGTTTAGTCAACTAAAAAGTTTTGCCTTCAGTTCATTGAAGTTAGAACAACGATGTCTAAAGAGTCACTTTAAATCTATGTTCCAGTGTGTGGCCGAAAATTTTCTCTCATTGGCTAGTTGTCAGGTTTGCGCAGGTGCTTGGGATTGGCTCTCCGGGTAAAATATAGCCAACGTGGTTTGAACGAACTCTAAATTAAGAAATATTTTATAATTTTTGTTTATATGTGTTTATTTATTTTATTTCTAGTGTTCCAAGAGAAAAGTATGTTTTTTTTATAAATTTGGTGTATCTTTTTATTAATAGATGAAGTAAAAATTTCGATACGATAGTTAAAGTGCGGACGGTAAAATTTGGAATTTGACACTATTATAGCTTAGTTAAGAGGCAATATTAATATTTTGTTATTAAAATTTTATTAATATGCTATTTTTTTTTTTAATAAAATAATGAAAAACAAATACATCACGCTGGAAAAAACGTAATTATTCCACCACGACCACTTAATACACAACATCTCAAGAATTCGGCAGAAAGTGGGAAATCGAAGTGTCTTAATAGGAACAGAGTGTCTTAACACTAGGTTCCCAGGTCATCTCTGCTCTGCTCAAAAATATATTAACTATCAAATACTTTAAATTCTATAAGACCTAAATTTAAATTCAAACGTTTACGTTTCAATTTCAATACAAATAGTTTATTTAGCGCTGCACATTTTTTGTAACAATAATGTAAATTTTCGGTATCGAAAATTAGTCAGTGGAAAATTGAAACGGCAACTATCAATGTTATAGCATGTATGGTACAATACAAAATTTTGTACGTGCTTTTAGAAATTTTGATTTTGATTAATGACTTCAATTTCTATTCCAATTAACGTGGATATCAAATATGTTTGTTTGTTTGTCTTTTTTTGTAAAAAAAAAACTGAAATAAAAAGGCTTACATTTTTTCATTTAGTTAATTTTAATTAAATGTTTTTTACTTTATTTAGCCTCCATAATGTTTTTAAAAGTCGTTCTAAAGTTTCTTGTAAAAAAACATATATACATCCATACAGCAACTTAGACCCTAGATAAAAGTAAATATCGAAAATATCTAAAAAAACGCGAAATTATATTTTTAACTCAGAATCTAAAATTTAATAAACATTAGTACCAAAATCTTAAATCTATATTCATCGAACCATTACAACCCACGCGGGTGTCGAAACAGTATAACTGTGAATATTAACAACGATAATTTAGGTATAATTCCAAAAAGCAATATTAATGATCAATAACTGATTGGGACACGTATCCCAACTGACGACCATTTATATTTTACACGTGTAAAATTTTAACTAGCCTTTATACTCGTAATGTATATATGAAAGTGATTTTCGATTTATGATGTACGAAGTACTCAACAGTAATTAATGTTATTTGTCTATGATTATAATTAGTTTAAATGTATCTGTTTCATTAAATGATGTTAAGTTAATAGTAACTATTTGTTTTTCTTTTCTTTGTTTTAGTTTCACATTGTATTCCGTGTGGTGGGTTGAGGTAGCGTAGTGTTAAAATACTTTCAAAATTTTGGGGCAATGCGTGTTGAGTGGTGGATCTCATCGGCGCGCTTTGCCACGACATGAAAATAAATAAAATGTTTCATTTCCTCGAGTGGAAATTGAACTCGCCACCTGTTACGTTTACAGTCGCTTGTGGCCCTGCGCCACGGCTGGCCTCAAATAAATTAATATCTGTTACAACAACTAGCATAAATCATCTTTACTTAAACTTAAGATTTTACAAAAGATTTATGAGAGCAATGTGTACATAGTGTAACTAACTTAAGGCTAGTTGCTCACTTACCTGGTAGTTAGTAGCTGTGATCTTATATAAGAAAATATAGTTATCAAATAAAGAAATAATCCAATAACATATAATAAAAACGTCAATTTATTTCGGTGCTCAATCGAATTCGAACGATATCTAACCATCTTTATTTAACTAAACATATTGTACGAGTGGATGTTAAAAAGTATAGCAGCATTTATTTAGTCAAAAAATTTAGATAATCCCAGCGTGATGGATATTTTACATTAGAACCAGATAATATTAAGTCTATTTTTGAATATTCTCAAGTAAAATAAAAAAAACTAGTCAAGTGCAAGTCAGAGTCGCCCACCTAGCGTTTCGGACCAGTTAAATTAATGTAGGTTAACTAAAAAGTACAATTTACAAAAATTAACATACTTAAGTTGTACATTAATACTTTTTAAGTAAACGTATAAAAAAATGGACGTAACGGTACTCGAACCCGCGCCTGGAAACCGACCAGGAGTTCTTCAGGAGGCATTTTTCTTTCCTAAGTGTGGAATAACAACGATGCATAATAAATGCTCGTATCTTTTGATTGTGTTGACGTTAAATTGCCCTGAATATTTGATATAAATGAATAAATTGTAACTTGGTACCTCCACGTGAACTCAACAAGGTTCTTAACTACTGAACCCTAAAAATACCACTACAAATCCTCTCAGAAAGTTGAACATTTTAGTCGTGACGGGCCTTTGTAAACGTTTTCAAACAGTTTATAATCCAATAATAAGTTAAGGTCTTTCAAAAGAATCAGACCCCTTTCTCTTAGTTCGCCAAAATGTTATTATTTTCAGTGAAAATCCAATTACCGTCAATACTAATGCACCTCTGATTTCTTTTGTAATACCTTAGGTATTCAATTTGCGGCTTATTTCGTCTTAGGTTACAGCTTTCGCGATAGAATAATTTTGGCTTTTGTTTCAGAAATATAAACATATTAATAAATCTGTAAGTAAAATCATCTGTTTCAAAAACCTAGTATACGTCATACGGAATATGGTTAAGCCAAAGGTTAAGCTAAAGGTTATGGTTATAAAGGTTAAGCTAAAGGTTATGGTTATATTTTTGTTATTTGCAACCTGTATGATATAAGAACATGCTAATAAAGATCACATAACAATCAATATTTATTATAATTATTTTATATCACGCTGTATATCGCATATAACACATTCTTAAGGCATTAATGTGCGTGTTAATTGACGGAGCTCAACGCCGCCCTTAGCTTCGACACCTGAGCAAAGAAATTAAAATATTAAATATTTCATTTCCTCGAGAGGAGATCGAACCAACATCCTTTTTAAAACCACAGGCTCGTGCAAAATTGTATTAAAAATACAAAAGAATATTATGCAATATTTCGCATAATAAATAATTAATAATACACAAAAATATAATGAAACATACTCAAAATAATAAAACAAAACATTCGAATTACTATAAGTTTGTAATATAAATGATGGTAGTTTGTAATATAAATAATGATATACCATAAGATAATACGTTTAAAGGGTATTTATTATCTATATACCGCCTTTGTATTTCCCATTAAGGGCCATCCACGTATGATAATAAAATGAACATTTCCCCATACTCGTCCCGTTGGAATTCCATTTATTGGATGTATTAGGCAGACTTTGGGACAAAAATGTATAAACATGTATAGAATAGAAGTATTTAATTTATTTTTAGCTCTAGATCGTCGTGGCACAGGAGCACAAGGGTGTGTCTGTAACGCGACAGTTACGGATTTGATGCCCACTCGCTCTGGAACCAAGGCAGAAAGTGGGGAACGGAGTGTCTTAATACTAGGATGCCTCTGCCTACCCTGCTGTGTTCGGGATATAGCGTGAAGCGAAGGCATAATTAACTCTCGGGATCTTTTTCATTCATCTGGAGCTTATCGCAGTGCTTTGTCTACGCAGCAAAATGATTGCCAGCGGAGAATATTAGGGAAAGGGAACCTAGTGTTAAAACTCTCCACAGTTTTCAACACAACTCTACAACTCTACAGCAACCAAACTAGTACCCACCTAAACAAATAAGTAGTTGATGGAGTTCAATATTATTTCATTTCCTTGCTCTGGTACTAAGGTTTTCGAATTTCAAAGTTTTTATTTAGTCATTCGCAAATCAATGTCAGCTTCACGCTGTATTCCGCAGACAGAAGAGTAGGCAGAGGGAAGCTAGTGTTAAGACACTCCGTTCTCAACTTTCTGCCGAATCTAGAGGCATTGCGTATTGAGTGGCAAAACTCAACGCCGCACTTTGCCTCGTCACCAGAGTGAAGAAACGGAAATATAAATTTAAGTAAATATTTCATCTCCTCGAGTGGGGATCGAACCCACAGCCAGTCGGTTTTACATTCACACTTTGTGCCACTGCGCCACGACTGACCCAGTTCGTGAAGATTAAAAATATACAAAATATATACGTATTATACAACATTCAAAACCATTAATTTCTAAACAAATGCAAGTAGCAATTAGTATAGCTGATCTTATACATTGTTATTTCATTTACAGAATTTAAACTTAGATAACTTTCATTCCCCACAATAATTGAATTTAAAGAGTTATGAGTTTCCTCGAATATAATTCGGACGGATAGCAAATTGGATTTATGTGTCGATTTCGGTCAAATAATCTTTCAACGTCTATTATATGAGACGAGGGGAAAATAGAATTGGTTATTAAAACTTGCTCTACAAACTATTGAATTTTAATGAAATATGTACTATTAATATGTATAAATCCAATGTATTTATATTATAATATATTTGAAATTAGCAACAAGAACAAAACAAACAATTTTGATAACAATTTTGATAGGAAAATACTAGAAAAAGTCTGGAATAAAAATTTGAATTTGAACCCTTACTTCAATTCAATTACAACTTACGTTCTAAGTATATTCTTAAGTAATTATAACAGCTTTTGTTATTGGATTTTTTTTAAGAAGTCTAGAATCACTACTTAGTTACAGAATACTATGGGTACCAATATATTATAAAATACTAAAATTCTATATTATAACGTAACAAATATATACCAATTGTTAATAACTCACGATAATAATAAAACACGTTAATGGATTCCAAGGAGGTTAATTTAATATCCTGTAAGTTTTTATAAAATTTTTCTAATCTTAGATACTTAAAAATATTTTTAAGAAAATAAATAATAACCTTAATAATAATTAATGTTAATGAGAATTAAGATAAGATACTGGAAACTGTCATTCATTTTTCAGAATGTGCTTTGGTTTCAAATTACGTTCCATCATGAGTAATAGTTTTAGTTATCACATTTTTATTTTTTTAGCATCAGTTTCACGCTGTATCCCGCATATAATAAGGTTGGTAGAGGGAACCTAGTCTTAAGACACTCCGTTCCACATTTCCCAGCGATTTTTTCGAGACATTGCGTGTTGAACTCAACACCGGACTTTCATCAGTACCTTAAAAAATATTATAGTTCAAAAATATATTTTCCGTAGCATTATTACTTACAAAATACTTTATTTCAAACCAAGCTTACCATAACCCGACAAAATATAGCGATAAACCCTTAGATTTTCTATCATAATTGCTATTGCAGCTTAACACTTAATATTGCTCTATGAACTTCTAGTTATGTATGCACAATCTCTTACTGTACCAGATTTTCGAGGTGAGCAACCGCAAGCCGACGTCAGCGCGATCAAAAAGCTTTTAATTCTGGCCTTTGCCAGGCGTAATTACAGGCATTTAATAAGTTTCGTATTTAATAAAACTTTATGATCACCGGGTGGTTATGTCGATCGAGTCGTTAACCCTTTGTATTATGTATAGGTACATAATAAGAGGTCATTCGTGGCGCAGGGGTACAGAGTGTGACTGTAAAATCGATTGGTTGTGTGTTCGATCCCCACTAGAAGAAATTAAATATTTTTTTACATTTATATTTTCATTTCTTCGCTCTGGTGAGGCAAAGCGCGGCGTTGAGTTCCGCCCCTCGACAAACAATGCCTGCAGAAATCGGCGGAAATTGGGGAACGGAGTGTCTTAACGCTAGGTTCCCTCTACCTATTCTGCTGTGTGCGGGATACAGTGTGAAGCTGATTTAATTTTATTTTTTTACATAATAAGTGAATTTAATTTTTATTGTTTTTAAGCTTCACACTGTATCCTGAATATCAAGCTATAACATAACAACTCTATTCGCCACTTTCCGTCGAATTTTTCGAAGCAATGCGTGTTGAGTGACAGACAGACAGACAAAGTGAAGAAATAAGAATATTAAGATATAAAAGTTCTATAGAGTGGGGCTCTAATCCACTGCCGTTGCGTTACTGTCACACCCTTGTGCCTCTGCGCCGCAAGCAATCAATTTCTTCATTCAATTCTTTGTCTTTAGACTAGATTTCATTTGGGGAAAAACGGCGAAGAGTTAGAAGCGTAAGAGTTGCATAATAACAATTTTATTATACACACAATTACACTATAAGTCCATTTTCAATATATTTTTAGAAATACTAAGTATCTTCTTAGTATATTTCACTGAAAGGATCAATTTACATGACAACTATGAATTCGATTTTTATATTAAGAAATATTTATTAAAATATAAGTTTTCGTGGTCTAGTTTAACTTTAAAAAGAATGGATCTGTTTCATCACCAGATAGATACGTAATATATTTACGGTTTCTTATGAGCACATCCTTACTTACCAAATAAAATAACGAACTTTCCTGAAGGAAAAAAAATAAGTATCTTACATACCAAACGTAGACTCTATTAATCAATTACGAAATCTCATACGAGTATTAATATTGGTTGCGATAATATGTATTAGTCGTTACCAACGCTTTGTCTAGAGAATATATAATTATTTAATAGTCTACCGTATATACCACGGTCCCACTCAATATATTCAGCCCGAAGCCTGAAATTATTATGGGAGAAGGTGTGAAGGAGATTTTATAAAGGCGCGGAGAGGAAACACCAATATATATTTTATAAAAATATGTGGAACAATTGATTTGAGGCCGTTGTGGCGCAGGAGCGTGTGATTGTAAACGCGACGGATGTCGGTTCGATTCGCACTTGCATTATTATTTATTAATATTTTCGTTTGTTCCCTGTTGAGTTCCCCGTACTCAACACGCAGTGCTTGAAATATTCGGCGGAAAGTAGGGAACGAAGTGTCTTAACACTAGGTGCCCTTTCCTACTCTTCTATATATAGGTTACTATAAAAAATAATATAATCTTTACTTATAATAAAGTCGTAACGTTCGATGTCTTTACTTGGAAAAAGAAATATTGATTTAAGGGCATTTAACAGCGTGATAGAATCCGATAACCCGAAACAATATATATGTATATTTTGTTTGTTTATCGATTTGTTTATTTGTCTGTGCGCTCGTGCACGCTCTGTTTCTGATCTTAGAAACGGCTTAACCAGTTTAGGCCAATAATCGAAAAAATACAGAGGTGTTACTGTATTTTTTAATATTTTCCTTAGTAAGTTATGTCAATATAAAGTATTTTGTTTGACAAAATTGCAGTAAAATTATATTAACTTTGTAAAATTGTTATATTAATGGTTCTTTGAACACAAAAATAATCTAGAATAGTAAGTAAATAATTATGTAAGTCAAACTGGTGATACCGAAAGCGTGTCGCTAGTTTTCTAATATTATTTTGACGCTGAACTGATAAGATATTTAAGTCACAGATCCAGATCAAATAAATGAACGGCTGAACAAAACATCAAGCAGCACAACATTTAGCATTCTAAATGACTTCGTTCGCAAAACAAAATAATATTTAATCTAACATCGAGAATTTGTTAGCCATAAAAAAAAATATAAGTTATGATTAATATTGTAACCTTACGCCATTAGTCGTGTGGTTAAAAGTTAACCTCAAGGGTCCCCAGTTCAACGCGCCACATGTCGCAAATAGTCCGGTCGAAAGTTTATCCCGCACATTAGTCTTTTAACATCGAAACAGTTTTGGATGAAGGGATTAAGGAGGTTGTAATTCGATTTATTCAGCGAAAATCAGGACCGGGATTGTAACGGATTTCGGTTAAAAACGCTCGATTGAAATTCATCGCAACGGGATTTCGGTGGGCATTTCGTTATTTCTCGGTTATGTGTATTTTTGGTACTAACGGACAAAAGCGTACATTTATTTATTAAAATCCATTTATTGTATTGTATGTACGACGTATGGCTTAATTTTATTTTTATTTTGTTATATTTTGTATAAAACATACTATGTTTATAAATGAGATTTTTTGTTACACTTTCACGCACATTTTATAATATATATTTTTTAAAACAAATATTATCCTTTGGCTATTCTATAACAAGTTTAAGCGACTGAAGCCACGCGTGGGACTCTAGTATATTTATAAATAGGCCAGTCGTGGCGCATGGCCACAAGCGTGTGACTGTAAACGCGACGAGTTATGGGTGCAGATCGCAAGTTTGATGTCCGCCAATCAACACACAATCCAGAATTCGGCAGAACGTGGGTGGAGTGTCTTAGCACTAAATACTAAATAAAATAATACTAACTGCCTACTAAATCTATCCTGAAAAAAAATGTTATATACATTTCAATTATCAAATTGCCTACTTAATATATAATTATAATTTTGTTTAATACATTAAATATTCTTTTTTACAATGAACAAGTTCAATAAAATCAAAACAATTGTATCGTTCACAATAAGGTTCAGCTGATTGTAGCATCGCGATTATTGTTAAAATGAAAATGCTCAAAAGAAAGCTTTTTTTTGGGAGATCTTAAGTTATCTTCGTTTCTTTACAGTTTAAAGAGCTTTATCTTTGTTTATTCATAAAATTATTTATACTCAAACATTTTTTTTTCACACACAATCTATCTATCTATCTTGCAGAGGAAACTTAGTGTTAAGACACTTTTCCTCACTCTCCGCCGAATGTTTCAAGGCATTGCGTGTTTGGTGGCTAGTGTTTAGTGTTTCTAGCCTTCGTGCCAAAGCGGAAAAATGAGAATATTATTAATTAATAATTCATTTCCACGAGTGGGGACCGAATCCACAAGCGTCGCGTTACAGTTACACCCTTGTGCCCCTGCGACACGACGGTTAATAAATAGTTATAGGAATCGTTATATAAAAACCGATTTTCAAGTAAAAAGTATGGAAAAAATCTTACGTCGAAAAGTACCGTATAACATACGAGAATACCTAATAGCAACTCAAGGCTTTCCCGCAGAGAAAAACAGATTTTATTTTTTGCCTTTCCGGAGCACGCTTTGTCCTTTTTTCGTATCGCTTATATTATATGGGGCGTTTAATTCGATGAAATTCGCATGGATTCGAATCGGTTTAGGAGTACTTAAATATATATATGTACGTAGAACGCCGTAGCGTATTTATTTATAGAACACTAGAGGTTTACCTTGTATTCTAGGTGTTTTTGTCAAAAACATTTCATAATAAAAATATTATAGAAAATCTCAAATATATATAATATCAATAATAAAGCGTAATTTCAGATATTGAATATGAGAACAGAACGGAACAAAATGAAAAATGCAATTTGTTATAGGTACTCGTGGGATATAAATGTCATATCGTATGATGTTCGTGGAGGAGACGGCCGCTTGGATAATAATCGTGCTCAATGAAGTTTTTGTCAACTCGGATGTAATTTTGTGATGTCAATAACTGGGGCTGGCCAGCGCAGTGAGATTGAAAAGTGCCATTGTATAATTTTTATCGCAGTCTTAAATTTTTTTCCGTTTCTATGCCTGCAGAAAACCGGAGAAACCGATAGTATTTTGTACTTTTTAGTCTGTCTTTTTACGCTATATGTCGCGCACGACATTTTCCGCTGCTAATCGGCTTTCCGTAGGTATTGCATGTTGATTGGCGGAGCTCAACGCCGCACTTTGTCTCGACACCACAGCGAAGAAAATAGAATTAATTAATATTTAATATCCTAGAGTGGGAATCGAGCCCATAACCTTTAGTGTTTACAGTCACACGATACTAACTTATAAAATATATTAAAAAAATAAGTTTAAATTAGTTAAATTTAATGTACTTCTTTAGATTATGTTTTGTATTAAAAAAACTAAATATTAACTATTTGTATACGTCTTAGGAAATTGATATTATGTTTTCTTTAAATTACTATCAAATTTACTATAGTTTAAGCATTTATTATTTTCATTACTAGAAAATTCTACCACACCACACATGTCGATATTAAATAAATATCGTTTATGTCTTTAAATGAAACTATTTTAACCGGATTAATCGCGTATATTTGATTAAAAAATATACGCGATTAATCCGGTTAAAATAGTTTCATTTAAAATGTGTATCAATCGTGAAAATCAAAGAACTTATTATCGTTTATGTCTTTTATTTGACGAAAGATTTCAAAGTGTTCAAAGAATTTCGCAGTAACAAAGAAAAATACTTAAAAATGTATTTACAAATACCTATATAAGTTATCAAATAACATTAAATGACGCTTCGTTAAGAGGAGGAAATAGAAATGTGGAGTAAGTGTCCTTACGATGTCTTCGTAGTATCATTTGTTGAAAAGCATTTTAAAGATGGAAACATCGATCCCTCCAAAACTGTTCGAGTTATTTTCAAGAATGTTGGTAGTTTAAAAAGAGGAACAAGTTCCTTTTCTATCTTTCATCTAATTCAGAGTTTGCCAACTGCTTGTAGTTGGGAACTGTAAACCTATGCTTTGGGATTACCTTTGAAATAAAGTTCTGGCGATTTAGTTCTGTTTGGATTGATGAGACGTTCTCAACTATGTAAAGAATTATTTTCATACTTGATAAATTTTATTAATGATAAATTATTGATTTTTTTTTTATAATTAAAAAACACGTTGTATCCCGCACAGAGCAGGGAAGGCAGAAAAAACCTAGTGTTAAGACACTCCGTTGCCCACTTTTCACTGAATTATAGAGGCATTGTATTTGTTTGTGTTGAGTGGTGGAACTCAACGTCGCCCTTTGCCTTGACACCAGAGCGAAGAAACAAAATATAAATTTAAATATATTTCAATTCCTCGAGTGGGGATCGAACCCACAACCAGTCGCGTTTACAGTCACTTTGTGCCCTTGACTGGGCTTTTCTTTATTACTTTACATAAAATTTAACCTATAATTAAAATAAAATTAAAAATAAAAACAATATAAAATTTAATAAGAAGAGCTTTATTCGCTGCTGTATGCGGGATATAGCGTGAAGCTGATTTATTTATTTTTATAATTATAAGAAAGTCAATATCTATATATAATTTACTGGATATTTTTTTAGCTTCACTTTTTTTCATCCTGCACACATAGCTGGGTAGGTAGATGGAACCTGGGAACCTAGTGTTAAGAAATTCCTATAAAAACACTTTCAACCAAATCTGGAGTCATTGCTTATTGAAAAGCTGATATCAACGCCGCTCTTTCCCTCTTTCCCAGAGCAAGAAAATGAAAATATTAAATATATTAATTCCTCGAGTGGAATTTGAACCCATAACCTGTCACATTGACAATCAAACACACGTGTGCCCCTGCCCCATTTACTGGATACTTTCTCAAATTATTATTACATTTTTAAATACAGTATATATTCACCATAAAATTTCATTTTAGGCTTGCTCCGCTTACAACAGCTATACCAAACCATGCAGCCCGGTAAAACAGCTTTCAAAATAACCATCGTGAAACGTATTTACAATGCAACCGACGCGATAGATTTCCTACTAGCGCTGGAACAATTCGACCGTTGGAGTAACAAGAGGATAGTGTTGGATTGCAACGCGAAAAATGCAAAAAGTATTCTGGTCGAGCACGTTAGGCGAGTGCAGTTGGGAAGGAGGACGTACCACTATATGTTGAGTGGATTGGTGAGTTTTGAAATCAATCTGATATTGCTATTTATGTAGATGTTTCTTTTATCGTTTCACGTTTTATCCCGTATAAGGCGGGGTGCATGGTGGAAGCGTGGGGACTTAATACTAATTAAGAGACTCCGTTCCTCTGTTTCCGATAAATTTCCGGATCGTTTTGTGTTGAGTGTCGCAACTCAATGCCGCGTTTTGCGTTGTTGTCAGGGGGAATAAATGAAAATATTAAATATTTCATTCGCCGAGTGAAACCGTTGCGTTTACAGTCACACGCTTGACGACGCACGACCACATTAGTGAAGATGTTGTATGGTTTTTAGTGAAGATATTGTACCGACTATAATTATTTCCTGTAGAGTAAAGAATTAAAGCTTAATATTTTAGCAAACTTAAACAAATTTGAACATAGCAGTCCACCTTAGAAAACATGAGTCGAAATCCTTTATACTGTTATTATGTATGTTGTTAACATTTGTATCAACATCTTTTGCAAATATCCGCAACTCAAAATAATTGCTAAGAATGTCTGTATGTGTCTGGTCTATGTATAAATATATCTGGGAAATATCTTAAGTAAAGATGGAAGATACGAGATGGACGTGGAAAGGGCACGCCTTTACACGCTTTTTTTTTTTTTTTTTTTTTTTTTTTTTTTTTTTTTTTTTTTTTTTTTTTTTTTTTTTTTTTTTTTTTTTTTTTTTTTTTTTTTATGGAAGAGACACGGCAAACGAGCGTGCGGGTCACCTGATGGTAAGTGATTACCGCCGCCCACGACCCCGTGCAACCCCAGAGGAGCTACAGGCGCGTTGCCGGCCTTTAAGATGGGTTGGGCGCCGGGGCCCGGCATTACCTGATGCGAAACGCAGTGGCATAAAGCCACTACTTCACGCTGGTTTTAAATGCCAGGGGTGGTAATGATCCGGTCGAGTCTGCCCATACGTGTTGCCATTGCTGGCGACGTGACTCTACCACACGTAAAACACGTGTTACGCTGCCGGTAACAGGATTAACGGAGCCTTAGCTGTATTGATGAGACGGTTACACAATGTAGTTTTGATACCGACACTGTTATACGGCAGCGAAACCTGGGTATTATAGAAGAAGAATGAAAGATAGATGAATGCCGTGGAGTTGTGATCTCTTCATAGGATTTACGGAGTTGGCTTAGCAGATCGAATCCGCAATTGAGAGGTACACAGAATGGCAAGTACTAACGAGGACGTCACGGTCAGAATGAAGAAGAATATGCTCAGCTGGTTTGGGCACGTCGACCGAATGAATGATGAAAGAATGGTAAAAAAGATTGATGATGGAAAAGTGAGTAGTAAGAGAGGTAGGGGGAGACCTCGGTTGACCTTCGAAAACACACTTTCAAACATACTGTATGAAGGTCACGTAAAAGGCATGAAAGCCTCTCGGAGGGCATATATGAAGAGGTTAATAACAATAGACAAGGTGAAAGAGATACGTAGAGACCGTAGCGTTTGGAACTCCATTCTCTCTGACTACCCCATTAGGGATAAAGCGTGAAGATATTTATGTATGTATGTAAGAATGTCCGTGTGGTAGAAAATATTAATTATAACATTAAACAAATTAAATCAGTTTCACATTGTATCCCACACACACCAGACAGTACAGTGGGTAGACAGAGGGAACTTATATGTTAAAACACTTCGTTCTCCACTTTCCACCGAATTCTTGAGTCATTGCGTGTTGAGTGGAAATCAACGTTGCCCTTAGCCTCGACACTAGAGCGAAGAAATGAAAATATAAATAGAAATAAATATTTCATTTCCTCGAGTAGGGATTGAACCTACAACTACTCGCGTTTACAGTCGTGATTTGTTCTCTTGCGCCACGATTGGCCTCATAACATACTAAGTATTTATAAGACTTTTAAAAGTTATATCCCGTTATTTAAGATCGGATTGCAGTTCTGCTACGTTCATTTATTTGTTTCTAGTTTATTGCAGACATATAGAGGAACATTGCTTTGATACGGTATAATGTCTTTCCGACTATTTTAACTATTCATATAATTTTAAATAGTTAAAAATAAATACTAAAAAAATGTAATAAAATATTATGACTCCTTCTTATTTAATATATCCTTACTAATAAACCAGGAACCCAACCAGGAAAGTACTCTAGTTACATCATAACTAGAACTAAGAGCGTTTTCATTTGCAGGTTATGGACGACCATTGGGAAAACGAGGTAACCGAGTACGGGGCGGTCAACATCACTGGCTTTTGTATAGTGGACACAACGCGTAGGATTGTACGTGATTTCATGGAAGGCCTGAGGAGAATGGATTCGAGATTCAAAGGAACTATCTCGGTGAGTTTTATAAGCTTTTTTTACTAATTGTGTAACTTTTAGTTTTAAAAAAATATGTTTTCCATTCTTCTTTTAATGGTTAATAAAAGATATACCTTAATGAAAGAAAATATATTTTTTTACTATATTGAGTATTAGATACTCAAACGGGGTTCGCTCACTTAACACTTATTTATATACATATATATTATAGCCAAAAGGATTTTTTTTTTAAATATACGTTTATACATATTTTTTGTCCTTTGCCATACCTGTAAAAATATGTGAACAAAGTTTTATGATAATCAATTGAGAAGTTTTGGCGTGAAAGCGTAACAAACAAACATACATTGACATTTATAATATTAATATGATATCGTACTCTAATGTCATATGTTAAGAAATATATACTAACATACAGCTTAATAATATAAACTTAAAACAAAATTTTAAAACGTTAAAATAAAAGTTACAATCATATAAAATAATGTTAAAAAAATAATCAATCTTTATTTGTATTTAAACTCCAACTACTAAACTGAACGACTTAAAGACCCTGCGAAGAATGGACTCGATAGTTCGAAGAACTGTTTTAGTAACTTTGCGAACATTTTTCCTGGCATTTTGCAGATTTATGATCATTGAGAAAACGGACTAGCGGAGTAGGGTAGGGTCAATATTACTGGCTTTTCTAAAATAAAACATATATAGACAATTATATATTTATATATAGTATTACAGATATACAAAAAAAAAAAAGAAATTCACTGCTATAGTTTTTTTTTTGACTGGTGACGATATGCAAGCTAATGTTTATCTAGAACTACAGACTATTCTAAAATACTTGCTGATATGTTATAGTGTACGTAGTAACCAAAACATATTTTATATATAACTTCAGCTTCACGCTGTATCCCGCACACAGCAGGGTAGGCAGAGGGAACCTTGTGTTAAGACACTCCGTTCCCTACTTTCTGCCGAATTCTGGAGGCATTGCGTGTTGAGTGGCAGAACTCAACGCCGCGCTTAACCTCGACACCAGAGCGAAGAAATGGAAATATAAATTTAAGTAAATATTTCATCTCCTCGAGTGGGGATCGAACCCACAACCAGTCGGTTTTGCAGCCACACTTCGTGCCGCTGCGCCACGACCGGCCTCATAATATTTAATTTAGATATAACTTCAATATAGTATAATATAGGTGTAATTTGAAGCCAGTCTTGGCGCAGCGGTACCAAGTGTGACTGTAAAATCTGGTTGTGGGTTCAATCCCCACTCGAGGAGATGAAACATTTACTTAAATTTATATTTCCTTTTTTTCGCTCTGGTTTCGAGGCTAAGCGCGGCGATGCACGTTGAGTTCTGTCACTCAACACGCAATGCCTCCAGAATTCGGCAGAAAGTGGGGAACAGAGTGTCTTAACACTAGGTTCCTTCTGCCTACCCTGCTGTGTGCGGGATACAGCGTGAAGCTAATTTAATTTCATTTTTTAATTTTTACATACAATATAACGAACATCAAATCGTTATACGATCCAAAATGGAATTAAACGCACGGTAAGGCTCTAATGAACTCGTTCGCTTTGAATGCTAATAGCACGGCTTTGCGGAGATTTTTGCTTGGCTACGATCGGGACAAAGAAATATTCATTTATATTGTTTTATCATTAACTAACGTAGAGAGTGCTGGAGGTCTAGATTAAAAGGAAAGTTTGTTTTTATAATGGAAAATCGTCATTATTATTATGTTTGGTTTTTTAATATGTTCATTTTGTTCGCTTTGGTGTCGAGGCAGAGCGTGGTGTGCGTGGTGTTGAGTTTCGCCACTCTGCACGTAATGTCTCCAGAATTCAGGAGGAAAATGGGGAACGGAGTGTCTTAACACTAGGTTCCTTTTGCATTCCCTTCTATTCCACTTTGTGCCAATGCTCGACGACTGGCCTCAACCTTAGTATTTTTTATAGGTTAGAAGTACAAATGTGTTGTTTTTTTTTTCAGTACAAATTTTTAATAATATAAATATTTTTATATAATTAAAATCTGAGTGACTTATTTTAAAAGTTCTTAGACTAAAACACAGTATATAAAATAGAGAGAGTTACTTCCTACTACATTGGTAAAACGTGTTTTGGCAATAGGCAATTAATTTGGTTAGACAATAAGAAATTCGTGTTCTGTGTACGATAAACATATTTATTCTTAGATAACTGCAAGATAATCTCCATTTTATTCTATATAACCTCCTCGTCCTGTCAGTATGGCAGAGACTAGTATAGAGTGAGTATAAAAAGATTCTTTTACAAATTTTCATCATGTTTGAATCAATGATAATTTCTTATAATGAATAGGAGGCTTTGCCTCTTGCTCGCTTCGCTCACAAAATCCCGACTTACAATTAAATATGGTAGATCTATATTTTATATAGATAAAATTTAGCTTTTATAGTATATCAATAAAATTGGCATTTTAAAGGCCATCACAGATTTAAAACACGGGAGAGTTTTTATAGGTATAGTAGGTGTGTGTAAGTCGTCGCGTCGTGCGTGGTAACACTGCGGACGGCGGAGTTTTAAAGTAAATCAACACTCAAATTTGAATATAAAATAACGACTTTATACGATATAACTTAAAAAAGTACCGACGACTCAAGTTTTTTTTTTTTAATTTTTTAGTATGACAACGTGTACTTTTATAATTGCATAGCATGTGCAAGTAGTTTTAAAAAAATTTTCAACAATACCTTGCTCAAAGAAATCTAGAGTAAGGTATAAGAACGACTATGCGACCTTTTCTTAATTAACTTATTTAGCAATACCAACCTAATCTTTCACCGTATAAGGTATAAAATCTGAATAAAGCCACTTTTTCAAGTCACTTATCTAGAACAAATTGAACCTTGTACCCAAGAAAATAAGGGGGTGGAAGTACAAAATCTTTGCTCAACTGGGCTGGGCGATGCGGTAACTTGACACGACAACTCACTTGATACATTAATTGCATGCCTTTGATAATAAACACATACGTTGAATAATGTATGCTACGATAGAGAGGCCCATCAAAGGTAATTGAAGCGACATTTTAACTCTTTATTATGAAATGGGGAATTATAATGAAATTTCTCTACCAAGATTGGTTCGCAAAATATGTAAATTATTAGATATAATCTGAAAACTAATATTTCTTTTAAATTTTATGTTAAAGAAATTAAAAATTCTTAAAATATAATAATTCCATTAAAAGATTTTCAATCAACTTGCGTCAGTTACGTTTCAGTTGTAATTATATTTATACACTGGACTCAGTTTTCCTTAACTTCAATATTGCCTTAGCAGTAGATTCTTCATTTTCCTCCAGTACTTAATGCAAATAATAAAGTAAATTGCTTAGTTTCTTACCATTATTACTATTATATTTCAAACGCGCCAACGCTATTTCTAAAACATACGTCAAAAACGCGTTACTGCCATTTTAGCGTATGTTACAAAAATCTTAATAAAATGTGTATAAAATAAACATTTTATTAGTGCTCCAACATTTATGTAGCAACGGAAAAAAGAACGAGATAATATAAAAAAGAAAATTTCGATCACGAATCGCACCTTATACCTACAAGTAAGACATTTATTATATTGCTACCCACCTAACAATACACGGCACTCAGTACACAAAAATTGATGAACATAAAAAACGGTAAACGGAAACGCCTATCCATATAAAAAAATACGCCTCGCCCTAGTACATTTATAAATCTCCTTTATTGCACAGTATCAACAAAATTTTACGACAAACCCTGGGTACAACATAAGCGTGCCCCGAGGTGTTGAATATGGCTGAAGAAAATTTTCACGTAGAATATAACACGCTTATGTAGATTTCACTAACTTGCCTACGCTCTAATGAAACCGTAAGTGGGTACCCGAATAAATGATCACTTCACATTATGACATTGGTACTTGGTACTCTACGGTTAAGTATGGAGATTTGTTTCACCGATTACTGCTTAATGTGTTCGATGAATAATGACAGTTGTTTTTTTTTATGTCAGTTAAAAAAAAAAGTTTTCGTGTTTCGTGCACTTTATTTTCTGTGGGTTCGTTTGTGGTTGTTTTATCGGAGCAAGTAGTTCACTTAATTTCAGAAAACATGGAAAAAACTGTTTTTTAACCAATTGTATAGAAGGTAATAAAAGCTGAAAAGCTCTTAGCTGGAACGTCTCTAATAATGCATGATGAAGTGCAGGTACTAATGGAAGCGATGGGCTGTAGGGCAACAACCGGCTTTTAGCTGTCTTTTCACCTGATGGCGTATAAGGCCTACAATGTTTCAGATATTACAATGTATGTAATGTGCTGGTACCCGAGGTCAAAAAAATTAATTATTTCTTATCTAATTACATTAAAAAAGTACTTATGAAATAAATTTGACATATTAAACATTGTTTATATCAGCTTCACACTGTCCTCCGCACATAGCAGGGTATTCTGAGGGAACATGAAAACCTAGTTTTGAGACTCCGTTTCCATTAAGACACTTCCGTTCTCCACTTTTTGCCGAATTCTGCATGCATTGGGTATTGTGTGGCAGAACTTAACGCCGCACTCTGCCTCAGATGCAAGACTTAATGCTCAGGACTTAATGCTTAATCAAACATTGTAAAATATAACAAAACTCAATGATATAAAACAATAAAATAAAGAATCTTTTATCAACGTTGGAAGCGTAATCTAATAAATGTAACTAATGTCGACAATTATACATTTCTACTAAGATGTAATCATATAGAAGATATATTTATTATTGGAAAATAAAAAATATATAACTCAATTTTAAGTTTGCATTCTTATATAATATATTCCTATCTATTGTGTTTTATAAAAACAGTGCAACATGTTACGTAATTAACCACCTCGCCACTTAATATAATATATAATTTAAATGTAAGTGTCAGTTTGTTTGTTACTCCTTTACGCCAAAACTACTTGACCATTTATCATGAAACTTTTTATACAGATTCTCATAAGTATCAGAAAGGACATAAGATACATTTTATTAAAAACAAATATATATTCAAAAAAATATTTTCCTTTGGCTATAATATAAAAATAAGTTTAGCGAAGTCGTGTTTTAGTAACTAGTAATTAATAAAATGGATTAAAATTAAAATGATGTAATTGTCTATTATAATATTTACTCTTATATAATGGTAGGTGTAAATAAGTAATAGATCTAAAACTATTTTTGCGAGGGTATAGCAACAAAACTGGTTACAGGGCTGAATGGCGCTAATGTACCAAGTGCAGGTGCTAATGGATGCCTTGGGTCACCTCGGGAGAAAAGCTCGTTGTTTTAGAAAATACTTCGTTTATTCCTTTTATCTTTTACTTGCAATTACGTTAAAATCTATACGTTTATAAATATTCGTGTTAATGATATAAAGAAAATATGTTGTTATTCGACAATTTAACAATTTTTAGTTTACATATATTTTTAATTTTATGCTTCATAAATTATGGTATTTTTTTTAAAACGGAAAAAGTAATTAATAATTTAGTAAAGGAGGATCTCCTCATTTACTAAATTATACGACGCGCAAATATATAATAAGCACGACTTTTACACAAGAAATACTATTGTTTTATATTTTGAGGGTGTCGTTTCGTTGGTATGTTATGTATTCGTACATTTTTATATCGTTTGAAAGTGCAAAAAATTACAGAATTGACTTTCATTTTATTTCATATAGTAGTAAATACAAACTATCTTTTGAAATTGTGAAAATCTTCTGATAATTAATATCCGTATACTGATAAAAACTTTTTAAAAAGTTTTTCATCTCTCTTGAGGATTTGCTTATTATAATAACAAATAACTTGGATATAGTACCTTAATAAATGTATAATAATATATAAATTACTGTATGTTTTGTATATTATAAATTTAAATTATGTTCACAGGCGCAAACAGCTTTAATGTATGACGGAGTACAAGTTCTAATGGACGCCTTAGGTCGGTTGTGGAAGAAGAAAGCTGATACTTTCAGAACTGCACTTCGAAGAGCTGCTGCCCTCGCCAATTCTACAAAGGTTATTGATTGCAATCCTGGCAAAAGTTGGGTAGTGCCCTTCGAATATGGTGATAAAATATCAAGGTTGATTAAAAAGGTAATAATTTATTATTAAATTAGTTTGAATCATAAAATGTTAAAATTAATTTTGACATTAAAAAATTGGAATTTAAATAGTATTATACATTTAGGTACTGATATATTATTTCCTTTGATCGGTTAGTTCAAACCAACCGATCTAAGGAAAAAAGTATATCAACGCTATATTTGGATCGTTAATCGTGAAAAATGAAGTCTGTGATATGAATATGTGACATGTAAAATTAATAACGTGACATGTAAGCCTAGCGTTGTTTTTGGTGATTATATAACTATTTTACAATAATATAGTATACTTCATACAACTGTACTATGTAGATTAAAAAAAACGACTACAATCAATCGTTTTTTTTTTAAATCTACATAGTGGTGAGACTCCCATTTCCAAACAAAATATTTACTTATGTGTGTATATTAAAAAAAACTGAATATACCGAAATTATCGATCATGACTATATTTTTTATGTTTATAAATTTCTTTAAAGTATTATATAATTATTACCCATACGTTATGTTGCATGTGGGTGATTACTATAAATGTAAGGGCCGCTAAAGACATATTTACGACTCTGTGTAGCCATTCCCGTAAGTCTCAAAAGGGTCTTTGGTACTCGATAAAAAGTGATTTCCGATCGTATTTTCAAACTTCGTAACATTACTTAGTACATCTGTTCCACCTTTATTTTATGTGCGTCTTACACTAAATCAAACGATTGGGAATACATATAAAGTTTTTTGTATAAAAAAATATTTTAACATTTTATTATTATACTTCATATCGTCGTACAGACTGATATATATTATGTATTACTAAAACGACTAAATCAAGTGCCACTAATGGAAACGGAGTGTTTTAACTCTAGGTTCCCAGGTTGCTTTTGTCTACTCTGCAATATTTAGGATACAATATGAAGCTAAAAAATAAAAAAAAACAACTATAAACATAATATCTGCATCCAGTCCAAGTAGAATAGTGGCAAGAATGCTAGTTGAATTCCACTGTTGAATCGCAATGCAATCTTGTAACTTATAAACACAATAAGTCGATGCATAATATTTTTAAAGAAATTCTAGAAACGACTTATCCATGGTTTAAGAATTTTTATTGCAAAGAAATAAATGTATGGTATATACATATTTTTTTTCTTTTCGCTGTTTCCCGTGCATATTGCAAGGTAGGCGTAGAAGAAATTTAGTGTCAAGACACTCTGTTTCCCATTTTCAGCTGAATCTTCTAGAAATTTTCTACGTTTTGCCTTGTCAATTGGTCATTGCAAGGAAATGAAAACACGTCATTGCTCCGACAGCCTCACAGTATAATATTATGAACAATTATATATGTAGAATTACACGATTTTATAAAACCACTTTTAATTATTATTTATCACGTGTATGGTAATATGACATGAGTTTAGGTTGTTAACAATATTAGAGAATATTAGTTTCATATTAAATTTATTTAATAACAATGCTTTTGACAGCTCAAAGTTCATAAAGTATCTATTTAGAACGTATATAATTAATATCACATGTTAAATATATTATATATTATCATAAAACGTAATAAAACTAAAGTCGTCGCGGCTCATTCGAACAATATCGGATGATAAATGAATCGGTTCTAGGTTTAATTCGCACGTGTGTAACAACGTTTTTAAATTTCCTTAATTTCTTCGATAGGATAGTAAGAGTAGTATTTTCATTTTACCATGTCAAAAGGCAACATAGACGGAAACAGAGCTGCTTAGCGCCAAGTTCTCTCTGGCTGGATACAAAATGGAGGTTACGTTAAGAAAACTTAATAAGAAATATTATATTTTATTATTTTATGAAATATGGTATTATTTTAGAAACGAATCAAAACTGACCAAAATTACTATAAATTCTATTAACCACCAAAGTATTCTTCGGTCGGTTATATAGCTTTAGGCTTTACAATTTGAACCTTTAGGAGCTTCGCGTTTATTAAAATTGATGAAAGCACCAGTCGTTGGTAGGGGCGCAAGTATGTGGCTGTAAACGTGACTGTTTCTGGGTTCAACTCCCACTCAAGGAAATGAAATATTTATTTAATTTAATTTATGTGTTCATTTCTTCGCTCTGGTGACGAGGCAAAGCGCGGCGTTGAAATCTGCCACTCAACATGCAATGCTTCCAGAATTCGGCGGAAAATGGAGCATGGAGTGTCTCAACACTAGGTTCCCTCTGCCTATCCTGTTGTGTGATAGATATGTGAAGCTGGTCTTTGATAAGTAGCGAAAGTTAGGACCGCTTGGCTTTGGAAAAAAAAGTAACAATATACAAATACTAACATCATAACAGCCAGATAATCGAACTGACTACCTATGCAAAAATATTATTCTGTACAATTTTCACTTTTAGACCGATATTGAGGGTCTTACTGGGAACATTTCTTTCAACGAGGAAGGGCACCGCTGTAACTTTACACTGCACGTCGTCGAGATGACTGTCCAGAGTGCTATGATGAAGGTTGGTATATTTTTATGTGAACATAAAAAATACACATATAAAGTTGTAGGGGCTATAAATTTTAAGCCAAAATTTCTTAAAATGAAATAGTGTCGTTATCTTTTTGTTCTTTTGTCGACTAATCGAAGTATCTAGTTTAATTTTATTTTATATATTTTTTATTTTTTTATTTTTCAGATCAATTTACTTCAAAAAGAAAAATAAAAGAGTTACTATTATAATTTACAATTTATTTTCATAATATTAAAAAATTATGTTATTAGAAAATATTTAAAAGAAGATTTCAAGAATGAATTTACTTCAATAAATATAAATACATTTCAAAATTTAATATTCAATATTTTCATTTCCTCGCTCTGGTGTCATTTACGCAATACCTCTAGAATTAATCAAAAAGTCGGCAGTGACTTAGCACTACTCTTCTTCTTCTGCGTGCAATACATGCGGGATACAGCGTGAAAAATAAATAAAAATAAAAACAAAATGCCTAACATTGTTGTAACTCTGCACTTAAATAGCTTTTGGCATCACTTAGAGGCACCTTTCGTTAAGACTAATTCCAACTTTATTTTACAACTTGCTACAACTAAGTAATGATTTCTCGAAGTCCATAAATCAATGTTTCAAAGTAAGTCTAGGTGTTGTAAGATCGATGTGAAAATTTTTAATTGTCAAGGAAAATATTTTCAATAAATTCCTTTATAATATACTATACCTTAACAAAACATAAATTTTGTAAGGAAACCAATAAACTAGAAATTCACAAATTTTAGAATGTAGTTCATTCTTTAAATACAGATATAATATAAGTATGTGAATAAATACTTATTAAGAATCGCAAATATTAGAGATGATGAGATGTTAATTCTACAAAAAACGATTATTACAATATATATTTTGTAACGGCAATTATATAAAAAAATAACAATCATTAATTTTGCAACTCTATAATTAAACATAAAAAATAACAAAGTTAATTGCACTCTACCCTAACATTTGCTCGAGTCGGATAGCACACATTACAACGCGGCAACACTCCATCACCGCTACTATCTTCCAATGACATATGCTACGTTTCATTAGTATAGAATTACCAGTTCGTATTATCAAAATCAATTAGAATTAACAACCAGTGGATTCTAAATACAAACTCGTAGTTTTGTATAGCCAGATCGCACTAATCTCACAGACATCATTAATGTAGGAGATCAAAGTTTGACTCCGGAGATTGCGAACATCCAGACTTTCAGATCTTGGACAAGACTCATCAATTTTAAAGGATATATATCCTAGCTTCTCTAGGATACCACTCAAAACTTCGACCACTTTCAAAATTGTTTTGCATATAGAAATTCAATAGAAAATCGCTAACAACTGATTTAACCCTTAAAAGCTATATGGGTGTAAAAGCATCCAGGTTAATATGGTTTTTAGTGGCTACTCTTTTAAATTTTTGTCATAGCGCATTTTTTACCATACTCTTGCTTTCTGGGTGTATCGACACACAACAGTCATATTACCATATTGATTAACAACGTAAGTGCTTACCTTTTTTATTTTTATTGAGTTACGCATAGAAAATTAAGATTTAGCAAAATAGAGTTTTGTTTTTTGATTATGAGTCTTCAAAAGTAGTAGTAACTACTATCTACGAAAATAAAATAAAAACTGTACTAGCATCTGCCGACAAGCTGACTTACGAACAAGAATTATTAGAAGAACGCATTCAACAAGATTATCACCAAAGTGTAGTCGATTAAGAAGAATTTCTGTCTCATCTCTTAGCCAAGTTAAGGGCAACATATTGTACTAAGGGAAAATAAAAACTTCTGATATAAATTTCGATTTCATTTTGTTACAAAAAATAAAACATTATGGTCCCCACTTGAACAGTCATATTTTCAAAATGTATTTTTTCTGAGTTTTTTTATAAAAATAGATACGAATAACTGTATATATTTACTTAAAAATCCAAATTAACTGTTAAAAGTTTTTAAATTTCATTACTTTTATAAATAAGGTGTTTTTACACCCATTATAGTCTTAGTGGGTTATGTAATTCATTATAGCTCATAAGGGTTAAAAATTAATTAAATTTTTGCTTGAAGTATTATTTATTATTAAACTG
This sequence comes from Heliconius sara, assembly GCA_917862395.2. Classification (NCBI taxonomy): domain Eukaryota; kingdom Metazoa; phylum Arthropoda; class Insecta; order Lepidoptera; family Nymphalidae; genus Heliconius; species Heliconius sara. Next base: position 11,496,039 of record OU860800.1, on the reverse strand, counting down.
AGTACAAATGATTCTGTTTATTTTACTTATTTATGTATTTTAAACCGGTGGAGAAACAGTTTTAACGAGTTAATATTGACTAATTATATACATTGTATACATGCTACCAATAACAATTCCATTCAAAATAATTAAAAGTTTTGAAAAAGTTTATAATTGTATATAGCTGATTATTTTCATATACTTTTACTAGGTGGCGACATGGACAGACAAACAAGGATTGACCCTCAGTACTCCAAGACACGTTCAGCTACATTCACCCATATCATATGATACCAATAAAACTTATATAATATCAACCATCCTACAAGAACCTTTCATAATGCTGAAACAGCCGGAGTATGGACACAGGGATCAGTTTCATGGATTTTGCAAGGACCTAGCAGATATAGTGGCATCTAAACTTGGTATTAAATGTACGTGTAATCTTATCTACCTTATATTTGTATGCTAGCTGAAAGTGATAAATATTTTATTCGATTTTTTAAAGAAATTTAATACAAAAAAAACATTGTCATTTATTTTATAGATGAAATTCGACTAGTAAGGGATGGACAATTTGGCAAAGAACTATCTCACCATATATGGACTGGAATTGTTGGAGAAGTTTTCAGAAAGGTGAGTTTTGTATATAATATGAAGAATTTATGAATAAGTTACTATGTTTTATACTGTACCACATTGATCTCTATGTAGCGGAATCTAACGCCGATAGTCTTTCAAAAATATTACCTAAGTATATAAGGTATAATATATGATATCAAATATCTATGTAAAATAAGAACAAAATAAGCAAATAATTGAATTTCAGCTAAACGGAACGTAATTTACAATTATTTCTTAAAACAAAGACTCAATAAAATCGCATATTCTTCATTTAGTCAAAGAAACTGAATTAAATTTGTACTGAGAGAAGAGCACGTGCGGTAAGAATAAATCTCTATTCCATTAACCGTAGCAACATACACTTAGAGTTTGTCTAAAGTTGAGCGTAGACTTGAGACAAGACGGCGAGCAATTTGTAATACAAATGTTAATAAAAAATATTTTTCAATATTTTCTATACACATGTATAACTTGAAAGTGATATATTATTATAATATAAGAATGATATTTTTATTATGAATATTCTGTAGAATATAATATTTTATTTGTAAACATTACATAATATTACTATATTTAATATATTTATTCTACTGAACAAAAATAGATTTCAAAACTCCAAAATTTTATATCAAAAATGTTAACCCTCCAAATGGCACTGCGCGTTGAATCTAAAAATTATAACAAACATTCTTCCAACCGCATATTCCATACCGCAAATACCATTCGGTCAGCGTCTGCAGTATTCGAAATATTTTTAATAAGTCGCGTCTACTGTCTGCGCGACCACAAAGGGATTTATACTCTTAGTATGAAATAATGCAGTTTATTGCTTCTTCTATGTATCCCACACTGACTTTTTAACTGAATGCAATTTTGTATAAAGTTTGCGAACAACGGCGCCATGTTTGATAACTCGCCTGTTTATTGGTTTTCATTTTCTATCCAGTTATGGATGGGTTGAAAGAACGTTGCCAGAAAGCGATTGCCCATTTATCTGAATCTGCACTTCCGAGCTTTGAATACATTTGTTCTTTTTAATACAATACGTACGTACATGTATTACGGTGCTTGTTTCGTAGGATATTGTTTTTTTTTATTTACTGTCGGTTTTTAGAGAATTTCTTTAAATAAAAATGTTTGAATTTTCGGATGCAAATGGAGTTTATTATAATTTTTCGTTTAACTATTGATTTATACGATATTATACAGATTAAAAATAACATTTATTGTTAGATGCCGTTGTGGCATGGGGGTACAGGGCATACATTAACGGTTCGATTCCCGCTCGAGTGAATGAATTAATACTTATTAATATTTTCATTAATAAATATTAATTCATTCAGGGTACCAGACAAAAAGAGTGGCGTTCAACACGCCTCTTGTCTCGTCTTGGAAATGTGGGCGATGGAGAGTCTTAGCACTAGGTCCCTAGGGCTTAGGATAGGGACAGCGTTAAGCTGAAAAAAAATATAATAAATGTAAATTACTTACACAACAAAAAATTAAAAACAATAAATAAAAAAAAAAAGAACATACAGCATTATAGTGAACAGGTCAACAAATAATTTAATAAATACAGCAAAACAATTTTCCAATACTTAAATATATATTTTTTTACTTTTCCTTACAATCACTTTGTGAACAACAGTTCCGCAAAGGTTTTTTCCTATTGAACAAAAGCAACTCCTAATTTGTTTTGGGCGTTCTCCAAACTATTTATGTACGTACATGCGGTTCTACATGTGTGCCTTATTGCAATATAAATAAGGTATATAATAGCTTACCAGGATGTCTCTTAAGACGTTGGGCCCCGTACGCGGACCATATTACACAGCTGTAGTAGGAAATAAAGATCTAATTAAAGGAGCATAAAGTGACATCAGATGTCCGGGCAAGTATACTAGTATTAAGGACAAAAGGAAACCTTAGGAATTTTAGCTCTTTTTTATGCCGACTATACACAGTCAGATGTGTTTACTTAAGTTAATAGATTTTTTCTTCGTTTTCCGCTTTTGCGTTTGTGGAAAATATACGTTATTTTTATTTAATTTTATGTTTAAAAACAAAGAATTTTGCTATTTTTCGCGAAATATTTTTGTCGTGTACAGCTTGTTTAAGTGAATAAGATTTTTATAAAAATACACCGATATAATATTCTGTGAATGTGCCTAGCTTTCCAAAATAAATCTAATTATGCTTTTATGGCATAACGAATTAGAAGTGATTATGAATTCTGCATTTAAAATTTAGTTTAAAAAGTATTTTAATTTTTTGTATATATATATATATATATATATATATATACGACAATAAAACTTTTTAAAGTAAATATTTTTATGAAGCTTTCAATTTATTTATTGTGCTACCGCAGTACGAAAATAAATTCTTATTTACTTTTTTCTGCACTAGATGTACCAACTCGGTTTCCAAGAGTATAAGTAATGTTTGTGCCAAGCATCAAGATCGATGCGGCAGTTTGGCAGCGGCATTTCAATATAACTTTTTTTAGTACATTTTTTTCTTCACAGCATATCCAGCATTTAAACTGGTTTCTAGGACCACCGTATACACCTTTAATAAAACGTGTTACGTTTTTAGTTAGACCAGAGTGTATCAGATATAGGAATTGATAATGTAATTATATCAGCATTTCCTAGAGCCGAATTCGAATCTATAGCCACCGCATCCATAATCAATAGTTTCCCAACAGCAACGTGAACATTTATATATGAAACATATAAAAATAATATATTAGGCAATATATAAGCAAACTACTCAAAAACATAAACAATACATGTACATATTCTATACCAATATTTTCAATTAATCTAAGCCAAAAATATATACAGGTAAATATTAGTTTAGTAATAAAAACATACGCTATTGGAGGTAAATATGGAGCCCGTTCGAAATTATACAGAAAATGTTTACTTAATATGTTTTGATACTGTCACAGGCAGGTTAGTGCAGTTTTAATATGGTATAAATTTTTATAAGTAAGTCAATATTTTTATTTATTTTATTTTCAAAAAAATCTTATACTATTTTATCTCCATACTTTTTGGGCACGATTGGGCCGAAAATATGAATGCTAGACTTTTTATATAGAATTATTACTATATTATTATTTAAGAAATTGTTTATGAATCTTATTTATATATAATGAATACATTAGACCACATAATATGGACACATTATAAAAATATGTGTTATTCATTCTTCGCCCGCTTAAACGTATTGTTATATTATAGCCTAATTATATTAATATTTACATAAATTGTAGCTTACGTGCTATTTTGATATATGAAGGTATGTTACTGTAAAATATCAACCAAATCCAATCACTCGTTTTTGCTTGATAGAGGAATCCATCTTTACAAACTTTCATATTTATAATATTAGTAGGAATTATATGTATATATCCAATATATTATGATAAATTAACAACGTATACGATTACTCAAAGCCCCCTTTGTATTAAATAGTAATCAAATTTTTACCACAACTTGCCGAATTGTGTTCTACATATAAACAGTCGTTGTCTTTGAGCTTCACCCGTTTGTTCAACTCCAAGGATTTAATATCCGGGTGAGCTCAACTCCGTCGTTTATAAACGAGATAACACGCATTCGTAGATGTGCTAGAAATAGTATTCATTCTATCTATTTAAATATTATATATTCCGTTTTAATCATAGCTTTGCTAACTAATATGAGATTCAAGATAAAGTCAACTGTTATTGGATAAAGTTAGAAATTATTATTGTTTTTATTTATATTAAAATTTATATTTACTAAGCAATAGTATGATATGATAGTATTGAGGCCGGAGACTGTAAACCGACTGGTTGTGGGTTCGATCTCCACTCGAGGAGATAAAGTATTTACTTAAATTTATATTTCCATTTCTTCGCTCTGGTGTCGAGACAAAGAGCGGCGTTATGTTCTGCCACTTAACACGCGATGCCTCGGAATTCTCCAGAAAGTGGGGAACGGAGTGCCTTTCACTACATTCCCCCTGCAGTGTGCAGGATACAGCGTGAAGCTGATTTTTTTTTTATCAATAGTATGACAGCTCGTAAGGTTTCCGAGTTGTCATAGTGTTGTCCGATATTGATTAAATTTTGAGAACTTACACAACATTAAAAGATTCTTCCTATAAATTATAATTGATTAAGAGGTTTGACTAATAATTTATATTAATCATATTAGGTCGGTATGTAATATATTTTATGGTAGACTACGAAGAACAGTAAAGAACACTACAGTGGATTATAGGTAACAAATTCCATATTAAAATTATTAAATTTATTAACAAAAGTTCATCGATCATAGAACATATACTAAAATATTAGAAAATATAATACTTTAGCATGAAAATGTATCTACATACATAAAAATCTATATTTCATTATGGTAATAATTTATTTTTCGCATAAGCTACTTCAATATCTCGCGTATTTCCGAGACGCAATACACCTTTATAGCTTTATAAGCACAAAATAAGATTAAATAAGACATCTAGTATCAAACCACGTTTATTATCTCGACCATTCTTTGACTACGAGGTAATTTATATTCAAGGAATAAAGTAGTTTAAAATAATATGCAATCTATATGGTGATGTGCTTAGCGTCAAAGGCCTGACCTGCTATCAATGATGGGACTTATGTTGGTCATACAACTATATGCATCTGAACCCAATCAGAGCTTGTTTTGTCTAGATGCTGTGCTATTAGGAACATGATTCACGTCGATTCTCTAGTCTAGTCTAGGAGCTTCAATCAGCTAATGACATAATAGCCAGTGTGGACTTCATTACTGAATGAACGTATTAGTGAGAGCAGTACATACATCAAATATATATTATAGTTAGGTATACTTATAAAATGTGAATTCCTATAGTATGTTTTATATAGTAGATATTCAGACGTGGCTTTGCTCGCTTAAACATATTTTTATTTTAGGAAACCTATAGAAAAGAAATTACCTATAGAAAAAAGATATATTTTTTATTTGTATAAAAAGTATTCTATAAAGATAGGATACTTATGGTACTTATGTATTATATGTGTATAAAGTTTCATGATAATCTTTCACATTTATAATATTAGTACGAAGTATGTTAGTATGTTTAAAGGTAAATTACGTAAAATATAGGATTTTCATATCTGGTTCGATATAAGACTACCTAAAGCTATACCGACCAATATTTTTTTTGTTGTTAGATTCGTTTTTTTTTATATTAATATAACATGATGATTAAAAATAGTTTATAATTTAGAAACTCGGTTTAGTTACTTAAAATAATAATAAATTATGACTATTTTTTCAAACCTAAGTAATACTACTATACTTTATAGCTAAAATTAAAAAAAATTGTATTAGTACCTAGGTTAGGTACTAGGTAGGTTAGGTAAAAAAATAATAAAAATAAAATCAGCTTCACGCTGTATCCCGCGCACAGCTGGGTAGGCAGAGGGAACTTAGTGTTAAGACACTCCGTTCCCCACTTTCTGCCGAATCCTGGAGGCATTGCGTGTTGAGTGGTAAAACTCAACGCCGCGCTATGCCTTGGAACCAGAGTTAAGAAATGGAAATATAAATTTAAGTTAATATTTCATCTCCCCGAGTGGGGATCGAACCCACAACCAGTCGATTTTACAGTCACACTCTGTGCCCATGCGCCATGATTAGCCTCGTGAGTTAGGTAGGTTACTGTATTTTGCTAAGCTAGATAATGGAAACATTTACATAATTAATTCTATATAATATGTGAGGATATTGAATGTATGATTTAAAGCCAATATTATCAAGTTCCATAGACTAGTTAGGCACGTTCCTATAGTTCGCTGAAAGCGTTAGAGAATGTATAATTAAAATACATTTATTATTATTCCATTATAAAAACATTTATTATTATTTCATTTCCACATTTACACATTTACATTTCATTTCCACATAAAATAATTTAAAAAATCGGATTTTCTTGAACTTTGATGGGAAATTTCGATGGGAAAAACAATAATAATAATAAGAAAAATTAGCAATATGTTAAGAGGTTATCGCTTAGCTGTTCTAAGAACCGAATGTAGAAGGCGATATTACTTGAGACGGCGATTATCAGGAGTTTGTCCCACCGTTAGAAGATTTTTTTTTTTATATTTAAATGTATTTTAATCGGGCCAGTCGTGGTGCAGGGGCTCAAGTGTAAACGCGACACATTATGGGTACGATCGCTACTTGAGGAAATTAAATATTTGATATTTTCATTTATGCGCTCTGGTGTCGAGGCGAAGTGCGGCGTTGAGTTCCGCCACTCAACGTTTCCAGGATTCAGCGGAAGATGGGGAGTGGAGTGTTTTTACATTAAGCTCCTTTTACCTACTCTGCTGCATAGTATAAAGCGGAAAAAAATATTTTTTTTATGAATTTGTATATTTTTAATTATATAAAAGTTTAAAATGTATTTCTCTATTATAAAAGTATAGGAATATAACAAATTAATAAATAAATATCTTTATTTAAGTAAATATGTATTTAATATGCAATATGAAATTTTATTATGCTTATAGTGCAAAATGTCGGGCAAAGTTGACGTGAAAATGAGACGTTAATAGTTTTACGTTCTGTTGATTCAGAGGCCACTGCGACTGTTTAAATTGCCTCCTGTCATTTCAATTGCATTTCATATAATTAACAATTTCTTAATATAATTCGTAAAATTTTGTTTATACGAAACTCAATGTGAAGTTTAAATAATCGATAGACTACTTTATGTATTGTAGTAGTAGTGTGTGATGTTTCTATGTCCAAATATGGTAATGGAAATAAAAATGTAGAAAATATTCGTTTTTTTTCTATATATTAATGATTTATTTTTCTACAGAGAAAAATATACATAATTTAAAGAACACCACTGTATAATAAACTAGATTCATTTATTTTTTTTTAAATATATATTTATAGGTCCAGCATATTTATACATTTTAAAACTTAGTAGTAAAAGTTACACGATTGTAAATCTTATATTTATCATAATTCTTTTTCATTTAGGAAGCTGATATGGCCATAGCACCTCTAGCTATAACGCCGGAAAGGGAGAAAGCCATTGACTTCAGTGAACCGTTCCTGTCAATAGAGACTCCGATCAAACCGACCAAAACGCCAAAGCAACATGCGGGTACTTTCAGCTTTCTACGACCACTGTCTAAGGAGATATGGGTAAGTGATACTTATAAATATCTCGTGACCCACTTGAACTTTCAGTAAAAGTCCTTTTTTTTCTTTTGTAATATGTAAACGATAAAAATAAGTGTTTATTGTGGGTTATACTTAGAAAACAGACATACAAACAGAAATACAAAATTAATAAGATAAAATATATATAACAACAAACCCGGTCTCACATTCTATATCTATCGAAATCATATCTTATTTGCTCGATGTAATAATGATTTATATAAAATAAAATCAAATAATTCTTATATGAGGCCAGTCACGGCGCAGGCGCACAAGCGTGTGACTGTAAACGCTAGAGGTCGTGGGTTTGATTAACAATCGAGGAAATTAAATATTTAATATTTTCATTTCTTCGTTCTGGTGTCGAGGAAAAGCGTTGTGTTTCGCTACTCAAAGCCCAATGTCTCCAGAACTCGGCGGAAAATGAGAAGCAGAGAGTGTCTCATGAATAAGCTCTATTTACCCTGCTACAAGTGGGATGCAGTGTGAATCTGAAATAAAAGAATTCATAGTATATTAATCCACGCCAATTTTCTCAAATATTAGACAGAATAAAAAAATACATATATATATATATATATATAAGCAAACTTTACAGATATATAAATATAATATGAACTTTCTATTTTGTATTACGTTAAGCAAAGAGCAATCTTAGCGAACCGCTCTTGTAACAGACACCTTTGCTAGAAATCTTATTAAGATAGGTACAAGTTTTATTGAAGTAGACTTATTTAAGTTTTATAAACTCCATCAACCGGCTTTAGAAAAAAATTATTATCTCGTCGCACCTAATACTGGAGATTGGAAAATGGAAAATGGAGAACGACTATTCGAATAAATAAAAATAACGTTAATAGCTATTTCTGCTCAGAATTAAAATAGGAGATATTAAAAATGTTCTATTTTGCTCCGTTTGGTCAAATAAGTTGCTGGATTCGGTTACGCTAAATTATAATATATTTAAAGGGAGTGAAAAGAGTGACGTATTCCTCACTTCTGTTTCGATAAACAAAAACTATTTAGAAATCATATAAATTCAAAATGAAACATAAAATTTAGCTTCTCCGGTTTTAACGAATCAAAAGTGTTATTCTTAGTATACTAAAAAAAAGAGGAGAAAAAAAATAGCATAAAAGGTAACTTATTAAAACAAAATATCAATTACCTACAACAGTAAAAGAAAAAAAAGAAAACAAGCAAAAGTAACATCGGCGGCATTTACATAACGACCGCCGGAAGCGTATCCAAACATTTTCCGATAAAAGCGTGTTCCTACATGTTTATGACAGTTCTTGGGCGAGTGTACCGCGTTGTTAAGTTGTTCCCTGATTTATGATCTCAACTGCATTGTATTAGCTGTTGTAAAGAAAACTCACGATATATTGTTATTGGATATCGTTGTGTTTTGTATTTCGGACGTAATGCATTATATTTCATTTTTTTTTGTTTCATCAAATATGATAGAGACAGGTCTCTAGGAGGATAAATAGGTACCTAGTGTTAAGATACTCTTACCCCATTTGCCACCGGATTAGGCGTTGTGGGGTGGCAGAACTCAACACCATGCTTTACCCTGTTACCAGAGCGAGAACATGAAAATATTAATAGTAAATTTCCCCGAGTAGGAATCGAACCCACAGCCATCACGTTTATAGTCACATACTTGTGGCAGTGCCAGCGCCACGACGGCCTCAACTTATTGAATATTAGCATAATGCAGTTAATTGATTATTTTTATTGAGATTTTATTGTTATAAAGTGGCGAACGGAGTATCTTAACACTAGGTTCCCTCTGCCTACCCTGCTGTGTGCGGGATATAGTGTGAAGCTGATTTTATTGTTAATATTTGTTCTCAAAAATATACATTACAATCTTGACCTATTCGCTTGAATATAAACAACGATTTTTATTTTAATATATTTTATGATCCTCAAAAGTTGTAATTTAAAAAGACTTACCTAAACTTCTAATTTGATTAATATATTAAATAAATAAGCTTTGTTAAGATAAGAGTAAAATTTTAAATAATTATGTCTTAATAATTATGGATTAATGTTATTATATTAAACATATTGTCATTTAATATATTTGACAGTTAAAGACTGGGCTATCTGTTTCACGTTGTTTGAAGTTCTTGTTATCTACAAAGAGAATAAATGTTACATTAATATTATATATACATTTACTTGACTAATTATGTTTAATAATATATATCATAAATTTATGAATATTTTCATTTCTTAGCTCTGGTACCCAGGCAAAAAATGGCGGCGTTGAGTTCCGCCACTCAACACGCAATGCGTCGAAGAACGGAGTGTCTGAACACTATGTTTCCTCTGCCGCTGAAAATAAAAATACTTATGTTAATTATTTTGAGCCCAATTGTGACGCAGGTGCGAAAAGTGTGACTATAAACGCGACTGGTTATGGGTTCGATCCCAACTCGAGAAAATAAAATATGTATTTTAATTCATAGTTTCTTTTCCTTGCTCTAGTATCGAGGTAAAGCGCGGCGTCAAGTTCCACCACTAAAGACGCAATGCCTCCACAATTTGGCGAAAAATGGAGAATGGAATTTCTTAACATTAGGTTCCCTCTGCCTACCCTGCTGTAGGCGGGATAAAGCGTGAAACTTATTTATATTAACAATTATTTTCTAGCTCTGCGTCCTATTTAGTTTCTTCGCCGTCAGCATTGTACTCTTCTTAGTGTCCCGATTTTCTCCCCACGAGTGGCGCTCTGTTTCAATCACGGATACACATTTAGAACAACCAATGAGCAACACTAACGAGGTTAGTTCAAACTTTTTATTTAAATTAAATTAATTGAAGATTCTTAGAATTAATTTAGAAGTATCATAATATATATTTGCTTTTCATTTTTACTATATCGACATACCTATATAAGTATTTTTTTTAATACTGTAGTATAAAAAAAATACTTATATAGGTATGTCTTAAATACAAATATTTCCATTTCTTTTCATATTTTAGTTATGAACATATTATATCAATTTTAAATTCACCATATAAATAAAAACTATAATACGAAATAATAATATTATGTGACCGTCGTGGCCCCGGGTGCGACTGAAACGCGACGGTTGTGGGTTCGATCCCCACTCGGGGTAATGAATTATTATTTCTTAATATTTTAATTTCTTCGTTCTGGCCCCAAGTCAAAAGAGCGGAGTTGAGTTCCGCACTCAACACGCAATGCTTCGAAAATTTCGGCGGCAAATGGGGAACGGAGTGTCTTATCACTACCTTCTCTCTATCTACTCTTATGTGTGCGGGATACAGCGTGAAGCTGATTTTATTTGAATAATATCGTATTTCTTTATAAAATTCAGTAAATATATCTTACACTTTTCAGCAGCAATTTCACAAATTTTGGAAGCATTCAATTTATTTACTAAAATACTTGTACGAAATAGTCTAGAAAACTGAAATACATTTTGATTTTCAGATTATATTACACAATGAATTCAGCATTTGGAATTCGTTCTGGTTCTCGCTTGGCTCGTTCATGCAACAAGGAAGCGACGTTGTTCCAAGGTAAGACCATTATTTTGAAAAACAACTAACTTTGCGCCTTGCATTAGTACTTAAATAGCTATAAATGGTTTGTGTTTCAGATTAGTTTATTGTTATTTTGTATTTTGTTTAAATATATATTAATTATTTTGTTTATACTGTTTTTTTAATGTTTATATTATTGTCAATAGTACTAGACGTTTTCTTTTATAAATCTTGCTGTATTTTAAGAGGCCAGTCGTATCCCGTATCCCGCACACATCAAGGTAGGCAGAGAGAACCGTAGGTAGTGTTAAGACACTCCGTTCCCCACTTTCTTCCGAATTCTGGAGGCATTCCGTGTAAAGTGGCAGAACTCAACGCCGTGATTTATCTCGACACCAGAGCGAAGAAATGGAAATATAAATTTAAGTAAATATTTCATCTCCTCGAGTGGGGACCGAACCCACAACCAGTCGGTTTTACAGTCACACTTTGTGTTGCTACGCCCCGACTTGCCTCATTTATTATTTAGATTTGTTCAATACACAATAATGTCTCTAAATCTATTTATAATTTAAAATTTAATAGCTGCAGTACTTTCACAGTATATGATAATTTATTTTGACCGATGAATGATATTTAACTAAATACAATCACTTTGCGATTGATTACAATTAAATTAGTTTTATTTAGCTTCACGCTGTATCCTGCACTTAGCAGGGAAGGCAGAAGGAACCTGGGAACCTAATGTTAAGACAATCCACTCTATTTCCCCACTTTCTACCAAATTTTGGAGGTATTGCGTCTTGAGTAACGGAACTGAACGCCGCGCCTTATATATATCGTTACAAGAGATAAAAATACTAAATATTTAATTTCCTCGAGTAAGTATCGTACCCACAACCTGTCGCGTTCACACTCGCATGCTTGTTGTCCCAGCGACACGACTGACCTTTATCTGGAAACAGTATTATTTATATCAATAAAATATTAGACTATAAATATAAATAAGATTGACGCCAGTTGTGGCGCAGGGACACTAGGGTGACTGTAAAACCGACTGGTTGTGGGTTCGATCCCCAATCGAGGAGACGAAATATTTATTTAAATTTATGCACACGTAATTCCTCCAGAATTCGACAGAAAGTGGGGAAAGGAGTGTCTTAACACTAGGTTCTCCCTGCCTACCCTCTTGTGCGGGATACAGAGGGAAGCTGTTTTTTAAATTTATTTTATTAGGTACAGCTACTTGGACACAAATTATTAGTTTCAATTGCAACACTGCGGTTATATTATCATATGAGATAATAATTAGTCAGTGTCACTTTTTTAAGTAGACAGAAATCAATAATTGTGGTTAACCACTTCGTCATAGTCGAATTAATTAACTACATCCATTGTTTTACTGTATCGGTTAAAATTATATATTGTAATAGTAATTTAATTAGTACAGTTATTACGGAATGTTAAATGAGGTCTAACTGTGTGATTAAGTTATTTGGTCTATATCTATGTATGGTCTATATGTATGTATCATACATTTAGGATTTTTTTTTCGATCTGGATAAATAAAATTTTGGATGTTCATTGGATGCTGTCACTTAGTAGCCAGTGTCTCTAAATAGGCGAAAAGTATAAAATTGGTTAACCTTTTTGTTTTTAGTTTCACTTTGTATCTCGTACATTGCAAGGTAGACAGAGGGAATCTTGAAACCTAGTATTAAGACACTTAGTGCCGATCAACACACTTCTGTAACTCACTTTCCGCCTAATTTTCGAGGCATTGCGTGTTAAGTGGATTTTAATGACGTAGGAAATGGGAACCGTTTAACATCTATTTAGAATTATATATGTATTAATTCAGCTTTTGTCTTTAATTATTTTCCAATATAAATATATTGCACAATTTATTTAGCGAATCACAATATTTACATTAATTTTCTTATATGCTTAAAATCTTGAAAAACACTATTATTCTATTATATAGTTAAGTGGGAAAGAGATTCTTCTATTACCTATTAGCAACATATTATTTTAACTGGTATCAAGGTTATTTTTTCTTTTAACTTTTATATAATATTTTACGGTTATCTGTGGAAGCAATTTTTATCCTATTTTTTATATTTCGAGATATTTTGCGTAGATGGTGAAGTTGTACGTTACGTTTTGTCTAATCCGATCAGATTATTTTGTAAATAATTTATTATTAAAGAAATACATTGTTTTAAAATCATCGTAAGTCATACTTCCTAAGGTTACATCTCAAAAGACAAAAAGGAAACCCGTATAGAATCACTTTGTTCTACTATCTGTATAGATTCTTTTTCTCAAAAAAAACATGAGGTACCTCCTCAATCAAGAAATGCAATTTATTAAATACTCAACTACAATATTTCTCAGAGCGTAGAAAAGCACGTTTCTAAATCAACATAATTTATTTAGAAATGTGATACGGCTTGGATGGAAAAGAGAGTTAATTGGTGGATGAAAAAGAGATACGGCTAAGATATTTATAACAATTGTCCTCTAGATCTCTATCCGGCCGCATCGTAGGCACAGTATGGTGGTTCTTCGCGTTGGTCCTCGTCTGCTCATACACCGCCAACCTGGCCGCCTACCTGATAGTGGAGAGGATCGAGCCTGCAGTCCTGCGCTTCGAGAGAACCGATGTAAGATATAACACCAGGTGAGGTAGATGTATGGGTAGATTTGTCGCTGGCGAATTTTGTTACGACGGTAATAGTGTTGTTATTATTTTTTTTGTATATGTATTATGTTTCTTATTTAAGCTGATTATAGTTTTTATGGAGATATTTGAGGAATTTGTACATTTTATGTTTTGGTTTTTTTTAAAGAGATTTACGCTTTATAATACACTGCTACTATAATACAAAATACCAGCAAATAAATAAATAAGTCAGTTTCACGCTGTATGCCACCCACAGCAAAGTAGGCAGAGGCAACCTAGTGTTAAGACACACCGCTCTCCACTTTCCGCCGAGTTCTGGAGGCATTGCGTGTTGAGTGGCGGAACTGAACGCCGCGCTTTGCATCGACAGCAAAAAATACAGAATAAAACGTACAAATTCCTAAAATCGGAATTAATTTCAGAAGTAACTTCACGTAATATTCTAGGTAGAGTTTTCACAAGGAAAACAATGTACGTATCACAGTTAAAAGGAAGTTACTTATGGAAGTGCTTTTCATAAGTGCAATTTGTAGTAAGAACTATTTAAGTACTTATTAGGAAGCAAGGAACATCTGCTTAACAATATAATGTGTAAGTCGGGCCATTTCTATGTCTTGTTCGCTCATCTGGGGACGTATTTTATTAGGAAACATATAAATATTTAACGTAAGGGAAGGTACCTTAGAGGTGCGCATTCAAGTCCCGTTATTAATAACGATTATATGTTATGACTACTTTGATTAAAATTTAATGCCAAGCGAATTGATTTTAAATCGACTAATATTTTGATGGTGTTTTGTAACGTTATTTTATTTTTCCATTGTCATTCTTTATTTTAATATTATTATTTTGTTAGTTAATTAAATTATAAGAAGTTTTTCTAAAATTTTCAAATTTTTAAGTATACAATAAATGACATTCTCTCTCGTTAAACTGTCATTATTTACAATTATCTTTGGGTAGCAGAAATTTTTAAAAGTCTCCCTATAGAGACGCTAACAATATAAATAAGTAGTAACAAGCGAATAAGAATTTTGAGCTAGCTGGATTAGAACGCTCGAATTGGACTTGGTTTTCAAGAGGCCGAGTTCAAATCCCGCTATGTTACAATTTTTATATGTGTACTAAATGCGTATTGTAACATCTTATTTTTCTTTTAATATTAATTCTTAATTAATGAACCTCTCCTCATCAAATCCGCAACTATAAGGAAAATTGACTGTTTTCATCAATTGGGGCGTCTTTAAAAATATATATATATATATATATACAGCTTTTTAAAATCTCATATATTCAATGAGTTGTTCAAGTTTTTACGACATCCGAGTCGTGATCCCGTCAAAAACTTATAACGGAATTGTATAAAAGTTTTTAAGTACATATGCAACTATGTTAGAGGCATTCATACTATGAATTTTACACATTTATCATACGGCCATTGGACTTCCTTACAGCGAACACGCCTTTTTTTACTATACGCAAGCTTTTATAACTAACTTCAATATTTCTTTGTGAAAAAGTTATGTCATCTTCTAATAAAGAAGATTATTATAGAACACGAGGCCGTCGTGGCGTAGGGGCATAAGGGTGTGTCTGTAACGCGACTATTGTGGGTTTAATTCTCGTTTGAGGTAATTCATTTTTATTTCTTAATATTTTCATTTCTTCGCTCTAGCACCAAGGCATAAAAATCGGCTTTGAGTTCCATCACTCAACACACAATGCATCGAAAAGTTAACACTAGGTTCCCTCTGCCTACTCTGCTGTATGCGGGATACTGCGTGACGCTGACTTTTTTTATTATATAGAACAAAATATACAAAATAACATCACGAACTCCATACAAATTTGTCAATTTTCTTTTTAATTAAGTATTTTAACTACAAAATGTATTCTAGAATTCTAGTTTAACCAACCGTTTGACAACATTTAAGTGTATATTTCAACGTGCCTTAGAGCTTTTCCAAGACGTGCTTCGAATTCTAAATAAAGTAGCTTATTCCCTCTACCATTCATTATATGAGACCTACCCCGTTTCGCTGTAAGGACTATAAATGATCCTATTTAGACATTCAATTAAATATATTAAAATTAATCTTGAAGTTACGTTTTCAAAGCAAAGTAATAACGATTATTCAACAATATTTTATTATTATAATTTTATAACGTTTGCATTTCTCTTTCACAATTTTTTTGTATTTAATTTCACTTAGTTTTTTATTTAGAGATTTTTAGTTTCACACACATAGCAGGGTAGAAGGAAACTAGGAACGTAGTGTTAAGACACTGTTCTCATTAAGACGCTTCCGTTCCGGATTTTACGCTGAATTCGAGAGGCATTTTGTGTTGAGTGGCGGAACTGAAGGCAACGACTTACCTCGTTACAACGAGAAAATAAAACGAGATATTAAATATTACATTTCTTTGAGTGAGAAGCGAACCTACATCCTGCCGCGTTTACAGTCCCACGCTTTCATCCCTGCACCATGACTGGCTTCATTGGCTTATATTATAAATATATAATTCGACTATAAGTGCATTTAAAAATAACTATATAATGTAACGATAATAATATTGTAAGAAAATAGCATATTGTTATTTGGGTTATAAATTATTTATTTTATGTAATGACTACATAAACATATATTTTTAGACACAATTTTCCACGAGCTTGGTGAAAGACGACAGTGTAAACGTGGTGGTGCCGAGCACTGAAGACTGTTCTCTAACCCGCGCCTGTAAGTTCAAGTTCATCAACTTCGGAATAGCTACGCCTAAAGGATCGCCTCTGAGGTAAGAACTATAAGTTATCGCGTCAAAGTTAGAAAGTGTATCGCCGATAGTCGTGGGTTCTAACCCCATTCGTGGGAATTTAAATTACATTTTTAAAAAAATAATAACATATTTGCAGGTAAATCATATTGAGATTAAAAAAATAATTTGACCACCATAATTATTTAATAAATCAATAAAAACCTGCGTAATGTGGTTTTACAATCAATATGTGGTTGGTTTCGGGTTATTTTCGTTATTGGCTTAACATAAAATATCGAAACTACCGTTGAATATTAAACAAGATTTTTTGCGGAAAATACGTAGGTACACCTTAATCATTAACACGTTTCGTGAAAGACTGACAATGCATTGAAGAATGTATGTATGATTAAAATATTAACAAAAACCAATAGCAATAATTATGTAGCTTTTCTTTCTTTATAACTAGTGGACTCCACACGGCTTCGCCCGCTTGAAATGTATGAATATTTTATATTTAAGAAACAAAAAAATTTAGTATGGTTATCTTTTAATGTTATACACTAAATAAATCATAATTTAAATCTTCCGGTTTTTTTAAATTTTACACACAAAAAATGTCGTATTTAATAGACAAATATGCTTCCATTAATTCTGATCCCGCCAGAATTTCAGCATAAAAAGTAACCTATCACCTACTTACGACTACTTCTATGTTTCAATGTTGGTCTCGTGAAAATCAGTTCAGCTTTTCAGGAGATTAGTCCGGATAAATAAAAAAGCAAAAAGACAAAAACCTAACAAGCGCGAGTCAGGCTCGCCCTACTAGCCGGTACTCGGCAAAAATTATATAGTTTTTTTACTGAACTAGTACTACCTGTACCTTTTAATTTTTAATTCCTTAATAGCATAGAAATACATGTTTTTTGCGACATAAAGGGTCATATCTTTTTTTTTAAGTAAATGTAGAAATACGATTTGTTCTGGAAATCAAGGAACAATAGATTTGAATATATGGTTAGAATTTCAACCCGATATCTCTAAGCGTTCCTGAGATAGGCTTTTGACAAACAAACAGGTTCCTTTTTCCATCCTAAAAAAAAATTGTTTGTTAGTATTTTGATAATTGAAATTATAGACAGACCCTTTAATTTTATTTTAATGTATAATAGTAAATTCATATGAGTTTGTTATGAAATATATTTTTTTACGTAGCTATCGATATCATTTCAATAAGCAAAGGGTTCCAATAAATAATAAATAATTGTATAGTTGTAAAATATAATTATCGGCAAGTCTTTCGTGGCGCGGAACATTTTCGCCGCTAGTACATAAGGACGTTTTTACATAACGTTTTCTTTGTACAACATCCTTAGCTATAAATAGCAATGCTTCTGGCGTAAATTGGGCTGTTATATTTATTTAGTAAACTAATTACGACATAACCATAAATGATCACATAATATTTTTTTTTGATACGTAGATTTTTTCGAATAACATCTTTAAAATCTATATAATTCGGCGGAGAGTGGGGAACGGAGTGTCTTAACACTAGATTCCCTCTGTCTGCCCTGCTGTGTGCGTGATACAGCGTGAAACTGATTTATTTATTTTTTATTTAACTTTAATATCTGTATAAAGATTTCAATTTCAGATTAAGTAGTAAAAAAATACCTGTATCATAACAAAAATTGACATAAATATTGAATAACGATTTTTAAGCACATAGTTAATTAAAAAACATTGCTTCACGCTGTACCCTGTATATAGCAGGGTAGGCATAGGGTAAGCCATTCCCCAATTTCCGTCGTATTTTACGACGCATGGCGTGTCAACGCCTCAATGCCAGAGCGAAAAAATATTAATAAATAATAACTTAATCCCCCGGGTGGAATCGAACCCACAACAGTCGAGTTACAGTAACTACCTTGTCACGGCGGCCTAAGTATGGCTAATTAAATTTAATATAGATGTTCCATTTTCACTAAGATATGTACTCAATTTACTGTGTTAAACATTATGAGCGTTCAATACGACTGGGTGGCACACCAGACGGGTGCAGACGTGACGCCATCAACGGTGTCTGGTTTAATATCCGTAATGTCAGTTGGTAAAACTGAGATAGGGCTTTTTAACCCCCGGGATTTTCATGCGAAATTTCCATGGATGATATTCTCAACTGAACGGCCAAAGCAGAGTGTCATAAACCGTTTTTCTGGTGTTTTTTCGTTCTTTTCTCATCGCTGTGTTGAAATGATTGATCTTCGGCACGCAGCATGGATAGAGGTTTGGAATGGACTAACGTTTGTTGGTTCTTTTAATTTTTTTGCGATATTAAATTAACGGTTTCGTAAGCTATGAAAATATTTCGTTTTAAATAAAACAATACAATACTGAAAGCACATTTATGCATATAAAAGAATAATAAAAGCAGAGCATATTCCATTACACAGTAAAATACACACATTTATATAATCTTTAGACAATTCTATATTGTCTAGACTGGAATTTCTTTTAGAGTAAAATGCTAAATTTCAAAGGTTGACTTTTAAGAATAGCAGAAGTATTTCTTTTCTAAAACGAAGAAAATAAATTTCAAATGACGTTTTGTTTTAATCCTATTTGGAGAGATAATAGCTTCGCTGCTACTACTATTTTTTCTAAAACTGTGAGAATAAATTAAAATATAAAACAAATATAGTTCATTAACGAATCTAATTAGCTTGTAAAAAATGAAAACTAAAAACAATACAAATTTAACTAGTAAAAAATAAAATAAAAGCCAAAACAAAGCGCTGTAATAGAACAAATACAGACCCGTGAGTGATTTCTGGCGTTCTAAATCCATGGAGAGCCTGAAACGGGCATAAAGAAGAACTGATTTTTAGTCCGACGTCATGGCGGCTCTACCGTTTATAACGTGTCTTCGGGCAGAAAACTGAATTATGGCCTTTGTTCACTGGAATAGTCTCGAAAATATAAGCGGAAGGAGACTACTACAAATGGTATAAGGATCAAATTGGAAAAAAAAAATCAATGGTCGGTTAAAAGTCCATTTCTAGTGGCGATGGAAACAAAAGAACGATAATGGGTATATCAGAGTATAGGCACCTCCTCGCGTGAACTGGCTACTATATCGGGGAGTCCCCGCTGTCTGGCTTAAATCTCCTGCGGTAATTCCCAGTTGAATACGGAACAGTCGTAAATCTACACGAGCCCGTCAGTAGGGAAGTGGGTGTTCTATATTTCGAATTTATACCACCCCATTTTTATGGTGCACGATTTGCGAACGTGATTTTTAACAACAAGTTAAAATTTACATTTTATAACGTACAGCTGTGATTTTATGATACCACGATTCAGCAGGGACTTTATTGGATGCTGTGAAACCGCGAGATTCTTCTCCCGGTGCGGCGCGAGGTATGGATAGGTGATTTCTCTCACGATCTTAGTTTATATTCTATTCTTTTTTTAAATATATTGCGGATCCAATGAAATCGAAATTAGATTTTTTATTAGGTGTTACAACTGCACTGGGAGTTTTAGAATATATTTTTGTAGGTAACGTAATTTTGAAATTTGTTTCACAGAATAAAAATGCCGACTCACCGACGACTCGACTGACTTGCTTGACTCACAACTCTGTTTTCTAATAACTACAGTAATTAAAAAAAATAATTAAAATAACTACTTTAACAATTTGTTGTTCTACGAAATAAAAGTTTTACAACATTTAAATTATAAGCTTCACTAGCTTCGCGCTGTATCCCGCACTTAACATTGTAAGCAGAGGAACTTTCCGCTTATTTTTTTGAGGCATTGCGTGTTGAGTGGCGTAACTCAACGCCGGGCCTTGGTGGCAAAGCGAAGTAATGGAAATATTACATATATAATAATTCATTCACCCGAGTGCATTCGTAACCGTCAACCACACCCACAAGAGTTTGACCGCGTTACAGTCACACCCTTGTGCCGCTGCGCCACGACGGTCTCATTTTTTTTTTGAAAATAAAAAATATGCTGACATTCAATATCATTATTCCAGGGAGGGAATAAATCTAGCTATCGTCAACATGAAGAGAGATGGCCTCATTTCAAAGTTATGGCGGAAATGGCTGTTGACTACAAATAAACCGGACTGCGATTTGGTCAAAGACGAGGTTTGTTTTTTGTTCAAGTTCATATACCTAATCTTTTCTTAAATTCTTATGCTTTTAGCGCGGAAGGGGTAAAACTTTTCGCTCTCCACCCATTATACTCTTGAATGGAAAAAAAATATAATTGATTGCCGCCAGTATCGTACTGGTTATTTAGTATATTAGGTGTACAATATTTCTCTAAATGACAATAAATAAATAAAATTACTTGTTAAAAACATAAATCCGGCGTTGAATTCCGCCACTCAACACGCAACGCCTCCAGAATTGCACGGAAGTGCCTTAATAGAAACGGACTGACTTAACACTAGGTTCCCAGGTGTCCTATGTCTACTCTACTATTTATGAGATACAATATTAAGGTAGGTAAATAAACGTTGAAAAAAAACAATCATAATTCTAACAAAATAATTTCTTACAAAATTTATATATTTCAACTAAAATTAAATTGCAAGAAATATAATTTTCTCGGCGAACTTCTGCAGTTAACGTAAAAGGTGCATTTTGCAAATTGCTTACATTTCAAGTTCAAAGTTCTCAATGAGCAAATAGAAATAACTGTTATTAAATGACTTATCTTTGACGTTCTTTTTGTTTGTAATAATTACATATTATTAATAAATACAGTAAAATCTTTTTTTTTTTATATATATATTTCTTGTATAAATCTTGTGTTTTTTTTTAGTTGTATTTTCTAATACTTTTTTATATTGATTGGATATTTTATAACACTTTGTAAAATCTAAATAAATAAAATCGAACAAAATAAAAGTAGATCGCTAGGAATTCTCTATCAAGAAACAACGATCACGGAAATGAAGTTGTTGGGATCTTTCGCGTCTTAGAGGCTTGGTCGTCTCTTTGGACGTCCGCCAACACTGAAGGCTAATGTGCCACTTTAACGGATAAAAAATAAAAGAATATTAAAGAATGCTCCTTTGTATTAACTTGAAGCTTTTGAAAACGAAAATACTTATGAAATCTGAAATGTTTTAGTTGAAATACATTGAGTTTTTTTACATAAAAATGATATGTCCAAATTAAATGTCAAATATTGGAAGGCATTGTCTGATAAAATCTTAAAACAAGTCAAATCCACAACCATATTACCATAAGGTTGTAGATTTGACTCTTACTCAGTGGAATGCTTACTTAATGGCAACAGATAAAATAGATTTAATTCTAAGATGTGTTCTAAAGATTAAATACTTTTATTTTTTCTAATGTTAAATGTTATAAAAAAGAAATGGCCCAAAAGATCACTATTTTCAACTAAAATTGTATATTTTAATTGATTATAATCATCTTAACTAAAACAATAGTAGGCATATATGAATTTTTAACTATAGTTTTGAATAGGTTAAAAAGTATTTGCTCGCAGATACCAATTATTTAGAGATGTCAAACATTTTAACAGGTACCTACGTATTTGCAACTATAGATTTGAACATATTTTATTTTTTTATTTCGCTGTCAAATTAAAATCGACTGAGGTCGTGGCGCAGCGTCACAAAGTGTGACTGCAGAACCGGCTGGTTATGGGTTCGATCCCCACTCGAGGAGAAGAAATATTTACTTAAATTTATATTTCAATTTCTTCGCTCTGGCGTCGAGGCAAAGCGCGGCGTTGAGTTCTGCCACTTAACACGCACTGCCTCCAGAATTCGGCGGAAAGTGCGGAACGGAGTGTCTTACCACTAAGTTCCCTCTGCCTACCCAGCTGTGTGCGGGATATAGCGTGAAGCTGATATTTTTTGAAATTGAAATCGGAAATGTAATAATGCTACGTGCATTACATTTAAGTCGTTAAATTATTTTGTAAATTTGAATTCGACTTATCTGACACCCTCGATACGGTTCGCGAAATATAAGTCTCGTTCTTATGTTTTATATTTTCAAAATTAATACAAATACATAGCGTTAGTGTATTTATTGATTATTGTAAATGATATTCAGCTGTATATTTTATTAAATACAGCGTGCAGATTAAAAAAATATACATATCCCGTAAGTAGCAGAGTGTAAAGTCCATCTTTAAATGATTAAGTGTTTTCCTTTCAATGACAATCGTGTCAATTGTTGGTAGACGAATAAAGATTTTAACTAACTTTTAAATAAAATTTTTTATTCGTTCAGGAAACAACAATTACAGAAATGACTCTATCCCAAGTCGCTGGCATATTCTACGTATTAGTTGGTGGATTGGCGCTGGCCCTAGGTGTTGCTTTACTGGAATTCTGTCAGCACGGCCGAACTGAGGCGGCTAGAGCTAACGTGCCGCTGGGCGCTGCGTTACGTGCCAAAGCCAGGCTGGCGTCACACGAAAGGAAAACACCGCAAAGGACCCCACAGAGGGAGGATAGACTCGGTTGGAACGGCGCGGCCTTTACCGGGGTAATGTGGTTTGGATTTATTTTTTACACTTAATTTTCAACGTAGTCGATATGATATTGATTTATAAAAGAATAGAACTGACCGTAATATAAAAAAAATTACATCATTTAATAAAAATTAGCAAATTTAGAATTTTGAGTTTATTATCTCTTATTCTTTTATTATTTCTTTAAACACTGGCTATATATTTGTACTATATTTTATATTTTGTTTAATTCAAATTGAAAACGTAATAAAATGTATGTATGTGAAGTCCTTTCTTTGTCTTTTTATATCATAATAATATAACTTTTATTTTTCAACTTCAGTTTAATGACTTCCTCCTAGGAAGGGAGTTGACGACCACTAGACACCACAAATTTTATTAAATAAATTTGTAAGTTACAAAACAATTTTACCCTATCGTGATGGCGTCTTAACGGTCCTTTTAACTTGAACTCGACTGTTTCCCCTTGACCTTGATATGTGTGTTTTCGTGTCTTTGTGCCCACATTCATAAGAATTTATTTTCTATTGTCGCTTAAATAAGAATGAATCCATTATAACCCACTGTCCACTTCATTTCTCATTTGTTTACAAACAATGTTCTAAATATGACTCTTTTCCATACTACTATGCACTATCTGTTTGTTTGTATAATTCCTGACTGTGCAAATCGAAAGTTTGGTGATATACTTTTTTGGTAATATACCTCTCATATTCAATATTATTGACCTTTGATTCTAATATAGTAAATTAATTTTAACTATAAAATATCATGTTGTTACACTATTTTGCCGCCTATTTGTACATAAACGTTGCGTCAACAGCTTTCTAACTGTCGTTGTAAATTTCATTTCGAGTCCATACGTCTTTCTAACAGAGATCACACCTGTTTTTTACTTTGGTTTTTGTGTATGTAGTCACTACGTCTATTATATGAAAATGGCATAGGAATTACTATAATATTGCATACTTATTGTATTTATATTTTGTGAAAAAAAATTATTTTAAACGATAAATTATTCAACTATTAGTTATTTTGACAAGTTATTTTAAATATTGCTTTGTACTTTATTTATTATTTTTAAATGTTAGATAAAGTCTAAACAACTAGTTTAGTTGTAACTTTCATCTTGACAAAATGTTTTAAAACTTAAAATCTGTACCATATAGACATTTTAAAGGCGAAAGCCCTAATTTAATATCCCTAATTAAATAAATATTCTCAAATATTAATTTAAAATTTCTAAATTACAAAGAATTCCATAACTTTCTTTATATTTATTAACAATCAGTAACTATTATGACTCAACTTAACAATCAGTAACGATTATCAATCAACAACGCAAAACATCCTAACGTATGTAAAAAAACATTATAAAAAATACATCACTTTTACACATTTCCAGTATTTCCCGCCTGGTGCCCAAATCTCGCAAGAGGACGCCGTGCACGCAAGTTTCACGCACGTGTGATCCGAGGAGAAGAGCGGCGTTAATGTCCGCCGCTCTTCCGTCGCTAAGAACGGTGTTGATTTATATCAATTGTAAGATTTTTGTTAAGTATTTTTTTTAAGTTATTTCGTTTAAGGCCATCTGAAAAAAATTTTAGTAAAAAAAATAACTGAAACATGAACGTTAACTTTACTTTTAGTTTCTTAATATTTTGCCATAATCCAAATGTGGTAGTTACAATTCATCTATACTGATGTGCTATACACGGATGGTCTTATATATTGAATTATTTAAAACTTTTTTTTTTAAAGTTATTGACGAGAATAATTAAGACATTATTTTTTTATGTATATTTAGTTTACCTTTATAGACGAAATGTTTAAATGTTTTTATAATTATATTTATATTGTCAATCATTTTTTTTTTAGTGTATTAAATAATATTGTTACATATATATACTACGGCGTAGCATTTTTTAACACATTTGTCTGTTCAGATTTATCTTTTGTTTAGTTCTAAAGCTTGCTGTTATTTAAATTGCACATAATATATTCATTACATGAATAAGATGTTCATTGTTTACTTATTGTTAAATAATAGTAACAATTCTTTTTAAAAATTCATCATAGAAAATAAAAAAAAATACAAGAATATTTCTTTAATCACTAACTTATTTCTATTAATGTCTTTTCTTATATAAAATAAAAAACAGTTTAAATTTACATTTCTTCCATTATATTGCTTTCAATTATAGCACTATTTCTGTTGGCTATATAAGCTTATGTAAATAAATACGCTCAAATTATTTTCAATATTTCATCGAAATGTAGATCTACTTCATATTATTATATAATTTTTCGTATCATATTTTTAAGCTTTTTTTAATGTACTCTTCCCAATTTTATAGTTATAACTAATATTATAATATAAGATACCAATACTAATGCTAATCTTAAATCTATGAGTGATAGCTTTTACACATTTTTTTTGCTAAATGATAGATACTATTATCTTTGGTCTTTTTTAAAATATAATAAATCTTATTTTAAAAGTCTTCTAAAACTTTAAATTGTTACGTTAAATAAAAAGTGATTCCTTAAAAAATAACATTAAGTTATTATGCTTATTAACTTTTGCAATATTTAACATAATTTTGTATCCAAATTCAAAACATATTGTTTGTTAAAATAAATAATTCGCTATAAGTATATTCGTATCATCTATTACTATCTTAGGTAGGCCAAAGGCATCAACGATGCAATAATTTAATATGCCAACATATAAGCTAAGAGCGATTTCATATTGATTAAGAAACGATTATTATTTTCTCTTAAATAAAGTACACTAAAGTAAACATTAAAAATTAAGAAAGATTTTCAAGATATTAAAATCAAATTATCGGTTTATAATTAAATATCTCCATTAATAAGCTATGCTTCTTTAACATTTATATTTATATTATAGTTACCATAATAAAATTGTTGTTGCCAGAAAATAAAACTATAAGTGTTATCTATAAGTTTTATCAAATTACTAAACTGTTTTGGGAACTAAATAAATATACATTTCGACCTTGTAAGTAAATGTGAAAGAAATATAAATAACACTTAACATAAAATAAAAAAAACACAAACACACACACACATCTGGGTGTGTAAAAAAAACGAGAACTACAATTTACTATTATAAGTCGAATAAAATAAATTGATAATATAAAATTACAGGTTTGATAGTGACAGTGCACGGTTTGACAACATTATCCTTTACTATCTTGACTTCTCATATAAACATTATCACTGCCTTCACTGCCAATGGCGTTAGATAAAGTGTATCCTTCCTATTTACTATTTAAGGAATAGTTCTTTATGTTTTTTACATTTTCAAAGTGTTATTCCGGAAAGGACGGAAAAATATTTTTTAAAAAACATATAAGAATGAATGTCCCGCTACGTACAAATTCGTATATGTTTTCTAAGAAATAATAATTATTTATGTTTTTATAATAATGAGTAGCTTTCATAATATTTCAAATATTCTTAAGCCATTTTAGCATATAATCTATAGTAGTAGAGCTTGTAGTTACTCTGCCAAATGTCTTAAGATA
Organism: Heliconius sara; assembly: GCA_917862395.2. NCBI lineage: Eukaryota > Metazoa > Arthropoda > Insecta > Lepidoptera > Nymphalidae > Heliconius > Heliconius sara. The sequence continues at coordinate 11,469,136 of OU860800.1, read as the reverse complement.
ATGTAAACTCATTCTTTCAATCATTAGTATAATAAAATAAAAATATAAAAAAAACAATTTTAAATGTTTAACGATTTGATTGCCAATCAGTCTTTTTACTAAATAACATTTTAAATGTATTTATATATTTGGGATTCTTAATTGTATTTCATTTTTAATATATAACTATTATTATTAAAAATGAAATACAATTAAGAATCCCAAATTTTAAATAATTTTATAAATATTTTTTATTGATCAATATTATTTTGAATAATATTTAATTAGATTTTTAAAAAAATGCTTTATGTAACTTAATAAACCTAAACTTCAGTCTGTCAGCTTTTTTCCCTCAGTGTATGAGAATGTAGCTTGATTTTTTAAACTTTAATATTTACTGCCACTAGTAAACAATACAACATATCTTAATAAGCTATAAATGTATTTCAACATAATATTGTAAGCAAATGTAATCATAAAATTTTTGATGTTGTACTTTGTGTATTATTTTTAATCTTTCTCTATTTATAAGTTAAATCATTTATTGGAATTTACATTTATTTAGTGCATATTATAAATATATATATAATTAGGACTTTTCTATTCTTAAAATAATTATATTATTATAATATATACATTTAAGAATAAATACACATGAAATACCTTGCTTGAACTACTTACTTGAAGTGCTCTATACCTTTGCTTTTTTAGCAAATATTACTTAAAATAACGTCCAAACAGCCCAAAAGTAAAATAAATAAACAATAATATAATTGTGAGATTTTTTTCTATTATTTAAATGATCGAAATAAAGTTAATACAAATTTTAATACTATTTGAATGTGATATTCTAAAGATGCAATAAATAAAAAAAAAGAGTTCCCATAGTTTTCCAATTGCTTCTCAGGCAGGCAACAAATGTGGTTCAAGCGTTTCAAGTCTGGAAAAATTAATGTGAAAGAGGAGGTTCACACTGGACGGGCGTCCATGTGTGATAAAATCAATGCAATCTTTGAGAAAGTGGAGGAAGATCGACATATTAGTAGCTACAACATTGCTAAAGAACTGGATGCTAGTCATAAAAAAATCAATTGACATTTCTTCATTCTGTTTGTTGGACTGCATATTACAATACGAGTATGTATCCATGAATTAGCTCCACTAAATCACATGGCCCCGTGGCGCAGATGGCGCTTCTGTTGTAAAAACAGAACGATCTCAGATTCGAGTCCTGATGGGGCTTGCCAAACTTAACTACTCATACCGCTTTTGTTATATTTTATAAGATTTTAATTATAAATTATGCTAAATAAAATATCAATTTTGTATCAATAATTTGCTAACGGCATAATTTTTACAATGCTGTGCAGCTGGTGTGCATGGTAGTAAGGAGCGCGTATTCCAATTATATTACAATACACTGTCTTCCTCACCGCATAGACGAAATTAAAATCAATCTCTAAAGTTTATAATTTCGAAAAAAATTGTAAAAGCTGACAATATCAGATTTTTTATGTACTCAAAACTTTTTATCTAACTTCATCTCTCATAGACAATTGTATCCAAATACTTTTATTGATCACAAATGCAAGTAAGATAGCTATGAATATCTTTGGAATTAATCTGAAATAGAAACCTTATTGATGTATTAGATCAAAAAATATTAAAATAAGGAACATACGACTTACCTATTCGATAATTAAATCAAGTTCAATCAAAATTTTGGTAAAAGCACGAAGCTGATATTGATTAAAAATAATTAAATTAGAAATTTCCTAAAAGCTCCATTTCGTATATGTGCGTATGAATGTAATCTCGTAGAGGCGCTACGAGAAACAACTACTCGACAAGTCTTACATTATGTGATAGCGTGTGTTTTGTAAATGTTTTCGCGTTCACAACCAGATGGCGTCAACTTAAAATAAATTTATAGCGCAAATATATTGAATTGCATATTCAATAACAATCCAACTGTGTGCAATGAATAATTACTAACAAGTGATAGAGGTATAATGAATAAGAGAAAATAACAGAATAGAAAAAAGAAATGTTTTTTTATACTATTTTCGTTCAATTGTTATAATATTATTGTGAAAATACTAAATGTAATGTAACCTAAGTTGAAAAATATCAATTTGACATGAGGGTTTTTTAAATTTAATAGTTGTGTATAAAGAAGCACTTATCTGTAATACTGCAAGATAGGCCTAAGATAGACCGCAGTGTCACTTTATATTTTTTCATTCTGATTGTTGGACTGCATATTACGATACATACGAGTATATATCCATGAATTAGCTCCACTAAATCACATGGCCCCGTGGCGCAGATGGTAGCGCTTCTGTTGTAAAAACAGAAGGGTCCCAGGTTCGAGTCCTGGCGGGGCTTGCCAAACTTAACTACTCACACCGCTTTTGTTATATTTTGTAAGATTTTAATTATAAATTTTGCTAAATAAAATATCAATTTTGTATCAATAATTTGCTAACGGCATAATTTTTACAATGCTGTGCTGCTGGTGTGCATGGTAGTAAGGAGCGCGTATTCCAATTATATTACAATACACTGTCTTCCTCACCGCATAGACGAAATTAACGTCAATCTCTTAAGTTCATAATTTCAAAAAAATTGTAAAAGCTGACGATATTAGAATTTTTTGTGTATGTAATCTCGTAGAGGCGCTACAAGAAACAACTACTCGACGTGTCCTACATTATGTGATAGCGTGAGTTTTATAAATGTTTCCGCGTTCACAACCAGATGGCGTCAACTTAAAATAAATATATAGCGTAAATATATTCAATTGCATATTCAATAACAATCCAACAGTGTGCAATGAATAATTACTAACAAGTGATAGAGGTATAATGAATAAGAGAAAATAACAGAATAGAAAAAAGCAATGCTTTTTTATACTATTTTCGTTCAATTGTTATAATATTATTGTGAAAATACTAAATGTAATGTAACCTTAGTTGAAAAATATCAATTTGACATGAGGGTTTTTTAAATTTAATATTTGTGTATAAAGAAGCACTTATCTGTAATACTGCAAGATGGGCCTAAGATAGACCGCAGTGTCACTTTATATTTTTTCATTCTGTTTGTTGGACTGCATATTACGATACATACGAGTATATATCCATGAATTAGCTCCACTAAATCACATGGCCCCGTGGCGCAGATGGTAGCGCTTCTGTTCTAAAAACAGAAAGGTCCCAGGTTCGAGTCCTGGCGGGGCTTGCCAAACTTAACTACTCACACCGCTTTTGTTATATTTTGTAAGATTTTAATTATAAATTTTGCTAAATAAAATATCAATTTTGTATCAATAATTTGCTAACGGCATAATTTTTACAATGCTGTGCAGCTGGTGTGCATGGTAGTAAGGAGCGCGTATTCCAATTATATTACAATACACTGTCTTCCTCACCGCATAGACGAAATTAACGTCAATCTCTTAAGTTCATAATTTCAAAAAAATTGTAAAAGCTGACGATATCAGAATTTTTGTGTATGTAATCTCGTAGAGGCGCTACGAGGAACAACTACTCGACGAGTCCTACATTATGTGATAGCGTGTGTTTTGTAAATGTTTTCGCGTTCACAACCAGATGGCGTCAACTTAAAATAAATTTATAGCGTAAATATATTCAATTGCATATTCAATAACAATCCAACAGTGTGCAATGAATAATTACTAACAAGTGATAGAGGTATAATGAAAAAGAGAAAATAGCAGAATAGAAAAAAGCAATGCTTTTTTATACTATTTTCGTTCAATTGTTATAATATTATTGTGAAAATACTAAATGTAATGTAACCTTAGTTGAAAAATATCAATTTGACATGAGGGTTTTTTAAATTTAATATTTGTGTATAAAGAAGCACTTATCTGTAATACTGCAAGATGGGCCTAAGATAGACCGCAGTGTCACTTTATATTTTTTCATTCTGTTTGTTGGACTGCATATTACGATACATACGAGTATATATCCATGAATTAGCTCCACTAAATCACATGGCCCCGTGGCGCAGATGGTAGCGCTTCTGTTCTAAAAACAGAAAGGTCCCAGGTTCGAGTCCTGGCGGGGCTTGCCAAACTTAACTACTCACACCGCTTTTGTTATATTTTGTAAGATTTTAATTATAAATTTTGCTAAATAAAATATCAATTTTGTATCAATAATTTGCTAACGGCATAATTTTTACAATGCTGTGCAGCTGGTGTGCATGGTAATAAGGAGCGCGTATTCCAATTATATTACAATACACTGTCTTCCTCACCGCATAGACGAAATTAACGTCAATCTCTTAAGTTCATAATTTCAAAAAAATTGTAAAAGCTGACGATATCAGAATTTTTGTGTATGTAATCTCGTAGAGGCGCTACGAGGAACAACTACTCGACGAGTCCTACATTATGTGATAGCGTGTGTTTTGTAAATGTTTTCGCGTTCACAACCAGATGGCGTCAACTTAAAATAAATTTATAGCGTAAATATATTCAATTGCATATTCAATAACAATCCAACAGTGTGCAATGAATTATTACTAACAAGTGATAGAGGTATAATGAAAAAGAGAAAATAGCAGAATAGAAAAAAGCAATGCTTTTTTATACTATTTTCGTTCAATTGTTATAATATTATTGTGAAAATACTAAATGTAATGTAACCTTAGTTGAAAAATATCAATTTGACATGAGGGTTTTTTAAATTTAATATTTGTGTATAAAGAAGCACTTATCTGTAATACTGCAAGATGGGCCTAAGATAGACCGCAGTGTCACTTTATATTTTTTCATTCTGTTTGTTGGACTGCATATTACGATACATACGAGTATATATCCATGAATTAGATCCACTAAATCACATGGCCCCGTGGCGCAGATGGTAGCGCTTCTGTTGTAAAAACAGAAAGGTCCCAGGTTCGAGTCCTGGCGGGGCTTGCCAAACTTAACTACTCACACCGCTTTTGTTATATTTTGTAAGATTTTAATTATAAATTTTGCTAAATAAAATATCAATTTGGTATCAATAATTTGCTAACAGCATAATTTTTACAATGCTGTGCAGCTGGTGTGCATGGTAGTAAGGAGCGCGTATTCCAATTATATTACAATACACTGTCTTCCTCACCGCATAGACGAAATTAACGTCAATCTCTTAAGTTCATAATTTCAAAAAAATTGTAAAAGCTGACGATATCAGAATTTTTGTGTATGTAATCTCGTAGAGGCGCTACGAGGAACAACTACTCGACGAGTCCTACATTATGTGATAGCGTGTGTTTTGTAAATGTTTTCGCGTTCACAACCAGATGGCGTCAACTTAAAATAAATTTAAAGCGTAAATATATTCAATTGCATATTCAATAACAATCCAACAGTGTGCAATGAATTATTACTAACAAGTGATAGAGGTATAATGAAAAAGAGAAAATAGCAGAATAGAAAAAAGCAATGCTTTTTTATACTATTTTCGTTCAATTGTTATAATATTATTGTGAAAATACTAAATGTAATGTAACCTTAGTTGAAAAATATCAATTTGACATGAGGGTTTTTTAAATTTAATATTTGTGTATAAAGAAGCACTTATCTGTAATACTGCAAGATGGGCCTAAGATAGACCGCAGTGTCACTTTATATTTTTTCATTCTGTTTGTTGGACTGCATATTACGATACATACGAGTATATATCCATGAATTAGCTCCACTAAATCACATGGCCCCGTGGCGCAGATGGTAGCGCTTCTGTTGTAAAAACAGAAAGGTCCCAGGTTCGAGTCCTGGCGGGGCTTGCCAAACTTAACTACTCACACCGCTTTTGTTATATTTTGTAAGATTTTAATTATAAATTTTGCTAAATAAAATATCAATTTGGTATCAATAATTTGCTAACAGCATAATTTTTACAATGCTGTGCTGCTGGTGTGCATGGTAGTAAGGAGCGCGTATTCCAATTATATTACAATACACTGTCTTCCTCACCGCATAGACGAAATTAACGTCAATCTCTTTTTTTTTTTTTTTTTTCTATTTATTGGGGTAAACAAACAGTGCACATACATATAAATAAAAGAACAGCATAACAAAATATATAAATGTAACACCAACACCGTTTACCACAGATTATTATAAATATAACATAATATATACGGAGGTACGCCAAACACATCATTATTTAAGCAGTGAATGTATCGCTTTTTTGAAACTGCTAGGACGCGTTGCCGCAATATCAATAGAATTAAAGTGATGATTATAAGAGTTGACCATTCTGTATAGTGGCCGACGTTTACCGGCATTTGTGCGACATCGATTGGTTGCAAATAATCGACAAGGATTGCGGCAATGTGTTCTAGTTGGTATACAGTAACAAATTTGACTAACCAGACTAGGGCAATCATAATTATTGTGGCATAAACTATACAAAAATAATGCTTCAAGCTGCTTACGTCTTGCTTCTAATGTAATGAGCTTATAATCCTTAAGCAATTGCATATACGGCATTTGATTGCCATAGCATCTGTACTGCATGGCACGTAAAAATTTAATCTGAATACTTTCAAGACTTACTTATTATATAACGGGTTCCATACAGGCACAGCGTACTCAACCTGGGAGCGAATTAAAGCCTTATAAAGAGTGAGATAAGAAGAAGGACGCCTAAAATTTTTGGTAGATCGCATAACGAAGCCATACATCTTAAAGGCTTTATTTTTAATGCTTTCAATGTGTAAGTCAAGATGAAGCCTGTGATCCAGTAGGACCCCAAGATCTCTAATGGACTTTACAGTTTCAAGCTGCACATCATATAACCTATACGAAAATTGGCTAAAGTTTTTCTTTTTTGTGAAGATGATATGCTTACATTTATTTAAATTTAAATTAAGTTTATTGTTTTTACAATATGCTGAAAAGTTATTAAGATCTTCTTGAAACTTGAAGTGGTCATTGAGATTATCTATAGTATGATAAATTTTTAGGTCATCCGCGTAGAGTAGAATGTTACAGAGTTTAAAACATTTCTTAATATCATTAATGAACATTAAAAACAATAAGGGGCCCAATATGGATCCCTGTGGGACGCCAGAGGTTATGGGCACAATAACTGACTCGTAACCACCAACGGCAACTTTTTGAGTACGATTAGTAATATATGACTTAAACCAACGCCATAAATTACCACGGATCCCATTAAAGGCAAGTTTCTCCAACAGAATTTTGTGATCCACTGTATCAAAAGCTTTTCGAAAGTCTGTGTAAACACTATCCACTTGCTTATTATTATCGAAGCTGTCAAATAAATGATTTGTGTAAGCTACTAGGTTAGTGCTTGTTGAGCGAAGTTGAACAAAGCCATGCTGTTCAGGAATGATGACCCTATGTAGCGAAGGGTATATAGCTTTGTGGACTAGTCTCTCAAAAACTTTAGAAAGAGCTGGTAATATCGATATTGGGCGATAATTTTCTACATTGGACTTATCAGCATTCTTAAAAACTGGTGTTATTCGTGCAGATTTCCACACTAAAGGAAAAACACCTTCTTTGAGACATAAATTAAATAAGTAAAGTAAGGGTTCACATAAAGCTGAGGCACACGATTTTAGGAAGATTGGTGGTATATTATCTAAGCCCTGACTTTTGGAAGTATCTAGCGTACGTAGCTCATTTAAGATTTCAGATTCCGATAAAACGAGACTTGTTAAGTTGAGATCTGAAGTTATATTCATATCAGGAATACTGTCTATGTCGTAAACATATGGTACATAATTCGGTTCAAAAACTGACTTGAAATATTGGGAGAATAAATCACTTATATTAATAGGATTATTAGCACACATATTGTTGTACCTAATTGATTTAGGAATGCTTAAAGTGCTTGTCAAATTATGAATATACTTCCAGAAATAATCGCAATGTTTATTAATATTATTTTCGACTGTATTTATATAGTGATCATAGCAAATTTTTGATATATCCTTAAATCTATCCCTGTACAAAGCAAACTTCTCATAGTCCGATGTATTTTTGTAAGTTTTCCACTTTATCCAGGCGTTATTTTTGTTTTTAAAAATGTGAACTAAAGCTGAATTAAACCAAATAGGAAACTTGGACGATTTTACTGATTTAGTAGGTACATTTTGTTTTATAATGCCATACAGTTTATCGTAAAATACTGAGATGGCACATTCAGGCGTTTTGCCATAAAATGTCAAATTCCAATCAATTTCTTTTATGGCTGTCGACATAATATCAAAGTTTGAATTGTGGAAATTGTGAACAATTCTAGGCTTATTAGCTACAAGTATAGATTCAGGATTACTACAAATAGGAACAAGAACGTAAAATGATGGATGATAACTATCAAGAGGCACTAGTGAAATTGGCGCAAGAAATGATTCACAATCGGTAATATCGGTAATAAACAAGTCAAGTATATGGCTATTACTGTTTTCAAATTTATTAAGTTGGAATGTGTTAAAGGATTTCATAAAGTTATATAAATACTTACAGGATGGGTTATAATCACTGGAAAATAAAGGTTTAAAATACTTAATGGAATTTTGCCACTCCATTTTAGAAACATTAAAATCCCCTACAATGATGAACTTGTCGAAATAACCAGAATGTAAAATGACCTGTAAGTTATCAAAATACTGCTTATAAGTAGTAGCTGACATATTAGGCGGAATATAGACGGCATTAATTAAACAGCAATAATCTTTCGTATGCAATTCAATAAAAAGAGTATCTACGAGGGGTGAGGGGAACGGGTCGCGCGTCGCAGGCGCAACACGGCTCCATGCAATGAACGGCCTCGCTCCCAGTCCGATACGTACAGCCACGAGTATACCACCGCCGTCGCACCGTCCACATCCTTCAAAGTCGCGGTCACAACGAAATACGCACGAACGAAATGCCGTTAGCAAGTAATTGATAAAAAATTGATATATTATTTAGCAAAATTTATAATTAAAATCTTACAAAATATAACAAAAGCGGTGTGAGTAGTTAAGTTTGGCAAGCCCCGCCAGGACTCGAACCTGGGACCTTTCTGTTTTTACAACAGAAGCGCTACCATCTGCGCCACGGGGCCATGTGATTTAGTGGAGCTAATTCATGGATATATACTCGTATGTATCGTAATATGCAGTCCAACAAACAGAATGAAAAAATGTAAAGTGACGCTGCGGTCTATCTTAGGCCTATCTTGCAATATTACAGATAAGTGCTTCTTTATACACAAATATTAAATTAAAAAAACCCTCATGTCAAATTGATATTTTTCAACTAAGGTTACATTACATTTAGTATTTTCACAATAATATTATAACAATTGAACGAAAATAGTATAAAAAAACATTGCTTTTTTCTATTCTGTTATTTTCTCTTATTCATTATACCTCTATCACTTGTTAGTAATTATTCATTGCACACTGTTGGATTGTTATTGAATATGCAATTCAATATATTTACGCTATAAATTTATTTTAAGTTGACGCCATCTGGTTGTGAACGCGAAAACATTTACAAAACACACGCTATCACATAATGTAGGGCTCGTCGAGTAGTTGTTTCTCGTAGCGCCTCTACGAGATTACATACACAAAAATTCTGATATCGTCAGCTTTTACAATTTTTTTGAAATTATGAACTTAAGAGATTGACGTTAATTTCGTCTATGCGGTGAGGAAGACAGTGTATTGTAATATAATTGGAATACGCGCTCCTTACTACCATGCACACCAGCAGCACAGCATTGTAAAAATTATGCCGTTAGCAAATTATTGATACAAAATTGATATTTTATTTAGCAAAATTTATAATTAAAATCTTACAAAATATAACAAAAGCGGTGTGAGTAGTTAAGTTTGGCAAGCCCCGCCAGGACTCGAACCTGGGACCTTTCTGTTTTTACAACAGAAGCGCTACCATCTGCGCCACGGGGCCATGTGATTTAGTGGAGCTAATTCATGGATATATACTCGTATATATCGTAATATGCAGTCCAACAAACAGAATGAAAAAATGTAAAGTGACGCTGCGGTCTATCTTAGGCCTATCTTGCAATATTACAGATAAGTGCTTCTTTATACACAAATATTAAATTTAAAAAACCCTCATGTCAAATTGATATTTTTCAACTAAGGTTACATTACATTTAGTATTTTCACAATAATATTATAACAATTGAACGAAAATAGTATAAAAAAACATTGCTTTTTTCTATTCTGTTATTTTCTCTTATTCATTATACCTCTATCACTTGTTAGTAATTATTCATTGCACACTGTTGGATTGTTATTGATATGCAATTCAATATATTTACGCTATAAATTTATTTTAAGTTGACGCCATCTGGTTGTGAACGCGAAAACATTTACAAAACACACGCTATCACATAATGTAGGGCTCGTCGAGTAGTTGTTTCTCGTAGCGCCTCTACGAGATTACATACACAAAAATTCTGATATCGTCAGCTTTTACAATTTTTTTGAAATTATGAACTTAAGAGATTGACGTTAATTTCGTCTATGCGGTGAGGAAGACAGTGTATTGTAATATAATTGGAATACGCGCTCCTTATTACCATGCACACCAGCGGCACAGCATTGTAAAAATTATGCCGTTAGCAAAGTATTGATACAAAATTGATATTTATTTAGCAAAATTTATAATTAAAATCTTACAAAATATAACAAAAGCGGTGTGAGTAGTTAAGTTTGGCAAGCCCCGCCAGGACTCGAACCTGGGACCTTTCTGTTTTTACAACAGAAGCGCTACCATCTGCGCCACGGGGCCATGTGATTTAGTGGAGCTAATTCATGGATATATACTCGTATATATCGTAATATGCAGTCCAACAAACAGAATGAAAAAATGTAAAAGTGACGCTGCGGTCTATCTTAGGCCTATCTTGCAATATTACAGATAAGTGCTTCTTTATACACAAATATTAAATTTAAAAAACCCTCATGTCAAATTGATATTTTTCAACTAAGGTTACATTACATTTAGTATTTTCACAATAATATTATAACAATTGAACGAAAATAGTATAAAAAAAACATTGCTTTTTTCTATTCTGTTATTTTCTCTTATTCATTATACCTCTATCACTTGTTAGTAATTATTCATTGCACACTGTTGGATTGTTATTGAATATGCAATTCAATATATTTACGCTATAAATTTATTTTAAGTTGACGCCATCTGGTTGTGAACGCGAAAACATTTACAAAACACACGCTATCACATAATGTAGGGCTCGTCGAGTAGTTGTTTCTCGTAGCGCCTCTACGAGATTACATACACAAAAATTCTGATATCGTCAGCTTTTACAATTTTTTTTGAAATTATGAACTTAAGAGATTGACGTTAATTTCGTCTATGCGGTGAGGAAGACAGTGTAATTGTAATATAATTGGAATACGCGCTCCTTACTACCATGCACACCAGCAGCACAGCATTGTAAAAATTATGCCGTTAGCAAATTATTGATACAAAATTGATATTTTATTTAGCAAAATTTATAATTAAAATCTTACAAAATATAACAAAAGCGGTGTGAGTAGTTAAGTTTGGCAAGCCCCGCCAGGACTCGAACCTGGGACCTTTCTGTTTTAACAACAGAAGCGCTACCATCTGCGCCACGGGGCCATGTGATTTAGTGGAGCTAATTCATGGATATATACTCGTATGTATCGTAATATGCAGTCCAACAAACAGAATGAAAAAATGTAAAGTGACGCTGCGGTCTATCTTAGGCCTATCTTGCAATATTACAGATAAGTGCTTCTTTATACACAAATATTAAATTTAAAAAACCCTCATGTCAAATTGATATTTTTCAACTAAGGTTACATTACATTTAGTATTTTCACAATAATATTATAACAATTGAACGAAAATAGTATAAAAAAACATTGCTTTTTTCTATTCTGTTATTTTCTCTTATTCATTATACCTCTATCACTTGTTAGTAATTATTCATTGCACACTGTTGGATTGTTATTGAATATGCAATTGAATATATTTACGCTATAAATTTATTTTAAGTTGACGCCATCTGGTTGTGAACGCGAAAACATTTACAAAACACACGCTATCACATAATGTAGGACTCGTCGAGTAGTTGTTTCTCGTAGCGCCTCTACGAGATTACATACACAAAAATTCTGATATCGTCAGCTTTTACAATTTTTTTGAAATTATGAACTTAAGAGATTGACGTTAATTTCGTCTATGCGGTGAGGAAGACAGTGTATTGTAATATAATTGGAATACGCGCTCCTTACTACATGCACACCAGCTGCACAGCATTGTAAAAATTATGCCGTTAGCAAGTAATTGATAAAAAATTGATATTTTATTTAGCAAAATTTATAATTAAAATCTTACAAAATATAACAAAAGCGGTGTGAGTAGTTAAGTTTGGCAAGCCCCGCCAGGACTCGAACCTGGGACCTTTCTGTTTTTACAACAGAAGCGCTACCATCTGCGCGCACGGGGCCATGTGATTTAGTGGAGCTAATTCATGGATATATACTCGTATAGTATCGTAATATGCAGTCCAACAAACAGAATGAAAAAATAGTAAAGTGACAGCTGCGGTCTATCTTAGGCCTATCTTGCAGTATTACAGATAAGTGCTTCTTTATACACTAAATATTAAATTTAAAAAACCCTCATGTCAAATTGATATTTTTCAACTAAGGTTACATTACATTTAGTATTTTCACAATAATATTATAACAATTGAACGAAAATAGTATAAAAAAACATTGCTTTTTTTCTATTCTGTTATTTTCTCTTATTCATTATACCTCTATCACTTGTTAGTAATTATTCATTGCACACTGTTGGATTGTTATTGAATATGCAATTCAATATATTTACGCTATAAATTTATTTTAAGTTGACGCCATCTGGTTGTGAACGCGAAAACATTTACAAAACACACGCTATCACATAATGTAGGGACTCGTCGGTAGTTGTTTCTCGTAGCGCCTCTACGAGATTACATACACAAAAATTCTGATATCGTCAGCTTTTACAATTTTTTTGAAATTATGAACTTAAGAGATTGACGTTAATTTCGTCTATGCGGTGAGGAAGACGTTTTGTAAGTCACTGCAGATACGCGCAACCTTATACCTGTCTACAACAGAGCATGCGTAAATTTGCCGGTAGCCAGAATTGATAAAAATTGATATTATTTAGCAAATTTTAATTAAAATCTCAAAAATAACAAAGAGTGTATAAGTAAGTTAGTTGGCAAGCCCCGCCAGGACTCGAACTGGATACTTCTTGTTTTTAACAACAATAAGAACCATGACATTGCGCTCACAGGCCAGTTGATTTAGGAGCTTAATTCCAATGATATATACCATTATACGTAATATGCAGTCAAAAAAACATTGCTTTTTCTATTCTGTTATTTTCTCTTATTCATATATACCTCTATCACTTGTTAGTAATTATTCATTGCACACGTTGGATTGTTATTGAATATGCAATTCAATATATTTACGCTATAAATTTATTTTAAGTTGACGCCATTGGTTGTGAAGACGAAAACATTACAAAACACACGCTATCACATAAGTAGGACTCGTTCGAGTAGTTGTTTCTCGTAGCGCCTCTACGAGATTACATACACAAAAATTCTGATATCGGTAGCTTTTACAATTTTTTTGAAATTATGAACTTAAGAGATTGACGTTAATTTCGTCTATGCGGTGAGGAAGACAGTGTATTGTAATATAATTGGAATACGCGCTCCTTACTACATGCACACCAGCAGCACAGCATTGTAAAAATTATGCCGTTAGCAAATTATTGATACAAAATTGATATTTTATTTAGCAAAATTTATAATTAAAATCTTACAAAATATAACAAAAGCGGTGTGAGTAGTTAAGTTTGGCAAGCCCCGCCAGGACTCGAACCTGGGACCTTTCTGTTTTTACAACAGAAGCGCTACCATCTGCGCCACGGGGCCATGTGATTTAGTGGAGCTAATTCATGGATATATACTCGTATGTATCGTACGTTGACTCATTTTTCTGGATATTACTCGTAATGTATGTAATATAGCCGCCAAACAGAATGAAAAATGATAAATGAATGCTTTATATTAGCATCTTGAAGTTAATTACAGATAACTGGCTTCTTTTAACAAAAATTAATTATTTAACTAACTATGTCATTGATATTTTCACAATGTTAATTACAATTAGATTTCACAATAATATGATAACATGAACGAAAATAGTATAAAAAAACATTGCTTTTTTCTATTCTGTTATTTTCTCTTATTCATTATACCTCTATCACTTGTTAGTAATTATTCATTGCACACGTTGGATTGTTATTGAATATGCAATTCAATATATTTACGCTATAAATTTATTTTAAGTTGACGCCATCGTGTTGTGAACGCGAAAACATTTACAAAACACACGCTATCACATAATGTAGGACTCGTCGAGTAGTTGTTTCTCGTAGCGCCTCTACGAGATTACATACACAAAAATTCTGATATCGTCAGCTTTTACAATTTTTTTGAAATAATGAACTTAAGAGATTGACGTTAATTTCGTCTATGCGGTGAGGAAGACAGTGTATTGTAATATAATTGGAATACGCGCTCCTTACTACATGCACACCAGCTGCACAGCATTGTAAAAATTATGCCGTTAGCAAGTAATTGATAAAAAATTGATATTTTATTTAGCAAAATTTATAATTAAAATCTTACAAAATATAACAAAAAGCGGTGTGAGTAGTTAGTTTGGCAAGCCCCGCCAGGACTCGAACCTGGGACCTTTCTGTTTTTACAAAAGAAGCGCTACCATCTCGCCACGGGGCCATGTGATTTAGTGGAGCTAATTCATTGGATATATACTCGTATATATCGTAATATGCAGTCCAACAAACAGAATGAAAAAATGTAAAGTGACGCTGCGGTCTATCTTAGGCCTATCTTGCAATATTACAGATAAGTGCTTCTTTATACACAAATATTAAATTTAAAAAACCCTCATGTAAAATTGATATTTTTCAACTAAGGTTACATTACATTTAGTATTTTCACAATAATATTATAACAATTGAACGAAAATAGTATAAAAAACATTGCTTTTTTCTATTCTGTTATTTTCTCTTATTCATTATACCTCTATCACTTGTTAGTAATTATTCATTGCACACAGTTGGATTGTTATTGAATATGCAATTCAATATATTTACGCTATAAATTTATTTTAAGTTGACGCCATCTGGTTGTGAACGCGAAAACATTTACAAAACACACGCTATCACATAATGTAGGACTCGTCGAGTAGTGTTTCTCGTAGCGCCTCTACGAGATTACATACACAAAAATTGTGATATCGTCAGCTTTTACAATTTTTTTGAAATAATGAACTTAAGAGATTGACGTTAATTTCGTCTATGCGGTGAGGAAGACAGTGTATTTTAATTGTAATATAATTGGAATACGCACAAACGTGTATATTAATTGCAAGCCCCCAGGACTGAACTGGACTTTTGTTTTTTAACAAGTCTACCATCTCCCACGCCATTGATTTAGTGGAGCTAATTCATGATATAACTCGTATGATTGTATATCATCCACAATCAATAATACTATAATTATTTTATTGCCCATCGTTGAACGGAAAGTTTAAAAACACACCATAATGTAGTTTCAGTAGTTGTTTTTTTCACGCTCTAACAATTACATAATAAAAATCTGATTCTCAGCTTTTCATTTTTTGAATATAACTTAGAGTTGAACGTTGATTGTTATTGTGATAATAATTATTTAAATTATTGAATACGCGCCTCTGGTTTGCAACAGCGAAACATCAACACTGTAAATAATGTAGCCGTGCAGTATGTTTGTAGGTCTTACAGAAATTCAAATTAATCTTAAAATATAACAAAGTTTTGAATTAATGTTAAGAGGACTTTCGTCTGCTGGGGACCTGTGTTTTTAAAAAAGAAGCGCTACCATCTGCGCCACGGGGCCATGTGATTTAGTGGAGCTAATTCATGGATATATACTCGTATATATCGTAATATGCAGTCCAACAAACAGAATGAAAAAAATGTAAAGTGACGCTGCGGTCTATCTTAGGCCTATCTTGCAATATTACAGATAAGTGCTTCTTTATACACAAATATTAAATTTAAAAAACCCTCATGTCAAATTGATATTTTTCAACTAAGGTTACATTACATTAGTATTTTCACAATAATATTATAACAATTGAACGAAAATAGTATAAAAAACATTGCTTTTTTCTATTCTTTATTTTCTCTTATTCATTATACCTCTATCACTTGTTAGTAATTATTCATTGCACACTGTTGGCTTGTTATTGACTATGCAATTCAATATATTTACGCTATAAATTTATTTTAAGTTGACGCCATCTGGTTGTGAACGCGAAACATTACAAAACACACGCTATCACATAATGTAGGGCTCGTCGAGTAGTTGTTTCTCGTAGCGCCTCTACGAGATTACATACACAAAAATTCTGATATCGTCAGCTTTTACAATTTTTTTGAAATTATGAACGTAAGAGATTGACGTTAATTTCGTTTATTCGAAAGTTGAAAGTTTTGTTTAGTTGAAAAATATCAATTTGACATGAGGGTTTTTTAAATTGAATATTTGTGTATAAAGAAGCACTTATCTGTAATACTGCAAGATAGGCCTAAGATAGACCGCAGTGTCACTTTACATTTTTTCATTCTGTTTGTTGGACTGCATATTACGATATATACGAGTATATATCCATGAAGTAGCTCCACTAAATCACATGGCCCCGTGGCGCAGATGGTAGCGCTTCTGTTGTAACAACAGAAAGGACCCAGGTTCGAGTCCTGGCGGGGCTTGCCAAACTTAACTACTCACATCGCTTTTGTTATATTTTGTAAGATTTTAATTATAAATTTTGCTAAATAATATATCAATTTTTTATCAATTACTTGCTAACGGCATAATTTTTACAATGCTGTGCTGCTGGTGTGCATGTAGTAAGGAGCGCGTATTCCAAGTATATTACAATACACTGTCTTCCTCACCGCATAGACGAAATTAACGTCAATCTCTTAAGTTCATAATTTCAAAAAAATTGTAAAAGCTGACGATATCAGAATTTTTGTGTATGTAATCTCGTAGAGGCGCTACGAGAAACAACTACTCGACGAGTCCTACATTATGTGATAGCGTGTGTTTTGTAAATGTTTTCGCGTTCACAACCAGATGGCGTCAACTTAAAATAAATTTATAGCGTAAATATATTGAATTGCATATTCAATAACAATCCAACTGTGTGCAATGAATAATTACTAACAAGTGATAGAGGTATAATGAATAAGAGAAAATAACAGAATAGAAAAAAGAAATGTTTTTTTATACTATTTTCGTTCAATTGTTATAATATTATTGTGAAAATACTAAATGTAATGTAACCTTAGTTGAAAAATATCAATTTGACATGAGGGTTTTTTAAATTTAATATTTGTGTATAAAGAAGCACTTATCTGTAATACTGCAAGATAGGCCTAAGATAGACCGCAGTGTCACTTTACATTTTTTCATTCTGTTTGTTGGACTGCATATTACGATATATACGAGTATATATCCATGAATTAGCTCCACTAAATCACATGGCCCCGTGGCGCAGATGGTAGCGCTTCTGTTGTAAAAACAGAAAGGTCCCAGGTTCGAGTCCTGGCGGGGCTTGCCAAACTTAACTACTCACACCGCTTTTGTTATATTTTGTAAGATTTTAATTATAAATTTTGCTAAATAATATATCAATTTTTATCAATAATTTGCTAACGACATAATTTTTACAATGCTGTGCAGCTGGTGTGCATGGTAGTAAGGAGCGCGTATTCCAATTATATTACAATACACTGTCTTCCTCACTGCATAGACGAAATTAACGTCAATCTCTTAATTTCATAATTTCAAAAAAATTGTAAAAGCTGACGATATCAGAATTTTTGTGTATGTAATCTCGTAGAGGCGCTACGAGAAACAACTACTCGACGAGTCTTACATTATGTGATAGCGTGTGTTATGTAAATGTTTTCGCGTTCACAACCAGATGGCGTCAATTTAAAATAAATTTATAGCGTAAATATATTGAATTGCATATTCAATAACAATCCAACTGTGTGCAATGAATAATTACTAACAAGTGATAGAGGTATAATGAATAAGAGAAAATAACAGAATAGAAAAAAGAAATGTTTTTTTATACTATTTTCGTTCAATTGTTATAATATTATTGTGAAAATACTAAATGTAATGTAACCTTAGTTGAAAAATATCAATTTGACATGAGGGGTTTTTTAAATTTAATATTTGGTGTATAAAGAGCACTTATCTGTAATACTGCAAGATAGGCCTAAGATAGACCGCAGTGTCACTTTACATTTTTCATTCTGTTTGTTGGACTGCATATTACGATATATACGAGTATATATCCATGAATTAGCTCCACTAAATCACATGGCCCCGTGGCGCAGATGGTAGCGCTTCTGTTGTAAAAACAGAAAGGTCCCAGGTTCGAGTCCTGGCGGGGCTTGCCAAAACTTAACTACTCACACCGCTTTTGTTATATTTGTAAGATTTTAATTATAAATTTTGCTAAATAATATATCAATTTTTTATCAATAATTTGCTAACGACATAATTTTTACAATGCTGTGCAGCTGGTGTGCATGGTAGTAAGGAGCGCGTATTCCATTATATTACAATACACTGTCTTCCTCACTGCATAGACGAAATTAACGTCAATCTCTTAAGTTCATAATTTCAAAAAAAATTGTAAAAGCTGACGATATCAGAATTTTTGTGTATGTAATCTCGTAGAGGCGCTACGAGAAACAACTACTCGACGAGTCTTACATTATGTGATAGCGTGTGTTATGTAAATGTTTTCGCGTTCACAACCAGATGGCGTCAACTTTAAATAAATTTATAGCGTAAATATATTGAATTTAAATACAAATATATATTTAAATACAAATATTTACACAAATATTAAATTTAAAAAACCCTCATGTCAAATTGATATTTTTCAACTAAGGTTACATTACATTTAGTATTTTCACAATAATATTATAACAATTGAACGAAAATAGTATAAAAAAACATTGCTTTTTTCTATTCTGTTATTTTCTCTTATTCATTATACCTCTATCACTTGTTAGTAATTATTCATTGCACACTGTCGGATTGTTATTGAATAGCAATTCAATATATTTACGCTATAAATTTATTTAAAGTTGACGCCATCTGGTTGTGAACGCGAAAACATTTACATAACACACGCTATCACATAATGTAAGACTCGTCGAGTAGTTGTTTCTCGTAGCGCCTCTACGAGATTACATACACAAAAATTCTGATATCGTCAGCTTTTACAATTTTTTGAAATTATGAACTTAAGAGATTGACGTTAATTTCGTCTATGCAGTGAGGAAGACAGTGTATTGTAATATAATTGGAATACGCGCTCCTTACTACCATGCACACCAGCTGCACAGCATTGTAAAAATTATGTCGTTAGCAAATTATTGATAAAAAATTGATATATTATTTAGCAAAATTTATAATTAAAATCTTACAAAATATAACAAAAGCGGTGTGAGTAGTTAAGTTTGGCAAGCCCCGCCAGGACTCGAACCTGGGACCTTTCTGTTTTTACAACAGAAGCGCTACCATCTGCGCCACGGGGCCATGTGATTTAGTGGAGCTAATTCATGGATATATACTCGTATATATCGTAATATGCAGTCCAACAAAAAGAATGAAAAAAATGTAAAGTGACACTGCGGTCTATCTTAGGCCTATCTTGCAGTATTACAGATAAGTGCTTCTTTATACACAAATATTAAATTTAAAAAACCCTCATGTCAAATTGATATTTTTCAACTAAGGTTACATTACATTTAGTATTTTCACAATAATATTATAACAATTGAACGAAAATAGTATAAAAAAACATTGCTTTTTTCTATTCTGTTATTTTCTCTTATTCATTATACCTCTATCACTTGTTAGTAATTATTCATTGCACACTGTCGGATTGTTATTGAATATGCAATTCAATATATTTACGCTATAAATTTATTTTAAGTTGACGCCATCTGGTTGTGAACGCGAAAACATTTACAAAACACACGCTATCACATAATGTAGGGCTCGTCGAGTAGTTGTTTCTCGTAGCGCCTCTACGAGATTACATACACAAAAATTCTGATATCGTCAGCTTTTACAATTTTTTTGAAATTATGAACGTAAGAGATTGACGTTAATTTCGTTTAAAATTGCTATATATTAGCAAAATTATAATTAAAATCTTACAAAATATAACAAAAGCGGTGTGAGTAGTTAAGTTTGGCAAGCCCCGCCAGGACTCGAAACCTGGGACCTTTCTGTTTTTACAACAGAAGCGCTACCATCTGCGCCACCGGGGCCATGTGATTTAGTGGAGCTAATTCATGGATATATACTCGTATTATATCGTAATATGCAGTCCAACAAACAGAATGAAAAAATGTAAAGTGACACTGCGGTCTATCTTAGGCCTATCTTGCAGTAATTACAGATAAGTGCTTCTTTATACACAAATATTAAATTTAAAAACCCTCATGTCAATTGATATTTTCAACTAAGGTTACATTACATTTAGTATTTTCACAATAAATTATAACAATTGAACGAAAATAGTATAAAAAAACATTGCTTTTTTTCTATTCTGTTATTTTCTCTTATTCATTATACCTCTATCACTTGTTAGTAATTATCACTTGCACACTGTCGGATGTTATTGAATATGCAATTCAATATATTTACGCTATAAATTTATTTTAAGTGACGCCATCTGGTTGTGAACGCGAAAACATTTACAAAACACACGCTATCACATAATGTAGGGCTCGTCGAGTAGTGTTTCTCGTAGCGCCTCTACGAGATTACATACACAATAAAATTCTGATATAGTTGAAAAATATCAATTTGACATGAGGGTTTTTTAAATTGAATATTTGTGTATAAAGAAGCACTTATCTGTAATACTGCAAGATAGGCCTAAGATAGACCGCAGTGTCACTTTACATTTTTTCATTCTGTTTGTTGGACTGCATATTACGATATATACGAGTATATATCCATGAAGTAGCTCCACTAAATCACATGGCCCCGTGGCGCAGATGGTAGCGCTTCTGTTGTAACAACAGAAAGGACCCAGGTTCGAGTCCTGGCGGGGCTTGCCAAACTTAACTACTCACATCGCTTTTGTTATATTTTGTAAGATTTTAATTATAAATTTTGCTAAATAATATATCAATTTTTTATCAATTACTTGCTAACGGCATAATTTTTACAATGCTGTGCTGCTGGTGTGCATGTAGTAAGGAGCGCGTATTCCAAGTATATTACAATACACTGTCTTCCTCACCGCATAGACGAAATTAACGTCAATCTCTTAATTTCATAATTTCAAAAAAATTGTAAAAGCTGACGATATCAGAATTTTTGTGTATGTAATCTCGTAGAGGCGCTACGAGAAACAACTACTCGACGAGTCCTACATTATGTGATAGCGTGTGTTTTGTAAATGTTTTCGCGTTCACAACCAGATGGCGTCAACTTAAAATAAATTTATAGCGTAAATATATTGAATTGCATATTCAATAACAATCCAACTGTGTGCAATGAATAATTACTAACAAGTGATAGAGGTATAATGAATAAGAGAAAATAACAGAATAGAAAAAAGCAATGTTTTTTTATACTATTTTCGTTCAATTGTTATAATATTATTGTGAAAATACTAAATGTAATGTAACCTTAGTTGAAAAATATCAATTTGACATGAGGGTTTTTTAAATTTAATATTTGTGTATAAAGAAGCACTTATCTGTAATACTGCAAGATAGGCCTAAGATAGACCGCAGTGTCACTTTACATTTTTTCATTCTGTTTGTTGGACTGCATATTACGATATATACGAGTATATATCCATGAATTAGCTCCACTAAATCACATGGCCCCGTGGCGCAGATGGTAGCGCTTCTGTTGTAAAAACAGAAAGGTCCCAGGTTCGAGTCCTGGCGGGGCTTGCCAAACTTAACTACTCACACCGCTTTTGTTATATTTTGTAAGATTTTAATTATAAATTTTGCTAAATAATATATCAATTTTTTATCAATAATTTGCTAACGACATAATTTTTACAATGCTGTGCAGCTGGTGTGCATGGTAGTAAGGAGCGCGTATTCCAATTATATTACAATACACTGTCTTCCTCACTGCATAGACGAAATTAACGTCAATCTCTTAATTTCATAATTTCAAAAAAATTGTAAAAGCTGACGATATCAGAATTTTTGTGTATGTAATCTCGTAGAGGCGCTACGAGAAACAACTACTCGACGAGTCTTACATTATGTGATAGCGTGTGTTATGTAAATGTTTTCGCGTTCACAACCAGATGGCGTCAATTTAAACTAAATTTATAGCGTAAATATATTGAATTGCATATTCAATAACAATCCAACTGTGTGCAATGAATAATTACTAACAAGTGATAGAGGTATAATGAATAAGAGAAAATAACAGAATAGAAAAAAGAAATGTTTTTTTTATACTATTTTCGTTCAATTGTTATAATATTATTGTGAAAATACTAAATGTAATGTAACCTTAGTTGAAAAATATCAATTTGACATGAGGGTTTTTTAAATTTAATATTTGTGTATAAAGAAGCACTTATCTGTAATACTGCAAGATAGGCCTAAGATAGACCGCAGTGTCACTTTACATTTTTTCATTCTGTTTGTTGGACTGCATATTACGATATATACGAGTATATATCCATGAATTAGCTCCACTAAATCACATGGCCCCGTGGCGCAGATGGTAGCGCTTCTGTTGTAAAAACAGAAAGGTCCCAGGTTCGAGTCCTGGCGGGGCTTGCCAAACTTAACTACTCACACCGCTTTTGTTATATTTTGTAAGATTTTAATTATAAATTTTGCTAAATAATATATCAATTTTTTATCAATAATTTGCTAACGACATAATTTTTACAATGCTGTGCAGCTGGTGTGCATGGTAGTAAGGAGCGCGTATTCCAATTATATTACAATACACTGTCTTCCTCACTGCATAGACGAAATTAACGTCAATCTCTTAAGTTCATAATTTCAAAAAAATTGTAAAAGCTGACGATATCAGAATTTTTGTGTATGTAATCTCGTAGAGGCGCTACGAGAAACAACTACTCGACGAGTCTTACATTATGTGATAGCGTGTGTTATGTAAATGTTTTCGCGTTCACAACCAGATGGCGTCAACTTTAAATAAATTTATAGCGTAAATATATTGAATTGCATATTCAATAACAATCCGACAGTGTGCAATGAATAATTACTAACAAGTGATAGAGGTATAATGAATAAGAGAAAATAACAGAATAGAAAAAAGCAATGTTTTTTTATACTATTTTCGTTCAATTGTTATAATATTATTGTGAAAATACTAAATGTAATGTAACCTTAGTTGAAAAATATCAATTTGACATGAGGGTTTTTTAAATTTAATATTTGTGTATAAAGAAGCACTTATCTGTAATACTGCAAGATAGGCCTAAGATAGACCGCAGTGTCACTTTACATTTTTTCATTCTTTTTGTTGGACTGCATATTACGATATATACGAGTATATATCCATGAATTAGCTCCACTAAATCACATGGCCCCGTGGCGCAGATGGTAGCGCTTCTGTTGTAAAAACAGAAAGGTCCCAGGTTCGAGTCCTGGCGGGGCTTGCCAAACTTAACTACTCACACCGCTTTTGTTATATTTTGTAAGATTTTAATTATAAATTTTGCTAAATAATATATCAATTTTTTATCAATAATTTGCTAACGACATAATTTTTACAATGCTGTGCAGCTGGTGTGCATGGTAGTAAGGAGCGCGTATTCCAATTATATTACAATACACTGTCTTCCTCACTGCATAGACGAAATTAACGTCAATCTCTTAAGTTCATAATTTCAAAAAAATTGTAAAAGCTGACGATATCAGAATTTTTGTGTATGTAATCTCGTAGAGGCGCTACGAGAAACAACTACTCGACGAGTCTTACATTATGTGATAGCGTGTGTTATGTAAATGTTTTCGCGTTCACAACCAGATGGCGTCAACTTTAAATAAATTTATAGCGTAAATATATTGAATTGCATATTCAATAACAATCCGACAGTGTGCAATGAATAATTACTAACAAGTGATAGAGGTATAATGAATAAGAGAAAATAACAGAATAGAAAAAAGCAATGTTTTTTTATACTATTTTCGTTCAATTGTTATAATATTATTGTGAAAATACTAAATGTAATGTAACCTTAGTTGAAAAATATCAATTTGACATGAGGGTTTTTTAAATTTAATATTTGTGTATAAAGAAGCACTTATCTGTAATACTGCAAGATAGGCCTAAGATAGACCGCAGTGTCACTTTACATTTTTTCATTCTTTTTGTTGGACTGCATATTACGATATATACGAGTATATATCCATGAATTAGCTCCACTAAATCACATGGCCCCGTGGCGCAGATGGTAGCGCTTCTGTTGTAAAAACAGAAAGGTCCCAGGTTCGAGTCCTGGCGGGGCTTGCCAAACTTAACTACTCACACCGCTTTTGTTATATTTTGTAAGATTTTAATTATAAATTTTGCTAAATAAAATATCAATTTTGCATCAATAATTTGCTAACGGCATAATTTTTACAATGCTGTGCAGCTGGTGTGCATGGTAGTAAGGAGCGCGTATTCCAATTATATTACGATACACTGTCTTTCTCACCGCATAGACTAAATTAATGTCAATCTCTTAAGTTCATAATTTCAAAAAAGTTGTAAAAGCTATCAGAATTTTTATGTACTTAAAACTTCTTATCTAACTTGATCTCTCATAGGCAATTGTATCCAAATACTTTCATTGATCACAAATGCAAGTTAGATAGCTATGTATTTTTTTGGAATTTCTTTTATCTGGTGTCGAGGCCAAGCTCAGCGTTGAGTCCCCCTTTTAAAATGCAATGATTTGAAAATCCGTTTACCACTTTACGCCGAATTTTTCGCCGAATTTAACACAATGTTTCCTCTGCCTAGCTATGTGCGGGATGGAGCCTGAAAGTGAACAGAGATGCTGATATTCGATTCTGTCTGTGGTATGTCGGGTAAAGCTTGAAGCTGAAGATTAGATATTTTGTTTTACAATAATATTTCGAAATCAATCCTATTATACTTGTACTGTCAGATACAATAAGTTAGACATGAATATATATCAACAGAATATCAAAATATCTATCTTCTTCACCTTAAAAATATGAATCAAGGCCAATGTCTTGTTATTTCTGGAAAACTAACAGACTCTCTTAAATAAATAATGTTTAGCCACTTCACAAGATTGCAGCCGCTCGCCGAAATAAGAAACCTGGTGCTTTGTCTTTTGAAGCTTGTATGCTATTATAAACTTTTGTGTACACATTCTTTTGTTTGTGAAAGTTAAAAAATTATATCATGGCTCCATAAATATAAGCACATATTATGTATCTATATATATAAAGAAACTATCGCAATTTGTTTCGTCAGTGTTCCTGAACTATACCTACCTAGTGCTAAGACACCACGTTTTCTATTTTCGGCCAATTTATGTAGGCATTTGAGTGGAGTTAACATCAACATCAGAACGAAGAAATTTTATGAACTGTAAAACGGTAAGCTGAAACGGGAAAAGGTATCTCTTTTCCCGTTTGAGCAAAAAAAATCGGGAAAAATTTAATTTATAAAACGTAAAAATTAAAAATAACAAATGCTCTTCAATTTACATTAGCCAAATAATTATATTTAGTTCAAAAATTTGCATTTGAAACCTATAAAATGACATCAGGAATTTCGCTAAAAGCCACTTTAATAGCGAAACTAAATAGAAATTTCATACTTGAAGCCCAGGTATTTACGACAAGTGCAACTTTATAATCGCATATGGAGCTCACGCTTAACTTTACAATAACGCTTTAAATGTATTTTGATACGAGTAAATGTTGTTATAGTAATAAAGTTTTCTAGTTTTAGTTTATGTGGAAAATGTGAATATTATGAAATTAATCTGTATCGCAATAGAAAACGGAACCCCTACAGGATCATTTTTCTATATATCTGTCTGTTTTGTCAAAATGAAACGCGTGTATCAAATTTAAATTAATATCCAGTACTCAGAAGGTTTATAATCCCTTCAAGTATAGAAAAAAATGACGTTTTTAAGTCAACGCAATCAAAAGATACGGCCTTTTATGCTCCGTTTATTATTATGAAATTCGGGGCGAAATCAGAATTTATATCATCAGAATCATTAAATTTAATTAAAAAATTAGCTATTCCGAAAATCTGTAATTATATATTCATAAGTTTATCATAGGAAGAAAAGGAAAAGGAAAGAAATAGAAAAAAATAATAGTCGATGTAATGATTGTAAACGCGACTTGTTATGGGTTCGATACCCACTCGAGAATCTATACTCATATAATAAGGCGGAAGAGTTTGTTTGTTTGAACACTAAGATCTCTGGAACTACTGGTAGGGTTTACTTTTTTTGATTCAATTCTTATATAGCCTTAAATAACAATAATTAGGATTGCCATCGTATTACTTTAAACGAGTGCGCTGCTGCTGTAAAATATATGTAAGTACATTGTACTACAACAACGTTCAGTTTCATTATGTCTAAAATAAAGTCCGCTACAAACTATATCTATTTCTTATAAATAAGTCACAATAAGACATTTTGTGACAAAAACTTATTGAAAATTGTAAGGTGATATTTCATCGATTTCTATTTCACATGTATTTCGAAACTTTGAGTTATTTCTACACCAAAGAAATTTTATGAAGATAATCTAGATAATTATAGTGATAATTTTATAGCACGTAAATTGGATTTATACTTTTCGAGAAAAATAAAAATTAAAATAACTTAACGCTCTGTTTATGGCCGCAAGCCTAGCCTCGAGTCCAGCGGGGGCGCCCTTGCCGCCGAAGACGTCCTTTCATACAACCACTTAGTATTCATGATTGAATGTGTCAATGTATAAATTTGCAAATGCAGTATAACAATAGTATTATAAGTGGTTTGCGGGGATAGCTGCGAGTCGGCCACTAGCTTAATACAAAATAAATGCATACAGCCTGATGCTTACAAATTTCAAGTATTTTAAGCTGTATTTATTGTTGACATAATCATGAGTATGATTTAAAAATATAATTTTAAATTTGATAATGACGTCTCAATTACGTCACATAAATTATAGTTATTTTTTTTCTTTTCATTTTCACATAAAAATTAATATATTAATATTGATTAAATTTATTATTAATATTAATATTAATATATCCTCGCATAAATATTTTTGTTTGCATACGAAAGTATCAAAGACGTATCGTGATAGAACAACACAACAAGCAATAGTACTTGTAAGACAAGTGAATTTTTTATTTTCATGTCAATCCATTAAGTCATTGGAAATGTATTCAAAATCCGGTAATAGAAGCTTACCACTTTGGGTTCCGCAAAGGTGAATCCAATTATTGTTTTAAAAATGCATCTGTAGTAAGCCGTGAACCGTTTGTATTATTAAGAGGTATTATTAGTGTATCGAAATGATTTGGTTTTGCCTTTAAATATGTATTTGAAAAAATTACATCAGATTTTTTTTGTATTTAAAAAAAAAATATTATGTATAACATGACGTTTTGGCTGCATTGTGTCACTCAATATGCAATGTCTTTTGGGGAACGGGGTGGATTAAAACAAGATTTCCCAAGTTATCTCTGCCTAGCCTAGTACGAGCGAAATACAGCATGAAACTTAAAAAATATATATTTTGGACTATTTAAGGATCTATCAAATACAGAATCAATCCTCTAACATTTGAAGCCAATTAAAATAGATTGGAAAAGCAGAGCGCGATAAAGTGAGGCACGATCGCTCAAACCTGCCAATTTCAGCGGAATTCATTCGCAAAAGTTGTTCATTTTACAGCAACTGTATTTTGTATTTTTAAATATTCCTATGGGTGTTGTTTTATTTTGATTTATTGTGTTACTCATATTTGTTGTATGTTGGGTATACAATTTAAGGTAATTTAATTACGAATTAAAATCTGAAATAGGTGATCTGCAATGTTGAGCGTGTGACTTTAAACGTTTCAAGTTGTGGATTTTTCCACTTCAGGAACTGATATATTTTATATTTTTATATCTTCGCCCTGCTGACGAGGCAAAGAGCGGTGTTGAGTTCCGCCACTTAACACGCAATGCTTATAGAATTCATTGGAAAGTGGGGAGTGGAGTGTTACACTAGGCTCCCTCTATCAACCCTGCTACATGCGGGATATTGCGTGAAGCTGTACATGTACATATAAATTTGACAGGCACGTTTTAATTAATTAAAAATATTTTATGGTTAGTTTTATATTTCGTAAATATCAATAAAAATGTTTATGATTATTATTATATTTATAATATGTTTCAATATAACACCTAATACCATCGTAGTGCAATGGTCGCGTGGTCCAATCTGAACGTTGTAGCTTTTGCCATTTAGGACACAATGAATTTTAACGAAAAAATAGTAAACGGATAACATTTTACAATTTTACTCAACAATACGCGAGAGACGTATAAAAATGAAATATTATTATAAATTTGAAAAGGAAAACATTAAGTAAACGTTACAGTTCACGTATACCTACCTACTTTATATATACATAAAAAAAATCCTCGTATATAACGCAACTCAAAGAAAAATTTATTGTGCATTCGTAATCAGCATTTTCGTGTGGGTTTCGGCGAGCTTTGTGAACGTAACACTCGTTATCATTGCAAAGCCTTATTTGTAATATGCTGCATACATGCTGACAGAATGTGGGATATTTACAGTAATAACATGGCAACATTTACTTCGATTTTTTTAATTTTCTTTTTCATTATTTGATATTACTATCTTTTCAACAATAAATATCACTAAAACTTCGAACTAAAAATTCGACTTCGAGGTGGACAAGAAATTTACTCGTATAAGAACTCTGAGGAGGATAGCTAGTTATAGTTAGATGAGTGTTACATCGTTACTTTTACAATAAACCGGATTTTATTACAATACTCGTTCTCGAAATTTGAAGGAAAATTTCATTTTCACAAAACAATCCAAATAAAAATTATAGAAAAGGGGCTCTCAAATGGCTTTGTGTTATAAGCTTCACTAAATTAAGTTATTTATTCGATTTCTGTTTAAACAGTATGATGGTCGGATATGTACATATTTAACCTTTTCAATTATGCAACCCCTTTTCCAGTTCTTGCAATTTTCTTTGTAATTTTCTAATCATTCTGTCATATTCATCGTTTTGTGTTGTTCCGGCAATAATGTTTAATTTACTTTACTTACTTTAATAGACGTACTTGCTACTCAATAATAGAATATTTTTTCTTGAATAGTTGTACAGTATCGTAATTGTCCTTTAAAACTCACTACAAAACGTTGCCACACATAATATCTATCTCTAAATCTAGAGAGATTTTTCACGTGATATTCAAATATCTGTATTATAGAACTATTTAAAAATATAAGGCTTTATTTTAAATGTATAGAAAAACTAAAGCTTAAAAAAAATGTACTATAAAATTTGTAATAAAATGAAGTTTTATGTAGACGTATATAGTAGGATCTAAACTGATTCAGGCATATCATTACCAGTGTGTCCTAGAAAAGTATTACACGTAAAATGCGTAAAAGTAAAACAATCACAAATTGTGATATTATATCATTTTCTTTCGAGAGAGAAGATTATTAACAGTTACATATAAAAGAAAATATTATTAATTATAATATTTTCTTCATCCTAGAGAATTTATTAGTATTTATTATTCATAAACACATCAGTAAAGAGACTTGAACGTAGATCAAAATAATAAAAATATTATGTTTTGAATGCCTGACATGACTGACATGAAATGAATGAGAAAAAAGCAAGAATTTTTTTGTGTGTGATATATTTTATGTTACATATTAATCTTTGTCTTCTTCTTACACATATTGTAATTCTTTTTGTTCGGTGCGAAAAAAAAAATATGTAGACGCAACAAAACGCGCAATTAAAATAAGTCCACTTACATGAGACGCCCCATAACCGCCGCGCCAGCGCCTTGCCAAGGGCCTGATGATGATAACCAGGAAGCCACGGTTTCCTAGAGTAACCACCTTATTGACCTGTAGAAGAATCTTTATGACTATTTTATCCTAGTATTTGTATGAAAAGAAGTGTTGTAGAACGCCTTCATCTATATCTCTTGGCTTACGGCAGCGAAATAAATCTGTATACAGGCTGGACATATTCAAAGCCATCAGAAACGGCCCTGCCAGGATTGTAACCTATAACTTAAAAGTGCCGATGCATTTTTCACGATACTTTAAACTTATTATTGTATATTTAAAAATAAATAAATCAGCTTCACGCTGTATCCCGCACACAGCAGGGCAGGCAGGGGGAACCTAGTGTTATGACTTATATATCGCAACGCAACGTAAAAAACATAACATATTAATACAACGTTTTATTACTATGTTATTTTAAAGTCGAGCTAAATATGTATTCGTACTAACATTTAAATAAAATAACGCAACATTGTAGCTTATCTAGGTCACATCTGTAAAACGTATCAAGGTGACCTAGTTTAGGTTTAGGTATTCCTTTCCCTTTCTAGCCAATGACAGGCGTCCCTTTTAGGCGGTCGAACCACCCCAGTATGCAGCCGGAACTCCAGACCGATTCACGTTTGAGAAGTACGCTTCATATTAAACTTCATATTAAATGAATGTAAACGTAATTATAGCTTGTGTATGAAATACATAATTTATTATACAGCTAGTTGTATTGTGTATTCAACTAGAAATTTTATATTGTATTAAATAAAAATGGAATGTTTCTTTAGGTTTTTATGCAAAATTATTATAAATTAAAACGCGCAAGCGTATGATTGTAAGCGTTTTGGGTTCGATTCCCACCTGAGGGAGTGAAGTATTTTCTTATTTTTGTTTTGGTGACGAGGCACAACTTGAGATCCACCACTTAATAGGCAATGCCTCCACAAATCGACAGAAAGTAGGAATCGGAAGTGTCTTAAAGTGTCTTTACACTGAGATCCCAGGTTCGCTCTGCATAGCAAGGAAAAAAAAAGGAATTCAGTGAATATTTCTCGAACATAACTGAAATACGTGTTTCCTAGCTAATGATTCTATCTGCAGTGCGACTTGATAACAAGTAGTATAAAATATTTATTTTTTATTACGCTATAAAAGAAAGAGAATTTATTCTATTTTCAATAGAAACTAATGTTTTAAGTTTAAGTCATTTTAATGTTTAATAAAAAAATCTAATCAATTCAGCTTCCCGATATATCCCGCACACAGCAGGATTAGCAGAGGAAACCTAGTATTAAGACACTCCGTTCCCCTTTCCGTTTGGAGGAATCACGCGTTGAGCGGCGAAACTCAACGCCACGCGTTGCCTCGAAACCAGAGCGTTAAGACACTCCGTTCCCCACTTTCCGCCAAGCTTTGGAGGAATCTCGCGTTGAACGGAACTCAACGCCACGCGTTGCCTCGAAACTAGAGCGAAGAAATGAAAATATAAATGTAAATAAACATTTCATATCCTCGAGTGGGGTCGAGCCTACAATCCGTCGATTATACAGTCACACTTTGTGCCGCTTCGCTACGACTGCCCTCAATGTAATGCAATTAAATTATAGGTATCAAAGAACTAATGCGAGTGTGTTGGGATTTATATTCGGTATAACCAGAAACTACTACAATGTTTCTATCTTAGTATATAGAAACAATGTAGTAGGTTCTGGTTGACGCGACCAGAGCGCTACAGTTGCGGTACAAGCTACACCAGTAATTTTTTTTACAGGATTTTTTTGTTATTTTTTTTAAAGTAAGTCTACAAGTAGAATTTAATAACTCTTAGGGTTCTCTATACACAGACAAACACAGAATCTTTATAGGAACACTTAGTTGTGCATTTACATGTCGGTCAGTCTTTCTAACACACTTTTCCCCAACCAGTGTTCCGCGGATCACCAGTGGTCCGCAGAAGCCTAAATATGGTCCGCGAACGATTTAAATTTTATGACTGGGATGGTGAGGCGAAGTTTTTGTTTTATTATCACAGTTAATTTTTATTATACCTACATGCACAGTGATCCCTGCTAGCAAGAATGATATAAAAGTGGTCCTTGATCAAGAAAAGATTAGGAACCCCTGGTCTAACAAGACCATTTATCTCAAGGTCACATGGAGGTATCACACTAAAATTAATATCATATATCCAGGTCTATGGTTCCTTGGAGCACAGAAAAAATAAGCTTCTAAGTGAATGCGATACAAGCATGCAACTTGTATGAAATTGCTACCTACCTACGGGCACTTTGCGTAGGTAGGTAGGACCTACAATTATAAAACTTTGCAGGAAGTAAGAATTTAAAGTACCTATGAAGAAAAAATATCGGATATCTGAAAATTCTAAAAATGGTGCTGGAATTGGAAGTTATTACAATAAAATTGGAGTTTGCTTAATACAAATAAGTGCATAGTTAATTTTTAATATGTTGTACTTTCCCTTGACCTACAATCCTGAAATTGATACGAAACTCTAATATATTCAATGATTCTCCTGTAAAATTATAATGTTTCGTGTAACTAAATAATTTAACTAGATAAAATAAAAAAAAAATTGATAAATGCCTAATTATAAATATTAATGTCATATATCAATAATGAAATACTTAATTTTTTTTTATTGCTTTGGTAACAAGACAAAGCGTGGTGTTAAGTTCCACCATCCAATGTCGCAAAAATTATGCGAAAAGTAGGGAACGAAACACTAGGTTAGTGATACAGTGTTACATGATACAGTAGAAACTAAAACAAAAGTTGGCAGAAGCCATTTCAGTATCACAGATATAAACTTGGAAACAAAGTTCGAGTGTAATCGCGAAATTAGAGGGAGAAAGAAATATTGAATAAGTTACCAATGCAAGAAGAGTGCGAATTTATCCACCAATGACAGGCGAGAGCGTTCTGCGCGTGTCTCATACAGGCCCAAACGGCCGAATGATCTACACGTGTATATCGTCACGATCAATACAATAAAAATACTACGACATTAACAGAAATAACTTAAGTGTATTTTACTATACGTTATTTTAATATTAGTTATATTAAAATAACGTATAGTAAAATATGTAAATATCAAAATCAAATCATACGTTCTACGTCTACATCCTTATCTCAGCAGGTATCATGATTAATTTCTTTTGGTACGGGTTTGAAATATTTTTTTTAGACACTGCTCCTGTAAAAGGAGCGCAGACGCTTCCATTCTGTATACGGTTTTATTGGATCTTATGCTGTCACATTACTTAATTAAAGCAATAACATTGATAACCGCCCCCAATAATATTTGTTATATATCTTCTATGCATAAATAGCGATCATTTACTTTTTTATTATATGTATAATTATACATATACATGTAAAATTCTTTTTTTTTTTTTTTTTATGGAAGAGACACGGCAAACGAGCGTGCGGGTCACCTGATGGTAAGTGATTACCGCCGCCCACGGCCCCGTGCAACCCCAGAGGAGCTACAGGTGCGTTGCCGGCCTTTAAGATGGGTTAGGCGCCGGGGCCCGGCATTACCTGATGCGAAACGCAGTGGCATAAAGCCACTACTTCACGCCGGTTTTAAATGCCGGGGGTGGTAATGATCCGGTCGAGTCTGCCCATGCGTGTTGCCATTGCTGGCGACGTGACTCTACCACACGTACTTTAGTCGCCTCTTACGACACCACCAGTACCAGGATGATCCTATTCTAGGCCGGGATCACACGGCACAAATATAACTTAAGTTATTATGCAAAGCATTAACTATACTGGCTGGCTTTCTGTAGTTACAATTTTTCATGGTAGTCCGGCTTCCAAGTATACAGCCGGCTATCGTTTTAGATTACTTAAAATTATTTTTACTATTCAAAGAATTCTTACATTCTTTTTCATTGTATTTTTTATCAATATTTATGTTAGAAATATATACTGTTATTTTAATATGTTTATTTTATGATGCTAAATTGAGGCTAACATGGCGCCGCGCTGTGGGACAGTGTCTGACCGCAAATTCTCTGTTTGTAGAATATTTTTTTTACTCTACCAGGTAAGACAAAGTGCGGCATTGAGTTCGAGTCGATCGTTGGTGATCAAATCTTAGTTATGAAATATAGTGTGCTATTTATGTAGCTATTTTTCTTTACTTTCATTTCTTCATTCATTCATTATAGTAATGGAATATTTGCACTTATATTTTTATATTTTCAAAATTTGCAAGAGATTATTTTTATTTTACAGTTTGAAATATTTTAATGATATGGTATATAGGTATGAAGATAAATTTACTTATACATATATATATTTATTAAATATTTCGTATTTTTTTTATATTTCTAATACGTAATAGAATTTAAATTATTTTTTCCTACATATAGTTATATATATAGTTATTATTATTTTTTTCATACAAAAAGATAGTTAAAAGATAGTTATAATTTTCTCCTGTATTTTGTAGTTAAAAAAAATGCAAAATCGCGGTGTTGAGTTCCGCCATTCAACACGCAATGCCTCAAAATATTCGTCGAAAAGTGGGGAACCGAGTCTCTTAATACTAGGCCCTCTCACTCTGCCTTCCCTGTTGTGTCTTGAAGCTGATTTTTTTTTATTTTTAGATGAAATATCTACTAAATGACATTTTCCTGTAAAAATACTTTATAGTTTTTTAGAAAACTGCTGCATTTACTAAATAGTAATTGTCCCAAACGTATATAATTGATATAACAAGTTAAGATAAGGTAAACATTTTATCCGCGTTTTACCTTATCTTTTTTGCTCACTGTAATAAATGAGTTCATTTCCTTTTATGCTGTCCTTATAAACTATTATTTTACGTTTACATCATACAAAATATCTAAAAATTAAATATTTCCTATTAAATTAATTTTAAATTATCAATAGAAAGAGAAGTACACGTCCCAAAGTGTGTAAGTATCTAAGTTCAAATAAAACTTGTTACTATGTTTAATTAATACGAAGCTTGTTCCAGGTAAATATTTACCTAGCAGGAAGTTTCAATACTAAGCAAACTCTTCTTGGTGACGTTCTTGTTAAATTATTCTAAAACAGCTATATTTCAGTAGAGGTTAGTTTTCAAAAAATAACTAACATAATTTTTGATGTATCTAACATATTATATTTTTACTGTCTTTTCTATTGTCAGCTTCACGCTTTATCCCGCGCTTAGTAGGCTAGGCAGTGCAAACCTGGTGTTAAGACACTGCGTTCTCCACTCCACTTTCCATCTAATTCTGGAGGCATTGCGTGTTGTGTTGCAGAACTCAACCCTGCGCTTTGCCTTGACACCACAGCGAAAAAAAGAAATTATACATTTAAATAAATATTAAATTTTTTCGAGTGTAATTCTATATTCCATATCTAGAATTTTTGTATTTTAATATTTAATATCTATACCCGTCTTAATTTTTTTCAATTGGCCAGTATTTTTTTATTTAAATATCATCACTGCTGAGGTACCTAAACTAAGCTCATTCATCTGTGCCGCAGATAGGAAAGGTCGCGCCAATATCAATCTAGTGCGAATTGGAGCGGCTTAATATTGATATATTACGACGGTAACAACATTGATCATGATATGATGTTTTAAATTATAAAGATCAAAAATCATTTTCGTTGCATTTTGCATCTTTGTGTAAAAAATTATAAAAAATTGTAAAAAGTTACTCTTCCGATGGTGGGACAAGAGTACAGGTCATCGGTGGCTAGAACCAGAGTACCAGTATCAGAATTCAGAGTAGCCTCGTCTCAAGTAATGTCGCCTCCTGTATCCGGTTCTTGATCCAACAGCTAACCGTTACCGTTTAGCTAAGATGTTATCCTCATAAGATGTTGATAAGGACAAGTAATTAGTTAAATTTTCTTTTTATGGTGCAATCTTAATAATCACTGCACGGCGCTTCACTAGTTTCTTCTTCAGTAGTTTCTTCTTCTAGTACTACGAACTAGTAGAAGAAACTACTCAACCCATTAATTATCTAGAACTTTGTACATATCAACAATCAATAATTTTTATTAAATAAATTAAAAAAAGCGAAGATACTTTTGTGTGTCTCTAGCATAAAATAAATAAATAAATTAAAAATCAATAAAAAATAATATATATTTTATTATCAACTTTTTATTGTTTTTGTTAAGGCTAATTTTACCTGGTAGACAAACGCGGTATTAAGTTCCATCACTTAAAGAGCAATGTCTGAAATATTGGGCTTGAATTGGGAAATAGAGGGTCTTAACACAAATTTTCCTTGAACAACAAAAGAAACTTGAAAACGTAATGCAAGTTGGGTTGCTTACAATGACGCCTGTCAAAAATCCTTAAATAATACGAACCAAATTTGCTAAGAACATTTATAGTATCAAACAAAAAGTATCTAAGTTTGTAAAATTGAACTGAACGAAGCGAGGTTAAAAAAACAAGTCTAAAAACATAAACAAGTAAATCGACGCCGATTTATCATTTATTTTGACGTTGGACTCTTACAACGTACAATTTTTTGATTTTAGGTCAATGGAAATTATAAGTTATAAAAATTGACAAACTTAAGGTTGCACTCATTTTGTATGAAATTAACTACAAATATAAATTTGTTTGATTGTATGTGTAAATTTTTTCTAGGAAATACTATAGGTATTTAATTTTTTTGATTTTAATTTTTTTCCTTCATTTGGAACTTCTCATTTCGTGTCAAATTTTATAATCGAAGGTAAGAAGTACCCTATAGGTTTTCATCACAACATACCGTAAAGTCGATGCATAAATGTTCGTATCTTTTGATTGCATTGACTTCTAAGTCCCTTGTAGCATCTAGAAGCTTCTAAGC
The DNA here is from genome assembly GCA_917862395.2 of Heliconius sara. Classification (NCBI taxonomy): domain Eukaryota; kingdom Metazoa; phylum Arthropoda; class Insecta; order Lepidoptera; family Nymphalidae; genus Heliconius; species Heliconius sara. Next base: position 11,431,970 of record OU860800.1, on the reverse strand, counting down.
TTCTAAGCTTAACTCTCTAGATGCTACAAGGGACCATAGATTTAAAAAAATGGTATAAAATTCAGCTTAATTCCTCTACGCAAAGATGAGATAAACGTGCTTGACACACGGACAGACGGCCTGTATTATAAGTGAACATCCCTTATATTATAAATGTTCCATTTTTAAGTTTTAAAATACGGAACAGTAAACAAAATGTAGTTTTGTGTTAATTTAATAATTAACTAAGGCTATGCACTCTATACGTCATAAAAATATTAATAAAAATATGAAATAAAAACTTTTATTGCCACGTGAAATTTTTCATGTAGAATAATTTGATAAGATTTTGCAATAAAAGTAGTTTGATACTTTGCATCTAAGCTGCTTTACTCGCATCAACTACCAAAGGCTTAAAAGTAACAGTCTAAGTGACTTGCTTCACTGAAGCTTGATATTGAGCTTCTAAAGCTTTGTAGCATACATAAGTTTATTGCTCTTATTTTTACAATATAGAAGCCAATCGTGGCGCAGGGGTACAAGTTTGTGATTGTAAACGTGGGGTTCGATCCTCATTCGAAGAAATGAAATACTTATTTAAATTTATATTTTCCTTTCTTGAGTACAGTGTTTAAAAGTACAGCATTGAGTTCAGCCTCTTAAGAGGAAACGCCTCCAGAAATCGAAATCGGCGGAAAATTGGAAATGGAGTGTCTCAACACTAGGTTCCCTACCCTATGCCGTAAGCGGGATTCAACGTGAGCTGATTTTAGAATGTCTATGTTTTGAATATGTATCTTTAAAATATAAATTTTATACATAAATGTAGTTTATAATTAACCTACATTTATGTATAAAGCAACCTTTATAACTATGCCCGCTTTCTCTAAAAAACTCCATTAGAATTATATAATCTTTTCTATTATATATTTTGCAATAATTTTATCTGTAGCTATTCTACTACATCGTAGTTGAAAATGACATTTCTCAACTTCTTTACATGAAAAAATATAAAATTGAAAGAAAAAGCAAATGTTGAAAAGCTATGCAGTACGCAGCAATAGTATGTAGGTTTTTAAGGACATAGAAGCTGCATCCACATATTTTTAATATTTGTTACTGTGCTACATACAAATACAATTGAACAGTCTGTCTATAATTAAACAAAACGTGTTACCCCCGGCATTTAAAACCGGCGTGAAGTAGTGGCTTTATGCCACTGCGTTTCGCATCAGGTAATGCCGGGCCCCAGCGCCCAACCCACCTTAAAGGCCGGCAACGCACCTGTAGCTCCTCTGGTGTTGCACGGGGCCGTGGGCGGCGGTAATCACTTACCATCAGGTGACCCGCACGCTCGTTTGCCGTGTCTTTTCCATTAAAAAAAAAAACGTGTTTTTCTAAGTACTTACACCTATTTACACGGTACGAAGACACAAACATACAATTTTAAAATTTTTGTTTGTCTGTCTGGACTAAACTCCAGAACAATTGAACCGATTTTAATAAGACTAAGACTGAAACATAGAGGAGGTTATGGAGCAACATATAGGACGATTTTATAGTGGTATTCGCGTGAGATCGGAATTTCCGAAGCAAAATCTTTTCTTATTAATTCCTTTAATACAATTAAATTAATTTTCTTATAGTTCAATGTTCGAAGCCGTGCTAATGTTTCCAAGGTAAATAATAATATCATACAAAAGCCATCTATTAAATAATACTGTAGTCTTTGAAGTTTTAATATTTGTCTTCAACTCCCGGCTCCGGTCAATTAGCGAGTTGGTTCGTCGGGCGCGCTAACGAGATTATTCCGTTTTATTAACAACATTTAATAGTACGTTTCTGAAGTTAAATTGTTTTGAAAATTTAATATGATTATTCGTTATAATTTTTTTTTTTTTATATTTAGTATCTTAAATCGTGTAAAACTTCTGTAAGAGACAAATCTGTCTGTAAAATCTTAATTTTAAAGTAAACTAGTACTTCGAACTAATGAACTAATCAGGAGGCGTTTAATAGTTGATTTTTCGGTTCGGGTTCGGTTCGAGGAAGTACGGGCGAAAGATAGATTTCTATAGATAGCTTGTTAAAAAATCTTGGTCTGTCTAGAGCCATTTTCAATTCATTTCTAGAACGTAGATAAGGCAGCACTTGTGCAATAACTTAGAATTAGGTTGAGAGACTGGCTCGAACAGTGAAGATGAGTGTCAATACACATTTAAAAGAGACCCTTAAACCTGCTCTCGACCCTCCAACGCGTTTAGCCCGTCACTAACACTGTAAATCAATGGAATATTAAATATTTTCATCCAATTAATTATTATTGATTGATTACAGACCCCAAAAATATTCCGTATTTTGAATAGCAAATAGGTATATAAACAAAGAATCAATAACTTCGCCAATTGTTCTGTATCTATCTTTATTTTGAAATCATTAAAATGTTATTTTGTTTTTTTTGTTAAAGTTTGTTTAAGTTTTATGCATATTGGTGTAGTTTTAATATCGGTATGGTAAATTCAACAAAGAGTTAAAAAATATAATATTACAGTAGTATCAAACTTCTTATGTTATGAATGATTGCGTTGACTTGAAAGCTTTATTTTCCTGCTTCAAGGGAGCTTATATAAATAGTTGATGGAATGGTGTTAAACTGAAATTATTTTAGTTTGACACGACTCCATGCAATCTGGAGATAAATGTTCTGAACAGACGGACAGACAGAGAGATTTCCTGTTGATATATGGAATCTCAAAAATTTATAAGAAGAAATAATTATGCTTGTATATACCACACTAGTTGTGGTACAAACGAACAAACATTTCAACTTACTATTATATTAATACTGAAAACATTTTAAGTAAACCAAGTATTGTTGGAAACGTGAGTTGGGAATACATTCTCAATTCTCAATATCAAATAATTTTATACAAAATATTTTCAAAAATATATTTGGTAACAGGCAAACAAGCTATTTTTTTTGCCTCTTAAGAAAAAAATATTATTTTTGAGTAAAACCTATTCATTTTTGGGTAAATTATGAATATTTACTTAAAATTATTACCACGTTTCCATTATAGTCAGTATAATACTTTTTATTATTGGGCCCAGTTAATTAACCACCGATACATAGTTCACGAGTTTAGTTGACGAGTAAATTATGCCAACACATTATGCCATTTCAAGCTGAAACTAATCAATTGTCAATTATGTTAATATAACAATGGTCAATTATTGAATTGCATTATCTATGCATAGGTATATTGTATTTGTAGCTCCGTCTTCCACTATATTCGGGAAGTATGTTCTGTAAAGATGGAAGATACGAGATGGATGTAGAAAGGTATATTGCTGCCGGTAACAGGGTTAACGGAGCCTTAGCTGAATTGATGGGACGGCGAAACGACACCACAGCTGCACGTTTAACCGTACACAATGCAGTTAAGGTACCAACACTGTTATACGGCAGCGAAACGTGGGTATTACAGAAGAAGAATGAAAGAAAGATGAATGCGGTGAGGAGGAGGAGTCAGCTTAGCTGATTGAATACGTAATGAAGAAATACACAGAATTGCAGGTATTAGTAAGGATATCACAGTTTGAATAAAGAAGAACAAGCGAATGATTGATGAAAAATTGTCAAAAAAAATTATGATGGTAAAGTGAAGGGTAAGAGAGGTAGGGGGAGACCCCCATTGACCTCCAAAAACACAATATCGAAGATACTGGAGGAAGGTCACGTAACAATCATGAGAACCCCCCGGAAGGCTTGTATGAAGATGTTGATGCCAGTGGATGAGGCGAAAGAGGTATGTAGAGACCGTAGCGATTGGCGATCCGTTCTCTCTAACTACCTCGCTAGGAATACAGCGTCAAGCAAATAAAATCTGCTTAAAATGCTGAAGATGCAGCACAATCCACTATTCACATCCATATATTTACACTCTCCTCTATCCAATTATTTCAATAAGTGGTGGAACTCATCGGCTCACTTTTTCCTAGTAGGGAGGATATATAAAATAGTTTTATCCCCTAACTGGGCATTGAAGTCACAGATATCGCATTTATAGGTGCTAAACGCCACGATAACACTCCACGCTCCAGTAAATAAATCAATATTGCTGTATTGTAAACATATTTATCTTTTGTATTCCATCAAACAATCACCTAAATCCTAGAACACTCTAGATAAAACTTTACTTTATATAAGTAAAATATACACGTAAGACGGCTTCTGTCGTTAGAATTATTTATATACGCAAGTAAGTAGAAAGTTTAAAATTTACCGACAATGCATATAAGTATAACATTTGTACATAGGTGTATCCACACTCGGACGTAACTCAATAAATTTTAAATTACGCTCACAGGAAAAACAGAGATGAGCGGCCTACGCTTTTGATCCTGCATATAAAATATTCCCTGTGTAATGGTATTTGTTTTATTATTTACTAGAGACACAAACGCGGTTTCGCTTGCTTCAATTTATTTTTATATTATAGCCAAAAGATATATATTATTTTTTTAATGAAAAGTATCCTATGCCCTTTCTTATATCTTTAAGAATAGGCGTACATAGCTTCGTGGTGATCGGTTAAGTGGTTTTGGGGTAAAGCGTAACAAACTAACTTACATTCATCTTTATAATATTTGTATGATGATTGTAGATGCTGCTACCATTATATAATTGTTTAAAGACATATAAAATATCACAAAGAATTGAAGTAGATTATAAATCTGTAATATAAAATTTACATTCAATTTTTTATCTTGGATTATCTATAGGATGAGGCAAAGTAAATATTATAACAATAACAATTCTCTTTTCGTAATTGCTCTGAAATTTATTATAGAAATATTGAATATTCAATAATGAAAAATGCGGAGAGAAAGGCGCTTCGTAAGTAATTCCTGTCTACTAACAAGAAAAGATAGAATATTTAAATGAAAAACACGACTTATTCAATTTTTATAAAGAAATTAAAGTAATGGTTGGATAAAAAACCATTCACCGTCACCATCTTTTGGATAATAACAATATACAAATTATTGAAATGGCTCTTTGGGAACAATATATTGGAAGCTTATTCGCGGACAACTTAAGGAAATTTACGGTACATATAACGGAACATCTATGTAGCCATGACTATCCGTTCTAAAGGATGAAGTCATAGAATACTTAGACGACCTAAAAATGGAAAAGCCGTGGAACCCGATTAATGTTTTCATTGACATCTTAAAACTTATTGATGATGAACACGTTACAGTTCGAGTGAAAGTCGTTAACCAAATTTACGACTCCGGTCATATACGACAGGATTGGCTGAAATCAACTTTTGCCGCATTTGTCAAAAGTAAAAACGCACGAAATTATGTAGAGACTTAAGGCTGATCGTCATGAGCCATGTTTTAAAACATTTCTTATCACTCATTCACGTAAGAATAAGCGATAAAATATGATGTGAATTCGGATTCAGAACTAGACTTGGTACAAGGGAAGCCTTATTATCGTTGCACGCTTTGGTGGAGAAGCGCACAGATTTACAACAAGATACTTATCTCTATTTTATAGATTACGAGAAAGCTTTCAATTAAGTACAACACAGCTGCCTTCCTAAAATTTTAAGTAATATTTAATTGGAAAATAAAGATCTCCGCATTATACAAAACCTGTACTGAAAGCAAATTGCAACAGCCAGAGTAGATGGAGAAGAAATCCATGTAATCAGCATTTTAAGGGGAGTTTGACAGGGATGTATTTTATCTCTACTCTGCTCTACTCTACTCTACTCTTTTTAACGTCTACTCAGAAAGGCTCTCGAAGACTTATCCTGTGGTGTCAAAATCACCGGATATCTTAATAATTGGGATGGCCACAGTGATATCAACTTGTCGACTTATCCAATAAAAAAATGACATTGTTAACTTTATATAGTAGTTATAAATAGAAATAAATATAAAATATTCCTTCCATTATGCATGTTTATTAGATAAAATGACGGCAATCTAATACAAATTACATAGAATAGCTTTCAGAAGAATATTTTACGTATAAATGACTGAATGAATATTATTACAGCGGCATTGTACAGCAAAGCACATATTCAAGAATACAGCGGGGGTATTCGTTTATTCATAAACGTGCCTTTCTTAGTGTCTGTATCTAGTCTTGTAGCTGGGAAAATAATATTAATATTGGGATATAACTTTGATTTTTTTAAATATATAATTTATATAGTTATAAGTGAATATAAAATAATAATGAATATGAATATATAATATATTGACAAACTGACTGGAAAACAATAATTAAACTAATCGTGTAGTCCATACAGTCAAAAATAATTCCACTGTATTGGTTTCAAATATTATTAATACACAATTATAATAAAACACCTGGCAAGTGCGAGTCGGCGTTTCCCTTCGAGGCTTCTGTATCAATTAAAAAATTTACAAACTTAAATTTGCGGGCATATGCACACATTTTGTATGACATGAACTACAAATATATGTTTGTAATTATTTTAAAGTTGCTTTAATTTCTTCCCAAATTTCGTAACTGTAGGTCCACAGGTTTGTCCTATAAGTGGTTACGCAGTGAATTTCATACAATGCGCCATCACTACCTCATCGGATAACACAATACGCAATGCTTCGGAATTGAACGGAAAATGGTGAGAGATAAGAGTTTCTCTAAAAAATCTTAAGCACCACTTTTAAATACAGAAACATTAAGCGCCATCAAATCATGAATGTTCGATATAAATATACTAAAAACAAAATTATGTTTGTCATTCAGTAGTAAAATTTTAATGTTAAACTGTTTTATAGCTGGACATCTTTTTAATTATTTTTTATCACCAAATGAAACTCCACTCAACGAGTAAACTTAGCACCATTTAAATGAAATGAAAAACATTTATTTTAAGATTATTTAAAAAAGTGTTGAAAGAAAAATATTTCTATAACACTAGTATTAATTTATGTGAAAAGATTGCAGCTATAGGACCGCTTTGGCATCATCATCATCATCATCATCATCATCATCAGCATTTCCTAGTCCACTGCTGGACATAGGCCTCTCCAGTGACACGCCACTGAACTTTATCTTGAGCTCTTTGCATCCAGCCGACGCCAGCCACTTTGCGAATATCGTGCGTCCGTTATACGTAGCCAGAGTCAGTCGCCTTGGCATACTCTATATTAATTAACAAAATATGCTCTGTTTAGTGCTATATTAAATCTAATTATAACTAAAAATATAGTTCCTTATCCAGTACGTAGTTGATTATTATCTACCTTCAAAGAAGAAATTACAGTAGATAAATTAGAATACGCATAAGCGTCCCGTTTAACGCAGAGCGTGAACAGTCTTTGATATAAGTATGAGTAGTATGCCTGGAGAGGACTGTTGCAGGCATTTCCTCGTGCATTAACGTCGCAAGATGGAAGGGGGTCTTAAGAACAAATATATACAGTAATAATAAAGTGTAAAATAATAATATAACATATATACGTCTCTTATGCACCTAATTTAAGTATTTTGAGATATATTCATTAAAATCTAAAAATATTAGCTATAAACAACTTTTATTAACAATTTAAGCAAAAAAAAGTATTTAATATCTACATGAGCATTCTATGCAGAAACTACCGCGATGTTCCATGCATATGTGACGTTTTGCACGAGGTTTATATATTTTTCTTTTACAACGGCAGAAGTTGCAACTTTCAATTTTTTATCAAACAACCTGTATAAATGAATTCCTTTTATTTATAATTATTAAATATTTTTTGTAACTTATAATAATATCGTATACTTTATTAACCCTACATTCATAAACATACGTCTCTCATACACCCTCCACTAAAACAACTCATTTCTATAGGTTTATTGTCAAAAAAATTAAAGTTGTTAGTATTTAGTAGAGGATTAGGTGTACAAAAGTCTCTATAGATATATTATAAGAGAGAAGACTCAAAAAATAAATAACATAGATGTATTATGAAAAACTTTATTTTTTTTATTAATCATAAACAAATCTATTTCTTTAGTATTATAATAAATACGTGAGAATTTATAAAGTATAAGCCCTATACATTCTTATCTATTTTACTCAATGTATTTTAAGTAATATCAAATATAAGATATTGGTTTCTTCGTTCTTAGAACATTTAGCCTTACTAAATATTCCCTAGTGTGTTCAGAGTAAAGTGAACGTCGATTAAATATTTTATGTCTCAATTAAACGGACAGAAGCAGTCGATTGTATAACGCCAATATCGTGTATATAATAGTTGCACTCAATATTAAAAATCTTACAAAACTTTTTAACTTCGTGTAATATATATTTTTTTTAAATATTAATTAAAGTGACCGTAGCCCAGTGACATAGCGTTTAGGAATCGAACCCATACACACGACGGTTATTTATGTGTGTTCATATATAATGACGTCGGCCGTCGAGCACGGCACATTCTTGCTTGATATAATTTTAATATAAATAAGCGTAACAAGTACCTTCAGAAAGATCACATAAGAAAGTAAAGTTTGAATCTATAATCTAAGCCTAAGTAGACCTCCTCAAGTATTATTTCATCAAAGAAAAAAATAAAACATTCTGTATGATTTTTATGTCTACAACTAGGTACATTTATATCATTGCACTATTTAACGAGGCGATCCATGTATTTTTGAGGTAAAATAAATTCTTCTAAAGGTACTACAGCTCTAATAGATATAGATTGTTAGCAAATATAATATATAAGGAGTAGAGAAAATCCACCACAATATCATATAATAAAGTATTAAAAGGAGAAAGTATTAAAATCCTTGGGATTATCTGGTACTTAAGTATATACACTATATGAAAATATTCTTTATTGTTGTTTCTAATTTAATATTACATTATTTGCAGTAACGACGAGCCTAACAAAAAGTGATAAGATTCCAATCCAGTCCAGTCCAGCTACACCAGTCAGATTTGTGATTTTCACTAGTGATTTCTATAGGCCAGTCGTGGCGTGGCATAAGTGTGAAACTGTAAACCCGACTAATTGTGGGTTCGATCCTCACTTGATGAAATGAAATATTTGTTTAAATTTATATTTTAATTTCTTCGCTGTGGTTTCAAGTCAAAGCGTAGTGTTGAGTTCCGCCAGTGTGTCCCAACACTAGGTTCCCTTCACCTACCGTGCTGTGTGCGGACGTGCTGTGTTTTTTTTATAGAAATTAATAAAAAACAAATAAATGGATATATTAATTTGCGTCTAAAATATGTATACTCGTATAGAATGTTTTTATTTTAAAATATTGTGAAGTATTTTCAACGGTCTATTGTAACTACGGAGTATCAGACATTTGACACAGATTTTACTTTTAAATGAAAATTCTGTTTTGTGTACCGAAAAAGCATTCGGGTGTATCGTGTTTTTATTTGGATAAGCCATTCATAAAGTCTTTCATACTACGGACGAGACATATAAGCAATTCCATTTTTTTTCTTTTTAGGAACCAATACGTATTGGATTGTGAAACTCAAAGCTTTTTATTAAGTGAGTCAGAAGAACAAGATAATAATAAATTTTCCCCGTATGGTAATAGAACCTACAACCATTATTATGTACAGCCAAGTGTTTTTTTTACAAGTATTCAGGCTTTATGTATATACATATATATTAATATTTCCATTCATATTTACAAAAAAACGATTATTTACATCGTTTTTTGTATTGGCCAACATCAATAAGTATACACAAAACGTTGTTGAATGCAATTTACTTTACCAATGTCACATAAAATGGCTTTAATAACCGTTAATGATAATTGACTTATTTCAAAGTCATGGCAAATTGATAAAAAATAGAAATATTTTTTATTCATAAATATGGTGACAGAGTACATGTTTGCACATACTACTATAGCTACACAAAACAAAGAGTCATAAAATTGGTACGAAATAATCGACCACCAGTACTTATACTCAGCAACTCACTAGTTTCAGCAACTCTTTTATATTTTAATTTTTATTTCAGAGTTCTGTATCAGAAGTACATTCTAAATTTTTATATACCGACAGAAATACTCTTTTCTGTTCATAGTTTGTCGCGTTCCGAGCGTGTCAATTGAGCACTAATCAATACAAAAATATCACATCATATTTTTATTTTTTTTACATTTTTTATACTTGTTGCTGTCACTCGATTTTTAGATGTCAGCAGCAAATACTCAACAGTCTGAATAATTTTTGCTAAGACGCCATATTCGTGTTACTTATAGTTAGTCCCACATGAGATATTCGTGACCTTCAATTAGTAGAGCTAGAGTGTCACTACTAGAGCGGCACACGTGTAATGTTTTTTGTATATATGAGATAATATAAATTATATTTGTATAAGACGTCGTGGGATTGACTCCCACTCAAAGAAATTAATTATTATTTCTTCATATTTTCATTTCTTCGCTCTGATGGCCCCAATCAATATTCAATAATTCGGTATAAAATGGGGAACGGAGTATCTTGACCCTACTACACTACAAGAGTATACTAACACTAACGGTTCCCTCTGCCTACCTTGCACATTACAGTGTGTAGCTGAAAAAAAAAGGAAAACCAATAAATAATATAATATTTTATACATTTAAATAAAATGAACATAAATCTATACAATAAACTAGCGTGTGGCTTGCATTCGTTATGGGCGATAATAATTGAGGTCGCGACTGCACGTTTCCGAACGATATTTATCACACGCAATACTGAAACACAGTACTGAAAGTATTGATTAGTTTGCCCGCTGGGGATTTGATACAAATCCTTTTGGTTTGTATGATTTTTTTCTATATGACTTATATGAAATAAAATATAATTTGACAGTTTCCTTTTATTTTGTATTTTTCACTTTACTCATTTAATTTAATTCATTCATTGTCATTTTGACATAGACTTACCGTTACAGCAGTTAAATACCTCCTTGTTGTATTAAGATCATAAAATAAATATGCAAAATTATTACGTTCTGTTTGCAGATATTTTATAGTGGAACTGAGCACCATACTTTGTCTAAGCATATCGTAGAATATATGTATATATCTAATATAATTTTACCATTTATGAAATATAAATTAAATTCGAATATATAATATATTATTTGAAGTACACTTACCAACTTTATATTGTCCTATTGCATTTAAAATTAATATCGTAGATGCTAGTGCCAGCACTACCGAGATGCAATTTCAGAAACTCTTAAAATCAGCAAAATGATAAAATTATGAAACATTTAAAAGTGGCCGCTAAGCGCTACGAGAAAAAAAAACATAAAGATGGGTTTTAAAGTCTATTATAATCTGCATTTATAGCATTTTTATGAGCTTTTATTATTCCATGATACAAAATTCTTTTTATATTATAATACTACCGACACCCGCGGTTCGTTCGGCGATTATTTATTTTTATATATAAAAGTGAATCCTGTTTGTGTTCTGACATAATTAACTGTGCAACACATTTAGAGTGCAGTTTAATGTCAAATATAAAATGAGAAATTGTAACGGATCGGTGTCTATACATAGAATATATATAAAAAGATATATTATTGGGGACATTTATTAATTAAATAGAACTCAAATAAATTATTTTTAATATTTTTAAAATTTTTATATGTCCATCAGTCCGTCTATCCGTCTGTCCGCCTGTCCGTATGTCCGTATGTTCGTCTGTTCGTCAATTAAAAACATTTTTTCAAATTACTTTCGTACTTCCCAAATGTGTTATTCCAATCTCAAATGTTATTTATAAAACAGAAGCTCACATCAAATACACAACAAACTAAATATCAAATACTTGATAAAACAATATAAAATTCATAAAATAATAAATTATAAGCTGCAACAGACATTGCAAGACAGTTGCGGCTAAATCCTCTTAGCTCAAAGTTTCATATGTGGATAGTTGACGCTTTAAGTTGTGTTGACCGATTTAAGCATTTATTTGAATTTACATGTCTGTTTCTTCGCTCTGGTGTCGAGGCAAAGGGTGGCGTTGAATCCTGCCACGGAACCCGAAATGCCTTAAGATACGAGTGAAAAATGGAGAACGGCGTGTCTTAACACTCTCTGCCTATCCTGCTATGTGTGGGATACAGCGTGAAGCGTTATAGTTGATCAAATCAAATCAAATCAAAAACTCTTTATTGCACTAAGATAACATATAAATTCAATTCGATTAGAAATTTTAGTACAGTGCAAAGGCGGCCTTATCACTATAAGTGATCTCTTACAGGCAACCTTTATTTATGGAAACTAATATTTAGAGAACATTGTTGGCGGATAACTTTGCATAAAGATATTTTTGCTGTTTATTATATCAAAAAAGAAATACAAAAATAAAAAAAAAAAAATAAAAAAAAAAAAAAGTATACACACACTATTCATACATAAATACATAAATACATACATACAAACATACATACATAAATACATACATAGATATCATATATATACATATTTATATAGTGATACATTCCTAAACTTACATAAATGCACAAAACAGATACAATGCCTATAGCGATAGATAATATTCTTTAACCCGACGCTTAAAGATACTAAGTGATTTCGACTGCCTGATGAACCGGGGTAGATCGTTCCATAATTTCACCGCTTTTACGGTGAACGATTCATTGTAGCACTTGCTGCGACATAATGGAACCTCCAATACGTTGTCATATTTTGAACGGAGGTTAAAGGACTGAGAGTGGGAGCCCAGGAAAGTAAATCTTTGTTTGAGGTAAGAAGGAGTAAAAGGCAGATATAAGATAGAGTATAGAAGGATAAGTGCGTGATAATTGCGTCGATGCTTGATGGTCAACCATTTAAGTTGAACCCGATATTGAGTAATATGGTCATACTTCCAGTAATATGGTCATACTTCCAATAATATGGTTGATTTTGAAACGTAAATGATAAAGAATAAGAACTTAGAGAACAGCCATTCTCCATGGCAACCTATAGAATGTAGACGATGTGTAGAGATAAGAAAAATTTTAATATTTTTTTTTAATAATAAAGAATTTTAATAAAAGAACATTAGTGACTAATTATTTCGTACCGTTGATATCTAATATGCAACAGCTATTTAAGTTGTAAGGGAATTTAATTAATCGCTTTAACAACACAAAAGGGATCTTATTGATCTTCGTCCTTTGTCGGGCCTATTGTTTAACTTCCCAATAATATATTATGGAAATTCGTTACCATAAGGCCTCTCATTTAATACTATATATATAGATATTGTCTTTTCGATGTTACCTTTATTTAAAAATTAATATTTATTTTTGTTAAGATGGTTAAATAAAATAATTCATTTCTCGTAGTGGGAGTCGAACCCACAATCTATCGCGTCTACAGTCGGACACTAAATAATAAAGTAGCTAAAATACAATAGTGAAAATTGCATTTAAGTTAGTTAAGTTTTTGAGATTAGCGTGAACACATAAATGAACAGATAAACAGAAAAAATTAGAAAAAATCTCTTTAAATCATTGGTTTGGGTTCTATTACATTGATAAATGACCCCAATAATGGACTAATATATTTCATGTACAAGAGACAAAGATCAGTTACAAAATTTTATGTGTATAGATACCTTTTTTTATATTGTTTATATGTATAGATAGATACTTAACTTAACTGAACGTCACGTTTTGTTGTGGTTGTGGGATAGGTGCTATAAAAATATTAATTTCATGTTTATAAGCATTATTTAGTCTTAGTGTAATTTTTCTTCGTGAAACTGTTTTAAAATTGCCTTTGCTTAGATTTTTAATCTACAAATGGCATTTAACACTTAAACGAAATTAGAGCCTCGAACATGGACAACATGTAACATTCGAGAAGTTGATTGATTGATTCTCGCACAGTGTAAAAAAAGGACTACCTACCTAGTTCAAAGACGAGCGAGGTTAAACTATTAATTAAGGTCAAACAAGGCTATGAAAAGTATACAATACTCGTGACCTAAGTTGATTATTAAAAGCTAATCGTTACGTGTTAGTATCTAGATACGCGAAAGCGAGTCAAGCCAAGTTAAAGCAAAGTTTCAAAAATTGAAATTTTCGATACGTTCTCTTTATTACTTTACCGATAAAATAATTTGAGATCTATGCGGTTATTTTTACCACCAAACAAAATATATCAACCTTATACTATAATAAGTTCAGTAGAAGTGAAAATATTTTCATATTTACATACACTTTTAGTTTAGAATTAGAACTCGACATTTTTTTACATATCCTAAAACAATGGTTTTAATGTTTTGTTAAAAAAAAACTACATATAGAGAAGTCCTGTGTGTAAAAAAAAAGTCGAGTAACATTTTGAACTTCAATTAGATCTCGTGTAAAGAACTTGGCAGCCATGTAGGTCTCTTTTTTGTCGGTTAAGGCAAGAATGGCATTATGCATTTATTAATATTATATTGAATTTTGCTCTCATTTCACATTTATAATTTCTTGAGTAAAAGTTTATACGATATGTATTACATAAAAACATATAAAGGTTTTTTTGAAAAAATGACTATGATATAATATTTATCCTCTTCAATTGAAATATTTATTTATTTTAGTTGGTGTTATTTAAAATTCCTATAAAAATCTTTACCAGCATTATGGTGCAATTATAAAGTACCTATAAGAAGGTACATAAATGTGAAGGTTGTGGGTGCAATCCATACTTGACGTAGTTCTTATATTTTTAAATGTTTATTCCTTTTTTGATTATTATTTTATAAGTCACTATATTTGATTTCTCCAACCAAAACTCTATGTTGCTAAAATTAACAGAACCTTTTAATATACAAGATGTTTGACAAATTTATAGACAAATTGTTAAAGGAGGTAGACGTCATTTCTAACTATTTTTGAAAAGTATGCTTTATAAGCATACTTTTCAAAACATATATGTACATATACACCTATGTTTTAATACTAATACAATAAAAAAAAATCAGCTTCACGCTGTATCCTGCACACAGCATGGTAGGCAGGGGGTTTGCCTCGATACCAGAGCGAAGAAATGAAAATATAAATGTAAATAAGTATTTCATTTCCTCGATTGGGGATCGAACCCACAACCAGTCGTTTTTACAGTCACACTTTGTGCCCCTGCGCCACGACTAGTCACAATACAATAAAACTATTCTTTTTATTAAATACCTTTTTTTTATTAATCACAGGAACTACAACTTCGAATTGAATAAATATTTTAAAGTTTGACGATGCCACAAGAAAATGTTAGTATTTTATACGCGGCGTAGACACGTAAATATATCGTACATTTTCTGAAACACCATTATTTATTGCTGCACCTGCACAAGCTATACACGATGCGATACTTCCACAAGATTGGCTACTATCCAAAAGGTATGTAGGTCTTCAAAAATAGAAATTTACTTAAATGTATATATGTCGTGGCACTCAGTATTAAATATAAAATTTTGTGTAGAAGGTAAGTATGTAAAGATAATGATAGGCCTTAAAAACGATTTTTATGAAAGTTGAATTAGTTTAAGAAATTAAATAAAAATACTAATATTTCTAGTTTAAAATCTATAAATAATCCAAAAAAATTCTTATATTATTTTTAACGTAATATATGATTGGATGGATTTGATTAATTATTTTAGAAAAACATTTAATTAATTATTTTATATAACCATACATTCCTTAATTATTTGAAATAACATTTACTACCGTTATATTGATAGACATTTGCCAATGCTGGCCCAATGTATCTGTCGATTAATTTGACTTAAGTGGTTTTACAGCTTCAAGCCATTTCACTATTGAAGCAGGCAGAGAGCCCTCACCCAATTAGTCGCATTCAACAGTTTAAACAATACGTGTTAAGTGGCGGTTTTCATCGCCACGCCTTACTTGTATAGTGTTTATAATTAATATTTAAATTTTATTGTAAATTTATATCTGAATAAAGAAATCAAAATATGATTGAATTGTTTTATTTTATAAGATATGTTTGCAATGGTAGATATTTGACATAATATTGCTGGACTGAAAGATTTCTGATATGTTTATGATTTTGTTTATTCTCTTAATGTATAGTAAACAGTCAAGTTTATATTATATAAATTACATTATTATATTAACTTATTAAGAATACTTAGATCTATATCTAAGTATTCTTAATAAATTAATACCCCTATGGGTGCTTCTACAAAAGTTGGGCAACTTGATGTCATCATTCAATAAAACCTATATTTATTTCATTTATATAAATATTTCTTAATATTTCAATGAATTCAAGCTACTTTTAGCTGTCCACTAAGTTTTGGTGTTTTATTTTAATTTATTAAAAAAATATATTATATTTAATAATTAATTCTCTGTTATATACAAAAATTACAAAAACAATGATATAGTGGAACATATTTAAAAAAAATAAAAAGCGATTGTATATTTGTCAACTTATCATGAATACATCATCATCATCTTATCATCCATCCATACATATCCATATCCATCCATCCATATACACAATGCATAAAGACTGTAAGCGTTACTGCTGAAGCGTTAAAGACAGTAAGCGTTACTGAATGTTATGGGTTCGATTCTCACTTTTTCAATCATCACTTCATTTGTAGCAACTATATTTGTTGAATCAAATATAGAAATTAATAGTTCAGGGTGCTTTATAATTTTTGATTTATAACGGTTGGTAAAGAAAGAATATTTTCAAGTCAATTTCACCGAGTTCTGGAAAATCTAATAGACTGCTTGATGATAGATAACTAAAAGGTATTCTATGTCGATTTAAGTTTTTATTTTCAATTAGTTCTTGCATTGTGTTTTGTATTTTTTATATATTAATAATTGTGTCAACAAGATCACCGTCAGATTTCAGCTAACTTGCATAACGATTTTGCAATGGCAATAAAAGCTTATTATCTAAAACATTATGAAGCAGGTGGTGTTTTTATCAATACCGCCATGTCAATCTTCAACAACCCAACATTTTATTGTCACAATTCGAGATGCATTTGCCTTTTCTACAGTTAGCCACGCTGTTTTCCCCTTTGAAGTTGGTGTAAGCACATGGTAACGTAGGTCTTTTAAGTGACCGAGTACATCATCAAAACCATAATCAAAACAAATGTCTCCCGGCTGTAGTAGTGTTTTTAATCCGTTCAATGGGCTTTTCAATATGGCTGCGTCGTTCATCATAACGTTGCAGGGGCCTACTATTTCAAATATGAAGCCATTTGTTGTACAAACCGTGAAAGACTTACAGAGCCTTTCCTGGATACTAAATGATTTCCTGTGGCAAATATTGCTTCTGCTTTTATCATGTCTTATATTACATTATTTATTACAGTAAATTTTTAGCAAGATAAGAATTTTCATACTTGATAAGGTCTTACGTCTTTTTTTGCATTCAAGCCAAAATAAGCTGGTAAGATATCTCTTTCAAAAGCTTAGATTACTTGATAAAAATATTTTGAGATTTTCTAGTGAATATTCCAATCCAAATATTGTCCGTACTATCTCATTTGAATTACCAGTTCTGAGTTAAATAAAAATACTACTATTGCCTGTATAACGGAGCGTTCTCCACTATCTCTCATGCTTGAAAGCATTTGTGATAATCTAATAATATTTTGCCATTCAAAACTAAGAAGATAAGAGTATATTTTTTCTTCAGAAACACAAAGGCTGCCAACTTTATTATTTAACGATAATTCAATGTTACTGCCTAAAAGATTTAAAAACCAATGGACTTTTTTCTAACTATAGTTAGAATATTATTTTAAAAAATGTAAACCCTCATCAAAGAATCATTTTTAATCAAAAGCATTGAACAATATCTATTTCCTTTTGCAATAAAAATATTTCGTCTAGAAAATAATTGAAGGCGAGCATCAGAAGCTATAAAAAATAAATAAGCTTCACGCTGTATCCCGTACACAGCAGGGTAGGCAAAATGGTAGTTATATAGGTTTTTTCTATAAGTACTATACGTATGTTTTTTTTTAATCTTTAATCGCTTTTTTTTCTTTTATATGCTTACCTCACATAGCTCTTTATAACGTGATAAAATTTGTCTTGAGTTGTGATTCTTACCATCCAATGTAAATACGACTCTCCAAGTAAAATACATAAGTAATTCAAAGACTACTCATATACATACAATTGGTTTTCATTTTTTCGAACTATGTTCCACTATATCTTTTTTTGTACCTTTTATATGTGATAGAGAAATATTTATTAAAAATAACATATTTTTTTGTTAGGTGTCAATTCGGAATTTGACAAAATCAACCCTAAAAAATTAACTTGTAGTTTTTTCTTATTTTCAATTTTCAGCACCACCAGCAACTTGCTTTTCAATATGGCCTTGTGGAATTAGAAGTGCCTTTCTATAGATACAATCCTATGTCTGTTCTTATAGCTTATATTATAGCTGTGCTTTGCTATACTGGGATCATTATCTTATTACTAACAGCTATATTGTTACTTACCCCTTTACCCTACTAGTAGACCGAACGGCACACCATGCAGTGATTGTTGACGTTACTATCCCACATGATGACAATCTCGTGAAGGCCGAAAAAGAACAATTATCTAAATATTTAGAATTTAGTCCATGAGATTATCGTTATGTGGGATGTTAATGCAACCGTCATAGTGGTTCCAGTTAACGGTTAAAAAGCGAAAAACCCCGATCAATAAAGAGGCTTAGCTGTTGGATCAAGAACCGAACGCAGAAGGCAGTTTTACTTGAGACGGCGCGTATTGTGAAGAGGTTCCTGTCTCTGGAACCCTAGCCACCGATGACTTGAACCCTTCTTCCACTTCTTCGAAAAAGTTTTTTTTTATATTATTCTAAAATTAATTATCTTGTAGAATAAACATATATATAGATCTTAACATTTTTATAGTGTTATTGTACACTTAGAAAATTAAAACGTAGCGGGATGTGGAACTGCGCCTCTACCAACCGTCTAATTGCACTGACCACATATTTTATATTTTTTTAAAAAGATCTCTTAATCTTCCCTGTACGGATCAAACCTTGTTAGCATTTCGATATTTCATTTCTACTAATCCATATTAGCTCTATGATCAAAAGGATTTTCATTCACAGTTCTTCCATTACACTCTATAATTATGACGTGATGATGGATTGCAAGACTGAATTCCGCAATATGCTTTTATATTAATATTCATCCATTGATATTAAAGTCGATGACCAACGTATGAAATAAATGAATATAAAAAAGAGTATTATTATTTTATTCATTTTAATTATACATAGTGTTTTTATCTCCACTACTTTAATAAAACCACAGTTTTAACTACTCTATAAACAATTAAAACAAAAGAATTTTTGCCAATAATCAAAAAGTTATTTTTAGAATAAAATAAATAATAAAATTATGGATGTAAATAAAACACAATTTGTTAAGAATTGCGCTTACAGACACTGACCTATCGAAGCCACAAAATTGCACATGCCTCATTCACGAAATCGAGTCGTAAGTATTGGCAGTGAAGTTTAACGCTTATTGTGAGGAGGTTCCTCTCTCTGGAGCCCTACCCTCTGGCTTGGCTGGTATAACTGACTGTATGGATAAAAATCATGAAATGAAAATAATAATGATATGTCTAAACTATTGACTTTTTTAAGTACGGGTTTCACTCATTTTATATGCCGCTCCTCGTAAAAGGAGTGCAGTCGTTTCCACTCAGTATATACTGTAATCTATACTTCTATACTAGTCTATACTAATATTATAAACAAAAACAAAGTAAGTAAGAAAATTAAAACAAAGCAATGTAATTCAGTTTAATAGAGGATATCAGTATCTGTTAGAGTTATGCCACAATAAATAATTTTTAAAAGAGAATATGCCAACTAACTAGAATGGAGCCGCCATCGTAGTACAGAGTGACATCTAAAAAATATATGTATTTTTAAAAGAATAAAAAGAGGGTTTAATTCCCCTATAGAACTATATTGTGTAATAAACAGCTTTAAACATACAAAGGTAGTAAAATTATTTTTACCATTACTATTAACAGTTCAATATCTATACTAATGTATGTTAGTATTATAGATTTTTAAAAAAATATTATTGAATAATTACATCACTTATTCAAATTAACGAATGTTACATTAAAAATAAATAAAAACAGTTAAACCGATTTCGGATATTAATGCTTAAGTCGGTTAAGCCGTTTCTGAAATTAACGTCGAAAAACAGAACAAAACGGAGAAGCGCGAGTCGGGATTCCGTACAAAAATTGGAGGTCTCGAGTTTACTCAGAAATTCAAGCTTAGCTTAGCCAGAGCCCTTTGTTAAGGAAATCATGGAGCCGTAATATTCTGTTCTTCCGTACAGACAACGATGAGTTACGATTTTATTATAAGTATAGTTTGTTCTTTTTTAAATACAACCCTAAGGTTTTAATAATATTCACTTTAGAAATCTTACGAGCGCTGCAAGAGTGCATTATTTATAAAACAGAAGCGTAATTTCGTGTACTTATTAAACAAATAATTCACCAGTTTATGCGGACGCAGTCACGTGCTGGTCGCTAGTAGGATATATACCTACGAACAAATTCGTCATGTTTAAATAATTAAATAATATATTTTATTTACTGATGAATAGTATCTTGTTAACTTTTACAGTGGCTAAGGCCATTTTCATGCGTCAAAATAGTGAACATTTTAATATTATTGTAATGATGTTTGTTAATTTAATTTCTTTAATGAGGTGAAAACCGCAACATAAAGTTACATTAGATAATCTTTATAGATGCATAGGCCGTCGTGGCGCAAAAGCACAAGCGTGCGACTGGAAACGCGACGTTGGGTTCGATTTCCACGCCCTGGTAACTATGCACTGTGGCATTGAGTTTCACCACACACCACGCGTATCAAGACATATTTTCTGTGAAAGGCCTGGACTTTGAATATATATGTTCCTTGTTCCTTCCTACACCCATGCACGCATTGCCTCGAAAATTCGGCATGGAACAAACGTCTTAATGCTAGGTTCTTAGCTACCTCTACCTACTCTGATAAGTGGGCGTCTGATAAGTGATAAGTACAGCGAGAAGGTAAAAAAATATTAAATTTGACCAAAATAGGTTATAAATAGGCTTTCCTTTCACGTCTCTTATAAACAACTTTTCAATATCCATGTAAAATATTACAATTATTATAAACATTTTGTATTACTGTACTCATATTGATACATATTTATATATGTATAGCTTCTTTAGTCCTTCGAGTGTAATTAAAAAGTTGTATACTGTTGATATGTTGTATTTTAAATATTGTAAATAATGAAAAATAAATATCTAAACAATGAAATATACCTACGTCATCACAATTTCATACATATCTATAGAATTACGAAGAATACAAAACATATTCCGCGCAGGTTTTCTATTGTGTCAGTGCAGTCACTATTTTTAAGCCGTCACGGTCTTTCCAGATAATTTAGGTCAGGTTTCATCATATACGCCCTCTCTGTGGGTAGTTGAGAATGCCACGAGTTATATTGTCAAGTTATTCAAAGTATAATCTACTATACTTTTTATTTATATGTATATAAATAGAAAAAAAAAGTTAAAATAATTAAAGAATCATCGATTACCGAGTATTTGATATATTAAGTTAAATGAATCAACCGACAATTCCCAGCAGAAACCAGCGCTCGTTTTGGTTGCTTCTATACCAAAATCATTTATACATTTTTTTTATTATTATAAAATATTTTTATGCAAAAATCAGCGGCAGGTAATAAGTCAAACAGTTGTCCAGTACACTCCTCAGGATTAATGCAGTAGAGAACGCATAGCGAGGAGGCGTCTCTAAGCAAAGCCAAAGAGTCAAACCTTTCGCAGATCATTGGGTTCTCAATGATTCGAACTCTGCATTACGTATGCGATCAAATGGTTCAAGCTGATACTGGACTGCACCAGCCCAGAGATAAGAACACAACTCCATTTGAGGCCGATGCTGGGTCCTATAGAGCCAAACAGTGTTTTTGCTTGAAGTACCATCTCGTTCGGCTGATGCCTTCCAACTTGGCCTTACTATCCAGATGATCGCATACTGAAAGTCCCTCGAACTCGTCACTCGTCGATAGCCGATTGCATGTGCTCCATGAGCCGATCTGTCTGCATTACCACTATGGGACTTGTACAGATATACGTAGCTTCCGATACGATCTTTTAACCAAGTCAACAAAGAGCCAGATAGTTGACAGGTCCCGATCTTCAAAATTGGAAAGACGACGGAAACTACTTAAATTTCCGTCGTCTTGCGTCTTCTCCCTTATGAACACAGCGACCCCGGCATGACCGATAATTTAAAGTTCAACAAAATTGCTACTTGCTAAAAGAGTTATTTCATATAACTGTTTTATTAAATTGGCGTTGATGTTCGATATTGCTTGTAAAATTATTATTTATATGATAAATCATCGCGGTCAAAAGATATATTTATACATAGTTTTTGCTTAAATTTGTATGAACATCTCCGCGTAATCAAAACCTATAGGGTATTTTCCATGGACCTATAATTATGAAATTTGGCACGAAATAACATTTTACAATACAAATAAAGGAAAAAAATCTGAAAAATAATATTTTACAAAATTTTTACAATCTTATATTTGTAATTCATTTCATTTCATATGAATACGAGTAAGGATGCAAATTTATGTTTGTTAACTTTATACTACTTCCCGTAATTTTACAATTTTGAAAGTAATACGGAACCTTCAGAGAACGAGTTCGTCTCACGCTTTAAAATAAACATTCATATACTTCAAGCGGGCGAAGCTGTGCGGGTCCGCTAGTATATAAATAAGAGTCAATGCCAGAAATAAATATTTATCAAAAAGATATATTTGACTTAATTGAAATTGCGATTTCAGCTACAAAACGTGAATCAAATGACGTCAATCTTACTTTATCCAATAATTCATTCTGTGTGTTACTTTTTGCTTTAAACTTTCATTTTGCTTGTAATGATCATATATTTGACGAGGTTTCTACCACTTTGTAAATATTAAATTACAATGTTATTGAAGCGTCGTAATAAGAGAGAAAGAGAAAACTAGAAAGGCGAAACGGAATATTTTTCTTATTACTTAATTTTTTGATTAAGATATATATAGACATAAAAGTATATACAGATTTATACAGAGATAATTGGCAATCATTTATCAATTAAGAACGGAACAACATTATACCGTTATTACACAGGGTGTAACGCGATAGATCAACGGTAGAGTAGAGTCTATAGGTAGAGGAACCCAATATCTATCCATTTCACCCTCATGTATGTTCGCTGATTTTCAGTGATTCGGCAGATATTTGAGAATTTGTCATTTATTAGAATTTTTTTTAAAAATACAAATCCAAGCCGACTGTTGAGACTATGCTCGTAATTTTTTTCTCTATATAGCTCAATTGTAGGCCTTTTGTATAATGTTATATTTCAAACTTATGGACAGTAGATATGGTCGTTTATTCGTCGATCGAAGTACATATATATGCAGGATATTATCGTATAGCAATTTTTATTGTAATGTATATCAAAAGTACTAAAAATATTGCGATAAAAATATTTTTACATTTAGGTCATCTATTGAAAGTTCAAGGTAAAGTATTATGTATTTTTCCTTTATTTTTTATTCAACATTAGGTGTTTTTTTTTTCATTATAAGAAAATTTTATCTGTGGTGTGAAGACCTGTGATAAAATATTATGAAAATAAAATATTTATTATTATATGAAGTCAAATCAACTTAAGTAACAAATATGGTAGCTAGCAATTGAAATTGTTCGAATAAGTTTCTAATACTTACTACGTACTACGTACATACTTCCAACGTAGTTAATCTCGTAATGCAAGTGTTTCAAACGATCACTACCGCGTAGTACATCTACCGTAATGAAATAGTGCACAGCTCTTAAGTTGAATTAATCGGCAACCTTTTACTGTAATGAAATTTTCATTATCAACTAGTTATAAAAAAAATCAAATATATTTAAAATAAAAAATTAAAAAACATAGCTTAGGGTAGGCAGAGGGAACCTAGTGTTAAGACACTCCGTTTCCCACTTTCTGTCTAATTTTGGAGGCATTGCGTGTTGACTTGCACAACCAGTCCGTTTTTCAGTCACACTTTGTGCCACTGCGCCACGACTGGTTATTAGTAAAAAATAACAAATTTTTAGAAAAAAAATTAAGGAATAAAAAATAACAATCATTGAAAAAAATGGCGTCCTCGATTGGGAACAACGGCAGTATATTCGAAGCATTCTTATTCTAAGCATAATATCTTTTCATACTTATTGCATAGCCCATGTGTTTTTATGACACACGGAACATCGCAGTTGATGTGGAAAGTATTTTAGAAAAGTAATTACGACATCATACTGTAACTTTGGTTAGAACGTGAAGCCGCCATTCGTTCGCAACGGTTAGATCCAACACAAACGTTGGCAAAACTCATTTTTTGCCATGTACAGTAATGTACTGATTTGAAACGTCTATTTTTTCTTTTTAACAACGCTATATCTCTTACTCTGACATTTGGATTTTTTCGTCAATTCAAAAAGACTATATTCAGTTATCCTCAGAATAAGCTTATACGAGTACAAAGATAAGCTGTGCTTTACGTCAGTGGGGTGCATCAACATTGGTTTTCGTCTCTTAGTTTCAGTCCGAACTTCATTATCACTTCTGTTACAGTTTTTTCATTTTTGGTTTGTAAATGCTTGAACTCATCACTTTTTTCATCGTCGGTAAGCATACTCAATTCTTAGTGAAGCGGTACTAAATGTATCTCAGAAACCTCGTCTTTTAGTAATATAGTAACAAGAGCATCTTCAGGCCGTATATCCTCATTATGATTATAGAATGATCGCTTAGGCATTGTTTTTTTCAAAGGTTACCTATTGACGAATACTTACAAGAATAACTTATTTCTGATTTTCTCAATGTCCTCATTTGAGAACGCCACTGTAAAACTACTCCTTATGTAAATAATATTGAACTTTCCTACTAAAATTGTATTTTATTTTATTGTATACAATATAAAAAATAAAATTAGAAAATTTTATTGTCATATTTAACAAGACAAGACAATAAAATTTACTTATTTTGACTCTATGATGATGCTTAATACAGCTTTAAGAAATATACCACAAATTCACCATTTATTATTCCTGTTCAGTTTTTTTTTGTTAAAAATACGGCAATGCGTTATTAACATTATATATCCACAGCAGGAAAAAAAACCGGTTAAGTGTGAGTCGGACTAGCCCACCGAGTTTTTCGTACCTATTTCAGCATTGTAGGTCAACGAGAAGTATGTTTGCGGGCATGTGTTCTGTATGAAATGAACTACAACTATAAGTTTGCACTGATTTTTTTCTATGTAATATCTATAAACTTTCACTTTTCGGATATTTTTCTTTAGATGTGTTGTAAGTTTTCACTTAGTACCAAAATTCATAACTTTAAGACTTTGATTTGGCAGGAAATTTCATACAAAATGCAGCAAAATCGATGTATAAATGCTCTCAAATATCTTGGAATTACGTCGACAAAGAAGCTTTAAGCTTTTTTCTGTGCTTCAAGGAACCATAGACCTAAATATTTGGCATTAATTTCAGCTTGAAACCTCCACAGAATCTCGAGATAAATAGTAGTAACAGACGGACAGGCAACAAAGTGATCCTATAAAGATTCCGCTTTCGAGGTACGGAACTCTGCGTACCCTGCTGTGTGCGGGATACAGCGTGAAGCTAATTTAATTTAATTTAAATTTATAAAATGCTTGCATGCCTTTAAAAAAACATGTGCTTTGTTATTTGTAATTATCACATCCCTATAACATACGGTTGTATTAGATTTTTTTTTTACAAATGTCTAGGAATGTATATTCTGCAGCACGACATATAATACCGAAAGTAATATAACACGGTTTATGAATTTAATAACCGATATATTATATTAAAATTAGAACATTGTAGTACTTATTTACGTATTTTAATTAAAATATATATATATATATATATATATATATATATATATAACTTATATATATATATATATATATATATATATATATATATATATATAACTTAACTTCACGCTTTATCCCTAGCAGGGTAGTCAGAGAGAACGGAGCGCCAAACGCTACGGTCTCTACATACCTCTTTCGCCTCGTCCACTGTTCAACCTCTTCATACATGCCCTCCGGGGGATCC
Organism: Heliconius sara; assembly: GCA_917862395.2. NCBI lineage: Eukaryota > Metazoa > Arthropoda > Insecta > Lepidoptera > Nymphalidae > Heliconius > Heliconius sara. Next base: position 11,405,672 of record OU860800.1, on the reverse strand, counting down.
TCATGCTTTTTACGTGATCTTCCTCCAGTATCTTTGATACTGTGTTTTCGAAGGTCAACCCAGGTCTCCCCCTACCTCTCTTACCACTCACTTTTCCATCATAAATCTTTTTTGCCATTCTTTCCTCGCTCATTCGTTCGACGTGCCCAAACCAGCTGAGCACGTTCTTCTTCATTCTCACCGTGACATCCTCGCTGGTACCTGCCATTCTGTGTACCTCTTCATTGCGGATTCGATCAGCTAGGCTGACTCCGTATATCCTACGAAGAGATCGCATCTCCACAGCATTCATCTTTCTTTCATTCTTCTTCTGTAATACCCACGTTTCGCTGCCGTATAACAGGGTCGGTACCAAATGCACTGCATTGTGTACGGCCAAACGCGCAGCTGTGCTGACGTTTCGCCGTCTCACCAATGCAGCTCCGTTAACCTTGTTACCGGCAGCAATACGCCTTTCCACATCCATCTCGTATCTTCCATCTCTACTGAACATACTTCCCAAATATACCACTTCATTCACCTGTTCTAATATCTTATCATTTACACTAATCTTGCATTCCGTCCTTTCTCATCTCGTTCAAAAATCAGAACCTTTGTCTTATTCGCATTGAGGCTTAGACCATTATATTCACACTCTTCTTTCAGAGTGGTGACCAACGCCTGCAACTCGCACTCTGATGATGCAATAAGCACTGCATCATCTGTGTACAGCAGGCACCGGCACCGGCATTGTAATATAAATAAATGTTATATATATAACATTTATTTATATTACAATGATCTCGTCAAACGTTTACCATAAAATGTATAGTTATGGTTAATTTATAATTACAAACGTGTATTATGCTATTTAAAATTCGTAAAAAATGTATATATTTTTCTTAAAAATGTCGGTACTGTCGATAAATGGAGGCTATTATGAACCGTTTTTTACCAGTGCCGTAACGAAAACGATTATTCATATCACACCTGCAGGAGTTATGGAGGCAGTTTGGACGCGGGATTGGCTTCCATCCAAAAATTTTAAGCCAGACTTCAAGTGGCACACTATATGTCAAAGTCATGTAATGCTTGCCTCATATAACTCACGTTTCGATGAGAAACTAACTAAAACAACGATGAATGAATTGTACATTTTTTTGTTGTATTTTGAAGTACATGTTATGGATAAATTGATACATACAAAGAAATTTTTGAGTTCTAATATATTTACGTGTCAAAAATTAAGATATATTTTCTATCAGAAAGTGCTTATAATAAGTGTTATGAAAAACACATTATATTCTTCTTTTACAACAGGATAAAAAGACTTTCACCATAATTTATTTTTTCCCAAATATTTTAAGAAGAATTCGATTTTTTGGGTGAAGAGACAGGTCTATAGAAGACTATACTAGACTAATGAACTGAGATGCCACAACACTATGACGCATTATTCCAAATACATTTAAGTGTGATCACAAGTAATTGAACAGAAATGGAATAAAGTTTTAAAAAAAATAAAAAAAAAACAGCTTCACGCTGTATCCCGCACACAGCAGAGTAGGCAGAGGGAATCTAGTGTTAAGACACTCCGTTCCCCACTTTCCGCCGAATTCTGGAGGCATTGCGTGCTGAGTGGTGGAACTCAACGCTGCGCTTTGCCTAAATTAAGTTCTACATCGTATATAATCCTGGTTTCACTTACAAATTACAGTATTAAACATTTCTCGAGGCTTAAACTGAGTTTTGTAATACTGTAAGTGATAGAAAAAAGAGCCAGAGAAATAAAATTTGTTATTACAAATCACTAAAAAAGACCAAACACAAAAAAATTATATCAATTCTTCTACGCCGGATTATATCTTAAATTTTTAGGTTTTAGGTGTGTAGGCACGCGGCGGCGTTGAATTCGTTCTCTCAACATGCTATCTCTTGAATTTGGCCGGAAAGTGACGAGCCGAGTTACTTGATACTAAAATCTCTCTATCTGCCCAATTACGTTGGATAAAGCTGAAGTTGAAACCGAAACATATACATACTACCAATACAAAACACTGTAACCGAATAACAAGATAATCTCCAGTTGATAGGTTTTCGACAAAGCGTAACAAAGCATACTTCACTATCTACATACAGCATGCAAGGGATTTGAAAATCACCGGTTGGGGAGAAAGATCAATATTATTTGCTTCACGCTATTCATTTTACATCTCTGATGAAATTGGATTTTATAAATACCTCCCTCGACTTTGAAATTGAAAAATATTTTCTAAATGCTTTTATTCAGTTTTTGTTTGGATGCTATTCGGTCAATTAAGATTAGAAATGAAAAAACTTAGGTACATTTTCGAACTTTACGCTGTATCCTACATACAAGAGGAAAAGCAGAGGGAACCTGGTGTTAAGACACTCCGTTTCCCATTTTCCACCGAAATTTCGAGGCATAATAGGGCGGAACTCAATAATAATTAATTCCACCGAGTGGAAATCAAACCCACAGCCGTCAGGTTTACAAACGCACGCTTGTGGCGTCAAAAATACATACGTACATACGCCTAAAAAAATCAATTACGGATAATTATGATACTTCGGCACTGCCATCGCCTTTTACAGTTGTCAGATACTGTTCCAGTGGTTGTTCTGTACAATCAACATTAAATAACATTATTTATTATAACTATATTTTTTATTTTTATTAATAAACCTGCTATATTAAGACAAAGCACGACGTTGAAATACGGCATTTAACATACTTTAAACCGCCAATGTAGCGTAGTGTAAGACTGTAATATAGGATGGATGGATGATAGGAGATACGATTCTTAGTCCAGATTTTATATTGCAACTAGTATTATGCTTGTGGCTTTATTCGAGTGGTAGTAACATGATTAATTATTATTATATATAGATCTTTAAACTTAAAATATATATAATCTAGACCTTTTCACATATTACTACGTATATGTATGCGTGAAAATCGCATGGAAACCCTCCATTTTAGTCGAAAGATTGATGAAGACAACATATCAAAAATATCTTTTTTTACAAAATCGCAAACCACCGATAGTAGTAAGTGATTTTGTAAAAAAAGATATTTTTTATCCCCAGTCTGTTTTGACAGTGTTGGTAGAAATGTAGGATTTTTTGTAAATGGAAGTTTTTTAAAATGTGCACAAAATATATCTCACGTAAAATAAAATCGTATAAGTATCAATCATATAAGTGAAGTTAACAACTTTTAAGCTATTTCGAATATAATCCAATACCCAAAAAAGCTATATTTTCATGTTTAAATAATTGTAATATTCAATACGCAATATTTTAATTCGGGTGGAAATTTGAGAACAAACTGTCCTGACACTATATTAACGTCATGTCTCCCTCCGGCTATGTGCTATAGGGGATAAAGTGTGAAACTTTTATAAAATAAGCCTTAAATAAAAGGCAAGTATAAAAAATACAGAAATACAGATATTTAAATTGTATTTATATGAATGAAAAGTTTATCAAAATGTATTATATTTTTAATACTAGTTTTCTTTTTAGTCTGAAACTAAATAGTACAGTTGGTCGCCCGTAGATATTTAAAAACCTCTCACGATTATTTCTTCCAATAAGCAACATTGAGCTGTCTTTTTACGTTATCCGATGACTTTATGTAAAGTGAACGATTCGCGAAACTTTATCTTATCAGAGCGTGAAAGCTTTTTTTTCACACTACGTGCCCAAATGTGGAATCAAACCCACAACCATTGTATTTACAGTTAGACTGCCTTTTGGTCTGCGATGACCTCAATAATAGATCAGCTACATATAGGTACAAAACTACAAGATCATCGTCATCTGTAATGGCTTATTAATATCAAGTGTCGTAAATACTACGCACAATTGGACTTCAGATATATCGATCCAGTCAGATACGACAATGGGTGTCATATAATACCTAACAAGAGAAACGATCTGTAGTGATCGATTAATTATTTGAATAGATGATTCAATTATAATAGACGTACGCTGATGGTCATGCCTGTCTATCTACACGGTAATTAAATTATTTTCATTTCTCTGTTCTCTTTCGGAAATTAGACGGAAAGTAGAGAACGGCGTGTGCTGTTTTTTATATAATGTAAGCATTATAAGAGTGCAAAAAATGTAAATTGTAATTGTAAATTATTATGAAACAATTGTTTTATTTTTTTCATAACAATTTATATGAGATTATAAAAAAAAAATAAACCAGCTTTCACTGTATCCCGCATACAGCAGGGTAGGCATAGGGAACCTAGTGTGTCTTATCTACGTTCCCCACTTACCGCCGAATTTTGGAGGCAGTGCGTGCTGAGTGGCAGAGTTCTAAGCCGCGCTTTGCCTCCACACCAGAGCGAAGAAATGGAAATGTAAATTTAAATGAATATTTCATTTCATATGAGATTATCTATGCGTATTAAATAATGGTTATTTAATAACTTCAATAAGAATTATATTTTACAGAACGCCACTATCTTGTCATGCAGAATGATTTGTAATTGTTTTTTTTTCTACTATAATATACACATACATTTAAGACAAGCAATAAAAGCAAATAATAATACAGTGAAAGTCTTCCATTTGTTTGTGAAATATAACTAATTTATCCATGTAACTGTCAGCGTCAAGCGCACGTAGATTACGCGAGGTGTTAACTGAGCTTAAGCAAAGATAAAATCCTGGCTAGGAATTGTATTCGCTACCATCACCTATATAGTTACATTTTGGCACTACGCCACGTTAAAAATATATTTTCACAAATAAAAAATGTAGATGAGATGTTCATACATATGCGAGTGGAGTTATGAGAAGAACGTTCGTTGCATTTCCTCGCTATCGCAATGTCGATTCTTTAGACGGCACTCGAGCCAGCTCTTACGTTCCCTATGGAGGCGATAAAACGACTATTGTGACTTCATGCTTTTATATTATTTGTTGCTGAAATGTGAAAATATTTTTAATGTACGTATAGTACGAGCATTTCTTGAATATTTTTACATGAAATTGGGCGTAAAATAATATTATCAGCCGCACATTTGCATGTTAGTTATATATTTTTCAATATTGTTTTTGCCTTTTTTTTTAAATTAACTTGTAACTGATTACCCAAAAAGCTTTAGGAATGTTATTTAATAAGTAATGATTTCATTTATGATGTGTCTAATGGTTAGAAAATCTAATAATTTCTATATTCTATCATACATTATTAGCTATAATAAAAGAAAGAAAGCGCAAGGGCACCGCCCCGCTCCTACACCGTGAATTCCTACCAGACTGCGACTCCAACAGTCTTTGTAGAAACCTTCGGGACGTTTGGTAGGTACTTGTTACGCTTGTTTATATTAAGATTACACTGATGTTTCGTGATGTAGAATGTTTTGTGAGATTTTAAAACAAGTTGTTAGATCCATTCAGACACTACTACATACACCAGAGTTCTAGGACATAAAATAGCATCACACGCCCGTATAAGACGGACTACTACAAACACCGTAGCTGGGGCATCACTACTTATTCCACAACGAGTTATAGAACTACTGTAGAAGTCGTTATATATGTCCAATACCATTAAAGCATAGCTTTCGTTTCGTAAGCGTACCGCGAGATTGAATCGAACATTATATAATGTAGTTTTGCAAATGGGAAAAAGCCATATGCAAAAAATACCATATTGATATTAATCAAATCTATCTATAAGGACAGATTTTCTATAGAAGACTAATTTAATTTTATTATATGTTGATGTTATTTTTGCAAAAGAGTAAAATTACAATACGTACGTTAAATGAGTAAACGTACAGTAAAATAATTATAAGAAACAATGTATGAGTTATTAATTTTTTTATGATTTTCTTCTATAATTCAGTTATAGAACAGTGATTTTATTTTTTACACATGATTTTTACGTATGTTTGCGCTTTTTTGCCAGTTAAATATGTTTTTTAAACATTTTTAAAGTGTTATTCCGCACTTAGGAAAGAAAAATAATTATTTAGAAAACGTATAAAAGTTTGAACGTAATGGGATTCGAACCCGCCCAGGAACTCCTGGAAACCGACCAGTTAAGTATGATTGGGCTTCTAGGGTTAAGAGCTTTAGAGCAATCATTATAACAATTGTTATTGTATGATTATGAATTTATCTTACTTAGTACACTAAATAAAGATAGTGTATTTATTATCAAGAATTAATATTGTATTCAAGCCAGTCGTCGCGCAGATGCACAAAGTGTGATTGTAAAATCAACTGGCTGTAAGTTCGATCCCCACTTGAGGAAATAAAATATTTTTTTTACATTTATATTTTCATTTCTTCGCTCTAGTGTCGAGGCCAAGAGCGGCGTTGAATTCCGCCACTCAACAAGCAATCCCTCTGGAACTTGGAAGAAAGTGGGGAACGAAGTGTCTTAACACTAGGTTCTCTCTGCCTACCGTACGGATACAGTGTGAAGCTAAAAAAAAGTATATAATTATAAGAAATAATATATAAGTGAAATATTGGTAAACCTTTTGAACCCCTTGAGACTTTGTTGGTGTGATGTGAAATGCGGAAAAATAGTTCCTACTACAGCAGAATTCCCTGTGGTATTTTTAGAGAAAAATTCAACACTTAAAAGCTTATATGAACTTAATTCCTACCTTACCAGTACATTTACAAACTCTTCTGGAAAACGACACGTATAAAATAAACATACAAAATAAAATAAATATAAGAGAGAAACAAATATAAAATAAAATAAATATAAGAATCTGTGGCTTTGTGATATTTGACATTTTTATATAAATTTATAGACACATATATATTATGTATGTATTTATATCTATGTATAGTATACTTTAGGTAAGTTCAGAGGTTCCATATTATATATAGAAAAATAATTCAGTATTTTTTTAAAGATTTGAAGTACTAATTAGTAATGAAAACGATAAACGAATTTAGGCCCGTATTTATATATCGATCAACTCTGAGATAGCTCCCAATAAAACGTATACAATCTTAGAAAATTATAAATTATAATTTAGTCGAATAATTTCGACTAAGACCTGCGCTTAAAACCGTCCAAGTATAGTTTATTTTTTAAAAAAAATACATATTTTTATAATAACAATTTTCTTAACAACTCAGCTAAGTTGGAAATCCAATTTGAAGAATAATTATTATATTCACTATTTTACATATACGTGACTAAATTAAACTATTTTCCTCTACTTTCCACCCGATCATTGCATGTTGAATGTGGAAATCAACGCCCCACTTTGTTATACTACAGTGAAAATACTAAATGAATATAATTCATTCGCCGAGTGCTTATCGAACTCATAACTATGGTATTTACAGTCAGATTTTTAGGATTCCGTATATCAAGAGGAAATAAACGGAAACTTTATAGGATCACTTTGTTTTCTATTTTAACATCCGTAGTGTTACTAAAAACTGTGCGTCCTCTATTCCTGGCCAAAATGGTTTTACCTTGTTTGAAACGAATAACAATCCTATACAAAATGATCATGGAGTCATCATTTATATTAGAAAAATCTCTTGTTTGTCATTAAAGTCTCTTTCTTATTCACTTAAATCGTATAGTGACACAATCAAAGTCTGGACGAGGATTTGAATTCAATCAAAAATATTCCAAATATAGTCATCGTAGGGGATGTCAATATAGACCTTGAACCACATTATATTATAAGCGATACTAGTAGATCAAGTGATTATTTAACCGTAATAGTTTTTCATGATCTTTTATTAGCCCACGAATATTCACCAGATATAACCACATTCTGTAAAGTCTTATCACAGATTACCTGCCCTCTATTTTAAACTTAAACGTGATCCTTGAAAAAACCGAAGTATCAAGCCTTGGACCACCTCATGCCTAGTTAGATGTATAAAACATCATGATAAACTTTACAAACAAGCCAGAAGATTGCCGGAAAACTCAGTCACCCAATATTTTTTTACTAGATATCGAAATTTCTTTAATAAACTATTAAAAAAGAAACTACGAGAAGAATGAGTTGCTGCTAGCTGTGAATAACCCAAAGCTACTTCACGAGCGATTAAACATATTTACTAACACTTTCAAGAAGACCACTGTGCCATTTGATTTATTAAATAACTGTGATAACATTGCTACTTCTCTAATTAGGTCAATAATGTTTTCGCTTAATTAGAAATAAATTCGCATCAAATTCAAGTATTCATAATGATACCTTTAAATCATTTCTAAAAACTAAAAACCTTTATTAAATTTTATGACGTTATTTGTAGGTAACAGAGTATATGGAAATGAAGTCAATAACTATATATGTGCGACATGATTCCGCCTCTAGCATTATATATCTACCAAAACCATCACAAGCTCTTAAGATGTGCTTATCTCTAGTAAAAGGCATTTGTGATAAATTCATTACTAGCGGCATCTCTTCCGACAGATTCAAATAGTTGTTGTGCATCCAATACTTATATCTGGGACAGGAGTAATGTCAATAATTATAGATCAATATCTGTTCTCCCTATCATATCTAAGATCTTTGAAAAAGTTTTCAATATTAGATCCATTAGCTTCTTAAACTCTAACAGCATTATACAGCTCAAGACCAAATCAACCAACCACACCAACTGAAGACACAGTTACGTATCTCTTACTACACATATGGTAAAGGATCTTGATAGCAGGAATTAGATACCTTAGAATTGTTCTAGACTCGTTAAAAGCAATTGACACCTTTTATGTTCCAACTTTAAATTTATCCAAAACTAACTAACAAAGGAAAAAATAAAAAAAACATATAAATAGTTATAAACTTACATTTTTAAGTTTATTTCATACAAAATAAGTGCATACTCTCGCAAACGTATGCTTTCCGTTGATCTACAATCCTGAAATTGGCAAAGAACCGTCAGTGGGCGAGTCCGACTTGGACTTGACCAGTTTCTTTCTACTTACATATGTATAATTCTAAGAATCTTGATATCTAAAACAAAGCACAATTTTAACAATAGTTTAAAAATAAGTGTAATTACAGCAATTTATTTAATCACTTCGTCTGTTTAATGGGTGAAGGCGAAGTGGCTCGAGGACACATTTAATTGCATCTATGCAGTATTATAAACCACACTGATAGTGTTTTAGCATTTTTATATTATGTTTTCTTTGAAACCTTGCAAATATTTTCAGACTCAGACGTTTTCTGGCGTGCAAAGTAGTTTTTTTTTTAAATTTAACATTTAGTCATTGCGTGTTAAGTGGCGAAACTGAACGCCGCGCTTTGTCTCAACACCAAAGCAAATAAATTAAAAATATTAAACATTTCATTTTTTCGATTGGTAATCGAACCCACAACTTGTCGCGTAACCACAATTAGCCCTATATTATTTTACTATAAAAGTTCATTTAACACAAAGATACTAAAAAATAACTATACTAAAAAATCATAGTTTAACTTTTACTATTACATATCATTATAGGTAGTAAGTAGTACTACATTATCGTAAAAAATAATGCAAATATTTATTTATGCATGAGTTTTACAAAATACTTTACCGAAACTAGAATCTACCGATCAATATGAATTTAAGAGTAGCGACAGTACAGTATATTCGTGTGAAGCTACCGCTGAAAGGTTTCTACGGTCCGCGTATATATTATCGATGACCAGAATTCTGCTCGAGGCTTCGCTTACGTGCTTAAATTTAACTCATTTTTATTATCTAACGTTTTTGGGTAATCTTATAAAAAAATGTTTTTGCGACATCTTATTAAAAAAAAATTATCGATTTCGATATAATATTTACGTATCATAATTATATATTATACTTTATACTAGTTTTGGTAATAACAGATTTACATATGTATATAATACTTGTTTCGATACAGAAGCGAAAAAATTTAAATATTAACGGTCTTATTCATAAAAAATCCTTATAGAACGCTTAAAACGTTCATTAGTTAAAATGCTCTATAAGTTTATGAAACGTTCGATAACTTTGCGTATTCATAACAGTTCTATAAACCTCCTATAACTAATATGCGGTTAATAAGCTAAAATGTTGCCACTACGATGAAATTGGCAAGTAAGCTTGTCAATTGTACCGAATTGACTACAGATAATGTGTATCAATTTACCAAATACGTCTAATCATAGACATTATTACGGATTATAATCATATTTTGTTGTTTGTGGTATGACAAGTTACCGCTAAGTGATATTTGTTTACATTGTGTTCTGTGCCCTTCGTTTATTTTATTTTAAATATTACATAATTATTATTGTAAAATAGCATCGGAATCGAAAATTGTAGAAAGTAAAAAAGGCAAATGAGTGAGAATTGGTTGGAGGATGATAAAAGTTGGTTTTACTGATACAGCTGATTGGACCACGTAAGTTTTGTTTTGGAGACATTCATACGCTTATTATACTTTAATGCTTATGCTTTTATTCCATAGATGATCTTGAAAGATTTGGTCAGAAACAGAGTTTTCAATTAATGAAAATAAAACGCGAAAAGCTGGCTGCGTGGCAAGATTTACACTATAGCTACTTAATGAGATAAATTTGAATAATATAATTGAGTATTTCGTGTATATAGTTGCTTATTTTATCAATTAATGTTTCAGTTCACACTCGGAACTGCTACAATTTTAAGCCCAATGGGAGTATTATAAAAATGAAAAATATCTAAAGAAGTACAAGTACATTGAAAGAAAGCAGATGTTAAAAACAGATGGTGGTCCACCACCTACCAGCAAATAGTGATGGTGACCTTGCGGTGTGGCTCCCTCATGTGAGACTCAAATTAATTTGAATCTGATAATCAGGTACACATAAAAATATGAATATTTTGTCAAATAGTATTTCATTTTGAGTAAATAAATATTTATGTAATTATATTATTTCCTGTTTCAGTATATAGCAAAGTATGATATAGGAATATTACAGGATAGAAAAAAAACCACAAATAAAATGTTATATACCACAAAATTCATCGCTTCCATATGACAATTCCGGAGCAGAAATAGAAATGGTATGTAATGTAATGTATTGTATTAAATGTATTGTATTAAAGATGTATTGAAATGATGCACACAAATACTATCCCATCCTATCTTATTTTATGTGTCTTATTCATACTTATTAGACATATTAAACATAATTAATTGTGCTGCATGAATAAAATAACTGTAAATACCACAATACCCACAAATTAATTTCAATTAAATTATTTAAGACTTTACAGCCAAGCCCTTCTGTACAATCTATACAAAGCAACTCATCCACAATTTTGTTAATACCTAAGTGTGGAATAACACTTTAAAAATGTTAAAAACAAATAATTTGTTAGTATATTTATCAACCAGTTATTCTTGTACGAAAGTCTTATTTGACTAAATTTATTTTGCATCATAATACATTAAATAACTTACACTACCTAAACAATGCTCAGAAAGAAATTCTGATAATATTTTTTAGATACTAGCACTTACATACCCCGCATACCACACCAGGAAACAAGAAACTATTTAGATTAAAAAATAAACATGTATGTTAAATGAATTCATTTTTATTATTATTACTATAACTACAATAACTAATTATAATAATGTATTGTAATATAACATATTAATAAGTTGAAACAAATTTTCAAAAATCAATTAGTATAATCTACAAGCTATATTATAATTTGTATAACAGATTTGTAAATAAGATATATTTTGACATAATTAATACATACTGGTTTGGAAAACTTATATTAAAAAGAATAATATATATATTACATTTTTGGTTACAGCATGACAATAAAAACAGTGCTGCTCAGCAGAAGACAATGAAATTGCCTACAGAAAAGAGCTGTATGAGGCCCAGATGGACAATGAAAAACGAAATACTTTTAGAAGAAATCTTTAAAAATAAAATTATATTATAAGACCAAATAAAATTTATAGAAATGTATATTTCTTTTTATTAACTGACTCACAAAAATTCATCCTAAAAAAATTTTGTACAACAGCATATATGCATTTATACTACTGTATCCCTAAGAACTGTGGACTGTTCATTTCTATTACTTACAATGTCACTCCAAAGCATTTTTCCACAGTATTTCTGTTTTCCATACATGCTCCATTATATTTTTTTCTCGCTTTGGTTTTGAGGGTACAGAATAGAACGAACTAAATTCTGTCATAATATGCTCTTCTTTAGAAAAAGTACTGGGCATTTTAATAAGAGAAGCTGAGTATTGAGCAAGTGCACATGCAACTCGGTCACAGATCCGGCTAGTGGTTGTTTGAGACCACCCATGGTGTTCTTCAGCATCCTCTTAATACTGTAAGGAAAAAGATAATTTTGTAAGTACTTGTACAGGAATACGTGTCACTTATGAGTATGTGTTGTATGAATAGTATATTCAAGTCAAGTAAGATAAAATTCTTTCCTCTCGACGACTCCATCATCTTTGATTCAAGTAGCTATTAGTTTGATTTCATGTAAGGTACTAGAACCTCTATAATCTAATTAAAGATCGTCACAAACCAAGTTTATTATAAAATTCGCAGTATATTTCGTCGTTCAAGGAAAATGAATTACCCCTACTTTGTAATGGATTACCCTTCTATACATCCTTCTTTGATGTGAACTGTTGTGTTTTCAATTCTTACCATCGTTTCCATTTTAATTATTAAAGTGGAAAATTAACACAACTTGAGTATTAACTAAATTGACAGGAATTGGATATTTACAATATTTTGTTTACATCAAATGTCATTTTCGATGATCAGCTGTTGAGAATCGGCCATTTTTTATTTTATAGAACGCTTATAGTAGGGTCTTGGCCTCTATAACTTTATAATAGGCTTATAGAACTGTTTAGCGCTAAAATGCTGTTATGAATACCATTTTTTGACGTTTTCCTTATAGTGGGCTTATAGAACACTTTATCTGTTCCATAACTTTTTATGAATAAGACCGTAAGTATTTTATTTCCTCGAATTTTGAATTGTGTGCGTTATATTTATCTTAGGGATTGGCTTCAAACTGGTATATTTAATTTTTTATGAATATGAATAACAAATTGGTGGCCTGCTTAGAATAAGCTTACGCTGTATCATTTGGCACTACTTACTATTTGACCTATTTAACAATGCAATGTACTATTTGTAGTTGCCATGGCCATTGTAATATATTGCCAAGATGTCTGTGAACTTGAAACTTAATTGCTTTTTACTTTATCGTACGCTCGCATAGTTTACATATACCTATGTACATATACTTGTGGGCCTTTTATTCGGATTGCAATTTTCCTCATTCTTTTACTTAATATTGGTATGAAATGTTGAAGTGGTATGAAAAGTATGTAGATACCGTCGTGTGGTATGAAAAATATGTAGATATGTAATGTCGTGGCTAAATTGAAACGAGTTTCGCGTGGTTGTAGGCGACTCTTGTTTTTTATTTTTTATAAATTTTAATAAACCTAACATATATTTATTAAAGGTTTATTTATACCTACTAAAAAAATAACGTATAGTAAAATATGAATATTCTAAATATATAAGGTGTTGGTAACGTAAACGACTGCTGATATTTGTTCTGTTCTGTCCTTTTTATTATGGCAGTTGCAGTTGAGCACAAGATCACTTCGCCAGTATCACGTTGAATGAAGAACAAATGAGAGAGGATGTACGAAAAAAAAAAAAAAAAATTACACAACAAAAAATACTGCCTTCACCTATAACAAGAAGAGCCAAAAATTTAATAATGAAAATTACTTATGAACTACCTAATTTGCTTAGTGCAAAACGTAAAGTATACTTAATAGTAACAAGATAGAATAACAGAATATCTTGTTATGTAAATGAAATGGATACTACTGTTTTAATTCATTGCTAATATCTAAATAAAAAAAAATATAATATATTCAATCACAATTAATAGTTTTGGGACATTTATTTACGTACAACAAAGACGAAATACTGTTCAATAGAGATCATTTTTTTGTTATTTTATAATAAAAATATAGCTTAAAATATAGTATAGACAAAAAAATATATATTCCTACAAATTTCAAAACAGTGAATTTCGTTGAAAATCAAATACTATAGATAAAATAAACATGAACCAATTGGATTCATACAATTTATTTACTCTATGTATATAAAATGATAACGAAACGTGCTTCAAATGCACCAGGCTAGATCACTGCGTGTCTTTTGGTAGATAGTGCAATCACGTTAATTGCGGCTGGTTGTGATTTCAATTGTTTATAACTATCTGAATTGATGAAAGAAATATTTAAGTTTTTGAATCTGCTGCTTAAAAATACTACATCTTTATGAAAACGATGCTTAAATAATTTATTTAATAATATATTTTTCTATGTGCCTACTCTGCGGTAGGTAAACGGAGCCTAATATTAACTTTCCGTCGAATTCTAAAGACACTATGTGTGGGACACCAGTATAAAGATAGAATATTAAATATTTTATTTCCTCGAGTGGGAATCGAATCTACAATCTGTCACGCTTGTGCCTCTGCGCCACGATTGCTTTTTAATTTGATATAATAATATTCTAAATACTACGAATTGCAAATAACAAAAATTCTCGCTCATACAAACTTATTATTTCTCAATGTTTATACAAATTTTATAAATTTATAACCATAAGTCATTAGTAAGCAATAGATCGGTATTCAGAAAAGATTTTTGTGGATCAAAAATTTTTGATTTGGACTGTCAGATAAATTGGGATTACTATAACTATTGAGAGTAATTTCGACGATGTTCCGTTCGCTGTTCACAAAGGATGAATACTATTCTAGTAATTGCTGGAATGGCGAAAATTTATTTTAAAAAAGAAGAATTGAACTTTTGCCACCAACAATTATTTTCATATATAGACATTTCATATTTTTTTTTTTTTATTTTATATGTCTTCCCGTCGATGATTACGAAATAAATTATAATGCGTTTTCACTAGTAGACAGAGGCTTATAAAATTCATACTATTTCAGAGGAAGGCCGAGAATACAAAAGATTTGATTCGAAATATGAAATAAAAACCCATTTTTGTTACATTGCAAACATTACTTAAAATAACTACTACTAAAACTGTACTACTACTACTATTAAAATATAAATTTATCTTTAGATTCGTTTATTCGTGGGTATATTACCACTAAGAAGAAACAGAACTAAAACTAAATATAAACATACTTCTGGCAATTTGCTTTAATATAAAATTTTACGCAATAATTGCAATGGATTGGTGCGAACCGCCCAGCGGAAGTATCCATAATTCCAGTTATAACACTAATGGAGCTAAGATTTGAAAATTTTTAGACGCCATGGATATCAGTCATGGTCACAAATCCTCCTCAGTTTGTTACTAATGTTAATATGGAATCTGAGTGATTCCATATTAACATACAATATTAATTTTTAATTTAATTTTAATTTTTTTCAATATACATTTTCGTTCAACTTCTCTATTAGGTTATGCTGTGCCAAATCTGACACGTTTATTTCTTAAGTAATTCGATGTATGATTGTAATATTTTCAGCTTTATATCCGGAACATGTAAGGAAATAAAAAAAACATATAGCGGCAATTAGTTCAAATGCTGGGTGGGTGTGACGGATTGAGTCGTAAAATATTTCGTTTAGCCTTTGATAATAAATATCCTATCTACTCTCATTCATATTCTTGATTACTCTCTATTCTCTGGCTCTTTTCCTTCCTGATGGGGAACTGTTTACGTAATCCCTATCAAAAATGTTCTAATTCTACTTCTCGTTCTTATTTTCGCCCTATCTTGATCCTTACTTTTGTATTTGGTCAACTCTCATCTCATCTCTCCAAATACCAAATCATTTTTCCTTTTCAAGTAGGTTTTCGCCCTGGCCTCAGCCTATTCATTGCAGTAGTTGTTACTGCAATGATTAAAGTTTGTGACAATAATAAGACAAATTTTGAGCACATATATTCTCCAACTGTCTGTTCGCATATCATTTGTACACCAATCCACCAAAATTTCTTGCGTCTCCTGATCATTTTTATGGTTAAGATAGCCTGGTATAGATCACCTTTGGTGATAAGATTATTTTTATAAGATGTAGGCAGTTTTGAGGCCATCGTGGCCCAGGGGCATAAGAGTGTGACTGTAACGCGACGGTTGTATGTTCGATCCCCACACGAGGAAACGAAATATTTATTTAAATTTATATTTTCATTTCTTCACTCTGGTGTAGAGGTACAGAAGGGCGTTGAGTTCCGTCACTCAACACGTAATATCTCCCAAATTCGGCGGAAAGTGGGGAACGGAGTGTCTTAACACTAGGTTCCCTCTGGCTACCCTACTGTGAACAGCGGGACGCTGATTTAATTTTTTTTTATTTAATGTAATTTATATTGTTGGCGTAATAAAGCTCTAAATAAATAAATAATACCTTAGAAATATAGATACCTATCTAGTATTCAAAATTAGTAAGCATTTAGTTTCACGATCCAGATACCGTTTATTATCGAATTGTTAGATCAATGGTCGCTGCAAATTGTTTCGGAACTAAACGTTCCACAGATAGTAAGAGAACAAAATATTTTATTGAACAATGGAAGTGCATGTAAATACATATATTGTTAGAAATCGAAAAAAAAGATCACACATCACATGTTACTTTGTAAGCAGAGATAACCTATTAAAGTAAGAAACGGAGTGTCTTAACTCTCTCTAGGTTCGCTCTGCATATCCTACTGAGTGCGGAATACAGCGTGAAACTGATTTTAATTTTACATAAACATTTATTATAATTTGCCTTTAATATAACGTATAATATATTCAAGCGGGCGAAGCCGCGTGTGGGTCGCTAGTATATTATAAAAAGACAATTAAGCTCCATACAATTAACATACTATCATTAGCCTAAATGCATAGCAAGTTCTCAAGCGGTATAATTTGCGCCTTAAGCGTCAGTGCCAAATTTCTGGCCTTCCTCTTGGCACGTGTCCTATTTACGATATATTCGTGCTAAACTTGCTTCATATTATATGATATACAACCAAATAAACGAAGAATTACCCTCCTGGGCTTAAATAAATAAAAAAAATAATAATGTATCTGTGGGACAAGCTTTAATTGTGAACACGTTAGTTGTGGATTTAGTTTCTTCTCAAAAGAATGATTATATTTCAATTGACTCTTTTCCATGCTCTTAAGTTATGTTGTAACTCAACATGAACCACATTTTGAAATTTAGACGGAAAATAGAGAACAGAGTGTCTTAGAACTTGGCTCACTTGGCATTTGTTACATTTTTTAACTTTACTGTATTTTTTAGCTTTACTGTATTTCGCATCTTAACACTAGGTTCCCTTTGGCTACTCTGCTGTGTGCGGGATACAACGTGAAGCTGATTTATTTTATTTTTTATTTTTAGAAAGTTAACTACTATAGGTTTAAACACACTTATATAGTAGTAATAGATCAAAAATTTCATTGTAGAGGGTAATTCTATTCATAGATAACAACTCCTCAAAGTGAAGACTAGTATTATCTTCAGCAGAACAATGTGGTTAACTTTGGGCAAGTTTGAAATCCTTCTCTTTGCAAATGTATCTACAAAGTCCCGAAGAAGAAGCTTCTCGATCTTATTACAGTAAGTTCACATATATTTGCAATATTTTCATCATATCGATTCTTTATACTACGTCGGGATTGGAACTGGATTGGGGTCACGCTGCGCCAATGTCCTAACCATTTTCCAAAGCAGGCAATGAACTGAAATCTTCAATGAAAGCGCAAATGTGGCCGTCCCAAGCAAACTTGGAGACGATCAGTTTTAGACAAGGCCAAACATGGAACGAAATTAAACGAGAAGCTCACGATCGTACAAAATGGCGAAACTCTGTGGATGCCCTCTGCCCCAACTTGGGGACATAGGAATAAAAGTCAAATAAAGTCAATCCTTTATGCTATTTCATCATTTTTACAAGCCATCATGGCACAGGAGCACAAGCATGTGACTGTAAATGCGACGATTTTGGGGTTGATATCCACTCGGGATTGAAAAAAATATATATTTCAATTTGGTAACGGCGGTAACCGCACATACCGCTACTCAATACGCAACTAATCGATAATACGCCAGAAAGTGGGGAACATACTTTATCACTAGGTTCCTAGGTTCCTCCTGCTGGTACGGTGGTTTGGCTGATAGTTGTTTTTTTGCTTTGAATAAACAACTTGTAAGCGAATCAAATACATAAACATCGAGAAAAAATAATAAATAAAAAGTATTTTTATTGACAACATTCATAATGATACATTTTATGGGCTTCTAACTCCTAAATAAGTAAAAACTGTGTTTTAGAAGCTAGTGACTTCCCTGTTTTAAACATAAGTTTGTGTTATTGTTGCGAGCCAAAAAACGAATATGTGATAATAATAATGAAATAAAAACAAAGAATATAATAACTAAAAGGTATGTAATTTTGTGTGTGTGTGTGGGTGTGTGTGTATGTGTGTGTGTGTGTGTGTGTGTGTGCGTGCGTGTATGTGTGCGTGCGCGTGTGCGTGTGTGTGTATAGGTGTAATATATTATATATATTTATTCAGAGAAAACAGCATTGTCCTTGTCTTGTAACATAATTTCTTATCTCATTATATGTGTATGCATATACCATATATATAGAGCAATATTAAATAGAAAACTTAAAAATCTTTGGCTTTCAAAACAGAGTATCTCAACACTAGGGTTCTCTAGTGTCTTATCTCTTATATATGTCCTTCCAATTGAAATAAAGTGACAATCGAACATACCGTAAAGCTGAAAAAAAATATTGTAACAAAAAAGTATATCGTAGACCATCTAAAATAAGCCTTATCATATATGCTGCTATTTCTAACAGTACAATACTTGGCAAAAAGCCTACCGTTTTATGTTTCATTTGTCAAGCGCTGTGGCAGCTTTTAACATAAAGAAAAGAACCTATGAGGTTGATTACGACCTTAAATTTTACGAGATTTTTTTCAAATATTACCTATTATTATTTGTGACGGTTATAATAACTATTTGATAATTTAATTATATTAAAATACCTTGAAAAGTTGAGGGAAAAAAATCTATGTGTTTTCCATTAAAATTAAAAAGACAATAGGTTAGTCATCTTGATTCGGACTTTCCAAGGAGTCACCAATTCATCCACACATTCATTAGTATAAATGGACAAACACAATCTCGTTGCCATCACCCCGTCATTTTTTTTTTTTTTTTTTTTTATGGAAAAGACACGGCAAACGAGCGTGCGGGTCACCTGATGGTAAGTGATTACCGCCGCCCACGGCCCCGTGCAACCCCAGAGGAGCTACAGATGCGTTGCCGGCCTTTAAGGTGGGTTGGGCGCCGGGGCCCGGCATTACCTGATGCGAAACGCAGTGGCATAAAGCCACTACTTCACGCCGGTTTTAAATGCCGGGGGTGGTAATGATCCGGTCGAGTCTGCCCATGCGTGTTGCCATTGCTGGCGACGTGACTCTACCACACGTACTTTAGTCGCCTCCTACGACACCACCAGTACCAGGATGATCCTATTCTAGGCCGGGATCACACGGCATTAAAACGAGAACCACTGGCGACGGTAAAAGTTTTGGTAGCCTCTACCCGGAACAAGCACCGACTTAACGCAACTAACCTGCAATAATTATAATTCAAGCCAGTATGCCGTAGTGGCGCAGAGGAGTCTCACTGTAAGCGAGTGGGTTCGATTTCTACTTCTTGAAAATAGAATGTCCTTAATCTTGTCTTAAGAGCAATGGAGAATATCAGAAAGACAGAAAGAGATGGTCTAATAGTCTAAAATAACATGAGGCTCGAAATAAGACAGGATGGGAAATAGCTTTGTCACACCAAGGGGTCCTAGCATAGTAGGTCAAGGAAATCAAAAGAATCGAAATATTCTTATATGTAAAGCTATTGTTTATTTTTTACCAGGTTTAATTTTATTTTAGGTTTCGATATATATATATATATATATATATATATATAAAGTTGGATATTTAAAATACTTTGTCATGATTGGAATTGGGGTAAAATTGCTAGTTTTATAAAATTTCAAGATTTCCTACGCGATATTATGGCTAATAATAAATTACCTTTACAGTTTATAAAGGGGTAAGTTTTTTAACACTGTTATTAGCCCTCGACATGCAAGCGGGGGACATGCAAAGTAAAATGCTAGTGCGTTAGGGTAATGTTACAAGCATATTAACATAACGATTGGTTATATCGTTTCTTATGAATGGTAAGAATACAGTAGGATATGTAATATATTCTTATTAATAAAGTTCTTTTGTAAAAAAATCTAAATTAAGACTTATGTCACGATTTACACAACGCAACAGGTTGTGAGAATTCCTTTTGTTCGATTTAATAGTTTAATTTCTTTACTCTGGACTCAAGGCAAAGCTCGGCGTTGTGTTCCGCTACTCAACACGTAACACCTCCAGAATTCGGCGGAAAGTGAGGAGCGGAGTGTCTTAACACTAAGCTTCCTCTGCCCACCCTGCTACATGCGGGATACAGCGAGAAGCAAAAAAACAATCTCTAAATATAGATAGTTTAATGAAATATAACCAAAACATCTACAAGAATTGTGAAACAAAATATCTGTTATAAATCGTAAATGACTTGTGGAATTCTATACTCTATATAATTGTTGCAGCTTATAATTGTTTTGTATCCTTCTTCGCTTCTATTCGAGAAAAGGCAAAGAGAATACATTATTCAATCCAATGTTAAATATTTATCTCGCTTGCTATATTGAGTTTTCTTTCAGGAGGTTGTAATAGCTGAGTGAGGAATACAAGGAGATAAACATAAGATTAAAAAGGACTAACAAATTAATTTAATTTTATGTTATTTCATTTTTAGGGTTCCGTATCTTTTACGGAAAAAAGGAACCCTTATAAAATCACTTTGTTGTCCTTCTATCTGTCTTTCTGCCAAGAACCTTTATCTAAGAAACGCTTGGATATATCGAGTTTAAATTCAAACTATATACTTAGATCTATGGCCCAAAGATTTCCCATTATTAAAATCTTATTTCTACGTTTACTTATGAAAGATATAGTCATTTATATCGTAAAAAATGCGTATTTCGACACTATAAAAAAATCAAAATTCATAGAGTACTTCCGGTTGCCCTAAAATTAGGTTAAATCCTAAAAAATAATAGCCTCAAAAGGGGAACAAAATGTGGTATTAAAGGCGTTAGTTCAAGTGAGGTATCAGATGAAAGGGCTCCAGCTAAGCTAAACTTGAATGTCAGAAAAAGCCCGACTCGCGCTTGACCGATATATTTAAATTTATATATATACAAAAAGAAATTCAATTTAATACAATTATACATCATATAAATTTATTAAGCCAAGAGAAAGTGCGACATGAGCATTTCATTGGCGCAAGCATACACACACACACACACACACACACACACACACACACACACACACACACACACATACATATACATGTACTTACTGTTGTTGTGCTTAGAAAACAGATTTTACAAAATAACGAAGACCATCACCATCATATGCATCTGACGGAATATGATGGTTGCTGGATTATTTTCAATTACTCGCTTGGATAGAAAGAGCGCGACGTTAAGCTACGCCAATTAACATGCAACATCTTGTTTTAACAAGCTGATTCAATCTACTCTATCAAGGAATAACATTAAGCTGCTTGCTTAAGAATATGAAATCAATATAATATGTTTCAACTAAAAGGAGTTAAGTCAAACGTGACATGACCAGGGGAATTACATATCCGCACGCGATTGCTTGAGATTTGAGCAACGTAAAGTCCGTATTATTGAAATTACTTCAGTTGTAATATTAAAGAAAATGTTTAAAAGGTTTTTTATTAATCATATAAATTCTTTGTATTTTCATATTAATATATAGCATTTTTTTTATATTTTCGTCTGGTATCTCAGCCTGAATTTGTCCTCTTTCAACCATACTCGTTGGATTTGTGTCTTTGCTGCATGATAACAATTTTTTGATTCACGTCAACCTGTGAAAATCAACAGAAGATTTAATTGGATCTTCACGCTGAATTCCGCAAAAATAACCTAGTGTCAATCTAACCTAGTATCAGCAGATTCCGTCCAGATTCAAATAATGATGAGAGGCGGAGCTCAACGCCACGGTAAAATAGCGTTTAAAATTAGAAGCTGTGCGCCGCTATATCTGAAATAAAACCTTGATTTAATATAAATCACTTGTTTTTGTTTAAAACGTAAATAGGGGCTAGTAGCTCGTGCACCCTCGTAGAGTGAATAATTCAATCAAAATTCATAGAATTACCTAATTGGTGCCTAATAATTTATGTAAATTTTATTTTTTAGTATATATAGCTACCCTAAAATAATAATATAACTACCTAATATAACTGCGTGTTACGTTTGTTTGTTATTTGACCTGTAATGCTCACTTGAAACAAATTCTTTACCAATGAGAGCGTAAAGCCACAAGCTCATCTGAGTGAACTAATTACAGTAAATGAATTTCGTTCCGGTTTTCACACACGTTGTTTCATGAGAAAACTCTATAGTGGCGTGCAATTTTAATTTTATTAACAGTTCTAGTGTATATTTTTAATTTAACTTTTAAATTATTTTATGTGTGGTAATAGTAATTACGCTGGTTCCTAACGTAGTTTGTTTTTACTTTTGAATAATTCTTAACATAGCATTCATTATTTTTTCTTGAATATTCGCGAATATAAGTAATATATTTCTATATATAATAAGATAGTAAAAATATTTTTACATTTGATAATTTTGACTGAAATGAATAGAGGGACACTTAAAAAGAATAATTGAAAGCGAAAAGATTCTTTTTTAATTTCTTGTCTGTCTGTGTGTCTGTCTGTCGATTTGTATGTCAACAATTTTCTCTGAAAGTACTGAACCGATTTACTTAAAAATTTCACCAATTGCTTTGTTTTAACTCAACTTAACTACTAAAGTAAAGTAAATATTTTTAAAGCACTATTATACAATAAAATAAACAAAATTGAATTTTTAATGGAGATTACCTTCATAAATCATAATAGTTAAGTTTAGGTCGTAATTAATTCAACACAGAGATAAAGAACGATTTGATCTTCAAGGAAATATCAAGGAAATACATAGATTTTTTGATTTATTCGTTCGTTTGAAATAAATCTATATAAAAATGTCTAAAAACATCATATCCATCCATCCTTACGTGTACTCTGTAATAACTACATATTGACCAATTGTACATTTAACTAATTCAAAAACTGTAGAGGAGGTAATTTGAAAACATTACAGTTATTTTACAAAGAATATTATGAATCCTTAAAATCAATAATTTAACATTTAAGGCTGTTTCTTAAGGAGTAAATTAAATTATTCACTGACATCAGCACATTTAACAGAGTTTTAAAATTATAATGAGACGTACATTACATAGGTAAAAAAAAACAAAAATAAAAATCAGCTTTATGTATATTTTATAAATATCAAATATCAACATTGGCCGTATTTTTTTATTCAAAACAATAAACAATTTTTATAGAAATTACGATAATGTACTAAAATAATCATATGAGAAGTCATTACAGTTGTCAATCAGTTCTGTTAATTAAATCAATAATCATGTATTTTAAGCGGGTGAAGCCGCGAGCGGGCCGCTAGTAAACAATATATATAAATAATATATTTCACCTTCTGAACCTTGATGCCAAATCTCATGTTGCGTGATGATTATTCAGTGCATTTTAAACTTTACCTGAATTCAATTTAGAATAGATAACATAGAATTTCGTTATACCAAAAATTTATCCAACGCAGTTTATGCTATAACTACATTCTACTAATATAATGGAAATTGACGCTTCCGGAAAAGTTTTGTTCGGTTACTGTACTGGTTGTAGGTATGCTAACATTTTGATTGCCTAGTTTAATATAGAATTTTCATATTAATTATTCAGTGAATTGCAGCAGCAGTTGCTTGTATATATCAAAAATTGTTGAAACTGTTTTGAATTTCAATATTAGTACATTTATGTTTCAATTGTAAATAGCAGTGAAACAAACTTCAGACAAGCGAAAACAACAAACAAACGAAACAAAATATTTTGTGGAGTGAATTATTTAGTGATTTTAATTTAGAGACATTTTTTCATATTTTTTCAGCAGGATAGAAGGATTGATAGAGAGTAAATAAATAGTATCAAGCGACAAATTCTACGTGGATTATATAATTAGAGAGTATAATATTATTTTCATCTCACGAACTTATATTATATTATGAGGCCGATCGTGGCGCAGCGGCACGAAGTGTGACTGTAAACCGACTGGTTGTGGGTTTGACCCCCACTCGAGGAGATGAAATATTTACTTAAATTTATATTTCCATTTCTTCGCTCTGGTATCGAGGTAAAGCGCGGCGTTGAGTTCTGCCACTTAACACGCAATACCTCCGAAATTCGGCAGAAAGTGGGGAACGGAGTGTCTTTCACTACGTTCTGTCTGCCTACCCTGCAGTGTGCGGGATACAGCGTGAAGCTGATTTATTTATTTATTTTTACGAATTTATATTGTTGGTATTATCATGTTCGTAATTTGAAAAAGTAACAATTCAGAGAAAATTGCAAAAGCTGTGTGAAATTGTTTACATTCTCGGCAGAATATCTCAATTCGATTATTTTGTAAAATGCAATGTCGGCACTCCCGTTTTATTCTCTGCTATAGATAAAATTTTAAATGGATTCGCTTTTAAAGCAATCCACAAAATTATATTTTTGTGTGAGGTAAAATTGTACTCAATGAATGGAAACTGAATACCAAAATGCAGCAATCTTTCAACGGTTAAAAATATATTTAAAAAGCACGTAACGTGTAAGAATATAGTTTTTTTTTAACTTGTACGTTATATTATTCAAAAATAGTAGGTACTAGAGTTTTACGCTTTCCATAAGATATTTTAAAACTTTTATGAACAATATTAAAATAATATATTCTCCGCCTTTCTCTTGTGTAACACAAAAGTTATAAAGGGTAATTTTTTTATGAAAATATTGTAAAAGAAAAATTTTCTCCTGTTCTGTTTCCTTCTATCTTTCAATCCCACTTCAAGCATACGTGCGTCGGTTGCAGAAGTACTTAGTTACTACAAGTGTATGGAGTATTTTATTGAAGATATTGACCTCAAATAATTGCTATTGATCTTCAAAGTTAACTGAAGGATATTTGTTCTCAATTTTAAAAATGCTTAGAAAATTATTTATCTTAGTGATAGGGGGTTCAGTTTTGTGTGTTAGTGACAGTTCACTCTTTTACCAAAGCTATGTATTAAAAGCTATATATTAAAGTAAGAAAATAATTTAATTATACAATTCTGTACATATTTACATCCTTGCAAGCATATATATTATAAAAATTATAAAAATAGTTACTAACTTTTGGTTTAATTTATTTTTACATAAGAAGGTTTTATTTAGGTTTATGCTGTATCTTCCATATAGCAGGACAAGCAGAATGAATCTAGTGTCAAGGCACTCCGTTTCCACTTTCCGCCGAATTATTAATGGACTCCCATTTTATGCCTCTCATCTACTAGAGACAGAGTACTATCTGTCATACAACGTTGTCTTATGTATCTCGTCACAAGTGGACTTGAATCTATAACAGCGTTTGAGATAAAATATTTCGCTATATCGTTTTGCGGTAGTGTCAGCTATGTTATATAGATTTTAAGAATGTTTCTTCATTATTTACAACAACTTTAATAATAAAAAACTTTATTAATGTTTTTATCAGCACATAATATCCCAGGTCGGCTTTTAAATAATTCAAGATTAGTGATACTGTACCGGACTATAGCTCGACTCTTCAAATAAATATATCAACTTATAAGTTGCTGGTCGCAGTGCAATTCCCTTAAGCTAACACCGTAATAACGTACACTTTTATTTAAAAGTGTATTTATTCTATGCAACGAATAATAAACAATGTTTCAACAAGTGAGGGATCTATATCATATATAGATTAGATAGAACTATCTAATCTATATATGATATAGATCCATCACTTTGAATGTATCGATCGTGATCGATCAGAATATAATTCAGTTCCCCAAAAGAGGATCGAACCCACAGCCAAAACCATAACAGTCACTGAATGTCCCACTACACCACCTTGGCCTCAATATATTATTAAAGATTAGTTTATTTTTTTTAGTAAAAACATAGTTGTACGTGATACAAACAACACCTAAAAACACCATTTTTTCTTTATCCAATATCTGGTGAACGATTTGTGTGAATAATTCATAGCTCTTTTTTAGTTGGTTTTAACGAGACCAATAAAAATATATGTTGTAAATGGTGACATGATAAAACAATTGTTAAAAGTTTGTTATGGAAAAAAAAGTTTTAGGCAATACGATGTTTGTGCATTTCAAAATATGTAAAACGTTCTAGCTGGTGGGAATTATTTTACTCTTTCTGATTAATCATTTAATATCTCTTTTTGATGGTAGACGGCTGAAGGATGATATGACTAATGATTGGTAGATGATAGTAGATGACGACTGGCATATAGCGTATGATAGATGATGGATGATGGGTGATGTATGATGGATGATAGGCGACGGATGATGGGTGATGGATGATGAGTTATAGGAGGTGAATGATAGGCGGCGGATGATGGGTGATGGGTGATGGGTGATGAGTGATGGGAGGTGGATGATAGGTGACAGATGATGGGTGGTGGGTGACGGATGATGGACAACGGGTATTGTCACCTATTCTGTAGATGCCATAATTTCTTTAAGTTTTATAATTAAAATATGAATTATAAATTGAATTTTAAAAACAATAAGGATTTTTTTCTTTATTGAGGAAAAGAGAATTAGAAGTGTTGTACTACCTGGATTTGATTATTGAGAACATTTAAAAGGAGTACCTAAGTACTTTTACTTTTAAAATATTAGTACAAATTATAAAAAAGTATGCATAGTATGTTTAATTAAGAATCATCAATTATACATACACACATTCACACACACATAAACCCACATGCAATATTAAGCTTATCTAGGAATTTAAAATCCAAGTACTCTTTGTCCCTCAGCTCCGACACAAGCTAACTCAAGTAGACAGTATACATTGCAAGTCGCAATGCAGTGCATAATATAATATGAGAATATTCTGTTCAATATAAAAACAGAAAGAACAGGCTTTCTGTCGTCGTCGTCGGCGTCTTTCGTTTTATCATTATTCGCAAAACGTTTTTTTTAAATATGAATAATTAATTCGGCCAGTCGTGATTGTAAACGCGCCAGATAGTGGGTTCGTATTCCAGTCGAGGAACACTCAATGCCTTCTTATTTCGGCGAAAAACGGGGAACGAAGTGTCTTAGTAGACAGTGGGAACCTGATGTAGGTTCCCTCTGTCTACCCTACACTGTGCGGTATATAGCGTGCCATTAAAAAAAAGTTATTAATTAGGGCTTCGACTTGAGTACTTTTAAGGTTAAGTGTTGATTCCACTCGTGTTCAACGGTTAAATGGTACTCATTAGCTCGCCCAGGGTCAAGAGTTAGAAAAGATGAACAGAATGTACAAACGTAAAGTACCTCGTATCGCAGTGGGGCAGTGTTAAATTTTATAAACGGAACTAAGTTTTATTTTTCTAGTTAGGATAGCAAGTTTTCTTTTTAATTTTTAATTCAATTTTTTTTTATATCCTGTCTAGTAAAATAAAGTGCGGTTTTTGCTTACTCCTCTGCTCAGCCCGCAAGGCTCTTTAAAGAGCGGAAGGTGGAGAGCGGAGTGTCTTGACTCTAAATCTTCTCTAAACAATAATACGCAATAACAAATATATTTGCCTTAATCTATAATTAATATCCGAATCCAATATTTCTATTATAAAATACGTCAAAATAATTAATACACGATTTCATTAATCAAAATAGAAATGTACTAGCCAGCGGCGGCCGCTGAACAATTTATACTTAGTTACTTGTTATTAATTAATGTTTATGATTTGAAATATTCAAATACATAGTGTATATTTTGTTTATGTTCTAGCGGTATCCCGCACATAGCAGAATAGGCAGAGGTGACCTGGGAATCTAGTGTAAGGACACTCCGTTACCATTAAGACACTTCCGTATCCCGGGTTTTCCTGAATTTTGAAGGCATTGCGTGTTGATTTAACGCCGCGATTTGCCTCGACACCAGAGCGAAGAAATGAAAATTTTAATTTTTTCAAGTGGGAATCGAATTCACAACCGCTTTTCGATCATACGTTTGTGACCTTGCGCTACAACTGGCCTCATCTAAGTATAATATAATTATTATTTTTTTCAGAAAGTTTCAAATACCTAAATTGATTTGAAAAATATGCGTCAAATTACCGTTGTAATATAAAATATCAACATAATATTACTATCAACGTCGAGCTAACAAATAATATTTGGGACAAATATATTAAGTTAGAGCACTGATATACGCTGGTGAGCGTTTGAGTCGCAGTGCGGTGCAACGTGAAACTGAAATTCACATGCAAGGCAAAAGTTTGTAAATTGATGAATATTAGATTTATTTATGTTTTATTTATGTTGTTCACGTGATGAAATTTCCTAATAAATTCACAAAAAAATATTTTTTATAAAGTTATGTTGATTCTATAGCCTCAATTTGTCTTACGTTAATTTTTCGGTAACATTAGGTTTTTTAATTAGTACTGTATTATATCTTTAAAGATATTATGATATAAGAATATTGGATATTACATTATTCTGCTGATAGGTGATATACTAATAAAATATAGCTAACAAGCAAATTAATGTTAAAAACTAAATATCTTTTATGACAACTTGTGAGATGTAAACAAAACTAGGTATGTTGTGTAAAATCTACAGTGTGTCCTTATTACCAATACAGTATGTATTTTTTTTCAATATAATATTTTAATAACGCATTCAATTTAAGTATTCAGTGTATTCAATAACCAAAGCATAACTTGGTTAGGGCGGTCAGATAGTTAGTTCCGAGGTTTCGCTATCTCCGCTTGAATCTTATGTTTCCGGTCAATAATATTAGCTACATATATCGTCGAACGATTTTGGAATATGAAATAGATATAGTGCATATATATTATATCGATGTAGTTTTTAATTTTGTGGTCAACAGTTCAGGAAAAGATAATTTATAATTATAAGGACACATTGTATAATTTATTATTTAATTACACTTTTAAGTTATTTATATTCTTTCTTAAATTCAATTTTAAAATCTTTCAATTTTTAATGATGTATTTTCAAAACGAATTACCTCATATTTACAAAAAAATATAGTAAATTGTATAATTTTATATACAACGGCATTAGTCGATCAATTATACAGAATCGATCATTAGAAAAGAAATATAAATTGAGGCAAATATCTCAAATATTTATGTATAAATTGCAGTATAGCTAACAATAAAGTACCTATCATGTCTAATGAGGTTATCGACAGCGATAGCCAGCGTGAACGCTCTATAATATGACGATGATGAGAAAATTATTCATAATACGATATATGTCGGCCAGCACATATTAATTTATAAAATTTTATAAGTATTATAAGCATATAAAAAATATATTAAATTAAAATATAGCAGGAAAATAAAAAAAAAATGTGTGGAGATAAAAATAAATACAGGGTTAAAATAAAAGAAAATATTAAAACGATATAAATCAATGAAAATTTATGGGGAGTTCAGAGTTATAGGTAATAGATTTATACTTCTAGAGTCATATATAGCATTTGAATTTGAGTTAATAAATATCTCGACTCCTAATCCTCCAATCAACTAATAAAGCAGGAAGTGAAAAAAATAGTATTTTCTAAATACAAGCTACCACAAAAGTATTATAAATAAAAATGTATTATACTAATAGTGTATACGTAAAGGATATATTTATAAATATTTAAATTTTTCTCCAATCCATTATATATATTTATCCTTCGATATAATAAAACCACAACATAACGTCAAAGCTGATCATATTTCATACCAGCATTATAAAAGGTAGCCATTTTGAAAGACTCTATCTGTAAATGTATTCAATACTATCCTCGTATCACGGAAACCCTATCTCGGTTATTATGAAAACTGTCAGCTACAAAGTGCAACGTCGAGACCTCGTTATAACATTATTTGTTGTTATTGTTTACCGCCAATGTAAGAATATTGGAAAATATGAAAGGAAATTATGTTAAGTACAAAGCGTCTATGAACAGAGAGAGATGTTTTAATATTTAGTTAAGTTTCATGATGAAATAAAGTTTATTAAAATTCCGCTTTTCTAATTTGATATTATAATTTTGTATAGCAAAAAATGTTATAAACACAATCCAAATGCTATATTATAATATAGACAATGATAAAAACAATTACATTTAATATAAATCAGTCCTCTTTGTGATATTAATCTAGTGCAGTAGAGGCGGCTTATTTTATTGTTATATTTTTTTCCGCTTCATACTGTATCCCGCACACAGTAGGGTAGGTAGAGGGAACCTAGTGGGAAGATACTCCGTTCCCCATTTTTCGCAGAATTCTGGAGGCATTACGTGTTGAGTGACAGAACTCAACGCCGCGCTTTGCCTCGACACCAGAGCGAAGAAATGGAAATATAAATTTAAGTAAATATTTCGTCTCCTCGAGTGGGGATCGAACCCCCAACCAGTCGGCTTTACAGTCACACCTTGTGCCCCTGCGCCACGACTGGCCTATATACTACATACTATGTTGAGTGTATAATATATTATTTATTTAAACAAGTAAATATAAATCAAATAAATGGATAGTGAAGCCAGCAACAAAATATGCATGAAGTATTTTTTTTCAATTGACGAATTATTCTTATAATATAATAGCCACTAGCAAAACTTAAATTAAGTAATAAGTAAACAATGAATTCCAGCTCTCTGAACTATCTGCTAGCATCACGGTACTTGAGCAGCTTCAGATCAATACAGCGCAAACACCCGTGCATTGAATACGTCTGCCTACTCGATACTAATCGATCTGCAGATTGTATTTCACACGGGTTATGTTAGGAAGAGTTCATAGTATTAATTAATAAATAATAAATTAACAGTTTATAATATCAAATGTACGAAGTAACACAAAAATCCGAATAACCATTTTTCTTGATTGGCCATGTCTTTCTCGTATAATCGTGAAAAACCATATTATGTAAAGATTTGATTTTATTTTTGATACAAGTTTTTCTTTTTCACTGACAATTCGTTTCCGGTTGAACATTATTTAAGATATCGAATTATGTTTTTACTGAGCTAAAATATATGTAAAAGATAAAAAATAGCTCAATAGACATGTTCAGCTCGTTGTGTGGAAATTATTCTTGCTATATATAAACAGATCGCGTTAGACGGAACTATCTATCTAGAGCTAGATTCTATAAGAAAGGCTATATTTTTACACAATAATGAACGATCAATTAGTTTTTTTTTAGGGTCACGCTGTATTCCGCACACAGCAGAGTAGGCTGAGGAAACCGAGTGCTAAGACACTCCCGTCGTTTCCCATTTTTCGCCGAATTCTGTAGATATTTCGAGTTGAGTAGTGAAACTTAACGCCGCGCTTTGCATCGACACCAGAGATGAAAATATTATGGTTGCATCAAAAATATTTAATATTTCTTTTTAAGAAAATATTAATTATTTTATTTGATGAAAATATTAAATATTTCATTTCCTTCAGTGAGAATTGAACACTGAGCCTGCCGCGTTTACAGTCACACTTTGTGCCCATGCGTCACAACTGGCTTCAATTGAAAATTCTATATTATACTTGCAAAATGCTTCCAAAAGATTTTACACTATATATTCACGGTTTCCTTATATATATAAGAATATTAGTAGCCCTATAATCCTAAATCAATGATTTTTTTGAATAAATAGCCACCTAGAACACCGCAATTATACTAACGAACCTCAACAGGTACTGTTCCTCTAAAAGCAAAGCAAACTAAAATCATTCAAAAACTAATTGGCTCGTCAGGCATTATCTAAAAACGAAATTAAAATAAAAAGTAAAAAATAATTATATAAAACTGAAATTGTACGTGAAAACCCGGTTAAGTGCTAGTCGTACTCGCCAACGGAGGTTTCAATACCAATTTCATGTCAACGCGAAATACAACTTAAAAAGTTTAGAAACTTAATTTTTGCAGGCGTATGCACTTATTTTGTATGAAATGAACTATAAATATACGTTTGTAATGATTTTTTTCTATATAATACCATTAACCTTTCAGTTTTAGGATTTTTTCCTTCATTTGTATTGTAGTAAGTTATCATTACTTCGTTCGTTACTTCGTGTCAACTTGTCTTTATTTTTTTTTCATTGCGGTAGACTTAAATATTTGCTACAGCTTAACACCTCTACGCGATTTTGAGATAAATGGTCTTGACAAAAAACCATAAGGACAACTAAGTGATCCTATAAGAGTCCCTTTTTTGCCTTTTAAAGTACTTTTAAAGATTTTTTAATAATACATTAATGGTATTTTAATATTTTATTATTTTAATTGAAAATAAAAACATAGTCCAAAACATCTTTGTTTAGTGTAGCATGATATTTGACCACAAAATCTCAATATATAAAATTGTCTCACTTAAAATTTTAAGTTTTAAGTGAATATTTAATGTTAGTTTCAAAATCAATATTACCCAATTACGCTACATCGTCTTAGTTTAAATTAAGATGCTACGAAGCTCGAGCTACTACGGAGTTGCATACATTAAGGTACTCAGAAATATCGATTACTTGACAAGAATATCGCACAAACGAGAATGCGCAACGTTTAACAGAATACAGAAGACAAAATAGAAAACTGGATAAAAACATATGACATTAAATCTCAATACGGATCAGTCGTTTTATTTTTACTAATTAAAATTTATTGATTTCCTTATGACTTTTTATATTGTTTTGACAATCCAAATTCAAATTCAAAATATTCTTTATTCAAATAAACTCTTATAAGCACTTTTCGAATGAAAAAATAGACAATAAAAGCCACCACCGGTTCGGAAGTCAGTTCTGCTGAGAAGAGCCGGCAAGAAACTCAACAGTTGCTCTTTTCAAAGTCAATTGCATTATTATATTACATTATCTGGCAGCTATCCTGCATTACATTCAATAGACATTAATTCCATACATTCCTATATTATGTGATTTTTTTGTATTCGACAAACGCCAGGAAATATTCAAAGCGAGAAGAACTACACGTGAGAGCTTTTGAAGTTCGGCAGCGATTTTTTCCGAAAGAAATATCCGATGGATTGAAATTTCTCACTTGTTTGAGCTAAAATACCGATGCAACCCATTGAACTGTAAAAATCATAAGCGAATTCAACTGGGAAATCATAGCAAGTTGTTATTTTATATTATATGAATTCTTTATTTTACTCACACTGCTACAGTCCGGTTAGTTACAGTGGGCAAATAAGTTACGGATTGAAAATTCCCATGACAAGAAGTGATATAAATAAAAATCATTTTTCATACATTCCATTCCATAATATATATATATTGGAGTTACTCAACGCCGAACTTATTATTATATAGTGGGAATTGAACTCACAACCTGTCGCGTGTACAGCCGCATGCTTGTGCGGTTGCGTCAAGACTGGCCTCGTTTGTTAGTAAATGAAAAACACAAATTGTTATTTTTTTAAAACTTTGAAAATCAAAACTTGCATTTGAATTGTATTTTCTTGAACTTACGTACGTTTGTGAAATTAACAATTAAAATGTTAACCTCATAAAGGTTCCTTTTGCTAAGTTTATACTTGTTTTACTCAGCTTGTTAACTGCTACTTACTTTCAACTGATTTCCGGAAATGTGGTGAAAGGTTTTTTCCCCACTTTTAAAATTACCAAATCCTATACTAATATGATATCAATCTCTTCTATCGAAGGTTCCGTTTCAATTTCAGGATTGTAGGTCAACGTTAAGTTTGCGAGCTGCGGCGGATTGTATGCACTCATTTTGTATAACATGAGTTACAAATATAAGTTCGTATATATTTTTTTAGGTAATTTATTTCTCCTATTTCATTTGATTTCAACTGCAAGTTCTGCTTGATGCCAAATTTAATAATATAATTATTAAATCAACGATTAACGGGAACTTCCCAAGAGTTTTTAATTACTCAGCAAATAACGTTGCCAAAGCTAAGTATACAGACATTTTGTATAAAATTAACCTAAATATCCTGTATATACCATAGGTTTTTCCTTTATTTATATTTAAAATTCTCTTGTTGTGTCAAATTTCATAATTGTAGGTCCAAGGTAGTTCCATACAGAGACTGATAAGGATTTTATAAAAAATGCAGCAAAACAAAAGCAGTTTGTCGTATATTTTGACTGTGTCAAAGTTCATTTTTTCTGTTTTCCAAGGAACCGTAGACGTTATTTGGTATTAGTTTTAGGTTGATACCTCCACACGATCTGGAGACAAATTGTCTTGGCAAACGAGTAACAAAATAATTCTATAAGGATTCAGTTTTTTTTTTAAGGTACGTAATCCTAAATGTTTTTACATTCGAAT
Organism: Heliconius sara; assembly: GCA_917862395.2. Taxonomy (NCBI): domain Eukaryota; kingdom Metazoa; phylum Arthropoda; class Insecta; order Lepidoptera; family Nymphalidae; genus Heliconius; species Heliconius sara. The sequence continues at coordinate 11,370,984 of OU860800.1, read as the reverse complement.
GTCATGTATGGCGTCAATCACTTTTACTGCTATTAAAGTCCGATCTGATTTATTAAAAAATATATATATTTATTGTATAAAGCAAGCGAGGTCTCGTATTTATAATTTTCCTTCAACGATTTGACGAATAGTAATTACATTAAAATTCAACTCGAATGAGATGACTGTATTACTTCAATACCAGGAGGACAATATTTTTGATAGCCCAATTGAATAATCATTCTCCCGAATGGGCATCGAACCATATAAACACATGAACAGTGTACCACTATACCGTGATGCCTCTAAATATTTATTTTATTATATATAAAACATAAAGAATCCAAAGCTATTAACATTTGCAAGTAATAAGATAAAAGAAAGAAAAATATTATCATGTTGAAAGATCTGAAGCATTCTCATGAAAACTGTTGAGATTTATCTGAAGACTTTCTTACAATATGAATGGCACTTAAAGCTACGATTGAGTGAGCTAAAACGAGTACGTTGTGATCTTTTATTGTATGTGTATGTAATTCGTTTTGAATGATATTATACAAGCTGGTCTTTTATGAGTTTTATCAAATAATATATTTATTTCTATATTTGACTAAAATTAAAATACAGCTTTGGACAACAATAAATAATTAGAAAATAATACTATTATCATATGAATATAGTGTATAAAAAAAACTGTGAAAAAAGCACTAGTTGTTTTAAAATAATATGGAAATTAATAAAAACAATGTTACTCAGTATACGCTTAGAAAACAAAATTGGACTTCAACAAAAACTCAGCTTATATATAAACTTTCATTTCCATAGAATAGCAGAAAAGTCAAGTTGGAATTCGCTTGGTAAAACAAAAAGAAAGGGTAAAACCATAAAAGTATCTTTTAATCACGGTCCAATTTACTTTGCGGCAACGTTGCGGTGAGACGACGAGGTCTCGTATTTATAAATTTATGTATTGGCTTTTTCGAATATTTAAATATGTTGCATATTTTAAAATGTTTATCACGTTAAAAGTGTTTGGTTTTATAAGTAGTCATAATTAAAAACACCTTTTTAAAAACAAGATTTTGAGACCTCCTTTTTACATGGTATAAATCAAGTGATATTTTATAAATAAAACCCTTTTATTTGATACCCATATAAGGTTATGCAACAATTTTCTGTAGCTGCCATTTTGGATTAACAGCTGAATATTGATTATTTTCATTCCCATCAGATAAGCAGTGCAACGCAATGCCTCCAGAATTCGGTAGAAAGTGGGGAACGGAGTGTTTAAACACTAAGTTCCCTCTGCCTATCCTACTGTGTGCGGGATACAGCGTGAAGCTGATTTATTTATTTATTTAAGAAGTCGTAATCAAATTTCAAATTAATTGGACACTGGGAAGTAGGTCAAACTGATCTTGCAAGATTTCACATACACTAACAGATATACTAAAACGTCAGGTCTAAAAAGCTTTTAAAAAGGATTCTACCCAAAATCATCTGCTTAAATATTTATATATTTATGGTATTCATCCATAAGACCATTGTGTCAATCGTCGCGTTGTAGTTTTGCGTCTGACGCGGTCATTTTTATTTCGCCACTCTGGCAATAATAAAATAATAGTAATAGTAAATATTAAAATAATAGTACAGAGCGCGGCATTTAGTTCAGCCACCCAACACTCAACGTCCCAAAATCAAACTGAAAGGAGTCAGGAATGTCTGAACACAAAACTATCTCTATTTACAAAGGCTAGCTTCACGCAGTAACGTGTGAGTCGGACTCGCGACTAGCCTAGATTGAGGCTTTGGATATGGCAAGTACTACTTATAAAATTCAAGATTTTGGACATAAGCACTCTTTTGTATGAAATGAATTACAAATATTTTGTGATTTTTATTAAATACCTATACATTTTCATTTCGGGTTTTTTCCTTTTGTAAGTACTGCTTTTGTGCCAAATTTCAGAACTGTAAGACTTGATATTAGTTTAAGCTTGATAACTCCACGCGATCTTCAGATAAATGTCCCTGACACTCGGACAGACGGTCAACAAAATGATTGATTGATTGATTGATCATATCAGTATTCCGTTTTTATGGAACGGAAGGTACGGAACCCTAAAACCTAAATCCTCCAAGGCTAACATTTAAAAGCAAGTACTTTACGGCATTAGAATTTAAATTAAATTACAAATATATTCATTGTGTATACGCTAATGTGATTTACAAAAGCAAACAATTTGTTTCTCTCAATTTACCCACTCAACGTATATTAGAATGTGAAACAAAGTTACCTGCTATAACTCTCCAGCGAGTAACAAAGCTAGTGTAATTACACTTCACGTTGTAGGTCTTCCTATGTATAATAGTACAAAATAGTTTAAGTTTATTCGAAACCTTGATACTAGTTTTAATATAGTTAAATATTGACTTTCTAATTGGTTTATGTTTAAAGTAACATAATTGATTAACTATAATATGAAATGATTATGAAATTATTAGTTTTTTTATTGTTAAATTATATAGAAAGATGAAATGCTTCATTAATAATTTAATTAGCAATTTGGTTTTAAATATATTTTTTTTGTTCTTATTTTATTAAATAAATTTCAGAGGAACATGAAAATTTTTTTTCATCTTCTCTCTTCTCGCGATCAGAAGAGTAGACAGAGGATAGCTCAATTTTTGAAGTATTATGTGTTAAATGGCGGCGCTTAGCGCCGCATTTCGTTATATCGAAGATGTGACAGAAAAATAATTTAACACTGAGCGGAGATCGAATCTACAACCACTACTACCATGTTAACAGTCCCAATACAAAGTTACAACTTACATAAAAAAATAATTAAATATAAGCCGTAGCTGAATTTTTTTATTAATATTTTAATTTAATATCATAACATTGCAGAATATTACCATGAGCCACTCATATTTACACAAAAGAACGTGAATGATCCCTTGACAGACTCATTCATAGGACGCCATTGTTCGCATTCGCTACTTTATACCTGTACGTGTACATATATTATATATTTAGAGTAGTCCATTAGTGCTATTCATTTGGGAACAATTGAATATAAATAAAGGATTCATATTACACTTTTGAAAATAATGTTGGTAGTTGGCCTGTCTGTCTGCTTGTCTGCTTCCATCTGTTTATATACATATTTTTCAGCTTCTCAATCTATCCTGCTATATAGTATGGTAGACAGAGGATGTCTAGTGTTAAGACACTCTGCTTCCCCTTTTTCGCCAATTCTGGAGGAATTGATTGCACGACTGGCTTTAATATATTTAGTATTTAGGTAATAATAACATCGTTATATTTTTGTCAATTTTTGAGATTCTTGAATAGAACGGCAACTTAAGGTAGTATTTGTTTTTTATTAAAAATAATTAAAAAAATATGTACAAAAAGGTGTTAAATAAAAATACTTTTGATGAATTTATAACGTATTTTATTTACATAATTTATTTTGAACAGGCTCAAAGATAGATATATATTATCATATAAAAGTCTCTACTTTTAATTTAAAACTTGGACACTAAAGTAACTTAAACTCTTTTAAAACAAATAATTGTAGATTTTGTAAGGACATATAAAGCTTCCTAATTTCTTTTGTTATTTCAAAATAATTTCCTATTTTTAGTGATTGATATGAGAAATATTCCATTTTCCAAACAGCAACGATCTGCGTCTAATTTCTGCTGCACCCTGTAAAAGAATTATATATTTTAATTGAAGTCAAGAATAATCACATCTTTTAGGTTTAGGGTTCCCTACCTCAAACCTACAAAACGGACCCTTATATGATTGTATTGCCCGTATATCTGTTAATATTATTAATGTCAAGATCGCGCAGAGGAAGCAATATCAAATATTAAATTATAAAAATAGAATATAGAAAAAAACTCTAAGTACAGGTACAATCAAGAGATACGAGGCGAATTTTTGCGTTGTTTTTGCTGCATTTAGCTGCATGCATGAAATTCAAAATATTATATTTTATTATTAATATTTCTTCGCTCTGGTATTGAGGTTAAGCGCGGTGTTGAGTTCTGCCAATCAACACGCAATGAATTCGCTCCAGAATTCAGCAGAAAGTGGGGAACACTAGTTTCCCTCTGCTTACATACAGATACAGCGTGAAGCTGACTTTATTTGATTTATATCTGATGATGAGTAGTCATCCAAGACTACTCGTATAGATCGAAGTGTTAAGGAAACCGATAACCAAGCACATAAGCCATCGGGCAAGACATATGCTCACATCTTAACAATAAGGCTATCATCCCAAACTCTGTCAATAACCTTTGAGATATAGAGGAAAACGGAAATTGCCTCGCTGTGCTTACTCCAGATATGTGAGACATCAGTAGACCGGTAGCGTAGAAAGCCTTATTGGTGATTATTGAGGTGCTCATTCGTTTCTACGTATACTTAAGATTTAACAATAAGAACACGTTTCATAATCTTACGGATTATCGACGTTTTACACATAGTAAAACATTTTAAAAATTAACTATATATAACTTAATATATTTAAACCTTAAAAATAACAATTTACGTTATAAAAATTGACAAAATTACGTTTACAGGCGTGTGTACTCGTTTTGGTATGAAATGAACAACAAAATATATATTCTTAATATTTTTTTCTATAAAATATCTTACAATTTTTAAATAAATAAAATAAATCAGCTTCACGCTGTATCCCGCACAAAGCAGGAAAGGCATAGGGAACCTAGTGTTAAGACACTCCGATCGCAACTTTTCGTCTTGTATACAGGCTTTTTAAAATATCTTCTAAAAATAAACAAGCCAAGCAATTTTAACCGTAGTGTAATTACAGCAATCTTTTTAATTACTTCTCACCCTGAAAGCTAGGGCAAGTATAAAATAACTACGCACAAGTAGAGGAACTAAAATAGAGAAAGTAGAATACGAACTGAATATTTGTTCTAAGCATAAAAACGATGTAGGTCAAAAGCTTAATGTTTTATTTAATTTTCAACGACATTTTAAAAAATAATCTTTTGGATGATTAATTTTATTTACTATATTTTAACTTCACGCTGAATCGTGTTAAGTGGCGGATCTCAACGCCAAAATATCGTTTATTTTAGTTTACAAATATTATTTTTTTCTATCTCTATTCCATAATAAAGATAATGAAGAAAGAAAATCGAATAATATAAGTTTACTTTTGTCTTAAACCTATATAGATTAAATAAAAAATATTTACATTTATAAAAATATATTAGCGTAGCAGTAGTTTCTAGCAACATAAAATTTCTCACGCAACCTAATATAAAATGACACACCCTACAACAGTTATTGTGATAACCTAAATTATTATGTTCATTAAATAAAACTAAATACGTATTTTATTTACAAGCAATTTCTTCAAAAAATTATAAAGAAATAAATTATCGTTTCTTTATAAATGTTTATGTTCATGGCGCAAGTTTGTGACTGTAAACGCGACTGGATGTGGGTTCGATCCCTAGGCGAGTAAATTAAATATTTATTTAATTTTATATTTTCATTTCTTAACACTAGGTTACCTCTGCCTATTCTGCTATATGCACGATATAGCATGAAGCTGAAAAACACTAACAAAAACATATCACGATATTAATGAACCCTTAACTTAATAAAGATTCATTCAACCATTCAAATTATTTGATAATTAAGTGTGTTTCCGCAGGAGTGAATTATTTTAATGATTTAAAGCGGTGTATTTAATTCAATGTTGCCAAATTACACATAAATCAGCTTCACGCTGTATCCCGCACACAACAGGGTAGGCAGAGGGAACCTAGTGTTAAGACGCTCCGTTCCCCACTTTCTGTCGAATTCTGGAGGCATTGCGTGTTGAGACAGAACTCAATGCCGCGCTTTACCTCGAGACCAGAGCGAAGAAATGGAAATATAAATTTAAGTAAATATTTCATCCCCTCGAGTGGGAATCGAACCCACAACCCGTCAGTTTTAAAGTTACACTTCGTGCCGCTGCGCCACGACTGGCCTCAATTAACATACTATATTAAATATATAACAATAGTCACATAATATATTAAATACTAAAAAAAACTGTTTTTATAAAACATATTAATAAACAATAATTATGTATAAGTACTATTCAGCCATATTATTGATATTATCAACTTACTTAGATTTGTGAGCCATGTGTAACTTTAAAAGGCCCCAGTTAAATGGACATTAAATAGGATCTAGAATAATTTCAAATTTGTACAACAAAGACATTATTCTAAGCAGGAAATGAAATGATAGCTCGAAAAATTGAAGAAATCTTGCAATGAATAATCGAGAGGTTTCGCTATTTATTTATTATACATACATTTCTACTTCTACCGTGTATACTTATAGTCGTAAGTGCTACATATACCTCAATATATCTTAACTTGCCGCATTTGTAAACATTTCAAATTTCAATGGTACTTATTTACTAGGATGTAATATAGCATATAAATATATATCTTCTACCAAGAAAGATCTAAGAAATATCTACTGAATTTGAAGGCCAGAAAGTAAAAAGAAAATTAATATTCTTCTAATATTATATATGTTAAAGTTTGTGAGGATTGATGTTTGTTCCAATTTAACACAAAAACTACTCAACAGTTTTTGTTGAAACTTTAGAGTAATATTAATAATATGTCAGAATAGCACATAGGCTACAATTTATGTGAAGATTTTATATAATTGGACTATATATCAAAAAATGAAACAAAAAATTCTGAGATGATAAAAAATGACATCATCTCTATAATGTGATCAATTGCTTTCTGTCTAATATAAAATTTAAGTTAATAAATATGTAAAATCATCAGTTGCACGTGCAAAATGACATTCTGAATTTTAAACCATAAATAATAAATCACGTTTGATGCTCAACATAACCGATTGGTTATTAACTACGTAATTTCGCGAAGCTTTCAGAATATATTATGTAAGTAGCCAAACAAAACTAAAAATTAAAAATGTGTGGATACCTGAACACAATTTTTTCTTTGGCTTATTGTAAAAAAATGTGGATCTCTAGTAGATCATAGTTACAACTGTGGTTTACTAAAAATATACACTTTTTTAATCGTTGTGGAAGCTGACAGTGTAGAGTGACTATTATAATGGACAAGATTTGAGTGATTTCAATAGCATAAACTTCACTCACTCACTTGTACTCGTACATTTCACTGCATTGCGCTTCACTCGTACATTTCAGTAAAGATAAACAGGATGTAGTGACATATCACTTCGTTCCCACTTCTAATCGCCTTAATTAAACGTATCATATGCACTAATAAACAAACTGCGCTCGTTGAATTTTTTATTACGTAGATTTATGTCCAGCATCCATGCATCTTAATTGCTTCATATATTAAAAAGTCGGCAGTAATAGGAACATTATATCCAGGAAAGGTTTCTTTTTGACAAATTCGAGTTTACATTACGTTATTTGAATGCCCAATGTTATCTACTTTCAGAATTTCAATTTATTTTTGTATTAAGATAGATAAGAAGACCGAACGCCTTCTTTTACAAACATATTATTTTTGAGTATAAAATTTATTTGCTAGCCTATTTTATTTGTTTTTGCTGTACTTGTTTCGGTTTTTGGTTCCTTTACTTGTATAATAAGTTCTTTGATTTTCACGATTATTACACATATTAAATGCAACTAATTTAACCGGATTAATCGCGTATATTTAAGATTTTTACATTTTGGAAACCATATATTGGTCAAACAAAGAGAAGCATCGGTGTTAGGGTGAAGGAACACATCTCAGATATCAAGAAAGGGCATGTATCGAAGTCAGCTGTGTGTGAGCATACTGCGGATAAACCCAGCCACTACATTAGGTTTGATAATCCTCAAATCCTCGCTAAGGAAAACAGATTCATTCCTCGGATGATCCGTGAGGCTATTGAAATACAAAAACATCCTAATTTCAATAGAGAGGATGGCTGGAAACTTTCTACCACCTGGGACCCACTCATAAAACCATTGAAGTCTCAAACCCACCATACCAGAGGGCAAGATACTATCAGCTCATTCTGCAGGAATCCAGGGCAGTACGCGAGGCAATTAAGAAATCGCTTGCGGTAGTTTGATATGATAATTATATCAACTGACAGACGAATGCCACCTCAGTCTACCCGTGACCACGGACTACTGTAAAGTGTTCGAAACGTTTCCAAAATGTAAAAATCTTAAATATACGCAATTAATCCGGTTAAATTAGTTACATTCAATATGTCCTTTACTTGTACCTTATCCAGGATTTCGTATACATAATTAAACGATTTGGTTTTAAAATGTATATATACTGAATACTACAAAAATTAAGTTCAAGCAGTAACTGGGGACTGCACTTAATTTTAATGCTTTAGTTACAGAGTCCGTTGAAAGTACGTTATTTTCACTCTATTTAGCCATGTAAATAAATTCACATTATCAATTTAAAAAAAAGCTTACATAATTACAAGTTTTTTTTATCTATTATCATTATCATCATTTTTTTGGCGCCTACTGTTGGATATTCATTACTGTAGATTATTTTATGCGGTATGTTAAGATATTTTCTTTCCAGTTTCACTGATAACATAAAATTACGTTTTAAGATAATCTTTTAAAAATTACTTGTCTTTAAAAAAAACTTATTGCAGTTCAATATTTATATTTGGATACAAATAATGGGCACCAATTTTTTAATTTTTCATAATGATATTTAAAAACGGAGATCGCCGTTGGGTGAAAGTTTAACTAAACACTAAGTTTATAATAACATATTATAATATATCTACTTTTAAATAGTGGACCGACTATAAAATTTGCGGTTCTCGTCCGCTGTCATATGCACAAAAGGAAAATTATAATCCATCAAATCACTTTTGTGGGTTCAAATAAGCGTTGGTATAATATATTATTCTTAACCAAGATTCCAAAATACTCTTGTTAGATGCTTTAAATGTTTTAGAATATATTATATATGCATACTTTTTTATACATTAATGAAAATTTACGTGTTCTATTTCAAAGATACACAGAGAGTCGTAATTATATTTAAATTACATCAATTTTCTCGACGTTACAGATAGTAAGAATTATCAATAACGTAAAAAATAAAATAATAATTGTGAAATCATTTGTGTAATATTAGTTTCTCGTTAGCTTTTCAGCTATAATTATTTTTACCTACATTTATTTTTCATTTCTATTCTAATACGGGACGTACTAAAACGATATCAGGATATTTGAAATTAAATTGAGAAGTTTTGTAGCGTCACGCTGTATTCTGCACACAGCAGGGTAGGCAGAGAAAACCTAAGGATGTATTGCGTGTTGACTAACGGGACTAAATTGTCTATTATATATTTCACTTCCGCGAGTGGAAATTGAACCCTTAACCTATCGCACTTACAGTCACACTTTGTGTCCCTGCGGCACGACTGGCTTCAAAATTAGTTATGTATTATAATCTATTTAGTTATTACTGTAAGATAGTTTATTATTGTTATAATACAAATAATAAGCTTCTTCGATACGATTCTATACGATACCATAACGTGCGTACTACGTGCTATGTGCTTTCAAAACCCCTAACCTCGAAGCTCCTAATCAAGGCGCTCTGATTGAGATCTTATATTAAAATACAATTATCAATAGTTTCATATTTTTACTTTTAACATATCTTATATTTCATATATGTTACGGCAAAATATATCATTACGTTTTATTCTTTTGTGTATATCTTTTACTGCATCAAAATATATCACTGTGATAGATAAAAGTTAAACATTAAAAAATACGCTTTTCAATACCAAGTCATACAAGGCTTGATAAATGCAATAAACATTCTCGGAGATATAGGAGATGTGAGCTCAAGTTCCAGTGGTTTATAAAGTAATATTTAAATAGTTTCACTATTCGGATTATGGCTCCATCATCAGAGCAGCTCTATAATGCCATATTATTCTATAGTCACCTAAACTACGTATAACTGCCAAGTTTCAATATGATACAATTATTACTCGTGGTTCAAATTCAGATTTCTTAGATTTTATGACATAGTTACAAGTCGAACTAGCAGAATCGTGTTAATAATAATCGTAGCGCACGGGTACAAAATGTGACCGTAAAATCGACTTATTGTGGGTTCGATTCCCACTCGGGAAGATGAAATATTTATTGAAATTTATATTTTAATTTCTTCTCTCTGATGTCAAAGCAAAGCACGGCGTTGATTTTCACTACTCATCCCGACTGATGCCTTCAGAATTCGACGGAAAGTGGGAAGGTTCCCTCTACCCTACTGTATGCAGAGTACAGCGTGAAGCTGATTTGATTTGATTTGATTTTAGTAGCTATTGATGAAAGGTAAAAAATAGTAAAAATTTTAGATTTGGCCAATATATTAATTTTCATCAAGCCTGTCGTTGCGCCGGGGTACAAGCGTGAGATTATAAACACGACGGATGTGGTATCGATTCCCACTCGGGGAAAATTTGATATTTTCATTTCCTTGTAACGAAGCAGCGTGTCGCTGAGTTCTGCCTTAAAAATTTTAAGGAACAAAGGAAGGAACGAAGTGTTTTAGCATTAAGTTCTCAGGTTCACTTTGCCCGCTTTTCTTTGTGCAGGATACAGAGTGAGGGGAAAAAATTAATAATAATTTAAAAAAATTTGGCCGTGTACATATTTTTTTAATTCTTTTTATCTTAATCTGGCGTGTTTATAAGCATTTTCAAGATTTTTTTTATTTACTTATAGATGTGCTAAAAAGTTTGCGACCACGTGGAAGCCAAGCCAAAGTTTAAATCAAGCGACCGCCCCACAGAGCGATTACAATGGTGGACACTGCGTCTGCGCGAAATCGGGTACTGTCATTGGCTCCTCTAATCCAAGCCTTTTTAAAGTAAGATGGCTGTATAGTTCAAATGTCAAATGGTCAAATTACTTTTTGCCCATAATATTTTGTTTTCAACCACAATGTCTTATAAAATGCGAATTAATAAAAACAAAATTGTACTATTTTTTTTGTAAATACCTTATATTAGATTTAGATTAGATCAAAACTTTTCTAAAGACATGGGAAATTTCGATGGTTTGAGTAATTAGGAATAAAGCGACGGCGCAGCTGTAGACAGCGCCACAAGCGACAATCGATATGGTTTTTACTTTACATGTGCAACTCTCAGTTGGCCGTCCGACGACGGTTGTGTTGCGCGGGTCGGCTATGATACCCAGTCCAACGCTATGAGCGGCCGCACCACCGCGCTTTTACTAGCGCTGGCGGTCGCTTTCCTGCCACAGGCGGACCATGTTGCGTGAGTACCTCGAAAAATTGTAAAAAAAATATATTTTAATTTAAAAAATTAAAGTAAATATTTTTTAATTTTTTTTTAATTTTTTTGTGATTTTTAAATATTTTTTATGTATATTTGATTTAAATTTAATATTAAATGGTTATTTTAATTTTTTTAATAATAAAAGTTAACATTTAAACAAAGTTTTACCTGAAGTTTTCACTTGAAAGTTTAAAACAGTGTCGAAAGTTTCACTCGCTGCGATATGATACACTTCACACCTGAGTTTAAGTTAGATTACTACATAAGACTGTAAACATGAATTTATTAATTTAATTATTCACTTAGAACCATTTAGACCAGTAATTTATATAGAAAAATATATTTTTTAGTGAGCTAACGTAGGACCACGAAGAAATATGGCCGCCGATTGTGACATGCGCAAAGCGTACGGTGGTTTGCGGTTCCATTTAATTGTTTAGTGCTATATAAAAAGGAAATCCGATTTCTAATATTCTTTTTTTATTATTAAAATAATGATAAAAATAAATTACTTTTTTTTTATTTAACTTTTGAGTAAAGAGTAATAAAATTAGCAATTGCGTAGAAGTGACGCCAAAGTTATCGATTTGGCGAAGTGAACCCCACGAACAAGTCACGGCTGTCTCTTTCTAATGAAAGCGAAATTCTTTCTTGAAATAAAAAAAAAAAACTAAATTAATAGATTTTAAATACGTTCTTTTAGTTACAATTTATTCAATAAAATACATAACATTTGAAAATAAAATATATTTTTTTATTTTTATTAAAAAAAAAATTGAATATTTTATAAATATTAGAAAAATATCATATTTTGGATTTAACTTTTTCTTATTAAAATTAATTTGACATTTGTATAAAAATCTTAATCATATTACATATAACCTTATCATATTACAATTATTGTGTACAAATAAATATAATAAAAACAACAACAAAAAATATACAATAATATTTTCATACTTTAAAATTTTATTATAACATATTCCTAATAAAATAAGAAAAATATATTGAATCACAGTTCACAATGCTTCGATAGTCTTCCCGTACATTAAACTTAAACGCGAGTGCAGCTCTGCATCTGACAATTCTCGATACTAAATTTAACATTGAGAAATATAAAAGATATATTTTAGTAATAAAATTTAGAGAATATTTAAATACTTAAAGTTATTATCAGCTTCACTCTGTATCCCATGAACTGTGTTAAGACACTCCGTTTCCTACTTTCCATCGAATTCTTTGAAGCCTTGTGTATTAAGTGGCGGAAATCAATGCCGGACCGTGGTGCCAGAGCGAAGAAATAAAAACATTAAGAAATAACAATTCACTCCCTAAAGTAGGAATCAAACCCCACAACCATGGCGATACAGTCAAATCCTTGTGCCTCTGCACCAAGACATCTTAGTTTTTATATTAACAAATTATTTCGGACATAATTGTCATAAAAACACAGTAACACAGCGTTCGTTTTCCTCATCGTTCGTTTTCTTTTCTTATCGTCAAAAAATACTATGTAATCTGTAATCTAATTTATAGGCGGAAAAGAGAAACAATTGCCATTCAATTTATATCTTGCCCAATTAGTTACATATTTCAATTACGTAATTTCTAAATTCGTACTTAAGAAAGTTTAATTAGCTACACGCTTTGTTCCGCTTACAGAATAAGTATTGAGAAGAATTAATTGTCCTATTGATTGGATACTCGGTTCTCATATTCTCTGCTCTCCGTCGAATTCTTTAGACATTGCGTGGTGAGTGGCGGTACTCAACGCGCCGCTTTGCTCTAGCAAAGAAATAAAAATATCGAATATTTAATTTCCTTGTGTCGAAATCGAAACCCTGCGTTTACTTTACTACGTAACACTATTACTACATAATACATGTTTTGTACACCTGCGCCACAACTGGCCTCTGTTATGGATTCTATGTATTTCAATGACCTTAATAATATTAATATAAAAACTCTAAGCATGCGTGATAAAATGACCAGTAACACATTTTTTTACAATCACAAAGAAAAACTACTTTAAATAATATAATGTAAAAAAAATATTTTTTGGCGTAAGGCAAATAACATTAAAACTTAAGCTACAGTTATCGATAAGTGAATAGTTTGACCTACTTATTTAAGTTTTAATAGCGCTTCGTGCAGACAATGATTAACTGGCTGCATAATGTATTATGACATTTATTACGGAACTCTCCGCGGAATCGTATAATGGGTTTCAAAGTCTTAGAGTTTTTTTTTGTTTCACTATTAGTACCTACCTAATTATGGAATTCTTAATTTTTTTAAATATAAATGGGTCTGATGACGAGGTAAAGTTCGGAAGTATGTTACGCCACTCAACACGTAATGCCTCCAGACTCGGGGAAAAATGGGAACGGTGTGCCTTAACACTACGTTCCTCCTTTCTAAACTGTTGTGTGCGGGATACAGTGAGAGGAAAATTTATCGCTACATTACTTTACTTAACCTAATAACTGCAACCTGAATTTCTTAGTTTCCACTTTAAAACAAAAAAACTTAAAAGAAAAACTAAAATATAATATTATGTATATATTCCCAACATCGCTACCTATACAAGTACATACATTTAGGATCGGGACAAAAGTATTTTCGTATTGTTTATACAAAGAAAAACATTTTGTACGTATATATTTATAATATGTATGTGACGTTGTCGCCATATTATGGGTAGTGCCATGATCTTATTCCTGTAGAAATTTTGAGATATTTTATTAAAAATCTGAGAGGTTGTGTTCCCACCACCATCCCACCATACACATAGTATCACTTTGTTCCGAGTCAGGCCGGGCTTTTCCATGATCTGTGGGGCTAGTCCTTGCTTCGACCATGATTTTTTTACACATCCTTATCGTAAGTCACTCATTATTCATCACCTTGGTTCGGGATTGTTACGTTTCAACAAAGAATCGCATATGGAAACACGTTGCATTAGGTTTTTCTCAGTGAGATCATTTGGTACCCAGTTGTCAAGTTTTTTCTTGTACCCAGACTTAGGTAAATGACGTAAAATTATTTTATGATCAACATCTAGATCTTCAGCAATGTCGTAGCTACTAATATGTCGATCTCGCTCCACTATCTGAAAAGACGGCTCTGATTATATCCAGAGCGAACTTCATCTTTCACACTAAAATTTCCAGGCTTGAAACGCTTAAACTATATTTGTGCTACTCTTAAGTAAGCAGTAGATCGTTATTTTATTCGCGGCGTTTGTTGCATTTTTACCTTGTTTGTAATAAAACTTTAAAATGTACCGAATTTCTTCATTATATACGTTAATTTTGATTGCTTGAAAAACAATCAAAAAATCACGGAAACTCTTTTTTTTTTAATTTATTGCATGTTCAGAATGTCACATTTAATGGTATTAAAACCAGCCAGTTACATTCAGTACAGGTTTGATTACTAATAATACATTCAAAACACGAAAATACTTTTGCCCCGACCTATTACAATTGGTACACGACTATATTAGATTTACCTCAAAAGTTGCTGAAACCTCAAATAAAGATTATTTTAATTAAAAAAAACCGAGGCTTTTATGGTGACTGTTTTGGGTTTGATTTCCATACTGGAGAATTCATTATTATTTATTGATATTTTTATTTCTTGGCTCTGGCAACAAGCCAATCGAGGAAAGAATAAATGCAATATTTTATTTCCTCGATTGGAAACCGAACCCACAACCTATGACGCTTACATTCGTACGCTTGTGCCCTTCCGCCATGACTGGTCTTAAACTAAGCTAATATTAGCATTATTCAGAAACCTAATGTTGCTTATTTATGTGCGCGTTTTACAGCTTAATGGCCGTAATATAAAGAAAAGGGTGCAGTTTCTATGGAAAAATATTAAGATATATATAATAGCTTGATGGGTTAGCGAGGGAGTGTACCTCCATTTACTAATGATATTCCATGTTATGTTTACGTTTGCTACAAACTTTGTTTAAAAGCTTTTTTCATATTTAAAAATATAGCTTAATGGAAAATTTTCAGTAAAATTGACAACACCATACTCCACGTTTGAACATTAGGTTCCCAGGTTCCCTCTACCTACCCCGCTATGTCTGGGATACAACGTGAAGGAAACAAAAACCACATCATCGTTTAGTTAGCATGTGCACGTTGTTTGTTGCTAAGCGTTATGATTATGTATCTATAAATCATAACATAGGAATACTAATATTACAGTATATTGTTGCGTAATAAATTTCAAAAGAAAAAACATAAACTGCAAGACTTAAATAAAAGAATATTCAAATATTTAATAATACTGATATAATCTGATCAACATTCCAATATTAAATCCATTATCATGAATTTTTTATCAATCCTTAATTATACAGTAGCAGAGACAAAGCCCTTACATAAATATTTAAAATGAAAAGCATTAAATAAAAGGTATTTAAATGTATTCGAGTTTCGAGCTTATCGTCGTTTTACATTATTATAATTGAACGTGCCGGATTTTTGTCATTTTCCGATTTCACAGTAATTATTTAATGGCTTAACGTTTTCTTTCTGCATTTTTGGACTAAAAGTATTATACTTTTAGGTGTCAATTAAAAGTTATATTTCCAAATAGAAGACATGACATGGTTGTGGGTTTGATTCTCATTAAAATTATTTAATATTTTCATAAGTGATGAAAATATTAAATAATCTAATGCTCTGATGTGAAGGAAAAGCGCGGCGTTGAGTTCCGCCACTCATCACGCAATGCCTCTAGAATTCGGCATAAAATGAAGAATGGAAGTGTTTTAATGGGAACAGAGTGCATTAGGTTCCAAGATTCCCTCACCTACCCTGCTGTATACGGAATATAACTATAATAATAATAATTGGCATGGGTTTAAGTGGTTTCCGAGTGGGAATAGAATACATAACCATTTATTTACTGAACCTTGTGGACTCTAACGCTACGAGTATACAACGATTTCGATACCTATAAGCCCTATATACTACCAGTGATTCAAGCTAGGGCCATTTCCTGCCATTCTACACAGATTTGATTAGCATATCTTGGTTAGGTCAATTGTCATGAAACACAATACAATGCATTGTTGCTAGCAAAATTTATGAATATTTCGGACCAAGAGAAATGTCTATTGTGATAGCAGAACACATTTATATGTACGAGTATAAATATGTCACTACTTTATATTGAGGTCATCGCAGTGATATAGGTGAGACAATATCTAACGTGAACCGCGGTGGTTGCGGGTTTAATCTCTGTTACTGGAAATAATTATATTCAAATTGCTTATTTCTCTACTTTGCCTAGTTTTTATTATACAATTTTGATAGGCAGCAGGGATTAGGTAATAAATTTTCCGTTACTTTTGTTGAGTAACGGCATGCCAAACTTATTGGTATGATCAAAAATGATTCTGTCATCAAAGGCGAATATATATTCACCTTCACGTTGTCTCCTGCACATAGCAGTGTAGGCAGAGAGAACCTAGTGTTTAGACCGTTCTGGAGGCGTGGCGGAACTCAACGCCGCTCTTTCCCCTCGTACCAGAGCGAAGAAAAAAGAAATGAAAATATAAATGTAAATAAACAACCTCTCCTCGAGTGGCGAACCGATCGAACCCACAACCAGTCGACTTACAGTCACACTTTCTGCCCCATGCGCCACGACTGGCCTCAATATCCTTTAAAATAAATGATTTATATAAAACTCCTTTGACTATAGAGCTCGTTGTTGTTACTGAGACCAGTCAGTCAAAATGGAATGTTCAAATAGCTGCTTTTACTCAGCAATCATGTGCAATTGAGCAACAGTTTAAATTTAATGAAACGAAATAAAAACATGCAATTTTCCTGTAAAAATAAAAACACATAAAACACGAGAATACGTGAGTGAACTCAATGTTCGTGAGTTCGAAATTCATAGAACACGTAACGTTTAATTTCATGTTCCAAAAATCTAGTAAAAAATGCTCAACTGAGTTATTTGTTACAAAACTACTGTACTAAACTAAACGTAACACAAATATTTAAAACATGAAATATTTAAGGTCTACTTAATTATTTTCATATAACGAAAAAGTAAATGACCTGTCTTAGACGACAGTGTACGAAGGACGTATCTGTCTAGTGTAATACTTTCAACTTTCTTTTATCTTCTTTTCTGCTTTCTCTTCTCTTCTTTCTCAGCCAATTTGAAGCCAATTTAATTCTCAAAAGATAACTCAAAAACTATTTACTATTTCCGCAATTCTGGAGACATTGCGTGTCAAATGGTGGAATTCAACGCCGCATTTTGCTTCGTTCCCAGTCCAAAAAATGACAATGTTAAATGTTACATTTCCTTGAGTGAAAACTCAATCTGTCGCATTTACAGTTGCATTTACCTCTGCGCCACGCCTGCGTTAAATATACAAAGGTTTATTTAAGAAAATCAGAGGGTTCTGTATCAATTTTAGGATCGTGATTGAGAAATATCTTATAGGTTTTGATTGTGCAGCGAAAAATGCTAATAAACTTATGTTGGCGAGCATAAACACTTATTTAGTATGAAATGAACTAATAGATAAGCAAAGAATTCTTTATTTTGTAAGATCTTATTTCGTCCTAAATTTTATAAAGGTAAGTCTACGGGAAGTACACTATAGGTTTATACAAAATGAAGCAATAATAACACATAAATGCTTATATCCTTTGATCGCGTTATACTAGAAGCTTAATTTCTGTGTTCCATGGAATTGTAAACCTGAATATCTGATACTATATCAGATTGATTGATTGATTAGCGTTGAGATATCAACATGAAACTCAATCAAAGTGATCATGCAATGCAAATGCAAATTGAAAAAGTGTGAAGACACTCCGTTCGCCACTTTCCACCGCATTCTGGAACCAATGCGTGTATAGTGGTGTAACTTAACGCCGCGCTTACCTTTTCGCTTTCGCGAAACACAAATTTAAATAAATATATCATTTTCCTGAGTA
Source organism: Heliconius sara (assembly GCA_917862395.2). Taxonomy (NCBI): domain Eukaryota; kingdom Metazoa; phylum Arthropoda; class Insecta; order Lepidoptera; family Nymphalidae; genus Heliconius; species Heliconius sara. The sequence continues at coordinate 11,352,633 of OU860800.1, read as the reverse complement.
GGAACCCACATCTATCGTGCTTAAAGTCACATGCTTGTCCCCCTGCGCCACGACGGTCTCATTAAGTAATTTAAGTAATTTGGGAATTTACTTGATTTTCGCAAAATTTGTTGTATTTACAGGAAATGTTGAGCTATTTAGATAGACGGTAAGTATGCGTGTACGGCAAGCGGAGTTTTTTCCGCATAAACTTCAATTTTGATCCTAAAACTTGAACTCATACATCATACAAATTAAAGTTAAGAAACGTTATAATTTAAGTTGTGAATTGAATTGAATGTACCAAAACATACCATTTATGTTAACAGACGCTTGCAATTACTTAATAGTGAAAACAACACTTAAATCGGTTAAGCCAATTCTGAGATTAACGATAGCAAACACAGACAGACAAACATTTTTAAATATCATTGTTTTGGGTTCTACTACAGTAATGGAGGTCCCCAATAACATTTTTTCTTATATGCCTTCTCTTTGCAGACATCGATCTGTTATTATAATTTTAATATAAGTATAGATCGTATTACTAATATAAATCGAATCTACAATATTTAATATAACAACCGATTATCACACGACAGTACTTAAAAAACAAAAATCAAAAACTGCTTTAAAAAATTATACATCAAAAGTATCAAAAGCTTATCTATAAAAAGACATGTATTCACAAAACTTAAATCTCCATCTATATTCCGATTCGGTAAGCCTATTGCAAACATAATATATAACTGTTTCCAATTCTAGTTCGCTATTTGCTCGTATAAGTGGATTTATGTACATAGTTATGTACAAAAGTACATATGTGCATATACATATGCAACGATGTCTATATTCGTTTTCAACTGATCATTTTATATCTCGGTCAGATTATGCCTCGATGCAGGTGGAAAGAGTAGAACAGAGTGACTTCTCACTGGCCGGCCTGCGACATCGATCCAGCCCGGGAGGGCGGTCCTTCAAAATACACACCTACCAAGTTTCAGTTTATTTCTCAGAACTTTTGTGTTTCCGCTTATCTATTCGGAATATATAGAGCTATTAATATTTAAATAGCTCTCGGTAGATTAATATGTTTAGCGGATTTTTTTAAAGATATTTTTAACTTGAAATTGAATATATTATAAGGGTTTATTTTCTTTATTGTTACTTTACATAGGTACAAATATTTACCATTTATATTTACTAACTAGCAACCCGCTCGCGGCTTTGCCTGTATGTATTAAACAATTCCTTATTGTGACATCTGAATTACTTTCTTGGTCTATCAATCATCATTTTAAAGACAATATCCATACATTCAAGCTTAATTTCAATTCATTCAATAAAATATTTATTTCGTAATAATATTATCGTATGCAATTCTTTATATTGATATAACTTTTTTATTTATAAACTGACTGAAATAAAAAAAACACTTAATGTTAAGAGAAGTTGGCCAAAATATAATAGTGAAAACGGTATTTAAATCAGTTGAACAGTTACTGATATTAACGTGAATAAACGCACAGACAGATAAAATATTCGAAAAAAGAATTGTTGCGGGTTCTATTACACTAACAGATGCACAGTAATAGTTTTTCTGATATATTTTCTACACACAGACAGTTGTGGTTATATTATTATATAATTATAGATTATGATATTTTTAATTCGATTATTTGGTGTTGAAGTATTTGCTATACATAGATAATATATAATATATTTCTTTTACAAAGAAAAGTTTCGTATATATGTAATATTTAAGCACTGCCTTAAGTGCTAGTATATTCATTTATTGAGCTTAGCGAAACGAAGCTCTTACTGGTCAAAAAGGCTAATTGTGGGTTTGATTCCCACAAGAGGAATTAAAATATTCATTTAGATGTATATTTTCATTTCTTCGCTCTAGTGTCGAGGCAAGGCGCAGCGTTCCTTCATCCAACACGCAATGGCTCCAGAATCCGGCAGAAAGTGGGGAACGGAGTGTATAACACTAGTTTTTTTTTGTCTACCCTACTGTGTGCGGAATACAGGGTAAAGCTGATTTAATTTTAACTGATTTTTTTTTAACATTTTTAATATTACTACTTTTGACTTATCTAAATATTTTGTGATTATAAACATAATATCATGGAATTAGCTTATTATACTTGAAAGTTTTAATAAATTTGGCTATCTTTCAAACTATAGAAAAACTCAGTTATTTCTATACCACTAAAAAGTACACGTTTTTATTATTATTATTATATTCAGTAACATTTTGAACATGATCGCGCCGTTGTCTTTGATCGTCACTGGTAGTAATGATTATCTACACATATAAGTCCCCAAAACAACTTATTTAAAATTTTTGTCTGTTTGTCGATGTGTGCGTTTGTGCACGCTGATCTTAGAAACGTCTTTTTTGATTTAAATGCAGTTATTCACGTGAAAATATCACCAGTAAATAACAGAAAAAACACTTAAAATAGAGCAGCGTATTGTTTGCGACGAATGGATTAATAAAATATTTATCTGTTGTTCAAAGGTAAAGCTTTCAATTTTGAATTCATACCATTTTCTTTTATGACCGGCTTTTGGCTACGTTACACTGAAATTGAAATTAAAATCAGTAAATATGTACGAGTTAAATTAAGCTTACGTTTTTATATTTATTTATTTGTATAATAGGTCGAGATCCCATTGTTTAAATTTGCAGGGATTTTTCTAATGAAACTTATATTTAAGAATGATACATTATAGTCAAATAGATTATAGATAATCCTCCTGCAATCACTTTTAATATTTTTTTTCGTAATGCGTTTTTGGTGAAAATTGCACTTATATGCATGCATGTTTTTTATGTGAATCGCACATCATTTGAAAGAAAATCGCATAAGGAATTGAAAAAACAATGGTTGCTAGTTCTCAGTCTGCCACAAACCCAGGATTGCTCGGTTTAAGCAGGTCACTTATTGTTAATAATTTACCCTCATGTGTTTTTTAATGAAATATATATCAAATTATGGCTTATTTTTTATTATTATTAAAGTCCTCATTTAACAGGTGAACAGTTAGAATAAACATTGACTTTAAGATTGACCTTCTATTATTTAATATTTTACCTTAAAACAAGGAAGACCGCGCATTTCATCGTCTATTCTCATAGTCAAATGGAAGCGGAATAAAATATTTCATATGATGGCTTTTTGCTTGCGGCAGTTATTTTCCAGGCAACCATGTGTTAAGCGAGTGTGTTAAGCGAGCGAATATGAGTAATTTTATATTTAACAATTTTACACATTACAATATATATTTAATTACATAACTATAAGAACATGTTAAATTTTATAACAATTGATTTGGATGTGAGGAATTTTGCACTAGGATAAGGGCATGACCGCTATGATGGAAGAGGTGACCGCTGCGTTCCTCTCTTTCAAAGCTATCTTTAAATTATTTTCCACAATGTGTTTTGTCGTTGCCCCCGTCGCGTTCCGAATTAAAATTTTGACTGTGTTATCTTTGACTTCGCTATAATACGTGCAGCTGTCGGTGTGCGGAAATATTGCTACGATGGCATGCGAAACGCTATCATGCAGCTGCAGCCAAATAGATTTGATGTTAACCACTATAAAGGTCGCGCTGGTCAGACCCTGAGCCTCGTGAATTGTCAGCACCTTCGAACTTAATTCTCCTCCCCATCCACGGGCGATCAAAGATTCTTTCTCCTCCTAAAGGTGAGATATAGTGTGTATTTTAGACCTCATAGGAAGGGACTGTACCACTCTCTTAGACGACTATATGCCAGGATATATATCTCGCAGGGCGTAGGCGAAATCCATGGGGCTTCTGTGAGTGCACGCTAAGTTTTGGTTGATGAAGATTTATGGCGGTCTACAGTAAATCATTTCGAAGAGATTCTCTCCGTCTATATAGGATTGCTGATTTGCATCTACAATTAAAAGAATTTCTTCGACTCGGGATTCTGCCTACCATCACTTTATTTTTTTTTCATTAAAACTTCGTCGACTATCAAGCGGTTACACTATTCTGATTCTCGTCATGCTCCGTTTACCAGCATGGAAGCCCTAGTGCGGATTTTACTTTTACCCAAATTTTCTATCCCTAGCAAAGTCGAATTGTTCCACTATCCACGTTGACGGTTGACGACCACACTCGGGAACACCGTTGTCATCATTTTTAGCACCTTTCATGTAAACAACGTTGTAGATTCCAGAGTGGTATCTAGGCGTAGAGCGATTTCCAGCATTCTTTTCTGCAGCATAATCCGGGTACATTTTGCAGTAACCACCATGGTTTCATTGGCAGGCGTCTTGAATTTGAAGTATCCTGTTCTCTTGGTCACCTCTTCATCCAACTCGACAAAGCCAGATGTTGCATTGTATGTTGCCAATAAGTACCTTTCATGGCACTGGCCATGACACTGGTCTGGCCGCTTTCGTTATTATATATCGCTCCGTCTGCCTCTTTTAGTTTACGCCCTGGAAAGCAACTATAATTTTCTTGCACGTTCTGAGCTTGACTTGTTTGGTAGCTTTCAGAACTGCAAGAAATTCTTATAGTGGTCCTCGTGCTTTCAAATTGTTAAGAAGTCTGATGGTTGCACAATATCCATTGCCACCTTTATAGGTTTAGTCCGGGATGTCATCGCTGGAACTTCTGCCGACTTCCTTGTGAACTCCTCTAGTGGCACCGCCTGTCTATCATCTATTATTTGACTTTTGGCTTTGTCTTCTGCGGTCAATCGTTGAAGGCGTTTTGAGCCACTTTCGGTGGTTAAAAGGGGTGTTTATGGATGATCTACTTGGATGCTGGAGTATGCAGGCTTAAGGTAACTGAGGTCTTCACCTCTTTCCTCGTACACTATGACCTCATATTGTTTGGAAGCCACTATGCAACCCAGTCGGTCTGCCACTTCTCCTCTGTTATACTCTACCACCATGGCATTTACGGTTATTATTCGTGGCCCTTGTTCCGTTGTCTTACTTAGTTTATGGAGCACTCAGTTTATAGAGCAGTTTACAAGTCCGCGCGAATGGCGTCATCTTTCACCCCGGTCGAGCAGTATTATCGATTTGTTTTTCGATTTCACTATTCGACAGGCAATGTCACCAACCATCCTCCTGGGTAACGCTTCATAGATTTTACGTCTTACTGCGGTTTTCTTAGTGCTACCATTCAACAAACTGGCCAGACCAGGTGAAATTGCGATGTACTTATGATTTCTAGACCTGCAGAAGCTTATGCCCAACCTTTCAGTGTTTTCATACATGTAGAGAGCCACACTAATTGTTCTTAATCCTAGCTTGCTCCTTTGAGCGTATAGTAGCTGGACTGCAGTGTCTATATTAGTAAGTTGCGGGTGTATGTTTGATATTTGTTGACCTATGTGAGTGTTTGCACTTGTTTGTGCTTTAGGTGTTGATAGACTATGTGAATCTCCTATGTTTCTGGTGCTATTCCGGTGACATACGATACTAAAAACCTTTACGGCATAGTCGAGGAGAGCCTTCCGAGAGACAGAATTCACCATAATTCTTGGAAGATTAGCTTCGGTCAGGTTTATCTCGATATGCGTTTGGACTTCGAAGCGGTAAGCAGCAAATCAGGGCATCCGAATAAAATGTGGAGAAGTCGAGTCGTCACAACTCGGAGAATTGTTCAGTTTAAACCGATACAAATATTCTGGAACGCTACCATATCCCGTTAGCATCTGGACATCAGTGCAAACACCTTCGTTCTCGTTATTCTGAATGCTACTTCTACTTTTGGGAGGAATCTCTTTGCAACCCCTCCTGTCTGGGATGTTTCAAATCTGTCCTGCCAAATAATGCAATATGCGGACAGATTATTTTCTAATAATTTCTTTAACATATGACAATGGAATTTTGTCACAGTCCTGATCAGAACCCGCGAGTGAAGCTGCTTTTGCTCGTTCGTCGGCACGTTCGTTTCCAGCAATACTCACGTATAATTTGAGCCAGAACCATCTGATTTCTCGCCCATGTGCTTTGATCTTCCTCACGCTTTGCTTTATTGTCCTTGCTAGGGGGTGACCTGAATAAGGAGTTCTTGATAATTTCAGTGACGATCTGGAGACGCTTAAAATATTAACTATTAAGTCCTTGCAGACAATGTGGCAGCCAGCTGCCACATTTCGTACCGTCTAATGCGTAAAATTCCACAAAAAAAGACAGAGCTGGCAAGCATTGTTTACCAATTCCTTATGCGATTTTCTTTTAAGTGATGTGAGATTCACATAAATAAACTTAGGCATGAGTGTAGTTTTCTCCAAAAACAAAAACAGATCGCTGCAGATTTAAGCAATGGGATTATACCCATAATTTATTTATTTTCGGCGAATAGTAGGGAAAAGAAATGATTAACATAAACGGAGTGTTTTGACACTAAGATCCCAGGACCTATCTGTCCTACCGTGCTGTATGCGGCTAACAGCGTTAAGTTAAATAACACAATAAACACAAAGTAAATCGTGTATGTAAAAATAAATAATAATATTATAACAAATATATTTTTTTTATTATAGCTATTTAAAATATCTTATTATTTCAGTCCTTATGTCTTAATATTTGTTGCGGAAGTTTGATATTAAATAAAATTCTATGAGAAAAGAAAATTCAAGTCCATTTCCTTCCTACAGTATTTTTTATTACATTATTTCTTGCCACCGGCTATCCAGTCGCTTAATTATTTTAAAGAATGTAGTTAAACGCTACTTTGAAAAGCTTCTTTTTATTAGAAATTCTCTGATGTCGGTAGCTTTTTACGTCGAATATTATTTTACTCAAACATGACTTTAATTGGAAATTTCATTATTAAAATTGGATTTTTTTTGTTTGGAAAATTGGTACTTCAATAGAAAAAAAAAGCTCTACTAATATCACATTCTTATTGCAAGACAATTTTCTCTCGGGATTGTATGGGTCACAAAAAACGCTTCTTATATTTATATATTGTTTATAATACAAGATTCACAATACAAGATATTATAATTCAGTATGTTAAAAAAATACTTTCATTTACGAAGCGGACTCGGCATACTCCCGAGGTTTCCTTACCAATTTCACGATCGAACAAAAAGTAAAACTTATAAATGATGAGAAATTTAAATTTGCAGGCAATCTTGAGTTTGTCTCATATATTCTAAAGTTTGTAATGGATTTTTGTTACAATTATATAATTTTAATTTTTCCTATATTTTTTTATAACTCTACTGAAAGGTTTCACTTTTTACTAATTTCTTAAATGTAAGTCCACGGGAAGTACCCTATAATGTTCTGATTAAGAGGCGTAACACTCGTATCTTTTGATTGCGTAGACTATTCATATGCTTATTTTTTCTGTGCTATAAGAGACCGCGAAGATTTGGATATTTTTTTTTTTCATTTATTCATGTACCACACAAGAAAGAAAGTACAGAAAACATATAATAACAGAAAGAATGTGTACAACGGATAACTTATCTGTAATAGAGATCTCTACCAGAAACCCTTAAATGTAGGAGATGTTAAGAGAAATGATTCGGCGCACCCGAATCATTTAAATATTACGGTAATAATAATAAGCCTACATACAAATAAACTTAATATTAGTCAATATAACTATACTTATATAAATATATAAACACTATATATACAATAACATACAGAAATTGAAAAAGAAAAATTTAAAGAATAAAGCGAAATACTAAAAATTCTAATCGAGATTAAGAAAATATTGTTTTAATCTGATTTTATAAGTATTTATAAGTATTTATAAGTAAGTATTTTATAAGAGACGAATTGCCAGCCATTATATAGTTAGGAAGTGAGTTCCATATGCGCGCCGCCTGTACTGTGTACGGATTTCTCATAGAAAGAGGTATTAAATATTGGAAACTCAAGCTTTCTTAGGGTGACACAGGAGCGCACAGGTCTTTCACTTGGAATTGCTAATTGAAAACGCTTCCTCAAGTAAGGAGGAGAAGATAGCTTTAAAATATTAAAAAGAAGAGTGAGAATGTGCAGGTTACGGCGTAAACGCACAGCAAGCCACTTCAGTTGCCGTCCAAAATCAGACGCGTGGTCAAATTTGTGTAAGCCGAAGATAAAACGAATACACATATTTTGAAGTCGGTCAACTTTGTGTGTCAACGTAACTGAGTGTATTATTACTATCGACGAGAATCATTTTGATAAGCTGATTTGGATTGTAGAAAACACCAGCAAAAATGAGGCAGATGGTATCGACTTTATGTGTGTGTTAACTTACGTTTGTTACTCGGTTAAAACATCTTTATACACAATACGCAATAAAAAGAAATGGAACCTGATTATGAAAAACTTTATTGTTAGATTTTTTTATATTTTATGACTTTTTTTATTTCTTATTTCTAAAAGACATATTTTAACTTTGAAAAATATTTTTTAAATGATTTAGATCTCCAAGGCCAGCAGTTAAAGACATATAATTCGAAAAAGTTATTAAGTTAATTAAAAATATTTATTGTTGTCTCAAAAATTGAATAAAAAACATTAATTAAAAACATATTTTTAAAAACAAGGTGGAATTCCGCAATTCTCTATCTTTAAATGCTAGATATTACTTAACTCCAGAACGCTTGCCAAGATAAATCAAACGAGTCCAAACATGATCTATATATTTTTAACATTTTCAAAGTGTTATTTCATTTAGGAAATAAAAATACTTTATAGAAAACATACAAAAATATGAACGTGACGGGATTTGTACCCGCACCTCTCGAAAACCGTCTAAGCGCTTGACCCCTACGTTTTAATGCCATACGTTTTAATCAAGCTACATCGAAATTTTTATATAACTTATTTGTATTGTTAGCATCTCAATCAGTAGGGAGATTTTTATAAATTTCTGCTACCCAAAGATGATTGAAAAGAATTATCATTTTAATATTCTTAAAATGTTATTCCATACTTAGAAAGGAAAAATATTTTATAAAGAATATAAACATTTGAACGAAGTGTTGTTTAATTTAAACCTGCGCCTCTTGGAAGCCGTTCAAGCGCTCTGATCACTAAGCCATAGGTTATCATCAACATTCGTCGAAATTCTTATACGTTTGTTACAACTCATTGATGTTACCTTTGTAAGGAGATTGTACAAATTTCAACTGCCCAAAGATAATTGTAAATTTGGCAAAAGACAACGCTATTTATTAAATATTTTTAATTTTTTTAAAGAATAATTTTCCACACTTAGAAAAGAAAAATACTTTCTTATCATCAAGCTACATCGAAAATCTTTTCATTTTTAAATTACACAATGAATTTATTCTTTGAAACACTGAAATAAATGAATGCTGAAATTAAATTATAATGCACGTAAAGAAGATTCCCCTTTAGTTCAGTCCACTTGGCACTTAAAACTCGATCAACCAATACAAATAAAATTACCAATAAGTATGTCATAATGTCAAGGCCTGTCGAAATCGCACAATTGCTATTGTAAGTTGAATATATTTTAATTTTATCTTTCTCGATCGTTCAAATAGTGGGGATATTATAAAAAACTGACCAAACGCAATAATCAATTACAAACAGAAATGAACAATAAATATAGTTCTAGTTTCAGATTTTTCCTTTATTTGTACTGTAAATTCTTAGTTCTTGTCAAATTTCATATCGACAGGAAATACCCGAGTACAACATTTTATACAAAACTTTGACTGATTAATTTATTTTAGTGCTCTAAGGGACCGTAGATATGGATATTTATTAATTTTAGCATTTTATCTCCACGCAACCTTAAGATAAATGGTAGTGACCGACAGAAGGACATACAGACAGACTGACAACAAAGTGTTATAGAAGTATACAACTTATTTATTTTCTTTTAAAGTACAAGCCCTAAAAATAGATCTTTGTCTGAAGATATCTTTATTTACTTAGAATGAGTGACAGCTTAAAAGTAGAAAATATTCACATTCAAAATAAATTACTACATTTCATTTAATAATTATAAGTCGATTTATATTTATAACAGAGAAGTGTAAAATTGGATATAAATCGATTTAAGATAATTGATTTTATTTTTAAGTGATTCTTCACTTTGAATTCTAAGCTAAAAAGCGATTTATGATAAAAATTCTTTAATATTTAAACTAACAGAAGTGATTTCGTCTATTAATTAATGAACTAAAGTAAACTAACTTTTTTAAAAGCTTAATAAATAATTACATTTTAAAATAATAAACAGTGAACACCATACTGATATTGCATAAATATTTCCACGTTCAAGGCTCCAACGATAGTATCGTCCTACGCGAGTTGTATATCGATCGGTCTAATTCAGAATTCTCGTATGCACTATAAATAGTTTCATTGAAGCTCCGGTGAAAGTGAACGTAAAACTTTTTAAATATATTCTAAGCTTTAATGCCATTCATATCTCTTTTACGTTTGTATACTATTTCATTTTCATTTTGGGTGACGTTTTCTTACAACAACAAACTTTGCAAACCATTGCTTATCAACGGTCGGTTGCTATTAAAATTTCAGAATAAATTGCATGTCAAATTAGAAAGTATTTTAATATATTTAGAATATATGTGTAATGTAATGTTATATAGCCTATAGCACTTCTGAGGAATCCACCTTTTATACAAAACAAAAACAAAGTAAATCCGACCAGTAGATCCAGAGATCTTATCTTCTTATCTTAAGCAAACAAACAAACAAACAAACAAACTCTTTCGCTTTATTATATTAGTATAGATTATTCATTTTATGTGACTCGAATATAAGCAATTTATATCTTAGCTGTGTACAACACGTCTATAAGAAACAAATTTGCACAAATCACACATTTGCCGGAAATTTTCCGCTTACTATTACCTCGTGATTATATAAAAATGGAAAAATTAGATAAACAAAATTCTAATGTGAAACATCAAATAAATGACTGGTGGTTGGGTAAGGGTTAATCAATCATTGTCGTAATAGTATGTACGGATGGTCCTGCGGCGTCTCATATTGGTGGAGAAGGTTTCCGCTGGGTTTTAGTGGGTAGTATCAGGTTATCCTTTGATGAGTCCCACAGTACCATTCGTTCGTAGAGAATATTTGTCTTACGCACGGATGGTCTGCATAAATGCATCCCAGGGTAAAAAATCATCCCAGGGTAAAAAATCATAATTAATCAATCATTACTGTTACTTTGCCGCTATTTCAAAGATTCTAGTGCAAAATGTTATCTTGTATAATTTACAGTACTATATAATCTCTATATATAATAAGACAGTAAAAATATTTTAGACTGAAATGGATAGAGGGACACCTAAAAAGAATAATAGAAAGCAAAAATATGTTTTTTGAATTTCTTGTCTGTCTGTCTGTCTGTCGATATATTTTTGTCCGCATTTTTCTCCGTTAGTACTAAACCGATCTACTTAAAAGTTTCACCAATTGCTTAGTTTTAACTCAACTTAGCTACTAAAGTTTGGTGCATCAAAATCGGTTCATTAAATAAAAAAGTTATCGTCATTTGAATGAACTAAAGGCATTAGTTTGCCTGAGAATATTATATAGCAATCGCGCTCATAAGACTTTTGGCCAAAGAAGGTGATTCGAAACGTCTTCATTCGTCGTCGTCTCATATTAATTTTGAAGCACTATTACACAATATTTTATAAATCATAACAGTTAAGTTTAAGTCGTAATTAAGTCAACTCAACTTTAGTCGTAATTAATTTGAGAGGAGTGACTGCAAAACCGACTGATTGTGGGTTCAATGCCCACAGGAGGACTTTTAATTTGATTCATAGTTGTCAATCAATTCCGCTTATTAAATCAATAATCATGTATTTTAAGCGGGAGAAGCCGCGAGCGTAAAAATAATTGAAGTAATAATTGAAAAAATAATTGAAGCCGCTAGTGTAAAAATAATTGAAAATCTCACCAATAAATTCAAATTCAAAATATTCTTTATTCAAATAAACTCTTATAAGCACTTTTGAATCGTCAAATGATAAAGTAGACAAAAAAAGCTACCACCGGTTCGGAAGGCAGTTCTGCTGAGAAGAGCCGGCAAGAAACTCAACAGTTGCTCTTATCAAAGTCAATTGTATTATTATATTACATTATCTGGCAGCTTTCCTGCATTACATTCAATAGACATTAATTCCATACATGTTTATCATCTAAATATTCTTGAACAGTGTAATAAGCTTTACTTGTTAGTATTTTTTTCAAAGTTACTTTAAATTGTGGTAGTCACGTGGTGGCAAACTTAGAATACACTGCGGAAGTTTATTATATACACGTATACTCAGACCCATAAAAGATTTTTTACCTTTTTGGAGGCGAAAACTTAGCGTAACAAGTTTATCTTTGTTTCTCGTTCCTATCGTATGTATATCACTATTTTTACTGTAACACTGTAGATTGTGCCGGACAAACAGAATATTATAATACACAAATTGTGAAGCAACTGTAATAATACCTGCATCTTTAAAAACATCTCGCAGAGAATCTCGAGCTCTTAGGGTATAAATATATCTCACGGCTCTTTTTTGGAGGATAAATATTGAATTTATATCCGAAGCATTGCCCCATAGCAACATTCTATAACATAAAATACTATGAAAATAGCTATAGTAGACTAGTCGGGCAGTTTCAACGTCCGTCAGTTGTCTTACTTTTGTTACTGCGAACGCGGCAGAGCTGAGTTTATACGCAAGTGCTTCCAGATGAGTGTTCCACTGGAGTTTGGAATCTATAGTTAAACCTAAGAAAATAGTTGATTCTGACACATTGAGGGTTTCTCCTTTAACTTCTAGACTAAGATAATGTTTTTTAATGTTTGGTAAAGCAAATACAATACATTTAGTTTTTTTAGCATTTAACATTAGGTTATTGGTATCAAACCAATAAAGAATATGCGATAATGCAACAACGTCATTTCAACATAACAAAGTCATTTCAATTTAATATTGTAATAATCATTTGCCACAGAATGCATTTTTTAAATTATTTTTAGTTTTCTTATTAACAGCATAGGTTTTAACTTATATGGTCAAGTAGTTTCTGAACGCAAATCAGGACAGATAGATGGACACTCATAAGTTGTCTTATAAAGAATCCATTTTTTCTGTCATTCGTACGGAACTCTATTTTATTTGTGTTAAACAATTATCATAGTGTTAAAACAAATACAAAATTATAAGAATTTTATAACTAGCATGTGTCGGTTTCGATTTTAATTTCGATCAAAATTCTGATCAGAGTCGAAAGATCGATTTCAATTTGGGTCCTGAAAACCTTGTTTCAGTTGTAGATTGATCACGGATTCTATGGAATGTATTGTTGTTTCATTTACGATTTCAAGCAACTAAATTTGGTTGATTTGGGAGAACCAGTTATCTCTTTTGAAAAACGGTACGGTTATTGTAACGGTACTGATTAAAAAAGGATACCTATGAAACATAGATTTTAATACCATCAACCACATCAAATCTAGTTTACAGGATTGTAATAAAATAAAACATATATAATTATATAAAAGTAATAAAAGTAATAGCATAATAGTTTAAGAGTTTTGTATGACACATTATTAACATTACACACATTTTAAGTGATCAATTTAACTCTGACCGCAGATACAGAATTACATCGAAACGATTAACGTGTTATGACACAGTTCATAATCTTCCTCAATAAATGGATGATACACAATAAATGTTATTCAATTCGAACCGGTAGTTAGCATAGATTATGTATTAAAATGTAGAAAAGGATATAATTTGAATTTAAATGTTTCTATTTATTTAAAAAAAATCCTAACATGGTGACCCATAACAAATACATATATTGTATAGTAATATTACTTATCATTGCGTGTACACTTTATAATTAAGTAAAAATAAATCAAAACTATTTGCCCTAGCATGCAACTCGTCATGTCTATATAATAGAATTGGTATTTTTCCTTTTGTTGAAGGTCTTCTATAACCTGAGTTTATTTGCATAATATAAAACGTCTATAGCGAGGGCGAAAGCTCACGCGATCCCCTTTTTAATGTAACTTTGTATGAACATCAAAATCGATATCAGACTGATTTTTAATGTAACTTTGTATGAACATGAAAATCGATATCAGACTGAGTATGAATAATAGTTTTATGGATTTCGAATATTTTGTAAAGGATGTTGAGTGGCGGATTTCAAAGCTGCGTGTTCTCTCTTTTCCAAGGTGAGGAATAAAAATAATTTATTCTATTGATTGTGAATCGAACTCACAACCGTCACGTCTTCCACAACGGCTTTATGTTATAACGTTAATATTATTTTAATATATAATAATAAAGAATAAAATATCCAGCAATTAAATAGGTTTTATACATTATAAATATCACCTGAGATTGAGGTGAACAGACTAGAGAGATACTTAATTAACTTTGATATGCCAATAGGTCTCAATGCTACATATTCTATTCATGTCGATATAATCTGAATATGATAAAGAGAACTAATAACCGTCTCGTACTCCAAGACGGCTTTGTATTATAACGTTAATATTAGTCTAACAAAAATAATCAAATATAAAAATATCTAACAATTATATAGGTTTTATAAATTTTAAATATCACCTGAGATTGAGGTGAAAAGATCACAGAGATACTTAATTAGCTTTGATATGCTAATAGGTCTCATTGCTACATATTCCATTCATGTCGATACAATCGGAATATGCAATTTTCGATGTGTACTATACAAGCTCTTTTTTTAAGCAATAACCTTAAGCATCTTATAGAGGAAAAATAACACTATCAAGGGGGTCGATATATTTTGTCGTTGCAGATTCTGTTTTTATTTAGATTTTTTTTAAATAATACATTTTTTACTTCTAAGGTATTATTTCTATATTCACAATTTCGTTCCCTTGTTCGTTTTTATTTTGATGAAGAAAATTTTTAAAATAATTATGCTTAGGTTCAAAAATAACTTATTCTGAGGTTGTATATTTTTTTTTTAGTTGTAACAAGAATTCTGATGTAATTTCTACTGTTAAAATTGCTTGGAATAAATCTGAAACTAATTAAATTCTTATATAAAAATAGTAAGAGAACATAATTTTTTTCAGTATGTCTGCTAGATTATTTGCACATGTATGTATATAGTACTAGAAGAAGTTGATTGAAACTTATTTGGTAACTGTTTAAGCATCGCCAAGCTTTTGGCTATAACTGATTTTTAAGACTTCAGGTCCACCTCAACTATAATAAATACTTATATGCTTTCTTAACAAAATTTATTGAGCGTGATAAGTATTTTCCATTGACATATGAAAATAAAAGATTTGAAAAATTTGATAAATAATTCTAACACTCTAGCTGAGAAATAATGAAATGACGCCTTAATAAAAATTGTTGTGAGTAATGATTATTTTACATGGACATATACAAATTAAAGATTTGGAACTTCTGATACATTACTATAACACTCCAGCTGAACTCGAATGACTACTAAACTAGTTTAGCACTCCACTACGAAATTTATGAGATATTCCAAAAGAGAGTATTATTAAAAATTGTCAGCAACGTTTAAAAATATGGAAGAAATTATGAATGTACTTCGTAACATACAGAAGGACTTGGAAAAGCAAAAAAAAAAAAAAAACAACGATTCGTCAAAGCGGAGATAGTATAGTAGATAAAGTAACGCAGAATATAAATATAATTTTGGAAGATGGCCAATTGGAGATCGTCGTGGCGCAGGGCACAATATGTTACTGTAAAATCGGCTGTTTGAGGGCTCGATCCCCACTCGAGGAAATGAAATATTTATGAACATTTATATTTTCATTAACTCAATCAACTTGGCGGAAAGTGGGCAACGGAGTGTCTTAACACTAGTTTCCTTGTGCTTATCCTGCTGTGTGCGGGATACGGCGTGAGGCTGAAATAAAAATTTTGGAAGATATAGGCTGAAATAGAAATTTAGTATATAGGAAGAAAAATAGAATATTCTCAGAGAAATAGTGGAAAATTAAGAAAAACTAGTTTACTTCTTAGAAAAACATTCAAGAAAAAGAAATATCGTATTTTTGGGATCGAAGAATCATATGAAAACCTAGAATTCAATAGATTGATACGTACTTGTCTATCAAACTTGAATAGAGAGATGTCCAAGAAGTTAAAAAGTTGGTAAAAAAATGCAATTTACAAAGTGCTTAACACATTATAAGTAGATAAAAATAGTACTTAAATAATCAACCAAATTTCCTAAATACAGTAAAATATTTTAATGAATATTCGTATATTTTAAGCGGATTATTCTTTGAAGCGCTAATCTGTCCGTCAACATAGTTAGATTTCAAGCCTTTTATTTCCGGTATCCAAGATGGTTTTTGGAACGGTAGTTCAACAAACTCAAATTTGGTTACTAGTGATATAAGCGAGGCGCCCGATGATAAGCAAGATGATAATATACTCTGATTTCAAAAATGCATTCGATATGGTTCATATTATATTGGTAAACTAGCAGTATAGTTAGGTCATATTTTTATCGGGAGGATTTCAATCGAAAAAGTGTGCGATTTCATCTGGCGTCCCACGAGGTTCACGTATGATTATTTTCAATATTCTTATAGATGACTACTTGAACTTCGTACTTTAAGCTTTAGTCTTAATCGATAAATAAAAAAGCAAAATTTTTAAAATAATACACACTTGGTCTTGTTTAAAAATTGTCATAGCACAACAATTAAAATAAAAATAAAAAAACGTTTATTTGACACAACAAAAAGAAAATATTGTACATTATACACAGCGGATACATTTCTTTTTGTTTTGCTTAAACTATAATTAAATTTAATTTATCACTTACAAAACTAAGTTTGCCGAAGATACTGGCTAATTTATAAGGTTTCAATTTGATATTGATAGTTGACCCACAGTAACGATACATTCTCTTAATCAATTTAAAGCTTACTGAGCAACTACATTTTTTGTTTTTAAACATTTTTAAAGTGTTATTTCACATCTATCATTCTCTCTTGCCAAACGATAATTCTTAGTAATTATCTTTGGGTAGCGGAAATTTGTAAAAATCTCCCTACAGAGATACTAACAACATAAATAAGTTATAACAAGCGTATAAGAATTTCGACGTCGGCGATCGTCGATTTCGGCGGATTCGAGTCCCGCTACGTTCAGTTTTTTATACGTTTTCTAAATAAGTATGAATGTATTCCTCTGATCGAGGCTGCCGTTGATTCAAATGGATGTATGTCAATCGCTCAGTTTCAATTTTGACATAGATGTCAACTGCAAACTGATGGAAAAGCCATCGACACATCAAAATATGATTAACTTCACCTTCACGGATCATCTGTCTGTATGAATAGAAATTCATTGCACTAACTTTTTAGTTAGTTTCAGCACCTGCAATTTTTGATTTATTACTAACAATATTAAATATTTATTTTATTCAATATATCTAGTATGATATACACATCTAATAAAATAAATATTTAATATTGTCCGACCTAGTTATCTGTTACTTCATTAACCATTTTAATATTAAAATGGTATCCATCTTCCCTCTGCCAGAATATCAAAGGTTATTGTAACGCATCATAACTCCTGTGAGTTTCAGATTAACGTTTCAAATTATTATTCTGACGATGCAGCACAATATCTCTAGATTGAATTTTTTCTCCGACAATGACAACAGCCACTTTCTCAATGGTGGGTGAATTAAACCTTCTTGTATGTTCACCAGCAGATGTTTTGTCAGCTCGAATGGCAATATTATGGCTGTCGGATGGCATCCGATCCAATGCTATTTTGAACATGTTTGCCAAATTATTGTTCTGATGAAGTAACATTTTTAATTCTTGGACATTGGTTCTCTTCACTGTTGGATTGTGAGCACAACGCTTATCAACTTCCGCATCTGAATTGTCCATAAAATAAATTTATAAAAATTGATACTCTGCATCTGGTATTGGTAACAGCGCTCCCAGTAAGTGATACATTTGTATCTGAATTTTTTAAGGATTTATTAAGTAATTATTTGTGATATATATTTTAATACAAACTTTAATGTTATAAAATAATATTAAGCTATACTACCTTGAAAGTGGGTATGAAATATTGTCCTGTACAATATATGTTGCGCCAAACGATGCTATCTGGAAACCGCAATTATATTTTTGAATGTTGGCCAAGAAGTGTTTAGTATCATTTTCCATCCCAGAAACCAAAGAGCGTAAGAAATCTGGTAGTGGGACTAATTGTGGCAATTTTACTTTGCCTCCAGCACAACATAATCCAGTAGATTCACCACTGTATTTTAACGCCTTGCAATAATTTCAAATCATTATCATTTCCCTAATTACTACCGATTTGTCGGCACAAAAATCTATTGCCGGATCATAGTGGAATGCAGAACGTTCCAGTATCACAGGGGTACTGCGGCTGCGGGGGCGCTCAATTTCATTATGACGTGATCGCTGTTGTTGTATTTTCTTTGCACGAACTCGTTGCATTCTAAGCCTATTTGCTTCAATGTAACTCACTGAAGAACGCAATTCTGAGACAGCAATACGACTATTTCTTTGCTCTGTTTCTCTCTAGTCATCAGTGCGGTTAGCACGTGAGGCACATTTAATTGACTATGACGACCTAAGTCAGGTCGTCTTCTCCTCCGCATCGTAAATTGTAGCGGTAAGATATCACTGTCACTAAAGATCAAGAAAGAAAAATAGTACGGAACTTGAAATGAACGGTACCCTCACTCACAAAGAATGATGATCGACATTAGGATGTTTTAATTTCAATTTATATTAGTTGGTTTTCAAATGTCAAATATTATGAATAGTTTCTATAGGAAAACGAAATTGTAATTTTTACTATATGCCTAGCATTTTTTCATATTTACTCACAACAGGTTTAAAAAACCTTCCTTGGATATATACAATTAATTTAAAACCTAAATTGGCCGAAATCGGTTCAGCTGTAATCGAGTTTTAGCAAGATTAACGAGCAGCAATTGATTTTTATATATATAGATATTATTTCTTATTTTAAATACTCAACATCTTAATTATATGTAGGTGAACTTAAAGTTTGCGTATTATGACGATGATTTTCGTACTTTATACGTTTTATTAATAAATATATATATATATCTTTTTGTTTTTTTCTGCCATTATTTTTGTATTTGCCCTAATGTTATTCGGAAATATTTAATACTATGAGAGGATTTAAGATATCATACACTAAGAAATTTTAACATGATCTTAAAGCATATATCATTTTAGGGCACATACGATTTAAGGGTAAAGAATTAAATTATTGGAGATTATGCTTTTATACAATTTTTTTCGACACAAAATAGACTGCCCAAATTATTTGCAAAAAAAATTTTTTAATACCTGCTGTTAACCAAGAAAACATTTATGTATATTAGTACCATCATTACGTAAAAAAACATTTTTCAGAGCAAATTTAATAATTATATAACAAAATTTGCAAGTCAAAAAACATTAATTTAGATTCACTTATTATATTTATGGCTTTAGATATTCACCATTAATCAACAAATTATTCAACAATAATTTTACCACCTTTGTTTCTAAGAAACTGATAAGTCACTTAATAACTTGTTTTGTTTGTTTTATTGTTTTTTTTTTATGTAAATGCTTATTACTTTATTGCTATTTAATTATCTTAATGTTACTTTGCTTTTTTACCTCCATTGTATTTTTTTGTTTTCAACCGGCTATCATCAACCGGATATATTTTCATCACGACTAGACTGTATCAATCATCAATCTTCCTAAAATTTTACGCGAATAATCTCTAATATAAGCCATAAGTATAATATGAAGATTCAGAAATTGAACAGTTCCGGGCATGCAATATTATATTGATATCAAAATGAAAATTGAGTAAATGTATAATTTACATGAATTTCAATAACTAAATTATCCTACTAGATACATTACATCTATTATAATATTCATTGTCTAAAGTGAACAGAATATGTAATTTTCTACAAAAAAGAAAATTTATTTTTTTTGTTATTTTAATATTCAAAAAATATGTAAAATGTTTTATTTACCTTAATATTTTTGTTTTTCACTCAAATATTCAAAGTGAGGGCTGCAATCTTCGCCATATTTTTGGAAATCTAGAAATTAAAAAAAAGATATTATAGAAAATATATAGAACATAACATTTAAAAAATATTACAGATTATATCTCATACTTTACTAAATTTTATAAGAATTAAGGAAAAATATATATGTTTCGTTTGTACGACAAATAAAGACTAAAGACTAAATTACACAATAAATTATTAATCAATAATTTTAAGCAAGAGTCAAAATTTTCAGCCACAATATGCATATTGAATAAAAGCTGCAATAATTCATAGCGTGCATAGTTTGGCGGGATTTCTCACTAAGTTTCATGAACACGTATCCATTTGCGGTATTATTCACACTTCAATATACATCAATTTATCAAAGCCGTTAGCTTAATTTGCTTTCTGCTATTATCTACTGCTATTGTCTTTGCTTTCTCTATTAATATTTTTTTTCATAACTTATATGTGTTTGATTTATAATATATTATGTATGTATCGTAATTTTAGTATTATCAGAATATAAAGGTAGACATTCCAATTCCAATAAGATCGCGCTAATTATTATGATAACACTTTGCCAGTTTCTATTGGATTGAAAGATACTAACATTAAATAGAAGACATAAAACTATAAGTAGAGTGTGTGTAAGTATCTATCTCTCGAATTGAAAGCTTTTAATGGGGTTCAAATTGCGCATGCGCGAAAAACGGGAATAACAAAGCCACATATAGAAGTCTTTACGGCAACTCGGCTTGGGTTTTATACAAACACAATCCAGATTCCTTTCATGATGGTTTGTTATAGTGATAAATAGCAAAATTGAAGGTATTTTTATATTATGAGAGGTACATTTCATCATTTGTTCTTAGAACATCATTTGTTCTTAGAATACATATATTATGTAAAAGAAATATAATAATATTGCAAAGATTATTTAGTAAATATAAAACTATACAGAAATGAAATTGATGTATTTCATGGATTGATCACTGGGATTTTAAGTTTTATCGTCCTGAATGTCATAATGGTTACGATGTGAAAAATTGTAAAAGATATATAAAATAACGAATATAAAAGGCCTAAACTAGATTAGCTCTTTCTACCAATCCCACCAACCAAGAAGATTAGAAATAAAAAAAAAATAATAAAAGTAAAAAATGTCTTATCATTTTTAAAATATTGAAATGCGTCCATTTTCTTTTGTTTCTTTTACTTTTCTGTATACATAAGTATTATTATTAAATATATATATTTTTTATAATACTTAATTATATAACAATACAAATATGGATTATATAGCATTATTGTAGATTTTCTGATTTATTTAACTTTCGAAACTTTGAACTATATGTAAAATAGGTCTTAAATTCTGTATGGGGCAAAATCAAGTTAACCTCTAAAACTATTTAGTGAAAACTTGCTTAAGAATAACAATTTTTAAGAATCAATTCCACTAATACTTGCAAATAAATTGGATGGATTGTTTTAGAATAGGCAGATGCAATCTAGTTTTATAACACTCCATTTCCCAATTGCAATTCCAATTTACGAGACATTATGTGTTACAGTGGAACCTAACGCCGGCCTTTGTGTTCCTCGTGTGAGGATCAAATCCATTTTGATTTCAATACTACTTCGTTAATATTCTTAACAAATTGTAATATATAACTTTATACGCTTACGGCGAAAGCACGTCGGCCTACCTCGTACCGAGAATAATAAATGATTGTAATGTTATGTTTAAATGTATGTAATGTTATCAATAAGGAAAATATAAAAGAAGTATTAAAAAATATTTTGTCAATAGTATTTAACTGTATTTATTTTATTAATTAACTTTTTTTATAAATTTACTGTGAATTATAGTGTATAATATTTAATTATTTATTATTTAACTTTATAACTATGTATACACACACTATTTATAATTTTTGTAATGTTGTTGACAAAAAATATAAAAGACCACGTTTATATGTAATAAATGTAGTATTAAAACGAATTCAGAAATAATTATTAGGCTAGAACCTAGTTGGCTGAATTCTACACACTCCTCTGTAGTAGAACGTGGAAACGAAACTAATTTAAATACGTAACTACACTTGACCACAACTTCGTCATTAAACATAACGTATCTCATATATAAAAATGTGAATAATAATTGTTTGAAGTATACGATATAACGATATTCGGGAGTTAATTTATTTTTAAATTAAATTGACATCCGAATACCGTTGCAGCAGCGGCGGCAATTGCTTTTGGAGTGGTTCGGCATCGAGGGGTGTTTTTTTTTTGTATTAAAACATTAGCGATCATCACAGATTGAAAAAGAAAAACAGATGCTTCGTAAAAAATTGTTTGTTGAAACAAAATATATGGCAATAAATTAAATGAGCCCTTCAGTCCATCGTTCGTAGTGACGACTGTGACGATTGTGAGTTCCATTTCCATTTGGGGGAATGACATATTCAATATTTCCGCTCCTTGCTCTATTGACAAGAGGAAGCACGGCTTTGAGACCCGCCACTCAAAGCTCAAAACCTCGAAAATTTAACGGAAATTGCTAAATGTGTGATACGACGGAAACCTCAAAAAAATCACAATAATAGTAACGTATCAACTGACAAAGTAAGAAAGACTAAAGTAAGCACAAAACCAACTTTTCTTTGAACATAACAATGCCCTTCGTATATATAAAGCCTCTAATTAGACGCAGGCACGTGACAGCTTGTATAGAGGATAATTTTTCTATTGTGATCTGACTATATGATTTAATACATATTTTGTACTTTATTTCAGTCCCTAGTATTCCTATTCTACAAAAACTTATTTTAAAAAAATAATATTGGCTGGTTTGATCTTATTTGTTTCAATTGACTTACACACTAAATTAATTATTTTTTAATATTAATTAGGTTATATAACTCTATACAAATCAGTTTTTTAGAAAAAGGTCGTGGCGCAAGGGAAAAAGGTGTGACTGTAACGAGAAGGTTCTTGTGGTTTGACGGTCCTATGGGTTCGATCCCCATTACAAAGCGTGACATTTCCCCATTACGAAGGAAAAAAATATTATTTCTTAATATTTTCATTTCTTCACTATGGCAACAAGGTGTTGAGTTCCGTCACTTGCATGCAACGCCTCGAAAAATTGGCGGAAAGTGAGGAACGGAGTGTCTTAACACTAGGTTCCCTCTGCCTTGTTGTATGCGGGTTACAGTGTGAGGCTTATTTTAAGGATATAAAGTTCGTATTCATATCTTAGTCAACTACGCAAGCGGCTTAGATGCGGAACATTAGATTATTGATCCTTCAATTTTGGAGACGTGCGAACATTACAGATGGCTGCCAGAGTGCATAACCATAATGTAATATTTATTTATTTTTATACATATATATTATTGAATCGAACGGGCAAAGAAATCGTAGTAACAATAATTATTTTCCTATTTTCTTCTAAATGAATCTACACATATAATGCCACCTATAATTTAGCTTAAATTACCTATTAGTTTACTACAAAATGAAAAAAACGAAGATTTAGTTTCACTCTATATCCTGCACATAGAAGGGTACTTGGGAACCTAATGTTAACACTTCCCCAGAAAACCCCACTTTCAGCTGAATTCTGCACTCATTGAGTGTTGAATGGCGAAACTCAATACCGCGCCTTACCAGAGCGAGAAAATGGAAATAATAAGTATTTAATTTCCTCAAGTGAGAATGTACGCACTACTCTCGCGTTTATAGTCGAACTCTTGTGCTCCTGCGTCACGACTGCCAAATTATCAAACTCATAAACTCTCGATATATAGCATTGGAACAGCAATTTGTAAATGTATTGCAGCATTTAGGGATAAACGGTTGACGCAATGCTAGCCTATGCGGCTAGTTTAACTTGCGGTATAGTATCCGTTGTATTTTAAACGCTCGGAAATATTTAGCTTGTGAAGGAATTCACTGAAAATTGCTTTTGATTAAAAGTATTATTATATATTGTTTAATCATAATAGAAAATTCTTTATATTATTATTATTGTGTCATGTACAAAATTAAATTTCTTATAAAATATCGCAATAATTCTCTACCGTTTGCTCCGATCTGTTCTTCATTATTTATGTTTCGAGTGGCCAAAGCGCTGGTTTGACCTCGAATCGCATCTTTCATCTTACACGTACCTGCGTGACACCCCAAATGTTAGAAAAGAAAAGGGCATAATCTTGTGCGAATAACAACAAGCGTTCTTATTTCCAAATCGTAAGGTTTCATATTTAGGAGCAGTAATTCCCAAAAAGGGCCATGCGCGGTAGACTCCACAACCATTTTCCCGGAAAATCTAATTTTAGGCAGCTGATAGACATACAGAGGAGTAATTTGTAACTGTATATGGAAAATCTGTATTTTAGTACCCTTATACAAGATTACGGCTAATTAGAGCGTGTCAGTCGTATGAAAATAGGTTGATAGCAAAGCCGAGCTCAGTGAGTGCGCTCATCATGATAAATCGTTTCAGAGTTGTAGAAGTATCGATTTGTTTCATTTGGAAACGCCATACTTTCTATGTTGAGGTTTTTGCAATATGTTTATTAAATATCATCATCCGTATTTAACAACTAATTTAATTTTAAATATTTGGTATTTTATGCTTTTAAGTTTTGAAATGTTCTGCATGAGAGATGATTTTTTATAATGCAAAGTTTATAGGTCAAAGTTTTGAGGCCGGCCGTGGCGCAGTGGCACGAAGTGTGTGGGTTCGATCCCCACTCGAGGAGATGAAATATTTACTTAAATTTATATTTCCATTTCTTCGCTCTGGTGTCAAGGCAAAGCGCGGCGTTGAATTCTGCCACTCAACACGCAAGGCCTTCAAAATCGGCAGAAAGTTGGGAACGGAGTGTCTTAACACTAGGTTCCCTCTGCCTACCCTGCTGTGTGCGGGATATAGCGTGAAGCTAATTTAATTTTAATTTAATTTTTATAGGTCAAAGGCAAGAAATTTAGGTTCTATTTTTGTAATTTAAATTTCCATAAAACTGTTGAAAATGTTATATTGGAAAATTGTGGAACAGTTATTATGAAAATATACAGTGAGGACATAGAAACTAATAACGTGAAATACTATCATAGCCTAAAGCCATCTTTAGCCATCAGCCAAGATAAATGGACAAACACAAAGAGATTTTTGTTAATCCAAACCAGTATCTAGTCTCTTTTGAGACAATGCGCAAAATTTTAAATATATTAATTAAAAATGCACAGTAATGAATAAATGCAAATATTCAATATTTCATTTCTTCGAGTGGGAACAACGTCGGGCTTACACTTTGTGCCCTGTGCCACTACTAGCCTCATGGGGTTGATAGTTAATTAATAAAATTCTTCTTATTGTAACTTAGCTCCTATATATTTAAAAGAGAAATTCACTAGATGAGTTGTGCTATAATTAATTATCTTTTCGTTTCCGTGTACCGTATCTTCGCTATCGCTGATTAGAATCTGGTAAAGTTTGAACGAAATGCTGAGGAAAACTTTTTCAATTACAATTGAAATAGTTTTGAAAAGAATTTTGTAAAATAAAATCTGGGTTCCATCTAAGTTTTAACAAGCTAGTAAACAAATAGTAACAGTATAATAGAAAATAACTTCAGAATAATAAATTACGTTCTTAGTAGCAATACAATTACTTATAAAATAACACTTTAAATATATAAATTTACAACATAAATTCTCACATATTTCCGCAAAAGGCCTGGTATTAAAACATGATGTTTTCTCTAAAAAAGTACATAACGTATCCCATTAAAAAAATTTAAGAAACTAAATAAATAACAAGGTCATGGCAACATTGTATACAATCCATCTAGTAATTTTAATAATAATTATTATGATGTATGTAGTTCATAATATATGCCCGGTCTTTTACAAGATTTGCATGGGGACACGTGTTGAACACGTAGAAGCCTTTTAGGGAATATAAAAATGGTTTGCCTTGACCTGCAGTCGCAGTGAGGAAGCCGTCACCAGTGGCTCATTGTTCATCATTATTATCTTATCATTTTGATAATTTTAAGCAGCGATGAGCAATGACTCAGGTGCAACTGGCAACTCCAGAGTAGTCAGCCAAGGGTATCAGACGCTTGTTAGCGGGTTTCTTCGACATTTAACAGATTGAGACTTCCATCCGTTGGAGCATATAGCTTCTGCGCTCTTCTCTACTGGTCTATGAAAGCAAGCCAGAGGCGTCAGATGCAATTTCCGTATGGATGTCTCAGGTTTATGAGTTACCACTTCCCAATGACTCGCCATAAGCTACTCTACAGTCATATTGAAGTACAAGCAATATACATATATTTTTCTAAATTCATATAAAACTTCACAGCTTACCTATACAAATATAGGTTTTTGTAGTTTTATTATTCACCATATTTTATATGCTGATAATACTTTTCATTTAAATAATATATGAATTAAGATACTTTTTTTCAAGGAGTCATTATTGAAAATTAAAAAATATATATTCTAATGAGATTTTCTTTTTTAATATCTTTATTTTTTTCCATTCATATTTTTATAATACATAACTGTATATTATTTAACATCTTTTGAATATCTTTTAATTAGTTTTGCGGTGACACAATTCAAAAGAACTGTTGATATTATATCATACGTCAATGTACTTTAATTATTAATTATATGTTGTTTAATTATATGTTGTTACGTTATTTTTTCTAAGCCCTCATATACATACAAATATATTACAAAGCTGGTCATAAAAATATACCACAATGTATATAAAGAGATTAGGACATCGATAAACAAATTGATACACATAGTAGAGGAGGTCATATTTAACTATTTTTACTTCAGTTAAGAAGCATGGTCAGAAATTTTACTATTTTCGATTTTTTTAGCTTCACGCTGTATCCCATATGTAGCATGGTAGCCAGAGGATCCTGGGAATTTACTGTTAAGACACTCTGTTCCCAATAAAACACATCCGTTCCCCACTTCCGCCGAATTCTGGAACATTCTGCATGTTGAGTGGCGGAACTCAACGCTGCGCTTTGCTTCGTTATCGAACCCCACAAAATTATCGCGTTAACAACCCCACACTTGAGCACTACGTCTTTCTTCGAGATATGATCATATATATAGGTCGTTAAAAATAAATAATATCTGTGTGCAATAAAACATGAAAGAAAATATTTTGCGTGTTATTTGATGTCGATTATATATATTTTTGTCAATATTTGATCAATATTTGAATGGGGCATCAATTTAATGAAACACGAAGCCGTCTGAATATCGTTCTTTAACCTAACTTTTGTTATATCTCTTTTAACTTTTATTTCTCTCAATAAAAAAAACTTTTGAGGTTAAGAATTTTTGCTAAGAATCCATATTTATATTTTCATAAGATAAATTGATTATTAAAAACTTTAAATTATATATATTGCCCTGATCCTTTGATTTTATTTGTCAACAAAAACACCATCTTATCAGGCTGAATGACTTCTGTTAGGGTCATATAGATTATGTAGGTACATATATAGTCTATATGGACAGTCGTGGCGCAGGGGCACAATGTGTGACTGTAAAATCGACTGGTTCTGAGTTCGATCCGCACTCGAGGAGATGAAATATTTACTTAAATTTTTATTTTCATTTCTTCGCTCTGGTGTAGAGGCAAAGTGCGGCGTTGAGTTCTGCCACTCAACGCAATTTCTCCAGAATTCTGCAGAAAGTGGGGAACGGAGTGTCTTAACATTAGGTTCCCTCTGCCTACCCTCCTGTGTGCGGGATACAGCGTGAAGCTGATTTATTTTTTACATCTATTTTTTGTTTACTAAATCCATTCAATTTACATACACACACATACGTCACTTGAATACAAATCAAATCAGGTCACTTGAATGCTATTGGAGTATAAGTAAAGTGTTGCCTGGCAACGTCGCTTATCAATAAATTGGTTGTCAAAGATAAAATGGTATTTTTGTTGATATTACAAATATATTAAATTCACTAAGAATTTAACCTTATAGATGGAAATAATGCCCAAAGAAGTTATTGATTGCAGCACGTCTGATGGGAGAATCAAGTTTGTCTATAAAACACAAGACTAGATGTGCCCCTTATTTAGAAATTTAGAAGTACCCGCACGAACGCCAAAGAAGCAATATCGGTTTGTTATAAGAAATCCAAAATAACGCAAGCCTTTTTACACTAGCGACTTTTTTTTGGTTCTAAAGATAATCATATGTTTGTAGTAGGGTTTTAAGTGCGCGTGTGAAAATACTCAAAGATTCCAGAGCCAGCTAGACTTTCACTCAGTGTAGCTGTAATGCCATCGGCGCTTCTAGGACAAAAAGAACGGCACCTATTGCACCGCGATCGGTGAAATATCGTCGGAGAAAAGGCAAGGAAACATTTCGTAACATAACCTCGGAAACACACGGCGGGCACGCGGTTTTTATAACCATTAACAAGCATGAACTTTCTCTACAGTAAAATCGGACGTCCCCGAAAGTTTAGCCACAGAGGACTCCGCCACTTCACATCACCAGTGAAATACCCTCCAACATACATTTTTTTCTAAGGTTCCCTCCCTACGTTCTAATTTTTTATAGTTTAACTAATCTGTTATAATACACACCGACTACAACATCAATTACTAGGGTCTAATCATATTTTATTTCAAATATTAATTTTACTGTACACGTGCTTGCAAACTAGTTTCTTACCTTTAACTTTTCTCTAACTCCTCCTCCTTTTATTTGTATGTACCTAAAAAGGTTAAAATTTAATATAGTTATATAAAAATAAAAGTAACATTACAAACGCAAGTGCGCTGACATCACCCCATCCCTATTCGAAAGGACTGGTCTGAAATACGGCCATGCGCAAAATCAATACCAGTAATTCTATGCCAAGATAGAATGTAACATTGTGATGGACCTAAAATTTTGACTGAAACAGATATAATACAAATTCATCATTCATTCATCATTCACTCACTTATAAAAAGGAAATCTGGCCAAAAAGTTAAGAAACTAACAAAATTATGTTATAGAGCCATTCTCAAATAAAAGTAAAAAACGACTTAAATGCAATGGCATTAAAGCTCAAAATGTAATAACTTACATCCTTTTGTCTCTTGGAAATACATGTAATGCATTCTACACAAGCAAAGGGCTTACCTGGAACGTGCGTGATTCATCCGGGACCGCTGGCTGCATACTGAGTTGGTTTGGGAGAGTGAGGTGATGCAAAAGATAGAAAGAGAAAGATAAAACACTATACACACCAAAGTAAGGTTGAATATACATATGATAATAAATACATTTTTTGAATAGTTTTCAATTATGGCATATCACAAAAATTCTATATTAGCTCTTTAACCAAGGAAGCATAATTGTTTACTTAGCAGCACAGCCGTATTATTTATACATATGTTGATGTGTCTTAATGGCTCTTATTAATTCATTCACAATTTGCTAAAATCTAAAAAACGTAGTGTTTCTTTGTTCTTCTTCTTTTTTTTCTCACATAGGAGAGTGAGTTGTACCTTTTAAAGGACAATTCACGCTTGATATTGTAAAACTCAAAACATATAAAATTATACTGATCCAATAGTTAAAGTTTATCTTGTTTCCATCGATTATTAGTCATATTGAAAATTTCATATATAACAGCCATCAGATGACTGATGATCTTTTGATGACCGCCGGACTAATATGTCTGTTATCGCCTATTGTGTGCTTTTCTAAAATAAAACTAGGAGAAGTAACGAATGACACATTAGGTGATTGCTCTATGATGTGATTTTCAGCTGTTAGCTGTATTTCGCATGCAGCAGGTTAGACAAAATGAATCTAGAGTTAAGACATTGAAGTGTTCAAGTGTTCATTGTCTGTCGAATTCTGTAATCATTGCGTGTTGAGTAGCGGAACGCAACGCCGCGTTTTACTTCGTTACCAGAGCGAAGAGTGCTGTGTGATTGTTGCTGTGTTGTGCTTATTTTGTGTATGCCCACACACAGCGTGATGCTGATTCTGTAGGTAAGAGTGGGAGGGGAGTCGCCTGACAGGTCGCCTGAAAGGGCAGCCAGACAGACTGGCGCCGTAACGTAACGAAGCGATTTAACCCCATAAAAAATTATCACTTCAAAATAGTCTTTGTGATTTCAAGTCTCCATCTTATGAAAATAAGTTTTATTCCATTTTAAATAACGGCTTGTGCTTAATTTTTTGGACTCTACACGTTGTAATATTCCAAAACGTAAGCCGCAGCCATCATAACAAATAATAAAAGATTAACAACAAAGTGATCCTATAGCCGTTCCGTTTTTGAGGTTCGATACTCTAAAAATAATAGATAAGTAGTCCATTGGAATATCACGAATTGGAAAATCAAATTTAACACCACAAGCACGTATATTTCGATGTACAAAACCGGCTTTGTTTATTGTGCTTATTTATGCAAAAGCAACCACCATCACTAAATTTTGAGATTATAACTTCGTCTTGCATTGCTATTAGGTTGCAGTGACTAAAACACACCGGTCATCTTTCTTTACGAGCTCTGACCGCAAACTAACTTGCTATTGAAATCGGCGTGTTCAATAGAGGTTTAAATACATTTTCACTTAATAGTGGCGGAATAAGGCTATTAATTATTGTTTCACACAAACCGGTAAATGAATTTAGTTAGCTTGTACTTTATAAGCATTTAAAAAATATATATGATAATGAAAACGATTTTTTTTTATATAAATACTTTTATTTTAAGATTTTATGTAAGATTTTATATACTGTTAGTTTATCTTAAAAAAGAAAGGAAATAGAACAGGCGTAAGCCTGGATAATTATCATATCGTTTCTCTGTATAAAAGTAAAAGTTCAGTCAATCGATAAGTTTGATGGAGTGGAATCGATACCTTGCGGCCGTCGCTAATAATATTACAATAATAAAAATACACAACAACGACAGCCAGACGTCATAATGTCAAAAAGCAAAAAATAAAAATTAGATAGTAGATATTTAAAAATATTTATTAGGGTCCGATCATTGTTAATTTTAAGTAAAAATTTAGAATTAATAACAATTTGAAGTTGTTCTACCGCAGTCTTGACAATTTTCATATTAATAACAGGTATAGTTTAATATTTCGTGCCGTACTTATTACGCGCCTTCGAGGATAGCCTACTGTTAAGGAACTGTGCAAACAAGAAAAAAAATCTGTTCATCCTAATAACCTAAAGGACTAGTTTTATATCTACATTACATCTATATTTAATTCTAAATATAATAATAATTTTCCAATATCTTTTTTACTTTTTATAATATATTTGCTGACGCCTTTCTACATATATATTTTTTGTTATTAATATGTGTTAATATTATTATTGTGACAGTTTGAAAGGTTGCATGTACGTTCTACTTTCACGCAAATACTACTGAACGGATTTGGAGTATCTTTTACAATAGTAAAGCTTATACATCAGAATAAAACATGAGCCTATCTATTGAGGAAGGCTTGACCAATGGAAGTGGAGTTAAAATATAAAATGATGCAAAACGGGAGAAATGCGTGCGCTGCCTAAACGGTTAAAATTAAACACAATTTATAGCAGAACTGTTTTAGCTTAAAAGTTATATATAAAAGTTCGCAATTATATATTCTGTAAAGCCCACAGTAGCAATATTTATGTCTTACAAATTCAAAAAAGATAAGAATTAATTGACGATTTTAAACAATTATAAAATTACCGTTATCACATTAAACACCCTCCAATACCTTCATTATCGGGAAATAACGCGGCGTTATGTTCCTCCACCGAATACTCAAGGCCTCCAAAATTCGGCGGAAAACGGAGAACGGGATGTCTTACTACGTGCAAGATATAGCGTGAAGCTGATTTTTTTAGTGTGAAACTGTCGAAAATATAGAATCTCTACATGGACAGTAATAACTATTACTAAAAAATGACAAAAAAAACTAAATTATTCATATAAAACAAAAATGCAGTAAAAAGTGAATATATCCTTATTGTGTTTATGATGAATTTTCTTATATACTAGAACATACATGTACGTGGATAAGAGATCACATGTAAGGATGCGAAATCACCTGTGTAAATCTGTACTCGGGCAAGAAGGTCGCTATTAAAATATAAAATTATAGTGTAAAAAATATATCATCATTTATTTCGTATACAAAATTGGTTTAATATTTTATATCCATACAGAATATTTTTGAAATGAATAATGAAATATGTTACAAAGACCCTTTGATAGATTTTACATAAAAAAATAGTTTATTTTTTGCTAGACACTGTCAAAATCAACCTATATTAATTACTCTTTTACACAGAGTGTAACGCAATCAACGGATCAACGTAGACGACCTCAGTGCCTATTCATTTCACTCCCATGTATGTTATTCGATTTTCCGTGGTTCGGCAGATATTTGAAAATTTGTAATTTTTGGGAAAATTGCGAAGTATAGCCCAACTATTAAATCTTCGCTTCGCTTTTTTTCCTTATTTTAGATTTATAGTAAGCCTTTAGTATAATCAGAACTATCAGCTCATAAATCTTGAAAATAACATGGAAACAAATACCTCTTTACTTAAGCAAAATTTTATCAAAAACATTCAAGAACTAATTTTAAAAACTACTAATATTATAGTTTAACATAATCTCTGAAAGTTTCATAGGCGAATCTCAATGACAACATGTCTTAAATAAATTTAAAAATTTATTTTGTTGGTAAAGTGATTAATTAAAAATGATATGATGATGTATATCTAAAATGTATATAATGTACGAAATAAGAATTTAATATGTAATATTTGAAAATCAATAATGATAACTATTGATTGTCGCGATAATATGGACAAACCGCGTCCTTGTCGTTTGTTTGTTTGTCCTCGCGCAACATTACACAGCCGACATCCATCCATTTACATAGAAGCTCGCTAGCTTGCTTTAATTTAATGTAGGACATTGAAAACGTTAAAAAACAAATAAATAATATTCTATAAATATTCTCTTCTTACGTACATTATATTAGCCTATTAATACGCAAAATGACAATTACATAATGAAAACTTGAGTAAAATGTTATTTTTCGTAATTAAAAAATAATCATAATATAATATAATTTCTACGAATATATTATTTTTTTTTTCATGAAAAAACGAAACGTCTGCTCCCAAGAAAATTCCATTATCCTCAATAGAAATTTTTCATACATAGTCTATTCTTGCCAAATCTTACCAAAGTAAACTCACATGTACATTGTCAAAGAAATTTTATATTATATATTTTTATATCAGTTTTATATTATATGTAATATACAGTTAAATATCAATATACGTACCTATGTACCAATTTAAGTAACTTAAATCCTATTTATTCAAATAATAATATTGCCATAAAACAATTTTATATATTTACTCATATTTATGAATCTTCTTATATTCCAATCTTTTTTTTATTATCATTTGCCTGTAGCTTCTCCTTCATCCTTCCTTGCGTTGATGTCCTAGATGACTGTCAACGTCAATTTTTTTTTAGAGTATCCTTAAAAAATATATACAAAATTTCATAATGATTAAAAATTAAAATTAAATCATCTTCACGCTGTATCCCACACACACACACACAGCAGGGTAGGTAGAGGGAACCTAATGTTAAGACACTCCGTGCTCCACTTTCTGCCAAATTCTGGAGGCATTGCGCGTTGAGTGGCAGAACTCAACGCCGCGCTTAGCCTCGACACCAGAGCGAAGAAATGGCAATATAAATTTAAGTAAATGTTTCATCTCCTCGAGTGGGGATCGAACCCACAACCAGTCGGTTTTACAATCACACTTCTTGCCGCTGCACCACGACCGGCCTCATAATGATCACTTATAATATATAACCACTAATCATTTTTTTCCTTTAAAATGTAACAAATAAACACTCAATCTTATTATTTCTTTTCAGTGCCGGTGGTGGGGGCATGTTTGGAGACGTCAATATATCAGCAATACTGGATTCCTTTAGTATAAGTTACGACAAAAGAGTAAGACCCAACTATGGAGGTTAGTCAATAGAATTAATCACCAAAACAACTCTTTATGATGTTTACAACAGGAATAACAACTTGATATTTTATGATTTATCTCAGAGCAAAAATCATTTCGGTCTCTTATTGTGTAAAATGAAAATGGTAACAATACCATCGTTCGGTAAAAGAAGGAAGATATGTAATAACGTAATGGATTTTACAAACGTTTATATAAATCATATTATAAATTTTAATAAGAAAATCTAATTATATATAAATATTAGCGGTCAATTCGTGGCTTCGCCCGGATACTACATATAATTCTGTTATTAAGATTGATTATATAATTTATACGTTTAATATGTTTTCATAAATCGCTGCTACTGTCGCTAGGACGAAATCGGTGGCAAGGGCGCCCCCCGCAGAACTCAAGCCTATGCTTGAGGCCGTAAACAGAGCGCAAAAATATATTAATTTTACATTTTCTATAAAATATACCAATAGTGTAAATTACATTCTATAAGAGCCGAGGATTATCGTCATAAAAATTGCTTGATGATAAAATAACTTTCGTTTCTAATTTTCAATATACATGTGAAATAGAAATCGATGAAACAATACAATTTTCAATTATATTTTATCATAAAATGCCTTATTGTCACTTATTTATAAGAGATGGAATATGGTGTCGCGGGCTTTTTTGTAGTACTAATAAAATTGAATATTTAAGTCATACTGACATATACTTAATTATTTTCACAGCGCACACGCCTAAAGCAATTCGACGGCGTTCCTTATTATTATTATTTCTTTATTTAAGGTTAAATTATACTTACACCGTAATGTTATATAACATAAGGTTATATATAACCTAATATCACTTCTGAAGAATGCAGCTTTCATGTAAAACAAAAGTAAAGTAAATCGGACGAGAAGATATATAATTGTATAACTGAATATTACTGGTTGTCTATAAAGTCGATTTACGGACTTAATAATGTACTATTTAATCCCAATTAAAAATGAATGGATAGATGCGTCAGAAGTGAAACACTTAATTCGATCTTGGCTCTCTATGTTTGTAACGCGCTCTCGCTTGCACGCTCGGCTAAAATGGAACGTGATAATGAGTAACACAACAGCGTTCATTTATTTGTAAGGCGTTATCACTTCAAAAAATTACGTATTTTAAAAAGATATAAAAATATTAGCTTTTTTAGTAGCATATTGTTTAAAAAATTTTAGTGGTAAAATTGCTGTAATGTGTCAAAATAATTGTCAAAAGTCTTGTATAATAAAATGATACGAATAATTATATCGTCTTTTCTGCATTCAAGACATCTGAATACTGAAATGCGTAGATATTTTACTTTATAGACTTCCGTGCTTACCCTAATCTCCAAACAAGATCGGTTTTACGATAAATAAAAACTTAATATTTCAGCTATTGCACAATTTTCCACAACATTTTCGTCATCATTTAATAGCAAACTATTTTTTTTGTGGCCTTTATTGGTACATCAAATTGGTTCAAAAAAATATTGTTTACGTTACGATTTGTTCAAATAATGTCGACCATTTAATAAACTACCTGCACGTTTATTTTATTATACAACTTTTATAACTAAATAAATATTTGTTAAGAACCATAGCGTGAAATTTAACCCGTAATAAATGAAACTTAGTAAATTTAGTTTTAAAAATTGTATTCGAATGTTTCACAGTATCTAGATAAAGTTTGAAATTTCATATACTAAATTCCTTTTCTTAAATAAAAGCGTTTCTCTGAAATATGTAATAGGGATAATATAGGGGTAAAGTTAATGTTTATAAAGTTTTTGCCACATAGTAAAATAAATGAATAAATATCCACAACATACTTTAGAATGTTTATTTACAAATGTACAAAGGTTTTAATGCATTTGTACTACATTGGTAAAATATGTCTCGCAAACCGAATATTTATGGACGCCCGAGTGTAATCATATAAATCACTCTATCGCACGCCGTTATCTGAAAGCAAATATCACAAATATAGTCCTTGCAGTATACATTTTACATGACTACATAAAATCATGGAAAAAATGTATATTTTATTTATTTTATGTTCTTTCAAGCTGTATCCCCAATATAGCAGGATAGCAACCTGGGAACTTAGTGACCTTTCCCATTTAGATACTTCCGTTCCCCACTTTCCGCCGAATTTTGACTGACTAGACCGCGCGCTTTGCCTGAAATATTAAATAATTCATTACCTCGAGTGGGAATCGAATCCACAACCTGTCGCGTTTACAGTTGCTGTAGCCCTATGCCCCGACTTGCCTTACATAGGTATGTATGATTCATATATAGAATTTTTACTTGAATCATAATAATATTTACTTATAATATATAGAAGATGTTCTCAAAAATCATTGCTGATTCTTTAAGAAAATAGTAGAATTAGACCATTTATCATTATACTATACTAATATTCCCATTGTACTTTGATAACATATTTGAAATGTTCAACCGTACCTAGTAGTTGTGGGTACAAATTCCTTCTGCTGGTACAAGTTCTGTGAAAGTAAGAAGAAAAGTAAGAATATATAAATATATATATAATTATTTTGTATTAATTATTTTGTAAAATATAGCAGGTTTTAAAATCAGCTAATTCCATGCAAGAAAAATTAAACAAAGAATATTCTTTCAATGTCAAAACTTATATTTGATTTTAAACATATATTCTATGTACTTAAAATAAATAATTGCTTTAAGTATATAGAATCCCATTAAGGCTAAAAATTAAGATGTATGTTAACAGTTATTAAATTAAAATATCTTCTCGCATCGCAATAAAAATCTAAGGTCGAGCAAAATAAATTTCATCTGACATTCACTTCAGTTATTGCTCTCGCGCTATTATAATTTTAACAAAACCTGAAAGTTCTAGCTCCATATAAATTTATTTATGAGAGAAACAATTAAATTTTCATTCCGTTCCTCGTTGAATTTCATTCACTATTGCAGATATTATTATAAAATGAGAATTTTATTTATTTTAATTATAAAAAGTTGGCCAATAAAAACAAACTAACTTAAAAACAATACCTACTAAACGCTGACCTGTCTGTGATTGCTTGTGAAGCCATTCCAAATTGTTATTTTAATTTATTTCCGTTATGTAGAAATAGTGCCGCTAATTCTTCTTACTCTTATTTACATTCATCTAGCTCTAACAACATTTCTGCTTGAAACAAATATCGCAGTGTGTCTATCTAGCACAAAATGTTACTTTCCGACTTCTTCCCTCGACATCGATATCATAGCGACGCAACAAGACCACTTGTTATGTATATTGTGTCGTTTTCAGGACCACCCGTGGAAGTGGGGGTTACCATGTACGTGCTCTCCATCAGCTCACTGTCTGAAGTCAAAATGGTATTTCGTATTTAAAGCAATATTAAAGACACAGCGCATACATAGCAAGATTTGTCCTTTAGTACGATCACCAGCATTACCGTTCATTGTAGCACCCGTGTCCACGGTTCGATCGCGTAGGCGTCCGCTGCGATCTTGTCACGTCCGTCGAATCCTCTGGTTTGGTTTTCACGGCGCGAGGCGCGAGGCGCGCGCGACTCACTCTTGGGCTTGATTGCAGGTCCGCCAGTGGAGGTGGGCGTCACCATGTATGTGCTCTCTATCAGCTCCGTCTCCGAAGTGCTCATGGTACTCGTCACTGTCAGCTCGCGCTTGACTCGACCGCTGAGCAGCCCTAGATACGAGGCTGCGAGCATGTCCGCGTTTGTCAGCAAACGCCCTTGTCCGCAAACTTGCTTTCTTATTATGTGTCCCCTGATTCTATAAATTCTGAACGAACATGTTTGTGGCATCATAATAAGAACAGCAATTCGATACCTTAAAAATATTCAGGTTGTGTGTCCAGCAGTTTTCGTAATTCCAAAGACAAATCATTTTATGCGAGGTGGTGATGTTGATAAATTTTAGATATATTTTTAAGTTATTATAATTTTTTTAGCACTTTAATAATTTTGCTGTGCAAGGTAATGTAGCTAATATTATGAAAATACACTGTTTTATAATACTAATAAAAATTTATCAACTAACGTCAACACTTCGTTTTTTTCATCATTCTATTAATAAATCCGCAAGATGCGTTATGCAACGGTTGTCACACGGCAGAAAGCTAAAGATATTCTATGGATTTGCGACGACTGTGTAATTCTTCGTCACTCATTTCGTAGTTTGATGTGTATGTACGTATATGTGTATCTAATGAAATTGCATTATTGATCGTTACCTTCCACGCTCTCGAGTAATTTGGAACACCGGTTTATATAGTTCTAATTATATTATATGCTTAAATATTTTTGATATTATGTACTTTAGTGTATTGTAGAGCCCATTTTACCACTTTTACTCACTTTTTATCCGGTCTTCCAAAGTATGTATTAGTTTGAGCTGCTAGGCGTTTGGGTGAAAGACCCCTAAGTGGAAACCAAATCAAAGCTGGGAAGGTCACAGTAAGACGTGACCCATGGCCATAGAGAGGTTGTGTAATTATACGAGTCACAAAGACCCAAGAGAACAATGAACGTTAATTTTTCAATAAATCAAATTTACACGTGGCAATTTGTGTACTTGTCGGCTTATTAGCTTCTATTAAGAGATTGCCTTTATCGAGCCGTGGGTGCCAGCCTGCGCCACCACCCACTCACCTCGCCCTATCCCACCATAGCACCCATTTCATTAATAGACATCACTTTACCTAGGCTTTGTGTCACACTACACAGCATTTGTTTCCCCTATTCAAGCTTCGCTCAATTGAATCGTAAATATCATGTTTAAAAATAATTCCCATGACAATTTCCACTTGCATTAAACTGTTGTTATTCAAAACGGTGCTAGTTCACCATCTTTCAATCCAAACGTAGGTTACTACGCTACTTCATCAACGCATGCAATGTTAAATGTTTTATATAGCGCATTATTTTTAATTTTACCTTTGTCTACTTTCTTTTACATGTTATTCTCCTATTTCTGCAAATACAATTCATAGCTCTCACAACTATATTTCAAACATCAACAAATCAACTGATCATCATTAATTTACCTAGCCTTTGGAATCACTGACAGTGAGGTCTGTGACTTGATCGCTGTCTACTAATTAATTATTCACACGCTTACTTATTCACATATATATGAAACCTATAGCTGGAACTGAATTATTTACTTCTTCTCTTCAGGATTTTACGCTGGATTTCTACTTCAGACAATTTTGGACTGATCCTCGCTTGGCATATAAAAAGAGGCCTGGCGTTGAAACGCTGTCAGTCGGCTCTGAATTTATTAAAAATATATGGGTACCTGATACGTTTTTTGTAAACGAAAAACAATCGTATTTCCATATAGCAACTACAAGCAACGAATTTATCCGCATTCACTATTCTGGCTCTATAACTAGGAGTATCAGGTACTAAAAATTCGAACGAGTTTTAAAAAAAATACCACTTTTACTGTTTTAATTATAACGAAAACATCGTTAAATCTTTATTAAAAAATAATGAAGTATAGTGATAAAACAACAAATTTGAATTTTGTCTTCTAGTCATATTATACGGAAAGAAAAATGATATGTATTTCTACAAATTATTAATTATTTTTTTATTGTTGCTTTTCAGATTAACTATAACTGCATCATGTCCTATGAACCTTCAGTATTTCCCCATGGATCGGCAGCTTTGTCATATAGAAATTGAGAGTTGTAAGTATCTTGACAACGACTTTTATTTGTCCGTATATCGTGAAAAAAAATGTTCACTCTATGAAAAATATACAATGAAAAAAAAAATACTATTACGCTGTTTTATATTGCTGTAATCTTTTTTAATATTTATAATTATGTTATACATTTGTACACTATTTTAAAGTGCTCTATAAAAGGCACGCTTCATATAATATGTATTGTGTGGTTTAATATTCTATACTAATATAATGAATCGGAGTCTTCGTTGGGTGAATTTATTTTATTTTTCAATTTTTATAAACTTATTCGAAATGAGAAGCCTAAATATTTCTGATGATAGAAAAATAATAATAACAAGTCGTATTTAAGAGATGTGCGTGTGTTCACCTAAAGCAATCATTGATTTGATTCTTACCACAGTGCAAATTCTCACTAGGCTTACAGATATTGTGTTGTGACCACTTTCTTGTATCACAGATGCTA
Source organism: Heliconius sara (assembly GCA_917862395.2). Classification (NCBI taxonomy): domain Eukaryota; kingdom Metazoa; phylum Arthropoda; class Insecta; order Lepidoptera; family Nymphalidae; genus Heliconius; species Heliconius sara. Next base: position 11,312,231 of record OU860800.1, on the reverse strand, counting down.
CTCAGGGATACCCTGTGAGCACAAGCGTACAACTTATTCGTCGACACGTGCTGTGATTACCCTCGTGTTCTCATATATTGGAATGTCTCCTTCTCGCATACAGCACCCGCAGAAGGTAGACCCGTAAATAGTAAGCCTTTCTCCTCACGAGCATTAAGCGAAAGAAATGATATTGAGACATCGACGCTGTGTCAGCCGAGCGGGCCGAAGGAGGCGGGGTACGGCGGCTGCGGGTCTCACAAGCCACGAGGGCCGTGCCGTAGACGCGGAACGCACGCGACCGACCCCACCACCCACGCACCCAGCACCCCCACCCACGCACATCCAAGCTCGCCGAGTATCCCGCTCACCTTAGTGATGCGCGTCACCGCTCCTCGCTCACCACGTCATCGGCCACGTTGCACCCATGCTTTCATAAACGATCCACCAATATCGGCATGATATTAGCATATAAACGCTTTTGATATTTTTTCTTCTTCAATATTTTATTCATTTTTTATACACTTTTTTTACAAATAGAAATTTATATTTATTTACGTTATCACCCAATAGTTAGATCTTGTAGATTTATATTTTTCTATCATCCATATCGAGTTGATACGAGTACATTAGATTTGGAGGACTCGATTCAGCTCGCTCAAGTCTCACCCAATGTGTCCGCGAGTCTCACCGACAACAGCCATGAGGGTACGCGATGCTTCACAGCGTAAGTGATAGCGTTTTGTGTGTTTGGCATGTCTCCGGAGTCGGGTACACAATGAGAGACATTCGGTACCATTGGAAGGACGGACTCTTAAGCGTGGGCATGAGCAACGAAGTCCAGCTGCCGCAGTTCCGAGTGTTGGGTCACCGGCAGAGCGCCACCGTTGTAACACTCACGACAGGTAACCAGTTTCGCAATGCCCGCTGTCCAAGCATTGTCCATCCATTTTTGCATCCGACCCCGTCTTCCTCAGCCCGTGTGCAGACGATCGAAACGCGACACTAAGCACACACGCTAACTACGACATAACAAACGCACGACAGACGCGCGAAGCCAAGCTCGCGATCCCCGCTCTCACCCCGACCGAATAAGACTCGAGATTCAAAACCCATTGCGATGGGCCTGGGGTTTTTCATTTATGTGTCCGCTGCGCACAGTCGGCTACACCATGCGAGACATCCGATACAAATGGAACGAGGGGCCCAACTCAGTGGGTGTGTCGAGCGAGGTGTCCCTGCCGCAGTTCAAGGTTCTGGGTCATCGGCAGCGAGCTATGGAGATCTCCCTTACGACAGGTACTAAACGCGGGGAAATCAAAAAGTAGGCGACGGAAAACTAATACAATCATTACCAAACGTGAAACACTGAACATAAACAGCCACGAATCTTTTCACGTCCTGCTTTTGTATTTTTGCACTAACAACACTGAGTTGTGTGTTTTAGTAACGTTCGTTTATTTTAAGTGATTTCCTCTTACTTAATTAGTATTTGAAATTGATAATCAAATTTGGTATAACTTTTTAATTCACCTACGTAATTGAAGTATCTTAGAAAGTTTAGACGAAAGCTAGATAGCAGTTTGTTATAATGAATAATTACAAAGTATACAATATTTTTAATTTCAATATATTATACGAACTATAACACATTTTTGGAATATTTTACAGGAAATTATTCAAGATTGGCATGTGAAATACAATTTGTACGTTCAATGGGATATTATTTGATTCAAATCTATATACCGTCTGGTTTAATCGTTATTATATCGTGGGTGTCATTCTGGCTGAACCGCAACGCCACCCCCGCACGCGTGGCATTGGGTGTGACCACTGTCCTGACTATGACTACTCTAATGTCATCGACAAATGCTGCCTTGCCCAAAATTTCATATGTGAAATCGATTGACGTTTACCTAGGAACTTGCTTCGTGATGGTGTTCGCCAGTTTATTAGGTAATTATAACTACCAAATTAAATCATTGTAGTGTTCTTTATGACCATAAATTTTCTTTTATATTTATATAAAATGCGAAGTTTATGCGAGAAGGATGTTTGCGAATATTAAAATATTGAATGTGCAAGCGAATGTAATATTTTATTTGTGTCGATTTTTCTACAGACGATGTCTTGTTCGGATGCGATGGAGTATTCGTGGAGCACTTTAATATGAACGAGGTTCTCTATCTTTACAGAATACGCAACAGTGGGATATATGGCGAAGAGAATACAGATGAGGAAACAAAGATTTGTAGCTATTCAGAAAATTGCATCAGAAAAGAAGGTTCCAGTTGACTGCCCTCCCCTCGGAGACTCTCATACTCTTTCTAAAATGGGAACTTTAAATAGATGTCCACCTGGGAGGCCATCGGTAAGTTCCGAAATATATCTTCAAAATTTTTATGTGGCCAGATTAAGGTCCTGTTGCAATGAAAATAACTAGGTTAAAGATTTGTTTTCACACACTAGTTTATAAGTTATAAATAAGATTATGAGTTTCAAATTATTAATATAATTCCAGGAGGTTCGTTTCAAAGTCCATGATCCAAAAGCACACTCAAAAGGTGGTACTCTTGAAAATACAATTAATGGAGGAAGAGGAGCAGGAGACGAAGACAATCCTGGCCCACCTCCTCATATACTTCACCCTGGAAAGGTACTCCTGAATAAAATCATATTTATAAAGTCGCTGGGCGATTATATTGTGCTTGCGATCAATGCCGTGCGAATTAAGCCTCGCGTGCTCTTTTCTATAATGAATAACGTATATTAAAATGTTCACGAAAATTAAGCCACGTAACTATTAGATTTTACTCTTACTTGTTTACTATTAAATATTTTTATTTATTAATAGCTGATGTTATCATGATTTATGATATGGACTCGTTTATTCTACATTTGATTTAAAAGTACTAATGTTAATGAACGTTTATATTTTTCAGGACATAACAAAGCTGTTGGGCATGACACCGTCTGATATAGACAAATATTCCCGCATTGTTTTCCCAGTTTGCTTCGTCTGTTTTAACCTTATGTACTGGATCATATACCTTCACGTGTCTGACGTCGTTGCTGACGATCTGGTTCTTCTGGAAGAAGATAAATAGAGGGCGTTCTTTTGGCATCCACTCATTTTTACTAAAATTATATCTATTACCTTCAAAACTTTTAGTGCTACAGTAAAATATTTCAAAACATCTTATGAAGATAGAACTAGCATTCTATTTGAACTTTTGAAAGCTACGTAAATTAGTTTCAGTACTGTAGATATAAAGTAGTATCGTTTAGAATTTGAAATATATTTAAAAGTAAACGCGTAAATAAATAATTGTAAATAAAAGACTTGAACTCACATAATTTGTAAGATCGATTAGTTTTGTCGTAGTCTGATGTAGAACAATCGACTGAATCGTTATATTTAAGACTCTAAATTAGACTTCATTTATATTCTAAAATATTAACTATAAACTGTAAATGTGTTTTATAAATATTAAATTGATTTCGAGTCAACTTTAGTGTTTTAAAATTGAAAAAAATAATAACAACGAGAAACATATGTATTTTATGTTTTTTTTTTTAAATTGAATATTATAGCACAGAAGTTCCTAAAAAATTTTGTTTTATCACTCAAATGGATGTTTCGAACTATTTCATAAAATGAGTGGACTGCCATATTATTGTAATATATATCTGATGCTCAACTTTTTTGCTTAAATTATTAATCTTAATTAGTAGAATTTGTACTTTTGTTGAGAATTTAGACTTGTTTATTGTTTGCAAAATCTATATTATTGTTATTATATCACTAGGTATTTTATTTTAATTGTAGTTGCAAACCATTAAAAAGATATATTATTATTTAATTTGATTGTCATAGCTTCATTTTATAAAGAGGTATATGTATCATAAATTTAATGTCTTGATTGAGCGATCGATATTGCTTTTCATTGGAAAAATGCATGATAATTATTTTATATTATAGTATTTTAAATTATTAAGTTTGCTTGAATTCTGATCTTAAATAATGTTTATATAAGTGTATTACATACAAATATTATGTAGATCTACTATTACAATAATAAGGAAGACAATTTTCGTAATTCAAGTAAAATGACCATTCAATTTCTTAGTGATTTAAATTCAGGCAAACCTTATTTATTGAAAATTTTAAAAGAATTAGGCCTTAACGGTTAATAACAACGATATCATATACATTAAATGACTAACAACATTACAAAATAAAATAATAAGTTTTTGAAAGTAAAAAAAATATATATTTTCATCTATAGAGTGCATGTGCAATATTAACGTAAAGCCTTTGGCATGTGTAATATTTACTTTTACGCAACACCTTAAGATTTTCAATACTAAATCAACATCAAATTAAAAAAAAATAACTCGTAAAGACTATTTAAAAAAAACGTATTTCTAAGCTACTTCACTTATTGCTAACTTAACTATTTCACATATTACCTTATAAACCTCATTGTATGAAGTAGAATTACCTGAAATTGTGAATTTATTTTTATCCTTCCATGCTTATTCTAGTATAAATTACTTTGCAACCAAAATAATTGATTTGATAATTTTGATATTAGACATAAAGGTTTACAGATAATTAGTTAAATTGTTAGTGTTGCACAATTATGTAGAAAATGCAATGCTTTTCGACGTAGTTTTGCTCGCTATCTATAAATGCTCGTGTAGATTCTGCAATATTGAGCATTGGAATCTTAAGTTGTTAATATTGGGAGCTCATTCAGAAAACTGCAAATACTCAGTGGCGTTGGTATATAATAAATCTATATAAGAATATTAGAATTTAGCCATAGTCTAATAAATGTATAATATCATTCTAATATTAATATATAGATTGTAATATCAACGGTATCGTGTTTTTGTAGCTGTCGTATGACTTTGAATGGCACTTCCTGCATTGACAACCAACAATATCCCTCGATTGTCCGAAGCGCAGAAATCCTGTCTTCAGCTACGTATGTACACCTAAAATAATGAAGCATTGGGTTCCTTAAGGAAATATTTTAAATTTAAGCGACATATATACATATAATACACCAATAATAAAACACGCTACGAGCAAATCTATGTAGATTTCTTGTACGTTTAAATTTATTAAAAAAAAACGCATGACTATGATTAACAGTAACTTCTTGTAATTCCAAATAACTTTATGCACACAGCTAAATAGTCCAAAATATGGATGATACTTACTTATGGAACCCTTGTGAAGGTTTATGGTCGGAAAATTGTAACTACCGCCTATGCAGCAGAAAATGTAAAGTTCATATGTGAATTATAAATAAAAAAGATATTTTATATTGAGTGATCTTTTTTTGTTATTTATGTAAGTGTGTGTTCTGTGTGTGTTATTTACAGTGCCATATTGTAAAAAATTGCATTCTAAGATGAAAATTATTTAAAATAAATATTTTTTTAAAATTTTGTATTCACATTCATAGATACGATACATAGATAAATACGCAGACAGAATGTAAACCGTAATAGCAATAGTAAAATAGACCATATTATAGAAATGTACATATTCGTCAAATTACCTAAGATTATTATTATGTACAGGAATACTGTCATTATTAATAAATATATTGTCAGAGTATAATAGTTTAATTCGTACATATTTCATAATAATACACGAAAACAACACTTATATAGGTTATAAGCGTATATTATAGTTATTATAGTTAGATATATTATAAAATATTAGAAAGTCTTAATGTTTGGATGTAGGACTATAATATTCTCCGAAACGAAATTCTAAAATGTCTGTTTATCTAATAGTATATAAGTAACGTGTATGTTATTAATAAGAAAGAATATTTATAATTGTTAATATTTTCATATTAGTTTACGCACGTTCATACATCACTACCATATTGTAATTAGTTTTAAGTAACTACTTTAATATATTAACACCATAAGGTTTTTTGTAATAAAAATAATTTATGAAATATGTTACATTATAAAATTCAAATTAAATATTTTATTTATATAAATTTATTCTTTAATAGGATATATAGAAACATATAGAAACATAGAGAAAAAAAAAATATGTCACTTTTGATTAGCATTACATATAAAATTGAATGTTTCCAATTTTAGTTACATTTATTATGATAAATTGAACGTTAACGTGTCTACGTATCTAACGGTGTTTAGCGCTGTACAATATTCATGTCTGACAAATTAAGTCGGTAATAAAAAATATTAATATAATTAACTACCCATTAAATCTGTTCTTCCAAATAATATCTATATTATTTATCTAGTATTATGGTTCCGCTCATTAAACGATCACGATTGTATAATTTGTGATATATATTTATATTTATTACTATTATAATTTTTTATTATTACTTAATATTATAAAAAAATATTTAATTCTTAAATAAAACACCTTTTCAGCATTCATGCACAACGAGGTGCTCATTGATAGTATTTTTAAAATATTATATTTAAGTAACGCTAAGGTTTTTTTATAGATACACCGCTTAGTTTTATAAATATAATAGCAATATAAAAAAGGTATAAAGTTGGAAATTATTAGCTAGACGTCAGAAATATAGTTTACTCTCATAATGTATAGGTGCTAAACAAATAATCGAAAAGTACACTAAATTTATGGACTCTGGACACGTACAAGGCAATGAAACGTAGAGTTGAATATAAAGAAAGCTAAGGCCGAAGCCAAATGAAATGATACCACTGTCGAATAATAAAATAAATTCAAGTAATTTAATTCAGTAAATTAATTCTCATATCTCAATATATGATTCGTAGCGATGAAATAGAAATGTCCACTCACGCACAAAATAATAACGACGACGTTAAACGACGCTAAGTTGACTTTATAGAATTTCTTGTTCTAATTGGCATATAAGTATTTCAAAAAACTCGAATCAATATAATGATAAATAATTATAGTATGACCGGCAAGTCTACGCTCCTGAACTCAGCTTAAGACGTCGGCGCAGACTTGATTTTAGGACAAAGGTGTGCAAAGGACAGAAAGCCTAACTTCAGGGCAGATCCTGCTCGTCGAGCGTATTGTATATTCAATCAAAATTGAAAAAGTTAACTTAGCTGAAATAATTTAGTTTTGTTATGGTAAACTGTCATTTTAAGGTGTCAATATTGTCAATATATGCACTCCTTTGAAAGTTCTTACTACATAGGTGTATGTTTTTCAATCAATACTTCACTTTACTAATATTTTTCTCTCAATCTTTTTTTTTCTGTTAAATACAAGTAAAAAAAAAAACACTTTGAAAATCTGTGATAAACTTGCACTTGATGTGTTGCTATGTTGAAATTCAACTTGGAAGCTCAATTAAAGATAATTTTCAAAGAAGGGTGGTAGATATAGCGTCTCGATACTTACACACACACACACACACACACACATATATATGTGTGTGTGTGTGTGTGTGGTCATTAATTAATAACATACAAAATTAGGACAATCTTATTACTAAAATATGAGATATAGCAAATAATATTGTAAAACCTATTCCACTACCCTTTCCATTCATTGTATTAGTAATTAGTACTCACCAAAATATGTACTTCGATCAAATTCCCTCAATCTATCTTATAAGCTATTTTAATAAGTAATAAATAAAAACAATCTTAATTCCCACATTCTTATTTTTTTTATTTTTCACCATTCATATCATTAGTTATATGTACTTGTATATAAATTTGTGCACAATTATACTACGATTCTTTCATACTTTATTTATCCTAATCAAGACTCAAGTTGGGAATCACAAAATTGCAGTGAAATTTTAGGATAAACATAAAAATTTGTAAGTTTTTTGCAAATATTTGTCTTTATCTGTTGCCTTAACATTTTGCGTACTGCGCCCAACCGTCCACCATTTTATTTATTTTACTCACCTATATATTTTTAGTAAAATTATACAATGTCTACATATAAAATATATAAGGTATAATTAGCAAAAATGGCTCAACTTAGGCTTTCAAATAAAACAGTCGTTGCTAGGACAAATCGTTTAATGTATATAAGATAATAAAGCATATATAAGGAAATTATGGTAAATTATTTCAAAATTATTTAAGCTCTCCTTTTTATGTAAGTACAGTTGGAAAATAGCAATTCACAATATCATAATATATAATCTAGTGAATATATAGTTTATTACAAAAAAATTAATTGGCACATATGCAGAAAAAGAAAAAACAGAATAGTAAAAGAAATCTCTTTGCAGCATTGTTTTTTTTTATCGTTAAATTCAAGGTAATATATTTTACTAAAAATAAAAAAACCTAATTATTCGTTATTTTTTTTAATACATTAACTACATTTAGTAGTTAATTTACTATTTCTTTTTAATTTTTAATGATTTTACTCGAATTTTCTTATATTTTCTGATATAACGATACGATTAATATCGTTATATTCTGTATAACTGCCGTAGTCTACTTAAAAGATCTTTATCATTTCGTTATATTTACTCTTTAATATTTAAGAACTGAACTACAATTTACCGAGGATTTTTTTTTACATTATTAGTTAATGTAAAAAGTGTTTTTTTAGGTCATAATTAATTATATTCTTAATGATTTTTATAATATTTTTGTAAAGGAATATACAGAGATTCCTTTGTTTACAGAAACATACGTAGGTGATAAATATAAAATTACATAAATATTATTTGAATAATTTTATTATTATTTCGTTTTTTTAAATATACAAACTTTTACAAAAAAATCAAACTGGGGTTTTTTTTATATTTTCAAGTTAGTATACTTTTTTTGAGTGGTACACTTTAAATGAATTTCATATTATAACAATACTTATATCTTTTAATGTAATATAATTATTATAATATATTTAGTCTCATTAGTGTACGTATATTATAAATAAGAAGGAAATAAACTTTTAAATAAATAATTTCTTATCATTTCTTGCTACCCACCACCGTTTAAGACAAGCGTTTAATACTATGCTTTTTTATAGACGAATGTTATAAAAATAAGCGAAATATTTTTCATACTTTTGTAATATAAAAGTAATAGTAAGTAAAATGGGAACACTAAGAAAATTCTACTCTATCCCGTTTACACTATTTATGTCGCTCTAAAAAAACATATATATTAAATATTAAAATTTTATATTGTTGTTGTCTAATATACCACACCTTATATTTTTAACTACGTATATTTTATGTATCCGTAATGTACGCGTGCATTGAATTTCGAAGTTTTGCATATAAAATGAAATAATTATATATATAATAATTATAAATATTCGTGTACAGTGCTTTTATTAAACAATGTTTCTAATAAAATATTAAAAAGTAGACGTCGTGTCGTTAACTTTTCTATCTTCATCCATTTTTTTAGTAACGCAACAATTTTTTTCTGATCTGAATTTGCAAATTTGGACGATTGTTTACTTCTCTTGACCATTTTGGACGGAGAAATGTGGTAAAATTCTTCAGTTTCGCTTAAATTCAACTGCAATAAGAAAAAGCCTTTGTATTATGATAGAAATTATTAGATAAGAAAGAATATAGAGTAGAAGTACTCTAAGATGTAGGGCAATATATAGATTTTTTTCCATTAATACATTTTATAGACAAGAAATGTTTCTTGCCGAGATTTTGTCATTTCGTTTTTGATTTTGCATTAATTTTTATTGTAAATATTATAGTTTTTAATAATACTTTAATATTTGACTTTTTATATTTACCTGGAAAGTACCATCTAGTGGTATAAAGTACAAATTTTTAGTAATGATTTTTGAAACCGAATCAACATAAGCAAGAAAGATGGCTTTATTATTAAAATCTTAAGCCAAAAAGGGCAAACTATAAATATTTTAAATTGAAGCTTATCACTCAAATGTTTTTGAGTACATTAAAAGAAATAAGCAAGAAACCAATTCCAAGAATAACACGTGTTGTTGAAAATTATGTAAATAAGTACCATCTAGTGGTCTAAAGAAGAATCTCTTACGATAACTCTCGTTCTAATTTATTTATTTTTATTAAGCTAGATGGCACCTATTTTGAGAACATTTTAGTAATAAAACAAAGTTACGGTGAAAATTTGAATATTGTTTTAATTCGATTTTGACTTCTTTTGGACTTGTCGTTTTTATTAAAGTTAGAAAATTGTTTAAGAAAAATATAATGATAAATTGAAAAAAATGTAAATCAAATATTTATTTACAACACTTTCGGATTTCATCTTAACTTCCCCAAATTTAAATACCACTGAATCATCTGTTTTGCTAATATAGAGTAAACATCGTCTGAAAATTTAAAAAAATACCTTATATCGAACAGTATATGTTATTTTATGTTGCTTTTATATGGTCCGGCAGTTTTCCACTTTCATAGCGGTCCCACATTTTCATATAAAGATTTTCTAAATTTTTCACGTAGGACTCGCAGTCGAACAGAGTGCTAGTTAGGCGCGCTTTTGCAAATTTCGCCCGAATATATCTGCGACTGAAATAAAAGAAATATAAAATTGTTTATTGATCATATTCTTTCTAAATAAGAACACTGTCAAAAATAAATATTATATATGCATATAATATACCTTAATAACTTGATTCTAAATTTATTTAATATACACAATTTTAGCCCAGAGAGACCAAGGGCACAAGTGTGACAGTACGGAGTGTCTTAACACTAGGTTCCATCTGCCTTCTCTGTTGTTAGGACAAAGCTTGAAGCTGATTTATTTATTTATTTAGTAAACAAAGCACGGTGTTAAGTTCCTAAAGCCAATTCGTATTTATAGAAAATTGGAAATTTTATTGTACTATATTATACATGTCTTACGTACTGAGTATTTTAAATGCGTCTGTAGTTTCATGTAATATTTGCTTTCTTATTATGTATCTACTGTTCATGTTCATGGCATTAATTTCATATTTCATGAAATTAATGTAAGATAAGAAGTTATTTCAACGCTAAATAGGCTAGTCCTAGTTAAGACTCGTTTATTCCACCCTATAACGGAAGTAGTCTAGACTTTTAATCTTGAAAGCCGTTGTAGTAAAAAAATTAAGTTATGTTCTGATAAAACGGAGTAATGGACTTACTTAATGCGATATATACCTATATTGGCCTTATATTAATATTATATTCTTATTATAATATTATATTAGTACGAATTTTAATATTATATTAGTACGAATATAAAGTATACTTAAACTGTTAAGTATACGTAATTGTATTTCATATACAAGATGTAACGCGATCGAGGGAGGCTTGTAGATAGTCAGTACCCGTCTATTTCACTTCCATGTAATTTCGGCAATTTTTAGTGATTCAGCGGATATTTGAGAATTTGTTTTTTCGGGATTTTTTTCGAAATAGTCACAAATTTTCAAATACACCATGTATATTATTGACAATGTATCTCCATGGTCGTATTTAGAAATATTTTGTCCATGTGGGCTTGACTTTAACTTTGAATAGGTATGTCCCCATAAATGTTTTAGGGCTATTTTTGTTGGTGCTTATGGGGTGGACACAAAACTATTTGGGGATGTACCTACTGAGTATCATTTTGTTGCAATTTTTCTTGTCAATTGGTTAGTATTGTCTAGTGGCGATAAAAGAATTTCGCTTTCTTAAATATTTTTTTTTTATATAAAAACAGGAATTCTATGTAAAATCATTTTATACAAAATGTAGTTATACTCATATATTACATTACTATATGCATTTTCACGAAAAATTAAAATCATGTAAAATAATATAAACTAAATATGTAATTTATTTTCAAACCTAGAATTGAACTATCGATTCGTTAACGATGCGTAGCGCTCCGTGATTAGCCTCGAATCGTACGTGGTATGTGATATTGCAATGTTGTGACTCATTTTGAGGTTAAATGATAGTAATATTATGAAAAAAAAATCATATTAACAAGAAAAGATATATTTCAAAGCTAAAAATGTTATTTATATTTTTAATTATATTAAGGTATCAAAGTACCCAGCCAAAATTTTGATAAAATAAGAACCACTTACAAATACTAAAAAAAAATGTTGTATTAACATATAATATTTTGAAATATTACAGGTTTTGAATAGTATATATGTATATACTATGCGTATGAGGCAAAGCGCGGCATTAGGTTCTACGACTCAACATGAAATGCCTCCAGAACTTGGCGGAAAGTGGGGAACGGTGTTTCTTAACACTACGTTCCCTCTGCCTACCCTGATGTGTGCGGGATACAGCGTGAAGCTGATTTATGTACATCATAACTAACGTTTTTCGTCGGTACATTATTATTTCGGTACATTAGGATTTCAGTACATCAAAAGCATTACGGTACGATTTCTCTAACATATTACACGAACTCATAATTTTATGTAAATTTTTCATTCGACATATAGACGTAAAATAGAAGTGTCATATGCGATTTTAAAGTACTTTAAATGAACTTATTATTTTATAACTCTGTCGTAAATTTATTTCAATTGGTAGCATAGATTGAAATATACGTCACGATTTATTCGTTTTAGGGTTCGTTCTCACCGATCGGGGTCAACTTAAGTGGTCGTTAGCGGAATGAAAATACCAATCTTTGTATAAAATATATTTCGTGGTTTAAGCGCATGTGTTTGGACAGTGGCGGCGCATGGACATGACCGTGTGGCTGTAAATGTGATGTGGTTGTGAGTTTGATTTTCACATTTCTTCGCTCTGGTGTCGAGACAAACGCACAGTGTTGAGTTCCGCAAATTCAGCGTGGAAAATGAGGAACGGAGTACCTTCTGCCTACCCTGCTGTGTGCGGGATACAGCGTGAGGCTATAAAATCGTGCAATTTATATAACAAAACAGTCATATAATGTTTATTAATATTAAGGTTTCTTATTAATTACTTAATTTAATTATATCTTGATAATCTATACACTGACAAGGTTTACTAAAATTATAAGTAAATTTTAAAACTATAAGGCTTCATTAAAACGTGACATCGTCAGTTAAATTAAATTTTAACTTCTATTTCTAACTATTTATTTTTTTACTATTTTTTCATAATTATGAAATATTTTAAAATTAACAATATTTATTTATTGTAAACGTAACAAGATGGGGTTAATTCCAACTCGATATTTAATCTTTTTATTTTCCACGATCTGGTAACGAGACATAAAGCACAATTGCCTCTATACGCGGTGTTGATTTCTGCATCTCCAGAATCGGATCGGATGGGCATTAATGGAAAGGAAGCGTTTTTTTTTTTTTTTTTTTAATTACCCTCCGTTTCACTCCGAATCCTGCTATGTGCGCGATACAGCGTGTTGATAAAAAAATATCAAGTAATAAATAGAAATACAAATTGCTAATTTAATAAAAAAAAAATTCAGTTTAATGCCAAGGAAATTTATCTGCCGTTCAGACGGAAAATTCTATATACTTTTATTTTTATATAAGAAAAACTAAGTAAAGTAAGTAATTATATTTTACTTACTATTTTGTATTGGTTCCGAGTGCCACAGCTATTTCTTCGTAGTGTTTTTTATCTTTTGCTATAAGTTCTGAGCAATCCAAAGCTTTTAGTTGCGAAGCTGCCACTCTGAAAAGTATAAGACTGACCATTATTTAAAAAAACTGGTCATGATCGAGTCGGATACCGGTGGTTCCGTACCTAATTTAGAAACGTATTTCAACGTGAAGTACAAATTTTGAAAGTTGAAAAAGTTAAGCTTGCACTAATCTGAAAACTAAAAATAAATTACCATTTTAACGAATTTTCTTTGTACTGAAAATTCTCACTTGCCATATTTCTTAGTTGTAGGAAACACTCTGTAGTAGAAAATTGATTAAATAATAATTAATATAGAAAGAATCACCTTGAGGCTAACGTTTCACCCGGTAGCGTTACTACAGGAGTGCTCGCCCATAAAATATCCATAGTGGTGGTATGACCATTACATAGGGGTGTGTCTAAGCACACATCAGCCAATTGCCCCCTTCTCACGTGTTCTTCTTTGCACGATATTTTAGAAAATATAACGCGTCCTTGTGGAATTCCTGAAATTATAGTTCAATTTATAACGTATTTTGATTTCATAAAGTTATAAAATCTTTCTATATAAGTTATAAAACCTATCCTAACTATCATAATGGAATTAAAATAAAATAAATATATACAATACTGGAAATGAAGAAATGAAAACTATTATCTCATATAATTATTAAAAAATTGTACCTTGCTTTTCCATAAAATTTTGTATATTAGGTACACCAGCAATCGGAAAATTTAAAAGCCAGAGAATACTGTTTGGTACTTTTTTTAAAATATTAACCCATATTTCAGCTATTTTTGGGTCCGTTTTGTAAAGTTGGTTAAAATTACAAAATACTATGGAATCTTCGGGAAGTCCATATTGTTGTCTGGTCGTTAATATAATATTTTTAAATATTTCTTCTCCTGAAGCAATTTTTCTATGACGCAAACTAATAGATATTCCATTTTCTATAGCAGTACTATTTACATATACCTGTAACGAAAATACTTATAAAAAAATCGGTTAATTGACATTTTTCGACAGTAACTTTCTAAGATTTATATAAGTACCTGTTCCTGTTTCGGATTTATTGTCCACTCTATAACGTACCTAGGAATGTAAATTTCACTTATATTTACTTGTATTGGTTCCAAATTTTTATATGATAAAATTTCTTTTCTATGTTTTGTAGTAAAATGTTCGTCAACATTGATATTTTCCGATGCATTTACTACACCTATATTATAATTTCTTAATTTTTCATCTCTTATAACGACATCATATCGCATTTTTATATGCGGAAACATTTGTCTATGATCGCCCACAAAGTATGTATATGGCATAAAAGCCAACTTTTCGCTGAAATCTGAAGCCGTTGATATTGGACTGGAGACTTCATCAGTGATTAAATAATCCATATATTCCGCACCACTAGTTCCTGGATAACCAAGCCACATAACTTGTATTGGGGCAGGTCTCATAGCAAATATTTCGTTTCTAGCACCTTTAGTATACCCATTCAAATTGACTAAAATATCTATATTATCACTATATATTCTCTTAGCAGTATCAACATTACAAGTAATTTGTGATAAATCAACAAAATGTTCAGATTCTTTCATTATCTTACTACGGAATGTGGTTCCATCGTCTGAATTTAAAGCATAACAAAATATTTCTACGTTAGTCCGATTATGTAACCCTGGTATAGATTGCATAAGGTGAGACGTAGGATGATTGCCGAAATCACTGCTGACGTAGCCGATTCTTAGTCGCCGACTGTGCCTGATTGTGTGATTAAATATACTTGGAGTGTTCATTTTAATTTTTTCTAAATATAAATTAGCATGTCGTGCGGCTATTTCTTTTCTTGCTCTATTCGACAATGGATATAGGATGGAATGATGTGGATGGACAGAGGATAATTTATCACTGTGTAACAATTGATTTTCTATTATCGTTTTTATATTTCGCATACGTTCGTCGTAATCGTCCCAGTCGCAAATTATTTGTAAACAATGCACTAAATTGCAATAAGCATCTGGAAAATCAGGTTTTATTTTCAAGGCGTTCCGATAAGATGCTATCGCTTCGGTGACATTGCCCATATCTTTGTAAATGCTGGCTAAGTTGCAATGCGCGTCGGCGAATTGAGGGTTTATTTCGATTGCTTTTTTAAAACATGTGAGAGCACCATTCGTATCTTGCATTTCTCGTAAAGTATTTCCCATGTTGCTGTAAGCGTCTGCGAATTTCGGCTGTATACTTATTGCTTCACTATAATGACATAAAGCTTCCTGAAATTTGCCTGAAAATTAATTAAAGTGGTTTATACATTGTTATTAAAACATATTTTATAATAATAATAGTTATAAAATATACCCGTAAATATTATATTGCAATATAAGAAGTGTAACAGTGGGTAGTATTTTTTGAAATTCATTTACATAATACTATATTTCTTAAATATTTAGCAAAATTTTAGAAAGCGTTAATAAGAATTGCCGTTTATTATTAAGGAGTTCACATATGAAATTTCTATACTACGTAATAAAAATATGATACAATGTATATTTTTTATAAATTTATTATTGAAATTATAATATATAAAGTGATGCGTATTTGCATATTGTTGCCGGTAATAGAGTTAACGGTGCCTTAGGTGCATTGATGAGACGTAACTGCACGTTTGTCTGTACACAATGCAGTGCTGGTACCGATGCTGTTATAGGGCAGTGAAACGTGAAAGTTGTGGAAATGTATGCTCTCCGTAGTATATACGCAGTCAGCTGACTGAATCCACAATGAAGAGAGAAGAGAATGTCACGGTGAGAATAAAAAAGGACATGCTCAGGTAGCTTGAGAATAAATGAAAAGATTTATAAAGATATAATGAGTGGTAAAAGAGGGAAGACTAGGGGGAAGGTCACGTAGAAAGCATGAGGAAGTGGGATATGTATGGAGATCTTGGTGACAGTGGTCGAGGCGCAAGAGAGACTATTACTTATAACAAAGACATAGTTTTCGAACTAAAAGTGTTTCAATTCCAGTTGCTTGTATTGGACCATGAAGCTATTTGTAACGGTTTGTTTGCGACAAAGAACAATATTGGTTTCCGCTGTCCTATCCTGTTTTGGGTGAGGAAATGAAATGGGAATGATTAATCATCGGGTTTTCGCTATGCATTTATTTATCTTGCCAAGTTGCAAAATATACTGTGGCACAGTGAGTCAATGAACGTAAACGATGATTGTAGATTCGATTTCCATTCGGGGCAATTAATTATTTTAATTGTTTGCCCCAATTTATCAATAACGTAAAGAGTCATTTATCAATATCATAAAAAGAAATAAACAACAAAATTTTACAAAATGAAACCTTTTAAAAATATATTTTAGTCAGCTTAACTTCAATATAAACATCAAACAGTGTCAAATCAAGTCTGAAGTTAGGCTGAGAAATTCAAAACGTTCCTTATACTATTTTTAACATTTTTAAAATGTTATTGCACACTGAGGAAAGAAAAATACTTATTTACAAAACGTATAAAAATTTGAACGTAGCGGGACTCAAACCCGCGCCTCCTGGAAACCGACCAGGAGGCGCGGGTTCTAATCCCGTTACGTTCAAAACTTTATACGTTTTCTAAATAAGTATATTTCACTTATACTAGTTTCGCTTGAGTGCAAGCGACCTTCGCTTCACACTATGTCTACCACTAAGTAAGTCTTAATGAGATTTATTTATACCGTGCAGATCTATTAAGCCAATTCTATTATAGTACAACATTCAGCTAAGCCGATTTAGAAGTAAAGCCACTAAAAGAGAAATATCGAGTTTTATAGTTTGTAAAATATACTATATATACTTATTTACGATATATTACGAAATTCGAACCCGCGTTTCTTGGAAACCGTCCAAGCGCTCTAACTACTAAGCTATACGTTCCCATTAAGCTACGTCGAAATTCTTATATGCTTGTTACAAGTTATTTATTTTGTTAGTCTTACCAAACGTTAATTATTTACGTTTCCTAAATAAGTATATATCATTTATAACACTTTAAAATGCTAGAAATACTAGGTACGTAAATTTAAAAATAATATGTACTTAATATTGTTTAGGATAATATCAATAATATTTGGTGGTTAGAAAGATTTGATGACTCATACATATAGGTATATTTGTATGTATGTATGTATGTATGTATGTATGTATGTATGTATGTATGTATGTATGTATGTATGTATGTATGTATGTATATGCTAAATCTATAAATAATCCATAATTGCCTATGAAGTATTTGTAAATACGTATTTGACCTGGACATTTTAACTATGTACTCGTAAGTGTAACGTTTTAAGGTCGTTACATTATACATATGTAATTATAGCAAACATCACTGATTCATTTAA
Organism: Heliconius sara; assembly: GCA_917862395.2. NCBI lineage: Eukaryota > Metazoa > Arthropoda > Insecta > Lepidoptera > Nymphalidae > Heliconius > Heliconius sara. The sequence continues at coordinate 11,294,286 of OU860800.1, read as the reverse complement.
CAATGATTCACATGAAATTACCACAAAATTAATTAAATTAACTTCTATGCTATAGAATTTTAAATGGTACTTTATAGTATATTTTTCTTTTATACAAGGTTTTTGCCCTTACTTTACTCATTTAATTTGGATATTTTTAAACCATTGTTTAACTAATAAAAGAGAGGTTACATTTTTTTTGTTTTAATTATCATAAAATTTATTAAAATTTGATTGTATTCTGAAATAGTTATCGCTACACGATTTTCACTTTTTTTTATCATTTGTGATGTTGGTGGGGAATACATGCCTACCATACGTTGGAAGATGCGTAAATATTAAAAATAAAGTAAGAATATTATAAATAGATATTTTGACAAAGCTTATTTATATGTGAAATAATGGTTCATAATTTCAACGGCATTTAGGGAAGCCTATCTTGTTGTAATAAGATGAATAATATAAGATGTAGATTAAATCAAATAATTATTGGTTTGTATAAGATTATATATATATACAGATTTTAACATATGAACAATCTTTCTTAATGTTCCTTTAAGCAAACAGAAATTAGATTTATATGATTAATTTCTCCGCGGTCGGTCCAAAAAAAGATGTAAATCATAGAAGTATGTTGGGCTGTATCAAACTTGGCTATATGATTCTACTTTGCCTCAATATACTTACGAGAGTTAAATTTGAATCTACTATCATACTACCATTTTATCCACTCAGCTATATATAGAATGAATGATTGTTATTTTTATGTCAGCTATGGGGTATCAAGTCTTTGACAACAATGGGTTTAATTTTATATCTTTCAAGGTTTCTTAAATGTTAATTTTCTATCTTTATTCTGACAAATTCGTTATCAAAAAATGATCTATCATTTTAATTAAATAAATTACTGTAAGTATTTCATATGTATGTATGTAATTATTATGTATACTAGAGACTCAAACGTGACTTCGGTTCGCTTAAAAAAATATATCAAAAAGCATATATCCTTCCTTCTTATACCCCAAAAAATATGTGTAAAATAGTCAAGATAATTGGTCGATGAGTTTTGGCGTGAAAGCGTAACAAACAAACTTACATTCACATTTATAATACAATAATACATGTATGTAATATTAAATATAATGATCACACATGACACTACACCACCATACCTTGCTGTTGAAGCAGCGACGCCAAATTACTATGCGTTGCGGCGAAATTCGGAAATACTTCCAACGCCTTCATATACAAGCTGGTGGCTTCATCAATTTTACCCTGTTCCCTTTTCACGTTGCCAAGATTATTAAGAGTATCGACATGCGAGGGACAGAGGTACAACGCCTTGTTATAGCATTCCTCAGCTTCAGCAACCAGCCCTTTCTCCTTAAGTGCATTGGCGAGATTGCAATATGCATCAGGGAAATTAGGTTGAAGCTCTATAGCCTGTCTGTACGTATCTATCGCTAGATCTATGAAACCTTGTTTATAGTACAGGCATGCCAAGTTGCCGTGTATGATGCCGTTGTTTGGTGAAAGCTTCAGCGACTGGAGATATACTGCTACCGCCCTGTAATAATAAACGATCTGTATACGTTGATTGAGCTCTTGTTTTGATAGTACTTTTCGTAACAATAGTTTTGTTTTGTAGTGTTGCCATGAATAATAAATATTTAGTTTTACGTTTCGTGGGTTGTTGAAAACTTGGGATTCTTATAGACATAGAATGTATTGATCTTTTTTCGTGATGTCGTCACACAACATTTGATAATATATATTTATATAAAAAAAATATAATATTATTCTTTTGAAAATATTAGATTAAAATGAACAATAATGAATAGAACAACATAAAAATATTTCTAAGTATATAGTAATTTTCTGCCGTATCTAAAGGATTATTATAAAAGTAATATTGTTTTTTAATAATATATTATAGCAATTTTTAAATACATCAAAACTATTTAAAAAAATCATATTTCTGTTTGTTTAACATTAAGAGTAAATAATTCATGAGACTACGGAACATAAGACATTTATAGAATTAGTCTTATCTTTATACTATTATATCACGTGGAAAAGGATAACTTTTATCTGTAAACTTACGGAAAAGCCTCTTACAATATTTTATAGGAAAAATAATATGTTTAATGGAATCGGCAGACAAAGTTGATTTAAAGAAAGTGTTTTTGTATTTGATTGAGTAGATATATTCTCAATAAATACAATAAATAATTTTATATAATATAATAAAATAATATTCCTACTAAGTTCATAAAATTAACGTAATTTCATCTCTGTCTCATAGAGTGTTTAATTATTAACGTAATGGTTGCGGGTACGTTTCCCGATCGAAGTATGATTACACTTAAATAACTTAGGCTTGCTGCTGTACAAAGCGCTGCGTTGAATTCTGCTAACCGACATGTAATATATCTTTAAAAAAAAGCTGAAAGTGAACTAGAGTTACCTAATTTTCGTTTATATATCTACAATAATTAATTTGGTCTTTGTTTCTAATAAAATTAATTAATAGCTACATTTTGGTTTATATATAGGCTTAACGAAATTCTAAATTCATACTCCGACTGTACTCAGTCTCGGATAATTTGTGGTGCAACTGAAACCAACAAGCAGACAAATGAATTAACTGAAATTACATATAGAACTTATTGATTTCAACGGCATATATATATACATAATTTTTTTTACACTTTTATCCCTAAAATTTAAACATGTATTAATTGAATTGGAAATAATTTTTGACTCCTTGAAAACACTATTAGTATTACCAATACTTTCTTTAAATACTGCCACATTTTCTTCAGATTTCAATACCCATAAATCCATTGCACCCATTGCTTCTGCATATGATGATATTCTACTTCTGTTGCTTAGACAGAAGACTCCTGCGAGGTTTATGCGTAATCTACTGACCGGTAAATCTTTATCTGTGAGGCACCAGCTGATTTATGCTTCACCCAGGCTAGTCTGGCTAGTCTTTCCACGAGATTCGATGCTAGCTCTTTGTTTACCACATGTTTACCGATAACGTGAATTTTTTTTGGCAATATTTTTTGCTATATTCTTGAATATGCTGATGACATCTTCTTCTACAATGATTTAAATTAAATACTGCTTTGCATTATCTTTTACAAATTTTGTAAATATTTAATTGCGGGCTGTGGTGTTTACGTAATATATTTTGCTCTCAACTGAGGTTTGCCCATGACTTTTAACAGGCTGTTATTTTCAGTGACTAGTAGAAATGAGTATTCCATTAATTTAGGAACTCTGTTCTAATGATATATAAGAAGATTGTCAGTCAGAGTCGTTTTCTATTCAGTGTATTGGGATTCCAGCCACGCTGATAATAAAGGAAATAATAGAGCAGAATTATATGTGCAGAGAATGTTGTTGTGTGTGGCGTTTCAGAATATTACTCCAATTTGGACCGAGTATAGTTGTCCCTAGCGTATACTTGGTTAGATGTTGATCTTGAAATAATTATCGGAAGACTGTATATCTCATAAGGGTTGATGTTATGTAATAATTCAACCAAATCGGATTAAAAGTTCCAAGGCAATATAGATGTTTTCAGTTAAAACTTTTAGGAACGGAGATTTGTAAGTATAATCTGACGCTTCAGCCTTGGCTATACCTGTTTGGACATCTGACTAGGACCAGAGTAAGGCTGGGTATGTTTGACGAAGATTCTTCACATCTTGTAGCTATAGCACACGTATAGCTATAAGCTATATATTTGAAAAGAAAGAATAGAACTCAACGCCACACTTTGTACTGCTAGGCCTAGGAAAGTGCAAATGAACCGCTTTCTTATATATCTCAAAAAATATTAACGTTGACCTGAGTTTATATAAAATTTATACCATAATGTCAATTTCCACGTATATTGTACATGTTTTTTCAACTATAATTATTATTTTTTGATATTAACATAAACTCAAAAAAAAGTGAACTCACATTTATAAAGAAAAGCAATTAGCTATTTGTAATAACATACTTGGTGCAATCAAGCAAAAAATCAATAATAATTTATCTTATTTGGTAGACTACAATATAAAGCAAAATAGGTTTCCATGTATACAGAACCGATTTAGTTTCAGGAATTTTATAAAATACTAGCATTATGTTTTTAATATAAGATATATGTTATTATAATAATACAGGACGGACAAATTACTATGGCAAAGAAAATTGTCCGATATAAACGGTTCTCCTATTTCCACGTGTTTTAGGAAAGGTCACTGGGTGGTGAAACTCAATACATTCAGAGAGAGATTTATATTTAAAGGAGGCAATGTAAACAAAAGGAACATATAGCATATACTAAATCAGTATTAAAAACAATATCGTATTCTTATATTTTTTTTTTTGTTTACATTGTATCACGCAAATATAAAGAGATTTTTTTGCATTTTATTAGAAAGGTATGATTTTTTTTAAACGCGATTTTATTCTCTTATTTAAGTTTCGATCGATATTTGAGAGTATCTAATACACAATACATATATATGTAGAACCAAAAAAATAAATTCGCAATAATATATGAATATTTTTAACTTTAAAAAATTCATTAAATATATATAACATTGTAAATATTTTCTTATTATTATATAGTAAAATTTAAGAACTATTATGGAAAATACGCTATTATGAAGCTTTACTTCTTTGTAGCTCATTTATGGCCTTTCATAAAATTCGCAACAAAATGCAGCCATTAGTCTTTTATTACTTTATTTTTTAAAAAAATATATAAACTTTGTATATAAAATTGGAAGCTGTCGTAGCGCAGTGGAACAGAGTCTTATTGTAAACACGGTAGTGGATATAATTTCCAAACTTAATGGAAAATAACTTATTTTTAAACTCAAGACCCAATGTCTCGATAGTTAGACTATACGTGGAGAATTCTGTTTTAACACTAGGTTCTCTCTGACTACCCTGCTCTAGATATGCAGGATACAGCGTGAAGCAAATTATTTGAATCACAAACACATTATTAATAAATAATGTATTTAGCTCTAAATCAAGTGTAGCTCTAAATTGTGTCACTTCATGTCAAATGAACTAAATTATTATCAATATACCCCGAGAAACTGCACGAGACCTATTTTCCATAAATATTAAACATACTTCATCAATAGGATATTTTTGTGAAATTAACATTTTATTAAATCAGCTTCACGCTGTATCCCGCACACAGCAGGGTAGGTAGAGGAGAGGCTAGAGACACAACGTGTTGAGTGGCAGAATTCAACCTCGCGCTTTTTTTCGACGCCAGAGCGAAGAAATAGAAATATAAATTTAAGTAAATATTTCGTCTCCTCGTATGGGGATCTAACTCACAACCAGGCGGTTTCTGCCCCTGCGCCACGACTGGCCTGGTACATTTTATTAAATAATTTATTTTTAGACGATATTAGTAAAGATGAAATATAACCATAATTAATTTCATGATTACGGATAAGAATATCTTATATTCTTTGAAAATAATTAGATTTAATTTTTTGACATAATATTTATTAAATGTTTATTATTAATATTTTATTAGTTCTTTTGTTTTAGTTGACAATTTAATAATTATTTATTGCTAAAAATTTACAATAACATAAGTAATTTAATAGGGCATTTAAATAAAATTATAAAAGCTAGCAGGAATAATATCGTATAATAATGCATTCTTTCACTTTTTTAATTAAAAAACCTAAATAATATTTCGTTTATATTACTTTTTTACACTGAATCTTACAAAATATTGAAAACATTACAATTATTTTTTTTGTAAACATTTGCCAGTCGCAGAGCATGCGTAATAGATAAAAGTAAAATTAATTAAAAAATCGCCAAATTATAAGAGGCCCTAGATTTTTTTATCTTATAGCAAGGGAACTTGGGAACATAGCCTTATACTTCCGTTCCGTACTTTCCGCCGAATTCTGGAGGCATTGTGTGCTGAGGGACGGAACTCGTTACCAGAGCGTGCCACAGGAATCAAAATTATAATTACCTTTTGATTTTATTTTTGAACCAGTCCACGCACCCGTTTGATATGTCCTGAGAAAATTTGGGGGGTGCTATGTTGATAATGGTGTATACGACCACGCATTGGTAGTCCATGTTAATAGTATCCCAGACCAGTAGGACGTGAACAAGCGCAAGCGCTGCCAACACGCGATGACCTTACACTAAAAAAATCTATTCACGACGCCGCGACATTACAAAAAAGAAAATAAACAAACATGATTTTTTTTTGAAATCAACAATTTTTTTTATTAATTAATAATCGATATTGGAATTGATTAAATGAAAAGTTTCGAGTGTTTCGTAAGACGAAATATCGATTTGGTTTAACACGACGATGTGACGCGGCGGGCACGACGCGACTGCGGGCCGGCAATGGACTTTACCGCGAATCCGGTACGTTAGATATCGCCATCCCATTTATACTAGGCTGGATCCCGGGAAATTTTGTTCTTATATGTGAAAAAAATATTTTCTAGTAAAAAATATTATCTTTTAAGCATTAAATATTGTTGTAATTTAAACTAATATTAATAGTAAAATCGAATTGGAGCTCAATTCTTAATATATATTTAATATTTAAATTATTTACATTTCCCCGACAAAGCGCGACGTTGAGTTCCGCCACTCAACACGCAATGTCTCGAATATAGGGCAGAAAATTTACTAAATATGCTTGAATCTGTTTTTTTTTATAACAATAATCTTTCTTAGTCATAATAAATATTACAATATATAATATTAAATTTTTGTTCTGAAAATGTTACCCTCGAGCATTATTTCAATTGCAATTACATTCATTAGAAAAGCGTTGTTCTTACAAGTGGCTTTAGAAGTTACTACGGAAACAAGAATAATGAGAGAAGTTGTTAAAAGTGATTTATATTTCTCACACCGTTAAAAGACTTCAATCCTCGGAAGTAACCCTCGTAAGCTTGCTTGGAGATTTATCTTCGGTTTGCATTCAATATTAACAAGTTTTTTGGACGAAAATTTTTCATATGAATCTATAAATAAAAAAATCGATTAATTGTGTGAGTGTTCTCATCGTCCTGAAATGATGTTAAGACTAGACTTTTTTAGCTTCACGTCGTATCGACTTGTAGACTTTTTTAGCTTCACGTCGTATCGAATAGGCAGAGGGAACCTGGGAACCTAGTGTTAAGAGTAAGACACTCTGTTTTCCATTAACACACTTCTGTCCCCACTTTCCGCCGAATTAACATCTTTACCAATAACTTACTTTCATCTAATATAAGTTGGAACTATGGAAAATATGAAACTCTAAATGACTATGAAATGGAGTTTGGATGGACTGGTACTAGGATATTGGATGAGATGTTGGAAAAATTTTATACATAATATACATATAATATTTTAGTTTACAAATCAAGTACTTTCATTTACATACCGATAGTGTGGGTTGTGCCAATTTTGTAATCCACCAAATTGTTTTGGCGGCCATTTTGGATTAACAACAATATTGATAATAATAAATAATCTTATTGTCAACAGAACGGAAGTTGTAATCCAAATTCCAGCTCAATTGGACATTGAGAAGTGGGCCAAATTGAACTTGCAAGATTTCACACACACTAACACATACAAACACGACAAGTCAAATAAAAGCTCAAAATCGATGATATACTCACAAAGAGTTTTAAATTAAAGAAATATATCTATTTTTATATATTTATATATATATTATATATATCTATCACTTTTAAATTATAGAAATATATCAATTTTATATAGTTATCTATGTGCGAAGTGTAAATATACGTCTATTTACTTGTTGTCTCAATTTTATAAAAGAATATATCATTGTAACATATTTTTCACAATCCTTTTATTTCTAAGCTACACAATACCCAATTAGCTATTCAAAGTAAGAGTAAGAAAAATTATTAATGCAGAACAATTTCTCTCTTCCAACACAATACAGTAGTAACCTCTGGCATTTGTGAGAATTTTTTTAATACTAGCTTCACTTTGATGTAAAATGAAAATTCGTTTAATATAAATATTTGTAATATTTTCATCGTAACACAACCGGGAGTTACGCCCACGGCAGTATTCTGAAAATTATTTAATATTTTAATATTTACTAATCAAATAGGGTTGTAGAGTTGTTCGTTATAACTTTAAACATTAAAAGAGTGAATAATTTTTATACTTTTTTTAAAATTATCAAAGGAATAATAATTAAAAAAATATTCACTTCTTTAAAAAAATATATATGATTATAGATATTTATTCCTACCAGAGCAAAAAGACGTGATTTTTTTGTACAAATTTGTGCGTTTACCAAAAAAACGTATTCATATAAAACTTAAAGAAGAATATTTTGTAGCTGTGCCATACGTCTTGTAAACAATCGTAATATATGATTCTAATTTTGGTATGTACCTTGCCAAGCGTGAAAGTCCTTTGCTACGTCGATGACACGCCAGTAATGGTGCAGAATTCCTATGATGAGGCCGCTATCCTCGCGACGGTTGGATGATGTCGTCGAGCGGATTCAACGGCTAAGATTGGAGGTTGTTCTCGAAAAATCCAAATTTTATGTTTCTCGAAGGACAGCACCACCCGATGCCCACGTCGTCATTAAAAGGGTGAGCATCGAGGTGAAAAGGTCAAGGTACTTCGGGCTTGTCTTGGACAGTCGATGGAGCTTTCGGGGCCATTTTAATCTGTAGGTCCCAAAGCTGTTGGAGACAGCCGAGACGCGACAACGTTAGTGGACCGAGCATTTCGCACCGTCGACTGTTCACCGAAGTGGTTCGTTCGATGGCGCTGTGCGGTGATTACGTATGGCATAACGTCTTGAACCGGCAGAACGTTACCCTGCTGCGACGGATGCAGAGAGTAACCACCACAATATCACGAGAGTATTAAGCGAGACGCCTGCTGTCATTACTGTGATTGTCTTGAAGAGATGACCCAGCACTTGCTGGTAATGTGCCCAGTCTGGTCGTCAAGCAGCGGCGGCAGCGATATGTAGTAGGATGCGATCTCCTTCTTCTACGAGGCAACGGTGTGGGCGAGGTAGGCTTCTATCGAACTCACTCAGTAAGAGTCCAGGTCGCCGGAGAAGGAAGCTACCCCTGGTACGGAAGTAGACGGTTTTTGAAAAAAATTATTAAAATAAATAATATTCTGGAAAAAATATATATCTCCATCCATCATCCATCTAGTTATAAAGTTCCGTACCTTTTAAGGAAAAAAAGAACCCTTATAAGATCAGTTTGTTGTCAGTCCGTCTGTCTGTCTGTACTTGTCTGTCTGATGTGGCGAAAAACACTTATTTCGATATTATCAAGGGAATCAAAATTCATAGGGTACTTCCGGTTGACCTAGAATTATTAAATTTTTCAGCTAGCATCTACAGGTAGTCTTAGTTCAAAAAAAAATTTAAATTTTGTATAGTTTTTGTTTTGTGGTTAAATTTCAAAAAAACTGTACCCTTAAAAGGGGTACAAAATTTGGTATTAAAGCCGCTTCAAGTGAGGTATCAGATAAAAGTTCTCTGGCTAAGCTAGGCTTGAATTTCAGAAAAAGGCTTGAGACTGCCAATTTTTGTACGGTACCCTCGGTGGGCGAGCTAGAGTCGCGCTTAACCGATTTTTTTATCAACAATTGTGTCTATACTTTATTCCCGACTGCTAAGGAAGGGTTATATCTTGTATATATGTATGTACGTAATATTCTTTATTACCTCATATCTCCAGAACCGCTGAACGGATTCTATTAGTAATCTTCAATTAGTAATTCTTCAATCAATAAAATTTTTACCAGGAACTCCGCATAATTCAAAGAGGTCCCGACTGTTAATCCTAATAAACTATTGTGCTTGTTTATTTTCTTTTTAGTTTTCTGCAGTCGGGGTTTTTTGTTTTTACTAATATTTTTTTATTTTACATACATTGAAAATCTTATAAATAAAAAATAAGAACTGGTGACTGTTAACTTTTTATCGTATATCTTTGTCGAAAGAAAATCTTTCTTTCTGAATTGATGCTAAAGTCTTGAGTCTTGGTAGCGAGAGGAAAAATTTACATACTGAATGTAATATCAGAATTTTTAAAACATTTAATAAGTGGAAGCTAGAACACAGAATGAGGCTAAAATCATTATATAAATTGTCAATGTATATTATAGTTTTATTAGACGATTATTATGAAGTGTGCGACTGTAAGTGCGACTGATGTGAGTTGGATTCCCATTCGGGGGAATTATATATTTATTATTTTCATTTCCTCGCTCTGGGGACAAGGCGAAGCGCGGCATTGAATTCCTCCACTCAAAATGCAACGAATCTCTTATTCGACGGAACGTGGGGCAGAGATTGTCTTAGCACTAAGTTCCTTGGGTCCTTCTACCTACCCTACTGTATGCGAGATAGATCGTAAAATTAAAAAAGAGAAATTAAATATTTAATTTAATAAATTAATGTTATTGAAACTTCTATTACCAATATATTTTTAAGAATAAATCATATTGTACATTATATAAATATTTCATATATTATCCCAACATCATTTAAAATTTTCAACTCCTCCATTCCAATTCCCCAACTCATTTTAACTTGCTTGCTTTATGCTAGTAATTATAGTGGAGATATGCAGTACAGATCAAACGACCTAAGAGCTTTCAAGTGCTTTTCACCTCCCTAAACGAATAAGGATCTATTGTGTCACAAATTAATGTGAAAACTACACATAACCTTTTTTTTAGCTTCACTCTGTACCTGTGTACCTGCACAGAGAAAGGTAGGCAGAGGCACTATTCCGTTACCATATACCATTAAGACCGATACTGATGTGGGAATCGAACCCAAAACTTGTCGCGTTTACAATCACACGCTTGTGCCCCTGTGCCACGACTGGCCGCAAAAAATTATAGTTATTTATAATATTAAATAATAATAAACGATCCATAATATTGACAATTTTGAGATTGCTAAAAATTATATATGTAGTTTTGGATCATTTGAATTAAATAACAATATATATTTTAAAAATATGTATAAAAAAATAAAATCAGCTTCACGCTGTATCCTGCACACAGCAGGGTAGGCAAAGGGAACCTGGTGTTAAGACATACTGTTCCCGACTTTCCGCCGAGTTCTGGATATATATATTTATATAATATATATTTATACAATAAATATTTTGGTAAGTACGTAAATTGACCGGATAAAATATTTGTAACTCATCCCAGTATTACTAGTTTTATCTACTTAAATAACGTCCCCAGAATTCGGTAGAAAGTGGGGAACTCAGTGTCTTAACACTAGGTTCCACTGCCCACCCTGCTGTGTGCGGGATACAGCGTGAAACAGTTTTTTTATGTATATTTATTTCAATCTATCTATCTATCTATATATATATGATGCAAGGAGGTCCTTGCAAACATATTGGAAATCACAATATAGAAGCAATATAATGTGTAAGAATGCTCGAATTGCATTCAACATATCAATTTTAAGCTTTTCATATAGCAATGTCCCAATAACACGACGATGAATGCCAGCTTAAGAATGCATTTACTTTATAAATATACGATTTTATATGATCTTCTTCAATATTATTTGAAAAATTTATATTGTTTTTGATTGTATTGTACCTATATGGAATATATGATGCATATAAGTTGTGTTTATGAGTTTGTCGTAAGTACAATAATAAAATAAAAATGTATCATCTTGTTGCGAGCGAAGCGAAGTGGAGTTGACGGGCCAAGCGACAGGGGAAACGACCGCTCCTTGTATATATAAGTGTATACATTGTATAGGAAATGGATATTCCATTAAGCTACCCTATATTGCGCTCATAAACGTTGTATCGTTATTCATAATATTTTCACGTGTTACATAAAACTAAAACGCGCTTAAATAATAAGTACATTTCAATTTGAGGATTTTATATTTTTAATAAAATATAAATATTTCAGCTTCACGCTTCATCCTATATAACAGGGACGACAGAGAACACAGTGTTTCTTCTCTACTTTTCGCAAGCGTTAATTCGACACGTGAGACAAACACGTAGGACAAAGGAAGTAAATAATTATTTTCTCTGATAAAGACCGAGCCCAACTCACATTATTTACAGTGTAATCCCACTGCGCCACGATAGTCGATGGCCTATTTTAATATTTAAGTATACTAAATACAGTAAATTCACTCCAATTTGTCCTAGTTAGCAAGTCCTAATTCTCCATTCACGTGGCGTGACAGTGTAGAGTGCATAATTTATCACTGATGCCACGGTAACTTATAGACACTAGTACTCGCGTGTAATTGGTTAAATTAATAATACGATAACCCTATAAGTAATGTCGTTCTTTTAAAAGGGCGTATTTTATGTATATTAATAAAAGCCAGTTGTGACGCAGGAGCACAAGCTTGTAAGTGTAGACGTGACAGGTTGTAATACTTGTTGCAAAAGTTCCTAATTAGCGTATTTACTGAATTGATTTGACAGAACTTACCCTACTTGATGCCGTGGCCTCATCATATTCATACGTCTCCTTGTAGAATTTGAAATTTGAAAACGTATGGCTCTTCTGTTAAAAATCCAAGGTCCTTCTTTCTTGCAAAGTCGCGAAAAGATGTTTGTGTGTTAACAATTTTAAAATAATAAGACTCCTTGGAACCCGAACTCGCTCCAGTTTATTGCAAAGGTATCATTTTTGATAACAAAAAAGTGAGAGTCTGTTGTTTAGTGTGGGTTTAGAATACGCGTGACGCAGGGGCACAAAGTGTGACTAAAAAATCGACTGGCTGTGGGTTCGATCCCCACTCGAGGAGATAAAATATTAACTTACATTTATATTTTCATTTCATCGCTCTAGTGTAGAGGCAAAGCGTGGCGTTGAGTTCCATTTAGCCCGCAAGGCCTCCAGAACGCGGTGGTTAGTGAACCAGTGGTAAATGATTTGACGTTCAAAAAATTAAACTGAGGAGAACAAAATTATTTTGCTATGAATATAAAAGAATCGCTTAGATCGCTCCTCATCATGCAAACTGTCATATATTAAATAAGATGGCGTCAACATATTTCTATTTTTATTAACTTTTTATAAATAACACCTACTAGAGAACTGTTAGTGTTAATATTCTATATATTAACAAGACTGATCAAACTAGAACTTCGCACATTAAGCGTATCCGATTACAATGCTGATGTGAGTTCAAACTTTTGTTAGCGACTAGTATGTTAAGAGTAATATTATATGTAATTAAATATTATGTTTGACATTGTTAAATATTTAGATGACGGTACTTGTACTGTATTATATGGTACAAGTGACGAAGAGAGAAATAAATAAATTCAGAATTATTTTTAATTATAGAATCATTTCTATAAGTAAGAATCGTTCTGAATTTTGTAAGGATAAATAGGCACTGCTCCGAGTTCCTTTCAATACATGAATCCATGGAAGAATTTGCGATCTAATGTTGACGTGTCTTCTCTCAAAATATGAATATTTATACATATTATCAACCATGAATATATAGTGATCCGGATTTGACTTTACATTTGTAGAGTAAAATCCCGATCACTTAATGAATGTGTAGTTGTTGAGAGAATATAAATTGAAGAGTAAGAGGAGAGAAGGAGAGTAAAAAGAAATCAGATTGGATTACATAAGATGTCTTGAATAAGGTTGTTTTTTTTTTTGTAATATATACCTATATTTATTAGTTTCAGAGTATAATACTCAATAATACTTTATAATATTAATTAGTAAATATTAAAAACAGATTAAACCAATTGATATAAATTTGTTTTTATGTAAGAAAAGAACAATTACCTCCTAAGAGTTTTTTAATATTTGGCTATAAAATATAATATTTCTTACCACACCACAAGACATTTCACTTCCATACCAGGAATTTCAATACAGTGGAATTCTTTGTTTATTTTCCTTCTCCATCTTAGTAGCACGTTTCTCTGTTTAAATATGTAATATAATTTCATACAAGCAGGTTAATCTCAACTAAATAGGTCAAAGGTAGCTAGAACCTACGTGACACCCACATAAACCACGAGTTGTTTTATAAGACAAGATTTTTTAATAAAACTGAAATGTTATTAAAATCAGCTTCAATCCGTATCCCGCTTACGCGAATAGGGAGAGGGAGGGAACTTAGTGTTAAGGCACTCCGTTCCCCGTAAAATATCAATATTGTTAGCGTACTCGTGTAAAAGAGAGTAGATTTAGGTGAAAATAATTATAAAAGCAGTAGAATTGTGTCAATCGGGGGACATTTGCGTGTAGGTGACGGCCCCTATTGGAAGGAAACTAGTGTGAAGTATTGTTAGTAGGTGATACATATCACCTATTGCAATTACAAAGTATCTCTTTCAAAATAGTTTAGAATCATATAGACGATATGTGTTTTTATCGCATTTTTTTAAAAACGTTAACCGCTTCCGATTTCTATCAATATAATAAATTACGAGTATAACAACTTTTTACTCTCTATCTTATATTTTAGGTTATTGGGCAGCATTTCCATTAATCTATAATGTGGTAAAAAACACAGTAAAGAAATATTTTACTCTGTTATATTGTCGCTTCAGCTACAAACATTATGATTAGATCAATTTAACTGGGTTTGATTTCGAGGCAAAAACTGTCAGAAATGATTCTCTGGTAAAAAAATGTTGATATCAGCGTACGGTGAAGAAATTTTTGTTTAGTGTTACGTAACCGGATAAACATTATTTTTGACATAATTTGTAAATCACAATCACTTCTTGCTTAATTGTCTAGAGTCTATACGCGAGGAAGTACTTACATGTATTTGGGATGTACAGTAAATAATGTTTAAGCATATTTTTTTACTTAGCACTCATAGCGAGGTAGACATGGGGAACCTGGAAAAAATTCTCCCTATATCGTTAAGATACTTCCTTTCTCCACTTCCTGACGAATTCTGGAGACATTGCGTGTTGAGTATCGGAATCTCAATACAGCGCTTTGCCTCTTTATCACAGCGAGGAAATGAAAATTTTAAATATTATGAAATTTTCTGCCAAGTGGGAATCGAAGCCACAACTTGCACTTACACCTGCACGCGTGCCCTTGCGCCATGACTGGCCTGAAAGTCTAAGCACATATTCAAACTGTATAAGATAAATAAATCTACACATAGCATTTTCTCCGAAAACATTTGTTTTTTCTTTAATAAAATTAAATAAACAATTTAACAATGTAACAGCAACTTGTTAGCTTTATATAATAACAACAACAAACAACACAAACCATTATAGCCAAATTATACATAATCTTTACTTAAATTGTAGACTATTCGTTATTTTGAAGGATATATTTTGAAGTATATTTTTTGTAAACTAGGTATATATTAAGAAACCTAATGAACACAAATATATGTTTCACAAGTTTCATCATTACCTTTTGCGTGTAAGTGGAAAAACGTCATTTTCAGAATTTTTCATTTTTCATAGTTGTAAAGAATTTAAATGTTAGTCATAAGTAAAAAACATTATAGAATAGATTTTTTATTATTCTTTACACGTGTGTGCATCATTCAATTTCAATTTAACAATAAAGTAATATATATGTTAAAAAACCTCAGTGTTTTAAAACCTTAGATTTTAAGTGATTTCCTTTTTTGTGTACTTACCTACCTATATAAGACTAGCTGCAAACGATAAATACCATTTTTCCTGTTTTCGTATGAATTTTGAAAAATCTTCTTGTACACTTATATTTATTAACCTACATGATAGATTACAGCAGTCTACATAATTTCGATTATACGTTGTCTGTCAATCACTCTCGTCAGTAACGGAAAATTTCTACATAAATAGATAGCATATCAAATATAATATAATCAATTTAAAATATAACAAAAATTATTAATACAACAAAAAAAATCAAGTACGTTCCAATTAAAAATAACACAGTATGATAACAATAACAAAATCCCCTTTTATGTGAAACAAATAAAGCTATTTCATTATATAAACAAAACAACGTTCACAATAAACGTCGCTAATTTGCTCCAGGGATTTCTATTGTGACGTGTTTGTAAATTCTTTTATATTTTCTTTTATATTTTTTTTTTCAGATTTACTGGTTTTTTTTTGTGATAAATGACAAACTTGGCGGAGCCCTTGCGCCCTACTGACCTATATAATATGAAGAGCACGTCTTTTGACTTCGACGAGGAAAAGTTTTACCCATGCATATTTTCAATAATGTAATTACAGTTCAAAAAGGAATGTTTTATTAATAAATTCTTCTAAAATTTTGTAATTACTAAACTCACATCACAATGTTGCAGAGTTGAATGTTTCAAGAGGCAAATTGTAAATTCGACAGGTTGTGGGTTCGAAATTTTTTCGAAAGTTCGAGGAAATGAAATGCTTAATATTTTTATTTCTTCGCTCTGGTGTCGAGGCAAAGCCTGGTGTTAAGCTCCGTCACTCATCGAGCGATGCCTCTAGAATTCAGCGTAAAGTGAGGAGCGGAGTGTCTTATAATTAGGCTCCCTCTGCCTACCCTGCTACATGCGGGATACAGAGTGAAGATTCACTTTTTCAGTTGAAAAAATAATAATATGTACATTTTTTTCTTACTTTATAAATATTAGACTAAAGTGTATGTATAACCAATCGTTTTATATCGTATCGTGGGTTTTCGTATACGAAAGCCCATTTAGAACTTGAAAAGGAAGTCGCATAATCAACTTTTACATCTCTGTATCTAACAGTATGTATGTCTATTGGTAGTTTGCCTTCATTTAATACAAATAACTGTCAGTCGGCTTAAGGAAAAGATTTTTATTAATATTTTTCGATATTTTCCTGTAAAAAGCGTTACATTTTAATCGTTTCATAGAATTTAAGAAAAAATATAATTAATTATTATATTGATTTACTATTTATAGTATATTATTATTTTTTTACTATATATAGTATTTCATAAATATATGTTTTTTTTTTCATCAAATTAAATAATTTTTGACCAGATGGTTGTGAATTCAAATATTAATCCATAGAACGTGTATAGTTTGCTCCAATGTTACAAAGATAAATTATGGAATGGGGTTTCAACGCAAAATTACTTTTAGTTTTTCATTTTTTTTCAACTTCACGCTCTATCCCGCACACAAGAGAGGCAGGGGAAAACTAGTGTTAAGACACTCTGTTCCCTACTTTCGCACGCGTGACACATAGTCATTCTCATAGAATAATTATATTTCAAATTTCAATATATTGTTCTAGACTTACTATATTGTATTTTGTATACTTTTTCTGTATTCAAATTTAAAAACAACTTTTAAAAATATAGTCCAATTTTTATATAATGCAAATTATATTCATACAAAGTTTGATTAAACAACAAAATAGGGTGCAATATTTACGACGTCGCCGTGCCGGTCGTTAGTGACTAAAAATAAAATATCTTATGACGTCCGAAATTTTTCATATTAACTAAAGGATAAACTGGTTGGTTCATATTTTTAGAATTGTATTATGGTGTGGTTAAAGCTTATTTTTGTTTAGCTTATAATAATTTAAATTTCCTAGAATGTAAGTGGAATTTTGCAATATCTAGTTGTGGGTTCGATTCTGGGGGCTTAAATATTTAATGATTTCATTTCTTCGCTCTGGTAACGAAGCATGGGGCGGCGTTGACCACTAGGCCCTTTAGTACGTCGTAAATAGTATATTATCATCAAGAATCTCATTAAAAGCTATTGCCCTGCAAGATACATGTTGGAAATGCCAAGGAGCAATTCTATGACAGTGTTCTAACGACTCGACGACGACGACGTTCATTAAATTAAACAACACTTTTGAGACAAGAAGCAATATGAATCTTATTTAACTTTTTATTCTTCATGTTAATACTTGTTAATTTATAATATTATAATTGTTGAGGCCGAGTCGACTAGTTGTGGGTTCGATCCTCACTATAGGAAATGAAATATTTATTTAAATTTATATTTTCATATTTTCGCTCTGGCACCAAGGTAAAAAGGCCTCGGAAAATTCGGCAGAAAGTCTTAAATCTGGGTGCGCTCTGTCTACTCTGCTGCGGAATACAACGTAAAGTTGATTTTATAATATTAAATATTAAAATACTAAACGAACTTACTCTTGAGAAGAGATAAGTGCTGCTACTCAGTAATTATCTTTTCAAATAATGCAAATTTCATAGCAGTGATCACTCACTTAGTTAACTTTGTTTAATTCTAATACATATTATAATTTATAAATTGAGTAGTAATATAGAAACAAAAAAAAAATGTATTTAAATGGGACCACTAAATAATATATGTGTTGACTGGCAGAGCTGAATGTCGCGCTTTGCATAATCACCAAAGCAAAAAAATAAAAATCTTAGATATTTCATTCCCCTGCATGGAAATCGAACTCACGTTTACAGTCCCATGATTGTGCCCCTAAACGTTGGTATTATAAAAGAAGAATGAAAAAGAGATGAATGTCGTCGAGATACTGAAGCTTAGACAACCAATGCGCAATAAAGAGATGAATAGAGTGACAGATGCAAGTGAGGATGTCACAGTAACAATGAAAAAAAGAACGTACTCCTGGAGTTGGAGCACTTCGAGTACATTTGTGAAAGAACGACAAAAAAGATTTATGAAGCAATATTGTGTTTAAAGAGGAGCTGAGGAAGATCTCGCTTGACTTTACAGAATAGTTTCGATGATACTAGGCACCAAAAACTAAAAAGCATGATGAGCTCCCGAAGGCAGGTTTGAGGAAGTTGTTTATATGTAAAATTTTAAATGTATTTTCAAATGCTTATATTATATTTTCACATTCATACATCATACATGTACATTATTATTATTCCTATTACTTAAATAAAAATAATGCACTAAATTGGCTAAGCCTTTGTCAA
Source organism: Heliconius sara (assembly GCA_917862395.2). Lineage (NCBI taxonomy): Eukaryota > Metazoa > Arthropoda > Insecta > Lepidoptera > Nymphalidae > Heliconius > Heliconius sara. Next base: position 11,275,347 of record OU860800.1, on the reverse strand, counting down.
AAAAAATCTTAACCTAAAAATCACTATTATCATTTTTCAATTAATTTGTGAGATGTCAGTGTTAATAGAAAGTAAGAAAAACATCTTAGTATAGTTTGTTATTAGAAGTATTTTATTTATATTATTCTGAAGCATCTGATACTCGACAGCTGGATATTGAAAAATTCCAAGTAATTCATCTTCAACGGAATATACTTTCCTTGATGAAATACAAATAAGCAAAACTGTTTAGACAGGATTATGAATAGAAAGCATAAAAACGAAATTAAAGTGCTTATATTTTTATTTAAAATTAAAAAAAATGAGATACTTTAAGAATAGGATACAACTATATTTGAATATATATGGTCATGTGTCAACCTATTGAGAGAGAGAGTAGAGGCCAGTCGTGGCGCAGTGGCACAAAGTGTGTCTGTAAAACCGACTGGTTGTGGGTTCGACTCCCACCCAAGGAAGTGAAATATTTACTTAAATTTATATTTCCATTTCGTCGCTCTGGTGTCGGCAAAGGCAAAGGCAAAGCGCGGCGTTGAGTTCTGCCGCTCAACACGCAATGCCTCCAGAATTCGGCGGAAAGTGCGGAACGGAGTGTCTCAACACTAGATTCTCTCTGCCTGCCCTGCTATGTGCGGGATACAGCGTGAATCTGATTTATTTTGATGTTATAAAAACGTTTTCTAAAGATCAGAAAAGGAATTTGTTTCATTGATCACGAATTGAAGGCAATAGGAAATACTCGTACAGATATTACATTTCAAAGGAAATGAAAGATCTTTGAGTTTGTTTACGAAGTCAATTATGAAATTTATTAAAAAAATATATAATTTACTCATATATTTACATACATATGCATATTTGACATATTGAAATAATCAATATTTGATCAATTAAAGAATTTTAAGTAAATTTAATTATAAAATATTATTCACGACAGTCGCCATTCTATTCAAATTTCGTTTTCAGAGCATCATAATAAACACTGATTTTATATCATTATTGTGAGAATGGTAGTTGAGTAATAATAAGGTAATCGGCTCGCTATCAAAGAACACCATTTGGATATCGTATGAGAAGGATATTTATATCAAGTGAATATGTTTACATAAATATGTAAGACGCTAAGAAATGAGTACGAGAAGTTCTACAAAAGATTAAAGATTTACAATGCTAGTTTCTATACAGTTTGATATATTTAAAAATTATTTACTTAATAATTTTCTTCCTCGTCCATATTTTTCATTGCCGCGACGTTAAATAAAATAACATTTTTTAGGTTCACATTGTATTTCACATGTAGTAGGGTAGGAGGGACCTAGTATTAAAACACTCCGTTCCTCACGGAGTTCTTGAGTATTAAGTAGCGGAGCTCAACGCCACGCTGCCTCGATACAGTGTTCATTTCTTGAAAATACTAAATATTTAATTTACTCGAGTGGGAATCTAATCCACAACAAGAGCAAGATAGGCAATCTATTACAAAATTATATAAAAGTTTCATGTTTTAGTTCTATGAAAGATAGCTACACTACCAGCATAATATTTTTAATTAAATTTCATAGAATGTTAGTGAACTTACTTTCCTTATCTACTGAACTTATTAGTCGAAGTTGGTCTCCATTAATTGTGTAATTGTTCAACATTTCAAATGTAATATGTGAATAGTTAATTTAAATATATATTTTTTGTAAATTACAGATTTTTAAGGTTAAAATCCATTTTTACAAGTTAATAAACTGATATTTTTTTTATATAAAATGATTATTTTTGGACAAAAAAGATAATATATTTACAACGCTTATTAAATAATAGTATTCTTAATAAAAAAAAATGTTATTACAATTGAAAGTAAAAAAAAAATACTGAAATTCAACTTTAAATGGACATACCATATATTCACGGATAAACTATACCTTTTTAAATCCTATTTTTCGATACCAGAGCTATCATAGGTATTGAAAGGTTTCTATTAAAGAGATTTCGTCTGCAATGCGTCAAGGGCGTTCAAATTACAGAAAAATAGTCAAGTTGTTTTAAAATAATAATATACTGTATTCGTATGATATGTTGGTATGTGTACTATTAAAATTTTAATCATTAAGCATTGAATATTCAATATAGAATAAAATATATCAGCTTCACGCTGGTTGTGGGTTCGATCTCCTCTCGCGGAAGTGATATATTTATTTACATTTATATTTCAATTTCTTCGCTCTGGTTTCGAGACAAAGCACGGCCTTGAGTTCCGCTACTCAGCACGCAATGCCTCCAGAACTCGGCGGAAAGTGGGGAAAGGAGTGTCTTAACACTAGGTTCCCTCTGCCTACCTTGCTGTGTACGGGATACGTGAAGCTGATAATATATAAATAAATAAATAAAATAAATAATAATTCAGTACCCTTAGTGGCGATCAAATCCACAATTATTGCATTACAGTCGCACTGCGCCACGAGGGCCTCGAAGTTTTTCGTAAGTATCTTCCATTTGGATTGATCGGAAGCTCTATTTTCTAGATCATACTCTGGTTATATAATTGAAAATTGTGGTTGGAATACAAGAGAATCGTGTCTAATATGTAATAAAAAATATTTTTTTATTAATTTAAAATAGATACTTGGAATAGAGAATGTCATTTTTAAATCCCGTCACACCTTCACTAACTCTACGAGAATAACATTTTACTAATATTAGACAACTATCTGTATTGTTTAATTTTATAAGAAAAAAATATGAGATCTTCAGTTGGCGTGATGATAGGAGTATGCAGGGAAGGTAACAGTTCGCCCCCTTTTAGTTATCAACTATACGAAAAACTTTGGAATCAAAACCATACATACCATACATACTTTCTGTACCGTAGTGTAGGGATTAGTGTCAAACTCAGTGTGTCAATATACCAGGGTGACATATAGGTATATACAGGGACAGAGGGAACCTTGTGTTAAGACACTCCTTTCTTTATTTGAGTCATTGCGTATTGAGTGGTGGTACTCAATATCAATAAATAATAATTCATTCCCCAGAGTGAGGATCGAACCCACAACCCTACGGCTGTCGTTATAGCCACAACCATATGCCCCTGCACCTGCAACATACGAACATATAAGCGTATTAACTAAAATCTTCGAAAATTATTTTATTTTACTCTAAAAAAGCACCCGTCCGTACCGATGTAGACCATTTGTCCACTAGTGGTATGCTCGTGACGTCGACGTCGTATGGAACCACTTCTATAGAAGTATACTTGTCGCAGTGCAAATTATTTGTAGGTTTAAGCCGAAATCTGTAAACTTATATTTTTAAAGATATTTTGTGGCGTTCATTTAAAAAAAAATGAATAAGTTAAATCCATTTTGCTACGGTGGAACAGCAAATAGACTATATAAATGATGGTGGTGGGTTTAATACCTTCTCCCTAAAATAAAATATTTTTATTTTCTCGCTCTGGGTGACCAAAACGAGGCATTGAGACCTCCCCGAGACTACACCACAATACCTTGAACTTAGGCAGATTTTGAGAACGAAATGTCTTGCCAACTACCTTATCTTTGCTTCCATTGCTATATCATTCATAGATTATAAAATTAAAATAAAATGAAATAATATCGAATTATATTTTGAATTTTGCTATTCAAATATATTTTTTTATCTAAAAACTAATACACACTACAGTATCTAAATTTACTATAAAATAATAAGTCACCTTATAAACATTCATAATTTAGGTATTTTCGTAAGAAATCTGTCGTCTGTGAATTAAGTTTTATAACATCAATGTCCTAGCCGAACAGAAATGGAGCAAGGTTGGTAAACGTTCGTGAACTCGTTTGATCTAGAGGCTAAGGAAACTTCTTTGCTACTCTAAATTTAAATTTATTTATTGGCGTGTAAATGTAACATTTTAATGTAACCCTATAAATTTAATTTAATTTGTTGATTTGTTTATTGATTTTATAGCTTGGCTTTATTTGCTGTGTCGATGGTGATAGGTTCAATCGCATTCGATACGATATTTAAATTTTTCAAATATCTGCGTATAGATTTATTTGTTACTTTTCTGTACAACTTTCGTACTAAAAAAATAATATTACACTTACTTACTTTTATCTGTACATTCACTTTTAAAACAATTCTTATATTATATTTAAATATAGGTCCATAATTTATTATATTTAATTTAAAAAAAACCGTTCAAATGAGAAGAAACTATTTAGCATTCCATAAATTCCAGATACTATGTATAGAAGATATTCAATAGCTCTGGCCTTATACTTACATAAAAAAAGTAATAAGATTGGGTTTTACTTCCATCGTGGTGCAATGTCAAAGTGTCTGACTGACTATATTAGTTTTTTAAGCTTTTTTTGCCTTTACGTTGTATCACGCACATAGATTACGAGTACATAAATAGATGAAGGGAATCTGGGAACCTATTGTTAAGATAATTTGTAATCCACTTCTCACCGCATTCTGGAGGAATTGAGTGGCTTTGCCTCGTTACTAGAATTTTCCCGGGAACTGAACCCACAACTGTCGTTTTTACAGTCGCACGCTTGTGTCCCTGCGCCACGACTAAATTAATAATAATTTAGATCTAACTTAGACTATAATACTACCTTTATTATTCTATTCATTTCTATCAAAATGTTCGGTGAACTACATTAAAGAGAATTAACTTGCTCGACGAATATGTCAGTATTAATTTTGATATAATTTGAATAACTGTCACCGACTACGTCCAAGTTATTTATGTCTTATTGCGCCTCGTGTAGCCATTTATTAATGTGAACTATATTCATTTTACGGCAGTATATATATATGCGAATATATTTTATCTAATACTTGAAGTTCCTGTACTATTTCTTTATATATGATTATTTATATAGTGGCGCAAGGGCCCAAAGAGTGACTGTTAAATCGACTGGTTGTGGGTTCGATCCCTACTCGAGGAAATGAAATATTTATTTACATTTATATTTTCATTTCTTCGCTGTGTCGAGGCAAAATTCGGTGGAAAGTGGGGAACGGAGTGTCTTAACACTAGGTTCCCTCTGCCAACCCTGCTGTGTGCGGGATACAGGTGATCTAACTTTATTTCTATATTATAATATAAAAGATAGTGAATAATTTCTTTCTTATAATACTAGTGGATTGGTATACAATGGAATATTTTAACACTAGGTTATTTTTATAAAAATATATATTTTATAATGTTTTAAGTAATTAAGTTTAATTAATGATACTTAAATAATTTTCTTCTTCAGTGCCACAAAAGAAAAAATAGAAAGTCTTTACGATGATTTTGCTCTCCATTTGTATGTCTATCTATCTGCTTTTTGTCCCTAACCCTCTTTTAAGACCATCTTTCTCAATATTGTGTGGAGGTATCATACTGAAATTAATATTAAACATCTTTATTTTTGTAGCTTAGAAAAAAATCTAAGTTGTAAGTCGTTTTGACGTATACTGCATAAAATTCACCGACTAATAAGAACCAATAGGGAACTTCCTGTTATAACATTTGGTAAGAACAGAGAACTTAAGGAGAAATAAAAGAAAGTGTTCTTTATTTAAAAATCTATATCACTGAAAAAAATCTATTATAAAATTATAATTTATTGTTCATTTCATACAAAATAATTATAACACATTCCCATAAATTTCGTCGGCAGTCATTGACCTACATTCATAAAATTGGTAAAGAGCCCTCTGTAGGCTTGTTTGATTATCACATGTTTTTATTTATTATATTTATTGAAGAACTTCCTTTTGTGATTTAATTTGTATTATAGCCTATTTATTCAGCAGTTAACATTTGGCCAAAGCGGATACTAAAAAAGATACATTATTTATATAACATTAATTTATGTCAAATATCTACATATTTGTAAATATCTATTGTTAGTTTTCTTCTCCTATATCATTTTCCTTTTTTTTTTGAGTATAATCTAATTAAATCTAAATTAAAATATTTCTTTACGGTTCTGAAAGTTTCCTTCAGGATTTTTTTTCCTATTTTCCTTCAGGACTCCTAAAATAACAAGTATTGAGTTAAAGTCGTCGTAAGAAAAAAATCTCACGATGATGTGACTAGAAATGAACAGAAAAACGTAAACTTTTACACTTTAACTATTTTACAAATTAAACTCAAAATGATTATCATTTTTTTATAACAAAAAAAATAATATTTTGTTGTAAGTTGTGTCAAGGCAAAGTGCGGCGTTGAGTGTCTCCACTCAACACGCAATGCCTACAGAACTCAGCGGAAAGTGGGGAACGGAGGGTTTTAACACTAGATTCCCTCTCCCAACCCTGCTGTGAGCGGGGTACAGCGTGAAGCTAATAATTTTTTAAAATTATTATTCTAAAATTTAAATTAGATTTAAAGCGGCCTAATTAATGAAATCTTGTAAACTATGTTACAAGTCTCGAAAGTTTTTTCCCACATTATTAAATTAAGGTTCTATTGTCACCCTTAACTAATTGTTCACTACATTGCCTAATTTATATAATAAAAGCAAAGTTGATACTTTATTTAAAAATACTTGAGCTTAGGTTCCTGTAGATTCTTTAATTTTCAAATGATATATTCATTTAAAATATATATATTTAGACGACATGAACGTTTTATTATGCGATATGTTTATATTAGAGGTACAGAATGAATATATATAGGTAAATAAAACTAATATACAGTTATTAAGCTGTAGGTAGGATACGGCGGTAAGAGTGGTAAGAAAGGTAGAGAAGACTTCAGTTGACTTTTGTAAGCACAGTATCAATGATACAGGAGAAAGGTCACGTAAGAAACATGAGGATCCCCCCCGGAGGGCATGTATGAAGAGGTCAATGACAGGGAACAAGGCGAAAAACCCCGCTAGAGATACAGTGTGAATCTAGATTAGATTAGATTACAGTTATATAATCCTCCTAATATTATAAATGTGAAAGTTTGTGTACACGGTTGTTCGTTCCACTTTTACCCAAAAACTGTTGAACGGATTGAAATAAAAATTTACAGTAATAAAGCTTATACAATAGAAAAATAGAATAACACAACCTACAAATATGTAAGCATTTAATAATCTGAATATAATATATAATAGGGGTTTGTCAGTTAGTTTATATATGTATAATAATAGAATAACAATGACCAAACACTCGTGTCGTACGTGAAATTTCAATGTTAGTCTAATTTTAAATAGTATTAGCCGCGTCGCTCTGCCAACGTTCGTACAGATGTGACAGATACGTGCACGTAGGTTATAATTAAATTGGAGGAGCATTGCCAAGGACCGATCGCGGTAAGATTAACAGCTGTTAATACACGTTCCCGCTAGTTCCTGCTGAAACTACTAATTATATTTTTTAATGAGTTATTCGATTTAATTTTCCAACTTCACGCTAGATATCACTGTCGTAGGGTAGGGGGAGGTAGCGTAGTGTTAAGACATTCCGCTTCCAATGGAATTCTGGAAGCATTGCGTGTTGAGTTCCGCCACATAACCCGGCATGTCTCGAAAATTAGACGAAAAGTGGAGAGCTCGACCTCTAGGTTTCCTTAAAAAAAAACTATTTCCTATATATAATTCTTCTTAAAATAAGTCATTTTATACATCTGCTACCTTACATTATATGTACAACTCATCTCATAAATTTGGATAAATAATTTTGGATATATTTATTATGGTACAAGGATGGCAAAAAAATATTATTAGAGCTAGAGATTAGGTAGAGCTCAAAGAGATCGGCCATAATATAAATGTAAATAAATATTTCCTTTCCTCGAGAGGGGATCGAACCCGTAACCAGTCGATTTTATAGTCAAACTTTGCCTCTGCACCATGATTTTTAATAATGACTTTTATGAAGATTTTCAACAAAAATCGATGTGAAAGAGTATAGTCAGCATTTTGTGTTATTTGTACAAACGTTGTGAAAAATAATTAAAGCATGTCAAACCTACAATATAACAAAAAGTAATATATATTTTCTAAATAATAATCATTGTAGTGATGTTTACTCAATTTTTAAATTATCGGTTATAATTTATCTATAAATGATATAATGATTATGTTATTGACTCCTTATGGAACCTTTTCGCTGGTCGTTTTTTTTCTTCACGTTGGTAATACGAGCAACGCGAAAATGTAAATTTTAAACATAATATAACAAAATATACTTAATAAAATAAAGAAACAAAGAAATACAAACAGAAAATACTATCAGCGTTTTTCCACCTACATATCCTACAACATTAACATAATATAAATAAAGTTTATGTTATACCTTAGAAACATCTAGCTATATCTTATATATCTATAGGAATTTATATATCCATATTGCACTAACACGAAATCCTAGTTCAGCGAAGTCGCGTTGAACATGTCTTCAACATGTTCTCACTGACAAGACTAGATATAAAGCAGATAGAGATGAGTTACAGAAGTCTAACATTACACAGAATACGTTAACATGATTTATAAGAATTACAAATTTAAACAAAGTCTTCATTAGAATATAGTAAAGTTCAATCTTGTACTTATTTTTCGGTTACCTTAGAACTAAACCAATTTTTTTTTGATAAAACATCTAAAATATCAATCAGGATAAAAGTTTTTTTTTATATTAAAATTAATTAAAAATACACATACTATTTTAAGTATTCCATATAAAATTTCGTCGATTTATTAATAATGTGCTTAATTGGTTAATATTATGATGTTTTAAAATATATTAGTGACCTCCATTTTGCTATTTGAAGTAGATTAAAAAATGTAAATACCTGTAGTTTGGCACTGCGCCTATACTGTTCGACAAAATTATAATAAAACTTTTAAATCATTCATTTCAATTGATTATATTAATTACGATGGCCACGACCCCGTTCGTATGAATCGGGATGTTTGCATATTTTTATCTTAAGAGGGTAGCCTCTTTTTTAGTACAGATTCCCAGTACCAGCCTTAAATAAAATTCGTTCAACCATTTTATTTCAATACCTTAATTTTTTATTTAGTATATGTGACTGGTTTAATTTCTTTCTATTCATAATGAAATCCATATATTTCTAGTATTTCTGAAATTTACGTAAATAATATTTTCTATTAACTTTATATGGATTTCATACAAATGGAAAATTGTATTGTAATCATCTAAGACCTATTTTTGTAGTTTCAACATTGATCTTTTTTAGAGCTGACAGTTACTTTAAAATATCATTCATTAAAAAAAATCAAAGAGCTTTGAAAAATGATGTATATACTATTTATATAATAAATAACCAGACATGAAAGAGAAACAGTATACCGAAATGGATTCTAAAATAAATGTTTATGATAACATAAACGATAATAAACAAAAACACTTAAAATAAAAAATGTTATTTTAGATTCTAATCAATATTATAAATCTGTCTTTAATGAATTATATTAACGTAGCAAAAGCAGTACCTACAGGATATCTTAGCAAAAGCAGCATGACATGAATATAAAAATCGAAGTAGCTCCAATCTCGGTGTATCGATATGTCGGTATTGAAAAATCTCGCATCATTTTCTAGTCCCGCGGGCAGCGGGTTTAACAGGATTCGCGGGATTTGCGGGACTGCAGTAATTCGGTGATTTGGCGAAAAGTGCAAAACGAAACTGTCTTAATGCTAGGTTCCCAGGTTTCCTCTGTCTTAGATAAAAGGAAATGTTTTATAGCTATGTATATTTTCTATATGCTGAGATTGAATAGGCTGCGGCATTGGAAGCCCTAAATCAAAGGTAATGGAAGAACTTGAATTTAATTTAAAAGGCAGAATAAATTTTAGACAAATAATTTGAGACCAGTCGTGGCGCAGGGGCACAAAGTGTCACTGTAAAACCAACTGGTTGTGGGTTCGATCCCCCTCGAGCAGATGAAATATTTACTTAAATTTATATTTCCATTTCTTCGCTCTAGTGTCGAGGCAAAGCGCGGCGTTGAGTTCTGCCACTCAATACGCAATGCCTCCAGAATTCAGTAGATAGTGGGGAACGGAATGTCTTAACACTAGGTTCTTAACGGTCTTAACACTCTGCTGTGTGCGGGATACAGCGTGAAGCCGATTTTTAAATAATGTGATAATTTAACTTGCTTATATCTTTTAATGTTTTAAATATGTATATAAATTGTTCTTATATTTCTTTTTTTCAACTAACATATTGTTTAATTATTTTTAAGCAAATCCGTAACGAAATGGATTATTAAAAGAACGTGAAAATAACCAGATACAAAGTGAATTACCTGACTCATCTATCGTTATGAGACCATTAAATCATATCTATTTAAATCTTACAGCTGTTTATAAAGGAAACTCTGTTTTATAGAGTTTACGTTTGCGGCTTAGTTAGTGTTAATGACGGTATTTTCTGAAGTAACCGAACACATGTTCTGTGATATTTTTTTTATAAAAAGGCAAGTTACGTTGCTACAGTTAAATGCAAACTAAAAACTAGCTTCACCCTGTATACCCAGCGCGGTAGTCACAGAGAACGGAGCGCTAAGCACGATCTCCACATACCTCTTTTGCCTCGTCCACTGTCATCAACCTCTTCGTGCATGCCCTTCGGGGTGTTCTCATGCTTTTTACGTGTTTTTGAAGGTCAATTACTGAGGTCTCCTCCTACCTCTCTTACCGCTCACTTTTCCACTTTTATAAATCTATTTTATCATTCTTTCATCTCTCAGTCGTTCGACGTGACGTTTACTGTTCATCTTAATATTACATAGATATTTTTTCCCGATTTAAAACTTGGCTCTAGAATGCATTTATATTTCATATTTTAACTTCAATCATTCTTTGGCAACTAAACTTCAAAGAAATAAGATTTAATAAATACGTACATTTAATAAGGACGCTTCTAGCTATTAGTATAATCCAAGAAGAGCTTCTTAAAGTTGGTTGAAAGGAATATAAGATATCAGATTCTTATTCAAATGTATTGGTTACTTTTTTTTCATATAAAGTCTATATTTTTAACTATTCAATCAAATAACTGTATAATATATTATCTTCAGCTTCACGCTATATCCCGCATATAGCAAAGTAGACAGAGGGAACGTAGTGTTGTGTTCGAAGCATATGCAATGCATTGAGTGGTGGAACCGAACGATTCGCTTTACTTTGTTACCTGAGCGAAGAAAAGGCCAGTCGTGGCGGCCCAAATGTGAACGATTGTGGGTTCGTTCGAAAAAATGAAATATTTATTTTAATTTATATTTTAATTTCTTTGCTCTGGTGTCAAAGGAAAGCGCGGCGTTGAGTTTCTCTACTCAACACGCAAACTTCCAGAAATTGACAGAAAGTAAGGAAAGTTATGTCTTAACATTAAGTTCCTCCTGCCTTCCCTAATGTCTGAGAGATACAGAGTGAAGCTGATTAAATGAAAATATCATTTTTTCCCAAGTGGGAATCGAAGCCATGAACGTCGAGTTTACAGTCACACGCTTGTTTCACTGCACAACTATGGCCTCTTATTGTAATATTTATAATAAATAAATAATAATCTTTGGCCTAACTATATTGGAATTTACTTATCATCGTTTCTATACTTACGCTCATTGTCCCATTCCTCATGTTTTGTTTAATATAACGTGAACTCAGAAATGTCTATTCAAAAATTAACAACCAGCCCCGGGAGCCCTCAGTCGCTCGTTAAAATGTTTGGTCTAATTTTTTGAAAATTATTCGAGAATTATTTATTTCGTTCCGCGTTTTATTTCTCATTATTCAAGCTTATTAGTAGGTATACCAGCTATATACCAACCATTGTACTCGCTTACTTTTATGTTAATAAATTATCATTAAAGAAGGCTTAAATTTCGATTTTTTTCTTATTTCATAATAATTAATAAAAAGCAAAAACAGAATTAATGGGAGAATATAAAAAAAAAATAAAAAAAAAAAATAATAATTAATAAAAAAAATACATATTACACAATCAAAGCTATAACCTTATTAAAAACATACATAATATAATAAAAATGAATATTTTTCATTTTCTGTCTAATATGTGGCTTATTACTCAAAGAAATAATAAAAATAATATATCGTAATAAGACTGTATGGCAAGATGCCAATATTGATAAATATCCAGACGGAACAGTGAGTTAGTCAGAATACGAAGAGTCTCTCAACCAAATAATACGCCGTAAGGTTATTGTTCACTTCAATGAGAGTGAATGAGCCTATAAATCACACTAATCTCATAAACTAATAAATACTTTAATTTTGGCGTAATAAAAGCTGTCTGGAATGAATACTGTTTCTCTTTGAAAACATATACACACTACAAGTCCTAAAAAACCGGTCAAGTGCGTGTCGGACTCGCCCATCAAGAGTTCCGCAATATTTCCAGGATTGCAGGTGTATGAGAAGTAGAATTTACAAAATTTGACAAACTTAAGTTTGCGACTGTATGCACAATAAGTTTGTAAGGTTATTTTTTTCTTTATTTTTATTGTAAGTTAATCTTTGTCAAATTTCATGATTATAGATCCAAGAAAAGTACCCTATAGATTTTGATTAATTAATTTCACACAAAATGCAGCAAAAAACCATGAACGAACTTAGATAATATAATTTTTTCTGTACTTCAAGGGAACAGAAACGAAGAAGGAAAATATTCAATATTATTTGTAGCCTGACACCTCCACGCAATTCCGAGATAAATGGTTTTAACACATGGACCATAAAGTGATTCTATTCTTTTTATTAATTATTTTATTGTTATTGTTTCTTACACTACAGATTTATAATCTTTTGCATTTTTTTATTAAGTACATTTCTTTTTAATACTTTTTATCTAATTCTAGATAAATTTTAGAATTATACTTACGTTGTATATAATACATGCATATATTTTTATACTTATACAATATCTCCTTAAGGAGTGATCCTATTCATAAGAGTTTCTTTTTTTACTTTAGAGACACGGAGCCCTAAAAACCAATTTAATATAAATACATCAAAAACTCAATTCCAATTTATGAAAAGTACACTCTTGGAAACATTAACGCCTAACGATCCTTAATCAAAAATGATACAAGATCAACGTTTTTTTCTCCATGCCAAAACATCATGTAACAAATATCGGCTGTAAACAATAGTAGGGAATTCAAATTTAACTTCAATTATCAATGTATTGGTGTGGGGAGAGGTGCATGAAAAATTTAAAAAGAAATATTGTTATTCAAAAAAAAGGATCTATAATAGACGGTTTCACTATAGTTTTCGCAGGTCACGTCCATCCGCCAACGCCATGATAGTTCGGCAGAAACAAGCGCGAGCACAAGTTAAAAGGAATCGTTATCGTTATATTCTTCATTTGTTGCTAGTTTAAATGAGTGTAATTTGTAATTATCATATTATTTACTTTACCTAGTTACAATATTTGAAATTGAATTTTATACAAAGATTTTAAATTTTGACACAAAGATAGATACAGCGAAAAGGGCATTTGTTTTGTTCGTATGGATTAAATCATTTTGACATATCGTATTTTACGTAACTTATCGTATGCTCAAATAGAATATTTTGTTTGTGATCTCTTGTAGACAGTAGCTGATATTTCATATAAAGTTAAATATTACTACATACAATAAGTTCAAATGTGCAAATTTCTAACTATAGTTTTTTTGGCAATGCGCCTTTTTAAAATCAATTCCACGTTTAATATTTTAACATAAACATTAGCCCTTTTTTTAACTTATTGGGAATGGATGACGGAAGACTTGATCGTAGCGGTCCCTGTCAGCCTTAACTAGGGCTTTGATAACGAGCACCATACGAGCGCACGATGTTCGGGCATTCTCCGAGGTGGCACTAGTTCGCGTCTGTGAATGTGATAAGTGGTACCACACGTGGCGTTGGGAACTCCGCAATGCAGGGGGCAGAGCTACAAATAGCTTTTAGAAATATAATAGAGAAAAATAAAATATAATAACATTTATTTATTACATGATGTGACGGATGACAGAGATCTAAATGTCTCTCTATCATTCGTCTCTATACCTTTCTTCCATTTATCTTCAGGCTTTCCTGCACATAGCAGGGCAGGCAAAGGAAATATAGGAACCTAATGTCACTCCGTTCCCTTTAAGGTACTTCCGTTCCTCACTGTCCACCGAATTCTGGAGGCATTGTCTGTTGAGTGGTGAACCTAAACGCCACAATATGTTAGAGAAAAATATTGAAGTATTGAATTAAAAAAATATATGTGTAAAAAGTACATTAAATGTATAAAGGTGTAAAAGCGTCAAATAATACACCTATTTTTAATTGGATTTAATTTATTAAGTTAAGCTTTTACATACATGTAGTTTTTAAATACATTTCATAAATACAATATTCCAAAATGATAGATCCTACTTCAAGAGAAAGAAAATTCAAAAGAAATGGTAATAAATTATAATAATATAGTAACAAAACGCCAAAAGAGTTCAATAAAATGTTACTGTGTCTATATATTTTTTTATAAAAATAAAAAAAAACCCAATTGCTTATTAAAATAATTTTATAATAGTATCTTTAGTACAGTACAGATATTTGTGAAGCGTATTATATCTATATAACGTATATGTTTTAATATTTTTATTAAAATTTAAATATTTTTCAAATAGTATACATTTTGTTATGACATTAAGTAACTTAAAATTGTCGTCTATTTTTTTTTCAGCTACATCCTTTATCCCGCTTTCAGCGTAGTAGGCAGAGAGAATCTAGTGTTAAGAGACTCCATTTCCGATTTTCTGCCCAATTTTCGAGGCATTGCGTGTTGTAAGGCGGAATTCAACGCCGCGCTTTTGTCTTCCTACCAGAGTGAAGAAGTTAATATATTAATAAATAATAGTTCATTCTTCCGAGTAGGGGCCAAGCCCTCTATTGTCGCGTTACAGTAACCCGCTTGTGTCCGCATCACGATTTCCCCTTTTAATTTCTAATAAAATTAAAAACTAGTAATTTAAGATTTCTTATATATAATTTTATAATGTTTATATAATATTACGTTTAACAATATTGTAATAATACTTTCAATTTCTAAGAACACTATGAATATTATAAAGTATGTTATTTTGAATAAGAATATTAAATATTATTTAAGATATTATGCAATTTCGGAATCAAAATTAATAGATTATAGATAAATAAAGCTAAATGTGACATTTGATTATGATTTCGAAGTAGATTTTAGTGTTTACTTGGAAGCCTCTGACTTCGGAGTCAAAGCTCGTTCAGAGTTTGGTGAACTCCCGCCTGATGTACTTTGGGGGCTTCTATCACTTACCTGAAAATTATAGATTTATTAACTTTTGTAGCATGCGTATATACATATATTTTTAAAATTTCCATAATCACACAACTTTTCAAATTATTTTTTTAATTGTTTAGATGATATTGTAAAACTTAAAAATAACATAGTGTTAACTAAGCCAGCGCTCTGCCTCGACGCCAGAGCGAAAAAATTTACCATATCCTTGTGTGGGAATCGAATCCATAACCTGTCGAGTTTCAAAATTTATAAGTTTTATGAGGTCACCTATGAAAAAATTGAAAATTAATTACCTGTAATCCAGTATGCAGCATATTAGCAATAGTCTCAACGTCAAGAGTCGAATCTTGAGCTGATATTTTCTTAATGGCGGACGATACAATACATATGTCACCTCGTAGCTCGCGCACTAAAGCTGTTATTTTTTGGGCATTACTTAGTACTTCCACACTTTGAGTGTATGGATTGTAACGCACTCCAAATGGACGTTGGATGCTGTCTGCGAAGGCTCTACAAAAGTTACGAAAAAAAGTTAATTTATATTAAGTTCATACGTTTTTAGTTTCTAGAAAAACATATCATATTAGAAATGTTTTTCTTTTGTGAAACTATGTAATGGAAACATTTATCATCCACGAAAGTTAGATCGATGTCAGTTTTGCCTCTACTCAAAATGTATGAAACTGAATAATATATAACGTATTAAAAACTAAATACTTTAAAAGTTACATCACTATAAATATACTAAACAAATATTAGAAAACGAATGCAATTACAATTATTAAAATAAAAAATCTACTAATAAACAAGCGGGTGAAGTCGAATCATTACAATATTTATTTAAATCATAACCATAAAATAACGAGGCCAGTCGTGGCGCAGGGGCTCAAAGTGTGACTGTACAACCGACTGATTGTGGGTTCGATCTTCACTCGAGGAGATGAAATATTTACTTAAATTTATATTTCCATTTCTTCGCTCTGATTTCGAGGCATATCGCGGCGTTGAATTCTGCCACTAAACACACAATAGCTCCAGAATTCGGCAGAAAGTGAATAACGGAATGTCTTAACACTAGGTTCCCTCTGCCTATCCTGCTGTGTGCGGGATACAGCGTGAAGCTGATTTTTTTTAATAACTATAAAATGAATAATAAATAACAAAATGTGCATATTACTTTAGTATCCTTAAAGTTCAAAAGCAATGAATATCAAAATAACTGACCTCATTTTCTCCTTGGCCTCTTCAAACGAATCGGTATAATAATATGCGTTTTGATAAGATGTAATTATACATTCTTCATTTACAGTGACTTCTGGGTCGAATCTCTTTATTTTGTCGGGTGAAGCCAGTGCGTGCTTTAGTTCAGCCACGGATGAGAGCAATCCGGCTCCGTAAACACGGAAAGATCCATCTTCTTCACGACACAGGCCGAATTCAACAGTGAAGAAATACAACTAAGGGAGATTTTGCTTTTAATATAAACATATATTATGTTTGAAATTTTTAAAGTATTTTTTTTAACATTGACAACAGAAAAATATTTTTATGTAAGACGTATAAAAAAATTACGTAGTAGGCTTTCAACTTGCGATTCTCTTGGACAGTTTCCAAGACGCGCTGGTTCGAATTCTACTACGATAATAAGAATAATATATACATTTTTTAATAATTTGAATAACAGTAAATGAAAATTAATATTTAACAATGCGTAAAATTAGACTTTTCCGTACTTCTACATAATATTTTAATATATATCTAAAGTGATAATATATATCGGAACTGGACTCTTGAAATTTATTTTCAAAATAATATATAATATTATCAAATACGTTTTATTAGTAGATAATTTAGTTATACCACTAATAAACATAATTGTAATGTAGTCTTTCAAAAAATAATTTATAAAGTTTAGTAAGTATATAATAGGGCTTGGTGGTAAGGCTTGGTTACCGTATTTTTGATGTTATCGTAAAAGCTTACAAAGCTTCAACAACAAAAGTAAATCAATAGTAATCAAAGTGAAATTAAGGTCACTTAGCCTAAATATACCACCATAATTGCCCCTGTGTTGTGGTCAATAGCGCAGTGGGTATAAGCGTGTAATTGTAAACGCGACAGGTTGTGGGTTCGATTCCTATTCGAGGATTCTGGTAACAGAGTTAGGTTTCACCACTCAACACGCAATTCCTCCAGGATTCGACGGAAATTGGGATAAGGAAGTGTTTTAATGGAATCGGAGTGTCTTAACAGTAGATTCCCAAGTTCCCTCTGCCTAACCTGCAATACGTTGTGTGAAATGTCCATATAAATAGCTGTAGCACTGAGCTGTTTGGTAATGAAATGTGGTTTTGTGGTTGTTAGCAGAATGCAGAATGGCCTACTAGTATGGCGTTGATGGCTTTGTATTTAATGCAAATAGAAGCATCTCTTTAATTTAATATTTATTTTGACTTTTTCAGTCTCACACTGGACACATTGCGTATTGAGTGACGGAACTCAACGCCAATTGCCTTAACACCAGAGGGAAAAAAAAAATTAAAGATTTTATTTCATCGAAGGGAAATCGAACCCACAATCTGTCGTATTTACAGTCACACGTCTGTACCCCTGCGCCACGACTTTCCTCAAAAAATAAAATAAAAAAATCCCATAACAAAAGTATACGGGATGGAAGTGTCAACGCTCCTTTTACGGGAACAACCCACAGGGTAAAATATTTTAAACCCATTCCTAAAGAAATTAATCAAGATACCTCAAGATAACAGTTTAAAAAAATCCTACGTCTAAACGTAGGATTTTTTTTCTTTTCACGATGTTTATCCATATCTGTATATCGTGTGACCAGTATAAATAAAAAATAATAAAATATAATAGATACCAATAACGTACACACATACTACTACAAAAATACTACAAGGGGTTACTACTAGAGGCTTATGCAAAATTGAGGAACGCAAAAATCTAAAATTAATGAATTGACAATATGACGCTGTTTCAACAAAATGTGATTGATATTAATGGGTTCAAATTTCACGCATATAATGTTACATTTTGACATATTATATGATCATAGCAAATTAGGACATATCGTGGTAGTTTTTCGAACTGTTGCTTTTAAATAATCCTTTACTTTTCAAGTTTACAATGATTTCAAAGTTCAAATTAAACATCAGTTAATATGTAACATTATTCACGTTTAAGAATCTTTTTTTTTATGGAAACGGACAAGGCAAACGAGCGTTCGGGTCACTTGATGGTAAGTGATTACCGCCGCCACGGCCCCGTGCAACACCAGAAGAGCTACAGGTGCGTTGCCGGCCTTTAATGTAGAGGTAGACGCGCTTTTTGAAGGTACCCATGTCATATTGACCTGGAAACACTGCCGCGGGTAGGCCACTCCACAGTTTCGTGGCGCGTGGAAGGAAGTTCCTACGAAACCGCACAGTAGTAGATTGCCACGTATTCAGGTGGTGGTAACTTGTGACGTACTGTGCGATTAGAAAATTCGGCGGCAGGTGGCAGGTCAAACAGTTCTTCAGAAGACTCTCCACGATAAATGCGGTAGAGAACGCACAGCGAGGAGACGACTCTACGCAAAGCCAAAGTATCAAGCCTTTCACAGATCATTGGACCCCCAATGATTCGAATGGATTACCGTTGTATGCGATCAAATGGTTCAAGTTGATGCTGGGGTGCACCGTCCAAGAGATGAGAACAGTATTCCATATGAGGCCAAACCTCCTCTATATAGGGCCAATCGGTGTTTTGGCGTGAAGTACCGTCTCGCTCTGTTGATGACACCCAGTTTCTTCGAGGCCAACTTGGCCATGCTTTCCAGATGATCGCGATACTGGCAGTCACTCGAAACATTAAGGCCCAATATACTGATACTTAGCCCATGGCGTAATATATCAAAAAGAAAAAAGGAAACTAAGTTTTCTAAGCTATTAAATAATATTTTACTTATAAGAATTATAAACACACCGGAAATGTTGGACTTGTGAATTCACGGACTGATCTAAAACTGTACCACGTTTGATGTATACTTTGGATAATGTTTCACAAATATTGAGTATTTTTACACACTGTGATATCTCAAAGTTATTAGTGTAGGATTATTTATATAAAATTAATTTTTAATTAAAAATATAATTATATAAGAATAATAATAAATTTACTTCAAGCTTTTTTTATCGCCGCGTTGAGTTCCACCACTCAACACGCAATGCCTCCAGAACTTTTATGTTCCCCCTGCCTAACCTTCTGTGAGCGGGATACAGCGTGAAGCTGATTTAATTTAGATCACAAACATGCTTTTAGTTTACAGAACGTTCTTAGTGACAAATCACTATATTCTCTTTAATTAGAAAGAGACGTTATAGGCGATAATGGAGACGTAGATATATTCATATAATTATATTTTACGTAGAAATTTTATAATTAATTAATATATTTCGCATAATAGATAAACGTAATAATAAAAAAAACAAGAAAAAATATTAACTTGATTGAGTTCAAATCTTTATTGGAAATAACGTTGCTAGACGACTGTTGTGAAAAATCACTCAAATTTAATTATACCCTCGTTAGGATGTTATGCTTGTTTTATTTGATTATAAAGTACCATAAACAACTAGACTATTAATTTCAAATAGTATAGTCTGTGACGAAAGCTCTTAAGTATCATATAAAGAACAAACGAACTATATATTTTAATAGTGGGACACGTGACTGAACGCTTTATATGTGAATACGAATACTCAAGATATTATTAATATGCGTGATTCTGGCGTATATATTTGTTTTTATTTGAACTAAATATATCATTATGTTTCACTTCTATAGACGTCTCTACTCCTAAAATAGGGACTTATACTATAATGGATAATTGAAACAGCATAATAAAACTATTGGTGTTTCATATGTTCACCTGTTATAAGTATTTTGTAAACATAATATTAAAACAATAAGGATAAAGCACAGGCGAGCGGAACCGCGGGCGGGATGCTCATCTACACAATTAATAAAATTGTATCGGATCGCTGTTTGTATATCGAAGGTATAGGAGAGAAAGCGACAGAAACTCCATTTAAATTGGTTATAATTTATATTTAGGTTACACTATTTTGGCAAACTTCCCTTAATATTTAGTTTTTTATTTTCTTTGATTCGATTAATAAATTAAAAAAAATATTGAGTGACAGAACTCAAAACCGCGCTTTGCCTCGACACCAGAGCGAAGAAATGGAAATATAAATTTAAGTAAATATTTCATCTCCTCGAGTGGGGATCGAACCCACAACCACACAGGTTTTACAGTCACACTTTGTGCCACTGCGCCACGACCGGCCTCAAAAGATATAGTAATGTAGATATAGTCTTTAAAATGATAATGCTATTAGAATACGAATGATTTGTAAAAAAATGATCATGTAGTTCAAGCGAGCAACGCCGGAAACAGGTCACAAGTATAGAAATAAAATATTAAAATATTCCCATGACAGATTTAGAAGTTGAAAAATGATTCTTACCGTCGCCAGTTTATCAATGTCTTCATCTGACGCCCCAAGTGAAGCCAAGCCAAGTTCCTGAGAAAACTGTGCAAAACTAGGATTTGCTAGAAGCGGCATGTGTCCGAGCAACTCGTGACAGCAGTCACTGTGAATATCGTATAGTTATAGAATAAAATTTTTATTGAAAAAAAATAATGTAAACATATTTGACAGTATTAGGATTAATGGTTTTATTGTTTTTGTAGTAATATTTCTGGTTAAAAAATTACAAATCATTAAAAGTAAGTATATATTAAACATATATCTATATATATATATATATATATATATATATATATATATATATATATATATATATATATATATGTATATATATATATATATATATATGTATATATATATATATACATATACATATATATATATATATATATCTCTTCGTTTCGTATATTTACTTAGTAACCCGCCCGCGGCTACGTCCGCTTATATAATCAGAAAAAAAGCTTATCAAGTTGTTTGTGAAATTTCAAAACATTTTATTTTACCTACATATAATATTTTACTTAAAAAATAATTGATTATATAAGATTATAGGAGTTATAGTAAAAAAATCACTATATAATATGTTAAACAAGTATGATATACATATGTATGACTTTTGTTATTTAAGCTGATTAAAAATATTTTTATAACGTATATAAAAGAAAAATACTTACGGTTCTGGAGTATAAAATGGATCAGAAGAGTGGCGAATGTACTGAGTACAATGAAACACTCTGAAGGCGAGGCCAGATAAGAAATCTCTAGGGGAAAGGTATCCAGCCACGGGACGAAGTTGAAATCCAGTTTTACGCTTCAGAAAAGCGCTCACGTCCTCCAACTTTAATGAAAGAAATTGATTTAATATCTGTGTGAAAATGTTTATTTACTTAATCTACATTTTTTCCTTAATTACCTATGGAAACTTATTAGTATGATACTTCTAGGTAATATTTTTAAAAGTGGGGAACGATTTCAATATAATGCTGTCAATATAAAATAGTAAAACAAATAGTTGCTCGTTTATTTTTCTAAATTTCACGATTTGAAAATATTGTATCAGATTCCAATGTGTATGCAAAATATAAACAAATTAGACGTCGTATGGGTCAAAAACCGTTTCAATAATTTCCCTTATGGACACAGACAGACGAATTAAATAAGGACAAAATTAATAATATGCGCTATAATATCTATTAGTAGATACTAATGACATCTAGCGTCTAGCGTCGTCACTGTTGCAAGAAGGGGTGCCATCTAGAGTTACTGTATGAAACTTCGAATATCAAACATATAAGATATTTTCGTAAGCAGATATTTCAAGTAAGATGGCGCGTTTTTATATTTTTACTCCAGTATATTTATAAACAGATTAAATTAAGTTATTAATGTAAAATAATCACAACATTTTATTAATATTTACTATAATGTAGCAATAATAAAGTATAATGTATTTTTTCTTTGGTATTGAATATGAATAATTTTTAAGACTTTAAAAATACACGAAAATTTTTAAATATGTTACTATATAAAATGTATCAAATCTATATATACCTTTCCATCATTGCAAATTTTAATATAGTAACTTTAATATAATAAAAATTTCATTAACATTATAACCGTAGCAATTCGAATGAACAATAAAAATAAAATGACACTTTTAGGAAGTATGTAAGTATATATAAAGTAAAATAATGATGTAACAACAACTGATTAGTAGCAGTTCAAAATTAAGTAATAAAACATATTCTAGTATATTATACTCATAATTATGAGTATTGGCACAAATTTATATACATTTTCAGGTATAAATATACTACCATTCACCTTCATTCACCAAGAGCAGACCTATACTTATGTCTACGAATGTTCAGTAAATAAACTTACATATTAGTTTTTATTGCACTATTTCGAGATTAGTGAGAATAGTGAAAGAGAGAAGCTTCACGCTATAACCTGCACACATCTGGGTAGACAGAGGGAACCTACCTAGTGTTAACATACTCCGTTCCCCACTTACCGCCGAATTTTGGAGGCATTGCGTGTTGAGTGGAACTCTACGCCGCGCTTCCTCTCTACACCACAGTCAAGAAATGGAAATTTAAATTTGAATAAATATTTCCTACTCTCCCCGAGTGGGGATCGAACCCACAATAAGTCGCGTTTACCGTCACAATTTTTTTTAATTTTGATTTCTTTGAGTGAATGAATTCATTATTAAATAATAATACGTACCTGTGGTAAGTTGTCTTCCCTATAACCACAATATTTAACAAGTTGAGGCCAATTTTCGAGATATTCGTTACAGGCGTGCTGCTGGTACAGCTTAAAAAGCTCACGAAAAATAACTCCCCTGTAATAAATTTAATATAGATGATTTTTTTTTACATTTTTATTAATTACATCAAAGAATTTTTCAAGTTTTTGAAGCGATATAAATTTTATACAAGTGCATTTATATTACTTTCAAGGGTCACCCCATCATATATCTAGATGTATCATGAATAATAATTGTTACTGTAATTAGACTGTAATTTAATTTAGTCATTCAGCAAGTGTGCTCATGCTATCTAAAAGGATGGTTGAAATTCCGCTGTATAAACATTGGATAGAATTGAGTAACGGATGAAATGATAGGGAAGGTGAATGGAACTGTGAAATCTCAGCGGGCAGTAGAAGTCAGCAATAAATGAACACTTAGTTATAAAAAAAATCTTTTATAACATGTTTAGAATTTAGATTACGGAAAGATGCTTTTGTTATCATTAATTATTTTTTATTAATAAATATTGAGCTTAAGTTATATCGACCAAAACAGCGTGGTGTCAAATATTATTTTTCCTTTTTTTACTGGTTGGTTACATACAAAAAGAGATCAGCTTCACGCTGTATCCCGCACACAGCAGAGTAGGCAGAGGCAACCTTGTCTTAAGACACCCCATTCCCCACTTAACGCCGAGTTCTGGAGGTATTGCGTGTTGAGTGACGGTCAACTCAACGCCACGTAAATGTAAATAAATCTTTAATCTCGTCGAGTGGGAATCGAACCCACAACCAGTAAATGTACTTAATTAATTAAATATGTAGTTTGCATAACTTTTTATTAACCTTATATTGTATTTAACAGGACAAAAAGAAAGATTTATGTCAAATTTTCCTCAAATATAAAATCCAAATAATTTGAACAGAATTAATGTCTGATAATAGTCACTTAAATCATCATCTGTACTAAGTTATTAATATATGAACTTATTCTACATTGAAAATCCTTACAAAATATATCTAAGATAAACTTGGAATTGAAACTTAATTTTGTAGCAAATATCAAAGTTTATATAATGTAGGATATTGCAGTAACTTTGACGCATGCACAGCTTAATTTAGTTTCGAAGCGACAGGTCCTGTAAACTTGTTAGTGTATACATACGAGTATAGTGCGCCTAACGTAATGGATCCACGTGAGATCACTTGGTCTGTTAAAACAATTCAGTTTTTTAATATTAGAGCAAACTTGAATGGTTTAATTATATATGTATGTTGGTTTGTATTAGGTACTCTAAAATGTTTTAATATTTTTTGGTACGCTTAAATAATTAAAATATTTCTTTATATATGCCCATTATTGTCGATATATCGTGATATCACACTATTATAATGAATTTTATCTATTGTTTTTGAACGTTTAAAAGGGCACTATGGATTATTTATTTTTTTCACAACCATTACAAAAATGCGACCCGTTCTTATAAGAAAACTAACATACATCTTTACATATATTTTGAATTGAATGTCTCAATGATGGTGGACTTACCATCATAAATAAATAAAATATATCACGCTATTTCCCACATAGAAGAGAAAATAGTGAGTACTTACTGTTAACTCATTCAGTTTTGTATTTATCGCTAGAATTCTCTGATTGGCGAAATGTAGCACTGTCTTACTTGCCAGAGCGATAAACTAGATTACAATTAAAACCAACCTAAAGCTATAGCTAAACAAGGTTTTCTTTTAAATTAAACTTTTTAGAAGTATTTGAATAATACAATTAACTCTTTTGATTTAGTTTGTTTACATTGTTTCACGAAATATTCAAAAGAAACCTTTAAGGAATTTTATTATATATTATAAATTAGTAAAAGTGTCTAATACTGGTATTTAAATAAAGTTAATTAAAAAACTGACCCAACCAGCATATTTTTTTAAGTCAGGCCTTATGTTTTTTCAAAACTAGTATAGTTTACAAAAAGACTTATATTTAGGAATGAAATATATGCAGAAGTTATGGATACTAATATATCTATTTACGGCTTAAAATCCGCTAATATTGCAGTCTTTTCCCTCCACCTTTCCTGCCTCTCCACCTTTGAATTTTCACCTACTCTTATCTTAACCAAAGAACCATCAAAATAAGTCAAAATAAAGATAACAAATTCGTAACGAGCATTTATATTATCATAGAGTATGGAGTATATTCATAATACTTGATCGCATTAGTGACAGATAAGGTAGTCGCAAGGCACAAATCTTTTTATTTAGCGTCAATGGCTTATAAGGCAACAATGAAAACTGAAGTGATATTCTTATTGAAAATCTGATGCAATCAAATCTCTTAGATGTAGTTTAAAAAGTAAGTCACATCATATGATGCAAAGAAAAAAATAATAATTAATAATAAGAAACAATATAATAGAGCTCATGCAAATTATAATGTACATAATTATAACAATTAAATATACATTAAAGTTCTTATGCTTCCGACGGCCAAAATAATCGAACCGTTTTAGTGAATCAATTGAAATGATAACAGAAATTTTTATTATAAATTTTTGCAAAAAGATATAGCACTAAAATTAGTTTTATTTTATATAACGCGTGGTTAATGTTTAAGAAAATAAAATATATTTCGCATTGATAATAGAAATGATTTACTTACCAAGTTTTTATTTCGACATCAGTGTACTGCACCTTTGGAATGGGTTGTCCGCTATAAAAAAACATAATAATTTTGAAGGCTAATTCTATTTGAAATATCTAAAAAAACCCGCAATGCCTCCAGAATGCTTCGGCAGAAAGTGAGGAACGGAGTGTCTTACATTAGATTCCCACTGCCTACCCTGCTGTGTGCGGGATACAGTGTGAAGTATACATGTTTTTATTTGTGAATTTATTAATGATTGTACTCATGGTGTATTCACTTTTAAGGATATTTATATGTTAAAAATCATAACGTGAATGTTTCATAGTTAATACTTACTATTTATAGCTATTAGCAATAGCAGCAAATTGTTCCCGTCGCTTACGATAAACAGGATCTTTGAATCCAGGATGATCAGCGTCCAACTCTGAGCCATACATGAGAACATTTTGTGCTCTATCCAAGTCAGAAATCTTTCGAGGAAACCACGACATTTCACCAAAATCTAAAATTATGTTCTACTATTTAAAAATAAAAATACAATAGTGAAAAAAAATTGATAAAATTTCTACGTTCACCGAAACGTGTTCCATTCTTAGCAAATCCATTTTACACAATGATACGTGATTCTATTTGTTTTAAGCCACACATATTGAGTTTCTTAGTAATCATAGTTCAATAAAACAAAATTCGGAGGTAATGTAAATTCAAATTAACTAATGACTTATGTTGGTGTCACCTATGCTTATGCTTATGCTGATTGCTTAGTTTGGTGTTCCCCAGTTATCACATTAGGAGTATGGTAATTCGTCGGACTTGTCCTGTACTTTGCTAAATCATTTAATTCGGATAAAATTTAAATGGTTACTTAATCAAAGATTTACATAGATACAAAGAAAGAAATCAAAGAATTTATACATTATTAGACATATCCATTTGTTTTTTTATACCATACACATTTTTGTATATTCTCAAAAGTACAAAATTATTTTTATATTCAAGAAATGTAAATTTACAGTACCAAAACTAGCAGCGGCAGATAATGGCGTTGGTGGTGGAAACTCTTCCCCACTTTGAGAGGAGACTACTTCAAAATCTTGTACTTCACGCTTTAGCATCCTTTTGAGCTGTTCCATTCTCCGCGGATCACATTCCACGTCTACCAAGATATCAGACTAGAACACATTACAAATATTTTAAATTCTATGTATAGTTTTGAGCAGACATAAAAGCAAAAACTGATGAAACTGAACATCGCTGAAGTTCCATAATATCTTATTAAACTCAACTCACAGCAGATATTTCCATAGCTGATTTTCGAGATTCAATATGTATGACGTTTATGCCAAGGTCCTGAAACACCGACAGCACCTTCACGAGACCTCCCACTTGATTTTTAACTGTAAAAATCACTGAGATTCGTTCCCCTTCCTGAGCTTGTTGTTGAGCTGCATGAAGTTCTCCCAATTTCGGATGATGAGGGGCCTCATTTTTGACTTGCCAATCCGATCCATTTCTGTACAACCATAAGCCAAGAAGTCCTTTGCCTGAACCACTCATTTTAGGATAGGGATTTTTAATATATTTACAACACCAGGGTACTGCCAGTTGCAATGTCTAAGGTTGACTGCGACTTGTTCGCTACCTATCCCGCTTTATAAGGAGAAGAGGCGCGGGAGATCGCTGGAGGGTGGGTTTATTTGATTGGCTGAATCAAGTGTTCAGTGTAACTTGGATCTTTTATTCCGTTAAGTCACGGACACACTTCGCGTCATTGCTTGAACTTTTATAATTTTGTTAATTACAATAACAGTAGAATTAAAATATTTCTAAAATAAATTGATATATTAATAAAAAAAACAAAATAGATATAATTATTCTTTCGCTTACTATATGTTATAACGTAGCACACATGCTTACTTTATCTTATTATATATTTTTTATAAATTACCCTTACCGACTATACTTGTATAACTTTAGAATCAATACTGGTAAGATGATCCCGATTTTTATTTTAACTCGGAATGAAATAGTTACTAATTGAGATACTTTTGTGAAGATTATCATTAGAATTTCTAAGATTTATTGAAAACATCTACTTTTACGTACAGAAATTACCAAATCTATTTTAATGATATTTTAACAAAAAAAATGTATAGTTTACAGTAAGCAATACATAGTATATATAGTTTTAATAATTTATTTTTTTCGAAATTGTGAGAATCCATATAAGATTTTATTCTGATTGGTGCATAGCTATACATATGAAACCCACCCACCTCAGAGTGACGGGTGTTCAACGCTTAAGTCGCTGTATTTATTACCATTGTTTAGCGAAAAGAGCATCCGTATCATTCGTTATCGGACCAGCTACTTACTTTTACTTTTATGTCTACTAAAATATTTTATCTCATCAATATTAGTTATATTTTGTGTTGTTTTCTATTTATTTATCCAGTCCAGAGGCCAGTCGTGGCGCAACGGCACGAAGTGTGATTGTAAAATCAACTGGTTGTGGGTTCGATGCCCACTCGAGGAGATGAAATATTTACTTAAATTTATATTCCTATTTCTTCGCTCTGGTGTCGATGCAAAGCGCGGCGTTCAGTTCTGCCACTCAACACGCAATGCCTCCAGAATTCGACAGAAAGTGGGGAACGGAGTGTCGTAACACTAGGTTCCCTCTGCATACCTTGCTGTGTGCGACATAGAGCGTGAAGCTGATATATATTCTATTTATTTATTTATTGTTATATATAATATAATAATAGATATATTTCAGTGATTTATTTTTTTATATATTTTATCTAGGGCTAATTCTTGAAAAAGCTCCACGAGTTTATTATATTATTTATGTACGATGTTAAAATTATTTATTTTAAAAAATATTTTGATATCCCTCAATTCAATAAAACATATTGGAATAATATAATTTATTATTTTAATAACAAAATTTATAATAATTTAGTTTTTACTAGGTATAATAATTATAGTTAAATAGTTTTAAAATCATATTATATTTTTTTTAAATATTAGGTTGTAAGGACCCTTATTGAACTTCACTGTAAACACTGTTATATTATACTTAAATAAATTAAAAAAAAATCTGAGTAATTCTGAGGCTTTGGAGTTTTTAACCATCTCAAGCAATCTTCTTCCTCGTCCTCATTATGTCCAACAATATTATCATACATAGTAGATTTAAGTTTTATTAATGACTTAGTTAAAAATATAATTGCTAGACGATTATTACGTAAACAATTCAGCCAAAGTCCAAGTCAAATAATTTTATTCAAAACAAGAAGTTTCATTTTTCCACCAGTTCACTAAAGTTAATGGCTCAGACATAAGAAGAAACTCAGCGGGACTTTTTTTTAATCAATTTTAGACAAATGTAACATATTTAATTATTTGTGACAATGATATCTAGTCATAAACTATTTTACTATAATACCTAATGTTGTATTTATTATTATATTATAAAACTGAAATAAAATAATGTTCATATTTTTGAGATAAATGTATACTTAACAGTTTCAATGCACACAAAAAGTTTTGAAAAACTTGTATAGACAGAATGACGTGGTATCCAAATGACAATTTATTTAATACAACCAACCAACCAACCAACCAACCCACCTTAAAGGCCGGCAACGCACCTGTAGCTCCTCTGGGGTTGCACGGGGCCGTGGGCGGCGGTAATCACTTACCATCAGGTGATGCGCACGCTCGTTTGCCGTGTCTTTTCCATAAAAAAAAAAAAAAAAATATTTAATTTTTATTATATCTATCTTCCGGATTTTTTGTAAGAACCGAATATTATATTAGATTAACCAATTAATTATAAATTATTAAGACCTTATTATATATAATATAATAGTATTCTCATAAACTAGGAACTAGTTAATATAACTAACTTACTAAGTAAATCGTATGATATAAGAGTTAACGAGGCGTAAAATGGACATATCAGTGACGTCAGACACCGGCTTTGTGAAGCTGGTATAAGACAAGATAGGGGTTAGGTACATTAGATAAGTATTAACATATGAAACAAGGCAATATTATAATTTTATATAAGATATACTTAAAATAGTTTTTTTTAAGTTTTTATAGCTTCACCTGTATTTATCTATCAATTCTTATATTTAATATTTCTATTCATCAGATTTCTTTTTAAATCTTGTCACTCTCTCTCTCTCCACTCTCTTAAGCTACTGGTTTCTGTTATTAACTCTCTATGTGCATTTAATTCTTGCCAAGTATTGCTATAAAAGTATGTAACGAAGAATATTTAATGATTATTAGGAACAATTGATAGCTAGTAAAGATCGTAGGACTGCGATCAGTTGCTTTTAAAATGATATATTCTTTTATTTTTGTTGAGAACACGTTTACTTCAACAACAATAACTGTGGTTGCATCTTGCAAAAAATTGTGTATTACGAATACATCAAAAATAGGACTTTAGTAGGTGGAGATAACATAATTGACTTCTTATTCTATAACATAATAGAGTTATATTGTCATACGATCTGATTTCTAAGCTAGATATTTCATACAACGGACTACTGTAAAGTGTTCGAAACGTCGGGTTTCCAAAATGTAAAAAATCTTAAATATACGCGATTAATCCGGTTAAATTAGTTTCATTTAATATGTGTAATAATCGTGAAAATCAACGAACATATTAGATATTTCATGTTTTTCTAGTTATATTATAAAAAGATAAGTGATTATTTTGTAATTGTTATATGCTATGTTTATTTAAGTTAATAAAGATTTTAGATGATGAGACGCAGAACTTAATATTAGAAAATACAATTTATCCATATAGTTAGAAAATAAAATCTATCTCACTCAGCCTCCGTACAACCAAAAGAGACGTAAGGAGACTTTACAACCTGCAGCAAAAGTCCGATCATATTATACCGGGGTAGTATAATATGAGCGGTTCCATATATGCCATAATTTCACAACTCTGTCAAACGCCATTTTGATGCAATTTTTATTGCGTAAATTCACACACCACAAGAATTTCAGGATAAAAAATAGCCACACGCTGTCGCTCCACAACGCTTTCGCTTCTAGCTTTCAATGTTAGTTCCACAATAATAAATTCAGATGGCCCAGACAAACCGAAAAATACAGTAAATAAGAATATAGACTTGAAACAACTTTAAGGTTGTTTTGAAATTAAAGACAGACTCTTTAATTTTATTTATATGTAGGTATAGATAATTACAAGTAAAATATAAAAAAAAATAATATAACCTTTCAAATTTTTTTTTAAATCATTGGTTCTACAGATATTTTTCAGCTTTACGCTATATCTAATATCCTGCACATAGTGGAGAGTACGGGGGAATCTTGTGTTAAGGCACCGTTTTCCCAGCGCAATTTCGACACATCGCTTATTGAGTGGCAGAACTCAATACCACTCTGCCTAATTACCAAAGCGAATATATGAAAATATTAATAAATTATAATTCATTTGCCCTAGTGGGAACTGTACCCACAGTCGTCGCGTTTAAAGTCACAAGGTTGTGTCACTGCGCCACGACGGCTTCATCAAATAATTTAAAAAAAATGGTTGTATTTGAAGAACATTATTTAAGTATACAGTATTTAGGTACACAATAAGTATGCGTGCTCAGCAAGTGCAGTTTTTCCCGTATAAACTCCGATCCCGATCTTAAAATCTTGGTATTTTTTCATCATACAATCTCGAGTTTTTTCTATCGTCATACAAATTGAAAGTTAAAGATTTAGCCAATTCAGTAAAACAGTGGTATTAAATAACTCTTATAGCAATTAGTATATTTGTCGAATTAAGTAGTTTAACCTGACATAATTTTTTGAACCGATTGTAAACAAGCCTATATGTTAAGGAAAGCTTGCCAGAATCCATTAGTACACACTGAACTTAAATCGGTTACAGTCGGGTAAATTTCAGAATTCACATTCTGAAATTAACGTGAACAAACAGACACACAGACAAAAATTTACAAAATCATTCTATTACATTAATAAAGGTCCCCAATAATATTTTTTCTTGAATATCTTTTATGTACACCGATCCGCTACGATTTTGTTATAAGTGAAGATTATAGAAAAAATAAAAATTCTTATTTTATTCTATTTTCTTACGAATAGTAAGAACATAAAATTTACCAACCTTTTATATATAAAATTTTATTTATACTATGTACATACATTCTTCTGTAGGATACCCACTTCTCGTTGGTTTCTGTTTCTGTAATAAATGATCTTAACGCTGTATCCCGCATATGGCAGGGTAGGCAGAGATAACCTAGTATTAAGACACTTCGTTTCTCACTTTGTGATGAGTGACGGAAGTGAGCTTTTGTCTTGGTGCCAAAGCGAAAATATTAAAATCTTAATAAATAATAATTCATTTCCCCAAGTGGGAATTGAATCGACAACCGTTATGCTACAGTCACACCCACGTACCCCTGCGCCACGACGACCTTTATAAGGCTGGTAAAATACATCTAATAGAAATATTCCACAATTCAACATTGAAAGGAGATTTTAACTCAATTTCCTCTGAGACGCCGAGAAACGTTCGCTGATTGTTGCGATTCAGTCTTCATCATTTATCAACAATGTCCTATATTTTCTTACAAATGCATTTAAAAGATCAAAAGGAATGATGATCTCAGTTTAGTTAAGAAAGACGTTTATTTTGATGGGGAAAATTATGTAACATCAAATCGTTTCGAAATAAAAATTTTACAATTAGTTAAAGGATCTTTTTTCATGAAAACGTGGAATTTCGCCACTAACCCCAAATATATCTGTAACCACCTTTACCATTCAATTTGGCCTGACTTAGCCAGAAAGATAAACTACTTTATTAAATACTCACAATCCGTTTATGACTTGCCCGCTTTACTTGATCTCGATCTTGATTGATCTTAATGACTTTATCGCCCGCTTGAAGTACGTGATTATTATTTATTTTTAGTCTATTCCGAGGAAACACAGAACACGGCACTCTACTTTTTATCTGTGAAAACAAGAACGAAGCATAACTTAACTTGGCTCTCAAGACATATTTAGTTTTTAATGAAAAAAGTATAAATTTACCATCCGTTGTAATATAGTTCCAAAATAATGTTAGTAAAACAATGTATATGATTTTTTTTCCTATTACAACGCATTTTTAGGGTTCCGCTTATCTCTTAAGGGTTAAACGGAACCCTTACATGATCACTTTGTTATTTGTCTGTCCGTCAAGATCGAGTTTGCAGCAAGCATTTTGTATGAAAATCGCCGCGTAATCAAAACCTATGGGGTACTCCCCGTGGACGTATAGTTATAAAATTTGGCACAAGGTGAAGAACTTACAATACAAAGAATAGAAAACATAATTATAATATTATATTTATAGTTCATTTCATAAAAAATGAGTGCATACTCCCAAGCATATTTCTCCAATTTGAAAACTATAAATATTTACTTAATATATCTTTTCTTTATTTATATTTTCTTATTAAGTACTTTTCTTTCCTAAGTATGGAATAACAATTTAAAAATGTAAGAAAATATAAATATTAGCCATTAAATCTCGAATTCAGAATAATACAGTAACTAACTACAACAATAATTTTCTATACAATTAATAAATCAATAAGTTAATAAATAATTTAAATATAGTAAAAATTATAAATAGAAGTGAACTATAGTAACTATTGAGTATTTACTCAGGTCTTCCTTCATCCCGATGAGGCGAGCCGGCGCACGTCCTAAGAGGGAAACAAACAAGTAAAGCTCACAAGCCGTCAGAATGTCTGCAGTACTTGAACTGAATATGATGTTTAGTCCAGATTTTGTGGTAATAAGACTAGTACTAGCACTACATGTTCCCCTCATATATAGATAGATACTTTGAACAATCAATGATAAGTCTAGCCTAGTCTAGTCTAGTATTCATTAAAAATTAATACTAGGCTAGACTATAGACGTACACCATTATTTCCTTTACCTACTTTCCGTCGAATTCTAGAGGCACTTCGTATTGAGTCGCCTTGCCTCGTTACCAAAGCGAGGAAATAAAAAAATCTTTAGCTTCACGCAGTATTCCGCACGTAGAACTAAGTGAAGAGAAAATAGTGTTAATACACTCTATTCCCCGTTAAAATATTTCTGTTCTCCAATAAAAGTATAAAATATTTCATATGATCGAGTGGGAATTGAACCCACAACTTATCACATTTAGTGTAGTAGTTTAGTCGGACGCTTGTGCCCCTGCGCCACGACTGGACTCAAAAAATAATGCAATTCGTAATTATTTATACAATATATATTGTATAATAATTTATTATTATACAATATGAGTTTCACTCACTTTTCCATCATATATATGTAATATATATGATGGAAAAGTGAGTGGTAAGAGAGGTAGGGGGAGACCTCGGTTGACCTTTAAAACACAGTATCAAAAATACTGGAGGAAGGTCACGTAAAAAGCATGAGGATCCCCCGGAGGGCATGTATGAAGAGGTTGATGACACTGGATGAGGCGAAAGAGGTATGTAGAGACCGTAGCGTTTGGCACTCTGTTCTCTCTGACTACCCCGCTAGGGATAAAGCGTGAAGCTAAGTTAAGTTAAGTTAAGTTAATAATTTATTATGTAAATATTATACAATATTTATGTTATGAAGATTTCATATGATGTGACGTTTTAATCCACATAAAAAAATGTTTTGTGCTGTCATAACACTGAAATGGCTTCGATAACGCTACTTATAGCCACGTCTAGGTGTTTTTTATTGTATTGCTTTATAATTATTAATATAAAAACATGTAAATATTCAAATATTATTATAGAACTATTAAATATGACGTCTATCTTTTCGATTATTTTTTTCCGATTTATGATAATACTATAAACATGAGGCCAATCGTGGCGCAGGGGCAAAATGTGTGACTGTAAACACAACTGGTTGTGGGTTCGATCTCACTCGAGGAAATAATATATTTATTTAAATTTATATTTTCATTTCTTCGCTCTGGTGTTGAGGCAAAGCACGGCGTTGAGTTCCGCCACTGAGCACGCAATGTTTTAAGAATTCGGAGTATCTGAATACTATGTTCCCTCGGTCTACCCTGCTGTGAGCGAGTGAGTGAGAGAGCAGTAAGAGTTGAAATGAGCTATGGAACGGAACAAAGAAATTACAAAATACAAAACTGTTTGTTGGTGGACATCTAAATCTGTTTTATATATAAGGAATCCATTCCGACTTAGCGTTTCCCGCTCATTCCTTGTAGTGGAAACCGGCCTTTACACCATTTTACGAGTGAGTGTAAGTGTAAATAACGCAATAGAAGAGATGTTTGAAAAACTCTTTTCCTTCTTTACTACTTTTAATCGAAAAATTTAATTCTTAAGAAGAATAGTTAACATTTTAAATTGTTAAGGCCTATAAAACAATAATTTTGTTTATAATTTAAAAAAATGTACGGAATAAATATTTATTGAAAAAAAATATCTAATATCTAGTCGTGCGAAATATTTTTTATAAACGCATCGTCTATCGTAACCTGAGAATAATGTCTTAACCCTCCAGTCC
Source organism: Heliconius sara (assembly GCA_917862395.2). Classification (NCBI taxonomy): domain Eukaryota; kingdom Metazoa; phylum Arthropoda; class Insecta; order Lepidoptera; family Nymphalidae; genus Heliconius; species Heliconius sara. The sequence continues at coordinate 11,239,979 of OU860800.1, read as the reverse complement.
CATTAAGACACTTTCATTACTCACTTTTCGCCGAATTCTTAAGGTATTGCATGTAGAGGGCTGAAACTCAACGCCACGCTTTTACAAAGTGAGGAAAAAAAATATTAAATATTTCATTCTCCGGAGTAGGAATCGAACCCGCAACCGTCGCGCGTACACGTCGTTATGTCGTGCTTGTACTCTTGTGTTAATTTTTTTTGTCGAAAGAGCTTTATTCTTTTCCTACATTTATTTGGTCTGTACCTTATTTTACATGGCCTGTTATATCAAAATAGCAGTGGTTGCTATTTTTAGCCACACTGGAACAGGAACTGAATATATATATATATATATATATATATATATATATATGTATATATATTGAATGAACGAACCCGCTTATACGAAAATAAACATTCATCGGAGCTTGTATTAAACTCATTACCATTTAAAAGTATAGTAAAAGTAAGTAGCATTTTCTAATACATCTATAATAATATATTTAAGCAATATATTAAAGTATATATTTATAATTTATATATAGTCAAATAACATCTCGAGGGTTTCCCGCTGATTCACAAATTGAATCGCGTGACGTAAGAAGATGTATAGCAGGGGTGACATGTTCGAAGCCGGAGGGGTTGTGCTGCGCACGCATTTGGTCTGGGCATGCGCAAAGGATAATCTATTCATTTTGTATTTGAACTGCGATCGATAAAGTTCAAGTCGCGCATGCACGCACCCGCTACTTAGATCAGGTGCAATTTCGACATGGCCGACAGCGAATTCGAGGAATTTCGCAGAGTTTTCGATAAATTGCCACAACATATAAAGGCACCAACACCTTTTTATTCGTAAGTGGAATTTTACTTTTATTTTTATTTCTTTGAAATTTATCTATGCTAGCTAACCGTAAATGTAGCACATATCGTAAAAAAATAATAAAAGATTTTTATTTATTTAATCAGATTAGTGCCAAACGTGGGTCTCGAAGATGAGTCGCCGTCATCGAAAAGCGAAGGCACGCCTGACGAGGAGGTTGGTGAGGGCGAAACAGCGTGCACTGGAAACGGAGATATTTCTCCTGTCCCTCAAAAAGAAGTACCTGACGCACTACATAGCCCTCATCACCAATCTTTTGCAACTGGTGAAAGGCGACGGAGGAAACTCCCAGAGATTCCTAAGAATAGAAAATGTAAGTCCAAATTTTTGTGTACCTAAAAATCATATAAATTTACTTTTATCTATATGCCAAACGCGAACTTATATATACTTATATCAATACAAATGCAACGGCGCTTAAGCGATTGACTCTGCAGATTTTATTATGCATAACTAAAGTGGGCTAGCGAGCTATTGACGAAATGTAACATTCAATTTTCACTCATTAATAGTAATTTTAAAGTAAATATACATACTAATACATAGTATAATTTGTATTTATTTTATCATTCTTAAATAATATATTTTATAGTTAAATAAAATTATAGTTAATTAACAATTGTTAAATAAATATACTAGATACATACTATGAAAACATAAATGTACACATATATTTAAATTTAGGTAAACATTTAAATTTTTGCCAAAAATCTTTTTGCCAAAAATTATATTTTTCCTGCAATAATAACATTCTAACAAGTATTATTAAAATAATTTTAAATATAATTAAACAAGAATATTATTTACTATGTCAATATATAGTAAGACCGTGACCGTTGTGAAATTTATCGATTTGAAGGATTTTTCAAAAATGAATCGATTTTTAAAACAAACTGATTTATTGAGATTTTTGAAACAAATGTGATTGTGAAACCTAATTCACAAGATATAATAATATGATCGAATATTACTTAATATTAATTTATACTAATCATAAACTTGCACTAAGTTGATTATTTTTCAATTATATTTAATAATAGACCAAAATATAATATTAGTAACTCAGTTTTCTTCACATTTATCTATTGTGAACCTTTAAGACAGAATTGTTTTAATATTTTTTACTTGTAAAATATAATATCAATTTGAGGCACAACTTGTATAATGGTATTTAAATTGAGATTCTTAATTTATTAATGCCTTTATAAAATAAACAAGCTTATATTTATTAAATACATATGTGGTAAGATACTACTCTACTCTATTCTACTCGGACAGCTTACAGTCGATCACTAACCAATAGAAGATATGTTGTATCCATCGATAGTATCCATAGATTCTGAATAAAATACTTGCAATAATAAAAACAATATGAAATAAAATAATGAAAAAAAAACATATTTTTTTCTGACATTTTATAATGTGGGTAGATAATAGAAAACTAAAACAAATATACAAGCCCATGACCCCTTCGTGATACTTTCTGATAAGTTCACTTTGGCACAATGTTTTTTAGTTCAAATGTTACCCTTTAAATAAACTTACATTTACGAGCATAATATATTATTAATTATTGCAAATAACAAAATTCTCGAACAATTACAAAACCTCGGAGAAGTACCAAGACTTCATATTCCTCCATCCATTATTTAACAAATATAAGAAAACAATTTTAAAGAAAGTAAAAAACATTTACAAAAATATTCTTAATACACATTTCGGTAATTATAAGTTAACATATATATGTACATACATATATGCTTATGTATCAGATAAAAAAATATGTTTCTTAAAATTTTCAGCCGCAGTAGTTCCATCTAATCAACCAGCATCTTTAGCTGATGAATTAGGAGCTTTAACCGGCGTTCTTATAAGGCCAGGATGCCAAAGACCTTTACTTGTTCTTAAGTGTGGTTATCTTCTCGATGAAGACTCTAGTCCAGATTCTGAAAGACTTCAAAGTCTCGGTGATGTCGACAGTGGACACAGTACTGCACACTCGCCTATTGATACTGGGCCAAAAAGCTTATCACCAACACCGTTGCAACAAAATGGTACGTTGCTATTTTATAAAATAAAATACAATTCCTGATTGATATAAATGATAGAAATGATCTTTTTTCTACAAACTATATCCGGAATTTTATTTATAGACATATTGATGTCATGCCCTCGTTACTCTCAGTTTTGATTTAGCCATATATAACATTGACATCCATCATTCTTATCTGTTAATGTTTTACATAAGTAAATTAGATTAACTTCGGTTCACAGTTTCGCCATCATCAAGTTGCAGTATTAGTGGAGTTAACTTTACTGGTAATATGACTACAGTTCCACATAACCAGTTAGAAATGCTAGAAGCAACGCATAGAGGCCTACACAAATTCAATCCAAGGCACCATGATGAAATCGAAGTAGAGATTGGGGATCCTATTTATGTGCAAAAAGAAGCTGATGATTTATGGTGTGAAGGTAAGTTTAATATTTAAAAGTAATATTTGTATACTAACAAACTAAAGTGTGCTACTATTTATACACTTAAGTACAAGCAATAATAGATATAATTTCTAATACTTTTGTGGTCAATTACAGGCGTTAATTTACGAACTGGTCAGCAAGGTATATTTCCGTCAGCTTACGCTGTTGACATGGATTACAATGATTTTGATCCTGCCAATACCAAAGTAAAACGAGAGCGATATTTATTGGGGTGAATATTACGCATAATTCTTGTTATTTCTCTTAAATTAATTGGGTTTAGAAATGTCACGTCACTTTAGAGTAGCATTTGAAATTGTTCAAATGCAGAAAGTAAATTAAAGTGTAATTAAAAAAAAGGAATTATAATACAATATAAAAACATATTTATAAAACTATTTTAGGTACATGGGTTCAGTAGAAACATTAGCACACAAAGGTACCGGTGTCGTTTGCCAAGCAGTTAAAAAGATCGTAGGAGAATGTAGTGGAGATCCTGGGGCTCAACCTTGTATTCTTGAAGTATCAGATCAAGGGCTTCGGATGGTTGATAGATCAAAGCCAGATGTAAGAGATATTATACGCAATAATATTTTTTTACTTCTATATTCATTCTTTGGAAAACCACACCAAAATACCGTGAAAATATTACTAGAAAATTATTCAAATAAATAAAATTTCAAATAACGATAAGGAATATTTTCTATATCTTATTCTCTTCTACATTTTTAGATATAACATTTTTAAAAAAGTGGAAATAGTAAAAAAAATCAATAGAGTTTTTCTCGTAAGATGTAAATATATGTATTGATCTCCTTATCCTCTTCAAACAATTATAGTTATTCAATACACGTTCTGCTAAGACGTGAGTTTCTGGGAAAAATATTATTTTGTGATCCTCATTTGAAAACGATATATTTCCTTTGTCAAAATTTACACGAGGTAGAAAGTTTCTTTTATATTTATTTTTAGTACCCTTAATATTTTTCGTTGATCTTTCTTTAAACATGTACTATACATGTATATACTCAAATAGATCGTGGTGTATAAACGGTATAGTTTCAATATTTATTTTTTTATATTACAGCGAACTCGAAGCGGCCCTTGCATCGATTACTTTTATTCGCTGAAAAACGTTTCTTTTTGCGCATTTCATCCACGTGACCATCGGTATTTAGGATTTATTACTAAACATCCAACTTTGCAAAGATTCGCCTGCCACGTGTTCAGAGGGCAAGAATCAACGAGACCTGTTGCTGAAGCTGTTGGGTAAGATTTATGAATAGTTTTAGCATTTTGTTGATACCGCCTCCGCTAAAACTGAACTTACAAAACTTACCAATTCATACTTATAATTACACAAAAATGGCAGCAGCATAACAAATATACCTAACAGATGAAAAATATATTTTTTTATATTATTATTTTCTTAAGTTCATAAGAGCGAAATAATGATTTGTTTGTAGTGACTATTGTAAATGAAACTATTTTAAGCATTTACAGTAGCCCGTGGTCATGGGTAGACTTACCAAGGACTACAGCAAGGTGTGCACTCTTAAATTGTGAGTGTGTTACTTTTTATATAAGGGTGGTAGTAGTTGAATAAAGTGTAACAAATTTGTCCAATGTCGATTTGTGACAAACACGTTTTCTATTTAAAGGCGATTTAAAGTTGCATTATAAGTTCTTTGATTTTCACGATTATTACACATTTTAATTTATTTGTTTGTAATTTTTATTAAATATTTTTTTACTGTTGCTGAAAATGACAATCTACTTGTATTGTAATTACACTTGTTTGTATATGTTTAAAAGTTCAGTTTAAGAGTAGACGGTCTTTACTTTTTTACAACCCCATTATTATGTTAGTATATGTATATGTGTATTTTATTTCTGAAATTGAAAAGAAAGTACTTAATTTGTATGTTTTATGTAAATCTCGACTTTTCTAATAAAGAAGTTTGAAATCAGAAAAAAATATAATAATTCTCAAAATATGTTCTTTGAAATATAAAGAAAGGTAATCAATAGTTTCCACAAAAATTTATAGAATATTTATAGATTTTTTTTTGTATTTATTTGACTACAATCATATTTCTGGTCTCAACTATACTGTATTAAGTATTACATTTACATACAGTTTTAACGCTTGCACTTTGGGGTTGATATTTTCAAAAATTCAAAAGCAAAGACAGAAAGATGAAGTAATTATTAACTAAATGAGATGAAGATGATCTTAAATCCAAAAAGATGAATAAATTTTCAGTGGGAGTTTCCACCAACACATATTAACCCCAGAAATATATAAGGTTATTGTGATTCGACTAAATTTAGTCTATGGGCTAAGTAAATGGAGCTAAAAGGATGCATTGACAGTAACTTGGCTCCTTTTCTCTGACTAGAAATAAAAGTCGATGTCTTCCCTACTATTGAAGAGCGTTTTAACATAATGTCATATCATATTATCATACTACATTCTCACATTGAGTATATTTCGAATTCTGGGCAGACATTTTTTATAATATCCTATTATTATTGGTCTACAGCAGTCACCAAGCTAATCATCAAATTATAAAAAAAATCTAAGGCTGAAAAAAGTTAAGGTGAGCGTTAATGCGCATTTAAAGGAACCCCTTAAACCTGTACTTGAGTTGCAAGTCGTAGGCACTACTTTTGTCTTCCGAAAATAAAGCAAAATTTTATTTAGAATAGTTTACGTGACATGTTACTAAATAAAGTCATGCCATTTTAAAGTTAACATAATTAGATCATATTTATTTAGAAGACATGTAAAATATCTAAAAATATAAAGTTCTAATATAAAATATCCAGAAGTATCCATTTATATTTTCTGGTAATTTAGGTTAAAATACCTATTATTTATCATATAAATAACGTATTGAAAAGAGAAATCAGTCTAGTATACTTTAAATCCATACGCAATTTTTTTTTATAATAACATTACTTCTCTGAAAGGAAGTTAACAATTTGATTGTAGTTTTTACATTTGTTACCTCAAATCTTTTGACTGGGTGAGCCGATTTAGATGATTTTTTGTTTATTTGAAACCTACGTGCTTCCCATAATTTTGTCCGTTTTTGACAATAGTATGCAAGAGAAAATCACATAAGTCTTAAATTTGCATTAAGTATATGCACGAGAAATGGACGGATAACTTACTATCGCGCCAACCGATTTCGATGATTCTTTTTTATTACACATTCTTTCTCATTCCTTTTTTATTAGGAAACACTTTAAAGATAGTTTGGGAAAAGTCGATTTTCCCCTATCTGTATACGAGTATATGTATCTATGATATTGCTAAAATTATTTTGAGGGTTGACCATATCCTAGATTGATTGGTGACTAAGATGATAACGCTTGCAGCTTTGGTCGAAAGAAAATTTATTTTAATTTTCACTTTTTTAAATGTTGAACTCAAGATGCAATAACATATTTCATGAATATAAAAATAGTTAATTAATATTTTTTAATATTATAATATATATTTATATACAAAAGTTTTTACTCTGAAAGAAGGATGTGAAAATAATTGTCTGAGTCTGAATGCGAATAAGACAAAGGTTCTGGTTTTTGAAAGAGATGAGGAAAGGAAAACATTCCAGCAAGATGAATGTAAATGGTAAAATTCAAACTCAAATTCAAAATATTCTTTATTCAAATAAACTTTTATAAGCACTTTTGAATCGTCAAATGAAAAAATAGACAAAAAAAGCTACCATCGGCTCGGAAGGCAGTTCTGCTGAGAAGAGCCGGCAAGAAACTCAACAGTTGCTCTTTTCAAAGTCAATAGTATTATTATATTACATTATCTGGGAGCTTTCCTGCATTACATTCAATAGACATTAATTCCATACATGTTTATCATCTAAATATTCTTGAACAGTGTAATAAGCTTTACTTTTTAGTATTTTTTTCAAAGTTACTTTAAATTGTGGTAGTCACGTGGTGGCAAACTTAGAATACACTGCGGAAGTTTATTATATACACGTATACTCAGACCCATAAAAGATTTTTTACCTTTTTGGAGGCGAAAACTTAGCGTAACAAGTTTATCTTTGTTTCTCGTTCCTATCGTATGTATATCACTATTTTTACTGTGACACTGTAGATTGTGCCGGACAAACAGAATATTATAATACACAAATTGTGAAGCAACTGTTATAATACCTGCATCTTTAAAAACATCTCGCAGAGAATCTCGAGCTCTTAGGGTATAAATATACCTCATGGCTCTTTTTTGAAGGATAAATATTGAATTTATATCGGAAGCACTGCCCCATAGCAACATTCTATAACATAAAATACTATGAAAATAGCTATAGTAGAGTAGTCGGGCAGTTTCAACGTCCGTCAGTTGTCTTACTTTTTTTACTGCGAACGCGGCAGAGCTGAGTTTATCCGCAAGTGCTTCCAGATAAGTGTTCCACTGCAGTTTGGAATCTATAGTTAAACCTAAGAAAATAGCTGAATCCGACACATTGAGGGTTTCTCCTTTAATTTCTAGAGTAAGATCATGTTTTTTAACTTTTGGTAAAGCAAATTCAATACATTTGGTTTTTTTAGCATTTAATATTAGATTATTCGTATCAAACCAATAAAGAATATGCGATAATGCACTATTCACTTCGTCATAGTTTGTTTTTTTCTATCTACTTTAAATATTAAATAGTTATCATCTGCGAAGAGTACAATATCACATAGGTTCTTTGCATAAAAAGGCAGATCGTTAATATAAAGGAGAAATAAAAGGGTGGTCCCCTTTTATTTCTTCTAATAGATCCTTGTGGAACGCCCATCCTTAGAAGAGATCCAGATGATTTTACATTATTAATACTACCTTTCTGGATTCTTTCATTTAGATATGAGGCAATAAGATCAAGGGCAGTATCCTGTATGCCATAATGAAAAACTTTCAATAACAGAGTTTCATGGTCTACACAATCGAAGGCTTTGAATAAATCACAAAACACTCCAATTGCATTCTGTGACTTCTCCCATGCGTCATAAATGTGCTTTAGGAGTGCAGTACCCGCATCTGTAGTAGAATTGCCTTTGGTGAAAATATATTGCTCGCCATGGAAACAATTGCTAATATTAAGAAAATTGTAAGCTGGTTAAATATTATTTTTTCAAATATTTTACTTAAAGACGGTAAGATTAGAAGTGAATGAAGTGGTATATTTGGGAAGTATGTTCAGTAGAGATGTTAGATACGAGATGGATGTGGAAAGGCGTATTGCTGTCGGTAACAGGGTTAATGGAGCCTTAGCTGCATAGATGAGTCGGCGAAACGTCAGTACAACTGCGCGTTTGGCCCTACACAATGCAATTTTGGTACCGATACTGTTAGACGGCAGCGAAACATTATAACGGTGATAATGAAGAAGAATGTGTTCAGCTGGTTTGGGTACATCGAACGAATGAGTGATGAAAAAATGGCAAAAAAAAATTATGATGTAAAAGGGAATGGTAAGAGAGGTAGAGGGGGACGTCGGTTAGCCTTCGAAAACACAATATCAAAGAAACTGAAGGAAGGTCACGTTAAAAGCATGAGGACCCCCGGAGGGCATGTATGAAGAGGTTGATGACAGTGGACGAGGCGAAAGAGGTATGTATGTAGAGACCGTAGCGTTTGGCGCTCTGTTGTCTCTGACCACTCCGCTAGGGATAAAGCGTGAAGTTAAGTTCATTTAAAAGTTTTATAGCTTTCTAAATTATAAAATTATAATTCAATAACAAACCTAATGATTGTTATTTTCGAATTAGTATAAAATAGTTTATTTTTTCAAATATTTGTTATAGTAATAATTTGAAGCTTCAGATAACGAATTTGACAAATACTTTTTAGAAAACATATAAAAAATTGAACGTAGCGGGATTTTAACCCGCGCATCTTAGAAACTGTTTAAATAACGATTTATTTATGTAGAAGAATACTAATATTATGTATAAAAGGAGAATAAGACTTTATTTTTAATTTAAAACGTTCCAAACATAAGCTAATACATGAATTGTGAGAAAACTTTCAAGCAATATAAATGTTGTTAATTGATCGATCATAAATAAAGTATTATAATGTATCTAAATTACTTTTTAATGTGTATTTATTTTATGTGAATTTTATAAACAAAAGCTAGGTTTTAACATATCATATTTAGAAATATTTGTTTTATATTTTTACGAGCAATAACAATATTTTTTTCTTTTCCAGGAGGGCTTTCCAAAGGTTTTATCAAAAGTTTATTGAAACAGCATATCCTATCGAGGATATATACATAGAGTAATAAAAACCTTACAATATTATTTACATCAATCTGCTTACATCTTTCACAGACTCTTAGCGTACTGGCATATATTTAAAAAATAAAATAATAGTGATACCCTTTTAAGAAAATGATTTAAAAAAACTTACTTAATTAAGGGCTTTAGATGATTAAAAAAATACACGTAGTCTAGTTTCCATTTAAATACCTCAACAGTATGCCATACTACTGTACATATTTTCGCTCAAATCAATTTAAACGCTAAGTGACTGTGAATTAGTCTCGTGAAATTCGGAGTTTTACAAATAATACTGTCTCATATTGGAAAACGAATTTAGGTAAGGCGAGTCACGCTACTATGGCTTGGATTCAGAATTTGTATATCAGATGGTGCTATTTGTGTAATGAAATAGTGACTTTACCTTTAAATGCGTCGTGAGTATCACTGAAAAGATGGATGGAAACAAGCAATGTTGCCAGATTTTGTCTCGGTGAAAAGCGTATTTTTTATCTTTAGAATTGTTAATAGCTTATCAAAAAAAAAAAGTTATTAAGAAAGAATTCTGAAAGTGCGTCGAATAACTCACGAAAAGCGGAACCATGTTTGTCGGAGCATTTCAATTTTGGACGAAAAATCGGGTCGTTCCGCCAAAATGAAGAAGTTTCGCAACCCTGGAAAAAACTCAAAATTGGAAAGTAATACTAAATGATGCCTCAAGCAACTGTGGTCTGATTGGGATATGTATGCCTGAGTATGATAATGGATTTTACTTAAGGTATTTCAACAAATGAGTTTGTTAATATACATGCTCCTAAATGCAAGGTTTTTCTTTTCTTTCCAAAAAAAAAGGAAAAAAAAGATTCGAAAATTGATGCGTCAAATGCTATCAAAGTACTATTATATTGACTGATACTTTATACGATAGTTATTAAATTGCTCAAAATAATTAAACAACGTGCTGAATTTTGTACTTATATCTTTTTTAATATAAAACACATATGAAACACATGGAATAATCAAAAGTCCAATTTCATCGAAAGTTACATTCTTTTTGCAGTTTATCAATTATACATGTAACAAGATATTAATCTTTTAAGTATTGGCTAACTCAAGGTAAGGTCACTTTTTCCTTTAATTTTGGCTATGAGACGACGACAATATAAAGGCGATTGCGTAAAACAGTCAATATATACTTTTTGTATGTTATTTAAAAGCTTTAAGAGACAGAATTGTTTGTACTAATCCAGCGTATGACTTATGGATGTAGCTTAAGGTTTTTTTCTTAACATAATACCATAATACATGTCCAAGGGACGAAAATCGCGCGGATTTCGCCATATTGGACGAACACTTAAACGGCAAATAGTTTAAGTGCTTGAACAACACTACTCAGATTTATAACCTAGGTGATGGTTCTATTTATATTTTTTATACACAATTTTCATGCACAAGCTGCGCCTACAAACAACTACGACGCTACCAGAACAACAAGTATTAGCAATTATTATTAATAATAATATTCATACGTATACATATTATGTAAAATATATATTATTTTTTGTTATTATTTATAAAGTAATACTCTAAACATGAGCCTAGCATTGTCAAGCTTCGATTTGTAACGATAAAATATAACCACAGTATAATAATTAATTAATTAATTTATTTACAAATAAAATTACAGTCTGTATGCAATATATTGTGATTTGGTGGTACTAACAGCACTGTCTAGCTAGTTTTAAACTATATTATGGATGTAATTTCTTTACCTTTTAGCTTTAATATCGCCAAATCGGTGGACAAATATCAATATATCAATTGGAATCTCTCATAACTGTGATATAACAGTTGATTTCTAATGTCAATAATTATTTGGATTGTATTCTATGTTTATTGATCTCAATCAGAAGTTAATTCGTAAAATCTTTTTAGATGTCTAAGATATATCGATTAGGTATTGTATCGATGTTTACTATCGATTATATTATTTATTACTAAGGAACGGTTATTTCTTCAGATTTGAATCTGGCACTGTTTGTAGGTAACAAATTTCAAAGCTTACCCTCGTAAGGTCCAACTTCATTTTTATAATTTCAAATTGTAATGACAAATCAAATCAATTAAATTAGAATAAAATTTTGTAGTCGTATATTATTTACTACTGACTTTAAGATTTTTTATTTTCCTGTATAATTTTTAAGTTGGTCCTTTCGAGGATGAGATAACAGAACAATAATTCTATTTCAGAACATACTGTATATTTATAATTAATCTTGGCATTACTAGCCAAGACATTGTATATAGCAGAACCAAAAGGTTACATTTACACGTTATATCATATTATATCCATCTAAATATTTAATTAAAATTTTAAATCTATTTAAATTTCTTGATATATAAAAATTCAGCCTATGACCACATATGAAAATGTTAATATAAAAAAATTATACATAATAGCAATAAGTTGAATAATAGGAATTATATCGATTCCAAAAGAATAAGTTAAAAATAATGTTTTGTACGCTACATTATTTCGTAACGTCATTAAAGTAACTTTTACTGATATATTAATAAAAAATACACATATTTTGTTTTTCAATCTATATAAGAAATATTTTATTTTTAACAAAATATACAAAAAGTGATTTAAGATACACTTAAACCAGAGAGAGAGAGAGACAAAATTAAACATATAAAGGTACTAATTTGACATTGTTTTATTCTGAATTTGAACAAATTTTGACATACAATTCATTCTACATGTTACATTTCATGTACGATAGTAAATGTAACCTTTGGTCATTATTTTGTAAATATAAATTGTCTTAATATCAGCATATTTTGGTCAACAAAGCCAGTAAGCGCTGTGACTCAAACGAATAAAAATTTTATTTATTTTTCCAAAACTGTAATAGCGTAATATTGCATTAAAATGTATTATGTAAATTTTTTATTGTTTTTTTTGAATGGCTAAATTCAACGCCGTGCTTCGTCTATGTCATTCCCCCATGTGGTAATCGAACCAACAATCATCACATCTAGGTCAGGCGATATTTCACTACGCCACATCGTAGAGGCTTCAATTAATCTGAATCTTAATAGGCAGAATGAACCAGATTCCCCTCTACAAGCGGGATACAGCGTGAAACTGAAAATACTTATTTATTTATAAAAAAAATGGAAATAAAAAGTCCACAAACTGTCAAGGAAGACTTACCAAAATACCACACAACCGCATCACCAACATACATATATTTTGTATACGTAATAAAAAGATATGCTATTTTTAAAATGCTTTGTTATATTAAGTACTTTAAATTCAATTTATCGGAGTGTTTTATTTGACTTATTTAAACATTAAAATATTTAAGATTTATTTCAACATGTAGTAAAGAGAATACGTTCATATTTTTGCACAATAAAAAGTTAAGTTAATAATTAAAAATATTTATTACTGTTCATACATTTACAAAAGTTTTTATTTTCATGTAAAAACATTAATTGTACCACTTTACTCGATATGAGCTTAATACGTCGATCAATTACTATATGACGTGTTTTAAACGAAATACCACCCCGCTTTTAAGGATTAGAAATAGTAAATCTTTTCATGAAATAAAAAAATATATACATCATCTTAACTTATAAACACTAGTATATAATTAACCTTTACTCACATTTCCTTAATAGAATTTACAAAAATATATATGTATATATATTTCAACTTATTAACAATAAAACTATTCTAGTTAACGTACACGTACACGTATTTGACACTCATCCATTCCCTGATGCTCTTCAGCCATGATTTTTTCCTTCGTTCAGCACGTCTTTTGCAGTCCACTTTTACTTTCATAATGAATTGAAGGAAACTGTGTCTGTCATGCCTCAGAATATGATTTACGTGCTTTGTTTTTTTTATTTTCAAAATATATAAGATATATAGGAGAATAATAAATAAAATCTCTATTATTAAATAATCTAATACTTTAATATTCATTGGTAACATATATAGTTCTTATTTGAATAATTTAAATCATATTTTTTATATTAAAAAAATATTTGCTTTAAATTTTAAAAGATCAATCAAAAAGTACAAATTAAATAAAGAGCACAATAACCTATCAAACTTCGAAAAGTACTTATATTATATATATTTATTACAAAATTATTGAAGATATAAAATAAACAACCAACTCCACTACAACATGATCGATACGACCACCTTGATTCTTGACACGAAGCAGTGCAGGATATTCAGTTACCTTGAAAGGGCTCTTTTAGCCCTTAAAACACCATAACGTCTAATTGACATCAGTTATGGTGTTTTAAGCCTACCTTACTAGCTCTCAGGAACACAATTAGTGAACGTATTTAGTGAGCATTTCTGATAGACCGATCAATATTCTCTTCTCACTTTACAAAAACCAAAATTTAATCATGAAAAACTCAAGTACAAAAAAGGCACGGCTGATCCAAATTTGTGGCGCACAGTGACCCAAAAAAAAGGTATAAAATAAATATAAGATTATTTTAATAACATAGAAATATCAAAAATTCGTATATTTTTTGTATTTTGGCGGCAAGACATATAGGTCGTGTCCTGTCATTGCACTTTCGTCTAGATTTACGGAACCTGCGCTGTGTGCATATCAGCTTGTTCGATTACATGCGTACATTGATAAGAATGATTTTGATGGCGTCTATTCAGGTGCCCTCATAAAAATTAATTAAATCCCATGTCATTTGTGTCTAAAGAAGTGTAAAAGGCATTTTAAAAGTGTTTGAAAACGGTTATGCATCGTTGGATAGAAAAATTTCACAACACCTGTTGATATTTCAATTTACAATTCTGTGAATCACAAATTATCTGCGCTTTATTGAAAAGATTTTAATAATCTTTTTTTATGTTTGATTCTTTGTGTATTTATTTTCAATAATATATGTACATAACTGCGTCACACTTCTGGAATGGCTTCTTCGGTAAGTTTATTACTGTTTTTGTCAAATTGTATATAAGATCAAACAAAAAAAGCAGGAATGTGTTAAATAATTATCGGTTTCCGACTAAAAGCAGAAACTGCACCAGTGTCCATCAATTTTTTATAAGATAGTAAAACTTATAAAATAATGGCAAGATGTCGTGCATAAGATTTATTCATTTATTACGGCTTATTCTGTACTAACAGAAAGTAAAATAGTTTCTGAAAAATGCTTCTTAATTTAATATAATTATGAAGACTAGTCGATTAAAATATATATACATGTATGCACTGTAGTTCATAATGCAAAATTTAGGAATTTTATATAAAATAAACAATCCACAAGTATTATATGAGTCATTAAGACGCTACTTTATGTTGATAATTTGGAATAAACATTAACAATATAGATATATAAATTTTAATACTTCGACTTCCTACAAAATTATCTCTTAACTATTTCCTTTAACTGTGGCTCGAAGTCATTCATTATTCATTCAATGGCACGACGCCCGTAATGATGATGGTCTCCCGGGATACGTGCGAGCAAGGTACTACGGGAGCAATGTTTTAGGTTTTCGTTGTTGGTATAAATTTTTAAAATCACTTTATAAAGAGTTCGATTACAATTTTATATTGACAATTTAGTGCTGAACCTATTATTTAACTACTAGCGCCCCAGTTTCGTGATTTTTCCTGCGTTGTTCCCGATCCCGCGTGAATTCCAGGATAAAAAGTAGCTTATATGTTTCTCCATATTTTTTATTTTAACTATTTTGAAATTACAGACTCTCATTTCAATTTTATTTATATTATGTACAGTTTATCTAAATTGAAAAATGTACATTGATACATAATTATTTATTAAAATATTTTTGATTAATATCTGGTAATTAGTCTATTTATGATTCGTTTACTCATTACAGCCTTGATGGCCTTTTTCCTAACGGGACGCCAGTATATTTACATATTATAAAAGTGTTCTGGGCGTGGTTACAGTTTTGATTTTTATATTAAATCAGGTAAAGTAGTGGCTTGCGCTGCATAATTTTGTTTACTTACTAGGTAGTTTTTTAAATATTATGACTATGCTTTTTTTAACAAGCGCCATCTATTACAGATGCACAAAATTATAGTCACTGAAGTTCTTAACCTGCCCACCTTGCAGGTGGCGTGATACAAAATCTCAGTACAGATATTAGGTAACTGTTCGTTTTACAGGTTTTAAAGTACTTTATGTCAGCTTAATGTCGTTTTCGTTAGATAGCGCTACATACAAATAAAACTATTGAAAATAGTGTTTTTACATGTCAATAATTTAATCATTATTATGAAAATTAAGAAAAAAATCTATGGTATTTATGATACCGTAAAACGGGGTAACTAAAAACATTTTTAAAGTGAAATTAGATTTTTACAATGTTTTGGCTTTCAATATGTATTCAATGACAAAAATCACTTCATTATCGTTGAAATCGATAAATTTAAATTATAAATATTATTAAATAATAAGTTCTATAGATATTGTTCAATAATGTTATTTACATCCATACATCCATAGATATATTTTAACTTATTATACTATACTAAACTCCATTAAGTGACCTATAAAACAACCTTTTTTTGATTTGTCTCATGCCGTCGTGAATAGTTATGAATAGTAAGTAATTAAAAAAAAACAATATGTAAAGTTGCTGAATGTTTTTTGTCAAAATTGGTTATCGTGTGCCCTATATGTATCTTGAATTATTGGATTTACATAAAATAAAATTTTAAAACCAAAAATATACATACATTATACGCCAGTCGTGATGCAGTGGCACGAAGTGTGACTGTAAAACCAGTCGGTCTTTCCGGTCAGTTGCGGATTCGATCCCCACTCGAGGGATTATATTTACTTAAATTTATATTTCCATTTCTTCGCTCTGGTGTCGAGGCTAAGCGCGGCGTTGAGTTCTGCCACTCAACACGCAATGCCTCCAGAATTCGGCAGAAAGTGGGGAACGGAGTGTCTTAACACTAGGTTCCCTCTGCCTACCCTTCTGTGTGCGGGATACAGCGTGAAGCTGATTAAAATAAAACTAATACTAAATATTTAAAGGGAGTTTGCCAAAATACAAACAAAAAAAGTATTTAAATCGGTTAAGCCGTGTAATATATATTTTTGTGATGTCATACAGACATAAAAATAAAACAAATTAAATTTGTGATCACATAAATTTATTAGATCACAAACGAAAACACAAGTTTATACAGTTGAGCAACATCATTAACCTCACTGCATCGATGAAGTGATGAATGTGGAATATATATGGTACGGTGTGGTACGAAATATATAGATAATACCATCATCAAAGTTAATTTATCAAAACAACCTTTGTAATATAATATATCCCTTAATTTAAATAGTCATTGCATTAATTTTGATAAAAAAGAAAAACAAAAATCAATAACACCTAAATGAAAATTATATTATTTTATATCTGTACAAAAAAATTTTTTTTACATTTACAATTTTGTAAAAAAAAATATAATTACATAAATAATCATCATCAATCAGTTACATAAATAATAATTTTTACCTATTACATTTAAATCAAACAAAAAATTATTAATTTCTGCACTTTACTTTTGATGAAGGTATCACCCAGAAAATATTAATGGGTCCTATGAATTTTCGTAATATAATATTTTATTTTTAAAGTTTGAAACACACTGTTTTCTTCTGTAATACACTATAATAGCCCCTAAATATTAGTTCGAATTCCACCATTTTAGATTTCAATAATATGCCTATTAGACGGGTGCTTGTCTTCATATATTTATGGTAAGTAAACACATTCACTAGCATATAATTAATATTGATGTTAGTTTTATAAGAGTTTTCTGTATCTCGTTTTATTATGCCATTACTGCATCCACAAAGTAGTTGAAATGTATTAAATATGGGCTATGTTTGTGTTATACATATACGAAATAATACTTATTTTATAGTGAACATTTTCGAACACTTGAATACATAGGACCCATTAACAAAAGAATGTCATAAAGTTCTTTATAACTTTATTTCTGTGTTATTGTTATTTTTTTTTTTTGGTAATTTTTAAAAATTACCATAACAAAAGTGTAACATATGATGATTATTCTAGTAACTACAAAAATATATATCAAAGATCCGGCAAAAGAATAGTATAATAATATTTCTTGACCAAGGTATAAGTATTTGCATAATTTTTAAACATTTAACCCACTTGTATTCATAGCAAGTTCTTTTCAATTATAATATTTTTTTTTAGTTTCACCTTTTATATAGTGCTTACTGTATAGCAAGCAGAATAGACAGACGGACAGAAATGCACCTTTGTGTTACCAGCTAAAGAAAATAAAAATAATTTAAATATATTATTTATCCTTCCAAATGATGTTCTAAATCACAACCATATATCCAGTCAGAGACTGTCACATTGTGCGGTCTTATTTCTTATTTTAGAACTTATATTAAGGTGTGTACCTGATTCTTAACAGACAAATTAAAATTTGTAAAGAAAAGCTTTAGAGATAGATATCTAATATCCACTATCAAGTATAATATATGAAAACTAAACAAATACTATATCATCTCAAAAATGAGACTATATATATATATATATATATATATATATATATGATGTAATAGAATAAATTTAATACTTAAAAATTTACAATTCTGATGCCGGGTCTTGTACAACAAACATAATATTTGAAAGTAAAGATAAAATAATTAATTTATAATTTATTATAAATTAATTATATAATATCGATTGAAACATGGCACGAAGCATTATATTTTTGTAAGATCTTTTAATATGTAGTTTAGAAGAATAGCACTGCAAACAGCACAATCATTTTATAACCCAGGGTTTTGAAGCTGGATTTTCTCTTAAAAATGCAATATATTGTTTTTTTTCACTTTTGTTATGTCCTTTCTTTTATTTTTTTTTTGCTTTTTATTTATTCAATGAATTGACATCCAATACGAAATTATATTTTAAGACATTTAGGTATATTTTGTGTCTTGGTTAAATAAATACTAATTTCAACAATATTTTTAAATACTAAACTGTTACTTTAGCTGTTTTTAAAATAATTTTTCTGGATTGTGACTTTTTTTATTAGAAATTAAAATGTATATAATAATATTCCTTGGTTATCAAGTCTTATCTATTTGATAAAAAAATTGACTTACTGTTATAGTCTTTTTG
This sequence comes from Heliconius sara, assembly GCA_917862395.2. NCBI lineage: Eukaryota > Metazoa > Arthropoda > Insecta > Lepidoptera > Nymphalidae > Heliconius > Heliconius sara. The sequence goes on along the minus strand of OU860800.1, from coordinate 11,221,126 downwards.
GAGATCATGACACTATTTTACACTGAAAAGGTCTGTATTAAAGGTTTCGAGTGTCAAGTTAATGACAAGACCAACAGTCAGTGGACTAGATAAGTTTGGTTAATGACGTCACTATAATTAATTAAATAGCAACATTTCCTTTAAATTGTGATTTGTTCTCTAACGAGTTGTATCGGTAGTAATGGACAATAAGAAATGCAAAATCAATTACGATTTTCTACATAAGATGCCCATACAATAATAACATTCCGAAATTTTGGCACTAAATATGAATTAATTGTTCTAGTTTAGTAAGGTGAGGACAATATATTAGGCACAGAAATCGCAGTAGACACTGACAGGAGAAACATAGACAGGAGACTGGCAAATATATTAAACATTATATACCAATAATACTCCATTAAATACTTGTTAATGCTAAAACTACGACAGCGACCAAATATAATAATATTAACATATGCTACAGATAAACCAACGCTCAATACGGTTCAAGCCTGTCATTTCAAAGTACAAAATCTACTTACCGCCGTAACTTGCATGGTGCATTAAAACACCAATTAGATAGGATAATACTGGCATATTGGAATCAGGTAATGATTACGATCCGTTTCCAAGAGATGGAGTGCCACGTATACAAAATGTACGTACCAAAGCTTCTATCATATAAAATCCTACTCTAATTGTACTATCCTCAATCACATTTTAATGCTTTTATTAACTTCGCCTATTACGTCAACGTTCACTTCGCGTATCATTGAATATACCATTTATATTACTTTCATTTATACAATAAAATGAAATCAGTATGAAGCTGCCACTTTACATGTGTATAGTAAATGTGGCGGACAGCGATTAAAATCACATGCATTTGTGGCAACCCATCGATCGACGTCAATAGTATTGGTATTAAAAAAAAATCAATTTTTCAATTATCGTACTCAATTATCAGTATTTATCCTAATCTCGATGTTATGCGTTTTTTGGTTTGGCGTCCCTACTTCATCCGCGGACCAACGTCGAGCCAGTCTCCATCAGAACAAATTTTCAACATATTCAAACATATTCTGTGCTTTTTGCAGACCTATAACTTCACCGATGACTCCGTATTATATGGGATATGTTATTTTAATATGCTTGTGAATTTAATGATGCAATTTTGAATTATTTAACTAAATTTGTTTACAATATGTTATGGGTTTCAAAATGTCTATCGGAACTAGCCGTCACTCGCGGAGTATCTGACGTCGTGCCGTCACGTCCAAGCTACTTACAAAACGATCTGACCTTAATAATATTGATAAAATACATTGCATTCTATCAGATATCTATATAGTAAATTACATTTTAATAGGTACACCTAAAGTAGATTATATTAATATATTTTAAATACTAGATTTATTAAATGTGATTTAGAATTTGGTTGCGCATTCAGGGGTTACGGACGATGGACCTTTGTTACAAATTCGTTACGAAATCATCAATTATAATGGCGAATTATAATTTTAATAATAGCTGGAAATTTATTTATAATAATCTAATAAAAATAATAATCTAATTAACATAGGAAAAACATATTAAACATATCCACAATCCACAAAAAATTACACACACTCTGCTGGGTAGGCAGAGGGAACGTAGTGAAAGACACTCCGTTCCCCACTTTCTGTCAAATTTCGGAAACATTGCGTGTTAAGTGTCAGAACTCAACGCCGCGCTTTGCCTCGACACCAGAGCGAAGAAATGGAAATATAAATTTAAGTAAATATTTCATCTCCTCGAGCGGGGATCGAACTCACAACCAGTCGGTTTACAGTAACACTTTGTGTCCCTACGCCACGACCGGCCTCTCTTACAAAAAAATGAATTTCAATAAAAACGCTTTATTCTTAATACATGCGTTTAACGTGTATAAGGAGATAAAAATGCAAAATACGTATTTTGTCTGTCTGTAATAAAATTCTCGTTAATTCTTTCTTCTTAACATATACGTACACCGTCCGCGCCCCCACCTGCAATTCTACGCTACTTACTTACTAAGTGCAATAATAATGCTCAATATTATAGGTAATCCAAAATTCATATGAAGTTTAATAATCATCATAAATTATTTACATCTGAGTTATACATAACATTTGTTTATATTTTGCTAAATTTCAAACTTAACACATTCATATCGTTTAACAATAATTTTATAAATTATACGATGATATTAAATAGATGCCATTTTAGAGTTCCCCTTTTATAATATTTTGTATATTATACAAATAAATATTTAATGATTCACAAACAATTTGCATAAGTTTCATCAGGTACGCTTCATTTTAATACTTCTAGCCACCTTGTAAATATGTAGATAATTAAACTTATTAAAATAATTATTAAATGTCAAGTTAGTTATACCTTCAAACTAAGTCAGTCTTAAAAGAGAAGTAAAACAATTTAAAGTGTACATATCTTAAATAGTAAATTCTATATTTAATACATATTCACTAATAAATTAATTTATTGAGCATGTTTAAAAAATAATTATAATTATTATCTATCATGTTATTATAAAGATAATAAAATAATAAATGTTATTAAAAAAATATTTTTAAGACTAATTAACGGTTTTTTGTTTAAATATCAATCCATTCAGTAAGGCGAATACCGTTCGTTTCAACCGATTACACTCACTTTTTTGTATTTTTAGAATTCGACAAAGTTTTTGATATTTTCTTTCTTTTGTAACATTTGTATTATATATGCCATCGTAAAACAGTAATATCAGTTTCAAGCGAAAATTAACGTAATTTTTTTTTATTTCATTCATTCATTCTAAACAACTATATTGTTGAGTTAGCTATTATATTACCTACTGGTATTTTTTTTTAATTACAATAAATACTATAGATATATTCATATCATTTTTTTTCAATTAAATAAGTATAACGTCTACAATATTTCTTTTTAAATATAGTAACTATGTTTCTTTTTTAAAATCTATATTATTTTTATATGTATGTATAATATTTATGTGTTTTTAAAAATTAAACTGGTGATGACTACCGAAAATTATTTTTAATAAACTACAAATATGTTTTGCATACATATAAGGGATTCCGCAAGTCCGCAGTACCATAAAAGATATCTATTATATTTCCAACCTTTTTTCACAGCCCACCAAACCTTAATTATGGGTATCAACGTAAAACTAAAATATTCACTCACACCCAATTTTTTTCAAAACTTATCAATTATAATAAAAATAAATACCAAAACACCTACGGAACCCGCTTAATAATAGTGATTTGAATGTATATAAAAAAATAAGAGTTAAATACTTTAACAGTATATAATATGTATGTACGTATAAGCAATAATTGTAATATCTATGTATACAATAAAAGTGATTGGTGCACTAGATTTAATATTGAGTGGTTCGTGTATTGACAATTGTAACGATTATGTGACAACATCGTTCAGGTTAGACATTATATCAGAACACCCTATATAACATAGTAGACGTATAAATATTTACAAATCACCTTATTCTTATACCCATGGTCGTTCCTTCATCCGTCGTTGAATATTTTTTTTATATATAATACTATATTAAAATTATTTTTATGAATAGCTAAAAGAAGATAACTAATAGATTGTATTACTCATTCATATCACATCCACTTGACAATGTTATTATTAAAATCTATCGACGACGGTAATAAATATATTTATTATGTATGATTCTTATCAAGTAATAAGATAAAATAGGCACTAATTGTAGTATTTGGTTAAACTTAATGTCATAAAATGTTTATATTCAAACTTAAAATAAATAATCCTATGTAATCCTACTGAAAACGAATCCTATTTTTAATAAAATTTTATAAAATAGTACCTACTTAAATAAGTGACTACAGTAAAGGTTTCATTGAATTACACTAAGTAAGTCTTTGCTTGAGTACACCATGAATTATTACAAATGATAATATTTTTAAGTTATAATACAAACAATATATTCTACTACTCGTGCACACACATACCTTGGAAAGTTACAACAACAACAAACAAACAGGACTGCACTACTGTCAAAATTCATCTATTACTTCTTATAAACACATGTATTAACATTATTTTTTAGTTGATTTTTTTATTTTATTTGCTGTATCTCATGGGTTACTGTTTTTTTGTCCTTTTTTTTTAACTTCCCACATTTCAAGAGGGAGGATGCATGTAGCAAGACAATATAATCATAAGAAGCTCAAGGCCGTAGAATGAAGTTTGAAGCTGTTCCGTCGTTAAATGATTGTGACGCAATAATCGGTGTCCGTTCATAATATTTAGTTCTCTTCGCCTAGTAACACTAAGTCATCCGCGACCACGTCAGAAACGTGCAAGTAAATGATCCAATACATTAAATTAAAGCAGACAAAGCACACAGGGAAAACGATGCGAGAATACTTGTCGATGTCGGAGGGCGTCGTTCCGAGGAGCTTGTTGATACCCTGAAATATTTTTTTATTTTGGCTTATATTCATAATAAAATGAGAATATAAAAGTCTACATTTCAAAAAAATCGCAACTTGGCTCCATTTTCCAATCGCATGGCTTAAAAATTCGCAGTGCTCGAAACATTCAAATGCCATTTAAATAATATGTTAAATGACTACAGACCTTAGCAGCCTGAAGAAGATGAGCTGCAGCTTCCTCATCCACAGGTGGTACTGGTACCGGGACGTTGACAGGCATGGGTGCTGTTGAAGGACCGCCTCGAGCCGAGCTGATGGTATTCACCTTAGGATCGTGAAACTTGAATCGGACTTCCTGTGTGTGGGGATTATACGACTAAATTAGACGTAGAAGTCAGTTCTTCATCAAAAATGTAAATAGAATACGAAAAGACATGATTCTCACAGATGATCGGCTCGGTGGAGCGGGTCGGTTTAGCGTAGTAGTACGTGGTGGAGGTAGAGGTTCAGGTCCAGACGGTCCAGGAGCACCATCAATAGCCAATTTCTTCTCGGCAGCCATTTTTTGAACAGCGGTGAAACGTTGTTTGCGCATTTGGATCCGTTTTGCCATGTAGCCGACCGTCGCGTACTCTGCAATTAATATTATCAGCTATCTTGTGAAATATAACACGTAGCGCTTAGCTATATATGGTTAGCAATTTTAACTTAAAACTATACTCTTATATATATAAAAAATAATTCGCATGTGTGTATATATAAAACAATAACAATCATTTAGAACAGCATTCACTGTACAAAAATACACGCAAATTGCATTTGTATTTATCAATTTAAATATTTTTTGTTACCTAGCAAACTGGCGAAGACCATAACGAAGCATGTTCCTAAGTAAACATCGATGGACTTGACGTATGAAATCTTCGGTAAAGCGGCATTCGTTGAAGACATAAGTGTAGTCATAGTAAGCACAGTGGTGACGCCTAGAGAGACTCGCGCCGGTGTAGCATTTCGATTCAACCAGAATGATACCCAGGAGATGATGACAATTAGACCCGATGGAATGTAAATTTGAATCAAATAGTAGCCCATAGAACGAACGAATTGGATTTCACATGCCAACCGGGAATAATTTCCTGGAATTAAAGATTAATAATGGTATCTTATAATATTAATAACAATTGATGTTACAATGAAATATAACAAAAGCGAGATACGTGCCGCAAGCGAAAATATGAGATGATTAAAACACTAAATGAAATAAAATATTTTGTGCTTCTACCTGTTGTCAGCGAAATCTCCATAGCCCGCTGGCGATGGCCAAGCACCTTGAATTGGGGCAAAGATACTTCGCTCGATACGCCAACTGAGTTAGGTCCCTCGTTCCATTTATATCGGATGTCCCGCATGGTGTAGCCAACTGTACCATGCAGAGATACGAAACGGTAAAATATTACACCCATCGCACTGGGTTTTTACATACTCCAAATGAGTGTTCAACTACCAAAAGCTGTGTAAACGACGTAAAGATATTAGCGCCGTATGACATTATCAAGCATTTTTTGCTTCAATCGTCTATCGTATGACTCATATGTAGCGCACGTGAAATGCAAATTTTCTTCTCATATGTATTATGTTGCTTATAAACTATTGTTTAAAAGCATATGGAGAATTTAATTAAAATATATTAAATGTCAAAAAAATCAAAATATACATAATATTTACATATAATTAACTTACAGCTTTCTATTTCGATGTTGCAAAGTTGACGGTCCATAGGGAAATACTGCAAATCCATAGGACATGATGCAGTTATGGTTAACCTGTAGCAAAAAATTTACAAAATCGTTTTGAATTTTAATAAATAATAAATTAGAATCATTTACAGTATACGAGACTTCACCTGAGCTTTGCATTTGTATGAGAGAAGTATAGTTAGGTATCAAAAATTAATAAAAAAATGTCACATATGTTTTAAAATTAATTCTTCTACGCTGGACATTGCGTTCTCGTTTTGTGTCAACAATCATCGTTTTCGTGAGAACATCGTTTTGTGTCAACAATTTTTTTAACTGCTTGGTTACAATCATATTTCCTTTCATGTACAGTGACACTGCCAATATTATCTTTCACTTTTAATAAGTCGAACACAAAAATGAAATACTAAGAATTAATTATGTGTCGCTACTATCAATATAAGGTTTAGGACAAGCCGTTACGACGTTGACGTTATCTACATTATATATGAACAATCATTCAAATAAAGAAATACAAAGTTCAGCTTAGACCTCGTGGTATTTTATATAAAAATAGTATATTACTAAAACCTTTTAGAAAGTTTCTCGAGCAATTAACTATTTTCAATATTTTTCCCAGTGAAGAAACATTATAATTGACTTAACCTTGAAACCTCTCTCACCTACCTTCAAATTATTTTAGTATTACTATGTGAAATTTCGTTGACACTAAATTAAATGAATTGAGTTAAAAATACCTTATGCTCCGTGTTATTGACCCAGAGTGATGGATGCGAATAAATTCATTACTAGTAGTGGCAATATGAAAATAGGACTGCTTCTCGTTGACGAAAAAAGTATCGGGCACCCAGATGTTTCGTATAAACTCTGATCCCACTGACAAAGTTTCAACGCCGGGTCTCTTCTTGTAGGCGAGACGCGGGTCCGTCCAGAATTGTCGAAAGTAGAAATCCAAGGTGAAATCCTGTTAAAATAACATTATTAAAAATGTGACATCAATACAAAGAAACGACAATGCATGTTATATTAGTGTTTTATTGTTGTTAATAAAGTTATTATTAAGCCTACCAACACTGAGACATGCATTGTCCGAATGCTACACACAGAGGAGCAAGGTAGCATTTAACGACATTCTGAATTAAACAATTTAACGACACTTTTATAATAGACACGTTCAAATTAAAAGCAAATAATAAAAACATTTAATACTTCTTGTAACGTATATTTTGATATAAATGCACATATAAAAAAGCGAAAGAGACAGAAATTGAAGTTATTTGTTAGTATAGGCTCTTATCTCAGTCTCTAGTATTTCTTGGCAATCTCTTTTACATACAAATAATCATTAATTAATACGGAAATTTCTAATTATTATATAAGATTTGGATAAAAAGCTAATAGATATGACACAAATTAACACTTTTAGCTGTAAATATTACTTTAAGCCTGAAATTAGTAATTTCTGTCAACAGTTAGAAAGAAATAAAAACGTAGTTATAAGAAAAGCTCATATATCGTTTTATATTTTTAATTAAATATAATAACTTGCTGTCAAGTGCAATTAGGATAAAACAGATACTACGCAAAAAGAAATTGTAATTTTGCGTACGTTTATAAAAGCTACACGTTTGACATATGTAAGTTCATACAATTTATTTTATATTTATATAATATATTTTAAAAGTGAGGAGTTTCAATAATGTCATTGATTGTTAGGCAATGCTTTTTAAGGTAATTATAAGAATCATTAACTAACATAAGGAATATTTACGTTAAATAACGTAACGTGTAACTTTTATGGAAGATGAAATAAGTCTATATTTAATATTGAAAGGCCACGTCTTATAGTGACTTTAGAAGTCCCCTTGATTTGGTTTTCACAAGGGTTCACGCACTTTTAATTTATTAAAAGTGTTCATCGTAACCGCAATCGAAGGTCTTTGCCGAGTTGAAGCTCAAGTTTTCAGGTATCAACAACAATTTACTTGACACTGACATACGAAAAAAAATCAACACACATAGATAATAAATAAGTATTTAACATGTATCCGACATCAAAATACAACATATAACACAAATAATAAAACAATGATAACACAAAATTTATTTATACAAAGTTCCCTCGTCCAACCGGAACTTATTGACAACGATACAAACATCAAAACATTCATAGCAAGTCTACTAAAAGTAAGTAAATCGCAAGTGGCGAGTTGAAAAGTTAGAGCGCCAGTTTTTGAGACAGTATTGAGAGCCCAATAGTCACAACAGATACAAGAAACATAAAAAGCTAACGTAAAATTACACTGATAGAGCAAGTCCACGAAGAAATATTTGGAGAAATGCTTAGTAGCAGAGTAAAAATTAGAAAATAACGATAAATCAGTCCCACCCGAACGGCACACCACTCTTAGCCAATACGACATTATGAGGAAGTTAATATATAAACAATTTTTGGTGTTAGTTCAGAGTGGTGAGCGCCATCCGGGCGGTCAGAAAGAGAATGTTTACGCCGGCATGCTCGCAGCCTAGTGTCTAGGGCTACTCGTGTCAAGCGAGAGCTGACAGTGGCGAGTACCATGAGCACTTCGGAGACGGAACTGATTGACAGCACATACATGGTGACGCCGACTTCGACTGGTGGACCTGAAATCAATCCCAAACATAAGAATACCGCGCGGCGCGCAGTGAAAACCAAACCAGAGGACGATGACGCGACTTAACCTCGCTCGGTCGGGCGCCACCTGTGCCAGGCCAGCGCTCGACCGAAAGAGTTTAACCTAGATCCGCCTCACTATTTTCGCTACTTAATAATAGGCTCTTAAATACCATTTTCACTTCAGATAAGGAGCTGATGGATAGCACGTACATGGTGACACCCACATCCACTGGTGGTCCTGAAATTTCATATCCGTTACGTACTACTAGCATAGTTCTCTTTATTTGAAATATCATTGTTTTAGCAAAAAATATTGTCATGTAACAGACCGATTACCTATATCCAACAATTATTTGTGTAACCATACAAAATGACACCATTAAAACGTAATTATTAAATATCTAATTATTTATGTTGTTACATTGGAAGCAGTTCTTTAATGTAAATATTTTATTTTATATGTTCTCTTTAAAAAATAATTACTGCGTTTATTCTTAATTTTTTTCTTTTAATAAAACTTATACTTATAAAAAATATTTTCAGTTTATTTTTTAAAGTCAGTTTGAGTTTGGATCACTTTCAATTTACTTTGTTCCGAATTAAATTTAATTTACAATTATAAATATAAAAATTTACAATTATAAATATAAAACTCTACGTTTTTGAAGTATGTATTAGGGTACGTTAAATAGAGACGGTAATGAGATAAAATTACTTAGTATTCCATAGACCGTATGGTTTCCGGATTTATCGTTCACAAATTCAATTCAAAGATGTAAATGATAAATATCTTATCACTTGAGATTTACCATTTACATCCATTTCACTTGAGATTTATCAGTTACTATCTGCATAATCCAAGATGCGGATTATGCAATTAATTGAGGTTTGAGATTCAATTATATCATGAAAGACATATCAATTTGCAAAAGATATAGCCGTAATTTGATTTATTATGGCCACATTTATTTTTTATTAAAAATATGTATTTACTTATTGTTGAAAATATTAAAAATATCTAAAGCTACTGCAAGATTTATTCCAGTTTTGAACAAATCTACAATACAGATTTATCCTGTCTTGGTGGTGCCGAAATTGTGAAATAAAAAAAAAACTATTAGAGTGCATTAACCTTATTACTTAGGGACGTATTAGTATATCACTTGCACATTTCAGAACTCAAATATAAGACGTGCGCGCTTAGATTTTTTTAAAGATCTTCACTATACTTAAAAATCTATTTTTAAATTTGATGAAATTTTATTTAATTAACTCAATTACAAAATCGATTCCAAGCAGTTTCTCCTGTTCTACTTCAATTTCCAGTTCAGTTATTAAAAAAAAATCTTGTATGCTTTAATTACAATACTATATATAGGTATGTAAATAAATAATTCATTATTTATGTTTTCCCCAATATAATATATATAATATTATTAATAAATAACTTATACAAAATAAATATAAATTTGTAAAGTTCTTAAATATTAGAGAAAATATTCAAAATGTACCTACATCTATTGCAGATACCGATCTAGACAATAAAGCCAGCTTATTCTGCATTATGCAGAATTATTATTTTTCCTTTTCTAAATTATAATTAACATTTATTATATTTCTTACTTATTCGTAGGCTTTTTATAAATGATAATTTGCAAACTTCAATTAGAACTAAAGATATTAGGCTATATCAGATTATATGCACGTAAATTTCTTAAACCAAAGAAAAGCAAATACAGAATGTGCATTATTATGAATTAAGAAAAAAAATACTAAGCAAATAGCATTAAAATTCATATATTTGCAATTTTTCGGCCCTCCAAAATTATTTTTTAGAAAAATTCTACAAAATATACTACTAAATAGACTTTATTATATTGCACATATAATCTAATATTTATTATTAATAATATGGCGGACTATAAAAAAAAATCTATAACGAAATTATTAACTCACCGTCCTCTAGTTGTGGCAATTTATTTTTAAAGTCTAAAAGCTAAAATTAAATGTATGTATTTATAAATGGCACTAAACTACGCACCTTATTCTTATAAAATTTTTAAACATATATCATAATGTAATTTCATTTATACACCAAATTAAATATCAATTTTTATTAATACAGACAGATTGTTCCATTCAACATACTTTTAATAATTTTATAATAATACACATTGTGTGGGGACTTTCCACATTAAAAGCTTACCGCTAAATAGGCCTTTAACCTGTTTAATTAAGTTTTTTTTTAATATTACACGAGTAAAATCATTGGATATTTTTCATTAATTAAGGCAGAGCATCCATTCATAATGAACATCTTATATATTTTTTGTAAGATATAAGATTCTTACAATATTCGAGCAGATTAATGCCAAAATTAAATTTACCGAACTAGCAAAAGACGGTTTATTTGATATGTGATTCCGAGGAAAAACATGTTTTGAGTATTCACTTGTACTTGTATGTACAAATTTGGATTACTTACGTATTGAGCGTTTATTAGAATATTTATGTGACGATACTTGGAATTTGTCGTTACTCGTTTCGGAAAAATTAAAAAAACATTTAACAAATATCAACAAAGTGTTCCAAAAGTATCTATGTTACGTATAAACGTTAGTAAACAATTCCAATAATATATGCTTATTGCATAGAGTAAAGTTCAGCATCAGATGATTTTGAATAATTGTATTGTTAAAATTGATTGAAATTAATTGAATAATTGTATAGTTGAAATGTTGATATGATTGCTTATTTCATCCATTTCCCGCCTGTTTTGGTTATTTAAAACATGAATTGTAGCAATATTTATTAATAGTTTAGTAGATATTAAATTTTAGGGAGTACCCACTGGAAGGTTAATTAATAACAAAATATAGTATAATAATTAAAACATTATATTTTTTTTTGATATTTTGTTAGTTACGGTATTGTACATAAACATTGTATGAAACATATCGTCCAATAAAATGTAATATTTATAAGTTAAGTTAATTATAACTTAATTTTCATTAAATTGTTTTAATGCTTAAGCTTAACATCTTTATGTCTACAAGCCACATATCAAGCACGCTTCGAACTCACCTCCGTAGTTGGGCCTGACTCTTTTATCATAACTTACGCTCAGCGAATCTAATATTGCCGAGATGTTCACATCCCCGAACATGCCACCCCCTCCAGACCCTCTGTGAACAAAAATAATACTTAATATATCTACACTATTATAATTAAAAAGTAATCTCTTTATAAACAAAGTGACTTAAATACTTCTTTTTAAAACGCTACAATAATTAAATTGCCCATACATTTTCCAATATACAATGAAAGAATCGCTTCTCGCTGTATCCCGCACACATCAGGGTAGATAGCGTATCTATTGATAAGACAATCCGTTTCCTCTGTCCTCCTAATTTTTCGCGGTATTACAATACAATAAGCGTGTAGAGAGGCGGAACTCCACGCCGGACTTTTGCCTTGGTGCCAGAGCAAGCAAGAAAAGAAAATATTAATAAATAATAATTCATTCCTTCGTGTGTGGAATAATAAATATTAATATATGTAATGAAAGAAATAAATGTTCATTTCATTCCATTACACTTTTACGACAGGGTATTTTATAACACGTGAATTGATAAAGAGTATTCTTTCCAAAAGTTTATTTCAGTCCTCAAAAGTGCTGTCAAAGTTTTAAATAGCACGGCAATGTAACAAGATTTGCTCAAACTTTCAATCCTATCTCGCTAACAACCAGCAACTTTGCATCAGCACCGCAAATATAATGTGCTTTTATTTGAATTGTATTATTTCTTTACAAAATTGTTTTGGAAAACGAGATATATATATTACGATAGTAATAGAGGGAACCTGTCTTAACACTAGCTTCCCTCGGCGTAACCTGCTGTATGCGGGATACAGCGTGAAGCTGATTTGATTTGATTTAATTTTTTTTACTAATTACAATTATAGTAACATATTTTATGGTTAGCCATTATTTATTTATAATGTTAAGTCAAATGATTTAGGTAATTTTATGTATTCTGTTTCTATCTTTAATCTATCTCGTTATTCGAATTCCACCTAGACCTAGTATTAAGACGAAGCGTAGCGGTGAGTTCCGCCACTTCGTGAAAAAGAAATGCTCTTAACACCCCCTTCTCCACCCGTCTACCCTGCTATGCGGATAAAGCAGATAGTATGGAAAAAAATATAATTTGAATTTTCTCTCTAAGATGTTTAGTTTTTAGTAAGATTTTACGGGCATATTACGAACTAGTGCATAGAATAATGAAAATTTTAACATTACAACCTTGAAACTTAGAAAATTAAAAAGAAAAACGAAAAAAGTTAAAAAACATATTTTTTCGTCCTAATGCTTTATTTACTAGATATAACTACTACATTAATTAGGTGGCATAAATATTAAGTTAAATTTTTTGGCATAAATGTTAAGTTAAATAAATAAGTAACTAAATAATAAATAACCATTTATTTAATTTATTATAAACGTAGCAAACTAGTATCTGAACTGGAAAACTAAAAATACGCAACTTAAACATCATCTCAGAGGCTTACCTTTTGTTACCGCTTTAATACATCTTAAGCCTCGTATCGTTCTTTGTGAACTTCTAGCATGTCTAATAATAGCTTATAATAGCATTGTTATGAATTTTTATTTTAAATATTTAGAGGCATTTCTAGCGCAGCAGGATACACGCTAACTGTTAACGCGATGGTTGTGGGTTCGATCACCAGTCGATAATGATTTTTTTTTAATTTCGTCACTGATTGATTAATTGTTAGCAAATATAACTTTTTAATCCTATATATTTAAATGGGATTTCAAGGCATTTTGTGTTATGTGCAGTTTGTGTATCTAGAAAACTGGACTGAAATGGCAAAATATTGTGTGAGTGACAAAATTATGAAACTGCCTGCCTGCCTAGTTATAATTTCACATTTTCAAATCCAATAAAATTTGAAATAAACTATAGTATATTATCTATTTAATTTACTACAACTATTAATATTTGTTTATTTATTGACATAATTATACGTAATAATTTATACGTACGTATAAGATATAATGATGCAATACTTTTTAATTTTCTTGGTTCATGTTTCTCAATTTTAGATTTATTTTATTTTATAGTGTGCTTAATAATTGATGTGTTTAAATGATAATTCCAGGTACTGAAACATACGTGCACGTTGTAAGTATTACATATTTACATGTTAACTATCGGCCCCTGCGTGTCTTTTTAACTATTTATTTAATATTATTTAATTATAATAATTACAAAAAATTAGTTCATTACTTTAGTATGGTTATCTGTACTGTTAAGTAAGACTTATTACATTGTAATTAAAATCTTTTTTTTTTAATCCTGTTCGTAATAATTTATAAAACATTGTCGTATTTAATATAAAAATATATATTTACTTCATATTGATCTAGTGACGCGGTAGGATACACGCGCAAGATGAACGTGGTTTATCCCGCATAAATTTCGATCCCGCGGAAATTTCGGGATAAAAAGTAATATGTTGCTGCACAGGTCAAGTTGCTTCACAGGTTGAATGATGGAGCATTCAATGAAAATTATAAATCGAATTGAAAAAATTAAAATCGGTTTATCTGTTTCGGAGATTAGCCCGTACAAACAGAACGACAGACAGATAAACAAAAAAAATTAAATAGTCAAAGTTGTTTTAGTTTAATTTTTATATTTACAGACAATTTATATATATATATATATAGATTAGTAAAGTAGTATTATAATCTGCCGGTATCTGTATTTTTATTAACTTTATCTCGTATGCAAGTTATGGTAGTAAAATAGATCATTCCATGGTTGCCTCGCAAAATTTTACCGTAATAACTTTTAATAAAAATTGTGGTTATTAGTAATTACTTTTTATTAATAAATTGTAGTTACATGTTTTTGACTCAACATTATTTGAAAAAATATTGTAAATTCGCAAACAGCCGGCGGCTGGTTGCGAATTTGCACGTGTATTTTAAACGAATTATATAACAAATTAGTAATTAAATCATGCTTGATTAGAAAATGTTATTACTTCCTCAGATATTGAGTATTTGCGAAGAGATGAGATTCACTCTTTTCTAAATACCAACAAACTCTTTTGTAAAGTCAATATATAATAGATATACAGATATCTAAATATTTTTCAATTACGATAAAAATGTACAAACATCGATCAATTATGGTTTTAGTTAAATCTTGGTTGGAATAATTAAGTTGAATAATTCTTACGAATTACCTTTTTTTTGTTAGGAAATTTTAAGCGTATTATGTTTTATAATACTGTTATGGAAAATTATATCACAACAAACTCTCTCTCTTTCTTTATTCACTTCTTGCCATTTTACATCTTCTTCCACGTCTTGTGAGGTTGAATTTATTTCATCAAAGTTAACTTTTGAAGTATCAGTTGCATCGATTACTTTCTTTTCTTCAAAGTTATTATCATTCGACTCAAATAATATTTTAAAAATATGATTGGCATGAAGTCATGAATTTGTAATAAGTTCAGTTAATAATTACATACTACATTATGGTATTCTAACAATACAAAGTTTTATAGGCAATTTTAGAAAATTTAAATATTAATATGCCAACATTTTGTGAGTAAAATCGTAATGTAATATATTCTACTTATATTATAGGTATTAATAAAAAAATAAATTTCATAAAAAACAGATACCCGCAAATTTTTCCAGCAGGATCGTGTACTAATATGTCGATACAAATTTCAATTAATACTGTTGCCCAAACACGCAGGTATCAATTTAGGTGACCTCGGCTACGATACGAGATAAATGTTGTAGTCAAAATTAACTGAAATTGACTGTATATAAAGTAATAGAATAATATTTGTATCAAACTTATATGGCAGGTACTTGAATTTTAGACAAAATATGTTTGTATTAGATTAGATAAGAATTACATCACGAAAGTTATAGTTTTATATTACTTCTATAAAAATGTGAAAGTAAATAAATCAGCTTCACGCTGTATCCCGCACACTGCAGGGTAGGCAGAGGGAACGTAGTGAAAGACACTCCGTTCCCCACTTTCTGCCGAATTCCGGAGGCATTGCGTGTTAAGTGGCAGAACTCAACGCCGCGCTTAGCCTCGACACCAGAGCGAAGAAAATGGAAATATAAATTTAAGTAAATATTTCATCTCCTCGAGTGGGGATCGAACCCACAACCAGTCGGCTTACAGTCACACTTTGTGCCGCTGCGCCACGACCGGCCTCAAATGTGAAAGTATAAGAATAAAAAAAATACTTAGGTGTATCTAAAAGTAAAATTTTATTAACATTCTTGCAAATAATATGATACAGCCGAAAAGTTAGCGGAAAAAAATAAAAAACGATTTATTTTTAGTTTGCTTGAAATCCAATTTAACTTTTTATTTCTATAGTAAAATAAAAAATAACGTTTTTATAATTTAGTCTAAAATCCAGCATACCCAGATCTTATATCTGATTTTGCCACCTAACAAATAGGCTCAGTTTTTACTTACAATATATTGTACTCTTGCACCGCTCTTTTATGTGTTCATCCAATTTTACCCTGTACGATTTTAGTCTTGAAAACAAGTAAAAATAACAGTTTAGTTTATTTTCTACTTTCTTGTTAACATTTGTATATGCACATATAGATAGCGCAGTGGCACGAAGTGTGACTGTAAAACCGACTGGTTGTGGAGGAGATGAAATATTTACTTTGTGGAGGATAAGAAATATTTACTTAAATTTATATTTCCATTTCTTCGCTCTGCTGACGGAGTAAGCGCGGCGTTGAGTTCTACCACTCAACACGCAATGCCTCCAGAATTCGGCAGAAAGTGGGGAACGGAGTGTCTTAACACTAGGTTCCCTCTGCCTACCCTGCAGTGTGCGGGATACAGCGTAAAGCTGATTAGATTTGACATATAGATATAAAGTTATAAATCTAATTTTAAAGGCTTTTCTTAAAAAAATATTTTATTTATAACAATTGTACCACAATCAATTTACGAATAAATTCCAATATTTAAAATGAAGGTACATATTGGAAAATTAATCAACATTAAGAATTGAAAATTTATATCAAAACTGACATCTAGTGGCTTGGGTTGAGTACCCTCGATGGGAACTCTGTTTGAGTGTCATTGATGTTCATTTAATGCCAAGAGTGGCTAAGGAGGTTGATATTGAGTTTCTATTTCGATTAACGAAAAAAATTCCATATATAACAATGTGTTATGACGTTTGCTTTTGCCAATAGGTGCGGGTGTATGTAGATAGTTATAAAAATTTTGTATAAAAGACATAAAAATGGTAAATATACGTAAAAATTGTCTTTACGTATTTTTTTGTATGTTTAGGGCTCCGTACATTTTCAGGGCATGGGCAACGATACAAGCATTTACGTATTGATTTTGCTGCATCTTGTATAAAATTCGCCACGTAATCAAAATGTATATAACTTCACGTGGAGTTACAGTTATGCAATTCGGCACAAAGTGAGAATATATTATAGATATTTCATAAAAAAAATTACAAACTTATATTTGAGTGAAATGAGAGCATACGCCCGCAAAATTAAGTTTGTCAACTTTTCAATAAAACAAACTCGAAATTGGTAGGAAGCCTCAGTGGACCTTTCCGAGTCGCACTTAACCGATTTTATTCATTTTATTTAATGCCTATTTTCTGTGTTCAATATATTTTGAAATTCTACTTTCAAAATTTTAACAATATCGTACAATGATGCATTCAAAACTTAGCTAAAACCACTTACTATAACTAATTAAGTTCCAACCAAATCAGTTAATTTAATTTTAAGCTACTCGTTAAGGTTATAAGACTTTGAAACAGTATAGCAAAAATATATAGGTAACTAGTGCCGTAATAGTCTATCAAATGTCGTTGAGGCCAGTCGTGGCGCAGGGGCACAAAGTGTGACTGTAAGATCGACTGGTTGTGGGTTCGATCCCCACTCGAGGAAATATAATATTTATTTACATTTATATTTTCATTTCTTCGCTCTGGTGCCGAGGCAAAGGGCGGCGTTGAGTTCCACCACTCAACACGCAATGCCTCCAGAACTCGGCGGAAAGATGTTAACGGAGTGTCTTAACACTAGGTTACGTCTGCCTACGTTGCTGTGTGCGGAATACAGCGTAAAGCTGATTTTGATTTTGATTTTTAGTGTCGTAACCTACTGTAGAGTTTGGCGCTGCGTTCTCTCTGACTATCCCTATAGGAATACAGCGTGAAGGTTAGATAAGATAAAAAGATAACAATATGACTCTTCAACTATTAAATCAAAAAATTATACTTGATATATTTTTGAATAAATGTTTACTCTCATCCTGATAATCTAGTATATTAAAGACTTATAGACAGAGCTAATAGTAGAACAGTAGAGTCAGGCCTTCGTTATTTTATAAAATCTCAAAGTGTCTGTCACCCAATACCTGATCCCCACTCTAGGAAATGAAATATTTACGTAAATATTTACTTAAATTTATTTCCATTTATTTCTTCGCTCTGGCGTCGAGGCAAAGCGCGGCGTTGAGTTATGCCACTCAACACGCAATGCCTGCAGAATTCGACAGGAAGTGGGAAACGGAGTTTCTTAACACTAGAGTCCCTCCGCCTCCCCTGCTGTGTACAGGATACGTGTGAAGCTGATTTAATTATTACGAAATATGGACCTTGGGTGGTGGTGGTGGTTAACTAAGATGCAAAAAATAGTACTTAAATTATATAGCTCATTTTTTTATTTTTTCCTGGCAAGAATAATAAAAATGTACTTACCAGTGTGGAGTGAATGCGCACAGAAATTTTCTGTTTTTTATAAAATAACGAAGCCTTGGCTTGCTTTGGCTCTGGGGTCATTAAAATGCGGGGACGGAGCCGCCATCTCGCACTTCGTGAATAACTCTAAATAATTTATGCTTACATTGTGTTATAAAAATACAGCTTCAAAAGTTGTATATAAGGGATATTTTGTAGGATAAGAATTTATAAATACTATCGACTGGCCCTGACTTCGTACGGATGCGATATTCATGTGGTATTAGTGTTTATTCTTCTATATTCTTATTCTTCTGTCTATATAATGAGAGGTGAAATTTTTTTAATGTCAAAAACTATTGAGCCGATTTTGAGAATTATTTTAAGGATATGTCAATAATCGAGGAATAACATAGACTTTATTTATTTATTTTTTTTTATTCTGAATCCAGCACATAGCAGGGTAGGCAGAGGGAACATGAGAAAATAGTAATGAGTGGCGAAATTCAACGACGCGCTTTGTCTCGTTACCTGGACGAGGAAATGAAACTTGTAAATTTGATGTTAACAAAACCAAAACTAATATATGGAAACTAAATATTGATAATTATATCTGAAACATATTTTAAACCTTCATTCTGAGCAAATTTAATTATATTATTGTATTAAATATTACATTTCTCCGTGTGTGGATCGAACCCACATCACACCATTTACAGCCACACCGTTGATGTGCCACCGGGACATGCCCCTTGTCCCTGCTTATCTTTCTGTTTTATTTTCAATTTAACAAAATATAAACAATGTTGAAAAATATCTTATAATTATAACGTATATCATATTTCTGAAAAAAAATAAAGATTTACTATTAAAAATATATGTGTCGCGTCGCTTGTGATGTCAAGTCTGCAGATATTACTGTATACAATACAAAATGTCAATTCGCTTATTTACCAAGACGTTATTGGTCTGACTGGCGTTCAACATATCATGGCGGCTTGCCTTATTTTATAAAAAAAAACAAAAAAATCAGCTTCACTCTGTATTCCGCACACAGCAGGGTAGGCAGAGGGAACCTAGTGCTAAGACACTCCCTACTTTCTGCCGAATTCTGGAGGCATTGCGTGTTGAGTGGCAGAACTCAACGCCGCGCTTAGCCTCGACACCAGAGCGAAGAAATGGAAATATAAATTTAAGTAATTATATCATCATATTATAAATTAAAGTAATTATATCAAATTATATCATCTCCTCGAGAGGGGATCGAACCCACAACCAGTCGAGTCACACTTCGTGCCGCTGCGCCACGGCTGGCCTCAATTATTTTATAATTTTAATTTTTGTAAATAATTATTAATCCTACAATTCATGATTGAATCAATGCTTCTATGCAATCTAACAATCGAGTTTCATTAATTTAATACATATTTTGTGATGTATTGAAATGAAATGAAGCTTTAATGAAAATGTAATTTATATTTATCAAAATATATTTCTGTGGATGGAATTGACACAGGATGGTCTATTATAAAAAATATTCTGAATGAATTTGTCAAGTAAACAAGTAATTAGTCTAATCTATATTCAATAGTTATATTCAAAACTAATAGTAGGTATATATAAGTAGGTTTTTTAGGAAATGGCATATGGTCAATAGTTGTGACTGTGTTTTATTCTTATATTATGTTTCTGAAATTAAAAAAATATCCCGTCTATATATAATTAATAAATATCTATAAAGACATAAAAAAATGATGCGTGTAACCTTTACACGTGGTCTAACCCGCGCCCTTCGGCCTTTATCCTGGTACCATAATAATTGCGGTCGGGAGAATAGCCTGGTACAGTAATAGGGAATACTACGAATTTTCAAAGAAATACCCGAAAAACTTCGTATCTAAATACGTTTTCTGCGCAAGTGACCGCCGTACCTCTAATAATTGATAAAGTGTTTATCGGACTATACAAAATGACATGTCGTCAGCTTAATGTGTAAACCTGCTAACAGCTTATTAAAGAAATTCTCAGGATAGACAAAAAACTTTCGTTCGAAACATAGTTGAAAGAACTAGAACACGTATATTATCAGAAGGTTTTTATAATTAAATTGGAAATATATTAAAATAATAATTTATTATTTAATTATATTAAAATATAATAAAAAAACTTATTATTTACAATCTCTACTGTATGAGGTGAATTCTGTATTTTTGCATTTTCGAATGTTATTAACATGTACATAATGAAAAAAACTAAAAAAGAATTTAACAGATTTACACTCTAAGCCGATGATGTGTAATTTGGTAATAAGGACTGATCGTTGAATATTGGTTATGAGAGTATATAGTTCATGAAATTAAAATTTACAGATAGTTCTTGACAGCTTGTTCTTATTTACACTGGCGCTATCGTCTTTCTTATCTATATTTTACCCTGCTGTGTGCTGGATGTTTTTTTAAGCTGATTTATTTTATTTATCAATTTTTTTTAACTTCACGCCATATCTCGCATATAACAGGGTAAGCAGAAGGAACTTAGTGTTAAAGCACTACATTCCCTACTTTCCGTCGAACTTTATGTGTTGAGTGGCGGTACTCAACGCCACGCTTTACCTTGTTACTAAATAATAAATAATAATTTATTCCTCCGAGTGGGCATCGAACACATAACCGGGTGTTCATAGTCACGCGCTTGTGCCACAGCACCACGACAGCCTCAAATCATTTTTTTTAAATAGTTATAATAAAATAATTGTGATTATAATCATTTCCAATATATAGTTAAATAGTTAGTTAGTTAGTTAGTTTCTCATTTGTTAGTTAGTTTTATAGTTAAATTTAAAACATAGATCAATATACAAATGTTTTTTAAACACTATCTTCAATGAACAATAAAATAAAATAAATATTCAAGTTTCTTGAACGACAAGTCCTCGTTACGTTACGTTAGATATTAGATTTTTCTGTTTATCATTATTTGCAGATGACAGTGTAAAATGTTCTTGTCATTTTTTTAAATATTTTTTAATATATTTTTTTCAAATCCGTTATGATCACTTTTACTTTCAGAAAATATTATGTTCACTGTTATAGGAATCATTTTTTTTTTCATTTAAAATTTATAGTAAATAATAACTTAGGCCAGTCTTGGGGAAGAGCAAGCGTGTGACTGTAAACGACAGGTTGTGAATTTGATTGCCACTCGAGAAAATGAGATATTTAATATTTCATTTCTTCGCTCTAGTGTCGAGGCGAAAAGCGCGGCGCGCTTATCTCACAATGCCTCCAGAAATCGGCAGAAAGTGAGGAACTGAGTGTCTTAACACTAAGTTCCCAGGTCCTCTCTGCCTACCTTTTTATGTGGGGGGGACGCAGCGTGAAACTAAAAGAAAGGAAATTAAAAAGGATCCTAAATAAATATTTTCGGTTATGTTTGTGGCGTATATTAGGAGAAGTTCAATGCATATGCTATGTCTTATGCAACGATTCTCATTTGTTATTCGAGATTAAATGTAATTATAATTTTAATGACTCCAAAGTCAATTTAAGACACTTTATTACAAAATAATATTTTTTAAATTTTGTAAGCACTTATGATATATATATTTTTATATTGAAGTCATTAAAATAAAAAAATATAATGCTTTTAAGCGTAAAAATGCGAATATAAAACTTGAAAATACAAATTGAAAGTATTGTAAAAGGTTATATTGAAAGTTCAATAAAAAATTATGCATAAAACTATGCTCTTGAAATTTTGTATTAACTAAAGTGGAAAATTATAATATGTAACATATGTAAAAAAATTGAAACCTTATCATTAGCGCTTTTATGCTTAATATCTAAATAAATAAAATTATATTAATTATGCAGAGTGCTGGGTGAAAGCGGCTTAATCGTATCACAATCAGAGCACTTCGTAAAGCTCGCAGTTCACGTGAACAATTTTGCAGTTGGCGTTAGTTTATCAAAACTTATTAGTTTAATGAATGCAGTATACAAAATATTTTAGTTGTAATATATATTAATAATTTTAGAAATACTAATACAATTATTCAATTTATATTAGTGTATAATGTTATGTTATTTTCACCGGTATTTAACGTACTAATATTTTTAAAATATGTAAAACATAGTGTATATTGACCGTTATATATTCATACACTTTAAAATGAAGCTTCAATAGGGTGGGAATCAAAGTCATGGACTTTCTTACAATATAGTCCAATAATAGTCCACTCGTATAACTATCAGTTTGCTAATTTTGGCAATAGCATCAAAATAAAAATCGATTTTTAAAAAACTAAATTTTAACAATAAGTTTCAGGGGCTGTGGCGAAAAAAACTACGGGTATTTGTGTAAAATAATCTCGAAAAGTTTCATATTATGACGATAACTTGTTAAAAATGGACTTAAATTACGAAACAGTATATAATTGATATTCTGATTATGAGAATGAATTACCTTGAAATCGACTTCTATAAGTATTTACTGAAGTGTTTGCATGTTTCAGTAGTCAATTATAGTCAAACAATGTTTGTAGATTACAGATATTTTACATTGTAAAGTTATCCTAGCACTAGATGTAAATTCGTTAATGTTCTTGGGTGGTGTTTAACGTTAACTTTTAGAAGCTGTAAAAGAAATATTGTACGACAAAGACGGAAAATATATAAACTAATAATTGTTAATTATTATAAGCCACGAAAGAGCTATTACTGGTTTTATTTGGGAAACAAAACCACAACCGCAACATCATTAGTCGGGCTGTGAAAGCCAATTTTTATCAAGATTCGGAGTTTTACCAAAAATCACAAATTTCCAAATATCTGCTGAACTATTAAAAAACGTTGAACAAACATGGAAATGGGAAACGGATAGATACTGAGTCCATTACCCATAGACCACCGAGAATTTACGTTGACTACAGAGAATTTACGTTGACTTATTATTATCAAATTCCTCAAAAAGTGAGTGTTTGTAATGTTAAAAAAGTAAAACTGTCTAACTGCTATTTTAAACTATTAATTTAATTTAGTTCTTTTCGTATAAAATGACCAGAAATTGGTATGAAACCCACGGTCGGCGAGTCTGATTCGCACTTGACCAGTTTTTTACTTATAATGCTACATTTTCTTGTTCTAAATCTGGAAGGGTTTGTCCTCTAAGTCATATAATTATGTAAACCTAAGTACACAGTATCCAAACTGACAATGAAGTCTAATGGCGACAAAATAGCGTTTTATTTTGTAGTTGTATATAAATCTTATGATTGAACCAAAATCTAAAAATATTGCACAGTAAGTGTCGTAGTTGTGGCACAAAAGCACAAGCGTGTGACTGTAAGCGACAGGTCGTGGGCTTGGCAATACCTCTAGAATTCGGTGAAAAGTGAAAAGTGTAGTGTTTTAACACTAGGCTCGCTCTACCTTCTCTACTATATGCGCAATACAGCGAGGACTTGAAAAAAAATTAAGCAGGTGAAGCCACGTTCGGGCTACTAGTAATAAATATATTCGAATAAAAATTTTACATATATATACATATTTTTAATTTGATACAAGTTCTACGTTAACAAGAGTAAGTAATTTATGGTAAATAAAGCAGTTTTAATGAGGCAAAATTTGCATAATGACAAGTAAGAGGAAACTAGCAGTCCTTTCTTCTTAGAACTATATTAACCTTTAGCCTTCACCCGAGGTAATATTTATTATTAGGTGTTTAGCTTAACCCATTATGACCTAAATTATTTTCAATGTTCCGAATTTAATATTTTGTTTAATACATTGTTGTACTATGTTCTTAGATATTTTTGATCATTGAAAGTTGAGTAGAGTTTTTAGGTTTGGCACCGTTAGGCTGTTATATGGTCCTCCAATATTAGCTTCCAGTTTTAACCTCCAAAGCACATTTACGACCGTGATCCACTAGAAATTAGCAAGTGATTTCGACCATCATATCGGAGCAAACTTCATAGATTTTTTTGTGGTTTCTTTTATTGTCCTTCTCCTTCGCAGCTGTCTGATCTGCTCACCTGCTCATCGACGGCTCAGCAAATTGAGTAATGGAGCTGTTATTTGTTATTGCTATATTATCATTGTTTACTACGACTTTATCTGGTCCTTCCGCGGCAAAGAACGTCAACCTTGCGAAGCAGAAAACCATGAAATGACGTACGCGAG
Organism: Heliconius sara; assembly: GCA_917862395.2. Taxonomy (NCBI): domain Eukaryota; kingdom Metazoa; phylum Arthropoda; class Insecta; order Lepidoptera; family Nymphalidae; genus Heliconius; species Heliconius sara. The sequence goes on along the minus strand of OU860800.1, from coordinate 11,196,264 downwards.
GCTCAACTGGTTGTACAAGAACATCTATAATTGTTCAATAATACATTTCACTGCGGATTCCACTTCGCATCCGACATTGAGTTGCCGTTGTTGGGTCAGCATCGCCGCTCCTGACCCAGACACCACAGGATTTGCAGGTGCGTTGTCGGCTTTTAAGATGGATATAGACGCGTTTTTTGAAAGATCTCATGTTAAATCGACTTTTATTTGGCTTAATCTTAATCGGAATGGGTTGCTAGTTTTCGAGGCCCAATATAAAGCAATCGTGACTTAGTTCTTCTGGTGGAATAGCTAGCATGCGCTATAAATTCTCGAAAAGTAATAACACAATCAAAATAACCAGAAAACAAGAAAGTTGAATGACACCGAACGTACAAAATAGCGGCCTATAAGTGCCAAACAGCACCCATAAATTTAAGGCATAGTAAAAAAATATGATAGCATGTCTGCGTAATCCCCATTTATAATAAAAGGATAGAAAAGTCGATTCTGTACATAAAATATATGTAAAAATAAAAATGGATTATGGTTAACAAATCGATTAAAATAAAAATTAGAATAGAAAAACCAATCAGCAGAATTCTTGTCTGTATGTTTGTTCATTTTCCAATCACGCAAAAACTACAGGACAGAAATGGATAAATTATTGCGTAGTAGCATTACATAGCCGCTATAATAACAAATACTAAAAAACTGCTAATACTGATAAATATAAGGAACCCTTCGTGCGCAAGACTGACTCACTGTTTTCCAGTTTTTTAGCCTTCACTCGGGTCTTGGAATAAGCGGTGAGGGCAAAAAAAACCAAAATGATAAGCTATTATGTTCTCCACTGCCCTGGCTATCTGATTAATTGAAAGGCAATATTTGGAAAGACGCTTGTAGATTTACTTATACATAAAATTTAAAATTAATTTGAACGTTTCATTCATAACTTGAATGTGCATTTAAGACAAGGAAATAATATGTTCTTAACACAAAAACTATTTAAAATGCGACCTCGTTTTCGGTGAGTGAAATAAAGAAAATTATTTTCTTTTTTTAGGAAAAACGTAGCGACATGCTACATTTTCCTTCATTTTAACACGTTGGTTTAGCGATAAAATTTTAACAGAAAGATACTGGTACGGGAATGCCTGTAGCTCTATAACGGTAAGTATGGAGATTGGAGTGTCTTATCACTAGAATCTATGCTTATTATGCGAGGAAAGTGTGAAGTTTAGAAAAACGCCGTGCTTTGCTTTGTTACCAGAGCGAGGTAATAAAAATATTAAAACATTATAAGTCCAAATCTCTATATATAATAAGATAGTAAACATATTTTGTCTGTATATTTAGTAATTTTGAAATGTATACAGGGACTTCTTGTCTGTCGATTTGTATGGTCATATTTTTCTCTGAAAGTACTGAACCGATTTACTTAAAAATTTCACCAATTGCTGTTTTAACTCACTCTGTTTTAACTCAATTTAACAATTAAAATTTGTTTCATCAAAATCGGTTCATTAAAAAAAAGTTATCGAAATTTTGAATGAACTCAAAATAGTAAAATGTACTAATAATAATAATAAGAAGCAAAATAAGCCTTCACGATTTATCAATTTATCATATAACATTAACTTACATACTAATATACCATTATTGATTGATTTAATTATCAGTATACTATTAATAAAATAATACATTTTTATTCTCATTAAAATCTTTTTGTTCTATCAATATTATAGAATCTGTCTATAGCCGTGTAAAATATGATATGCTAGCACCGTTGCTTGAATAATAATATATTACAATATATTACAATATTACATTTTTAAAAGCATTACTTAGTACATATATTCATGTCGTTCGATATACTGACAGTGAGTGATTCTTGCACCATGACATTATAGTATCGGTAAGTACGTATATATGTATATATGTTGGTGACATTGGTGATGTGTTCAGTTCTTGAATGGCACGCTCAGAACGCCATGGATAAAAAACAACAACAACAACAAAATATATGTATATGTAAACAATAAAAACTTTATTGAAGGTGATGCCTTAATTGTAGACATGATTTTCGATTTTCGATCATTTGTAAGCCAATTTCATTTAGTGCCCAATCAATGTTTCTTTTTTATTAATGTTATATAAATAAAAAAAACTCGACCATGGTTTTTATTTTTTTTATTAATATCTTCCTGAATTTTCAATTGAAAATATATTCATTATTTCGGTAACATACAGATCAAATTTTTTTTAGATATGATTTTCGATAAAAACTTTATAAAAGCTTTCTTTAGTAACTGAGGTACACGAGTTAACTTCTCTTTATTGGATACAAAAAATAGCCCACCACATGCTTGTAAACTCCGCCTTTTTGCGAAGAATACTATATATAATACAAATAAAAAAAGATGTCATATATTTAAAATTAGATAGAGAGATAGCTTTCTTTTTAGCTTCAGCAAATAGCAGAGTAGGCAGAGGGAACATGGAGACGTAGTGCCAACACAAGGTCCGTCCATCCTTCCGTCCGTCCATTCCTATTAAGTTCCGTTCCCAACTTTCCGTCGAATTCTAGAGGAATTGCGAGTTGAATGGCGAGAGAGAACTCAATACCGCGCTTTCTCTCGTTTCCACAGCCAAGAAATCATAATATTAAATATATCATTACCTCGAGTGGGAATCGAACCCACACCAGTCTTTAATAAACAGCTACGTATCAATTGTGTGTATGTTTCATCAATTTACCTCTCTATTAACTAGGAGTTTTCGATATAGCTATATAGCTATATTATGTGCTATCTGTTTTAATATGTATTATTTACTTACAATATAGAAAGCTTCATATAGAATCTGAAGATAATTTGTATTTGCATATAAAGTAAACTATAGTTACCTACTTTTTGCTCAAATAATATACTTTAAGTTAATTAGCATCGTTGTATCAAAATATTATGACAATAGAGGGAAAACAATGACACATTATCATAGAAATTTTTAAGTGCAGTTGTACCTGTAGTTTGAGTACCTCACAAAATATTGTACAAAAGTTTGTTAAATTAAATACAATAATGGGATGAAAATCAATGATTATGCGGCGGTGTGGTTTTTTAATTTCAGACAATATATTTGAATCCATTGTTTCTCAAACAATTATCTTTTATTTTTATTATGTTTTAATCAAATGATTTAACTATTCGACTTCATTTTAAAAATGCAACAAATCAAAATTATAACAAATCTACTTCTCGCTGTATCCAGCACACAGCAGAGTAGCCAGGGAACCCAGGGAACCTAGTGTTATGACACTCCGTTTCCCACATTCCACCAAATTTTGCTGAGTGGCACTCAAATCCAATCTTTAATATATTTTTAATAGTAAAATTTATATAACAAGATATAGAATTCTATAAAGGAATGAATTTAGCTTAAACCATAACAATCATCTAACGTCTATTCCACGCCTCATTAGAGCCTCTGCGCGAAACTCCCGTCTATAATCTAACTATACATAATCTGTAGACACTGAGACTGAGATTTACACGTCGATATGTACTTACTCATCTTAATAATAATTAAAGCGAGGCTGTCGTGGCGCAGGGGCACGAAGTGTGACTGTAAAACCGACTGGTTCGATCCCCACTGGTGTCGAGGCTAAGCGCGGCGTTGAGTCTGCCACTCAACACGCAATGCCTAAATACTTAATTCTTTATAAAATATACATATTTTTCATAGAAACAAAATAAAAATAAAAAAATCATTGATATAGGAAATAGCCTCAATTACCTGTCCGCTTCTCTCGTTTGACCGTAATGAACTGTTTTGTAATGTTAACAACCGCTACCACCACCGTGTTGCCACCTCTATTGACCATGTGGGGTTAAATACGTGACAATATAAAATATTTACTGCATACATTGAAAATAACCAGCGTTCCTTTGTTTAAATTTTCCCGTTCCCGTCTTTTATTAAAACTATTACTATTATTTGTTTCAGGCTAGATTTTTAAAATAACAAAAATAAAAAGAAATAGGCGACACATAATTATTAAGACTTTCCGTCCTCAACACTCTGCCCGTTTATAAAACGTTACTGGTTGGATCATTTTAAAACGGAGAAATGAAAGTAAATTAAATTAAGATTTTTTATGTCTATAAATAAAAACTTGTTCTAGGTACATAGTAATTCTATAATTTAATTTTAATTACAGTTTGAATTTTTAAAACTAAAATAGACCTTTTAGAATAGGCAAATCGTCGTAGTTCCTTATTCCAGGTCTCGTATTTCCTACCATTGTGTGTAATTAACACGTTGAGTTTCAGATATTGGACATATGTCATACACATATTTGAATATAAAGATATCATGAGACCGTTGTTGCGCATGAGCACAAGGGTTCGACTGCAAACGCGGCGGTTGTGGGTTCGATTTCTTCACGGGGGTAGGAAATATTTTATATGTTCATTTCTTCGCTCCGGCGATGAGGCGTGGCATTGCCTTCAAAATTGGCCGAATAGTGGGACGGTGTGTCTTAACACTAGGTTCCGAGTATCTACATGCGGGATACAGCGTGAAGTTCTATTAATAATACTACAATATTTTTAAAAAAATGCTATAATATTACATAGCCATTAACGGACATTACATAATTAATAGTTTAGTTTAGTGTAGACAAAATACTATTAATAGTTTCAAACAACTTGTCGTAGAGTCGTTATTATGCCTAAAACTAATGCATACATTGGCAAGTCAATATTCAAATCCGTGGATCAGAATAATCAAATTAGCTCACTAAATTAAGGTTCTAGTTAAATAGAATTCGCTAGGGAAATATGTTGTAGAACCTAGGAACAATATATTAAACAATGTTTCCTCAAATTATTATAATATGTGATATCTATGCACATGCATAATATATTAGATTCAAGCAGATATACGACATGGTTCCCGTTATGATAAAATTTTCAATATGATGGCTTAGTTCAATCTTTTGTCTTTCACTCTGTAAATTGAAATTATCCGTCGTCTTGGCTTCTTAGTCTTGTCTTCTTTTTTCTTTTCATATTTTTTTATAATAATATGAGGCAATCATGGCGCAGTGTGTTATGTTCGAATTATTTTCATTTCTCCACTCCGCTAAACAATAAGTGACTTTGAGCCCGGCCACGCCCATTTACCCTAGTATATGCAAGATACAAATTGAAGCTGAAAAAAAAAACAATGAAGTCCTATGCTATGCTAAAAATAAGAAACACTTATAAGCAATAAAGAAAAACTAGCTTTAATATATTAGAAAGTTCAAACATTCCACAGTGGTTTCATTTCGTAACAAAAATCAATACAATTAGCTTTCTTCTAGTCTAGGGGTGAAAGTAGAAATTGTTATATTTACAATTTTATTTTCATCATAATTTATTATACGAGTATACAGTTGATCGATTTCGATGATGTTTATCGAAATCGATCCCCTGTTTACTTTGATTTTCGATGACAGACCAAATTTTCCTTAGGATGACATATTTTTATTTTTTAAATTAGGTATTTTTTTTACGTTCCTTTTTAATCGATAATCAAATGAAACTCTTAGTCATTATTGTCTATATATATTTGTTAAAAAAAATACTTGTTAAATATTCTTTCTTGTGCGTGTGAAAGTTAATATTTACCACCATCCAAGTGCATTAGTCAATTCACGGCATGTGCTAGGACAGCTTTACAATATCAAAATATTTATACTCAATAAACATTGTCTGATTATAATAGACTGGTGAAAATGCAAACACTTATGCAAATATCTAAAAAATAAATTAAAATGTAGTCAATTGTAGTAATAACAAATGTTAACTGTTTCATGAGTCGAGTACATTTTTAACATGTTGTCATTGACCTACGTCTATGAAACTTTCACAAATTAATCTGCACAAATACCAGTAGTTTTTGAAAAATAATCAGTTATTGATAAAATTTAGGACTTTTAAAAACTGTTTGTTTCGATATTTCCAAGATTCATAAACTGATAATTTGAAACTATTATATGATTTCAAAGGACCTACTATTGAGCTATATTGAGAAAAGAAGCCACGACCGCAGACCCAACACTCGGGCTATATACGCCAATTTTCTCCGATAATCCAAAAAAACACAAATTTTCTCCAAATTCTCTTCTCTTTTTTTGAATATCTCCTGAACCACTGAAGATACGAAACTTATAAAAATAAAATGAATAATTACTAGTCGTACACACCTGCATATACCATGCATAAATTTCATAATATAACATTATTACAAATTATAATTGTTATTAATAAAATAATTTATAACAAATTTAGTAACTATTTATTATTTAAACGTCAAACATTTAACTTACTCAATATACTAAAGCACTGGAAATTCACGATCAAGCGCACGAACCTAAAAGCGCATTATGCAAGCTATAACTGAGTTAGTTCGGTAACTGCATAACGACGATCATTAATGGCTTTAGTAAGTTCGCCGTTACATCCCTCAAATTCAACATAGACATTTATTGTGCATGATTAATCTAGTTTGGTAATATTAAAGTCCAGTTACAATCAAATTTATTATTCTTTATTGAAAGTATTAGCAGACCACACTATGCTTCGCCCGCTTAATCTTATTATTTTGTTATAGCTAAATTATATAAAACATTTACATAAATTTTATGTGGCTGTCGTGGTGCAGTCACAAGGATGTGACTGTTTCACGATGGTTGTGGGTTCGATCTGATTAAATTATTATTTATTAATATTTTCTTTCCTTCGCTCTGGCGTCAAGACAAAAGCCGCATCACGCAATGCCTTTAAAAATTCGTGAACGGAAAAAGGTGGGGAACGAAATGTCTCAGCACTAGGTTCCCTCTATTGCTGAATGCAACTTGAAGCTGATTTTTTTTTACATAAATTGTAGTCTATGTGTTATTTTTATGTATAAGCTATATTACTTTAAATTATCATTTAAATCCATTCAGTAGTTTTAGCCTGAAAATAAACATCCATCCTTACAAACTTTCACATTTATAACATTAGTAGTTTCAAATGCTTTTGGTTCAAGCACGCCGTAGTATTATCCTGCCTAACTAATTGTTAGACTTTATAACAAGATATAATATGTAAATAGAAAAGATATATTAAAACAAACGTCCCGCTCGCGGCTTCACCCGCTTAAACTACTGAATTACTTACTGCACTAAATAAATAACTTAATACACTGAATTATATTCCTGTTTTGATATATAATGTATGTTTGCACCTTATCTATACTTATAAAAATCGTAACTCATAGGTGCCTGTATATTAGAAAAATGTATAATCAGGTCATTTAACAATGTAATAGAATCACAAACCAAATCAAGACAAACAGACAAACCGACCCGCTTTGTCTGTTTGTCTGTGCACGTTAATCTCAGAACGGCTAAATTTAAGTGCACACTGTTTTACTTTGGCAAATTTTATTTAACATTAAGTATGCGTTTTATTTAATGGGCTTAAAAAATATATAAATATAAACTGTTCTATAAATTGTTGTAAAAATCATGTTTTATTGAATTAGCTGTTTTTTTTTTATTTTCAATGTATAAAATATCTTTAAGATAATAATGTTATTAGAACCCGTAATTATTTTTTTTTACGTAAATTTTTGTTTGTTCAAGCGGACGAAGACGCCATCGGGTCGCTAGTGTTGATATAAATTATGTAACACTTGAGGCCCGCCTGCGGCTTCGCCCGCTTTAACTACATGATTATTGATTTAAGAAACAGAATTATAATGACTTCTAATATGATTTTTTATTTCTATAATCTGTAATATGATTTTTTTACTACATTATCGTAATTTCTATAAGATTTTTTTATTGTTTTGAATAAAAAAATACGACCATTGTTGATATTTGATATTTATAAAATATACATAAACCTAATTATTTATTACACGTATATATTTTTGTAACATTATGTTCTTTTTACCTATGTAATGTACGTCTCATCATTATTCTAAAACTCTGTTAAATGAGCTGATATCAGTGAATAATTTAATTTACTTTAATTTATGGAATAAATAACTTTATCTTTCAGAAACAGCCTTAAATGTTAAATTATTGATTTGAAGAATTCATAATATTCTTTGTAAAATAACTGTAATGATTGCATATTAATTCCTGTACAATTTTTAAATTAGTTACAAATATTATTTATTAGCTAAATGTACAATTGGTAAATATGTAGTTATTACAGAGTATAAGTATAAAGGCTGTTTTTGGGCATTTTTATATAGATTTATTTCAAAATAAACCGAAGAATCTATGTATTTACTTAATATTTCTTTGAAGATCAAATCGATATTTATTTCTGTGTTGACTTAAACTTAACTGTTCTGATTTATGAAGGTAATTTTCACTAACAATTCAATTTTGTTTACTTTATTGTATAAAATATTGTATAATAGTGCTACAAAAATATATATTTAACAGTCATATGACCAAGACGTTTCGAATGTCATTCTTTAGCCAAGAATCTTACCAACGCGATTGCTATATAACATTCTCAGGCAAACTAATGCCTTGAGTTCATTCAAATGACGATAACTTTTTTTAATGAACCGATTTTGATGAAACAAACTTTAATTGTTAAGTTGAGTTAAAACAAATCAATTGGTGAAACTTTTAAGTAAATCGGTTCAGTACTTTCAGAGAAAAATTTGACCATACATATCGACAGACAGACATAATAAATTCAAAAAAAATTTTGAAGTGTGTGTCTTTTTAAGTGTCCCTCTATCCATTTCAGTCAAAATTACTAAATGTACAGACAAAATGTTTTTACTGTCTTATTATATATAAGGATAGAGATAAAGCATTATCATAATTTAAAATCATCATTTTGAATGAATTAATGAATTTACTATATAAGACTTTCAAAATTATTTATTTATATCGTCATAGATATGTGCACTTTTATTCTCGAAATTCTGGTGTCGAGGCTAAGCGCGGCGTTGAGTTCTGCCACTCCACACGCAATGCGTCCAGAATTCGGCAGAAAGAGGGGAACGGAGTTTCTTAACTCTACCGTGTGCGGGATACAGCGTGAAGCTAATAAAAAGACATAAATAAAAAATATAAAATATAAATAAAAAGTGTTAATTCCTCTACGCCGGACTTGCGTCCTAATCTTTTTTACTCTCGTCCGTTGTGTCGGTAGTTAAGTTAATAATGAATTGCTCCGTTATATCATCAAGAACAACGTTGTGGCTACAATTTTGTTTCTTCTTTTACTTCACAATCACATACTTTTTTATTCTTGTACAGTGATCGTGCGACCTTCTTTTTCTTAAATCAAAAAAATAAAATAAAATATTGAAATTTTAAGAGATAACATTGTTATCAATCAGTACAAGATGTAGTTAAAAGATTAGAAATAAGGGTTGGGTAAAAAACTGTATTAACCGGCAACAGCCAAGCAGCCTCCGGTCAAGCTCTAGTCACATCTACACTATTTGTGTACATTTAAACAAATTCAATGCTCATCTTACGCCTCGTGGACTGTATGTCTGCTTTGTTTGAATTTCGTCGTAATAAAATTTTATATATAAATAATCAGCTTCACGCTGTATCCTGCACACAGCAGGGTAGGCAGAGGGAACCTAGTGTCAAAAGGCACTCCGTTCCCCACTTTCTGCTGAATTCTGGAGGCATTGCGTGTTGAGTGATAGAACTAAACGCCGCGCTTTTCCCTCGACACTAGAGCAAAGAAATGGAAATATAAATTTAAGTAAATATTTCATCTCCTCGAACAAACAACCCGTCGGTTTTACAGTCAAACTTTGTGCCACTGCGCCACGTCATATAAATAATTTAATTAAATATTGAAATAATCATATCCGTCCTTTTATACATAATTTTGAGTAAACGGTTTTTTTAAGGACAGCATATAAGATGACAGTAGTCACTTTTCTCTATATATACAATACTTATAATGTTAAGTGATTTAATTCATAAAAGGGCTTTAATTCCTCTTAAATTTCTTCAACTTAAATAAAGTAGAATAACCAGTAACCTCTATAACATTTTATTTAAATGTTATACTGAATTACTGATATAAACGGAACGGAACGTATGCATTAGAAAAATAGAAACTACGTTACATTCTTTTCGTTATTTTCACATTTTTATAGTAAACGAAAATAGTAATTTATTTTTATTAGAAATACAATCGTTTAGTTCACGATGTTGACTAAGAAATAATAGAAACTGGAATTATATTATAGTGCCTAATTTATATGTTAATGGTATTTTAACAAGTCAGATTTTCAAATAACCACGAACTCAGTACTGATGCGAGTGTGGCACGCACCCTTTGTTTCAAAATTTTACGATGTCAAGGTAAATTACAGCAGTATACTAATTAAGATTGTATTAGAAATGACTTCAAGATAAGTCTTTTTATATTTTATTATGAATAAACAAGATACATTTTTTGGTTGTTTGCGAAGCAGATAGGTACAACCTAGTGTACTAATATTTATATTCACTAACTAATGTAACCTTAGCTTATCCAGACGAAGGGAACCTAAAATAATATTTTTAAATCTCTCTCTAATTGGACTTAATAGTAACAATATAACAATTATAGTAAATATATCTATTTACATTCATTTTTCTTATTACATGTTACATTTTTATAATTTTAATGATTTCAATTTTATTTTTATATTCAAAATGTATATTTAAAATTTTTTGACTAACTAAAATTCCTCCTAAGTGTAATAAATTAAATACTTTTTGAAAATCATATCAAAATCGGTTCTGCCAAACGCAAAATAATCGTAGGCAAACATATAGGTATACATATGTGCATACATACATACATACAAATGTATGTATGCATGTATGTATGACCTTTTGTTAAAGTCGGTTAATAAAAAATATGTATACTTCTAATGAAATTAATAACCAATGACCACTTCTCTTCCATTACTTAAAATGTCTATTGTTAAAAACTGGCTATATACACACAAAGCGGAAAGCAATTAAAACTCTTGTTAAAGTTCCCGATTGTGAACGATAAAATGTATGTACTATACGTTTAATTTTTTTAGTGTTCTGTACCTAAAAAGAAAAAACCGGTCATATGTGAGTCGAACTCGCATACCGAGAGTTCCGTATACACTTTCTGGGTTGTATGTCAACGGGAAGTATAATTTGAGGTTCATAAAATTAAGTTTGCACTGATTTTATATAAAATGAACTCTGTAAAGATTGTTTTCTATGAAATATCTATAATTTTACCGTTTTTGAACTTTAATCTTTATTTGATCTACAAGTTCTAACTGCCAAATTTCATAATTTTATGTCCACGGAAAGTACCTTATAGGTTTTGATTACACGGCAAATTTCATAAAAAGTACGGAACGCTAAATATTACACCCATAGATTCGGAAGGTCCTTTCTGTTATCAGTCTCTCTATATGGCGGTTTGTCTGGTTGTCCGTTGTGAAAACCATTTATGTCAAGATCGCATCAAGATAAAATTGATATTAAATATCCAGGTCTATACTTCCTCGAAGCACAGAAAAAATTATCTTATGCATCGATTTTGGTGTATTTTTTATGAAATTCGCCGCGTAATCAAAAGCTATAGGGTACTTCCCGTAGACAAGAGACGCTATAATGTAACAGTAGCTAACAACAAATTGAAAAAATCGTAAGTACCTTGGAGTTCATTTCTTCTAAGCTTCAAGGCCGTAAACCTAAATATTATTAAATAGTCTTAACAGATAGACAGACAGATAACAATGTAATCCTATAAGGGTTCCTTTTTTACTTTTTGAGGTACAGAACTCTAAAAAGAGTACAGGCTATCTGACTGTGGAGTTATCAGATTTTTAATAATAAAATACCGTTAGCTTAAAATCCGTACCGTACGTACCTTTACTGAATAGTCGCCTTAATGATCTTAGATTTGTATGAAATAAAAATAATTTCATGCATTGATATGGGACAATGGATGACTTACTTCATCCATTAATCCAACAAAAAAACAATCAATAACAGTCGTTGAAAGTTTCCAAAGTGACCAAAACGTCGTTTGACAAGAAAATGGCATATGTATTTTTAGGATGCTCAAGTGAATATTTTCATAGATTTACTTATAAACGCAAAACTAATAATAGTAGGCATTGCATGGTATTATTAGACTAAAATAAAAATAAAACGGCCCCATACGCAAAAGAAAAAGTCTATTTCACCAAGACAATGCCTCGTATCACAAGTAGTTGAAAACAATGGTTAAATTGGATAAATTACGCTTTGAATTGCTCTCTCGCCCACCGTACTTTCCAGATTTAGTCTCCAGCGACTACAGGCTTTTTGCAGACAATGGAAAAGATGCTTCAGGGTAAGAAATTTGACTCGAATAAAACTTATCTGGAGATTAAAGTTATGGTATCGAAAAGTTAGAGGAGCGTTGAAATTAAATGAAGGAGAGAGAATATGTTGATGAGTAAAGTGGAATTTCTTTAAAAAAATGTTTTCTAATATCCCAGATTTATTAATTGATATGTTATATACATATATGTGTTTACATGACTAACTTGAAAATTGAATTGATAATAAATTGCTAGTTTCTTTATTTTAACTCACTTTGGATAGTCAGTTACTTTGTCGTCTGCTTCATTCACGTTTTCTGTATTTTATATTCAGGTGCTATGCACTTGTGTTAATTTTTATTTAGCTTTGTTATTATAGATTTTTTTAGTTATATATAGATATATATATATATATATATATATATATATATATATATAAATCTATTAACACATATTTTATATTCACTTGCTTTTATAAGTTAACAAAATTAATTTACTTTTAAATACAAAATTATATTGTAATAATAAATGAATTTCTGCTGAAATATTAATTTCCCAGTTCTAGTGTATTCCACAATTTTGTTACTCCATTGTAGTTATAATAGGATAAAGCGAGAGTTCAAGCTCAATGTGCGGCTCCATTGTCCCTTTCTACGAAACACTTTTGCGCAAGCGTAATCGTGTAAATTCGGTTAACTCCGGGCCTTCTCGCCCACCCCGGATTCGGCGAGACCTGATAAAACAGCTGAGCGATGCTTAGATATACTTGTAGCTAAATGTGTAAAATCTGTGCGGGATGTGAGCTAACTGTGGTGTAGCGTTTTGGATCTGTTTCTGTTTTAAATTGTTTTGTTCTTTACTTGGACATTCAAAAAGTTGTTTTAATAATATTTTAATGTTTATATTATATTATAATTAAAAAAATAAATAAATAAATAAATCAGCTTCACGCTATATCCCGCACACAGCAGGGTAGGCAGAGGGAACTTAGTGAAAGACACTCCGTTCCCCACTTTGTGCCGAATTCTGGAGGCATTGCGTATTATGTGGCAGAACTCAACGCCGCGCTCTCGCTGTCGCTGTATCCCGCACACAGCAGACAGAGAGAACCATCGTATTCTGGAGGTATTGCATATTGAATGGTGGAACTCAGTGCCACACTTTGCCTCGACACCAGAGCGAAAAAAATATCATATATTTCATTTCCTCGGCTGGAAGTCAAAGACACAACCAGTTGAGTTTACAGTCACACTCAGTGCCCATGCGCCACTGTTGCTCGTTGACTCGCCTCGTAATGATACATAATGCAATTTAAGGTTAATAATAAAACTTACTAAAAAAAATTATACAGCTTGCTGCTAAAAGCCGTAATCTTTATTTCCGCTTTCAATTAAAACTCGGAGTTTGATTAAAAATTACTGACCGGCTAACGGGCAAAAGATTCTTTGACGTTTTTAACGTTGAGTTTTTAAACTAGTCAAGTACTGTAAACTAGAGAAGATTATTGCACTAAAACGTCATCAAATATTTACAAAATTATGTAGAAAAGTAATGTCTGAAGATAAATTAATAATTTATTATTTATCTAATGTAATTTTGAAATAGGTTCTCTAAGACTCAAAGCTAATATTTAAAATATGAATTCTAAAATATACTATTTGTTAGTTAATAATAAAAAAATATTTTTCAAATGATTCTTCCTATATTTATATTAAATACAGTTGCATGTATACATGTAATATTTTTTTTAGCATCACGCTGTATCCCGCACAAGACAGGATAGGCAGAGGGAACCAACTGTTAAGACACTCCGTTCCCCATTTTCGCCGAATTCTGCTTGAAATTTAAAGAAAATTTTATTATTCTTATATAAATATAGTATCAGTGTATGATCAATATATGGCTGTAGTTTCCCCTATTTGTGTCTAATAACATATGTACACTCAATTCGACAGTAACAATCTCGTATCAATTTACAATTCTAAGTAAGCCGCGCAGGAAGCTAGGTACGAAGCGAATAACACACGAGTTACGATCATTAAATCATAACAAGTATAGTATGTATTATCTCTTTTAATTTTTAAACATAACGTCTTCTGTGTACCCGATACAGTTATATTAAGATATTTGGTCTAAAAATTGCTATTCCAATAAGTTATGGTGATATTTGCAACTCAACAGCGTCAAAACAAGGGATTTTTTTGAGGCCACAGAACCAGTTTCTACCCTTATATCAGAATTGGTTGAAGCTTAAGCAAGTGATAATGTTCGTTTACCATCGAGATTCTTGCTGCTTAAGTGAATTTAAATTATAAATGTGTAAAGTATACAGTTATAAATGATTGATAATCAATTTGTTTGTATACAGCGATTGAACTATCATAAATTGATACCTATTTATTTGAATCGAGTATCTGAATGAAAATGTTTTATACATTTCTAATAGATTCAATACTAAGCGGCTTACTTTACGCTACAGCGCAGCTTGATTTGAAACCTATAAAAGTCACGATGAAAACAAATATTATGTTTTTGGGTATTTTTTTTTTGGTATAAAGCTTATAGAAAGCATTAATTTAATATTTTTGATTTTCACGATTATTACACATTTTAAATGAAAGTATTTAATCGAATTAATTTTGTTAAAATTTATTTAGTATCATACATTTTGTCATACGTTGTTTTGAACACTTTGCTGTAGTCCGTGGTCACATGTGGTGGTAGACTGAGGTAGCATCCGTCGGTCAGTTGACACAATTATTATATCAAACAACCGCCAACGATTTCTTAATGGCCTCGCGTACTGCCCCGGATTCTTGCAGTCCGATCCGATTAAATAGTTTCATTTAAAAAGTATTCATTTTCAATGCTTCTATAATATGTGTATATGTAGAATACTTGAAGTTCAAGATATTTCAAGAGCATGATGCAGTTGAGAATACATGCACCTAATAGCGTTTCATTCCTTTCATTAAAAGTTATATATACACATATATTTATATAATTCTCATAAAGGAAAATAAGCGATGATTAGTTAAGAAAATAGACTCTTTTAATATTTAAATAGACATCGAACCAATAAGCATCGTGTGCACGGTCGTACCGTGTCACACTAAGCCACGATAGCCACGTAGTTATAGATGAAAATATTGTATTTTTAATTATAATATATAAAAATGACATTGTAATTTGTGCGTGTAAATTCTATTTTGTGAAATTTAATGTTTTATTTTTTCTTTTTTTACTGTATAATTAATTGTTAATGAACAAAAATAATACTTTCTGCAACATTAACAAGATTACGTTTCGAATAGAAAGCTAAAAAAACTTTATAGTAAAATATATTTATTTTTAATACTAAAGTGAAAATAACTGTTACTCAAAAGAGTAATCCCACGAACCGTCGCATACAGTCCAAAATGTTTATATGTGTGTTTATATGAATCGACTAAGCCGATGTTGACGTTGATATTGAAAAGGAATTTTAAAACCTTTTCCATATACCATATCTGATCGGAAGTATACTTTGAAAAAATATTTGTATTTATAATTAACTGTAAAAAAAAAAGATACGAGTAAGTAATCATTTTTTTACTACCTACATCGTGATGTAGTTATATTAAGAATATTACCGTTTTAGTTATTTCTCTAGAGCAGTGATTCTCAACCACTGTGCCGCGGCACTTTTGGGTGCAGCCAAATTTCAAAAGTGTGCCGCCAAATTTTGCAAATAAATTAAAATTTTTGTCATAAAATATTTATACAGTGTGTAGTAAGTAGTAAGTAAATAATTTTTATCTTTTTCTTTGTGTGCCGCCAAATTTTGAAATCGTTAAATATGTGCCGCAACAAAAAAGGGTTGAGAATCACTGCTCTAGACATTTGTTTCTTGTTATTTTCAAACGTTTCCATATAAAGAACTTAGTGACAGTCTATTCTTCACTTTTTGTCAGTTTCAAGGCATCACAGACTTGGTCATACCTTTTGCACTTAAGGATGTTCGCTTACCGCCAAAACACAATTCATGTTGATTAAGCAGATGTAAAATATCAACATGTTATTGTAAATTAATTTTCAAATATATATACATATATATATATATATATATATATATATATATATATATATATATATATATATATATATATATATATATAGATGGAGATAGAAATCAACGTCTCTATTCACATTAGGTAAGCGGGAAAATGAAAATCCCTAAGTAGGAATCGAATCTTCAATGACCATTTTTAAAGATTGACACTGTCCGACAACTGCGATAAGTTTTAAACAAATTTAATATTATTAATAACACGAATGAATCACGCAACCAATTTTAATGATACCCACAATGCGGATGTAATTAATAGCCAAAATGAATTATATTGCTTTTATACAAATAAAGTCCAACCTTTTGGAAAACGTGTGATATTGAATGGCCAGCCAAAACGAATAGCAAGTTACGCTTTACCGCACAGCAATAAAGAACAGAACTGTAGTGTTAAATTTTATGATTGAAACGAGCTAATTAGTAAGTATTAAACAAACGAATTACCGAATTTCCAATTTCGATTAATAAAAGATTAATATTGTTTATAATGTAAATGTCAAAGGTTGATCTCAGCTTTAAATAATATAAAACGGCGGATTAAATATTTATTGTAATCAATTATCGATTTTTTTTTGCCTATTTTAGTCTAGATTGAAGTAGATGAATAAATAAATGATGAAATATTAGTTAGAATTCCTTAATTGCTGTTATGATAAAAAAAGGGTATAATAAAAAAATAATATAACCATGATAATAACTTTGACTATTAAACGATTAAGTTTAAATTATTAAATACAAATTGACTTGTTGAGGCCAGTCGTGGCGCAGGGGCATAGTGTGAATGTACAACCGACTGGTTGTGGGTTCGATCCCCACTCGAGGAAATGAAATATTTACTTTAATTTATATTTCCATTTCTTCGCTCTGGTGTGAAGGCAAAGCGCGGCGTTGAGTTCTGCCACTCAACACACAATGCCTCCAGAATTTTGCAGGCTCAAGTGGCAAACGGACTTAACACTAGGTTCCCTCTGCCTACTCTGCTGTGTGCGGGATACAGCGTGAAGCTGATTTTAATTTAAATTTACTTTTAGTTCTTAGGTATTCTCTTTCCGCACTTGCAAAGGAGGGTTTATTCATATGTTATTTCAAGAAGCACGTGTGTTAGCAGTTTGGTAAAATTAAATTTAAAAAAAAAAGCAAAATCAGCATTATTTGATAATAACTAGTTACACAATTATAATACTCATATTCAGAATAATACATTACCTTTTTTAAATTATTGTTTATTTTTAGAGTTCCGTACTTCAAAAGAAAAATAGTAAACGCCTATAGGAACACTTTGTTATCCATCTCTCAGTCTGATACGATAAGTCGGTCTGTCCACTCGAGCTCATTTATCTTAAAATTGCGTAGAGATATCAAGCTGGAGTTATATGAAATATCCAGGTCCACGTTCCCTTAGAGAGTTACAGTAACAAAAGTTACGAGCGACTTTACGTATCGTCTATAATGCATTCAAGTCAAGGGCATTTTGTATATGTTATTTACTACTACTACTTACTACTGGAACTTCACGTTGAACTATAATTTTGAAATTAGATACGAAGTGAGAGCTTACACCACAACTCAATAATGATAATTTGCAGGTATTTCACATAAAAAAAAACATTACAACCTAAGGTCGAGGCAAAGCGCGGCGTTGAGTTCCGCCACTCAGCACACAATGCCTCCAGAACTCAGGGGAAATTGGGGAGTGAAGTGTCTTAACACTAGGTTCCCTCTGCCTACCCTGCTGTGTGCGGGATACAGCGTGAAGCTGATTTTTTTTATTACAAACTTATAGTCTGTAGTTCATTTTACTCAACTTCAGTTTGTCAACTTTTATTAGTCGTACATCTTTATTCTATATTTTTAAATATTTGCATATATAATTACTTGTTTCATTTATTTTCTATTTGTGTTGGTCAGTGAAACATCAACTGAGGCAATATTTACTGTCAACTTTCCTGTCAAACGTCAGTAGACGTGGAAACTGTAGCTCACTCCGCCCATTCCTTTCTCTTATTTTCATTTTGCAATGGAAATTCAAATACAAAACTCTTTGTTGGTAGAAACTTAAACCTATTATTTTTCTAATGAGTTGCGGAACTCAACGCTGCCCTTATGTCTTGGTATTAGAGCGAAGAAATGAAAACATTAATACCTTCCCCCGGGTGGGGATCGAACTCACAACCAGTGTTACGGTCACATACTTGTGACTATGCGTCACGATGGCCTTAATATTTTAAATAACTTTTATTTATATTTTTAAAATTCTAGAAAATATTTCACAATGAAAGTTTCTAATAAATATTTTTATATTTAACTAAGTGAGTTTAAAAAATTCTCAAGCGTCCTGCATCTCGAGCCACGCATGAAAGATTACAACTCTCATAGCATTTTAATGCTTCTTTGCATAAAATTCAACTGAATGCTTTTTAATATTTAAAACGTTTAAAAGTTCTGGCCTTAAATTACAGCATAATGCGCTTGCCATTTTGATTGTAACACAGTTGTTGTGAGTTCGATTCTCCCAGGAGGGGAATGAATTATTTCCTTGATCTAGTTAGAAAATAAAGCGCCTCAAAGATTGGTCAGAAAGTGGGAAGCGAAATGCGGAATACAGCGTGAAGCAAAAAGTCTAAACAACTTTTAAACGTACAACATTATTACAAAATTACCAAATATATAGTATATTCAATAAAAGTCGTTCATATTCAATAAAAAATCATTTTTTTAAATATATATTTTTGTATAAACGTGTCTAATAACACTATATTAATTTCTTTTACATATGTGAATGTAGACACATTCTATTGTACGTTGCATTTTTATAAAATCAGTTGGTTTTACAAAGGTAACCTTGAACTTGTCAGAATATTTTTATGAGTGCCATACATCTTATATTTTCTTAATTGGCTTCCTATTTCATTATTATTATTAAAGTTGAATATAAGTTAGTACATATTTGTTAACTAAACGTTTTATACATTTTTAGTAACAAAGATAATAAACAATTCTTTAACTTTTTTTTAATTTTAAGAGCACACTCACACACTATAGATGATTTATATAAATTCGTTTGAATTAGTAATTATTTTTCTGTTTATATGCTAAAAAAAATTTTTATTTAAGCATAATAATATATAAATGCTTAATCACCGAAGCGTCGATAATGTACGTCCGTGCCATGGTTATTTTTTTGTTGAGATTGTAGTTATTTTATTCGCATGTATTGTATGTTATAAAAGAAATATTTTATAAAAGTTTTGTTCAATGATTTATTAAAAAAAACAATGTATTTTTGCTATTGGTAGACAGGATTTATATATTTATATTTCTATAAATATTCAATAATATAAGCTTTATTTAATTTGTTTTCGATTATTTTAAAAACTCATGATGACTCCTCGATGATTATATTTCTTCCTTCTATATATTTAAATTTGAAAAATATCTATATAAATTCTCAATGAAAGGATTATCCTAGAAAACAAAAAATAAGAAAATACAAAATATATACCCAACAAAAGTATAGGTGATAGAATTAAATGCTAAAATCATACACCACAAAGCTTTGATCCAAAGAATAATATGTGTATAATTGCGACGCTTGACCTAAAAAAATAAAAACAAAAGTAAGCAAAACATATTTTTTATATAGAAACATAATAAAATAAAATAAATTATCAAAAAGAAACATTTTAATAAGTACGTAAAAAAATATATTCAGACAATTAGCGTTTCACGCACATTCTTAACATAAATTAAAAAACAAAGAAATAATAACATAAGAATAATCAAAGAATGATAATTAAAGAAAATATAAATTTATAAATGTTTTTTTTTTATTTATAATACACAGAAGAAACACACCTATCCGAAAAAAAAAACAATAAACAAATAACATAATCAATCACAAACAAAAAATTTAAAAAAAATGTAAAGGCAAAAATCCACTGCAATTGCTACTATAAAGCTATTACTTACGCGGCGTGCTCTGCGTGCGGCAGGCAAGTCATCGTGAACACCAAGATGAGCGCGGCATTGCGCAAGTGACGCGGTCGTTTCGAAATCATATTTCCGCCGCGAGCGGACTAGCCGCTCACTGTCGTGTCTGCCTGTTGGCGGACTAACACGTTTTCTGACTTCCACCACGATCCCAACTCGCGCCTGCGCCCTGCAATATCGATCGCACCCCAGCCACACCTTCCCCCATCTTCGCTCAGATCATCTAGTCGTATCAAACGAAGAACTCCTACCAACTTACAAAGAAATGTCATATCATGCATATTAATATCAATTCGTGATCAAGATACGGATTGCAAAACAGATATCTTTGATGCATCATTTTACTTTCGATTTTGATTTTATATCATACAAATATATAGATACTTCGAAATATATTTTGGCAATAGCATGATATGATAAAAAAGCTATGAATTAAGAAATATTTATATTAAAAAAAAATATCGACGCGACAGTACAGAGATGTGCTGTTATTTTCCAAACGCTATAGAGGTAAATACGCTTTTGCAGCCTACTCAGTAGCAGGCAAATAAGTAGGTGGCAATATGCAGAAAATGCGCTCGGCCCGCCGATGAGCTGAGAAAATTTCAAGAAATTCGTAAAATTTGACGGAAATCGCATACATGCTTTCGATCTGAAAAGCTTGAAAATAAAGTTGGTCGTTCTTGACCGCAAAATGTACAGGTTTCACGGCGATCTAACATCACAAAGAGCTTATTTTCAACCGAAGGCAGTTTCTACATCTTATACTAGAAACTGTTTTATTGGAAATTTCAAAGCAATAATTCCGATTATTTGAAAATCTAATATTTATATTTTAAGCAATAGCCATATTAAATGGATTTTATATCATAGTTATAAATATTTATTTAACGTGAGCATATGTTAACATTTAATTGACATCTTATATTATTTAACGACAAAAAGTAAGAAGTAGCATCACCAGTAAGTAGTAGTCTCACCACATTGACATTCACGCTTTGAATAAAAGTAAAAACTACAAATTTACAGCGTTCGTCCCTTTTAGGAATGTGAGCTGTATCTGTGCCAAATTTCATGAGCTGGCCAGCGGAATGGCACACTAAAAACAAATAACAGTTCAATATTCATATAGCATTTTTTAAACAAACTAACAGTTTGTCTCAAGTTTGATAAAATTTACGAATCTTTATGCATCACCATATTATTTAAGATTATTATATTTCAAATAATTTTTTTATAAGGTCGAAATATATATTTACATTTAAGTTTTTTTTATACTGACGTGATACGTATCTATTGGCAGTAAATTTAGTGCTAGACGTACTTTATTATTCAGATCAATCGCATATTCCTCTCTTATTAGGTGCTATACTGCATTGCGTCAGACCAGGTATTTAATGTTACCCTGCAACCGCTTTCTGAAGCTAATCTACTGAAATATCACACGCGTGTTAAATTATGGTGATATTTTCTTTTACGGTTATTAAATGACATGAGGAGAAAAAAAACAAAATATATATAAAAACAAATTATACATATATATGTCCATCGAGTCTAGTAGTCCACTATTGTACTAAAAAATAAGCTTACACTGGCTAATAAGTTAATACTATATTGATATTCCAAGAGTTGTATGACATACGTAATTTACTAAACTTAACACTTACTATGAGAATTCAACTTGATTGGGAGCTCCTCAACAAATACATTTAGGTACTTTAATGAAAATAAAAGATTGAATTCTATACTTACATGTGAATTTAATGGACCTTGCCTGAAGACACTCATTGTTTACTTTCCGCCCGAATTCAAGATGTTGTATGTTGAGTGAGTTGTCTTATTTTTTACTTTTGTTTGTAGATTCACATAGCATTATTCCGCACATAGCAGGGTGGATAGAGTGAACTTCGAAAGCAGACACGGATTGAGTGGAGGAACCTAACGCAACGCTTTGTCTCGTTACCAGAGCGAAAAATAAAAATATTTAATATTTCATTGCCCCGAATGGAAATTGAGCCACAACTTTCGCGTTTACCGACGCATTTTTATATGCCACGATGGCCTCACCTTAAAGGGAGAAATAAATATGTTTGATTTATCCGAGAGGGAATCAAACAAAATCATCGCATATACAGTCAAACGCTGTCCCGCTGCATCATGAAGGCCTAAGAGTTCCCACAGAAGAAGGAGAAGGCCCACAGAGTTCTGCAAATTAACTACAATAATTATATATGAAACATTTTAAATATTAATTGATTAAATGATTCTCTGTAAGTATGTTCGTGAATAACACAAGAACTAGAACAAGATTAGAAACTAGAGGAGAGAATTTTTTTTGGTGATAATAACATAGGATCTCGAACTACATTTTACATCGGTTTATTTCATGCTGGTCAATGTACTTTACGTATGAAAATCCAACGATATCGTCAAACTATTTATATTACTGAGAACTGTTAGATAGAAGTAAATAAATTCTGACATCGTAATTATTTATAGCCTAGAACGATACAAGTGTATATAGAATCATTTTTGTCTTGGCTTCCAATGTTGTGCCCATATAAAAAAATAACAAGATGACAAAAATTAATGAAATATTGTTAGTCTTACTAATCTAATAAATTATTTATGTTTCTATTTATTTAAAAGATTAAAGTTCTAATAACATTAAAAATAAAGTAAATAATAAGTGATTTTATTATAATATTAAAATTGTTTTAAATGTTGGCAATATATTTTTTTTTAATTTAAGTTAATGAAGCCGTGGTCAGGCCGTTTGTTTATAAAGATGAACAATAAATACAATCACAATTACAACAAAGTATACGGATGAAATTAGTTTCTTTTTATATTAATAAAATTAAAAATCTGTCAGGCGCCGTGATTACCGAAACTGTGAATGGATTATGTCTCAGTTGTCCATAACATTAAATAAAGTATTTGTCATAGCCCCCAGGACAACTCAAACAGTAAAATAAATTCATGATATAGAACATGACCTATGAGCCATTTTGGGATATTCGAAATATCTTTCTTTATTCATGTTTTCTGTAAGGAGTCAAGTCAAGGAGTCAAGGAACAGTGAGGTATGTAGGTCTATCCTAGTCAGATATATAGGTCTATATATGTCATCATATCATGTCTATCAAACCCAGTCAATCTATATGATAATTTCTTTGATTTTCACGATTATTACACATTTTAAATGAAACTATTTTAACCGGATTAATAATTATTATATCAAACTACTGCCAGCGATTTCTTGAAAATGTTGACCTTCAACTTTAAATTACTTTTTAGGACCTATGGGACCTTTGGGTATCCCCGAGACCTCTGCAAAATTTCAAGACTGTACGATTTTTCTTATATTTTGACCTCTATTATTAGGCCGGCCATATACGCTACGGTTTACCGGAGAGGTTACCTGTACAGGATTACTTGCACAGTTCAACCGCAAGTCATGCGTGGGAACGTTTCGGTGTACCAAAACAATAATTTCTGTGATGGCGTCGATTGAGGACGGTGGCACAATGGCATTGCCATAATTAAAAAAAAATGTAAATACAGTGAAAAGGAAACTTATTGAACGAATTAAAAATCGAACCTGAAAATTTTAAATACTATCTCAGAATGAGAAAACGTACGTTTTCGAGAATAGATAGAATTACTCGCAATGACTACTCTTATAATACAAAAAAAATATATAGTCATGAGAAATTGTAGTACGATCGGAGTACCGGCACACACGCACAGGTAAGAATTGATTTTCGATTCTGCGCCGGTCACCTGCACAGGTCCAAAAAACAGCACAAGTCCCACACACACTCCGTTTGTAACTGTACAGGCATACGTGCACAGGTACACCGGAACCTAAACCGTAGCGTATGGCTGGTATGTTTATGGCTTTCACCGGACTAAATAGATTTCAGATAAAATCTTTCATAAAAATTTCAGTATGGACCACCTTTACAAGAAAGAGCTGCTTCATCCAATTAGCGTCTACGATGCTGGCGCTATTTAATTGTGAAAAGCCCTCGTATCAGCTCCTTTAATGAAGTGCTTTTAAGAAATTTTTCACGTTGGAGATCTTGAAAGATTTTGTTTATTGTAAAGTATCGTTTAACAGAACTAAAGCAATAACTTGCTACGGAAGTTGCCCATTTCAAGTATTAATAAAGAAGTATTTTTTTGTTTTGTTATATTATGTTTGTTAATATTTTCTTTTTTAAATAAATAAATATATTTGAAACGTAAAATAATAATAATATTCTATTACAGATTACAAGAAAATGACAAAAAAACAACTTATTGTGATAAAAATTACATTAGCTCAAAACCGTGTCAGTTCTCAACGCCTGCCTTACAAGAGTCATTCCATTTAGTAATTTGATTAATCTAAAACTAAGCATAAAAAAGAACTATTTAAAAAGAATAAATGAGCCAAAACATTTAAAAAATATTATAATGATAGTAATCATTGTAAAAATAATAAAAATACTAAAAAATACTAATAGTATACGAACAATAGAAACATTATCCAATGATGCTTGATGGTGATGTGTGTGTGAGTGGGATAGTTTATATGTGTGTGCACATATGTGCTAAATCCATCGATATCAAGCTACGAATATATAACCAAAACTTGCTCCATCTTATTATACTTTAATTTCAATAAAAATAGTTAGTTAATTAAATTTTATATTGATGCAAAGTTCTGCGATATATTTTAAATCTTTTTTGATATCATTATTTTATAGTATGGGAATTAAGATGTTCATCATATCGTCTTGTTCTCTTTTCTTATAAATTTTGTATTCGGAATATATTTTAAAATATCTACAATACAACTACATAATTATAATAATGCTTATATTTCAAATGTTCTCCGACGACTACTTCCCGTCGCTTCGGACTGACAACACTAACTCGTATTGTTAAAATGATTCAAATTGTATTTATATTTGTTAATAGTAGTGTTTACGTTATTGGTATCTATGAGTAACTGCGTCACACGAAATACAGTATGAATTAACATCGTGAAATGAAAGAAAAACGTACCTAAACTGTTGGTAGGTCTAATATATAATATTGATTAATCTCTTTAGGTAAAGGTTTGAAATATTTTATCCTATATGCTGCTCCCGTAAAAGGAGCGTAGACGCTTTCATCATCATCTCTCATATAATTAACAAGAAACAAGCAAATATATCAAAACATCTTCAAAATATATATATTTTTAAAACGATTTCTTAGTAGAGTAATTTTTTAAAGTTCTAAAAGAATAAGCATATTTTCTGAAAAAACTGGGTTTAAATTTTACTTTATACACTTATTGAAATGTCATACCAAGGTATGAAAAAATACCAACAACGGTACGTTTGTAGATATAATATCTACTCGGAGGTATGAATTATTATTTATTAATATTTTTTATTAATATTAATTTCTTCGCTCGCGCGCGTAACCAAGGCTATGTGCGGTGTTGAGTTCCGCCACTCACACAATGCCTCAAAAATGGAAAATGGGGAACGGAGTTTCTTAACTTAACACTAGGTTCCCTCTGCCCACCCTGTTTCATGCGGAATACAGTGTTAAGCTGAAAAAACAAATATCTGAGTATGCTTATTTAATTTATAAATGGACTTATTTTGTATAAAATATAATTTTCATAATTTGTTTCCCATCCAAGCCTTAACTTCATTTAAATTTCATTATTGATGACTGGATTTTTAATTATGATACGACAAAATATTACGAATATATTCTTTTTTTAATTAAAATACTTCAAATATTAAGATTAATAAAAAACAATATATTTTCAACTATTATTAATTGATTTTAAAAACTTTATCTTTTTTAATAGTAACTATATAAATATTTATTAAATATTATTTAAGGTTACTTAAGAAATATTAAATCAAAATTAAATCAGCTTCACGCTGTATCCCGCACACACACACACACACACACACCTGTTGTTAAATTTTAAAATAACTTTCAAGCACCATAACGGTTGATTAACTTTCGACTCCGTTACTCCGTTATTAGTTATAATAATAACAACAGTGGTTGACAAACTTGACTAGTAATTAATTACTATATTTAACATTTTTAAAGTGTTAATCCACACTTAGGAAAGAAAACTACTTACTTAGAAAACGTATAAAAATTGGTCGGTTTCCAGGAGGGGGGGTTCGAGTCTCTATACGTTCAAATGTTTATACGTTTTCTAAATAAATAATTAATTACTAGTTAAATTTGTCAAGATCTAGAGGCAGTGTAAGCAACTGCATGCATGATAAAAACATATTTTTTTGACATATTACATATAGATGTATCTACAACTATAAACAGCCAAAGCCAATGATTATTACTAACTACTTAACAGCCTGACACCTTGCTATTGATCTATGAAAGCGATATCAATACAATACATGTATTCTAATTTAAAATATTCCAACTGAAATCGAAATTAAAAATAAAATTTTGAGTGAACAAATACGTATGTATTGTATAAACTGACTGACGAAATGTCACTGTCACAATGTTTTTTTTTAAACCGAACAAAAGGCAAATAATGAAACTGGAAACACAATTCAATACTTTTCAATTCGCTTTAGTAAAACTGAATAAAAATAGACTCTAAGAGAATCGATTTTTATTTAGTATATATTAAATCTTGAATTTAACATCCTTTTATGCTTTGTAGGTAACATAATAAAAGAAATTTTATTAGCGAAACTTGTTATTTAAAATTACTACGGGCAATAAGGGGACACATATGTGTATCTGTTAACTTACAGAACGAAATTATTTTTTAAAAATAAATCTAATATTTGCGGTAAGTAAATAATGAAGAGAAAAATGTTTGCTCATTTCCATATCACGTTATTTTTTAGTGTTGAAACTTATTATATGCATATAATAATTTCTCCATTTTTGGCTTGTATAACCAATTTTTAAATTAATGATTTATAATATATGTCTATCCATAATATTAAGTGCAACAATCTACTAGCCAGTCTCCATATTTCAACCAGAAAAGCTAAGTAATGGGATTTTTGTCAGACTATTTTTTTCAATAAGATTTAAAACATCAAAATATGAAATGTAACCGGGTAAGAAACAAATTTTGGGTACACATATTAATTAATGATTTATAATATATGTCTATCCATAATATTAAGTGCAACAATCTACTAGCCAGTCTCCATTTTCAACCAGAAAAGCTAAGTAATGGGACTTTTGTCTGACTATTTTTTTCAATAAAGTTTAAAACATCAAAATATCAAATGTAACCGGGTAACAAACAAATTTTGGGTACACATATTTAAGTTTTTTTTATAGGTATAAAATTAAATTTTTGTGACTTCGGTAATTATTTAAACTATAAATATGAATATAAATATGTTGACTGATTCTTTCATAATAATAAAAATAATAGCCTCTTTATTCAGACATTACACTCATGTTACAGTATTAAACAATTATATACAATACAAATTTTGCAGAGGTATTTAAGAAAAAAAAGAATTACATTTCTAACGTTATTTTATGTCTGTATGCCTATTGGCAAAGGCCTCCTCCAATTGCCTCCATTTCTCCCTATTGTTTGCTGCCCTGGTCCATTTACCGCCCGCTATTAGCTTTATTTCATCTACCCATCTCCTGGGTGGTCTACCTCTTCTTCTGTTTCTATCACGGGTGAACCAAAACATCATCGTCTTGGACCATTTTTCCTTTCCTCTTATAGTATGTCCTATCCACTTCCATTTTAGATTTTTAATGGTTACGGTAACATCTTTGGTTTTTGTATATTTTTTTATGTCCACAGTTCTTATACTGTCCGAAAGTCTCTTTCCCATCATACTCCTTTCCATAGCCTTTTGGCACGCTTCAAGTTTCCGTATATGGTTCTTGTTAAGGGCCCAAGTTTGACAACCATATGTTAGGACGGGCAATATATAGGTATTCGTTTGATAAATATGCTAACTTCTTCATTTTTCATGATTTCTATATGACTCCAGTATAATTTCCTTGGAAGTCATATCTTTTGGCGAGATTATTTGGCTTAGATAGACATATTCATCTGTGTAGTTGATTATTTTATTGTTAATAATAATCTGTTCTTGCAATCCATTTGTCATGGCTTGAGTCTTGTCGACGTTCATAATTAATCCTACTTTACGGCTTTCTATTTCTAACCTGCTCATCATCGTCTGCAGTTCTTCTTTTGATGACGAGAAGATAATTAACTCATCTGCAAATCTAAGGTGCGTTAGGTTTTTTCCATTTATTTTTAACCCACAATCCTGCCGATCTAACTTGCGGATAACTTGCTCTAAGACGGCTGTAAACAACATAGGTGAAATGGGGTCCCCCTGGCGTATTCCTCTTTCTATTCTTACCTTCTTTCTCTATAATCATAATATATTGATTTTCTACACCTTGATTTTTAAGTGCTTGCCACATGCTATTATGCTCTATTGAGTCGAATGCCTTGCTGTAGTCAATAAAATCACAATAAAAAGTCATATTAAATTCCCTGCCTTTTTCAAATAATTGTTTTACCACGTGGATATGGTCTATAGTTGAGAAGCCACTCCTAAATCCGGCCTGTTCTCTAGGCTGGCATTCATCCAATGTCCTAGTTCTGTTTAGGAGGATTACTTTAGCAAAGATTTTATAGGTATTTGACATCAGGCTGATTGGTCTGTAATTATTTATGTCATTTCTGTCTCCTTTCTTATGAAGCAATACAATTGTAGATATTGTCCATTGTTCAGGTATGATTTCACTTTGTAATATTTCATTAAAGATGGATGTAAATATTGGTACAAGTTGTTTCATGTTTTCAATTAGGGTTTCATTGACAGTGTATCTTCGCATATTACTCTTTATTTCTTTGCTTATCTCAGCTATCTGTTGTCTGGTTCTTTTTATTTTCTTAGACAAAGATATTAATTCATACTGGTTCGTAGGAGTTCCATGGTTTTGTTTGTGAGCCATTTTGTGGTACTTTGCCATTGCCTTGAGACACATGTTTTATTTTGCAAAATTTCTTGAAGTTTGTTATATTTACATTGTGTTTTGAAATCTTTGGTGCAATCTATGAAGTTTTTTAATTTTGCCTTTAGGTTATC
Source organism: Heliconius sara (assembly GCA_917862395.2). NCBI lineage: Eukaryota > Metazoa > Arthropoda > Insecta > Lepidoptera > Nymphalidae > Heliconius > Heliconius sara. The sequence continues at coordinate 11,166,654 of OU860800.1, read as the reverse complement.
GTTACTATCCATAGTCTTTTCCCAGGTTTGCTTCACTTTAAATGGTCTGGCTTTTTTACTTGAGTTAAGTAACATTTTGGCTCTCACCATTCTATGGTTACTGCTAAAGTGTAAGTTGTTTATAACTCGGCAGTCCTGAAATTGTTTGTTTGTCATTTTTGTGGCGACCATTTGGAGATATCCATGTCCATCTATTGCTGTCCCGACTTTTAAACAAACTGTTAAGTATTTTTAAATTGTTTTCGTACGCAAAGTGCAAAAGTTTTTCGCCGTTTCTCGTTCTTTTCCCTGAACAGTATGGACCTAATACAACCTCTTCGCCGTCTACTCTATTGCCTGTTCTTGCATTGAAATACCCCATTACAATTAAGTTATTGTGAGTATGTAATTTTATTGAGTTTGTTACCATAGCATAAAAATCATCTATTTCTGTTTTGTTGGATTGCTCAATTGGAGAGTAGACTTGTATAATTGACCACGTCTCTGTATTAGGTAGTTTCAAATTGAGTATTGAAATACGTTCTGATATTCCTATAAATTCGTCGATGTATGAACTCAGTGCTTTTTGGACAAGAAATCCTGTCGCGAATTGCCCAGGTATTACCATTGTAGTAGAGTATAAAATTACCATAATCTTCTATAGCCTCGCCATGGCGTCAAACTTCACTTAGTCCCACTATTGACCACTTTATATTTGTTAGTGCAATTATCAGTTCCGTCAAGCTTTCATTGGTTCTTAGGGTTAAGGTGTTAAATGTGGCAATGTATATATATTGTTTATTTTTGTGTGCAGTTTTTGCACGGATATGCTTTTGTATTGGTTTATTCGGAGGGTAGCGGTCTTCTTCCCCCATGGTGACCAGCCGGCTTGGGGTGTTTATTGTAAAATTTGTTTTATATGTTGTTTTTAATTTGTTTAGGTTGCGAGTGTCCAAAGTATTTAGTTTTTTGAAGTTCCATCTTTTAAAGCTGGTCTTTTTCGCTCCACAAAATTAAGTATTTCTTAATAACTTCTTTATAAGCTGGCTTAGTAGGTGGGATTTATTTTATTTATTTTATTTTGTGCCGATGACGACGAGCTTGGCGACCCTGATGATTCTCGTTTTCTTTTTTCGCGATTTTTATCCATTGGATCTTTTGTTATCAGTTTGTCCTGTACCAAAAATGCATTTCTTCCTTTCTTCCTTTCTGCTTCAAGTTGTCCCTGTAGTTGCTTCCGTTTTTCTAGTACTTCTTTGGTGTCTTCCATAATATATATTCCTGGAGGAAGCTTTGATTTATTTTTCTGTACCATACGCTTTTTCCGAGTCGTAGTAAAGGAAACAATAATTGGGCGGTTCTTATTATCTTTCCACTTTCCAATTCTATACGCATTGCTAATCTCATAACTATCCATATTAATTCCCATGTCTACAATGAGTTCCTTCATATACTCTACTAGGCCAGCCTCAGTTTTCTTCATTTCTCCAATTCCAAAAAGATATGGTTGTTCTTACGTTTTTCTTTTTCGACATTGTGCAGTTTTTGTTCTAGTTCCGTAATTCTACTTTTAAGTAAGGTTCTCTTCCAAAATTAATTTCATTTTTTCGTCTAATGCCTCCATCACATTTCTTGTTATTGAGTTTGTTATAGCAACTGTTTGTTGGTTAAGTTTTTCGTCAATTTTTTATTTATTTATTTATTTATTTATTTAATACTTTATTACACCAACTTAATAATTAAAATATACAAAGAAAACAATGGAAAAATATGGTGTAAAGGCGGCCTTATCACCACAGGTGATCTCTTCCAGGCAACCCTTACCATTAAAAAGATCAAAGAATGTGTGGATATTGGCTGGTGTACAAATGATAAAATATGTTATTCTAATATGATAAACCTACATAAAGAAAAAATTACATTCTATATATTATTTTTTGTAATAATAATTCCATCGTTTTTTTTTTCATTTTGTTAGGACAATGTTATATTAATGAAATTAAATAAGATTTTTTTTGTACTTCTTTTATTTATTTATTTTTATTTACTTTTGTTTTATTTATTATTTATTTACTGTTGTATAATTTATATATATTTCATAGTTTGCTAAAATGTATATGACAGCTCCATCTAGCTATAGCTTCCGTTATGTACTAATAAGAAAAGTAATCAATAATGCAACGATAAGTGTAGCTAGAGGTCGCCTTCCACAGTTGGCCACAAATGCATTTACGATAATACCGTTATTATTTTTAAAATTTTTTAAGTTCACTATTTAATTTACATTCACATTAGTGTTTATTATTAAATTGTTTTTATTTAAAAAGTTTATAAAACGAATATAACACAGTTTTTAAACATTCACTTTTATTACGAAATTGATACTGTTTGTATTAACGTCCTTTGTCTCCTATTTTGCACAATTCTTCTTGCACACTGCTAGCATGACACATTTGCTAAGATAACACTGCCACTAAGACTTCAACTTATTAACTTTATTATTAACGTAGATTTACACTTGTAACCTAATTTTAATAAATATTTAACACACTTATTATTGGAGCTGTTGTTAACTTTACCACCTCTAAAAATGCTTTAAATTAAATTATAATTACTTTAATTTAAACTTTCAAACAAAAGTATAATTAATGGGCTAAAAATGATAAATTTCCACAAAAATTATCTAGATACATTTTTAGTAAATATATATTTTTATATTTTTGCTAAGAAATACTATTTTTATTTATGTATGTATTTAATTTTACTGCACCTGTCATACAAACACTTCTTGGACGAGGATAAAATACATAGACTATCCAATTTTGCAAAAAAAGTTGTATTAAACCATTTACAAAATTTATTTAAATAAATGAAAGCATCCCAATATTTCGTTGTCAAGTATACTAGACACAATATTATAATTAAAAATATTAAACAAGATTAGCTTGTTTTGACGAGGGCACTTCTAAATGTCGTTATAATTAATCTTAATTAGGAAAAATAAGTAACGAGTGGCTAAAGAATAATAAACCAACGATATCGTCCTCGTAACTGACATAACGGTTGTCATTCAGTGGAGTGATAATTTGATTTGTTTTTTTATTAAATAATCAATTTTGGAAAAAAAAATATTATCGTTTACTTTAAATGATATTATTTTTATATTATAGTTTATTAATAATTCGACTCATCATTAAGAGAAGACATTGCATTGGGTTCACCATGCGGGTGCCGAGGCTATCGAGTTGCAAAGTGAGGATCTGTAGTACCTGAGATTTATAACTCGCGTAAAGGTTTAAGAGGCCCCCTTTAAATGAGCTATAACGCTCACATTCACTGTCTCAACTCCTCTCTCTACCCCACCAAAATGTAGATTCTGATTCTCCTAGTGCCGCCTTCGAAATATGTCCTAATAATGAATTCTTGACAGTTCTAGAGATTTAACTGTTGTGCCTCTCACGCATTTCTTCTAGGGCGTGCAAATTAACTCTAAACTTATACTTGAAGCCAGTCGTGGCGCAGAAGCACAAAGTGTGACTGTAATAGCAACAGGTTATGGTTTCGATTCCCTTTCAAAGAAATAAGATAGGTATTTAAATTTATATTTTGTTTTCTTCGCTCCGGTAACAAGGCAAAGAGTAGTGTTGACTTCGGCTACTCAACACATTACGTGTGATTGCCTCCAGAAGTCGGCGTAAAGTAGGTAGCGGAAATGTCCTAATGGTTACAGAATGTATTGACACTAGGTTCCCAGATTCCCTATCCCTATCCTGCAGTGCAGAACACAGCTTGAAGCTAGGAAAAAAATCTGAATTTATATAAATTTAATGATAGAGTGTCTTGCTCATATTTGCGAAGGTGATAAAAATCAATACAAATTCATAAAACGTATGCTTATTACTAATTCACAGTCCTATATTATTCAGAACAAATTATTTCACCAAATACTACATTTTTTTCACTGAAATGCTCTATAAAGCTTCATATTCATATTTAATAAAAAAAATATATATAAGTTAACATTTTTATTATTTTATATCCTAAAAAAGCTAATTGTTTTGGAACACTGACACGTCTATCACACTTGATGGTTTCTTCTTTGACGATTCAATATATATATTCGCTAGTGACGACTCTGAATCTGTTAAATTTGATTTAGTCATATACATTAAAGGCAAGTGGTTGCATTCATATTTCTCCTGAAAAAAATAATAAATTAGTAATATTAATATACGTGTAATTTATTAAAACAAACACTAACTTGCCCAGTATGAAATATCGACTAAGATTAAGGTTAACTTTTACTTTACATTTTTTTTTATCTTAACCAATTACCATAACCACAATATGGAATATTGTCTAATCCCAAAACCTTCAGTAAACAGCAAACATAGACGAGAGACAAGAGAGCTTGGATATAAATAGAATGAACGTATAAATACCCTTAGATATTCACTGACCTACTAATGCGCTACTGTTGACGGTTCATTTAACTCGCTGTAAAAATATAAAACTGGCAGATTAGGCTTTATATTAAATGAAAGTTAGCAGCCTAACCGCGGCTTCGCCCGCATAAAGTCATAGTTAGCCAAATGATATATTTTTTTTAAATTATATTAAATAAATTGTAGCCTATGTCATATTTTGATGTATCAAATATTTATTACTGTAAAAAATAATCTAAAATCATTCAGTAGTTTTTGTAAGAAATAATGAAATAAACATGCATCGACCCCACAACCTTTTACATTTATAATATTTATTATGAAATAGGATACAACCTTCTAACTAAAATCCATGACCTTTGCCCTTCGTTAATTTGTACGCTTTCAACGTTAAATCCATACAACATGATATATCCCAGATACAAATACGGAGTGGTATCTGATTAAGCAATAACCTATGACCTTCCCACTAATCTAGTTCGCTGCTTGCAGAATTTATATGCACTAACATAAGTACGTGGATTCTACTTAGGTACGCTTTTTTCAGCCTCGTATCGTAATTATAAAAATATTCGAGGCCAAACTACCTAATTACACTACCTACCTACCTATACTACAAATTGCTGCTCATTCGACCTGTTAATTGTTAGTTCAAAGTAACTTTTTCCTTGAAAATTGACTACTTTATTGGTTCTTGGAGATTAGAGTTGGAAACTAGTATAAAGTTTAAACCTAGATTTTAATCTATTGCACCAAGCTCGGAGACGGGGAACAAAACAATTAAGGAGAAAAAAGATATTTTTATCGATTGTTTAACTTGTCTATTTCTACTTTCTTTACTTTCTTTCTTTTTATTTATATTTTATTGTTAACCATTATTAATAACAGTAACAACCTGACAAATGAATAATAATAAACATTTCATTTAATTTTTTTGCAAATTTTTGACGCAAGGTTCTCTTTGCCTAACCTGCTGCGTGAATATATATATAATATATAGAGTATAGTACAGTTACAGGTAAATCTATTTACTTGAACTACCCAAGTAAAACAAAAGAATGCGAAACAATAACGAACTGTTCCACTTTAACTGTCAAGTTAGGTGAATGCCTCGACGTTATTGTATGACAGCCTTGACGTATTGCTCTCTTTCAATAACCGAGTAGCTTACATTTACTTACCTAATGAAGCAATAGAATTATAAGAAACTTAACACAATACTCCACTTTCAGGAATTTTGTTTCAAAATTAAATGTTAAATAACTTAATATTTTTTTAGGTGCACACTTAATCCCACAAACCGTCTATGGTAGACCAAAAACATTTTTAAACATCTTTAAAATATTTTTAAACAATTAGGAAAGAAAAATACTTATTTAGAAAACGAATAAAAATTTGAACGTAGCGGGACTCGAACCTGCGCCTCCTGGAAGCCGATCATGCACTCTAACCACTAGGCCATACGTACGAGCGATACGTAAGCCATAAGAGCGTATCAATCGTTCAATTTTTAATACGTTTTCTAAATAAGTAAATTAAGAATAAATAAATATTACCTCGAGCTCATATCAAACCCAAAACCATCGCATTTAAATTCAGACTTTGGGCTCAAAACGTCAATAAATTCAAATATTTATCTTACTTACATCTAATAACAAACAGTCATGCCTGCACTGTCGACTTTGGATAATCTCATCAAAGATTCTCCTCCTTTTACGGTCGTCTGCGTCCGGCGGTCCGTACTTAAAATCGCTTTTAAAAATGCCAGCTATATTCTGAATATAAAATGAATCATTAAAATTCACACATCGCTACGAAATTACAGCTGCATCAAACTGTAGGAGTTATATGGGAAAATATATTATTCTGAACAAAATATTTCACTAAATACTACATTTTTTCACTGAAATGCTCTATAAAGCTTCATATTCATATTTAATAAAAAAAAATATATAAGTTAACATTTTTATTATTTTATATCCTAAAAAAGCTAATTGTAAAGTATATTGCATTGATTAATTAATATTATTTTCTCTTAGAGTTTATTATTTTCTATCGATAGATCGTCGTATAATGTTTTGAAATTTTCAAATTAATATAATAATTGATACTGAAAAATTAAATTAGGTACTTAATTTATTGAAGTTATATTCAATATTACTTACATTTTTAAAAAAATATTTAATTAACACCCTAGCTTGAGATATTATTAAAATAACAAATGTTAAGGCAATCCACGACATAGCCGCTATCTTTTGGGATGTGTCTTTTAAATGTAAAACGTTCACGAATTTACCGCATCCTAGAACCTGGATAAGAATGAAATAATATGATTGACTTATTTAAGCAAAGTTTTTAACAACCGTCGCGTTACAGACTCACGTGCCCGTAACGCGACGGTTGTGGGTTCGATCCCCACTCTTCGCTCTGGTATCCAGGCGAAGAGCGGCTTTGAGTTCCGCCACTCAACACGCAATGCATCCAAAATTTGGCGGAAAGTGGTGAACGGAGTGTCCTAACACTAGGTTCCCTTTGCCTACCCTGCTGTGTGCGGGATACAGCGTTTCCGCCGAGATCTGGAGGGCATTGGTAAATGGTGGAACTCAACACCGCGCTTTTTGTCTCGACACTAGAACGAAGAAATGAAAATATGATACATTAATATTGTCATTTCTTTCCTATGTAATAAATATTTCAATGCCTCGATTGGGGATCGAACCCACAATCAGTCAATTTTACAGTCACACTTTGTACCCCTGCGCCACGACTGGCCTCAATATTATAATTATATAACTTTAACTAATCAATTTGTTTTAACTATGATCTTAGAATGATACAATTAAAAACGTAGGCCCAATTATAATCTGATGGATAATTTCTTTTAAGAAAAAAATCTAAGAGCACGAGATTAGAAATTTTAAAAGAATTCCTTTTAATTACCGTACCACTTTATGTAGGAAGATGAGAATATAATTAAATATTGAAGTATTCACATAATTAAATAAAAATAAATAAAAATAAAAATAGCCTTTATTCTCTGACCTAAGTTTCTTATATCTATTTACAGAAAATTTTATATATTTTATTTCATTACTATATTACTAAACCTATATAACTTATTTACTTAATATTTATTTTGCACATTATATGCAACCAGGTCAGGTTGTCTTGTGACATAGGCCTCCTCCAATTCTTTCCATTTATTGCGGCACTTTGCTAAACGTCTCCATCCATTTGGTAGGTCATCTTCCCATCTTCTGATTTGCCTTCCTCTTTGTCTTTTCCCATTTCCCGGATACCACTCAGTAACTTTCTTAGACCACCTATCCACCCTGCTTCTCATCATATGACCAGTCCATTTCCATTTAAGAGTTCTTACTTTAACTTTCACATCTTTTACTTTAGATATACCTCTAATTTTTGTGGCCTTCCATTTGTCACGAAGCTTCAGGAATAACATGCTTCTTTCCATCCCTCTTTGACACGTAAGTAATTTGTGTTCGATTTTGTTCGTTAGTGGCCAGGTTTGGCAGCCGTATGTGAGGCATGGTAGGATGCATGTGTCATATACCCTTCTTTTTTCTGAAATGGGTATATTTTTATTCTTCATTACTTCTTTAAGGGACCAGTACCTTTGCCAACTAATATTTACCCTTCTATCCACTTCCTTAGTCGAAAGGTCTTTAACTGCTATTACTTGACCCAGATATATATACTCATCCACATATTCGATCTCATCTTCTCCTAACTTAATGCTTACTTTGGCCTGGTTGGTTAGTAGTTTTGTCTTGCTTGGATTCATTGACAGTCCGGCTTTCTTGCTTTCCTCTACCAGTTGCTGCAGCATCGTCTGAAGCGTAGTATGATCTTCTGCAAAAAGTACGAGGTCATCTGCAAATCTCAAGTGATTTAAGTTTTCACCATTTATATTTATTCCAAACTCATCCCAGTTTAATTGTCTAAAAACGTTTTCCAGCACGGAGTTAAAGATTTTTGGGGACAATGGGTCTCCTTGTCTTACACCCTTTTGAATTTTGAATATCCTTCCTGATCTTTCTAACTGAACCTTGGCTGTCATATTCTCATAGATCTTTTTTATTACTCTAATATACTTTCTTTGAATTCCCTGATTTATTAATGAGGTCCAGATATACTTATGGTTTAATGAGTCAAATGCTTTGTTGTAGTCTACAAAGGATAGATAGTATGGCTTCCCATATTCGTTGCATTTTTCTATAAGTTGTTTAACAGCATGGATATGGTCAATAGTGGAGTAATCTGATCTAAATCCAGCTTGCTCTTTGGGTTGGTTACTGTCTAGAAGTTTAGTTAACCGCTCTAATATGATCTTGATGAATACTTTGTACGGGTTTGACATAAGACTAATGGGTCTATAATTGTTTATGTTATCCTTATCTCACACATTCACATAATTATTAATAAACAAATATATAACTTCTAAAAGGACTATATATACTCTATTCGGAAGTGGAGTCTTTTTTATAATATTTTTTTAAACCGTTTTCATGTACAAACACCCAAAAAGTACTTTATTTTCAAAATTAAAACGTATTTTAATTAAAAAAAATTGTAGAGCACAGACAACACGAACATTTTACAAATCTGACATTATCACTAAAGATTTGCCAAAACCCAAAATAATACATAATAAGTCTCTTAATTTAAGACCTGCACTGTACTAATAAGTTTTGTGTGTCAACATAAATAAAGCATGTATAATAATTTAGGGCCAGTCGTGACGCAGTGGCACAAATGTGTGACTGTAAACGCGTGTGTTTGGGGGTTCGATCTCCACTCGAGGAAATGAAATGTTTATTTAAATTTAAATATTCATGTCCTCGCTCTGGAGACAAGATAATTGACGCAGCGTTGAGTTCCGCACATTAGGTTCCCTCTGCTTAGCCTGTTGTGTGCGGAATACAGCGTGAAGCTTTATCCCGCACTGCATTTGATCGATTTTTTTAAGTAATAGGTCGTCGCAAAAGTATTTTCGTATTTTGAACGTATTATTAGTAATCACACCTTTAGCTGTACTAAATGTAACTGGCTGGTTTTAATACACATTAATTGTGACATTCTGAAAATGCAATAAATATAAAAAAAATAAATTCCCGCCATTTTTTAATTGTTTTTCAAGCAAGCAAAATGAACGTATGTGACCCATAAGATGGCAACCAGTCATCGATCAAAACGGCACATACATATTATAAATAAATAAAAAATTATACCTAAAAAAAATATTTTCCTTTGTATGAACAATATAGAAATACTTTTGCCCCGACCTTATATGCATGATACGATGTTTCAATTCCGTACACTTTACTATCAGAGTCCATATAAATTTTAATCTAGCAAGGAGACTCCAATTCAAAGTTAATTTTGTTGTCGTCCATGGGCATGTTTATACATTTTACCTTGTAATATTACCAATTTTGCATTAGCTTCTTGGACTTTCAATGCAGGACTTTCAATTAAGAACGAGATTTTAATATGGTTCAATCTCAGTATACATAAAGAATAGTTTTAGAATATGTAAACATATTTTGAATTTATAGGTATTACAATCTTGAAATGTTAAAAAAATATATCCTCTTGTCAATTTTTTTTCTTAACGTTAATCATTGGGTAGCGGTAATTTAAAAAAAAAAATAGCTTTTAATAAGAATTTTACGTAGCTTAATAAGAACGTATGACCTTATGGTCGAAATGATTGGACGGTTTCAAGCTCCATTAGGTATAATTTCTTATACGTTTACAAAAATATTAAACAGGCCGTGTTATGGCGACGACGGTTATGGGTGGTTTTTTCCTACGCTTTGGTACCAAGACAAAATGCAGCTATGAACATTGCCAAATGACACGTAGTGTCTCGAAAAGAAACGGCATATCGTAACATTATACTCCCTTTGCCTACTCACTATACGTGATACAGCACGAAGCTAAGAAAAAAAATATACACATTGTTAGAAATCAGAAGCGGTTATAGTTTTTTAAAATACGTGATAAATACACACATCGTCTATATATTTTTAAACTATTTGGAAAGGGATACCACGTAATTGCAATAGGTGATATGTATCACCTATTAACAATACTTCACACTAATTTCCTTCCAATAAATATCGGGGGACCGTCACTTACATGCAACTGTCTCCCGATTAACACAATTCTACTGCTTTTATAATTATTTTCACCTAAATCTACCCTCTTTTACACGAGTACGCTAACAACATATTTTGTTAAATATTTGATACCGTACCCACCCCCCACATATTATAATTAATTTTATTAAAAAAACAAACTATAATTCTGTACGTTGCCCGCAAACAATAATATTTACAAAGTGCAAATAGTAATAAATGGATACTTGTACAGTATTGTAATTAAAATAAATAAATCAGCTGCAAGCTGTATCCCGCACACAGCAGAGTAGGCAGAGGGCAAGCTAGTGTTAAGACAGTCCAGTCCCCGCTTTGCGCCGAGTCCTGGAAGGCATTGCGTGTTGAGTGGTGGAACTCAACGCCGCGCTTATTGCCTCGACACCAAAGCGAAGAAATGAAAATATAAATGTAAATAAATATTTTATGTCCTCGAGTGGAGATCGAACCCACAACCAGTCGATTTTACAGTCACACTTTGTGCCCCTGCGCCACGGCTGCCTTACAATATTGTATACAGTAAAAAAATCGATACTAAAAAAGTTAAAGTTGAAGATCACTAGCATCACACGAATAGTAAAACAGTGAGCGTTTTAACTGTAGATCAATTCAATTTAATTAATGATAGATATAGTGCAACTGATACTTTGTAACTTGAAAGTGAGTCCCATAAAAAGATGGCGGTAATACAAAAAGTATGAACTACTTAAGAAAATTTTTTTTTGCGAAATTTATAGTTTCAATCTCTATTCGAGGAAAATTTAATAGTTTTATTATTCCGATTCTGTTAGACAACAAAAATGGTAACTAATACCATTATCTAACGTACAATGTTGGTTAGGTGGCATAAATGCTTACCTCGTTGGAAAAATAAACTATTTTTTATTCGAATAGTCGAATTATGAAACCACAACTTGTGGAGTGGCGAAACTCAACGCCGCGTCTTATCTCGATTGTGCATTAAAAACTACAATATACTCGGATTATATTCACACAATCACCGCTGTACATGTTAATAAACAAACCTGTTTCACAATATCAGCTTTCGGAATTGATAGTTATATTAGAATGGAATATACAGTTCTGCGTATTTGTTGATTTTGCAATACGCAGATATGTACAAACATCAGATATCCACCTACGGTGAATTTGATAGTACACGATAGTATCGATCAGACGCAGCTCAATGTTAAGGTCAAAGTTACGCGCCGCTCTCAGCGCGGAGATGCATAATTATAAAAGGAATCATCCGACGCTCGAAAAAGTTTATAACCATCACAACGTTGAACTGTTGCGATGTTGAAATGGAAATTAATTCTCAAGATATAATACTTTTTGCATTTATTAATAATGTATCTTTTTTATTTATGTACGTAATATCTTTTTTACAAATATATATATACTATTTTAAAGCGAAATTATATGTTTTACTAGAAAATTAATATATATTTTGTTAAACATTTGATGCTCGAGTTATTAATTAATTTAAATAATTTTAAAATGATAATATATTAAAATATTCAATATTTTAACTTGTCGTAATTATTCTCGGAACACAAAAAGCAGGTGTTAAGTGATAAACAGTTGATAAATCATTTATTAATTATTTATCAACTGTTTTAAATAACTTATTAAATTATATAAGCCAAAAATGTGAGAAGCAAATATTTTTTTTAGTTTCACGTGGGGAGGGGGAACCGTATAATAGGAATAATTCATTTTAAAAATAATATCTTCTTTGATTTCCTCTTTCAGTTCTTATGAGATTAAAGAAGCGGTGCTTCTATAAATAACATACAGGCCAACTAGCTTTTTATGATTTATACAATAGTATTTAAATTTGAATCTATACTATACTATGTTGAATCCCTAGCGGGGTAGTCAGAGACAACGGAGCGTCAAACGCTACGGTTTCTGCAGACCACTTTCATTTCGTCCACTGTCACTGTAGTCAATTTGAATCTACAATATTAATTTTGATATTGTAGAATAAGAATAAAATAAATAACATTTATAACGGTTGAGCGCTCTTATACAGCTTATTGAATCTATAAATAAACAAATAATACCTATATTCAAATATTTTCTTTAGTATCGTTTTAAATGGCAATCGTTATAGTCATTAAAACATATTATTAAGTGATTTAATTACTGAACATCGTCACTTATAAAAAATAATATTATTATTGCGCTATACTAATGCCAGTGGTGACGCAGGGGCACAAAGTGTGACTGGTCGTGGGTTCGTTCCCTCTCCAGGAAATAAAATATTTATTTACATTTACATTTTTATTTCATCGCTCTAGTGTCGAGGCAAATCGCGGCGTTGAGTACCGCCACTGAACACCCAATGCTTCCACAATTCAGTGGAAAGTGGGAAACGGAGTATCTTAACACTAGGTTCCCTCTGCCTACACTTCTAAGTGCGGGATACAGCGTGAAGCTGATTTAATTTTTTTAGAAGCTATACTAAAAATATATCAAACAAAATTTATTATTTTTACATCAGTGACAATTTTGATTACGTCGTCGTCTTCTTATTTTATAAAAAATATTGCAGAGATATAATTTCAATAGTTAAAAGAATTAGTAATACATTGAATTGAAATACGTGCTATTAGGTCATTGATATTATATTTAATTATTACTTTTACATTAAATAAATTATATATTTAAACATAAACAGAAAAAAAAATATTTCAAAAAATAAATTTAAAAAAATATTTTAAATTAATTATTAGTAGCCCGAAGTATCCCAGCAACTATAATATTATGTGAATGTTTGAGTTATAGTAGACTCAGGCGAATCGGATCAATGGGTAATCGGATCAATTCGTTGTTATTTAAAATAACGTGAGTCAAATAACTCAAGCGTCTAGCGTTTTACCTTAACGTGAGGCTGCTAAGATTTATAAATTACCATACACAAACTTACAAACTTATAAATATGCGTTTGTATTCACAGAACGTCACAATATTAAACGAAAATTCAATAGAAAAGTTGGAATAGCCAGTCAAGGTTGATTCGTCATGATTGGATTCAGTGCCATAGACAGAAGAATGGTACCACAAAAATGTGCCAATATGAGAGGTAGAAAAGATCCGTATGTTCATTAATATTGATCTCATTAATTATCATTTCAACTTTTTTGTTAATTTCAAAGATTATAGTTTTACAAAAAATATATTTAGAATTTATTTTATGTTCTATCTTATTCGCCCCACAAAATGAGGCGAGTAGAATATTTTAGTCTTGTGGGTTCCGTGTTAATTATTTGAATAATTTATGAATAATTAAAGTTATTATGTTTTTACGTAGCTAGATTGTTAATGATTTCTATTTAGCTAATAAAAGTGTCATATAATATGCTTTAGTATGACTTTCATATTATCAATACAAAATGATCCGATTCCCTATTGAATGTTACTAATAAGTACCATTTATTCAACTCAGCACTCAGATCAGTTTTGTTTTCAAAGGCGAGAGTATTATAATACCCGCCTACTGATTTACCTACTCGTCACAATTGGTAATACCTATTCACCTGACAAAGGTATTTCCAATGATGAAATTTGAATATTTGTTGATTCAATTATACTATTGTAGTATAATAGGTATTGAACTAACCTTTCACGTCATCATGAATGCTAATGTCACTCGGTGAAGGGAGTTGAGTGAAGTTTGAGTGCCACTCACCAATATGTAGAAGGGTAGCACCGCCCAAATGTACCTCCAAAACTGTGTAGGCTTGAAACCCAACCAAAAGTGGATGTCCGTAGAGAATTTTTTCACTCCATAGATCCACATTACGATTGCCACCTTCAAAGCCCCAAGGCAAAGAGTACATATGTTCAAGCCGTAAAGCAATCCTATTTTTGCATCAGAAGATAACTATAAGAAAACAAACATTTAAAAATTGATTGTACTGATTTAATGTAGTTACCAATTTCTTTACTAATAAGTAACTAACGTTACTTTTAACTTTTAACTATATACAAAAATATGAATAAGTTCTCAATACTGTTTTATTCGAAAACTATAAAATAACATATATTTTCTTTTTTTTTGGGTTGGTCGAAAAAATCTAGTTAACTATTGTTAAGACACTTCGTTCCCAAATATAATATCATTTAGAACACGAATAATTGAATATCATTCATTAATCGCAATATACAAATATCACAAACGAATAGAATTTTCCAATAATTTTCTACAACGAAGCGAACTAAAAATAACTAATGTCGCGTTTTGTTCACGTAAACGGATTAAGAGAGGACTTTATCAATATGGTTTTTAATCTCAGTTGAGAGCTACACGCTTTTACTTTATTGTGAATATCGGATTTTTTCAAAAAAAAATAGTTTTTTTATAGCTCATATTTTTAATTTGTCAATAGAAAAGAATTTTATTCTTATATACAAATTTTAAATATTCATGATGTTGAGAAAATATTAAAAATAAAAAATTCTCTTATAGGTATCGCATTTAAAGATTTTAGTTGTTTCTATACATCCGACCTGTATCGTTATTATTTATAAGCACTTAGTAGAAATACCTTAGGGAAACACCCAATTATAGTCACTTTAAGCAAATGTACAAGGAAATGTACATTTTTAAAAGAAAATAATAGTAGAAGGTAACAGTAGAAATACTTTTACGTATTTTATTATTTGGCAAAATAAAAAAAAAATGATTTTTCCAATTTTATAAAAACGACTATATATTGGCATAGATATTTGTAGTTAAAGCCGATGATGTGAATTGTTGTTATTTTTTACATAAAACGTAGCTGTTCTAATAATCGTTGAGGTGTCAAGAATATGCAGCATAGGGATTACCCTATTTTATTCATCTTTTATATCTGGTAAAGATAAAATGTGTCCCTATTGCAATATTATTGTCGGAACAAAGCCATCTCTCGAGAATAATGTAAATATGTGAGGACTATATTTAATGGTTCTTAGTATATAAAAAATCTAAGGTACAGTTAAGTTGGGGCATTTATATGTAACCAACAAACCAACAAATTCTAGAACGTGAAGGACACGAAAATTAAAAAAAAATCCCCTTCACGCTGTATCTTGCATAAAGCAAGATAGGCAGAGGGAGCCTAGTGTTAAGACAATTCGCTCTTCACTTTCCTTTACTTCACTGGTGTTAAGTGGCGGAACTCAACGCCAAGCTTTGCCTCGACACCAGAGCAAAAAAATGAATAATAAATATTTCATTTCCTCGAATGAGAACCCCACACAACCTGTAGCGTTTACAGTCACACGCTTATGCGCCTATAACATATACTACGGGTACATATTCAAGTACTTCGTACATAAAAACCGTCTTAAATTATTAAGTAAGACAGCAAATCAGATTTCTATTCAGCCATTAACGTACAATATGCATTACACAGCCGTAATGTGCCATTACGTATTCCAAGCTTAGTGCGGACTAGTTTGCTTGGTACAATATGTTTCGGCAAATAGTAAACATTGTGCCAAAGCACAGACATAATAATTATAATTTACGTTCAGGTATATATCTAATATTAGGAAATAACCGGAATATTAAAGAGCAACTTTCTTTGACGCGTAGGGCAAAGCCGGGGATAGATGTCCCATTTTTTGAAAAAGCCTCCTGGTTTTAAAAATATATTTTTTTTATATGAATAAATTCTATGAATTTAGATAGTTTAATAATTTAGGTTGAACTATTAATTTCTTTTTTTGACTTATCAATTACAGACTTTGCAGAATTTAGCTTTTCGTCGAACCCTTTTTTTGGGAGCAGATGACTGCAGCGCGTACCCGCACCCTTTATATTGTGCGCAGGAAAAATTCAACCAAATTAAAGTAATGAAAAACGTAGATCGAATTATTAAAATTACCTATTTTGTCTCTATCTTGTTTTTTTTTTCAATTGTTACATATTACAAAAAGGAATTAAGAATTAAGTGAGAACATAATTGTAATATCGTTTTTTTATTGATTGCTTGGTCTTCGTTTGCTCAAAATTTTCTATCACATAAATCAGCTAGCGTCACCGTCATTTTTAATAAAATAATGTTTACATTCTTTCATTATGTTTGTGATTTTAGTCTTGTTTTTCTGATATAACCTAGTCTTTATTTTCTTTTAAAGAACGATGTGGTTGACATTATTCTTTCATTAATTGAAAATGAATGAAGGAAGTATCTTAACACTAGATTTTCTCGGCCTTATCCGCCTTAAGTTAGATACTTAAATATGTCCTAAAGAATGACATTAATAATCGTTGTTACATTGAATTAAATTAAATTATTATTGATTAACGAAACTTGATTTTTATAAATTAGATGATTGACAATCTAAGTTTTATTAGAATAAGTCTAGTATTTTAAAAAAAAAAAACATGGCTAGCCTTCAGCACCCAATATGCTAAAATTGTATACAACAGTAATAAAATATATATTTCTTCTTCAAAAAATACAATATAATCTGTCTGTCGACCGAATATTTTTTATCCATGCAATAAAACGATTAATATATGCAGAATTTTTGTTCATATAATTTTTTTGGTCTCCAGTAGTGATCAGTTGTCAAATTCCGGCTTGTTATTCACGTCCGTCTTTAATTATTATTTTTTCTAGGGCCCGGTAGTTTTTAATGGAGATATAAGTCTCACCATAAAATCCCAGGCGACTATCCGATTAGAGAAAGGTGGTCCTTTTTTTATAATAAATACAAAAATATAATAATTGTCAATTAAAAGAATATATGTAAATTAATATATATTTTTACAATTTTTAAGCATTTTTGGGGTCCGTCGCAAATAATAATCATAAAAGCGAAAAAATATTGCCTTGCGTAACAGATAATGTTTCAAAAGAAGAGGCGCATGATTAAAACGTATTTTAAAAACGTTTTCCCAATTTTCACTTTATATTATATGATTGTTAGTATTATTTTTAAAAAGAGCGTCTATTCCAATTGCTTTATTCAATTCGAGACTATGGTGGCGCAGAGGCACAAGCTTGCGACTATAAACACGTCGGTTATGGGTTCAATTCCTAGTCGGGGGAATGAAATATTTATATTTTCTTTTTTCTCGCTCTGGTAACAAGGCAAAGCGCAGTGTTGAGTTCCAGCACTCAATATACAATGCTTCGACTTTGACTTAACGGGAGCGGAGTGGTTTAACACTAGGTTTCCAGGTTTCCTCTGCCTACCCTACCAAGTGCGACAGACAGCGTGATGATAAAAATGTATGTATGTATATGTAATATTTACATAAATAAATAACATATCTTGAAATTTTACTAAATATAGATTACATATTATGTATTTAGTAACATGATTCATATATTTATGAAACATTTGGCTTAAGTTTACTTAGCTTTAATACTATTTAAGAAATAACTTATATGATTAATAATTATTAATAAAGTACTAACACAATTAGTAAAAAAAATACTCACAGCGATAAGGGGCATTGATAAAATGAATCCCAAAAAACATAGCAATCCAACAATATAAATATTTTTCAAAGAATGATATAGACTATGCAGAATTCGGGATGTAGTTGCAGTAAACATAGCCTGTAACCGATCAACTTTATAGAAAAAAATGTTATTAGAACTGTGAGTGTGTGTACAACATCAAATTTATAAGAAGTTGCACTTAATAATTTTATAATTGATTTTTTAGGCAGAGAGTACCTGAGTTCCTAGTGTTAAGATACTCCGTCTCCATTAAAACACTTCCGTTCTCCTCTTTCAACAGAGTCCTAAAGGTACCTATAGCGTGGTGAGTGGCGCAACTTAACGCCACGCTTTGCTTCGTTTCCAGAGCGAGAAAATTAAAACATTGAAGATTTCAAATACAAATATTGAATATTTCATTTCCCCGAGTGGGACTCAAACCCACAACCTGTGTGGGGTTAAGATTTCAGGCTTGTGCCCCTACCTCACTAGTATAATTACATGCAAAGTCTTTAAGTTATTTTTTGTTACTATCGTACTAGTTGTACAAGTACAATAAAGTATCCAAGTTATTGTAATTAATATCAAAAAGTGTTTACAGAGCAGTTGAATACAAGTATGACTGTAAACGCGACTGGTTGATAGTTTGATCTCCACTCGAGAAAATGAAATATTTATTTATATATATATTTATCATGTCCTCGCTCTGGTTTCGAGGCAAAAGCTATGGCTCCAGAATTCAGCGGAAAGTTGGGAACTTAACACTAGGTTCCCTCTACCTACCTTGCTGGGGGCAGGATACAGCTTAATATATTCGTAAATCATAAATATACAGACAGAACTGGTATAAAATAAAATAAAAAAAGTTATAATCATCAATCATCTATATGACAAAGGAAAATAAGAGAAATTAACAAATATTTTCATAAACTGTACTTACCAAGCAAGCTACCAACGCTGCAGAGAGATATGAATAAATGTAAAGAACAAAAATCTTGTGAGCGTCCATGAATTCGGTACTTAGTGGCAAAATGGCAAATAATAAATAGTGAGGTGTGTCCACTATATTGACATCCACGCAATGCTTAACAGTTAGATATAAAACTTGAACTATTAAAGAACGTATAAAAGCTGTGCATATAAATATTATAGTAAATATGAGAATTGCATTATCCACCATTGTAAATGGACTCATTGTTCCGAAATCATAAACGCCGATGAGCCCAACGCCGAAAGGGTCTGTGATTAAATTGAAGTTGTTAACCTGTAAGAGAATGAAATATTATACTACAATATTTTTTATTTTGTGATTTTAATACAAAGTTGTTAAGAAAATTTACACGTCGTTTTCGCAAAGAACGCACTATATTTTGACTCTGACGAATTTTTCTTTACTTTGTAAACAAAAATACATCTAAAACACACCGGATAGATCGCCAGTCATTAAAACCAACTTACTGGTCGTAACCGACTAGTTGTGATAGAAAAGTGATTTTGCTAAAGCGTTATTCAACTTTGATACTTGACAATTTATCATTCACGCGTGCACTGAATGAAAATCAAAATCCTGCATGTGCTTTCCAAAAATTTCAGTCACGTAATGTAAAATACTGCTCAGGATACGGTTTAGATAAACCCTTTTACCTTAAATACTAAACTATGTAATATTTAGTATACTTTCGTATACTTTTATAAAACTAGCTGTATATTCAAAATAAAGATAGATTCCTCATCTTTCAAATACAATAATAAAATGTTCAATGAGCTGCAAATTTTAAATGACAATTTAAAGAATGTTAAAATGAGCCGCGATAACAATAAAATAAATAGAAATTCAGTTTTATGTACAATAACAACTTCTCAACTTTCATAACTTACTGTGCTTTTGTCGACTTGGCGCTACAAAAGTGTAACTTAAAAATGAAAGACATTTTAAAATACATCTGGAATCAAGGGAATAGAGTGAACTTGACAATGCATAGTTTTGTCCAACATCGACTAAAATATTCAAAAGGGTGGAAATTAAAATTTCTCAGAAATAGTGCTTTAACATAAACAACATATTAAGGGTAAAATACAAGGGAATATCACAACATTTTAGCCTACTTTGACTGCATTTTCTGTTGTCTCCTAGAGAATATTATTAAACAGTAACCGCGTCCACGACTCCGTTCGTGTGCAATAGGATTTATGCTTAATTTTGGTTTACTGTCTGATTGGTTATTTGCAAGAAAAATTTGCGTCTTCGAATTTGGCACTTTAGTACCTTTATATCAGTCGCTAGAATCTGTTTCTCTAGTTTAGAGTTATCTAGTACGAATACCTATAAATGTGAACATCCTAGGCTGAGGCCAGTTTTGACACGGAAGCATAGGCGTGTGACTGTAAATGCTAAAGGTTGAGGATTTTTTAACCCGGAATGCCTCAATGCAACCCCCAATCTAAAAAGCCCCAATTTTATTACAATAACAACGGTGGACAAAGAAATTATAAAAATCTAGATCAACTATGGCTCTCCGTAAAGTATAAGGTATAATAATAATAATAAATATTAATATATTTGTATTATATTATTATTATTTATTTCAAATCCAATAAACAATAAATATTTCATAGTACTTTATTGTAAATAGTGGCAAAATAAATAACTAAAAAGTCCTTATTAACCAGCGCAACCTAAAAAAGAACAACAACTGCAAACCTTTTTTACTGGCAACAGCATTTTCCAGTAATTAAGTCTCTAAGTTTTAAAACGTAGTTTATTGCTAATATATTAGAGAAGGTTAAATAAAAGCTCCATATATTTTCCGCTTACGATTTTTATTTTACTTTCGCTGAAAATGCTTTTTAATTATTAAAATATGCAATTAAGGAGATTGATACGGAAAAGAAACTTTTTCAGGCTACTACTTCTATAACTACATGTGTAGATTTTCGCACGAAGGTTTTAAAAATGAATATTATATTATATTATTAAGAGAGACCAGTTAAAAATGTCGCAGCCGATTTTCGCTATATCCGAATAGAAGTCTATTTATTAACTTTTGTAAGTAACTGTAACCTGTACGCTACAAAAATACAAACTCACACCTGTAACCTGTCTAGCGGTAACAATGCATTTATTTATTTATTTATTTATTTATTTCATAAATAACATAACATAACATAACAATAACTTAAATCGGTAATAACTGCATTAGTATTAAACTGTGTTGCAGCTATTAACTCCCACCTCGCAATCGTCCTTTCATATAATAATATAACCAATTTTACAAACAAATAAAATAATATCATAATATTTAACAAGAACCAATCATGAAATATAAAAACAAAATTCAACAATTAAAAATATATACATTAATTATTCAAAAGATAATAAAAATAATAATATTAGAATAAATGACACAGACAGTAAAATTACAATAAATGATACAGATTAAAAAAAGTAAGATAAAAAAAAAAAACAATACATTTAACTTTGATGATGACTTTGATGATGTGTGTGTGCTCATGAGCGTGTGATGTATGATTGTAGATGTATGACCGTGAATGTGAGTGTATACGTTTCGTTATATTTGGTATGCATGATTACATGTTATAGGTCCAGAATCTAGTTAAGCTGATAGAAGATCTTCTGTCTGATTATAGTTCAGCTCTAACAACCAGTTAGTCAATTTGGTTTTAACGTGTTGATAAATTAAGGGATATATATTTAATTTTTTATTAATGTCATTGTACAACAAGGGACTAGAATAATAAAATTGTCGGTGTGTTAAGGCTGTACGACGTGCCTCTATTTGGCAAATTTTATCAAATCTACGTTTATTGGTCACCACTTGGACATCATAGGTCGTGAGTCTATGCTTTCGCAAAATGCAGCGCAGAACAAACAGTTGACGAACTGTTAAGACTTTACACATCATAAATAATTCTGCTGTAGGGAAATGTATAGGTTTGTGAATCATAACTTTCAGAATACACCTCTGAGCCCTCTCTAGAGGGAGCAAGACCGATTTAGTTGCACCACCCCAAGCCGGTATGCAGTATGTAAGTATGGATTGTACAAGAGCGTAATAGGTCATCTTTAGAATTTCAATGTTAGTGCTACATCGTAGTTGTTTAAATATGTATGCGAGTTTTCGTATACGGGAAGTCATAGTTAGTATATGATTCTTCCAGGTAAAACTTTCGTCAATAACAACTCCTAGATACTTTATGAAGAAACACCGAGTAATTTTATTACAATTACAATGTGTATTGAGCCCAAGGAAACATTTGTGTGCAACTAGGGAAAAAGATTCAGGTGGCGAAGAGCGTCTATGTCCAAAGGTTATGAAAACAGTTTTCTCTATATTTAAGGTTAAGATGTTACAAGATAACCAATTCATTATAATTGAAAGAGCCTGTTCACAGTACTCACGTGAATCATTCCAATTATTGCCATGTACTATCAGGGCGGTGTCATCTGCATATGAAACGATCTTTGAAAACTAAATACAAGAATGCTGTATTAAGTTCTAAAACTAAATACAGCATTTCTTATAAGCTAATTCGTATATTCTGGAATTATTTAAATTACCATGATTGCAGTTTAAACATTGAAAAAGGAAATCAAGTGATGTTAGGCCAGTTTTGACGCAGGGGCTCAAGTGTGTGACTAAACGCGACTGGTTGTTCGACACCGAGGAAATGAAGTAATATCGAAATTTATATTTTTATTTCTTCGTTTTGGTGTCGGTTCACACTGTATCCCGCACTTTAGGTCATTTTCCTTCGAATTTTTGAGGCATTGCGTGTTGAATGATGGAACTGAACGTAGCGCTTTGCTTCGTACCAGAAAGACGAAATGATCATATTAAATATTTCATTCATCCAGAGTTTCAACCCCATTCACTAAAAAAATTGACTAACATTTTAAAATAGAGTAATATTTCAAATTCTAAACCAACTTAAAGAATTATTTTGAAGTTAAAAGCAATTTTCATAAAAAAATTGACACAATTTAATTACGTCGATTTCTCCCAAGTGCAGCTAAACAATATAATTTTCATTAAAATTATTAATTTAGTCGGATCAGATTTAACGCAATTCAATTAACAGTTTTTTGAACATTGGTGACATAAAAAAAGGTTGTTTTATTTGACGGGATTGACTAAAATGGTGATGTACATTTAGTGTAATCATGTTAAGGAATAATCATATTCAACAATTTTATGCAATTTTATTATTACGTTTCAACTATGAAAAACTTTTTCCTTACAACGTTTTGTATTTATATCGATATATTTTCCGTATTACCGTTAGTAACCTTAAAGCGGGCTAAGCCGCGAGCGGGTCGCTACAATGAAATAACCTTGTTCTCATGTAAGCGCTGGAGTGTGCAAACTTTTTCATTTGCATTATAATATTTATTATGTTAATGTTCTGTCTTTTCTCTTTGATTCCATTTTGTTATAAGTCGTATGCATATCAAGTTTCCGAGCTATTACAATATATTCCGTTCGTTCTTAAAAATATATGCAAAGACTTCATTGAAAATAAACTCATGAATAATAAAACTGCATAAACAAAACAATTTTGACAGTATCTTAATATATATTTGTTACTTTGTAGATTTTCAAGCTCGTGTAATTTTAAAATGAATTCAACAATAATGAATTCAACAATAATTCTTTGTCGAAAATAATATATTAATTTTCAGTAGTATTATTGTTTTTTTCATAAAGGAATCATATTGTAAGAAAAAGAAAATGTGTGGGAAAAGATTTTGAAAATTAATTTAAATGGTGTTGATAGTGTGTCTAATTTATGTAAATATTCCAACAATTGAGAAGTGGATACAGAAGTAAATTCACATAGAGTATTTTCATTACATATGTTTGACCATTAAATGATTTCGCAAAATATCGCATATTTATTTTATTATTGTGAAAATTTCTTATAATTATTTGTATATATTTTTATAAACGAAATTGTTGTCTACGGAAGTTCCTATTTTTAGTAGTACAAAATGAAATCGCTTCCTAACGATATATGCGTGAAGGTTTTTAATGTGATATTTTTCTTCTGATATTTTTAAAGTGTCATTACATACTTAGGAAAGGAAAATGTTCTTTTTCATAATAAAATGAACATATGGCTTAGTGATGTTTTCGAAGATAACACCACTTCGTTAAAATTGTTATACGTTTTCTAAAAAAGCATATTTTTCTTTTATGTAATTGATAAATTAAACAATATAAATAAAAATTAAGCTACATAATCAGGGATTAATGTAGGCT
This sequence comes from Heliconius sara, assembly GCA_917862395.2. NCBI lineage: Eukaryota > Metazoa > Arthropoda > Insecta > Lepidoptera > Nymphalidae > Heliconius > Heliconius sara. Next base: position 11,142,316 of record OU860800.1, on the reverse strand, counting down.
ATCTTTAAATTAGAGAAATCAATTAATGCCCCCACAACGTCGTTCCATCTGATAGCGGACTATTTCAAAGCGCGTCGTCGTCCTGTTCGCGATCGCAACACGTCTTGTGTTGCGATCGCTAACAGGACGACGACGCGCTCAAAGGCAATCGGTTCTTCTCGTAATGGCACATCGCACGTCTACGATATCGGATACACTTGTTTCCCAACGGATGTTTTCATTTCCGGTTCTATAACGGTGACGGAAAATAGAAAACGTTGCCGCGTGTGTGACCGTAACATACATACAATCACCCATATGCTGAAAACACACAATGCTTAAAGACTTACATCTTAACACACTGAGGTAGTTTTTTGGACGTGATAATGTCTCGCAATAACATAATTTCCTATTGTAGTTTTCAAAAAATTGTAATTCTTTTTACAAAATTTATCCAACCTTACGTTAAAGTCCCCGTTATATATATTACTAGTGGACGCGCGCAGCTTCGTTCGCTTATTTGCACTTTTACGGGTGAATTCTAAAAAACACGAAACATGTATTCAATAAAATATTTTTAACAGTCTGAATTTAAATGTTTATAAAAATCGATGGCGATTTGAAGACTTTTCCATATAAATTTTCAACCCTTTATTGGAACCCTTAGGGGGGTGAATTATAATAAGCCATGAAACACGTGTTCAATGAAATATTTTTAAGTATCTGAATTTCAAATTTTATAAAAATCCGATTTAAAAAAAAGTCCATACAAACTTTCAACCCCTATTTCATTTTATATACATTTTTTATTTCATTTTATATTTTTTAATTTATTCGTATATATATTTAAAGTTAAAATTTTTCATAATCCCTTTTTAGTGGATGTCCCCTATATATATATATATATATATATATATATATATATATATATATATATATATATATATATATATATATATATATATATATATATATATATATATATAGTGGACATCCACTAAAAAGGGATTATGAAAAAATGAACATATGGCTTAGTGATGTTTTCGAAGATAACACCACTTCGTTAAAATTGTTATACGTTTTCTAAAAAAGCATATTTTTCTTTTATGTAATTGATAAATTAAACAATATAAATAAAAATTAAGCTACATAATCAGGGATTAATGTAGGCTATCTTTAAATTAGAGAAATCAATTAATGCCCCCACAACGTCGTTCCATCTGATAGCGGACTATTTCAAAGCGCGTCGTCGTCCTGTTCGCGATCGCAACACGTCTTGTGTTGCGATCGCGAACAGGACGACGACGCGCTCAAAGGCAATCGGTTCTTCTCGTAATGGCACATCGCACGTCTACGATATCGGATACACTTGTTTCCCAACGGATGTTTTCATTTCCGGTTCTATAACGGTGACGGAAAATAGAAAACGTTGCCGCGTGTGTGACCGTAACATACATACAATCACCCATATGCTGAAAACACACAATGCTTAAAGACTTACATCTTAACACACTGAGGTAGTTTTTTGGACGTGATAATGTCTCGCAATAACATAATTTCCTATTGTAGTTTTCAAAAAATTGTAATTCTTTTTACAAAATTTATCCAACCTTACGTTAAAGTCCCCGTTATATATATTACTAGTGGACGCGCGCAGCTTCGTTCGCTTATTTGCACTTTTACGGGTGAATTCTAAAAAACACGAAACATGTATTCAATAAAATATTTTTAACAGTCTGAATTTAAATGTTTATAAAAATCGATGGCGATTTGAAGACTTTTCCATATAAATTTTCAACCCTTTATTGGAACCCTTAGGGGGGTGAATTATAATAAGCCATGAAACACGTGTTCAATGAAATATTTTTAAGTATCTGAATTTCAAATTTTATAAAAATCCGATTTAAAAAAAAGTCCATACAAACTTTCAACCCCTATTTCATTTTATATACATTTTTTATTTCATTTTATATTTTTTAATTTATTCGTATATATATTTAAAGTTAAAATTTTTCATAATCCCTTTTTAGTGGATGTCCACTATATATATATATATATATATATATATATATATATATATATATATATATATATATATATATATATATATATATATATATATATATATGGTTTTACATAATTTGATTATAATATAACAATAAGCGGGTAAAGCCGTGAGTATGCCGCTAGTATTCATAATGCGAAGACGTATATCCAATGCATTTCACACAGATTTCTCACAAAGGCACACACTGTGTGTTTGATACAGAGACTGGGCAACAAGAACGTTCCGTAACTTGTTTCAGCTATATTACTATAATGTAATGAGGCGTCACTGTAAAGTTTGATATTTTAGAGAGCCGCGCTCAAATTCACTCGTTTATTTATCAAGATTCTCTTGAATATGTGTAGACAGAGATAATGTTCAAATTGTAACAAATAAAAGATAATCTGGTGTTCTAGAAAAGAAGCGACAAAACTGTGTACAGCGAGATGTTGGGATAGTCACTGTTAAAACATATTTCTAATATATATTTCTAATCAAAAAATAATTCTAATCTTGATTCCTGTAATATATTTTAATATAAATATTATTTATTATAGAAAAATTAAATTAAAACTCATACCTCATCAGGTGGCAGGAGAAATGATTTAAGAAATTTTCAATATAACAAGTTAATTATATCGTAGGTTAAAATAAATTATCTGTGTATTTGCCGTCGTGGTGCAGAGGCACAAGCGATTCGCCGTTCGAGCGAATTATCAAACAAGCCATTCGAGGAAATGAAATATTTAATATTCGTAAGGCCAGTCGTGGCGTAGGGGCACAAAATGTGACCGGGTTTAACACGACTGGTTGTGGATTCGATCCCCACTCGAGGAGATGAAATAATTACTTACATTTATATATCGAAATAAATCGGCGTTGAGTTCTGCCACTCAACACGCAATGCCTCCAGAATTCGACAGAATGTGGGGAACAGAGTGTCTTACCACTAGGTTCCCTTCCCTGGCCTACCTTGCTGTGTGCGGGATACAGCGTGAAGCTGATTTTATTTAATACTCGAAAATTCGTAAAAAAGTGAAGAACCGAGTGTCTTAACATTAGGTTCCCTCTGGCTACCTATATGCGTGATACAGCGTGAAGCTGAAAAAATATATGTATTACATACTATAAACACACAACTATAAGGCAGTACAATAAGCAGTCAAGTTCAAAAGTATAAATACACAAATTATGAAACTTACGTGCAAAAAATCTTTAATGTTCATTAAATTATAGAAAGCTTCCATTGTATATTCCGTAGATAATAATAAGAAGATTAAAATGAAAGCGGTTGAAAATACTCCCCATAGAAACGAGAATTTGAATAACTGGAATAATAATTAAATAAATAAGTATGAATTTAAAAAATATAAATAATATTTTTATATTCACAAAATTCTAAATAAATGTAATCAATATTTGACCATATAAAACTAAATTATTAATAGACGATTTATCAGAATTCGGCGGATAATTAGGAACGAAGGTGTCTTAATCAGAACGGGGCATCTTAAAAACTAGGTTCCAAGGTGCTTTGTGAGGTATAGCCTACTCTGCCATTTGAGGGATTAAGCACCTCTCGCGTATACAACGAAATAAACTAATGTTACGAAATTCTGTTCTCTTTCTATCTTTATTATTGCCAGCCGATCGTACAAAAAAGTGAGGGATGCGGAATGATCACAAAAAAACACCTAGCATCATAAAAAATGGTAACTCAAAAAACCGTCATATTATTTTTCTTACCTTCAAAAGTCCGTTATCCGTCATAGTTGCTATAAAGAAATTACAAATCCAAACCGTGCCAATTACAAATAGCCTTATAGACATGCTGTTTCTGTCATAGTTGGAAAACATTTTCCTAAAAGGAAAAAAATATCTAAGCACTTTAATAATATAACAAGAAATCTCATCACTTATCTATCATACAATTGAATAATATATTTTTTTATCTTCACTCTGTATGAATTACACAGCAGGGCAGGGGGAACCTGGGAACCTAATATTAAGACACTTATTTTCCACATTTTCCGCTGAATCTAGAAGTCATTTGTTTTCAAAATTCTTTATTTATATAAATATAAATTACAATACAAATGTTAACACAATAAATACCGATGTAATATAATATCAGTTGGTTGGGTTTAGCAGAAATTATAAGATACAATATTTTAGACAAAATATCTAACGATATTATATTGTTATCTGTTAGTTGGAAATTTGCTGCACAAAAGCAAAATACTCATTGAGCTGTTCGTAGTTCTAATATAATATATTACCGGCGACGAGGACTGCCCTGCATTCACGCATAAGTAACACACGGTCTATCAAGGGTTCTATATATCCTCATCTTAGTTTTGGAACTGAATTTACTATTTCGGTTCATGATCGGACTTAAGGCACAAAAGGCGCACGCACTTTTGTGCGTAAATTCATAACATGTTTTATCCAGTTACGCTTGGAGTCCAAAGTAACACCTAAACACCAGTCTGGTCGACTCCAAAGAATAGCATACAGTCCCTCATCATTTTAAGAGAGCGAGCTTCCCTTTTAATTCATTCAATTAATTTTCCATCTTCTAAAATACTCATATAACAGTTCTAATAAAAATTGCAACCGGGATATTATGAGATCAACATTATTAGAAGATGTGAAAGACGCAGTACCGTCTGCAAAACAAGCAAGGTTGGTACGATGTAATAAGTAGGGCCCAAGGATTGAACCCTGGGGCACGCCAGCAGGTACTAATATATTCGGCGACTGAGTTTTCCTATGGACATTGAAAAAGTTCTACTTATAAGGTATGACTTAATCAGCTTTATTAAATCTAAAGGAATACAATGTCTGAATAATGTATGCAAAAGCCCATCATGTCAGACAGTTTCGAAAGCTTTCTTAATGTCTAATAAAAACATTCCAGTAGACTGCCTGAGGTTAAGGCTATGTGCAATGTGTTCAGACACTCGTGCTTACTGCTGGACGCATGAATGCTTAGATCGAAAACCAAACAGTTCATTCATAATACGATGTTTAGAAACAACATGGAGTCTAGTCTCCTTTAATTTACCCAGTGAAGCTAATAGACTTATTTTACGGTAGTTTGTAGGGAAAACATCATTCTTACCGCTTTTCTTATGGGTAATAACTTTAGCTTTTTTCAACATATCTGGAAAGTAGCCAAGACTTAAGCAGCTGTTAAAAATTAACGAAAGAAAAACAATTGCTTTTGTCATATAATGTTTAAGTAAAGAGTTGGTTATTTCATCGTTACTAGGTGACTTGCGTAGTTTTACAGTTTTTTTTTTTTTAATTTCGGTCGATCTAACGGGCTCTACAGTACCAATAATCGAATGTGTTTCAATTTTTGCTATATTTTCTTTAATTTTAGAGTCGAAATCAGTATTTTTTTTAGTAAAGGGCTGAATGAAATATATAGTGTACTGAAGTATATAAGTGCATAGATAACAATGGTTATTGGATAACATATTTTGATTGATTAAATAAATATATTATATTAAAAAATATTCAACATTTCCTTCCATACCAAACGTCAATTTCACATATAAGGAACTAACATATAGACTTGACTTAAGCCATCAACGTAATAATTAACTATTATAAAGTAAAAACGACTTTCACTTTTTTGCTAATTAACAAAAGATAACTTACAAATAATTCAAATGGGCCGAAGTACTGTGTAGATCCAGTATTATATTTTTACGACAGTGCAAATATATGTCCTGAGGGTTCGTGCACGTTACGTTTTTGTCGACCTTCTGACATTTTGACCATGAAGGCGTTTTGCCTATACTGGCAATGAAAAATCGTATTGAATCCGCCAGGTCACTAGCATGCTAAAACAATATAACATTGTTGTTTAAATTAAAATGAAATTAGCTTCACGCCACATACTGTAGAAAGCAGGATAGGTAGAAAGTTAAGACACTCCGTTCCTCAATTTCCACCGATTTCTGGTGGAACACAACAGCAGAACGAAGAAATGAAAATACACATTTAAATAAATATTTCATTTCCTCGAGTGGGGGTCGAACCCACAACCCATCGCGTTTACAATCATACTTTGTGGCCACTGCACCACGACTAGCCTCAATATAAATATAAATATTAAATATTGTATTGTTCAATAACGTAAATTGCTACTATCAATTACTCTCCGATGTCAAACAAACATGACCGTGAATTCACCACCGGTCAGCTAGCTTTTACAATGTTGAAGGTTTCAATTGGAAATATGCACATGTATTGTGAAATGTGCTTTGAAAAATGTTGTACGTTTCTATTTTTCTTTTTTAAACCAAAATATTTGTCTCCTTTTATTTTCACTTTTTTCTAAACACAAATTATTAAATTATAAAATTATTATGTTGAGTCTACCCGTGACCACGGACTACTGCAAAATGTTTGAAACGACGGATTTCCAAAAATGTATAAAAATACAAAATATACGCGATTAATCCGGTTAAAATAGTTTCATTTAAAAACCCACAACTATCGTTTTACAATCAGGCATCTATCATTTCATTAGCGCTACGACAAAAGGGAAAAAAATATTTAACGATTTTATACATTTTACTTACCAATATCGACCAAAGTGCGGTTTGTAGGAGAATTGCGAATGAAACGCCACGCATCAGGGGATTCAGTGCTTCATTTGTATCTAGCTTCCTAATATATTGCTTTATAAAAAAATCCATGAACATGTAACTTACACCAATAAAAACTGCATAAAATATGTATTCGAATAGGTGAGCTGAAAGATTAAATGTGTATATAATTATAATGTACATATTTCTGTTACATTTTTCTATACATTTTTCTTAAAGAAAATTTACGCTTTTTCACATAAGCAAGAAACTATAAATTCGTTGTCCACTTTTCAGCTTAATTCGATAGGCAGAACTCAACGTAGCGCTTCCCTTTTTTCAGAGATGGGTATTGAAAATAATTCATTGACTCCCTATATGAGAATCGAATCATTACATTTACAATGAAACGCCGTTCCACCATGATCTACATACTTATAGGCATTCATATATGTACATCCAAGGCCGTAGGAATAGGCAGGCTGGTGGTCTATGTCTCTCCTAGAAATTTTACAAACCAATAAAAAAGCCCTGAAAACTAAAAATAAAACCTTGACACGAGTATATCTGTACAAAGCTATCCCAGGAAACCCCAAATAAAGCAAATATGTCCATATAAACATCACGGCCCTAGCTGATATTTTTCTGTATACTTTTATGTATAGAGTAAACAGATTCGATACAGTGCGAATGATGCCTGCAGTGTACTTCAGCAATATAGTCGGATTTTAGTTTACTACACTTTTATTTCCACTTTCTTGTTTTTTTACAAGCTTTTATTTACTTTCACCTGTCCCGTTCTCTTTCTGTACATTTATTTATTTATTTTTTATTTATGTATACATCAGTTGACAATGCGATATTATTAAGGCATAGAGCTGATCTGATGATGAAGCTGGTAGGTGGCTATAGGATTTCCGTAATTAAACGACGCAGTCTAATCAAGTTTGAGCTCCTTTGATTCATTTTTATGAGTAATTTGATACTAAAAGGTAACCAGGGTCTGATGATGCAGCTAGAAGGTGGCCACAGAAACTAAATAATTAGACGACGCAGACCCATCAAGTTAGAGATCGTTGGATTCTTTTGAGTACTTTGAGACTATATGGTAACTAGAATCTGATGATGGAGCTGGAAGGTGGCCGTAGCAACTACTTTATTAGATGACGCAGCCCCATCGAGTTTGGGCTCGTTTGATTCGTTTTGACGGGTACTTTTACGTCGTTTTGTCGTTTTTACGTCAGTTAATGTAATGTGATAAAAATGTGAATATTCATTAACTAAAGTATAAAGTAAATTTATTTTTAACTTATTAGCTCATTTTATTAACAAATATTGAAAGTTTGGTTTTAATAAAGGTTTGTTTTCTTTAATTTTATTTTCATTATTTGTTCTAAGTTTGAACTCGCATACTATTTTGCGTAAAAACTTTCATACATTAGCATTTTCTTTCGAAATTAATTTATCTTTATTTGCTTCAGAATGAAATAGTATTAATAAATTAAATCAAAATGTTGTGACAAAGTACAAAAAGTAATGCCTGATAACGTGATGGTTGTGAAATAAATACCTACACATTGAGTCGTCAGATTAGATGAGCTGAGCGACGTTGGGTCATACATTTCATAAAAGTCACTCGCGACGTCCTACTACATTTTTTATACAATAGGAAGAAAAGATATGTGAATACCATGAACTACTAAAACTTTTGAAAAGATGTCAAAACTTGTGCTGGTCGATGAAAATGCGTAAGCAACGTATACAAATTTCTTTATGCTATCCCATCTAAAGTGCCCTCCTATTATTTCCTGAAAATAAATAACATAAGATAGATTTTTTTTAAAGTATATACAAACAGATATATTGTGGGTTCCACATTTCGGTTATTTCCACTAGAGGAAGTGAAATGTTTTCAAATCCTTTTATATATATATATATATATATATATATATATATATATATATATATATATACCGTGTGAGAAGTACAATGTGAAAACTCATTTTTTTTTGTTTTTAATATTTGTTTTGTCCTTTGTAGGCAGATTGAAAATGGAGAAGGAATGACGTATAATACACTAAATATAAAGATATTCTTTTTATTTGACACAGTTTACTTTTACATAAATACAGCGCATTATACGTAGTGTTAATTAATTTTTTCTACCGGATCATGTCTCCGGAAAGAAAATATAAATGATGCAAAGGTAAAAAATGAATTATAATAAAAAATATCCTTTTTAAATTACTCACATTTTTATCACACGAAGATGATGACATACTTAGCGTCAGGTCTATAAATCGGTTATGCATTTTTTACACCAGTTGCCTATGAAGAGATATTATTTTGTAATTCTTATAAAATAAAAAAAAAACATATACATATATTAATTATCTACGCCTACTAAAAATATAATTTAATCTTTTAAATATTTTGTCCGTTATTAAAGATTGTTATTTGAATTAACATTTATAAATCATAATAGAAGTCATAAAAGAAATTAAAAGTAATTTTTTTAAAACAAAATAATTACAAACAAGCAAAAAATTGATTCAAAACAATATATAACTTTAGTACATACAAACGCTATTGAAATGCAGCTCTAATTAAAAATGCACTTAAGATCATTCATAAAAAGGCTTGGAATACTTCAATATGCCGACTTTCAAGACTGTTTATTTTTATATGCTCGTAGTTTTTACTATTATAAGCTTAAAGTGGTTGTTCTGGAATTAAACAAATATAATTATATGTTTTCTTCTAAAAAAATATTTAATAAACATTGTAACAACGTCATGGCCAGTTTGAAAGCATCTGGCTACTGGAACTACGAGTAGTATCTCGATGGAAATGTTATCATTTGTAAATATTTTCGTGTTTTTCATATTTGCTTTTAATGTGCAATATCTAAATTGAGACAAAGAAGAGGGTTCACATTGAATTCTCATGCGGTAGACGCGAGACATATAAAAAAATCAGGTAAAAATAGCTCTAATAACGAGGCAAAGTGGGGCTTAGAGCTCCCCTATTCAAAACGCAATGCCTGCAGAATTTGATGGAACGGAAGCGTTTAGTAGAAACGAAGTGTCTTAACGCTAGGCTTACATGTTGCCTCTGTCTACCTGGCTATGTGTGTGATACAAAGTGAAGAAATCAATGCAATATGTTATTTTTAAATAGACTAAAAAATATATGTATAAATATTGAGGCCAGTCGTAGCGCAGCGGCAAGAAGTGTGACTGCAAATCCGACTGGTTGTGGGTTCGATCCCCACTCGGAGAGATGAAATATTTACTTAAATTTATATTTCCATTTCTTCGCTCTGGTGCCGAGGCAAAGCGCGGCGTTGAATTCTGCCGCTCAACACGCAATGCCTCCAGAATTCGGCAGAAAGTGGGGAACGGAGTGTCTAAAACACTAGGTTCCCTCTGCCTACCCTGCGGTGTACGGGATACAGCGTGAAGCTGCTTTTTTTTTTTTTTGATATATTTTTTTGCTTCACACTGCACCCTGCATATAGCAGAAAAGGTAGGAAGAGTGAATTTAATATTAAGACACTCCGATCCCCGCTTTTCGCCTAATTTTAGAGAAATTGGGTGTTGAGTGGCGAATCTCAAACCTACACTTTGTCTTGTTAGTTACAATTGGAAATAATTCACACGATTGAATATCGAACCCAAACTCGTCACGTTTACAGTTAGGCGGTATGCTGCTGCGCAACGACGACCTTTTATATAAAAAATTTGATTGATTTGCCAAGAGTACACGTAAAAAGGGCACGAAATTTGTCTTACATATTAATTTGCATACAATATAACGTAAATAAAAATCCACTTCATTAATTACTTAAAAAGTAATTTGACTCACCAATAATTCCTTCCAATACAAAAATTTTACAATACAAATAATTTTCCACAAAAGACTTTGTTGGGATTAAATAAACGGTTCCAAAAACAATTTATTATCACTTTTAAATGAAAACGAAGTTATTCGAATAAATGTATATGAAGTCAATTTTTATGACAATAGCTATAATTCGCTTGTTGTTACATTTTTCGTAGTTTGCTTTTGAAAAGTTTTTTTGTACTTTAGTCCAAAGATGATGTTAAACGTCATATTTTTGACAACATTTTCTGACTTTAATTTATACCATAAAGAAGACTAGTAATTTTTTCTTTTATATAAATTAAAACTGTCGAACAAAAATATGATAGAAAAGAAAAGTGATCAGCATTTTTTTTTATGCGTTGTTTATGTTATTGACGTGAAAAAGAATACTATATAGTACAGAAAATGGAATCAGAAAGCCAATATCTAGAAAGATTGCTGTGTCCAGTTAGAAATAAAATAACGAGAATTTTATCGATGGGATGAATCGTTTAAATTCAATACACAGAATTCAACATCGAGAATTCAAATGTCTACTGTTTCTTTATTCTATAATTGTTTTTCTATGAAAATTTTAAGTAGTTTAGTGGAAAGCTTACCCGCTCTGGCAAGACGAAGAGTAGTACGATGAATCAACAAATACACCGATTCAGTCTCTGTATTACATTTTGTTCGTTTTTTTTCTTAAAAATATATTAATTTATTATTATATCAATACTTTATCTCTGCACCACAGAGAAACAATTGTATAGTCTATACATTTTCCAATTTTCTTTTTCTTTTTGGCTACGCTTTAAAATATTTTCTTGATGGCTATATAATGATGAAATGCATGATAGTTGTAGATTTCTTTCTCTTTAATTTTTATTTGCAAACAAAGAGTCGTGGCGCAGGGGCACAAAATGTGACTGCGATTTCGACTGGTTGTGGGTTCGATCCTCACTCAAACGACATGAAATATTTATTTTAATTTATATTTTCATTTCATTATCCTGGTGTCGAAGCAAAGCGCGGCGTTGAGTTCCGTTGAGGTCCTACTTGACACGCAATACTTGAATTGGAATGGCCAATGGAAAAAAGAGCATCTTGACAATAGGTTTCCTCTGTATACCTAGTTTTATGAGATAAAGCGTGAAGTTGAAAAAAATATATAAATCAAGAGAATGAAAATATTTTTTTCATAAAGAATCTTTATTATAGAAATGTTTACAGCTGCGTACAACAGCGAAGCAAATACAATCAAACATCCGTTGTTTGCCAGTCTTGCTTGCTTGGCTTGTACTGCAAAAGTTCTTCTTGACATATGTAACAGTAACTACATATGTATATTATATTTTTTCATTTATGTCATAGCGTTATCAGGGTAAACTACTAACTCCTTTGCCACAATTGTGCGACAACTCTCCGTTTTGCACTGGATACCACAATTTATCGCCTTTGATGTATCACCTCGATAATTGAGTGGAAAGTCACTAAATTCCCTCTGCTATGCGGGCAAAACGTGACGTTGAAAAAAAGGTAAATATATATCTTGACAAAATGAAATGTAAAATTTTCACAGCAATATTTATTTCCTCTACAGATTATATAAACAACTTTTTAACTTCATACTCCTGCTAATTCCGAGAAAACTCACAAAGAATTTTCAATTTTATGTTAAATTAAATATGATATATTTTATGAAATATTATTCAGTAACACATTTCAATAACGTCGTTTTGTATTGTTTTTGTGCATGCAATTTACAGTGAAGCATATCCAGAGTCGGGGTCAGCTCAAGGCTATTACCAAGGTTCGCTGAAGTTCAAGATCAATATCCAGGATTATAATGTATATTGAATAGGTGACCTTGTGATAAACACTTTGAAGTAATTGTATGGAGTACATTTCGAAATAAGATTTATAGCTCTAACGTTGAGTTATTGGTACGCTTCTAAATGAATATTATGAGACAGGATCGAATTCAACTTAGGGATTATTTGTCCAAAAAGGGCGGTTACTTAGTATAGGTAGACAAGTTAGGCGTGCCGTTCGCTCGTATGACAAAATATGGCGTACGAGCTAGCGGGTCATCAGTCTGATGCTAAGTGATTACCTCTGCTCGTGAACATGCACCACAGGAACCATCAATACGTTGTCGGCTTTTAAGAATACGAACATAGCTTTGTCGTCACGTCGTTTGGTTAATATTTCACAATTTTCAGCATTTTTTTTAAGTTTCACGCTGTATCCCGCTTGTAGCAGGGTAGGCAGTGGGGACCAGTACTAAGATACACTGCTCCCTCTGCTCTTGATACCAGAGCGAATTAATGAAAATATTAAATATTTCCTTTCCTTGAGTGGAAATCGAACCCACAAACAGTCGTGTTTGCACACGCTTGTGCCACTGCGTCACGTCTGACTACAAATGTTATTTCAATATAATATTCTATAACATTATTAGGTTTTCACATTTATAAAACTGTTTATTGCATTTCTGTGAGAGGTGCAACTTACTATGCGTTTCTACGACGTTGGACTACCTAATATTGGATTTCCTCGAAGGAACTAAAATTTATAAAATAAAGTAAGACGAGCATATAGACAGTATACTTAGTAATAATATATGTTTTTAAATATCAATGAAAATGAAAATGGAAGTAGGCGAGTTCTTAAGTGAGAATGTAACATTCCTGCGGAAATTATACTTTGTTTATAATATTATTATATAGCTTTATTTCTTTAAATTTTCTTCAAAATTGACGTGTTACAGTCAGAAGAGTAAGAGTTGTGCTGTGCTTTGCAGGTGCAAGATAGAAAATAATCGAGATTATATGGTTTTAATATAGAACCTTAAAATCTCGAAACCCAAATCTTAAAATCTCGAATTTCAAGATTTGAGATTTTCCAATGTAATGTAATGTTCTCAAGTCGATACCCTCTCATGCAGCCACGCATTGCTTGAAAGATAGATAAAAATTTGTGGACCACTATATTATATACGTTTAAACCCTGGATTTTTTCAGAATCGAAATTTATGTAAAAAAACTACGTTTGCAGTGTGCGCGCAGTCACAGTTTACCTCTAGACAAATCAGATATGAAAATCAAAAGAATTCCCAAAAAACTTAAATTACAATTTATTTAATGCATAACCAAACGAAAATAAATAATCCATTTTCAGGGTTTTGTACCACAAAAAGAAAAAAAAACGTAACTCTTATAGGAGCGATTTTTGTCCGTCTGTCCGTCTATTAAGACCATTTTACTTAAGGTTGTGTTGAAGTATCAATCTCAAATTAATATCAGATATTCAGGTTTATAGTCCCTTGGAATTCAGTCAAAAGATATGAGCAGTATCGTTTTTGCTTCATTTTGTATTAACCTATAGTTACACCTATAGTGTACTTTAGTTACGAAATTTAGGACGAAGTAAGATCTTATAATACAAATAAAGGAAAAAATCTTATTTATTAACTCATTTTATACTAAATATTTGTTAACTTTATTCGCCGCATCGTCAAAACCTATAACAATCCTGAAACTGGTACAGAACTCCTGTTCAGCGAGTGCGACTTGCATTTGGTCGGTTTTTCCTTAATAGACTTAAATAAACATTTGTATATTTCAAGCAGGCGTAGCCGCGCAGGGGCCGCTAGTATAATATATACGTATGTCACATACAATGTGATATAATTTACTTTACTTTAGGTAGGGTACATACATTTAATTTATCTAAAATTTTATATAATATATTATACTTAACAAAAAAACTGTATTATGTAATTTTTCTTTAACAGATCATTAAATGGTTTTTACAAGATATGTTTTCAATCACTTTTTTTATCAAAAAAACATGTAATATATAAACTAGGTTAGTAAATAGGTTTCTCATATAAATTGTCATATCATAACAAAGTAACAAGTAATAGTATAATTTTTATATAAATACTGTATAAATATATATATTTATTTTTTCAGCTATGATCTCGCTATAAAATCGGCAGTAAAGGGTTTCGCACTGGATATCAGGCCGATATTGGGAACATCCGATGGCAAAATACCGTTGCTGCATTCTATCCTATACTTTTGCAAAATTCCAACGAAGGTGATGAATATAAAGGATTTTGCTAAAGAATCTCCAGGACACCGTCTTCTACCTGAAAAAAACTCAATATGGAATGTCACGTGTTAAGCAATGTCAAAGATTTAAATAATTAAAAAAATAATCTATTATTGAAGTAAGTTTATACATTTAATAAATTTATTAAAAAAATATGACCATTTCGAATATCTTACACACTAATAATTTGTATTTTTCAGGAAAGCTCGTGGAGTTGATTTCGCTTCATCCCTATTTATTAATAAAAGTCATCGAGAGTCAATTAATGAGATATCATCAGCCAATTTCTAGTATTTTACCAATAAATAAGTAGATTGATTGATTGATTTGTTAATAACATTAGAAGACATTCATTTAACTTTAGTAATTACGAAGTGAATTGAAGCTTAATGCACATTTAAGGTTTATAGCACAATGATGTGTATTATTTTGAAAAATGTTGAGTACTAATCATAATATTGTGCAATAATTTTTATTATTAATATTATTTCTTATGATAGTTGTACAATACGAGTATATATAGATAAACACTCTTAGGATTATGATATAAGTATATAATTATAAAAAAAAACGGACAAGCGCGAGTCGGGCTCGCCCACCCAGGGGTCCGTACAAAAATTGGAGGGTTCATTTTCTGACATTCAAGTTTATCTTAGCCAGAGCCCTTTCATCTGATACCTCCCTGGAGCTAGCTTTCTGCTGGCTTTAATACCAAATTTTGTCAACGTTTGAAGACTATATTAATGTTTAGAATTTAACTACAAATGTCTTCAGATTTTTTCCTGAACTAATACTACCTGTAGAAGGTAGCTACCAAACTTCATAATTCTAGATCAACCGTAAATATCCTATTAAATTTGAGTTCCTTAATAGTATCGAAATACGTGTTTTTTGCTATATAAACGGCCATGTCTTTTCTTTTTCACTTGATGCAGAAATACATTTTTTCAGGAAATCATGATGCCGTAGATCTGAGTATATGGTTAGAATTTCATCTCCATATCTCCAAGCGATAAAGGCTATTGACAGACAGACAGATGGATATGGTTTTTTTTCTTAAGATACGGAACCCTAAAAACGAATATTGTAGTTACAGTATCACTTATAAAAATATTAAATAAAGCTCTTTATTACATACATAAAGGAAATAAAGCATTAAACAAGAAAAAAGAAACATGAATAAAATGGTAAAGTAAGCAAATTAAAAGTACATTTCACAAATAGAGGTAGTACGCGAAGGACGCCTTTCTCAATTAGTAATCTATTACAGATAACCTTTAGCATAAGACCTCATTTTACATATACATAAAACAAAAAACAATCTAGTAAGTAAGAAGAAATATAATATAAAATAGAAATATAGTGATTATATTTATTTAAAAATTACACTTAAAGTAAAACAAAAGTATGAATTTTTCAAAATCATCAACCTAATATGATTTGATATAAAATATGTCAAATTTAACAAAAAAATATTTTCAACGACAATATAAACGTTTATAAATTGGCTATTCCTTATTTTCCCTCGTTTATGGCATAATCGTTTCTTTTTATATTAATTTAACTAACATAATATTTCTTAATATACTGTACATTTAGTAGCGAATAGGAGAAACAGTGCAAGACATTTGAATAATACAACTACAAACAAATTAATCGAGTTTCACGCTTCCTACGCAACGAGAGCGAGTGGTCTACGTTTCCTTTGTTGAGAGCAAAATGCTACCAACGTTATATACAGTTTAAATGTTTTATTCTCATGCATTTCGCATGTCACTCAGGGCAAAAATTCCTGGAGTTTTTGTCGATATTATTTGAAGCTATAATGAAGTGAATGAAGATGAACAATATTTGAAATTTATGTTATACAGTACACTAGATTGAGGAGGTTCACGGCGCAAAGGAGCAAGCGCGCAACTGTAGACGGAACGGTTGTGGATTCGATTAACATTCAGGGGAATGAATTATTTTACATGAAATAAAAACATTTTCTCTCTGGTAGCGAGGCAGAGCGTGCCGTTCATTTCATCCACTCTATATAATAGCGAACGGAAATGTCTTAATCGGAACGGAGTAACTTAACACTACGTTCTCAAGTTCCTTCTGCCTACCCTGCTATGAGTGGAATACATCGTGAAACTGAAAAAAAAATACTATATCGGTCAAGAAAGAAAAAAAATATCACATAACGAAGAAAAACAAAAGTTCTACTTTGTCTATTCTTATAAGAGGCAAATATAAAATAATTATAATGTAATGTTGACTATTTCAAGGTCATATATAGATCCGAGAATTTTTTATTAGGATATTGTAAATGTAGAATATAAAAGAGAGAAAAAAGAAAACCGCAACTCAACAAGCATTTTCAGAAAGAATGCAGATATATTATATTATGTGTATTCTTCAACATTCCAAAAACACTTTAGCCAGATATATAACTAATTATTGTGATCTCATTCTAAATAAATGAATATCAAATGGTTTATGTAATGGTTCCGTTAACCAATTGACTATTGAAATAAGTGTCCTTAATATTGGTCTTATAAAAAATTGTTGCGTAACATATATGAATTAGATTTTTTTATTCAGCTTCACGCTGTATCCCGCATATAGCGGGGTAGGCAGAGGGAGGCAGAGATTTCCTACTTTCCGCCGATTTCCGGAGGCATAGCGTGTTGAGTAGCAGTGAGTCGAGTGAGTAGTGAAATATGTACATTATTATTTTTAACTTTTTTCTTTTTGTTTTAATAATATTTTAATAGAATAGAAAATAGTAAAAGGCTTGCTTTTTTATATTGTCGCAAAGAAATTTCGCTCGGCAAACATAATAAATTGTTAGTATTATAACATTTGCTGTTAATAGACATAATGCACTATTCTGATAATCGTACAATGTACAAGCATCGCTTAAGCATATTCATTTTTTTGTTTTTTTGAATCATTGTTTGTAATGACAATTTACTTAATAAATCACTATAAAACGCAATTTATTTAAATAAACTAAAGTCTATATATTATATATCAGTTTGTTATTTTTATAATTTTTTTTATTTAATACTTTATTACGCCAACAAGATTTAATACTAAAGATGAAAAACAATCAGACAGAAAAGCATTGGTGTAAGGGCGGCCTTATAAACTAAATGTACAAATGAACTAAATTTATATAATAGACTTACTTTAAAGTTACATAACAGTAGACATACAAAATAAATTAAACCAAACGGATACTCACCTATCCCAAATGAATATAGATGTTCAGTGTTTTTAATGTTTCCCGTTTCATCTATAAATCTTTCCGGTATAAATTGATCAGGTCTATCCCATATTTTGCTATCGTAATGAATATCTCCAACAGATATTAATACTGTTGAATCTTTGGGTATTAGATGTCCGTCGATTATAACATCATCTAACGCTCTCCTTGGACCCGCTAATGGGGCTATAGTAAAATATCTATTTACCTCATGAAGGAAAGCCATTGTGTATGTGAGTCTAATGGGAAATATATGAAAATTATCAAATATATATGTATGTGTGTTATCACATAATAAACGTTTATTTCTAAAGGGATTGGTAATCTATTTTTTGTAAGTGTTTCACGCTGTATCCCGCAAGTAGTAGGGTAAGTAGAGGGTGCCTTGTATTAAGTCACTGTGCTCCCCACTTTCCGCCCAATTTGGAGGCAATGCGTGTTGATTGGCGGAATTCAACGCCACGCTTTGCCTCGACACCAGAGCGAAGAAATGAAAATATTTTACATATTTTATTTTCTCGAGTGGTAAACGAACCCAAAACCTTGGGCATTAAAATATCCCATAAAAAAATTACACATTTTTTTTACGGTTGAATATCTAAAAATCGTGGGAAAAAAATCTAAGAGGCCAGTCGTGGCACAGCGGTACAAAGTGTGACTATAAAACCGTCTGGTTGTGGGTTCGATCCCCACTCGAGGAGATGATGCATTTGCTTAAAGGAGACTGAAACGATTCCATACATTTTTGGGCCCAGAATGTAAAGAGATGAAAATGGTATGATTTAATAGATTTAGGTACATCGTTTCCTCCCTGAAAATTATATAAATTTTACCAATCTGAGAACTGAGTTATTAGAATTTGATAAAAGTTAGGTTAAGCACGCAGCACAATTCCTTGAACTCAACTTCTATAAAATAGGCGATTACTGAGTTGTTTAAGCATTAATGCTTATTATTTATAAATAAAACACATTTTAAAGAATATTTTATTCTTCGGATCGTAGTCCAGTGGGGAAGCCAGGATAGTACAAAGTAGGTAGAATCCAAATCCGTGAAAAACAAAGCAGTAGTCGTTGAAAATATCAAATAAACGGGAAAGCACTCAAAACGCATCGACATGAACGTAATCAGAGAATCAAAAAGTGCAAAAAAATCATTAGACAAGGTGTCATTGTCAATCAGCTGTCACATCTCTCATTTGAAATATAATTGATTTTAATCGGTTATGGATCTAAAACTTATTTTTTTTTTATTTTTCTCCACTTCCAGATTCTCAATTAATTATTATTGGCTATTCTAAAAATAAAAAAAAATGAAATTTTTTAAACCATATCTCAACTCTTTACGTTCTGGCCCAAAAGTTTCAGTCTCATTTATATTTCCATTTCTTATCTTGTTATTTATTAATAAAAATAAAGCGTACCTGTTACTATCGGTCCATGATGGTGTTGAATCGCCTATTGTATTAATTATTTCATCGAAGATTTTGTCTTGTATTATTTGGTTTCGTAAAACCATCAAAATGGCAAATTCCAATGTATTACTAGTCGTTTGTGATCCAGCAATTATAATATCAAGGCATATAACTCTTAATTGTTCCTCTGAAAAAATCTTTTAACTAAAATCATCTAATTAAAATAAAGGTACTGTAAAAACAAAGACAAAAAAAGAAGTGCAGGTTAGGTTTTATTATTTATAAAAAACCTAACCTAAAAAAAGTTTTTTTTTTGTTTTGCGACGCAGGCACATGTTACATGGCATTATATTCTTAGAAGGCCTTCTTAAGGATATAATTGGGCGACACTAAGCGCGAGGGTGATTGGTTCCATTCCCACTCGTCTATATTAAACATTTCTTGGTCTCAAAAAATATTCAATGGGATTCTATCAAGGATCCAAGTCAATGTATAAATCGATATAAGAAAATTAGAAAGGACAACCTATTGCCTGAAAAGCCCATATATGTTTACTATAATATATTTTTTTTAGCTTAATGCTGTATCACGCACTTAACAGAGTGGGAAGTTCAAACTTGGGAACCTACTGTTACGACACTGCATTCCCATTAAGATATTTTCGTAAAACGCTCTCCGCTGAAGGCTGGGGACGTTTTGTATTAAGTGGCGGGACTCAACGCAGCGCTTTACCTCGTTACCAGAGCGAGGAAATGAAAACATTAAATATTTTATCGAGTGAGAATCAAATCCACAGCTTCTCGCGTACAATCGCACCCTGCGCCACGACAAATTAATAAGGTACTTTTCTGATCAACATAAAATTAATCATATATTAATGTAGAACTACTATTTTCTCATCGTTATATATTGATTTAGTTTCAGCTTAGAACTTGAAACTTTCTATGCGAAGAATTATAGTATAAGTTAAATTTTGTTGTGAAATTCTTCAGAATATTCCTTAATTCTCCTTGAGGAACCTACATACTAAATTTCAGCTTTATACGTCAATCACTTAGTATCTCATTTAATTATACCTGACTGACTTGACTGAACTTATAAGTAACTATGACTTACCAGTGAATGTTTCTTTATTTTCGATCATTTCTTGCAAAAACGTGTATATAAAGTCATTGCCTTCGATTAAATTATTCTTGTGTTTTGTTATTGCCTCCTAAAATAATAACATTTTCACAAGTAACTTGTAATATCTTATTTAAAATTAAAATAATACATGTCGACGTGCTGCAGAAGCGCAAGCGCGTGACTGCAACGTGATTATGGGTTCGATTCCCACAAGCGAGGACGAATTATTAATTTTTACAATTTATTAATCTTTTTATTACTTCGCTCTGGTACCAAGGCAAAAGCGTTGAGTTTTGCCACTCAACACGCAATGTCCCGAAAATTCGGCAGAAATTGAAGAACGTAATGTTTTAACACTAGCTCACTATGCCTACCCAGATACGCGGGATAGAAGCTGAAAAAAAATAAAAAGAAAACTTAAACCTGTTCCAGTTACACGTTTATGTAATAAAGTTTGTGAAAATTCTTTAGAAAGAGCATGCAAAAGAAACCTCTTTGATTTCTGTGGAACATTGAAAGTGGGTTTATATTTTCAAGAAGAAAGGTATATTAACCGCTTCTTATTTTTATAATTCTCATTTTTTTATTAAAGTATAAATATAACTTCTATGCAAGTCAATGTGTATAGTATTGGAAAATATTTATAATAAATATGATTTTGGATTTGGAAAAAGCTGTCAGTTCTTTAGGGAAAATCTGTCATATCTTATTTGTACAAAAAAAATATTTAAAAAAAAATGCTTAGAAAATTGATTTAATATAGGAAAATAATTAAAATTCAAATTATTGCTAAATTATATAAGAATACAAACAATGTATGATTCGGTCAACTCCTGTAAAATATATGAGAAACTTACATCAATAATATCAGATATTTGTTGATTTATGTTCTTTATTAATGTATATCCACTTGTACCTGGCAATAGAAATCGTATCCACGGCCATTGATTAAGCCATCCTCCGGCCATTGAAAACGCTTTTGATCTAATACTAAATAAATCCAATAAAAAAATCAAACGATCTTCTTTGATTCCTTCACCTGGCAAAAAAATTAAATAATTGTGAACAAGAATAAATAGAAGACTAGTTGCTACTCGCAACTACATTTACTTGGGCTTTATGAGTCTTCGTATTATATTTCCATTTATCGCCCGTTTTCATTGAATGTTGAGACTAGAATGATTGTTATAAGTATGTTTATATGTAAAATGTAGATTATTAGATAAAATAATATCCATCACGCTGAACTACATTTCTAAGTCGCTATTTCTATATTTGTAATAGTGTGTGTTGATCTATGAGGATCGTATTTATTCGCCGCTCAAGTCTGAGATCGATGCCGTTTTTGTATAAATGACATATCTCGATTGAAAACGGCATCTCAAAATCGAACTCAGCCCATCTGATGTTTGTTCTCCTTAAGTAAGGTTTAGTAACTTTTTTCTAGTTTCTTACCTTTACATCAGAGTTACAGACATCTTGCAAGGCTTAGTAAGTAAATAACAAAAAAGATTATCTCAAATTCATCCACCAGTTCCGAAGATTTTCTATTTTCATTTGTCCACAAAACTGTTGCAATTTTCTCCATTCGCAAAAATATTATGGCAAATTATTTATTAAATCTAAACCAAATAAAAATTTTCAAACAGTGATTCTAGCATTTGAACCTTACGTTATCGAACAAAACTTGGGTCGGGCAGATTTTCACTACATCATAAAAATGAAATTTTTCAAATTTTATTTACGAACTCAAAATTTTATGATACAAAATTCTCCTGCAGAGGACTTTTATTTGTATTCATGCATAAGCTTAAAACGTTTAATCAAAACGGAGCTCTTTGCCACTGAAATAGAGGCAGCAATAAAAAATAAAGGGACCCGTTTGTAAAAGCACTTGCTTTCTAAGTAATATCCTCTCTCTCTGTGCATGGCCAAAATTATATCGTTGTTTTGTTTAATAAGACTCTTGCTCCTAAGGCGTCTATTTTCAAAAACATATTTGCTCTTATAGTTTATGCATATGAAATGTCTACGACATAATTACAAATATATTTCATAATATTCAGTAAAATCAACTTTTACTGAAACTGAAACTGAATTGAAAGAATAACAAAAAAGATTTATGTAGGAAGAGCGAGGGTAAGGGAGGTCATCACGTAAAAAGCACGAGGACCCCCTGAATTTGTGATGAGGTTGATGACAGTCGATGATGTAAAGACCGTAGCGCTTAGCGCTCCGTTCTTCCCAGCTAAATCTCTAGGGAATTGTCAAGCAATAAAAAAGTAACTTAAGTATGAATTAAGAGGACTTTTTGTATTTGTGTACTTATTATAGTTGTAGAATCTAAAATGTAATATTCAGTTGATTTAATTATATTGTAAGAGGCATGTCTATTCTGAGGCCAGACTCTAGCAGGGTGGCCAATTTTGGGATATATTTATTTGTAAATTACTTATTAATTGTAAATTTGTTAATTATAATGTATTTATGTATATCGTTACCGTGAAAATACATTAAAGATGTTAGCAAAAGAGATTTGGAATAAATGAGTGTATATTAATAATTTGCATAAAATAACTGGCTTGAAAGGAGTATGAGGAAGACATCCTAAAAAAGCCGGATAAGCGCAAGTCGGGCTCGCCCATCGAGGATTCATTTTTAGAAGGCTTTTATTTTTTAACCACAAATTTATAGTTTTCAAATTTTTTCCTGAACCAGTACTGTCGATGCTAGGTGCCAAATTTCCTACTTATAGTTCTAGGTCAAGTGAAAGGAACCCTATAAATTTTGATCTCTTTTGAATGTACAAACATAGGTTACATTTGTACAATTTTCATGAGCAAGTGCACATTAAAATTGTACAAATGTAACCTATGTTCGTACCAGTAATAAAAGAATCAATATTTCTTTTATTACTGGTACTGGTTATCCGGGGGTTTTAATTTCGATCTCAGGGACAAAAATCGTAACGACACTGTGTGTGTACAATACACATAAATAAATAATATGGAATATAATATTATTTGTATTTGTAAGCAAATATTTGTCATACAAACTAGAAAACCAAATGAGAGAGAGAGAATTGAACTAGAAAAAATAGTATTTTATTTTACGCTAAGCTATGCTTAAGCTTTTAAGTTTATCGCACAGTTATGATATATACTGTTATTATCTTATACTCTACGAATAACACACAATAAAATAATTTCTTCCACTTAATCCGATTTTTTTACAGCCAAATTCTGTATCTTGCAAATAGTAATAGTGGCAGTAAATATGAAGTTGAAATTCAAATCGAATTTACTTCTAGAGTAGTCTCTACTCAACTCCATTGGTGGTCGAACGGAGTGTTGAAATGTAAGTTTCATTATACTACTTACTACCTATTTTCAATATATTCTGTCTACGTGTTTGTGTCCAAAATCAGGATATTGATTTTTTTGTTGAATTCAACTCCATGATTTGTCTTACCAGTTCGTGGAAAATGAATCAAAATTATTGCTGCTTCTTAGTACTTAAATAAAGAATATATTATATACAAATATATTACGAGGCAAAATGGCGGTGACGTTGAGTTCTACCACTCAATATGCAATGCCCTCAGAATTCAGCGTCAAGTGAAGAAACGGAATGTCTTACCACTAGGTTCTCCTGCCTACCCTGCTATGTGCAGGATGCAGCGTGAAACTCTACAAAAACTAACAACTTCACCGTCAATACCTAAGAAACAACCTACTTTGTAGTTAAAACTGTGATTTTTATTTAAATTGGTGAAGACAAAAACACTTTATCGATCGAGCTTAATGATAGACGGTTGCAAAATTAATTATATCATGGTATTGTAACGAACTAAGGTACTGTGTCTTCGTAATTTCATTAGATGCTAGAATTTTAAATGACATTTATTATACGTTCAGTTTTTATAATTTGTTTCTATTAGATTCCTATCGAATTTGTTTTATAGTCGACAATATAGCTATCTGAACATTTTACTTTTTTGTATTGAGACACGGTGCTCTTAAGGAGAATGTTGAAAGACAACAATATATTTAGCCCATCCAGGCAAAAGTAAAACTGTAAGCTCAAAGGGTTCGAGGGTCAAATCCTCAAACTTTGATCCCTATTCGAGGGAATGGATTCTATTTAGAATTTTTTTTAAAACTACTAGCGACTCGCTCGCAGCTTTGTCCGCTTGTTCTACACAATGAGTAGCGGAACTCATCGCCGCGCTTTTGTCTCGACACCAGAGCGATGAAATAAATATATTCATTAATTCATGTACTCGAGTCCAAAAGTCGACCTCAACCTGACGCGTTTCACACGCTTGTGCCCCTACGCCACGGCTGGTATCAAAATAATTTAAAAAAAAACTAAATAAATAAATTGACACACAATATTGTAATGAATAATTCCCTAAAGTATAATAACTTTATTAATGACATCTCTGGACATCTACAGTATTAACTCTAGATGTCCAGATATCTTGCTGTAACTGGACATTGACCAACATTATTACAAATGAAACTGTGCAGTATTAATAAGTCCACACAGTAGTGCAAATATACAAAAACCCTTCAGGAAACTACTGAAGAGTGAAATTTTACCAATAAAGTAAATTTTGTTATTAGTGACAATGCACCAAATATTTAAAAAGCCATAACAGACTTGGGTCGAAAGTTACGGCTGTTACACACATTGAATTTGATAGTTCAAGATAGCCTGCGAATAGTCTTGATAAAGTACAATGTGTTGTCTAAAAGTAAAAAAAGTACCAGTGCTTTAGGGAAGTAACTGAAAATATAAGCCTAAAACAAACCGGGCTTAATACGAAAGCGCGTCATTCAAGATGGAATTCCAAATATCACATGCTTGAGAGATTTGTAGAGCTCGAAAGCTATTAAACGTGCTACAGTTAACTCTCACCTTCAAAAAGGATTTGCCAGTTATATTGAACGAACGAAGAGTGGACTATGATCGCGGAGCTTTGTAAGTTACTCATGTATACGAAATACTACTGAAACTAGTTGTAATCGATTATGATTAAAAGACGTTATGATTCACTCGTTCGGGAAGAAACATGATTTAAGAAGAGGATTGAACATGAAGAACTGAGCCAAAAGAGACTGAGTGTTATATTTGATAGATAATCGGGTCTCAGGGCACCAGAGAGGTCTGTACTATTATTCTTTATATTATCAACTAACGTTTTTTGCATAGTTAATGTGTCAAATTGGATTCTAAAATTATTCTAAATAAATATCTTTAATTAAAACAATGAGTAACCTCAAGTAGTTATATAAACATAAACCTGTAAAAAATATGATATCACATATACAGTATAAATTTTTTTTTTACTTTGGTAAATTGCAGAATTAGAATGAAAAACAAACAGACCAAAAGCAAGGTACTCTTATTAATGCATCAAATAATCATCGCATGTACGCTAAAACGGATTAATATTTAAAACGTTATCCTGAATGCGTGACCGGATGGAGCTCATATTCTTCCCACATTGTAATTTATGTTCATTAGAACTGCATAAATTACTGTAAGGAAAGTATAGATTAGCAGGTAACATACTTGCATAATAAAATGTTTCCTTTATTTGATCATTAAAATGTTTTTTCACCGGCTCTTGGAATTTGTGTAATTTTTGATGTATGCCTTAATTAACCCATTCTCACCCGCTGTGCCAATATAAGAATACTTAGAGAAATATTTTTTGTTAGAATTTTTTTTAACAAATTTTACTATTTTATAAATATTTATTTATAGGGTATAGTTGTAAAATAAAAATATAGCAATTACTATACCTTCAATAGTTTTTTGGTATCGACAAATAGAGTATAGTCAAAAACTCATATATGGAGGTGATCACACGTTTTTATTAATAATTCAATATAGACGTTATTGTAAATGTATATGTATGTGTGTATTGTGTGTTTTTATGTGTGTTTTTATGTGTGTGGATGTCATTCAAGATGTAAGAGAGTTTCAGTGTCATGATATGTTATCTTGATCCAGTCTGATGTTAAATGATAATTCTTTGCAATTATTTTAAGGTAGCGACAATTTGTTAAAATCTCCCTACAAAGATGCTTACAACATAAATAAATTGTATCTTTTTCTAGCTAAATGTACACAAACAGACGGACTGACAGACAGAAAGACGGACGGACAACAAAGTGAATAAGCATTCCTTTATTCCTAAAAACAATTAAACGTATATTATACAAAATCTATTAAACAAACGAAACAATGTTAGCGTAACATACAGAAGTTGAACTCAGAGTTAAATCCTTTATTGTATACAGCACCACGCTCAAGCAGCTTTGACATAGACCTTCAAAGCACGTGTTTTGACCACTGCATCTATTCAACGTACGTTGTTGACAAACTTGTTTGTTAATAAACTTGGTGTATGGAATCCAGAGACAAGTTAAGTAGAAAATAAAGGATATTACATCCAGCATATCATTGCTCTTTATGCATTGAATACGTTGCATTCGCGTACGGACAGTTTTGTGAAAGTTTTGAACTTTGTTCTCTCATTTAAATTAAGTTATATTTTATTTCAAATATGTCAACCTCAAATATAATATTAAAATTATAAGCGTCACGCTGTATTCTGCATATAGCAGGGTAGGCAGAGGGGACCTGATGTTAAAACACTCCGTTCCCCACTTTTGTTTTTGTGTGAGTGGAACTCAACGCCGGGCTTTTGCTTGTATACCAGAGCGAAGAAATATTGGAAAACGTTCCCCGAGTGGGGATTGACTCCACAATCTTCGCGTTTAGTCACCCTTTTGCGTCCCTACGCACGACTGGCCCCAAGTATGTAAAATATAATATTGTTAATATTGTTTGTTACCTGCTATAAATTTCCATAGAATGTTTATAACGGATATAGCAAATATCGTCTTAGTGTTTATCGGCTTAACATTATTTACACTTATATATTGTAGTATGTTTTGAAGCTCCTTTTGAGTTTCTAACTCCATAACTGTTTTTCCAAAACCCACGTTTTTCAAATGTTTTACTGTAAACTGTCTATGTTCCCTCCATAAAGCACCATCCGTACAAGTAATTCCTTAGAAAATATAGTTTATAAGATATATATATATATATATATATATATATATATATATATATTAGAAAGTAAAGGATTAACAGATTTAATATCAATAATAAATAATCATTTTGGCAAGTTAAGGACTAAACAGATTCAATAGATAAATTAAGTTATTGCACTCCTGAAGATATATAGTATCTTAGTATATAATACTAACTAAAACTATAAGACTATTTTCTTATAGTTCAATTGATATTTGGTAAAAATATATATCAAAATAAGCATATATAGTAAAATATTTACCCATCCTTTTACCAAGACATCGTAATCTTAAGAAGAAGCTGTTTGGTCGTCCTTCAAATTCTTTCTCCATAAAAACTCTTCTAATATTGTTCTCGCCGTACACTACAACTACTGGTTCAGCACCAAGTTTTATACCGAGAACTTGTGTCGAATATTGCTCCGCCAATTTTGAAAGACCTTTCCATTGAGATCCATGTTGTTTAGCCATTTTCTGAACGATTGTGCTGCATCCAAATATGGGATACCATGTTGGACCTGTAAAATATATGTTTTTTGGGTGGATAGTAAAAATCATTAAGTTCCTATATTTTTCAATTTTATGATACATATGATATTTTATGATACTATACAAAAAAGTGTTTAACCTTTAAATTTTATAACAATAGATAATAATAAATAATTGAATTTTCAAGACGATTTAAGGCGAATGATAAGATAGATAGATACGATATAATTATTAGGTCTTTCTTAAAGAACTTTCGGCCGAAACTTCTTTAGTACAACAAACATCATGAAAAGTTATTAATAATTTTAGCTATTATTCATGATATTGGTTTTTCATAATTAAAGTTTTATTTGATAATTTTGAACTGAAAGTGTTTACGTGTGGTTTGACCGGTTGGGAAAAATTACTGATGGTTGCACGCCATGGTTTCTCTGGTTTGCCTTCTTTTATTACATAGCAGCGACCCGCTCCGCCCGGCTTCGCCCGCTTGAACTATGCAATTACTATTTTAATATTATTTAAGTGTATTCAGGAAAAACTCATTTACACTTAATAATTTATATTTTACGCCTTTTGAAAATGTATTTATGTTTGCCCACAAAAAATATCGTATTTAATAAAAAAACAGTGTTTGTTTATTTCATATCTACCTAGGTGGTAGCTACGTACTACCAGGTACTAGGTACTACGTAGGTAACAGGTACGTTTTTTTTTCGTGCGTAAATTCCAAAATGTCGGGAATTCCAAAATAAAAAGCCTATATAGAAGAGACAGCGAGATAGACAAAAAAAATCGTTTATTAGTATTTTAATATCACGCAAATAACTATATAGACTGGAATAAACACCGTTATAGTTAAATCACAGCTGCCTGTGATATAAAGGAAAGTATTCGACATGAGACAACGATCTCCTTGACAGTTAGCCGCTGTGATGACTATTTTGTCAGCAGAACGTCACATCACGAAATTTATTGTATATTGTTTCAATTAACTTTGAGGCATATGTTATGTACATATAATATGATTTTGGACCGAGATTTTTATTACATATACAAAACTGGAATTGGAGAATCAATCTATAGATAGTTCTCATTTAAAATAACATTAACTACTTAAAATTAATCATTTTCATAAAACTTACATGAATTTTCATTTTAATATTTTTTTATAATGTAGGTATATATACTTAGTAAAAATAACATTTTAAATTTTTAAAAGTTTTCAATATAAATTGATATTAAAATATGCTATGATATTAAGTTTCTGGTTGCGAGAGCACTTAGTAAACTACATTGGAACCTGTAGAATTAATCAAATTAATCATAATTCTGATAAAAGATCATAGATTTTTTACTTTTGACATTTTGATATAGACTTAAGGACGCAGGGGCACTCGCGTGCACACGCGACAGTTTATGGGTTTGATTCAAATTCGAGGAATTGAAAAATTTTATATTTTTATTATGGTCACTCTGGTAACTGGACAAAGCGCGACATTGAGTTCCGCCACTCTATACGCAATATCTAGAGAAAACAAATTGGGGAACGGAAGTATCTTAATGGGAACAGACTGTTTTAATACTAGGTTAACACTATCCTGCTCTGACCGAGATACAGCGTGAATCTTAAAAGAAATCAATGATAATATATAATTATTAATTCAGGATTAAAATTTTATTGGCCCAACGTTAATACGTGTGTTTATTAAAAAGTTTATGAGTACGCGTTATTAGGTCACGGCCAGCCAAGTCGGAGCTAGTCTTTGCCAAGGACAGGTGCTTCATAAGTCGCATTAAAAATAAAGTTTCTATTGAATACAGCTTTTGAAAAAGTGGACCTCGTTTTGTTATTATGCTTTTACTTTATGTTAAATTGTGAATAATAACGCGCCTTAGAACTGTTATAGATTTGGTTCTTGAATGTTTTTTTTTAAATTCTAGTTATCTATTGGGCCATCAATATTTCGTACGTATAAATCAAAATGACAAAAGAGAACAGAACATGACAAAATATAATAAAAATTTGTCTTGGACTTAAAAAATTAAAACAAAATTATAAATATAAATCTATATATTTATAATTTAATTTTACTTTAATATTTATTGGGGAGCGAAGTGTTTTAACAGTAAGTTCCATTTTCCTCCTCTTTGTGGACGCTAAAAAAAATTAAGTTCAAGATGAATCCTTATTCTGATTTCGATGGAAATTTATTAGGATATTTATTAAATTTCACAATCTTATCTTTTAATTGAGGTAGTTAATGTCGTGAGGACTTGAAGCTGTCGTCTGTTTCCGCTGTCCGCGGTTATACCACTAAGAGTAAACTGTCACTACTACTCTGTCTTTATTCTCGCGTAATATGGATAAAATAAATAAATTAAAATAAATAAAAAAATAGCAAGAGACGTTTCTCTTTAGTCAGTTTAGAATAATCAGTGCGTTCAGATTGTTAAAATAACTTTTTATTTTAACAATCTCAACGCACTGATTAATCTAAACTGTTACTTAAAAATGTAAGAAATCTCAAAATCTCTTTGAAATGTACATATATTCAACTATGGGCCCCGCATTTGACCTATTTCGTTGATATTTCTTTCTTAACCGTCTTCTTTTTTAAAAAGAAGAAGGTTATTATATGCAACATTTTTTATGCGTATCCATTGATTACTTCGTATTTGTAAATCGGTTTTATAAATTATTTTATCGGTTTTATAATTTCTTATAATAATCTAATTTTTGCTTCTTTTAGTCATCATCTAATGACAATACTGATGTGATGATGACAATTGTTAAAATACACAACATACTAGCCTCTATTAACTTCTATATTATTTAAACAATCATAAATAAACTTAATAACATAACTGTAGCGCCGATGAAGATGTCACAACTAATATCAATAACTAAAAATGACTTCAAAAAAGGATGTATTCAACAATTTTGTTAAAAATTTAAAATATTATTAAATACTTTTACTTATATAATTATAAGTAGTTTTAAGAACGGTAAGTTGTTGTAATTTTTGTACATTAATGCCTATTTGAGTATAATATTGAGGAATACGTTCAGCAGTCGACAAGAACAGGTTGATAATTATAAACTCTATACATAAAGCATATCTGTCTTACAAGCAATAATTTTAAAATAAAAGTAAAAAAGATACAAATACATAAAAAAACTAGCATAATATACATAGGTATATGCAAAAACCTAATAAAATCTAAATGCAGAAAATAATATTTTAACTACTTCAAAATATTATTTTCTGCATTTTGATTTTTGTTAGGTTTTTGTATAATATTATAATTTTTTAAACTTGTTTAAGTGTAATATTAACTCATGTTTTACTTGAAAAATTATTACATTTTTTAGTATATTTTTTTATCAGTTTTACGCTGTACACAACAAAGTAGGCAGAGGGAGCCTAGTGTTAATACACTCCGTTCTCCACTTTCCGCCGACTTTTGGAGGCATTCTGTGCTGAGTGGCGGAACTCAACGCCGCGCTTTGCCTCGACACCAGAGCGAAGAAATGGAAATATAAATTTAAATAAATATTTCACTTCCTCGAGTAAGGATCGAACCCAGAACCAGTCGATTTTACAGTCACACTTTGTGCCTCTGTGCCACCACTGGCCTCTTTCTAGTATGTACCAAATCAAACAAGGAAAAGTCTTCTAATAAATTTATAATATTACAATGTATTGTGCAACGGTCGGCGGTCATTGCCTCGGTATAACCTAACACTATTGATTGTTAGTATGATATTGGCATAATTTTTTTTGTGAACTAAATTAATTTGGATTTTTTTCTTGATAACATTATCGTCATTATAATTTATGAATTCATTCACGTCCACTAGCAGTCTAAGATTCTTAGCCGTGGAGCTTTACATGCAAATAACCTAAACTAAATAGAAAAAAATACAAAATAATATTTAACTAAACGAAACTCCATAAAACATAGTAGGTAGGTAAGTAAATACCTACTTTTCTCAAAGGAACTTCCTTCCTTCCTCTTGTAAAGACTATAAATGTCATGGATATGTTGTTAAATTTAAAAACATTTTAAAATGAAACAAAACGAATAGTACTTTCTTTGTCATTACTTGGCACTGTACTAAACTAAACGGCCTCGATAGTACAAAAATAAAAATACACCTAGTCAATCAACGGTTACATCAGAACTGTCGTATATTAAAATATTTATATCAACATGTCAAATATAATACCTGGTGGGAAGTTCTTCGGTTTTGTAACAGATTTTATGATCAATCCAGTTATGATAAGCAATACTAGTGTGAGTAAAGCGTACATGACAATACACGCGCTCTCTTCCCGGTCTAAAACGCGACTGTTGATAATTTACACCGATCAATCTTTATATGATACTTTGTTTAACGTACTAGTGCTATGCCGGTGTCAAATCAAATTTTATTTGATCTAGTTGATATTTTGTTACGTATCGATTAACCATAGCCTTAGTAATAAAGTTAGTGAGCTGTAACAATAATTAACTAAGGAATTATTCAAACCCTGTACAGAAAATATTATAAATCATTATTGATACTGAATTAAATTGTCTTCAACTTTGTTTCTGCTTAATTTTATGGTAAAATGGATAATAGAATTATATATGAATAAATAATATATAGTACAAAACTAAGCAGGTTCGTTTTTATCGTATTTTCATGAGTACACAGAAAGCCAGACAACTTCAAAGCTCTGTAAACCCCAGAAAATATCATGAAATTCAACAATTTTTTAGCGAAAGTTATTCGTTGAATTTTCTTTTAATGTCATTTTAGTGTAAAATGACCAGAAAAAAAGTAATATAACGCTGAAATTAATTTGCTTTAACATTTTTGATTATAACTTGCTTATTATCAAAGAAAGGATGTTTTAATGGGGTTTCAACAAATGTGCAAATTTTCATGCTAGTAGATTAGCTTAAGTTATGATGGGCTCAAAAGTAGTTTGCCATGGTTCGTATAAAATATAATATATACATTGCGCGTTTCCAGCTCTTTAACTTGGCTGGCCACTGGCGCGTGTCCTGACCATAGGTAGATAAGGTTAGAAAAATATAAAAAAAAGAACTCGCTACGGCGATAAGACAAGAAACAAAACCTTATTTCCTTTTATTTATTTAACATCAGTATTCTTATACCAAGAACAAAATGTATTCAAAGAAGGGGACCTTTACCATTTACCTTTTACCACCATCATCATTCATAAAATCGATTTCTTATTTATATTCTACTAACGTCGTTGCCAAGACTGAACTTACATAATGAATATAATCAATTTATTTCAATCTACGCTAAGTACTTAAGCCACATATGAACATACTTCCATATACAATGGACATAAAAAGTATAAAAAATTGGTGTCCTCTCAAAGGTTAGGCAGCATTTCACTCCGGGACAGCTTCTTCAACTTTATCGAGCTCAAATCCGGAGTGGAGGTATGTATGAATTACTGATGCCCCTTTGGAACGAACCTGCTGAATATTACCTGGCGACGATTATTGAGGCAAAGCGAAGCCTTGAACATTGATGAAAAGTGGCTTGCTTGTCGGTATTTTATAGGATACATTTCAGAGAGTGTGCAATGGCGCTGCATGACCTAGTACCCTCTTCTTCTTTCCATATGCGGGGCACTAGACCTAGGCTGATATTTCCCCCATATGTTGTCGATATACCTCCTCTTCGGACGCAGCGCTTCGCCTCCACTGTCTTAATGCGAACAGCAGCTTAATGAGAACAGTTTAACTTCCTGCCTGCCGAACAGTTCCCCGATAGTGTATAAGACCTATTCAAGGTAAGAGTGAATAGGCATTATCTAGGTAAGCATGCTCCACTATCGTTCGTTTCGTCAACGTTTTCGTTTCGTTTTTCCTATCAACAATAAAAAAAAAGCTTTTTAGTCACTCATTATCTGCCTTTTTTTATTTTCCCATGAGATATTTTCTCGCAGTAAAAAGTAAGTTACTATCGCCAAAAAATAATAAACATTTTTATGCCAACTACAAGATTAAGATGTTACACTTCAAAACGCATTTTTCTTTCAACCTTTTGAAAATATTCATTCGTGGAGTAATTTATACGAAATATATGATATTTCGTATAAAATTACTCCGCTCCAACGTTATTAAAATTTCTTTCCCACTCAGTTCTGCTCTACAAAGAACGTATGGACAGAATTTTTACACACACTTACTGTTGATATCCGAATACGTCAGACACTTTACCGTTTTAGATAATATGTTTTATATACCTATACCTATTGAAGATTTCAAAATAAACATTTAAGTAATATTTTCTAAAAATTCTTCATTCTTATTGTTTCAACTAGGGTTAGCCTAGTGTTAGTGTTTTATACAAATTATTAATATTAATTATAAAGGTTTTATAAAAATGATCTACATTTCTCTTTAGTCCTAAGAATTTATTTTCTACATATACTCATGAAATTACATCATTATTAACGCGCTTTCATATTATTACGTGCATCCCACGTCATAGCATATGACGGAACTCCTGACTGGTTGTTCACTCTTAATTATTCAAGTCATGACAGTAAATATAGATTTTTTTTTTAAACAATGATGAGACGAGATTCGATATCAAGGTCTTTGTTTGTGTCTTCAAAACGACGTGCTTGGAAACTTAAGTACTAAATAATGGAAACTTAAGTACTAAATAAACATAATAAATATGTTTTTGCTACCGAAGGCAAAAGACCTTAAAGAAGAAAGAAAATATTAAATATTTCTAACTCCTTAGAAATCGAACCTATAACCGCGTTTACAGTGTAACTGATAATGCCACTGCGCCACGAGATATATATATATATAATAGCTATTTAAAAAATAAATAACCAATAAGTCAAAACTATCGACGCAAAATGAGAAAGTTAGTATCATTCGATGGTTATGGACTCAATTTCCACTCGTGACATTTTTGAAATTTAAAATATATATATCATTTTAATTTCAAAAATCATTCGTAATGACCAGTTTTTTACTTCAGTCTATAGATTTTATGAATTATGTTGAATTAAAACACACACAATATTTTGAATTATATGAAATTCTAATATCTACTTATGCAATATCTTCTATACAAACAATTTTAAAAATGTTGTCTGTCTGTCTGTCTGGGCTAATCTCCGGAATTGCTAACCTGATTTTTATGGGCGTTCACGGTTACCACTTACGAATAACTGCCCCCCAGATAAATAATATGAAATAACCAATTTTTTTGCCAAAAAAAGCGAATAAAATTCTAAAAGGTTTAATTACAATTTAGTGCATAACAGTATACATGATCACACTAAAACAATTCACAATTATTAAATAAATACACGTAAACAATATTAGGTAAATAAATAATCATATTATTCAGGATAACAATAAAGACCGTCGTACAGTATCATCTAATACCTAGTGGTCTTGCCACTATTTTTATTCATAAAGCAAGCTACTAAGATATAAATAAAGAGAAAGAAAGAAACAAGAAAATCTATATTTTTAACATTTTATATAATGACACGTTTCACATGAGAGAAGCATATGTATTCATGTATATCAATATATATGCTTTTATTATTGCCTCATTTTTTTTCTTTCAAGGTTAATTAATATATGCTAATTTATTAAAGTCGGTGTTTTTAAAATTTGCAATTACGAAGAGTCTTATCATATAGTCATTATAATTTAATGGATACATCATTTTACAAAAATATTATTTAATATTTATGCATATTTATGTGAAACATCTATAGGCGCAGGTATAAACCGGATTGTAGACGTGGCGACTCGTGCCGTGACGACGGGTCGCCACGCTATACTAAGGTATACAATACATATATACGTCACGGCAACTTGAAACCTACCTACCTACTTAATTTTTCATTAAACATTTTTAGTTTTTGTAATAATGTTTGTCTTTTATGTACATTATTTCACACGATGTTTCACATCTGCCAGATGTCATGCCAGTGACGCCAAATTATTATTTTTTTAGTATAACTGTTCGCCTAGCAAACTAACAACAACAAAACTTGGTAAAGCATCTAATCTTATCTTCTCTCATTAAATCTTATCGAGATTTCTTGAACTTACATGAAAATTTTGTCTTATATCTTTGTATATGTTTTAGAGGTCACTTGGATTGATTGGGAAGCTTGTCGATTGGATGGTAGCAAAAACGTGCGTATCTCTTTTGATGATGCAGAAATAATTTAGGCTTTAAGGCTTTTGATATGTTGGGCACCACAATACCATTCACTGCTCATAGTGTCTTAAATGTTGATGACCTCCGAACATTCACCAGTATTGACCGCAAATAGAAGAATTCATAATTTTTCATATGACCTGTAAAACTACAACTAAGAGCTTTAGTAGATAGTATCTGCAGCCTTGAAATTTCTTCGATAAAGCGTTTTAAATGTATAATGAGACATCTCACAGTAAAGCGACGTTTGGACAAAGGGATCGCTTTAGATAGTCGCAAAGAAACTAATCAACGCTGGCGTTGGAGATACTTCAGCTTGTTAAACGATACTCGACAAAGTGAAATAAACTCTTGCCCGATCTTTAGATTTACCGCCATATGTACAATAGTTATAATATACATCTATTCATTATTGATAAAATATAGGATTTATTTTTCGTGAACTTTTACTTTTTATATTCAAGGTATATTCGATACTGAAAAGAATCGAAAATACCGAATATCATTAAGATCAAAACTGTCGTTGCGTTATAATATTATATAATATTATATCTCACAAAATTAATGACTTTGTATAGTTAAATATATGGATCTTTAAATACATCAAAAAGGCAGAAAATGTATAAACAAAATTCTACATGGACTTCATTGCTTCATTAGCAAATCTATACTAAACAAATTACAGGAAAGACTAAAAATAAAAATCGAAATATGTCAAATATAATATATTTTTATTTCACAACGATGTACTAATGTTAGACACTAGAGATAATATGTATGTCAACTGTCAAGAGAGCTCGTTTAAATATTTCAATCAACAGACAGCTCCCAGCAAGTGTTAATTGAAGTATGGCATGACAACCGATATAGGAAATTGAGACGAGTTGATTGAGCTTCATTCATTCTAGAAAAGCGTTCCATAAGCAGTATGCTCATTCACCACGAAACAATGTTGAATATCCATATTTAATTACTCTTGTAAAGCAGTGATTACGTTATTATTAAGGAAAAGTATTAGCGATCGATATAGATATGAATATAGACTATATATATATATATCTATATATAGGTATATATATATATAATATATATAGTATATATATATATATATATATATATATATATAGATAGATTATAATAGGATATATAATATAATATATATATATATATATATATATATATATAATTATATGTATATATAATAATATATATATATATATATAATTTATCTATATAATTATATATATATATATATATATATATATATATATATATAATGAATATTATCTACAATACTACTAGTTTTACAACTGTCGCGCCTTGACGGCGCGGCCTCTAAAAATATTCATATAATTCTCTTCTGCCATAAAATTTGAATAAAGTGAACTACAGTATTAATTATAAATAAACTTTTTAAGAACAAGCTTTCTTGATGTTGTTCTTGGGTTGTGTAAAAATTCGTAATCCGACATTATCTTGCGGCTACAATTTGAATTAATAACAATATTAATTACATGTAATTTCATTGTTATCAATACTGAAGTCGTAATCCAAATTTCAGCTTAATCGGACACTAGGAGTCAAAGGAAGTTGGAACTTACAACATTTAAATACTCGTAGACTAGCGCACTAATAAATAAAGTCAAATAAAAGCTTAAAAATAAGCATGTAATACATTATTGCCTCTTACAAACCTAGCCAAGCAAAGCAAAGGACTATAACATAGTTAATCATGTTGAAAGTTGTGTATAGACGAAGACGAAAAATTTACAATTTTAAAATAAATATGTGAAAACAGATTGTAGTTTTTTTTTTTGAGTTTAGAAAAGGTATCTAGCTAGATATATATTTTGTGCTCTTGTGAACCATATTTTTAAATTATAAGGGGTTCTGTGTTTTTAAATGATTTTTTAGTATTCCAAAATTAAGCAAATGGTTCAGAATTAATGTACATAGTGTATATTCACTTAGATTTAGTGTGTACAATAAATTTAGAAAAAAAAATGTTTCGAAAAATTTGTATGAAGATTTTCCAAGTCTACAGAGCTTAGGTGGATTTCTTAATATGAAAAGTAGGAAATGGGATTTTTCCGGTTTCCACTGCACGGATTTCATCGAGATTGGTGTCAAATGTTGGGGCTCCAAAAGGCTTTCAAAATGATGTATGAACAGCGAGAGTGAGGGGGAGGGCGCAGGTAAAAGATCACAAAAACCGAATTTTGTCACAGGATTTTGCGTAAAAAATGGCTCAAAACTTTCAGTAAAAATTTAAAAAAAAATTACACAGGTACGGCGCGGCAGACCCTATGTCAATATCAAAAAGCCGAAGTCCGACGAAAGGTAAGTGGTTCAAATATTTTTTTTATATAAATTTAACGAAAATTGTGAAGTGATTTTTCCGGTGTTCCAAAATTATGTAAATAGTTCAGAATTCGTGTAAAGTGTTTATTCACTTAGATATTTACAATAAATTTAAAAAGCAAAAAAAATGTTATATTTATTTAAATTTACACATTCATTTCTTCATACGGGTATCGAGGCGCGGCGTTGTCATTTGCAGCCGTTGCAGTTTGCCTCCCGAATTCAGCGAAATGTTATCAACGGAGTGTCTTAACACTAGGTTCCTGCTATGTGCGGGATACAGCGTGAAGCTGAGGGGATTTTTTACTAAAAATAGACAACCATGGTATATTGAATCTTAAATGAAGTCATTGCCATTCACACACGAGTGTGTCCGCGGTTGCCGACACATGGTTGTGGGTTCGATTTCCCCTTGATATGGTAAGACCAAACTCTTTATTCAAATATAAATTTTTAAGCACTTTTGAATCGACGAATGATCATTTAGCTACTGTCTTGAAAGGCAATTCTGCTGAGAAGAGTAGACTCTATATTTGCTCTTTTGAATGTCAACGTTACAATTTAATTGTTAGATGGACTTCTGTTCGAGAATCAATTGATATTCATTTCATACATTTGTATACAGTAAGTGTTCCTGAACATATCGATAGTATAACAGGCTTTACGTGTTTGTATTGCATTCAGACTTAATTTAAATTTTATGCAGCGGCAAACTTAGAAGACTTGAATTTTATTTTCGACACGTAATACTTTGATCCATAAAAGATTTATAAAATTTTCCGAGGCGGTAAATTGTTGTTACATGCTTATCTTTATTTCTCGTTCTTAACGCATGTCTAGCACACAACGTCTCGGTTTCAAAATTAAAGAGCAAAGTGTCTTGACACTGGGCTCTCCGTGTATCCTGCTATGTGGACAAAAGCATGGAGTTGAAAAAATAAACAATAATATTCAACAATTGTACATAATTTATTTTTATAGCACACGTTACCCTCAACCAAGAGCTTTTCAAATTTTAAGCATTTTTCTAATTGTCTCTCTTAATAAATCGCGCAGTAAACGGTTTGGCTTCACAGAGCATTCCATAAATGGGTTCATCAGACGGCAGCTCTCCATTGACACATTCGATTCTGTATTCTTGTAAAATTCTCACTAGCATTATGAATAAAGCATCTTTAGCTAAAGGCTGGCCGGGACATTTTCTACGACCTATAAAATAAATATTAAACACATTACATCTATGGTTCTAAGTGTAAATAGTTCATGTTCCAATAAATCCCAACATAATATAAAAAATAAAGCTTTTTTTAGTAACAATATTTCAAGATATGCTAAAAATGTATTATATATATAGGTGTGCTATTACTTTTACTATCAATTGTTTTACTATAAACAATAAATAATTGTAACACACAATACAGTTAAAGATCGTTCACCTACAGACCAAGCTATAGTAATGGCGCTCCTGGAGCAGCTTAAAAAAGTAGTTTCTATTCTTAATCTGTCGAGCAGAGCAGACCATTATTAACGAAAAATATTTTTCACATAATTTAACAAAAAAGTATGGTAAACCTTATTATTATTATATAAACCTGCTTAATAAACTGTGATTTTTAATAATTTATTTTGTACACCACTATATTTTCTTATTTAACTTTTTATTTTGTGGCAAATATTCTTAAATAATTTGTTTCATACACGGCCTTAATATAATATATGAAATAATAAGTGACTTTACCTACTAAAAGCCTAGCTATAATAATAAAAACCAGTTGTGTTGAGTATTATTAAAGTAATATTTTACAATAGTAGCGCCATCTATGATTAAAGTTCATAATAATATAGCCCCATCTGATGCAAATTACGTCGGACCTATTCGAAAGATGTTGAAGTACCAACAGTGTTGAAAACGCGCTGTGTATGGGTTCATATCTAAGTATAATTTGAAATATTTTGGCATTAATTATAATGTAAATTATAGTATATAATGTCATAGAAAACCTAGAATCAAATAATGTAGCACCTGGTGGTCTCCGACTATGGGCTAATGGGTCGTATTAATAAAAAAATCTATTGAAAAAAAAACTATTTATCGCTTATTCCTGCTATATCCAATATATACTTCTGTGAATTTTTTTTAAAACTGCCATCTACCGAGCATTAAGCAAACTGCACAAATAAATTACATTCTAACTCTGTTCTGTCTCAATAACATATAAGATTTGTTTATTCATATTGTAAGATTTGAAGAAGATGTTCCTTCCCTCTTTCTTTTCTTAATTTTTATTTACTATAATTTAATTTTATAAAATATATTTTTTATCTATATAATATAAAGTGATATACCGCTCTTTGTAATCGACTTATTTTTTTAAAAAGGAGGAGATACTATATTCATTAACTATACTGTCGATTATCCGTCATTAGTAGACCTATTTTGTT
Organism: Heliconius sara; assembly: GCA_917862395.2. Classification (NCBI taxonomy): domain Eukaryota; kingdom Metazoa; phylum Arthropoda; class Insecta; order Lepidoptera; family Nymphalidae; genus Heliconius; species Heliconius sara. Next base: position 11,101,259 of record OU860800.1, on the reverse strand, counting down.
TATTTTTTTTAAAGAGCAGACTTTTCCATCGGTATCATTACCACCAAGTCTCAACTCTTCCAACTCATAAATTGGTGATTTTATTCAAAGTGACACATTTTGTGATCACTCAGGACAAATTTGCGCGTGTCTTAATATTATTTTCTACAATTTAGTTTTTGTTTCAGTTTGTACATATAAGTATAGTTTTGAAGTCGATTTTATTTATTTAATTATCTAAAATTTAAGGGTGTATATCGAAATTGTCTTATAAAATGTTTAAATTACCTATATATGTATTTAAGTTAAAAGTCATAAAAAAAAAATTATTTATCTGTTGAGGTTTTAACAGATTGATAAATCTAAAATATTAGCAATTTGCATAATTCCTCGAATTTGCTTTGGTATTTAAAAGAACGTATTTAGTTACGTTATATATTCATAAAATTGTAAATTAAAACAAAGTTTATATTATAGTAAAAATAAAATATGGGACCTACCCAATCCGAAGGGAAAAGACATTGTCGATGTTTTTAAGGCACCATTTTCATCTATAAATCTGTCTGGATTAAACTTCTTTGGCTCATCCCAGTATTGTTCATCATGGTGTATATCTTCTAATGAGACGAGCACTGTGGTATTTTTTGGCACCGTATATTTTCCTATTCGAACGTCACATACCGTTCTCCTAGGACCAGAGAAAGGAGCTATCGTATAGACTCTTTGAGCTTCTGCCAGAAATGCACTCGTGTAAACCAATCTGAAATCATTTTTTTATTATGAGGGTGATTGTAAAAATGACTCGAGGAGATGAAAATTTTATTCAAATTAAAATTTTCGTTTCTTCAATGCCTCCAGAATTGAGCGGAAAGTGGAACGGAATGCCTTTTGCCTACGCTGCTGCTGCTCTCTGAAGCTATTTTTTTATTTTATTTTTATGATATTATTATAGGTACAAGTTCTACTACAAATCACTATTCATCCAAATATCGTCTGTATATGCATCAGTATCATCTACCAAACCTTCCTCAGATAGGCTTCAAATTCACAATTATTAGATACGGTCAGTTACTTACCCACTAACATTGAAATACTTTAAATGTAGTGTGATTATATGTAAATATTTACAATGTATTAGTCTATATGTTTTGATATAAGGTCTGGACAATTATATAATACTAGCGACCCGCTCGCGGCTTCGCCCGCTTTAACCACATAATTATTTACTTAAAACACTAAAATTATATTCATGTTTTAATATACCTATAATGTATATTTGCAACGCACTTAAGATCTCTAATGTGAAAATTATTAAAACCCTAGGTCGCATTTTGGTACCTCCCATAACAGAGATGCAACTGTCATTACATTAATTTCTTTAAACTTTTTGAGTCTTTTTTCTTTTAACCTTAAGGAGTCTTTAGGGCCTAAGTTATGGTTATAGCTATATAGTTATAGTTATATCAATACTTACAATAAAATCCTAACTCATCGGTGTCTGTACGTGGAAGATATATTAGAAAAATTGTTATTACGGACATTTAAAAATGTAATAGAACTTGGTCAGTTTGTCTGCTTATCTGTGCGTTCACGATCATTTCAGAAAGGGCTTAACCGATTTAAGTGCAGTTTTGTAATTTGCCTAACTTCCTTTAAATATTTAGTATTAGTTTTATTTTAATTGGTTCACTCAAAATTAAAACCAGATTCACGCTGTATCCAGCCTATAGCAGGGTAGGTAGAGAGAACTTAAGTGTTAAGATACTGCGTATGATATATGACTGACGTGCGAAATGAAAATATGATTAAATTACAATTCAATCCTCCAAGTGGGAATCGAACCCATAACGTCACGTTACAGGCACAATTTTGTGCCCCTACGCCACGAAGGCCTTCAATATTTATACAGAATGGAAGCGTCAGCGCTTCTTTTACGGGGACAGTATATAGGATAAAATATTTTAAACCCATTCCTAAAGAAATTAATCAAGATACCTCAACAGTTTACACGTAGGATTTACGCATAGATACCAATAACGTTAACACATACTACTACAAAATATTACTAAAACTTAAACTTAGCCACCAATACCTACGACTCGTATGCGGCGGTTTCCCTTTGATAAGCCTATGTCCGTTTGCGTCTTTAATGACAAATAGCGTTTTATTTTTATATCAACGATAATATATAATTTATTTTGTATAAAAAAATAACTTTTTCATTTTTGGGATTTTTTAAATTATATTAGGCTTTTATAGAGTAGTTAAAACTATGGTTTCATTTAAAGTGGTGCTGACAAAAATACTATATAATTGAGCATATTAATATGTTTAGTGATTTTTAGTGAATACTTCCAATAGTCATTACAACACTTGCAAAGAAAGCATATTTCAGGCATTTTTTTAATTCGTATACCTTTTGAGAAACTACCAACATTCTTATCGTTAATAAATTATTTTTTTCAAAATTAATTTTTTTTGAATATTTTGGATATTTTCGCGCCATTATAACGATAAAGTTAGGCAAAATAGTCTAAATTTTTCGTTCAATTCAAAATGTTCAAAATTAAAAGTTAAAAAATGTTGATCGAAAATAATTATAGGAGTTGTAATATGTAGGAGTATTATATATCCTGTTTAAACTTGTTTTTTTATGATATTATGTAGAATAATATATTCTATAGAGGAATCACACATTCCTCTTCACACTTTTTACTCTTTAACTATAATACGTAAATATATTTTTTAGAGGTTACTCTGTACTAAGATGGCAGCTCTGTTCCCGCATTTACGCCCCTGATATATCGATATAAATAGTAGAAATATAAATCATTTGATGAAGGAGAAACGCAATTACATTGCATTTTTTCTTTTTTTCATACTTGAAATGTATTAACAAATTTACATACAATTCATTTGTTTTGAATATAACATTAAAGTTGATTCATTAAATATATTTGGTACTTCCTTAACATGATTATTTCAATTATTTTTTTATATACAAAGTTTTGATTAAGTTCTCTTGAGAAATATATGTACTGTAAATGAATGTAACGTACCTACGTGCCAATGATAAAAATGTATTGATATCCCCACGTCATCCATCTAAACCCAATATAAACTTTTATAAACTATATCAACCAGCTCGCGGCTTCACCCGCTTAAATTTGTAAATTATTAGTTTGTTTCGGTACAGGGAATTACGTTCCTGTTTTAATAAATAATGTATGCTTGCACTTATGATTTCTAATGTGAAAATTATTAAAACCATGGTGGCATTTTAGATTTTCATTAGAAAAATTATTATTTGGGAGCAATTAACAAAGTAATAGAACCAGAAACAATAATATTTATTAAATTTTGTTTGTTTGTTGGTTTTTCTGTCAGTCGACGCTTATCTCAGAAACGATTTAAGCGATTTAAAGAGCTAAGACGTGAGCGCGGTGCGGGAGCGGTAAAATCGGTTTAATTGTTTTTATTGTAACATTCGACATGTATGAATGGTGTAATGATTAAAACTTTATAACTATTTATTTATATCCTCATAGAGAAATGATAGCTTTTTTGGGCACTGTTAATTTTTTAAGAAAATAAATTTGATCAAAATACACTTATTTATCTATTTATCTATATATATATAAAAGGGTATATACCTGACTGACTGAGGAAAGACACGCAGAGCCGTAACCGCTGATGGGAGAAACGTGAAGTTTGGACAGATGATTATTTTAATAATTTGGACATTCACTAATAAGGAATTTTGAAAATTTTTTACCCTAAACGGATGAAATAGGGGTTGAAAGTTTGTATGGATTTTTTTTAACAGCACCGATTTTCATAAGATTTGAAAGTCAGCAGACTCGTTCGTGGTGTTTAGAATTCATCCTCTTAGGGATGAATTCTAAAAACAATGGACGGGGTTGAAGTTTATATGAAAAAATCTTTAAATCGCCACCGATTTTTATAAAACATTGAATTCAGACTGTTAAAAATATTTTATTGAACACGGTTTTCGTGGTTTTTTTAGACTTCACCCCTAAGAGTGCTAATAAGCAGGCGAAGTTGCGCGCGCCCGCTAGTTTTAAAAATTAAAATAATATATAATATCTTATATATTATATTGTTATACTGTATTAACATATAATATATTTATCAAAATGAGAATGTATTGTTTTGTTTAATAGCTCCTGATAGTTATTACAACACATGCAAGGAAAGATCATTTTAGAAAGTTGTTTAATTATATTAGAATTATAAAAACTATTAAAATTTTTAGGGTGAATAAAATATTGTCTGTGTTTTCCACCTGAAAAACACTAAGGGGAGAAAAAATATTAAATATATATAAAAATATAGATACCACATTAGTATCGATACTGTTGTACTGGTAATAATAAATGAAAAAAATGATATACTACGTACGGGATACCTTTGTACACAAAGTTTAAAGCTATTCATTATGACAGAATACAAAATATATATATTTTAGATGTCCCTCTGTACTACGATGACGGCTCTGTTCTAGTTTACACATTTTCCTTTTTTTTACAGTTACGCATGGTATCGTCAAATTTTTGTGGATGTAGATGTTTTCTATAAAATTGTAGTACATCACTTTGCTCTATTGTCAATAATTTCTACAGCGTACGCGCTGTAAGGTTTTTTTTTGGTATTGTTTTACACTTTAATCGTCTAATTGTAAAAGAATTTTTATTTTTAAATTCGTTATATCTTTTGAATGGGATATCCGATTTTATTAATTTAAAAAGTATTTTACAGGTATTGAAATTATCTTTAATAAAATATCATTTAATAGGATAAGGATTAATGCAGAGGTATGTATAATATGGTTTGATTATTGTCGGCACTTTTGTTAACTTATAAATTTTTAAAAAATGGTTATATTGTCATAACTACAGTAGTTGGACATATGCTATCGCGGACTTTTATATAGATATTGATGTGCTCTATAATACTGTAGAACATTGTTTTGTTCTATCATCAATAGTTTTCGCAGCGCACGCGATGATAGAATTGTTAAGATCAATTTCTTCTCACCTTAAGTTACATTATTGCATTTTTATGAGGGATCTCTATTTTTTTTGAAAATGTAATATAGCCTATGCTGATCAGTCAAAATGTAGCTTTCTAATAGTGAAAAAAATATTTAAATCGGTCCGGTAGTTTTTGTGTGAAAACTCTACAAACATACACACATACATACATACATACATACATACATACATACATACATACAAAAATACAAATCTTACCTCTTTATAATATTAGTATAGATAATTTAATTGCCTTACATACCGTGCGGTACATGCATACCTTGCTTCGTATTTGCTAGTCTGGACTATGATTTATATTTCAATCTATATATAATATTTAATTATTCAATACCGTAGCGTTAGGTGCTCCGTTCCCTCTGACTACCCCGCTAGGGATACAGCGTGGAGGTAAGTTAAGTCATTATTGAATAATTATTGAAGAGTGACTTAGTGCTTTCTCAAAAAAAATAAAATTAAAATGTATTGAACGATAGTAACATAAAAATAAAAATAATAAGTATTTAAGATGATAATAAATAATATTATAAATTTATAAGAAAAGATACTTAAAAAATATTTTGTTTTAAAAATTTAAATTAAGATACTTAGTGAGATGACTTAATGTATTATACACTTTTACAGTTATTCTCTTATTAAGATTGAATTTCATGCGTCAAGGCTAATAAAATGTTATATATCAGAACGAATACGAAAATCAGCTTTTCATTTGTATTTTGTAATTTTAAAAAACATGTCACTCACTATACTATAAAACCTTAGAAAAATGTTTATAGTAAAATGAGACGACTAAATAAAAATTATATACTAATTTTATACATCACCTTGGTGATAGAACACACCTTTTTTTTGTATCTACAAAACTATTTCCGTACACGTAACCTAAAATGAAATAGACTAAATATACTAAATAGAAATAGGTGATATATACATTACCTTCCGCTATCTTCCCATGAAGGCATTTTATTTCCTATAGTATTAATAATTTCATTGTACACTTTATCTTGCAAATCTCTGTTTCGTAGAGCAGCTATTATAACAAAGTCAAATGTATTACCAACAGTTTGGGCGCCTGCAATTAGTAAATCTAGGCATACCCCTGTTAGTTGATCCACTGAAATAAAAATAGAAATATTATGACTAATATAGACAACCGATTCTCTTAGTGTATGGAAAATAGAAATTTAGATAGCGAAAAGTACATTTTTATTACTGTTATTGTATATGTTACCGACTATCTGTATAATTCAGGTTTTCAATAGAATATCTAGTTAAGACTTCCGGACAATGTATGAAATGTTATGAATATTATTTTTCATTATATATTTTAGTAAGTTTGGAATTGCGAAGGCTTTTGATCGAGTGTGGCATAGGGACTCCTTGGTAAATTTCGATCCTATGGGCTTCTAGCTATGGGTCGAATCGTCGACAGTTAAAATATTCATCTTAATATTTTTTAATATGCTTTTTAATAAACTTTGTGCTCATTATTGGAATAGAAACTGAAATCCAATTTTTTTCCAAGCAAGCAAAGCAAAAATTTGCCAAGTTTTTACTTACTGCTAGCTGCTTTTGTAAGTTTTTCAACAGAAACTCATGCGCCAAGCTTAGTATATTCTTTATTACGTCTGGTAGCGTGAGTAGCAATTTGAAATCAAATTTTTCAGATGCTCCAAGCATAGGATTGCCTGCATCATTTCATATTATGGGATATCCCTCCATACCCATTTTATCAAGCCACTAATTACAACATAAATCTTCCTTGCACTCGTCTTTTACATACAATGCACATTTGGTATTGTGCAGAATATCTATACAAAGTATAAAATAAATAATATTTTATGCAATACCTACACGTTTTTGATAATCTTTATTTTTCCTAGGTATTGTATAGAACACCGGATTATACAGATTTACAGGTAACATCTACGAATACTACGCATACTTAAAACTCATGTGCCAACACGTATTTTTATACTTCTTTAATATATATATATATACAACACTATTGGCTAAAGGATTTAGTTTCACGTGATTTTTTTTAATGTTTACTAAACATTAATTTTAAGTACATAACTAAAATTAAAAAGAAATACGTAAATTTGATATTACGAATACAAAAACAAATTGAAAACTAATGCTTCTTATGTACGTCACCTAAAGTATTTATAATGTTAACTTACGTGTATATGTCGGCTTTTGCTTGTACATTTCTTCTAAAAAAAAATACATATAATCAGAGCCCTGTATTTCTTTATTTAAATGTTTGCTTATAGAATCCTGAAACAACGTAATAATATAGTTTTCAAATAATATGCAGATGAGGGGATTAGGGTTCAGTTCTTGACTTGGTAAATGGTGAGGTAAAAGGGCGGTACATTCATTTGATTAATAAAAAAATATAAAGAAGGACTTAAAATATTTTTAGGGCGAAAGTATAGTTTAGTAACAACATACAGCGACCAAATCCATCAAAACATATTGCTTCATATTTTGAATAAAAAAACAATGAGGCCAGTCTTAGCGCAGGGGCACAAAGTGTGACTGTAAAACCGACTGGTTGTAGGTTCGATCCCCACTAGAAGAGATGAAATATCTACTTAAATTTATATCTCCATTTCTTCGTCCTAGTGTCGAGGCAAAGTCCGGCGTTGAGATCTGTCACTCAACACGGAATGCCTCCAGAAATCCGGCAGAAAGTGGAGAACGGAGTGTCTTAACATTAGGTTCCCTCTGCCTACCCCGCTGTGTGCGGGATACAGCGGGAAACTGATTGATATATTTTATTTATAAAAAACAAAAGTGATTTCTTGATGAATGATTAATAAGATTATAAATTATATTTTATTTTACTCATATAATTAATAATATAATATGTTAAATACTCTTTAGTCATAACTGATTATTACTTATAAATGATTTTTGCATATTGAAGTAATTAAAAATTCGAATAATGTGGGCGTAATAATTTTATCTCTTAAATATTAAAACTTATATATGCTATATTTGCAACTTCTTATATTATTATCGTAATAATTAATAAATAATATACATGTTTTATGACGACACAGGGGTGTGACTGTAACGGTACGGTTGTGAGTTCGATCCCCATTTGAGGAAACAAATTATTATTTATTAATATTTTCATTTCTTCGTACTGGCACCAAAGCAAAAGTCCAGCCCTGAAGCCTACCACTCAACACGCAATGCCTCAAAAATTCGGTTGAAAGTGGGGAATGGATAGTGTTTACACTAGATTCGCTCAGCCAAGTACGTGCTCTTCAACGCCGATAAAAAAAAAATATGTAAATTAATTAGAGGCCGGTCGTGGCGCAGCGGCACAAAGTGTGACTGTCAACCGACTGGTTGTGGGTTCGATCCCCACTCGAGGAGATGAAATATTTACTTAAATTTATATTTCCATTTCTTCGCTCTGGTGTCGAGGCAAAAGCGCGGCGTTGAGTTCTGCCACTTAACACGCAATGCCTCCGAAATTCGGCAGAAAGCGGGGAACGGAGTGTCTTTCATTACGTTCCCTCTGCCTACCCTGCAGTGTGCGGGATACAGCGTGAAGCTGATGTAAATTAACGTTTTTTTAATGTAATTTTTATGTAAATTACGTCCCAATTGGTCTCATTACCACCAAGTCAAGATTTAATGATGAAATCACAAGGAAATCGTGGGAAATCTTCAAATTATACAGGCACGTACTATGTGTTTCCTATAATATGTTACAATAATCTCAGATTATTGCTTCTTGTTGTCAAGTTAGAGATATTTTTTTAATATTGTAGGGACTATCTTTTTCATTTATTTTGTTTATTATTTTTTTATTTTTATTATATAAGGCTAGTGATGTACTATTAAGTTATTCAATTCCTCCTTTCTTCAACAACCTGTTGTGTTGTGTGTTTGTACTTGCCCACATTAACATAGATGTTAAATCTGATCAAAACTTTAATATCTAACCGATTTCAAAAAGGAAGAGGTATTCAACGTTTTTTGTCATCAACAAAACAAAAAAACAATCCAAGGACAATATTTTGGCTTATTCAAGTTATATTCAGGAATTTGAACTTCTGTAAAAGAAACAGAAATTCAAATAACATTGAGTGTCGCATAGAGGGAGTCAATGATGCGCTTTGTTCACTAAAGCGGGATTCCCCCGAGCGGGACTCGAGCCCACAACCATTACATAAGTTAAGTTTTATAAAAAATGTCAACGTAGTGAATACATACATTTATAATTTCTACCATTTGTTCATTCATTCCCGCAATTCGCGAATATCCGGACCACTCAGGAGCCAAGTAACGAAGCCAGGGCCACTGATTGAGCCAGCCTCCAGCCATCATTGTTATTTTAGTTCTGTCGCTTAGCAGTTTAATAAAATTCAAAAGTTTGTTATCTTTTATGTATTCACCTAAAAAATATAATTTTTAATAAAGTTGTTTATAGTCTTGTCTGATAGATTCGATAAACTGTGATTTCACACAAAGGGCAAAATTATTTTAAGTACACGATGCCATATTAATTGAAAAATTAACCCAAGTTTTTATTATTCTGAATCACATTTAAAAAAAAAGAAGCAAATCTATTGTAGCATATACTTTGTAGATATCACAAAAAATAGGCAATTTCCACTTGCGAAATTTTGTTGAAATACATTTGGAATCATTGGAATGTACAAATTGTACAAATCGTATCTCACTTTAATGATAAAATTATACTCCAAATATAAAAAACATAAATATTTATATTTTAAATATAATTCCATTACTTCATTTACTACTACAATAGTATCCCACGGAGGTCCCGTATGAAGAGGTTGATGATAGTGGACGAGGCTAAAGAGCGACACATGCAGAGACCGTTACTTTTGGCGTGTTTTTCATTTTTCCCTTTAGCTATCACGCCAGCTTTACAGCGTGATGTATTAAGATTAATTAAAATAAAAAATATTAATTACTTAGTATTTATTTAATTTACAAAATTATTTTCGAATGAAGATAATTTACGTAGAAGCGCAAAAAATGGATTTTTTGCGTTGTTGTCAAGGTGAAACAGAAAAAATATAATCGCATATAATATCAGTTAACTAATCTGAAACTTTGTTCATAACCGGTGAAAGTGGCTCTTAGTATAATTTAAAGTGTCAAATAGCAAAATTAACAATGAAACTCTTATATCACTTATGCGCAAGTTTTGAATACCTAACAGTGCTTGAAAGCTTAAGAAAAATTGGATATGTATTGAATTTAAAAACTAATTACGCATAAATAATAAAATGTACTATTATGTAAATTAATACCTCCAGTGTACTTCCAAAGTACATTCATAGTGCACATGGAGATCAACGCTTTAATATTTATAGGGTTGCCGTTGCTTTTTTCTATATATGAAAGCAATGGAATCATCGAATCTTGTATATCTTTGTCCATGGTGGATTTCCCATACCCGACATATCTTAAATGTTTCATTGTAAACATTCGATGCTCTCGCCACAAAGGACCATCTACAAATGTCACTCCTAAAAAAATAAAAATTTTGTATTGTATTTTTAAATAAATAAAATAAAAAAATGCGTCACATTATAACATAAAGCATTTTGCGTCAAAAACAAGTAGACGAAACACACAGATTTAAGCAAAGGCCTTTGTTATAATCCTAATAATGTGTTTAAAATTAAAATATTATGTAAATATTTACCTATTCTTTTGCCCAAGCATCGCAATCGTAGAGTAAAACTATCCGGGCGAGCATCGAACTCCTTATCGGAGCTTACTTGATTCACGTACTTCTCACCGTAGACAACAACGACATTTTCATGACCTAGCCTAAGTCCTAATATATCAGTTTTATATTCTTTCGCCATCTCAAACAAAGCTTTCCACTGTGATCCATATTTTTGAATTTTGCTTTGCATTACATTGTTACATCCAAATATGGGATACCATCTAGGACCTATAAAAGAACAACAAAATTATTAGAAAATCCAAATAAATAATAACTTAATTATTATTTGAAAATTTTTGCAGCATAAAAATTGTAGATATGAATAAAACTTTATTGTATATACAAAGTAAAAAATTACAAGAAAAAAACAGTAATACATTTAGAGAAAACGTAACTAGCATGCGAGGGAAACATCTTTTTAAAACATCTAATCAACTATCTCTTTTAGGTAACCTTAAGCATAAAAAATATATTAAAGAAAAAAAAAGTCAGTAAATTAACATACATAATAGTAAATGTGACACATTTAGTATAAAATATATGACTATTGCGTTTTATATTTTGTATACATAAAAACAAATAAACATAAAGATAAACCGCTAGTTTTACATATATGTAAAACTAGCGGTTTTGTATTTTTTCAAAGTTTAGATATTTCATGTGGATCTATAGATAGGCGGTGATATGATATTTCACATGTATCTATAGATAGGTTCCTCATAAATCTCGATCCCGAGGGAATTTCGAGATAAAAGTTAACCTGCATGTTAGTCTATCTTTCAATGTGAGTCCCATAATAATCCTATCAGATGGTGCGGAGATAACCCCGGGCAAGAAAGAAAGACGAAACCAAAATTGTTTGTTTTGTTGTAGTGTAAATAACTATATGCACTTGAAAAAACACAGTTAATCACAAACAGACTCTCCATTTGTTTTATATCTATATACGTAAAGATTATAGATATTAAAACTCATATATGTATATAAGTAAATATATATGTAGGTACATATTTATATATAGCGTTCGTAGTAACTATAGATATAAAATAATTATAGTATTTATTGTCATTTTCAAAATAACTCCAAGCCCTTAAATAGTCATTAATTTATTTAATGAAAATATTAATACAAAAACTACATTTATATTGTAAATCCTTAATAAAAATATTTCCATTGAATTATAAAAAGATTTTTATTCACTATTATTAAACTTCAAAAACATCATCAAAGAACAAACTCTTAATTTAAGAAAATTATTTTGGAATGAAATGTGCACTACATTCCATAAAACCGAGGTTTCCAAGAGCGTATTGGTATGTACACGATACTAAAAACCAAAAAAAGTTGTTTGTTTGTCTGTCTGTGTATCTTTCTGTTTGCCCGGTGTAATCTCTTTATATATATATATATATATATATATATATATATATATATATATATATATATATATATATATATGTGTATATATATATATATATATATATATATATACGCTATTGTGATTTGATTTCTCTGACGTAACCGATCAGTAAAAAGGGGCAAAAACTTATAACTACAATGCTATAACATATTTCTTCACCATAAATATTAAAAAGTCTTGTTATTATAATATTATACATTATATAAATTGTATATTCTTGTACAATTTACAATGATGTCACAAATTTTCCAATATTTAAATAGAAATTGAAATTTGTGTATTAGATATAATCTGAGATATTCGATATCGTTCGCAATGCCTTTTTATTTAAAGAAAAAATATTTAAAGATTGTATAATACTATACGAGTTACAGTAAAAAAAAAAGTTATATACTTATCATATTTTTATAATATAATAAAATTTTGTAATTACCGACAACTTTTATAAAATAATTTCACAACATTGCCACAAAATCACCATATCCATAATATTTAAGTAGCTATAACACTAGTCTAAGTTTCCAAGGAAAGCACAAACTATTTTCTATAACCATAGTAATAACCATCGTTTTTTTAACAACATTTCTCGAATACTTTAACTCAAAAAAATATCACTCGCATTACAACAAGATACGACGTTTAATTATTGTACATTAAACAAAAAAAAGAATACAAAAAGCATATAAAAAGTTAACAAAAGGAAATAAACAAGTCATCATTTAATAGAAGTTTCACTGGATTTAGTTATAAAAACGTGACCTTTATCATATATTACCAAACACATTTATTCAGAGATTAATTAAAATTAAAAATTTTAGAAAAATCCCTGAAATAAACTATCACCACCTCATCTTGGCTTTCAAATTTAAAAAATAGTAATTAAGTTAATGCCGCAGAGGGGTTAAAAAAATTTAAGTGTAAAAAAACAACTTTCCTGGTGGATAATTCTTCGGTTTTACTATTTCACTCGTGATGTACCACAGAGTAACGACTGCGAGGAGTAATAATACGAACATTGCAAATTTTAGCCAAACTATTATAATCACTTCTCAACCGAGACACGCAAGCGCGATAACTGATATTGAGAAAGCCAATCGTGCTATTATCACTATATATACTATACACGCTTTAAGTCCCTCCATCAATATTCATGACTTTTCCGGAATGTATAAAAACAGTATCATTATAATATTTATATATATATATCTATCTATATTCAATATTTTACTAATCTTGGGTTTTCACGCCTGTTTTAAATCTCAAGTTAGATTTCATAATATATGTTTTTTTTTATTCGTCATAATCGCTACAAGATGATTGAATGGCGAGGTAATATGTACATTATACGAAAATTTAACTTTATGGGCAAGAAATTCAGGAATACCTTGACAGAAAAACACGATAAAGAATTACTTATTTATAAGGTAAGTAGGTTACGTCCATAAATTTTACAAACACGATAGATTACATACAGTACGGATGTTATACTATAATATAATATAACAATTGAAAACGTATATCCGTACATAAAATATATTATGATATATTTTTATATATTTTATGTACAGAGACACATTGCTGTTATAATTAATTAATTACTTTTAACATTCAACAGACATTTTAAAATTAATTAATTCATATTGTATTAGTTTTTTGATCACCTAAGTAATTAATTTTCTTATTTTTTGTCAATTTCACGCTGTATTCCGCACACAGCAGGATAGGCAGAGGAAACCGTGTTAAGACCCTCCGTTCCCCACTTTCTGCCGAATTTTGGAAGCATTGCGTGGTCAGCGTTGAATGAAATGAGGCTATTATTATTAAATTAACAGAAGCTAGGAGAATCTCCAATCGGTGAAGATGGTAACAGTTGGATGTATTGATAATTATATTATTGAAAACTTTGCCTAGCCCTTGAAGAATAAAAACGATCTTTGATGGACTCTCGTGCATATCCCGATTAACACAATTTATTGCTTTTATAGTCACTTTCGCCTATATCTACCCTCTTTTACACGAGTTTGATAAATAATGTTTATGTTAGAAATGTTCATTGTCTATAGACGAAAAAATGATCAGATCTAGGAGTAAGGGAGAACAATGAGGAACAAAATGAATAGCACTAAATGAAATTAGATGTAAGTTTAAGCTTTTAACTATATTTTTAAAAGATTTTGTACGTTTATTATTTTTGATTAGCACGTCTTACAATCCCTATAGAATAGTATGATCTACGGTAGATACATACTTCTCTAGTAATTTTTCTAACGATTCAATAAAATTAATGTGCAATGATGGACTATAAAAGATGCCAAACAGAACTTTTAATGTAGCAAACAGAATATCAACAAAAATATGTTCTACCGTCCAAGAGGCCCAGTGGCGCGGGTTCACATTCCACTACATGCACATTTTTATACGTTTCTAAATAGTATTACAATTAATAATTTTATCTAGTTCTTGATTGTAAACACTAAGCTCTCCTTTACACATATATTGAAATAGGGTATATGGGTATACAGAATAATATAAAAAAGTGGGTTGAAAGCAATGATAGTTTTACAGCTGCAGATTCAAAATTCCTGTCTTTTTTCCTAATTATAAGAGTGCCTACAGTGCAAATATGCTACAATATATCAGTCAAAGTATTTTTTAAAAAATAATGTATATCATACATTTAATGTCAATTCATATCCTCAGCAGTCATAGCTATCTTTACTGATTGTTCTTATTTTTACTAATTATCTATATATCTATATATATAAAAGGACTTGTTCTGACTGACTGATATAAGACACACGCACAGCCGTAACCGCTGATGGTAGAAACGTGAAATTTGGACAGATGTTTATATTCATAATCTGGACATCCACTAAGAAGAGATTTTGAAAAATTTTAACCCTAAAGGGATGAAATAGGGATTGAAAGATTGTATGGATTTTTTTTCAAATCGACACCGATTTTTATACAATTTGAAATTCAGAATCTTAAACACATTTCATTGGACACGTATTTCATGGTTTTTTAGAATTCACCCCCTAAGGGTTCAAATAAGGGGTTGAAAGTTTATATGGAAAAATCTTTAAATCGCCACCGATTTTTATAAAAATTTAATTCAGACTGTTAAAAATATTTTATTGAACACGTATTTCATGGTCTTTTTCAGAATTCACCCCTAAGGGTGCAAATAAGCGGGTGAAGCCGCCCGCGCCTTCTAGTTACTAATAGTAACTTTAAAGAAAATTTCGATTTTCACTTATCTTCATGTTATGAACATTTTTATGATTTTAACCCATTCGTGGCCATTGTATCAAAATTGGCACACTCATGTTTCGAGAGTTTTAACTCTAGATAGTTAACTTTCATGTGTACTCTGTTTAAGCAAGCCATCCGTGGAAAGGACGGGTATTATTATTATTATTTTTTTATTAGGTAGTTCAAAAAATCTACTTCTTTTTTTTAAATTTTATTCAATAAATTTGAATGAAACGATACGTAAGCGTAAACATATAAAGAATAAAAATATAAATAATTTACTTTTTTGGTGCATTTACATTGAAACTTTAGTTGAGTTATAAAACTCAACTATGTCCTTTTTCTGAGAGTTCGTATTGATTGATGGTGGACACAATCTTCATAATAGGACGATGACAAATAAATCACCTTTGATGTGTTTTGTTTGAAGGAAAGCAACGTAACGTTCAACAACGTTCTGATGTTTTGCAGTTCCTCTGAAATCTCTCGTATATTCCCTCGAAGTGTGCCCTATATCATACCACCGAGTTCGAAATGTTATTTTTTGCCAAAGAAACCGCTGTGAACCAGTTGATTGTAACATTCAGTTTGTATGGGACAAAAAGTGTCCCTTACGGACTGAATTGCGTTATGTCTGAAGGAGAGGTATATGAGGTGATTCGCGGTTCATGTTCCACGTATCATGGGCACTAAGCCACTATAGAAAGTCTGGTGGGATTACATATCTTCCCTCAGGCTCTGATGGTTACTAATCAAAAGTTTTGAATCGGTGTCAAGGTAATGCTACAACATCCTTACTACAATATCGAATTACTAAGCCTGTTTGTTTTACTTGGCACCAACCTTAAAATTATATAATCTTTTTTTTTTAATATTTTTTTTTACCAAAATCAAAATACGTTTTACATTATGTAAAATTATTTTTTACTTTTTAGTTCGTTGTTTGAAGTTTTGTTTTTTTTAAATAATTTATTTGATTAACAATTCCACTATGCAAATGTTTATATAATTGTAAGGTTTGGTCCAAGAACAAAAAATCATTAACTAAGTGTTCCCAAATTGGTACAGTGATCGAGAATGGGTTAAAAAAAAATTACACAAAAGTGAACAGTACCGATATCAGAATGAAAGAATCCTTAAAGACTTAGAACTAGCCTTGGTATCAAAGCTAGTTCTAAGTCTGCTTATGCAATCGCAAATTGCTTTAGTAATTCAAATAAGTATATTCTTTCTTAACATATGATGAATGTAATAAATTAATTTTTCCACCATATTGCAAAGAAAAATGTTCCTACATATATTTATAAAAAAAGTACTGAACCGATCGTTAACGGTGGACTGTAGTATTTTATTATAAAATATAATACAATTAAAAACCTCCTAATAATCAGTTCAGCAAAAAAATTTAAGAAGTTTTTAACTGTTTATTTTGAACATAACAAGTTACTACAGGTGCGATGTCAACATAAAATATTACAACACAAAGTAATTCAGTGTGTTGAATAAATTACTAACCCTTCTCTAAATTACAATTTAAAATTGAATCATACCTGCCTCAGCTTTCAATAGAACGCTGTGTTTTTGCATAACTACACCCAACGTTAACCGACTGTACTGTAAAAAAGTGTACTGCACTATTTTAGCAAGTAGCCTTAAAAGATTGCGCATTTAATTTGGATTCCGAAATGGTATAATACTTGCTGTATTATTTCTCTGTTGAAGGGAAAAAAAATGTTAATTACAGAATATTTTACACAAAATATATTTAGACATCGCGTAAAAGACACGGTGGTGATCCAATATCTATTAAAAATGAAGTGATAAAAAAACATGATTAAGCCTTCTACTGCGACTCCATCAATCCAAAATTTATATGTCCACTAGGAGTCGCAAATCGTCTTCTTCTATTCTATCGACGTCCCAAAATCGCCTGGGCACATTCTTCTTCATTCTCATTATGATTTACTCGCTATTGCTTTGCCACTCTATTTACATCTTCATTGCGTATTTAGTCAGGTAAATAATACTAAGAAGAGAGAATAATCTTTCTGCCATATTTAACACTGCCGTATAAAAGCGTTAGTACCAGCAATGCATTGTGCATGGCCAAATGGGCCTCATGGTGATGTTTCTCCACCTCATTAATATAACTAAAGCACTGTTAATTTTGTTATTGAAAGCAATACGCCATCCATATCCACTTCTTATCTCCTGTCCCTACTATAAATACATCGCCGACATACAATATAAATACAATTGTAGTTCGTTCATTTCTTGTTATATTTTTCCATTTACACTAATTTGGGATTCTTTCTTTTCTTCATTGCTTTTAATTTCCTCAACTTATGTCTTACTCCCATTCACGCTCAGATCATTATTTTCACACCTTTCTTAAAAGTATCGACTAATACCTGCAACTTAGATTCTGATATTATAATAAGCACTTCATTACACTGTGTACAACAGGCAATTTACTCTCATGTCACCTACTTAAGCTCATGTAATATCATCCTTTTGTTTCACCCCTTGGGGACAAGTATCCAAATACAAATAGAAGCACGACGATAACATGGCCCCCATATATGACACCCCCATATATGACGCGCGATTGATGTCAAATCAAGGTGACATGCCAGGCACATACAGGAGATATACAATTTGCATTAGGAGACTTAATAGATTGCATAAAGGTCATGTTCAGTTTCTCCCATAGTTTGTTCTTCATACAACTCTGTCGAATGCCTTTTTCAAGCACAGATAGCTTTTTTTCACAGCCAAAATTTTCACGGTAATATTTAATATATTAAAATATTCAAAGCATCTATTAAAATATTCAAAGGTTTTTTATTTACAAGTTGTTATAAAGGATAATTATAATTTATAACTAAGTAGGTACGTTTTAAATGATCAGAGATCCATCATCAGGATGAAACTGACTTCGTATATATATATGTATATATATATATATATATATACATGAATTCAACTTATGACACCAATAAAATATATATATTTTTTATTAGTTAAATGCAAATTAAAAGAAAATAAAACAGCATATAAAATAATGTAATATTTTTTTATGATTTTTTTATATAAATCTTCCTCAAAAACCAAAAAACTAACTATTGGTAAAAATTTCATAAAAATCCATGCAGTAGTTTTTATGTTCATCGCAAACAGACACACAGTCGTGGTAAATGACTTTATTTTATAAGTACGTAATGATAATACGTATAAGCTACATACGAACATTGTTGGATTATATATGTTTAACAAATAAAGAAATATTCTCGAAAATTATAAAGAATACTGACTTATAAACAATATCTTACAGATATGACGTTAGTGAATATTTAACAGCCCATTAGCATAGAACGTACTCGTATAACGACTTATTTAAAGAAATTACTATATATTAGCGAAGATTTCAATTTCATACTACACCATTAAAATGAATGTTGCTAAGTAATATATTAAAAAATGTAAATAATAAAAGATGCTGATTCAGATCAATTATTGTAATCATTTAATTCTCAGGGATTTTTTTAATTATACATATCTTTATATTCATTATCTTGTTACTATTAAGGTATTACGAAACTCTTTTGTAAATTCTCGTCGGAGCTATAATTCGTAGTTTACCAACTATGTAAGACTTGCCTATCCTGCCTTTATTTTCTGTACCTATCGCTATAGCTATCATAGCTACACAAAATCTGAATTCCTACTCAAAGTATCAATTGAATTTTAATGTATAAATTTGAAATAACGACCTTTACCTATAGTTTTTAAAATTTTACTGAACTTGTACTACTAAGAAATGCTAGCTGCCAAATTTCAGCTGCTATTACCGAATGTCGGAGGGTCGGTCTGTCCAGTGGGTGGGTGCCATGCTGAACTGCGGGAGAAACTGGTGTGCAATGGTCTCCTTCTACGAATTCAGTTCAATCGCAAATCGCACCTCGGGAGCGCGAGGCCAGCGCGATCGCTGATGTATGTATATTAGAGATGCGCCGAATTTTCGGTTTTTATTCGGTATATGTATGTTATCTTTTTCATTATCGTCGTGCCGTATTCGGCCATTATCGAAATCGGCCGAATTATTCGGCTGTGGTGCCCAATACATTCGGTTCGATTATTTTTATTTAATTATTATTATTAATTAAATGACTCACTTAATGCTATGTCTATCTCCTTCGCTTGAGCGGAGCGGTGCCAAACTGGACACGCATATTCACCCGCAGAGAACGATGATATATGTATACCGAATACCAAACGAATATTCGGCGCATCACTAATTAATATTAACAACAGAAATAGGATTAAGCTTTGCGCACCTATAACTCGATTTTATCGAAATTTTTAAAAAGTTGAGAAATGACGTTTGTGTTAAAAGTTATATGTAATGATTTTATAAATAATAACTCGCCTTAGGAGTGAAATACTCGCTCCAATCTGTTCCAGAGAGAAATTTATTACAAATAATGAAATATGTATTTGTTAAAATTGATTTTAAAAAAATCCCGCTTCTTCTTAGGTCTGAGGCCAATGCCTAATCATGCTAATGCGTAATACCTAATTTTTTTTATAAATTATTTGACGTTCAAAAAATTAATCAGGTAACTTCTTATTTTGAATAAAATTATTTGCATTTGACTTGACTTCGAACATTGTACTTAAAGCTTGTGAACACGGAACATTCACTACCAATATTTACAATTTTCTAAAATATCGTAAAGTTCTTTTTAAGCTGTAGTCCAAACAATTGCTGCGCTGTTGTAGGAAAAGTACAAACCTGTCAGAAGAATGTATGCATTGCCCAGATTAATAGATAGAAAAGATAGAAAGTTTAGCATGTACTTATAATTATGTAATTAAATATATATTGTAATATGTAAAATTGTTAAATATATATATAAATATAAACACTCGCTTAACCTTAGATCTAAGTAAAATTTTGTAAAATAATGTAAAGATAAAAATATAATTTGCTTATTATAGATATTGATTGTATGTACACGACAATGTAATTAATATATATGATAAGGATATTAGATATAATAATAAATTTAAAAAGTGTACGGACCAAGTGTCTATAGTGTTAAGAAATAAAATAAAAAAAAAAAAAATAATAAATCAGCTTCACGATGAGTCCCTTTACACAAAAAAAGGTAAGCAGGGGGTTAAGACGATTCGTTCCTCATTTTGCGCTGAATTCTGGAGATATGAAAATATAAATTTTTAAATAAATATTTAATTTCCTCGAATGGGGATCGAGCCCACAAACAGTTAATTTTACAGTCAATTATGTTTTCAAATTTGTATTGGCTCAGATATTGTAAGACAATCAAAAAGGAGTAACCGGGCGGTTATTACTTCTTAAGCAATATTTCTTACAATATTTTTGTAAGTAATATTATTATTTTACCTAATTTCTTGGGCTGTGATTTAATATAAAAACCATAACTAAGTATGATTATCTAAAAGTCCCCTTCCTATTACAAATATATTTTTACAGGAAACGACGCCATGGGTTCTAGAAAAGTGGGTGGGGGTGGTCCAAAACCAGGATGATCCAGAACCGCTTCTCGGTGCTCGCGAGGTATGTTCCGCCTAAAAAACAAAAGCAAAAAGAAAAGTTTTTCGGGCACGCTGAATCTATTCCCATTATCCGTTTCACCCTATCTCTTCAGGTTAGGGAGATAACTTTTGATTCTTAACAACTCCAATAATTCTTAATTCCTATTACCTTTTCGGAATCAACTATATCTCGCTTTCTTTATCTATCAGCCTTTCTAAGTCCACTGCTAGACAGCCTCCCCTAATACATGCCACTCCGGCCGGTTCTGCGCCATTTAAATCCAGCGGATTCGAGCTGTCTTCCTTAGGTCGTCGGTACACCTAGTTGGAAGGCGGCCTGTACTCCTTTTGCCGAGACGTGGTTGCCATACGAGGACCTTTCTTCCTCAACGGTTATCGGTTCTCCTTACAATATGGCCTACCCATTGCCATTTCAGCTTGCAGATTTTGAGAACTATGTCAGTAACACTTACGTTCGTCTACGGATTTCATCGTTTCGAATTCTGTCTCGTAGAGAAATACCAAGCATAGCTCTCTCCATCGCTCGCCAAAGTTGTTATAAAATGTTAAATTTATGTTGTTAAAAAAATTCAGGACTGACTATTGAACTTAGCACCCATCTACATCTCACTTCTTTTGACGTTGAAGTCAACAACCAAAGCATATATCATAATATGGAACTTGGCTCTCTTTACAATTAATGTTTTTGATAAGATAAATTTATACGTATCATACATACTATTTACTTTACATTGTACTTACAAAAATAGAAAAATATAACGGATAAAACGGAAACGGGACGTAAAACCCGTTCCCGCTGTAAGCCGCACAAGGCAGATAGGCTATTTTCCACCGAATTGTGGAGGCATTGAGTGTTCAGTGGCGGACCCCAGGGCGAAGAAATGAAAATATTAAATATTTCATTTCCTCGAGTGGGGATCGACCCCACTACTAGTCGCCTTTACATTGTCCCTACCTCACGACTATTAGGAAACTTACATAATATATACATTACCTAAATCACGAAATATCATAAGGGATGGGGTGTAGGGTGTATATCACGTGTATTTGTTTTACAAGGTACTTACTAATCCGTGATCCGAGGACAATGTTAATGATATATTTCATAAATAATGTTCATATACTAGTACGAATGCTTTTCGCATGATTACACTATTCCATTTATTTATTTGCGATTTGTAAATTGTAAAAAAAAATATTTTATGTATATATTATATTTTAATTATTTCGAAGAAAACAAAATTTAAAAAAAATAAAATAAAAAATAAATCAACTTCACGCTGTATCCCGCACAGAGCAGGGTAGGCGGAGGGAATCTAGTATTAAGACACTCCGTTCCCCATTTTCTGCCGAATTCTGGAAGCATTGAGTGTTGAGGGGCAGAACTCAACGTCGCGCTTAGCCTCGACACCAGAGCGAAGAAATGGAAATATAAAGTTAAGTAAATATTTCATGTCCTCGAGTGGGGATCGAACTCACAACCAGTCGGTTTTACAATCACACTTCGTGCCACTGCGTCACGACTGGCCTCGTAAAATAATAATGTGATGTGAATTTCTTGATATTTATATTTACTATTTAAAATCCCTTATTTTTAGAGTTGGGACGATCATGGATACTTTGTTTTAGCTTTTATTCGGTATATTTTGTAAATATAGTTCTTACTGAAATTTTTTTTTTTTTGGCGGACTTTAAAAAATAACGAATGTTAAAATGTAAACAAGTATATAAGTAATAATGATTTCATTTATTATTTTTTTATTTTCTTGGCTTTGACGTAATTAAAATATTATTTTCTACAATTTAGTTTTTGTTTAAGTTTGTATAAATACATAAGTATAGTTTTGAAGTAGGTTTTATTGTTTTTATATTATTTTTTCTTTTTATTTTAATTAAAAAATATTGTTTATTGTTGCTTGAAGCAATGAGTAGGTTTTATAATTATCAGCCTGTTGTTCTTATCCACTGAGAAAAGTAGGTATCAATTTAGTCAAATGTATATTAATATATTAAAATTACAACAGATTTTTATGTAGTTAAGATTCATTTATATGGAATAAAAACACTTTACACAATAATAATAAGCCAAGTGCTTAGATGATATATGTATGTGTCGTTTCGCAATTTTGCTGCTAACTGGAATGTTGACTATAGAAAAATGTCTCTCTTAATCATTGACCAAATATGATATTTAATTTTTAAAAATGTATGACTTATGTCTCGAGAACGATAAAATTAAAGACCATGCAATATAGTTAGCAATAATAACTTCTATCGACTGTTTTAGTATGTCTTTAATTGTACTATATATTAAAAAAAATTAGTTTTAGTTATGGCAGAAACTGGGAACAAAGACTAAGGTTCAGTTTTGCCTAAAAACCTTGTTTCGGTTTCGGGGACAACAGACAAACAGGCGAACGGACAAGAACAAACGGACTGATGAACAGACGAAGATCCGTTACGATTTTATTATAAATATTAAATCGGTAGAGTTGGTTTGCTTAAACGCTAAGATCTCTGATCTATATAACATCACGGTTATACAAAGTTACACTTAAAAAACGAAAGAAATAATAAACGCCATCGAATTACTTTTACCGCCAGCACTACAGAAATAGTTTAATACATTATGTAAGTATGTTGTACTACAAACATATTAAAATTTTTGTGCTGTAACGCTGTATTCCGCAGCAAACAGGGTAAGCAGAAGGGCAGAAGACACTCCGTTCCCCGTGTGTTGAGTGCTGGAACACAACGCCGCGCTTTGCCTCGACAAAATGGCTTTTTTTTATTATATTAGTTCTGAAAAATGTCTGCGGTACCTTATATCCTATTTGACCGTTTTTTTTATAATATTTTGTATGATACTAAAATACAAACAATAAATGTTACAATTTTTTCTCAGTATTTCGGTTTATAATTTATATCGTTATGGCGCCGTTATGTAGTTTATAGCCATAGTGGTTTTAGCCGTACTTGTCAAGCTACAACTTTAATATTTTTTGTAGTCCAGTCATAATATCAGCCGATCCGATAAATAATAATAAATAATTAATATAGTAATAACAATAATTAAAGTGTGTATTTTAATTATTACGGTTTCTATATTATTTTTTATTATATATCAGATTGGCTGATTTTATTACTCGAGGATTATTATCGTATTTAATAAATAATATTTAAGTGCTTTATATTACATTGAACTCATTAAAAAATACATTCAAAATTAATGGCCCAGTGAGATGTCGTTAGTGTAGGTCGTGTACAGCTTTGGTGACAGTATGCTGCCCTGGGGAATACCGGCGAGGCTTGGATGTTTGCTGGAGATGGGATCATCGACCCTCACGTGGAAGCTCCTGTCGTGGAGAAATTCAGACAGGATTCGCGTAAGATGGTGAGGGACGCCAGCTTGAAGGACCTTGTGCAGGAATCCTGGGTCTTCGCGACGTCTAGAAAGGCCACTGTTGCAACTTCCTTTCTATTGGCCGCGGCTGAGGCATAATGAAGCATACGGGTGACTTGAAGGGTCGTGGGATGCTCGCTCCGAAAACCAAACTGCTCGGGGCGCGGTTGTAGATGCGCTTGAAGAAGTGGGAGCATTAGTTTCTGGAACAGTTCGGCTATTGCACTCAGGATGATTGGTCGGTAGCTCTCTAGAAGGCGAGGTTTTTTCCCTCGCTTGGGCAGCATTACCACCAGGCCCGCCTTCCACGCCTGGGGGAAGTATCCCAGGCAGAGAATGGATAGATTTAGGAAGTTGAGTCGACGCTTTAGAGAATGATAAGAGACATGCACATTTTTACTGATATCATTTATATGGGGTGCCCAAGTCATGTTGTTGTCGTATGTCATATGAAATTGAAAATCCAGTGTACAGTAACTTAGATTCTGAGTTCCAATTGAGTTTATATCTAAGTCTGCTACTGCTATAGTTGTTTGCGTTTTTTGGGTTAACTGATAGACCAAATCGCAGCAAGACCTTTATTTAAAAATACGATGGTCTCCGGCAATTCATATAAATAGGCATATCAATACAACTGCAAATCATCGTCATACAGATGGTAAGTATAAAAAAATACTTTAGAAATATTGTTAATAAAAACCGAAAACTAAAGTGGAGAAACGCCGCGTTGAGGAACACCAGCAGTGAGATGTAGCCAAAACGATGCAATGTCATCGGCTTTCACACATTGTCAGTGACCGAAGAGATAAGAATGAAATCAATTTAAAAATGTGAAATGAAAGTCAGTCAATTTAAAAATGTTAACTTCACGAAGAAGTATGTCAAAATGAACGGGGTTAAAAGCATTGCTAAAATCATAATTTATTTATTGTATTAGGCTTTTATCAAGTAGTTAAAACTTTGGTTTCATTTAAAGTTGTGCTGATACCTTCACCCTGTATATAAAAAACGTATTAAAATTAGCAAATAATATCCACGTGCACAAGTTGACTTTTGAAATTATTATTTGCACATTAAAGCAGTAATTATAAGAAAGAAGTACAAATAAAAAAAGGCATATAAAACCAAATGGAACGCAATCGAAGAAGACAATTATAAGAACAAAGTGACAATTATAATCTCTATATATAATAAGACAGTAAAAATATTTTGTCTGTACATTTAGTAATTTTGACTGAAATGAATAGAGGGACACTTAAAAAGAATAATAGAAAGCAAAAATATATTTTTTTAATTTCTTGTCTGTCTGTCTGTCCGTCCATATGTATGGTCACATTTTTCTCTGAAAGTACTGAACCCATTGACTTAAAAATTTCACCAATTGATTTGTTTTAACTCAACAATTAAAGTTTGTTTCATCAAAATCGGTTCATTAAAAAAAAGTTTTCGTCATTTTAATGAACTCAAGGCATTAGTTTGCTTGCGAGTGTTATATAGCAATCGCGCTGGTAAGATTCCTGGTTAAAGAATGACATTCGAAATGTCTGGTTTATAAGACTTTTGAAAAAAAATTCAAAATTTTTGAAGCACTATTATATAATATTTTATACAATAAAATAAACAGAATTGAATTGTTAGTGGAGATTACCTTCGTAAATCATAACAGTTAAGTTTAAGTCGTAATTAATTCAACACAGAGATAAAGAACGATCTTGAAAGTCAAATATATAGAAATATCAAGTAATTACAAAGATTTTTTGGTTGGTTCGTTCATATAATATATGTAACTTATTATGCAACTAGCGGCCCGCTCGCGGCTTCGCCCGATTAAACCACAGAATTATTTGCTTAATACACTAAAATTATGTTCGTGTTTTAATATACCTATAATGTATGTTTGCAACGCCCGCAAGTCGCATTTTCGTACCTCCCATAAGAGAGATGCAACTGTCAATATATTAATTTCTTTAAACTTTTGCCTTAAGGAGTCTTTAGGACCTAAGTTATAGTTATAGCTATATAGTTATAGTAA
The DNA here is from genome assembly GCA_917862395.2 of Heliconius sara. Lineage (NCBI taxonomy): Eukaryota > Metazoa > Arthropoda > Insecta > Lepidoptera > Nymphalidae > Heliconius > Heliconius sara. The sequence continues at coordinate 11,074,763 of OU860800.1, read as the reverse complement.
TATCGCTACTTACAATAAAATCCTAACTCATCGGTGTCTGTACGTGGAAGATACATTTTGTTTTTGCTTTGTGCCCCTGCGCCGCGATGGCCTTTAATATTAATACAGAATGGAAGCGTCAGCGCTCCTTTTACGGGGGCAATATATAGGATAAAATATTTTAAGCCCATACCTAAAGAAATTAATCAAGATACCTCAACAGTTTAGACGTAGACTTTTTTTTCATTTCACGATGTTTATCCATACCTGCATTTCGCGGACGCAGTTACGCATAGATACCAATAACGTTAACACATACTACTACAAAAGTATTACTAAAGGTTAAGCAACTTTGAACTTTGTCGCCAATACCTACGACTCGATTTAGGAATGAGGCGTTTGCGGCGGTTTCCCTTTGATAGGCTTATGCCTGTTTGCGTGTTTAATGACAAATAGCCTTTTATTTTAATATCAACGATAATATATAATTTATATTGTATGAAAAATAACTTTTTCACTTTTGGGATTTTTTTTATTTAGTACCTATTTATTATATAAGCTGATATTATTTATATATATATTTATGTATATATGTATTTAAGTATTTATTTATTTGTTTGTTTATTTATTTAATTATATCTCGCGCCGCTTTGCACCGCTTTATGCCCGCACTTTTAATTATATCCTTCCGGAATCTGGCTTTTATAGGGTGATTAACTATGGTTTCATTTAACTTATATCATTTAATTTACCTACCTACCTACCTACCTACCTACCTACCTACCTACCTACCTACCTACTACCTACCTACCTACCTACCTACCTACCTACCTACCTACCTACCTACCTACCTACCTACCTACCTACCTACCTACCTACCTACCTACCTACCTACCTACCTACCTACCTACCTACCTACCTACCTACCTACCTACCTACCTACCTACCTACCTACCTACCTACCTACCTACCTACCTACCTGTTAGCGGTTGCCTTTCGAAACTATAAAATAGATAGCGTTTCTAGTATCGAGTTCTACTATCTCAAATATAAGCTTCTTGGAAACTTAAATACTTATATCTTTTGATAGAGTGAAGCTATTACAATGAAATAAACACTAAATGTTACCTTGATTTACTGGTATTTTTTACGTATAAAACTTGCTTAAATATATTGTGTACTTGTCACGTGATGCGTGTTCACATAAACAGGAAAACAGACAAACAGACAAACAGACAAAAATTCCAAAAATGTTGGAAATGGATTCTGTTAGTTATCCTTTAACACCCTGGCTATTTTTTTTTAAATATTTTCAATGTACAGAAACGAATTTTCTACAGATTTATTATAAGTATAGATTATTACAGTTATTTTACAAAGAATATTACGAATCATTACCCAAATCAATAATTTAACATTAAAGGCTGTTTCTGTAACAGTAAATTAAATAATTAACTGACATCAGCACATTTAACAGAGTTTTAAAAAACATAACAAAGGTAAAAAGAACACAATGTTACAAAAATATACGTATAGTATATGTATAATTTTTTAGTCCGATAAACAAACATTCTTATAGAAATTACGATATTATCGTAAAAAAATCATATTAGAATATTACAGATTAAAGTAATAAAAAATCATATAAGAAGTCATTTTAGTTGTCAATTAATTCTGCTTATTAAATAAATTATCATGTAGTTTAAGCGGACGAAGCCGCTGGCGAGCCGCTAGTTCAATATAATTTATAGTATTATCTTCAATATTTATCCTACCATCCTACAGCATAAATGACACTTGTCAAGTATAATTTATTAGCATTGTTGCAATTTGAGATTAAGGTTTTAAAATTAAAATTATAAACAAGAACTGAACCTACCCTAAGTAATGATATCTTAGTACATAAGTTATTCAAATATTGTTTTGAGTAGTTTAATAAAAAAGTGTTCTTTTACATTCCAAATAACTACTTGAGTCCTGAGTCATATAGCAATTAGAGATCTCGGGTTATAAAATCACTAATGACCTATTGCAATGTAATTAATATATAAACTATTACTAACTATTATGTAGTAAAAAATGTGTAATGAGATAATTACAAATTAATGAGCATGCAGTACGAATCTCTAACTCTGCAATGAGAGGAGATATTAAACAACAGATGACAGATATCGATTCCTCATGCCCCAAAACCCCCATTTTGATACGTAACTTTTTTAACCGATGACTGAGTCAGAACACTCGTCCAGGCATTGAGCTATATATACATTTTTATTCATAGTTGTTATTGTATAACTTATTAACATACTCAACCAATTTATATACTCAACCAAAAAATAATGATGATATATCTGGTATATGGTCTGTGCCGTGTGACTCCGGCCTAGAATAGGATCATGCTGGTACTGGTGGTTTCGTAAGAGGCGACTAAAGTACGTATGGTGGAGTCGCGTCGCCAGCAATGGCAACACGCATGGGCAGACTCAACTGGATCATTACTACCCCCGGCATTTAAAACCGGCGTTAAGTAGTGGCTTTATGCCACCGCATTTCGCATCAGGTAATGCCGGGCTCCGGCGCCCAACTCACCTTAAAGGCCGACAACGCACCTGTACCTCCTCTGGTGTTGCACGGGGCCGTGGGCGGCGGTGATCACTTACCATCAGGTGACCCGAACGTTCGCTTGCCTTGTCCTTTTCCATAAAAAATAATGATGATATATATCTATAATATGAGGTACACAAATATCATGCACATGGTATTTTTTTATATTTCATATATTTATAGTCATAATTTCCCAATAATTTCTATTCTACAAGTGTTTTAATCTGTCTCAGTCTGTTCTCAATTAACTTACTTGATACTAACTTCACAAAACGAATTGTGCGCTTATAAAGAATAATACACCTGTAGTGTACTTATAAATACTATTAATATGAAAGTTTTAGTAACTGGGATTACGTTATTGTTACTTTCATAAGAATTTTAGATTGTTTTAGAAATAAAAAGTATAACTTCAGATAATTCAGATTAAGATACTCTCATCCCCGCTTGTCCTCCAAGATTGATCTCAACATATATTAACCAGAACCAGAATAAAACAAATGAAAATATTTAATTTTTACCTAACCAAGAAAATTAAAAATCTAACTAATCTACTACCTAAATAAGGTCCTAACAAAAATATGAATGAATAATAAATAGAAAATAGCCTCTTAAGCATTATTAGATATCTAAAATGTATGAAAATTGACACAGCCGTCAACATTGTCTGTCCATTACTGTCGGTCATTTCAACCGCCGTCGTAACCAAGCAGCCCCCGCATACCGCGCGGCTCTTAAACTAAGTCGTTTTGAATCTATGATATCTCCTGAAGTATTTATTATAATGATGTACTGTCAAGTACAATTATAATGTAGAAAAAATGTCAAAAGTGGAAAAAGATAGAAAAGTCGATTCTGTACATGAGACAAAAAAAAATTAATTAGGTCGTACAAATCGATTATGGAAGCTAAAAACCAATCAGCAGAATTCTTGTCTGTCTGTCGCAAATATAATTTTTTGTATGAAGATAGCCTAGAGTTTTTTTTTTTTTTGTTTCATCCCGGTTTTGATTTGTTTTCTTAAAAAAATTAAATATTGAAAATAAAAAATTTCTTAAAATACCGATAACTACTGCATGGAAGTGAATGAGTGTTTAGATGCTGTGGTGATGTGACATTTATATATACTAACGACCTACTCGTAGCTTCGCTCGCTTAAACTACGGAATTATTTATTTAGAGATTACTAATGTGAAAATTATTAAACTATTATTAATTAATTAATTAAACCTTAGAGTTGCATTTTCGTAGTTCCCATAAAGATATTCAATTTAAGAAAAAACAAACTATCTATAAATACTTAAAAAAACAAGACAATCAATAGAATACTTAAATTAAAGAAATCATAACAAGAGACTATCTACTATTCTCTTAACCAAAAATACCTAAACCTATGTTACGCTGAAATAGTACATTATAATTATTTAGAGAGCTCCTAAATACGTGCAATCGCTTCTAAATCTGCTTTGCCATAGAGCCAGGCGCAGCAGTGAACCATTCTCTCGTCCAGCTCCTTTTTTCTGACGCTGGGGAACGGCATCAGGGCGTTGACCTTCTGACCATGGTCTCAAGCGGAACTCATCAATATGGGTGCATCGTTAGGGAGCCCTTTGGTCCTAGGGATGAGTACCTGCCCTAGAGCACACACAGGGTAAATGATCTGAGTGAGGGGGCGATTGGAAGAAAGATCAAATGCCACTTGGGCAGTCAGCTTAGCCAGTTGAGACCCTCAAATTCTTTTAGGCCCGGCCGGAGGCCCGGTTTAAACGACCAGCGACTGAGGTGGCTGCTCAGTAGTCGGATTCTGGGGAGGATAGAAAGTCACTCGGATGACGACGTATATAGGTCGCTCTACTGCTTCAGGGGACATGTTGGCCCTGTAAGCTCAAGGAAGTATTTAAATACCTGTATCTTGGCCACGTTAAGTGCAATCTACTCGCGGCTTCACCACCACTTATAATTCTTTTATTATGCTATATTTTCTGTAAGATAATAAATATAAATGATATAATTAATATAATTTATACGTTACAAATAATTTTGAGACACTGCAAGCACTACACTATGATTATGTCAGATCTTCATTTTCTTGCTAATATTGCTATACTCCATAATGAAAACTATCCTAGAAGTTGCTTTAAACTTTTGTATTACCATTTCAAAACTCATTCACTTTCATCCAGTAGTTATTTTAATTAATTTGACATTTTCAGTTTTTATTTGTTTTGAAGTCGACCCCAAAAATATCTCTAGGCAATCTTCGTACAAATTCATCCATTCAAAAATTCCTCCATTTTATTTATGATTGGAGAACAAATAAATAGACAGAGAGACAGACAGAAAAACAAGAATTCTGCTGAGTGATTTTTTACCTTCTATCTAATACTTTTTACATTCTTCTATCTTAGAAAGTTATTCATATCTTTCGAACAAAGAAGGTGCCGTATAAGGCTATTCTGCAAGCGTTTCTTTGTTAATGTTTAGAATAATTTGGTCGCTAAAGTGCACGCCCACTCCAATATACTTCTTACTACGCTAATTATAAGGTAAGAAAGGGGACAATAGCAGTCAAAATGAAATAAAAGATACCTACCTTTTTATTTTTAATTATCCTCAGAAGTCACAATAATCTACTGAAAAGATAAATCTTTATTCGCTTTCGATCAAAAACTGTAGTTTCAAAGACATTTTAACTTTTACAAAAGGATAATTGAATTTGGGTTATTTATTTGGGAATGTTAGGCAGCGCAATTTTAGTGTCGAGTATTTTTTAAATACAATATAATTTGAGGAAATGATGCCTTTAATATAGGGTTGATTGACATCAGATTTAAAAATCTAATTTCTTTTATCATTATCAAAATGAAGTCATATTAGCGAAAAAGTACATCGCTGGTTCTTACATAGGGCAAAAGCAATAAAATGTATCATCCAGCCAATGCGATGATTGAACCAGGATCTCAATACAATTCTACAATAGTTACTAAACCACTCCAGTTTACAAGTCAAATATTTTATTTAGCTTCACCCAGTATTTCTCACATAGCAGGGACAGACACTTGTGTTCCCCATTTTCAGCCGAATTCTGGAGACATTAAGTGGTGTAATGAGGCTGATATCAAGAATGAACATAAGTTAAAAATATTTTATTTTTAATTTGAATCTTGCCCGTGACGTCAAAATTTGCCACACAACGCTAAAATGCTATATTAAAAAACGTGAACTCACTCCTGCGGTTGGGTACTAACCAAAACTTATATTTAGTGAAGAAGAAAAAGGAAATAGAAGGGAAAAGGAAAGCAACTAAAAATCCCGTTAAGAAAATTAACCGGTTTTGCAAGATGATACTTCTGCAGAAAAATAAATAGCAATTATTCCATTTATTTTATTCTTCTTTATTTTAATGAATAATAAGGTGAATACGTAAATACTGTTGGGAGTTGAGGAATTGAAAAGAAACAGCCAGCCTTATATAAGGCGCTACAATATTTTACAAATTATCCTTAATTGTTGAATATTTGGATCTCCTATCACCATCACCTTAGCAGTGTCATAAGTTGCTGACTAGAAGCAAACATATAATTATTATAAGAAATTACACGAAACACTATGTTTCATTTAATTTGCAGGCACTGACAATGGCATATATATATATATATATATATATATATATATATATATATATATATATATATATAATGTAACCTTTAAAACCTTTTAAAATAGATCAATGTTAAAAAAGTTCTCAATTTTGTAGTCTATCAAAATAATCCTCATCGAATGGGTAACTTTAACACACCACGAACCGTTCATAAAAAATTGTCATAACTATTCTTCTTATTAATCTAGCTAACATTGGTTTATGTTTTTAGTAAATAATGGTTGTAACTGATGTAATGAAACATTCATTACACAGTTGTTGAAAGTTAAGGCTCGCCTCTTGTCTTTTTACTACACTTCATGTTCATTCTTGCTGTCTACCCAATTCCTATACAACTTGCCCTTAGCTGTAGCAATCAGTATAAAATGAAGCCTCTTTTACAGCCAGTTACTACTTAAAAAAATTTAATAAATCTTATATTTTAAAAATCTTTAAAAATCCAGTAAGGCATGATATGTCAAAATATGGATATTCCTAATAATTCAAAATTTACGAAAGGAGAAAAATGTATTTTTGCTCACTTAGTATTCACATTTTCAGCTATATTGACTATGGTGATAATATATTTAATTCATTTATATATCGTAGAACATGATTTGAAAGAAGTTTTTAATACTAGAAGGTCTCTTTTAGCAAAAAATGGTATGTAAAAATACATTATATTTCTAAGATCTACTTTCTATGTGTAGGTACATAATATTTTTAACTTTAAAGCTCTATTTACATTTTTATAATTTTTTTTAAATATTTCTCTCTCTATTTCATTACAGTAGAATAACTGATTTAAAAACCACAACTAGAAAAGTCTAAATATGATGATATCGACTTACAGAACGTCCTGTGCTGGAGTATTCACCAATTGGAATAGTATTTTTTAATCAAAGCTCAGTAAAAATTATTTGTAATATAATATTACTGTCCTGGCGGTGGTCGCTTGCACCAGCGCATTGTTTGACGATGCGATCCGATCCCGATTTGTCACATTTACTCAGTGCTTGGAAAATTCGGTATCCTCATAACTCAGGTAAGTAAGCAAAATACTAATAATATAAAAAATAGGAACTACTGCTAAAAATATGCCTTGATAATATATCGTAACATTTTGTATTAGTGGATATATCTTATAAAATTAGTTAGAAACAGAGATCAATTGAGGTCCGTGGTGGCGTATCGCAACGGATTGGGGTTCGATTCCCACTCGAGGAAAATTAAATATTTAATATTTTCATTTCTTCGCTCTGGTGTCGATGCAAAGCGCTGCGTTGAGTTCAGCTATTCATCACGCAATACCTACAAAATCCGATGGCAAGTGGGGAACGGAGTGTGAACAGTGGGGTCGTTCTGCCTACTCGAGACACAGCATAAAGCTAAAAAAAATTAGAAAGAGAAAAAATAAGACTAAAAAGTATTTCGGTAAAAGCCCTGTCATGTATGGTGAGGGTTTACATACTAATTTCATGATTGTTATAACAAATGCTGCCTGTTTAATGTATTCTTTCTGTGATAAATTATAAATTCTCATTTTACTGACTTGTTATTAGTATACACTTTAAGCTACAGACAGACAAAGTGATCCTATAAGGATTCCATATTTTTTCCTTCATTTGATAAAATTATTAAGCATTTTTAAGTATAGTGACATTATTTCTAATAAAAAGTATTTTAAATTGATATCTATTACCACTTGAAGCTTTATTTAAAACGTTAATAAATGGATAAATAATAAATTCTTATTATTTAATTTTTTTTATCCCGCTTTTGGCGTAATAGTCCCGCATTTTTACTTGAAAATCGTCAAATATCCCGTTTTTCATCTAGAAAAAATCTGGCAACGCTGATTATAATAAGGGTATACTTAAAATCTAATATCTTTTAAAAATATATAAATTATATTTTAATAATACAGATAAACATGTACAGAGAAGTCTCGTACATCCTCATTTTGACAGTGATACATTTGCAAACAATATTGGCATGCTCCAGCATGATTCTATACATAGTTTACAGGAATATAGAAGTATGTATCTGACAGCTACCTGCTTTTTTTCAATAAAAATAATTTATCAGCCTTACTCATATAAGTTAAGATGGACCTTACAATTATCAAGAATAATGAAGGGATTTCGATATTAAAATATTTTCACATGATACAGTATTAGACTATTAGCTACAACTCTGGTTTGTAAGCTATACGAAACTCCTACATATTATTGTTCTAAATCTTAGAGAACCTATTGTCAAAACCCCTTTAATTTTACTTTTTTCGTATGATTTAGATCAATTACAATTGTAAATTGGCAATACTCAAAGTAGTGTTGTGTTGCCAGAGTAGGAAAATGCAAAAATAAATATATTTTATTTAATAATTTCCTCAACTAAGAATAGAAATAACAATAATCGCGATTAGCCTAATACTGCCCTCCCACTGCACCACAATGGCTTCCATAAAATCTCAATCAATTAAATAAATTAGCAAGCCCAGTAAATGTAAAATTGTATAAATACCCACAGTCATGGATTCCAAAGAAGTATTGGATGAAATATATATTGCGAATTGGAATGATAAAGGACACAATGGTAACAATAATATTTAGTAAATATTTATCTCAATAAGAAACAACTAGGTAACATGTCTTAATAATGTTTACAAATTTCAGGTTCACATAAATTCTAGCTTTTAGCAGAGTAGGCAGAGGAAAGTATTGGCTGAGGTGGATGTGGGATGTGAAAATATCATTCCGCTGAGGGGGGATTGAGCCTATAACCGCAGCATTTTCAAACGACCTTTGTAAAAGTATAGAATCACTCACCCTCCTCATATAATCACATGAATACTTATAAGTTATAACTCAATATTTATTTCATTTAAAATAAAAGGTAATCTATTTCAGACGACAGTAATTTAGAAACATATTCAGTTGTGTTAATAGAAGAAAAAACATGTATGATACATTTGACACCAATACTTGATTTGAGACAATATGAGTTTTGTGTTAAGCTAAAAGATAAAACTAATATCTCATTGGGTGAGTCTGATGTCTTTATAAAATGTCACTATAGATTATATATAATACCAATGAATAAAATCATAAATCATACAACATACAAACTATACATTAAAAATATTTTTAAGTGAGTTCTGGAATGTAGAAAGTATTATTTTTAAATTTTCTTTACTATGAAGTATTGTAAATATGATTTTCTGTATTTTAGTTGTTGTTTAAGTTTATAACTGAAAAAAAATTAAGCTTTTGTGAAATATTAAGAAATAAAATATTAATAAAGGCCAGTTGTGGCACAGGAGCACAAAGTGTGACTGTATAATCGACTGGCTGTGGGTTCAATCCCCACTCAAGAAAAATTAAATATTTTCATTTCATTGCTTTGGTGTCGAGGTACAGCGCAGTGTTGAGCTCTGTCACTCAACACGCAATACCTCCAGATCTTGGAACTGAAAGTAGCTACAGTAGCAGTCAACAGTGTCTCAGCACTAGGTTCCCTCGCCTACCCTGCTTAATGTGGGATATACAGTGACACTGATTAAAAATTCCTCTTTATATGATTAAAAATAATTATTGTCATAAAATCATACTATCCATATTATATTTGCGCCATACTGTTACCAAGTTAAATATATAATTAAAAATTATCTACTTAAATTTGATTCTATCTATATAAAGATTAATTAATAAGTCTTATTTTGAGTATGATGAACTAAATGATTTTGTTTTAACAAATAATAAAAATTATTTAAAGTAAAGTCAGTAAAAATTTATAAAAACAAAAAATAAATCAGATAAGCATTTTAATAATTGTCAATCATTTTCAGTACTTGGAGCATTAATTATAAATTTAAGGGATAAGCAAGTTATTGGCTTTTTTACTTGGGGTGAAAAAACACCACAGTTGTTACCAATGGTTATTTTAAACATAACACATTATAAGAAATGGTTAGATACAATTTTGTTATAATTTATTTAATATATAAATAAAATGTTTAAACAGAAAAGAAGTCACATTGTTTCAATTTTGATAATTCTTTTGGAATATTATATAATACAGAAAAAGTGAGATATCATATAATTAATACAAGAGCCAGTGGCCAAAATTATTTGATGTTCTGTTAAGATTTTGTCACTCTTAACTCCTGAATTGTCAGTTCCTTTTTTTGTTTAAATCGCATGAGACATTTGTATTTTTTTTTACGGAAAAGACACTGCAAACAAGCATGCGGGTCACCTGATGGTAACTGATTACCGCCGTCCACGACCCCGTGCAACCCCAGAGGAACTACAGATGCGTCGCCGGCCTTTAAGACGGGTTGGGCGCCGGGGCCCGGCATTACCTGATGCGAAAAGCAGTGGCATAAAGCCACTACTTCACGCCGGTTTTAAATGCCGGGGGTGGTAATGATTCGGTCGAGTCTGCCTATGCATGTTGCCATTGCTGGCAACGTGACTCTACCACACGTACTTTAGTCGCCTCTTACGACACCACCACTACAGGATGATCCTATTCTAGGCCGAGATCACACGGCACAAAAAAGTAACGGCACGGCACAATTGTATGTATCAAAGTATCATATATATTTATCAATACAGGGAAATGTAACATAATTACCTTATTACTATCTGGCAAAGTAAGCACTGACCAATATTACAATGTGTAATTTACTTATTGCAAAAAGTGTAGTATTTATACACTACACACTTCAAAATTAACGTGTACATTATACACTCCATATATGTTATATACTCCCTAATCAATAAGAGTATTGCATTCTATAAACCTAGTCACTATTCACCTTTAGACATCAGAAAATTGTCATACAGAGTTTTCTTAATTTCTATGAGGTGCCAAAAAAAAATCACCCTAGTCTTAAGTCTTTCAATTAAAAATGTCCTATTAATATTTAAAAATGTAAACTCTGTCTTTTAACCTCTCTCACACAATTTAACAGTTTCTTTAATATAGTAAGACTTACCTGCATATATTTAAATTAAAATAGTTATATAAAAATGTTTTTAATAGATAAAAATTTCGTAACATTCATATGATTAGAAAACAAAGTCTTAATAACATAGAATAATATAAGCAGAGAAATAACAACAACACTTGACAAAAACTTACTACATTTGCTGTGTTGAGTAGTTAGTAGTAAGTGTTGACAACAATTACAACTAATAAATAAAATAAACCCAGCAACCAGAGTTCAGTTACAATAAGTAATAAATTGACATTTTGAGAACAATTAACAAATAAAGTATAATTAGAAACGAAATAAAATAAGATCACAATTATTGAATAATATAAAACATAATTTTGCAAATAGTAAATCAGCTTCGCGCTGTATTCCGCACACAGCAGAGTAGGCAGAGGGAACCTAGTGTTAAGACACTCCATTTCTCACTTTCCGCCGAGTTCTGGAGACAATGCATGTTGAGTGACGGAACTCAACGCCGCGCTTTATAAATAGTGCAAATAGTGATAACAGAACCTCGGTTTTTTTAATAAATTAAGATAATTGATCATTCATATTTTTAATACAAAAATGTTAAATGACACTTTGACAACAAAACAAATAATAACATCACAGATTAAATATAATCCATATAAAAATCGATTTTTTATTTCGATGTTCTGTTATACTTAACAGCTACTATTAAGCAGCAATTTAATTTTTATGCAATTGAACATTACTCCCGTCGGGTGTCAATGACATGTTTCGATTCAAGGTTGTGCCCTTAGAAACAAAACAAAATCGTAATTGTATATTTATATTCTGTGGATTTCGTTTACATTTAATATTAAATTATTGATAATTGCATATTTTATTAAAGTAAATGTCGTGTCTAAAAGTAGTCTTAAATCATTATGTTAATAATGTTTTTTGATGTAATTATCGTAATACGTTTTCTCATAAATTCATAATTATTACTATGTAATTTGTATTTCTCAATAATTTACTACTTTAGTCACAGTAATATTATTTTTGTTTTCAATTTGCTTATAATTGTTACATTCATACCATACCTGTGTCTTTACCATCCTCATTCTGTTTTATGTATTTTTTAAAAGTCACCTTTTCCAATTTTCTACCTTATAGGATAATACTCCTTATCTCAATGGTCTTCAAACATTATGTTTATCAAAGGGCATTTGGTGGTCTAAATTAAATATTTTTAATTATATCAAAGATTAACTACGTGGAGAAAAGTAAACGTTTTACTGATATATTTAATATAAAATTACATAACATTTTATTAATATTCAATATTTTAAATACATGTTTAAAGAATATCGAGTAATCGTAAAGCTAGTTTTATTTAATCCTAATGTATATCAAAATCGATTCACTAATATTTACCGATTCTTAAAATAGGTTATTTGAATCGATTGTATAATCTTAATGTTAATTTAACATAGATTTAAAAATAATCCGTATATTGCCACCAGAAATAACTTTTTCTATTATCTTTATTATTTTCTATAATGTTGTAATTTAAACACATAATACTTTATATATTTGTTTATATAATATATTTGAATAAATCCTAACTTATTTTTGTTTGTTCATGATTGTTAATAATGGCTGTTTTCGACTTTACGACCACAAAACAGAGAAAAATAAATGTTAGACTGACTTTCGCTTTTAGATAAAAAAATAAGTACAAAATTTTAAAAAACTATTTATTTCTACAAATCCGCGAGTCGAGTAAATTATATTACTGCGTAAATAGAAAATAAAAGTTATTAACAAAATTAAAATTGTTTGTATGCATGTACAATAGGCGCGATTATGTTGACATTCAATATGGCGGTATGTCGTCAGTGCTGTGCTGTGTCGTGGTGAGATTTGTTAATTTTGCAAATTGTGTTTGTACATTTTCTTAATGATTTAATTTCGTTTAGGTCTAATTTATTAAACAGCAGAATTTTGTATGCGTTACCACATCAGTTTTTTTATATATTAGGTAAAGTTCAGCGGTAGTGTACAACGTTATAATTTCTGCACATAGTCGGTCGGGTCGGGCGACCGATACCTACCTAGATAGCAATAATAAAATGTAGAACGATTTTCTGATGTGACGCTTCTTTATTATTGGATTCTATAAAGGGTATTAAATAATAATCGGTGAATATATTTATGTTTAGAACATTATTTTATGTAAATTAAGTTCTCACGGTTCGATATTTTGATTATGGGGACTGAGGGTCTGCAATTGGATAATATTTTTAATGAAATGATTTGTTTCATTAAATGTGAAATGAGTTTCGTTTGGGCATAACTATGTGATAATTTGTGTTATCTCACTGTTATTGGCTTGTACAAATTATAGTTAAAGTTATAATAAGAAAATTTGCGGCGCGCGCACGCATCCCTATGTAGTCGTACTGAAGTTCACAACAGTACACATTCATATTGCATTCGAGTAGGACCTGTAAACAGTGATCGATTACTTCGAAAGTTTTGTTAGCTATATACGACTATAATAAATCTTATTTAGGCTGTAGCCTCTGGCTATATACTGAACCAAGATTTTGTCTTTTGCAGTAGGTAGTTGTGGATAACCAAACCAATACACATACAAACCAGCCTATGCACAGCAGAGCCCCGATTCAGCAAGCATTGAAGACATCTGAGGATCTAGTATAGTTTAATCCTAAGTAGTTTTTCTTTTGAAATACAAGTGATTTGGTGTTAATACAGTGACTAAAGACTAATTGTGTTCTCCTTGACACTAAGACAAAAAGATGTGATTTGATTTACAACTTTACATCAGTTTTAAAAACTTTAACACTACACCATTTTCTGTGATATATTGGTAAAAAATACTGAGATTTTTGACTTATATACAAGTAAAACAATAACATCAAAAATGTCAAGCAATCCTCAGTGGAAGATGTTCCAGCCGCCAGATTCGATTTCCTCCCCTTTACAGGACATTTTAGATCTACAGCAATCAAACATGGCCAAACAAGTTTTTCGTAATGGTAAGTGATAATTATTTCTGTATAATAATTTATATTATAAAATAAAGTTTATAATAACTTCACATTGCTATAGTCATTCTACATATAAGTTAACAAAGATTATATAGCAATATTTTTTAATTTGGAAATATTGACAAAAAAAATCTTAAATTATGCTGTGTTACAATAAACTAAAATGTTGTCTACAGGTTCTTACAGCAGTGACTTTCCAAGCTCCCCAAGGGATAATTTTAATAATATGGGTAACAAGAGTGGTGGTAACAGATTCACTCTTGGCAATTACAACATGGACTCGTGTCCCATGGGAGACTCAAATATGTATTCCTCCAGTTCAACTAACAATCAATCCCAGTATGATTCCATGAGCCACCCACCTATTAGAGAAACAGGCATAATTGAGAAATTACTTGTGAGTAGTTATTGTTTGCTTAAAATATTGTCTTTGCTTGTACATAAAATTATATTGTGACAATATAACATATTCATATGAAATTTAAATGTTGCATTTATAATAATTTAGAATAGAGTAACAAATTACCCAATCTCAAATTGTTTTGTTATCCAATGATCGTTAAAAAACAAAGTCAAAATATGTGCACGTATTAGTAATTCATATTTGATGATGTTAGTGAAACACATTAACACAACGCTGGAATGGTATCCCCATTGATCAATTTCAATATTCAATTGTATGTATTTTATTTTAAATACCAAAAAACAGAAGAACATTTTCGCATTATTTATTATTTATGGCTTAGAGAGTAAACCTGCTAAAAATTGGTGTTTTTATTATGTGCATTTTTGAAAGTGTAAAAAAAACATTGGAAATTGTTCTTTATTTTATTTCATGAAATAGACAAATACAAATCAAATATAGATATAAAAAAGAAATAATATAGTGTTGATATTAATATATATTTATTTAAATATATTTCTTTTTCAAGTAAATGACTATAAAAATAAGGTAACCCCAAGATATAAGTCTCTTGGAAACCTAACCATTCCCCTGACCACTAAGCCATGTGTTCAAGTTTTTTAATTTTTAGTAAAATATTTTTCCATGCTCAGAGTGAAAATAACACTTAATAATATTTATTTCTATTGTAGCATTCCTATGGCTTTATACAATGTTGTGAGAGGCAGGCACGTCTGTTCTTTCACTTCAGCCAGTTCGGTGGTAACATAGATCACTTGAAGATAGGTGATCCGGTAGAGTTTGAAATGACTTACGATCGTCGTACGGGGAAGCCGATAGCGTCTACTGTTACCAAGATAGCTCCTGAGGTGGTCCTTAGTGAAGCGAGAGTGACCGGCGTAGTGACCACTGAGGTCAAGGGGGAGGGGTCCGGCGACAATACGGGGAGGATCTCGTACGAGAATAGAGGCGAATGTTTTTTCTTGCCCTACACTAAAGATGATGTCGAAGGCAATGTCACACTTCGCACTGGGGATGCTGTCAGCTTTCAGATCGCTACCAACCAAAGGTAGGTCATATAATATCTATTAAAACAGTGTCTTATTTATTGAAACTTAAAAAAAATATTCTATTTTGGTATTTTTTACTCCGCTTGTTAATCAATGTATAGGCAGGATTTAAATTAAATTACATTTCATATTGAAATAATATTTTGCTTTTAAAATAATACCAATAAAGATTTTCCCAGAATCAGAACGGAAAATTGTGTGTAAAACAAAAATTGGATATTTATTGTGTGGCTGATTAAGGTAATCCTTTGGAGATTATTCAATTTTATCGAAATATTCTTGTTTTTGTAGTATGGATAAAATTTTTAATTAATACTGTAGAAAATTTAATTACGAGTACATAAATATTAAATACCTTTAAATAGATCCTAAGTTAAGTGAGACAAAATCTTTATTACAAATGTTAGGATAAAAATTCTACTACAACTTTTCTTTCTTTTATTATAATAACAGTAACTATTTAGAGTTATAAAATGTGAAGATTTGTATTTGATCTTAATTATGATTAAAATATGAAATATATCAAATACGAAGGTAAATTGATGGGGGACGAATAAATATTTAATTTAGTAAACATCATTTAGTAAACCAAGAATATTGAAGTACGTTAAGAACTTTACAGTTATATTAAAAATATGAAGGTTTTCAATTAGTGTATGAACGTACATTTTTGCCGGGTACACCAAGACTTTGCGGTCTAATTGGACGATTCCTTTTATATGAGATTTGATACAAAGTTATCTGAATTGCTTTTGCTTGAAAACAAACGATATACGTATAACATTTTAAATAAAATATTTAACCATACTAAAGGTATAAGAAATACATTCATTATCTCTCGTATATAAACACTTCCGTGTATATTCAATATTTTTGTTACTATATGATTGTTCACCTTTATTATACGAATTAATATTTTAGTATTATTTTTTTTATTATTATTCGACTTAAATCGTCAGAAAACGCCATGTGCCAAACTAAGGAGTCCAGTGTTTCTGTTGACCGGTTACACTGATATTTTTTTTTCTTTTAAGGTAGAATAAAAAAAACTATTTAAAGATACCTAGTCGATCCTCGTAATAAGAACATTTTTTTTTCTTTTATTATTATTTTTTCTTTTCACGATTCAAGAATTTTTTTAACAGGTAGTCCACAAGATTAGTGTTATGAAACTTTTAGAAATACTTACGGAAATTTTAAACAAAAACTTTAATTTAATTAAATTTAAATAAAGATTTTTGATTTGATGTTATTAACGAGATTTATAGGCCGTTACTTTTTAACCATTATATGATATGAAGCTATATTGGGAAAAAAAATAACGAGCGCGAACGCAACAGTCTAGCTATATGTGCCAATGTCCTTCAAGAATACAACTTTTTACAGAAAATCATTAATTCTCAAATATATGCAGAACCACTGAAAATTGCTGAATATACATGGTACTGAGTCCTCTACCCATTAACAACCGATTGTTGTGTCGATCGACTTATATCTTGTATATTTCTATAAACAGTACTATTTTTATAATTATTTGATCAATAAAAAAAAGTGTTAATAACAAGACAATACTAGTACCTCAACTCACCCTTACATCAATGAATATCTTAATTGTTTGTTTTAATTAAACAATGTTCATTTTAACAGTCGTTTCAGAATTCATATTTAACAATACATATAAATTAATTGATAAATATAATATCAAATTCAAATTTATTTAACATGATGACTTGTGCATTTGCGAGTTCTACGCTGAGCTATGCATTTGTGTGAGTGTTCATATATAGTGTAGGTGTGACATCAACAGTCAAGCGCGGCGCATTCCTTGGCCTAAATTGGTCTATACTGCTTTGTTGAAAAACACTTTGTTTAAACTAACAGTAGCGTCACATATTTAATTCATAATATTTAATTTTTGTTCGAGTCAATGTTAACATAGACAATATACAAGTAAAAAAACTATGACGGGACAATTTCTAAGAATTTTCCAAGAATTAATATTTTTGTTGTTTGATCTTTAATAATAAACTTTTATTTTAAAAGTCCTTCTTCTGGCTCTACTTTTAGCTATCACTCACACAAATGGAAAGCTAAGCCTAACATGCGAATTTCACAGCGTGTGACATATTTTAAAGTAGGCAATACATATATATGGTGTTGTTTCAGAGGCACGTTAGGGGCTTGTCACGTACGTTTCGAGAATCCTGCCCACCCAGTGAAGTACCATGGCGTGGTTTGCTCGAAGAAGGAGAATTTTGGTTTCATAGAAAGAGCCGATGTTGTCAAAGAAATCTTTTTTCACTATTCTGAAGCTAAGATCAAGGAGGAATTATCGTTAGGTGATGACGTCGAGTTTATAATACAAACCCGAAATGTGAGTTTTTTGATATTTACTGTTATAATATGTAGTAGTAATATTATACCAACTTATAAAAAAAAGTACAGATTTTTTTTATAGCAATATAACACCAGACTAGATCAAAGTAACATCTAAATCAGAGTGATTGAGCCAGACTTGCCTTCAACTAGACTCTGATACTGTATTGATTAAAAGTCACCTTGCAAAAAAATGTCCTTTCAAAATTTACGAAACGGTTAGCGTCCGTCGCGATCAAAAATAGATAACATTTTGGATAGGAATTATGTATCGGCGTCCTATAGACCTTAAGTATTTTTATTCAAAATCGACAAAGACTTTGACGAAACATATAGGCAGAATATTATATTGTTATGTGATCGTGTTTAAACAATATTAAATATCTTCAAACAAAAAGTTTGGACCAGTTTACGAAATAAGAAAATAAATAAGAAAATAATCCTTATTGAAAATTAATATAAAGGAACACTTGCATTATGTGATACTCGCTCAAAGGGGTCTCTCGTCCCGGCCGGTTCAATTGAGCCGTATTCAGCTACAATTGAACGAAATATTGTAACTTGACTGTAAAATCGTGTACAATATAGTGCATTCTCTAATCTGTATAAGATTTGATGCTGTATATTATTAACTTATTGGAAACTATTTGAAAAAGTAAATAATTTTTCCTGAAAAAAAAATAATTCTTTGTTTCTATTAGATTTTAAATAAGAAATATAGGATATGACAAACAAAAGTATTTAAGTATTTTATACTGTTTTTTTAATAATAACTAATATTTTAGTAAACCTTGATTGTGAGTTCGATCCCTACTCGAGGGAACGAATTATTTTTATATATTTCCATGCTTTGGAAAGCGCGGCGCGAGATCCGCTACTCAGCATTAAATTTAAAAATCTTGTAACTGAAAAAAAAATGGAATGAAATGTCATGACACTAGTTTCTCTCTGCCTATCCTGCTATGTAGAAAAAATCTAAACCTCTTTTTTACGACATGATTCCTTTTGGTCCAGGGTAAAGAGGTGGCGTGTAACATTACGAAACTACCCAGTGGCTCAGTGGTATTTGAAGATGTAAGTCCAGAAATAATGCGTGGTCAAGTGTTGAAGCCCCTTGAACGCGGGAACATGGCGCGGGTGACACAAAACGACCCACTGCCCGGCAGGATCCGATATCGTGCTGCCGACCACTCCGAAGTTGAGGTATGTTAATGTCTATATCAAAATAATTATATCCTTCTTATTTTTTTGTATTTCAATACAAAAAAATATAAAATATTTATAGAATCCTGGCAATAATTAAATATACTAACTCTTTGTTATCAGCCATAATATAAATGTTATTAGATAACAGAGAATATATTTTTTGGTTTTAACTTTATAATAATTATCTAGAATGGCAAATTAGAAAAAAAAAATGTTTCCTGAAATATAGCAAGTTACCATATATATGAGTTGTACGAAAATGTGTCATTTCGTCGAAGTGGAATTTTAGATTTTCACCGAGCAAGAAAATTTCATAAATTTTACATTTATATTTTGATTATGCCGACAATTTATTAGCGCAAAATTGTTTGCTATGTATTTAATAAAAAACACCAGTGATAATTTAAAAATGTCAACTACACAATATGACACTTGAAAGGTGATAGTTAACACTGTATAGTATTTCGCAACTTCGAAATATGAACGTTGAATATTTGCAATTCTTCTTTAGGTATATTTTTAAGCTTGAATGAAGGTACCGTAGAATACCGTAGACTAGGAATTATAATAAATACATATTATATAATCATATTTTTTATTATTTCGTTACAATTATTTTGTATTTTGTATCAATAATTGTGCTTCTTACAAAATAAGTTAAGTATGAATAATAACTATATTTTTCACTATTCTCGTCAGCTTAAGTTAGATATAGCTGGAAAAATTTAACGCTATAAATGATGTTAATCTTTATAATTTTTTTTTTTTCATTTTAAAAAATAATACTATTTAAGACCCTGGAGCGAGTGAAATCGGTACAACGACCTACATTTTATAAGGGTTCGATTTCGCACCGCTGATCGTTCTGAAATAAATATATACTAGATTTAGATTGTTCTGTGAATGAAGCTTTGAACTTCTAATTGCTTTTAAACGTACGTTCCTCGCGTATGATTTTCTTACAATATGCAAAATAATTGAAAATTTTAGACTTTATTCTTAATTACGAGTAGGTAATTATAAGACTTAATTACTGAGAATAATATGCTAATTAATCTTAAAAAGTAAGTAAACAGTGTAACTACTTTTAACTTGTACATTGTCCCCATTCCATCAAAATTGATAACTCTATGTGAAACCTGTCCTCCAAATGACAATGTTATTTAGATAGGTATTACTATAAAACATTTTCTAATAGATACAAAATGTTACGGATTATTCTGATGTTCGATACTCCCGCAGTCGAGTTCCATGTCGATTAATTTAATTTCAACTTGCAATATCAAAGCTAGAGTGAAAACGGTTAATAATTCAAATTGATTACATTTCTCGTTTTAGCTAGAAACACAATTTATTACCTAGAATATATTTGTGTGTATGAAACTTGTTCATTTCATATCGCTTAATCCTAAATTGAGGATCGATACCCGCCTCAACGTTTCATTTGCAATTTGTCATATTACAATGTTAATAACGTATGCAGTACCTAATGTAAATTTATACTAATATGTTCGGGAACTTAATTCAGTAATTTTGTAAGCTTAACTATGTTATTACTAGAGTCAAACGCGGCTTCGCCCGCTTAAACTTTTTTTTGTGTAATAAGTTAGATAATCGTTTTATTTTAATATTCAGTATCCTATGTCCTTTCTAATACATGTAAGAATATAGGTACAAAGTTTCATGATAATCGGTTGAGTAGTTTTTTCGGGAAAGCGTGACAAACAAACTTATATTCACATTTGTATATTGGTATCATTAAATATAATGTATTTCTTTACTCTACAAAGATATGCATTACTATGATAACTTTGCTCGATATTAATAACTCTGAGAGCCTTCGTACGGAATATGAAGTTCTTGCACTACTCATGTTTATGGAAATACGGAACAATTCGACTACCGATGTAATAAAATTTAACATTTGTATGTAGATATTATGTTGTTTAAGATTGTGGATTTAACAAAGGCAATGTTATGATTTTGCTATACTAAATCTTTTCTTTGATATTTCTGCAAAAATTATTCATTTTGCGAATGGATATCTCGACATATACTATTATACATAATTTTCAGATTTTTTTTGAAACGTAACGTAAATTAATAATTTTAAAATAGTGATTTCGTCCATTTTTACAAAAAACTTTAGCTTTACTTGTATGCGTATTTAGTTTTACGTTGGGTTTTCATTTAATGATATATTTAAAGTAAAGTATAATTCAGTAACTCATTTTATATTTTTTTATACCAAATTGGTTGATTGTTCCCAGAAAAAAAATTAATCTTTTTAAAATAAATACATGGAATTAAGTATTCTGATAAAGGCTTAATGGTTTCCATTTATTCAGCTTTAGCTGTACTTATTTATGTTAAAACTCATACAGCGTCCAGTTTTCAATTATAATATTCTATACATAAGGATGATATTCCCCTATGATGTGGTCAGGTTTGAGGCGCTTTTGGCTGGTCGTGATATTGACAATTAATCTATAGTAATATCTATCTATACCAAACTAATATGTATCTATGAAATAGACATTGTATCCAGTACAGTGTACTTAATTGAACCGTGCGTAATGCTTACAGTAACATTGAAATAACGAGAGTATTTCGAAATAGAGGGTTTCAAAGGGGAATCCCTCTATTTCGGAGGGGAATTTTATGAAATTAATCAAAGGGATTTATTTACTAGTCTGCACTGCTATTACGATGAGATTTACATCAGTGTGGTTTCATCTCTTTTGAACACATGTGATATAACGTTCAAATAGAAATGGACAACTATTAGTACAATACTTAAATGCATATTGTAATAAACCAGGACCGAAAATTTTAATTACATTTTAGATATTTAACTACTATTTAGCATTTATATATGTAGTTATTTGTTGTAGACAAATTATACAAAGCTGTTCGCTTTGAATAACGCTGCTATAATTATAAAAACATTCTTTTTTTTGCTTTACCCCGTGTTCCAAAAATAGAAGAAACTTGGGAGCGTAGTGTTAAGAAACTCTGTTCCCATTATGACACTTCCTTTCCGCCAAATTTTGGGAGGCATTGTGTGATGAGTGGCGGAACTCAACACAGCGCTTTGTCTCGTTAGCTGAGCGAGGAAATGAAAATATTAAATATTTCATTTCCTCGTGTAGGAATTGAACCCACAACTTATCGCGTTATAATTATAATACAGTGGCACGATTGTACTCCTGAGCCACGACTGGCTTCTACATAATTATATGTTTGTCTATTGAAACATATACAAAAGTATATGTTTCAATAGACAACGTCTTCATAAATTGCATTGCTTCATAAATTTTTAATACATCGTTTATAGACATAAATTAGAGAGTCCGAGTCTTCTGCTCTCGTTAAACCCTGATGCTGTCATTAAGGGTGACGGAAATGTTGAAACATTTAAAGCTTATATTTACATGCTTCGATATAATTATCGGTTCGGTCAATATTGTCGTGTCGTAGGGGCACAAGCGTGTAACTAACGCGACGGTCGTGTTTTCGATCCCACTCAGGGAATGAATTATTATTTATTAATATATTGAACACGAAATGCCTCGAAAATTAGGCGGAAAGACGAACAGAGTGTCTTAACACTAGGTTCCCCCAGCAAACCCTGCAACATAAGGGATCTAGCGTGAAGCTATTTAATTATTGTTAATCAATCATAGTGTGAAATTATTAATTTTGTAACAATAAATTAGGCTAACTACTTACTTATTGTTAGAAAATCAATTATTTTTAGGAAAAATATTAAAAGCAGTAGTAGCAGTTAGTACAGTATCTAGGAATTATCAAGCACAACAGACAACAGTTATGTAGTCCTATATATTGTTCGTCTCTAAAGTAAGACGGGCTTATATTTTATATAAAATATTTAAAATGACTTCTTTTAGCCTTTATTTACAATTTAATGTCTAAAAGTATTAAAGTAGTTGTTATTAACGTAGTATGTATGTACATGGGAGTTTATATTCTAGGTACCTTTCGGGGATAAAGATCAATGCGGAGAGTTCACTCTCCGCCACGGTGATTGGGTACAATTCCAAGTGGCAACAGACAGGCGGGACCAACTAAAGCGCGCTACTAACATCTCTCTACTCGACGAATCTTTCAACGTGTCTGGAGAACGGTAAGTGATATTTACTTAGTATTTACTAGCGATCCAACCGCTAAGGCTGCGCTGCGGCTTTGTCGCTTAGAATTATTGATATATTCTAACCAAATTACAAAAAAACTACTTTTTTTAATTCAAGTTTACTAGTTTTGCTTTTGTAAAGTTACTCATTCATAGTATATGGAGAGTGGGAGCGTCAGCGCTCTTTTTAAGGGAACAGAATATAGAGTAACATATTTTAAACTCATACCTGAAGAAATTAATCAAGATACCTCAAGATAACAGTTTAGACGTAGGTTTTTTTTCATTTCACGATGTTTATCCATACCTGTATTTCGTTTGACGCAGTTACGCATAGATACAAATAACATAAACACTACTACTACAAAAATACTACTAAAGGTTATACAACTTTGAACTTCGCCGCCAATACCTACGACTCGATTTCGAAATGAGGCGTATGCGGCGGTTTCCCTTTGATAGATTTATTTTCGCGTGCGTCGTTCTTGATAAATGGCGTTTTATTTTACAAATGTAATTTTATGATTATGATGAAAAAATTTTTCTTTATTTTTGAGACAATAACATTTTTTTTACATTTTATGAGGCTTTTATAGAGTTAAAACTGTAGTTTCATTTAAGGTGATGCTGACAAAAACACTCTGTATAACACAAACATGCACAGAAATCGAATAGTCCGGTTCAATATATGCATGTCTATAGAAATGTAAAGCCAATGTTAATGAACAGTTAGCGGATCCGCCGTCCCTTTAATATCTGTTCAATCCTTTAGGGCATATTCCGTACCTACAAATTTGTTCGCTTTGATTTACCTTCACATTGGTGATCGTATTTAATAATCTCGTCTGCTCAAACGTTGCCCTGGTCACTGTGGCCTCAGTATTTGTCAAGTCTATATAAACACCTGGAGGGGGTGAAGTTGCAAATGCAAATTTGCAAATCTGTAATAATATTGAAACTGTGATTGCCATTCCCAATGCTCAAACAAATATATGGTATATAATTAAAATTTTGGACAGATTCATAAGAAGAAACTTTTTCATAATTAAATGAAACACATCGGATTGATAGTGTCACTGTTCTTAACGAGCAAGAAAATCCGAAGAAAAAGTAGAATTTTACACACTTCAATCAATAATAATAGCGATCGAAAAGGGATTATATTAACTATTTTATTACCATAATTACAACTTAATTTAGAAATAGGTACAATTAAAATTATAAGACAGAAAACACGTTTCACGTGTTATGTTATAAAAATATCGATTAATACCATTATTAACTTCGTACATTGTCGATTCTATGAACTGTTATAATGGAACAAAATTATTTTTTGTTCTTTTGTTAAAATGAATATAACCATAGTTAACTATTTAATTATATCAGTTTTAAATTAATATAAATATTTCTGATGTATTTAATAAATTGATATTTCAAACGACCATTAGTGGTTTCTCTTTCATCTCAATAAGTGAGTAATATAGACGAACTAAATTTTGATAATTATTAAGACACCAGTCAATGTACTCACTTTTAACGCGTATTCAATTTTAACAATTCATTTATACAGTGCATTCATCTGGACGATACCAGTTATTATTGATATCATTTGACCATAATTTTGCCTTTGATATTGATTGCCCTGCATAGAAGCCGTGATAACTAAAATAGGTTATTATATCGATGAATGAGTAACAAACTAGAAATTAACTTAACCCTAACCTAAGTATTTTTATTTTTCAACCATATTTTCTATAGTGGCTAGTAATTATAAATTTTTTGTACAGTTTTTGCTTGTTAAGTGATATAATTATATATATTTACGTACTAGATATTCAAGCATCATTAAAGTGATTTGAGAAAAAATAAAAAATAAATGAATCAATCCGACATTAGAACCTTTTTTTAAATGTGTGAACAGTCACAAAACAATAAAAATAGAGAATTATGAATGCTATTCAAATAGAGAAATGTGTAAATTTCGTGGATTTATGGCTCGAAAGGCTGCTTTAAAAATAGAACTAACAACCTGTGTCCAAATGTAAATCAATATAAGTGCAAACCAACAAAGTTACTTATTAGTTACAAAGTCAGTCTTCAAAGTTACAGTTAACTTATATTCCATATCAAATTGATAAGTTTTATTGTGTGGCATTTTAATGCTTTCGAGTTTTAATGCTTTGAGTTTTCGAATTAATAAATAAAGTTAGCTGCAGAGCCTCAACCGCCGGCGTAGAGCTGCCTCGTTGTCTGTTTTTTACCGCATATATTTCGGAGAGTGTGCACAGGATTTGCACAACGTAATTCCCCTTTTTGTCATGGAACCTCTAGGAATACAGTTTCACGCCATTCTAACATGGTGGGGATTCCTAGCGTACGGACGAAACGCTTTGAGGCTATATTCTTTACTCGCACTGCGAGAGATGAGTTCCAACTCATTGCCGGTATCTGTATTTCCTATGACTTCCAATATGGGGGTCTTCAAAAACAGACCCAATAGGTATTTACTAGGCAAGCGTGCAACACTGTAGACCGCATCGAAGCTCATCAGGCTTGACGCGGTCAAACTAAGCAAAACCTATTCAATTTACAAAATAAAATAATATCTAGTATACATATAAAAGCCGGCTCCAAAATTATCTGTATATATATATATATATATATATATATATATATATATTTATGTATCGCAACACGCAGTGCCTCCAGAATTCGGCAGAAAGTGGGGAACGGAGTGTCTTAACACTAGGTTCCCTCTGCCTACCCTGCTGTGTGCGGGATACCGCGTGAAGCTGATTTTTTTTAAATTTTTGATAAGACCAGATAAGATAAGATTTAAATCATATCTTATGCAGTTTTTTATTATCACAGGCGTTTTTGTCTATACAAAATGATCACAACATTTCTAATGAATCACATTCCACCTTTATTGTGGAACTTAGAGACTTTAGTTTTTGTAAAATAATACAGTTGACATTTTATCTTCTCTATTATCATAAACTCACTTGAACTGAACAGTCCATCATGCCGGTACTATTAGTTTGACTTATCAAAAAGACCCCCGTGTCAAGGTATTCATACTAGAAACCATATAAAAGCTTTTAATTTGAAGCCTTTACTCGACAGCAACCACTACAGTTGCTCTTACAAATTAAAACTGATACCATTCCGACATAATATGCCCGAATACTATTTACTATATTTCAAAACTTTTAATCATATTCCACATGTTTGATACTTTTTCTAATATTTACAACATTATTTGTAGAAAGTAAGCGAATTGTATTTTAACAGCCGGGAACAAGGTGTTGTGTGCTCCTTGAGAGAAGGATTTGGATTCATACGGTGTGTTGAACGTGAACAATCCATGTTCTTTCATTTCGCTGAAGTACTACGTCTCGGTCAAGAGCTAAGTGTTGGAGATGAGGTAAGTGGCTGATAAGCTAACGCTATTTTCTATTTCAACTTTTTAGGCCTCTTCTAGAACAATACCTTTGTATTTAGTGTATTTGTTTATCGGATTGATTTTAACATAGTACTGCTTACTATGTTAAAATCAATCCGATTATCTTAAAGAATACTTTTTATACAAAGTTAATTGAATAATAGAAAATGAGCGTTAGTTTTGTTTTGTTCAATTATTTCATATATAAGAAGGATTAAATTGATTCCTACTTTATATTTTCGTTTTCTGCGCTCTGGTGTAGAGGTATAGCGCGGCGTTAAGTTTCGCCACTGAACACTGAAAGTGTACGCTACGGTGAGCCGAGTGTCTTAACATGAGGCTTCTTTTGCCTACCACCTTACATGCGTGATACATTGTGAAACTGAAAACAAAATGTAGTTACATTTTTATACCATTCAAAAATGAAAAAAATATATATACATAATCAACCTTTATTTTATGTCATGTAGCATACAAATCAGTTTTAGACATTGTAACAACTTTCTGATTATACATGTAGACGCGCAGTATTTTAAATACATTTTTTTTCTCTCTCTTCAGAATTTGCTTTATACTCTGTTAGCAGGTTTATTACTTTAAGTCGAATATCATTTTCTTCTAAAAAATATATCGTATAACATGAGAGTTAATTGAATGAGAGCTTTTCTCATTAAAAAATGAACTAATATATTTACTGTATTCTTTTTAAATGATTCAATAAACAAGTTATTTGTATTTTAAGTAAAAGAAATTAAATATATTTGCACTGTAAGCGCGACTCTAACTGGTGTCTCTTGAACACACATCGCTAGTTACTTGCCGCTAAAATGTTATTTATCTTTATTAATGTTTTCTCATGAATCGTCTAGTGCAGGGTATCCCAACGTTTCTTTTGTTGAGACTACTTGGATACATATTATTTTTTCTTTGTCGATACGAACAAAAAAATGGACGTTATTTAAAAGATATTTATGTTAATTCTAAAAAAACATGCTTTAAACTAATTAAATGTTTTTTATCCTAAATAAATTTATACGTGTGGTTTTTCAGTATTTTTTTTTAAAAGTCCATCTCCTCTCTCTACGCCCCTTTGGTTGGGAATTCCTGGTCTAGCGCTTCATTTTGTATTAAAAAGGTGGACCCAGTGTCGGCGTTTTCCATTATGAGGAATCGTCAGTCGGTGGAATATTTTTTTTTTCATATCGAGAGTCATACCGCAATACTCTTGCCGTTATAACGTTTCTCATGAATCTTTTAATGCTTTATTTTGTATTGTATACGAAAATAGGTGGAGTTCACTGTAGACCCGGTGTCCACGTTTGCCAACATGAATAACCGTCAGTCAGCCATACGTATCAAGCACCTGCCGGCGGGCAGCGTCCAGTTCGAAACGCTTTTGGAGCGCGGCGTTCGCGGCGTTGTGACTAAAGAGGCACCTTGCTATCCCTCGTCTGCTAGTCCAACTCGGGTACCGGTGAGTATTTTTTAAAATTATTTAATTGTATTATTTTTATTCTATTTTCATGTATATTTGAGATCGCTGTCGTGTTTTAGGAGAAGTTATGACTGTA
Organism: Heliconius sara; assembly: GCA_917862395.2. NCBI lineage: Eukaryota > Metazoa > Arthropoda > Insecta > Lepidoptera > Nymphalidae > Heliconius > Heliconius sara. Next base: position 11,046,288 of record OU860800.1, on the reverse strand, counting down.
CGTGATGATTATGGTTTCGATTCCCATTCGGGGCAATGATTGTTTAAATTATGTTAATTTCCCCGCTCTGATAGATGAAATACGGCGTGAAATTTAGGTGGGGCGGAAAGTGGGAAGCGGAGTGTCCGTCCCACCTGTTAATTCCGTTATAGTATATGAGAAACATCATAGAGCTGAAAATATTAATATTTACAGATTTCTTACATTATATTTTTAAAAATAATTACTTTGTGTCTGAGTATGTAACAGAATAAACTATTAGATATCAGAGATATGCTCTTGAATTTTCTGTTTATTTAGTTGTATGCTAGTGGTCGCTTGATTATAATATCTTATAATGATTAACTAAAACTGTTGTGCCCTTCATTATTTTGCCGGCTAAGTAATATAACGCAGCATTCGACGCGCTTTTGTCGTTTTGCTTCACTTAATTCGTAAGGTATCCATCTTTCAAGCTTTTTCATCTTCCCAATTTGCTTCTAGTGGATTAAAACAATTTTATTACTAACAAAGCAACCTGCAACTAACTCTGACGTGGTTTGCGATGGATCTATTTTCACAATAGCCTTCAATTATTCATTACTAACTTGGGTTTCCGGGCGTTCACGGGACTTGTTCAACAGTTCGAAATTTCTAGACTGAAACGTTGTGTATAAAAACGCAGTGTGCTTTCTTTTCCGACAGGACCGCCATACACATAATTAACCCTTCGAGCGATTTCCGCAGCATTGGTGCCACGATGGAACTCGTACTCGTATAAATAAAGTGATATTTAAAGTTTTCCTTTTTGTAAATTGAGTGACACAAACAGAAAAAAAAAAACAAATAAATTACGGTTAACAAAACACAAATACACTTGTGAATAGCTGTATTAATTTGAATTTGGAATTCCTAACCAAAGGGAGAAATGTATGATTAAAATGGTCAGTATAAGGATATAATATAAATATAACCAGTAAAATACAGTTACTATTTTAAAGTACATATGAAACATTGCCATTTTTAAGATAGATAAGATATTTGACAAATTCATTACCTGGCATTTGTATGACGTGGATAGCCATAAATAACTACAGTTTTTAATTTAAATCGCGGTCTGAAAGTGATCTACGGATGGTACAGTGACGTGTATAACAAAGAGCTCAATCTTTGGTTCTAATTGACCAGTAGAAGTGAAACAAAACTGTATATTTATTTCATAAAATGATAATCTGGAAAACTCTTGTTTTTTCATACTGCTTGCTCTTAATAATGGATAACAACGATGTGGTTTGTTAAACTAAGTTGAAATGACAGGTTATTTTTTTTATATGGCGGAGAGTCATATTTTTATTTCTTCGCTCTTGTGTCGCGAGGCAAAGCGCGGCGTACGAGTTCCGTAATTGAACATGCAATGCCTCCAGAATTGGGCAGAAAGTGGGGAATGGAGTGTCTTGACACTAAGCTCCTTATGGTGAGCTATAAAAAAACTATGTTTGTCAGTCTTGAACCGACTTCTTTTCTAAAAAGGTAGAATGACTATTGTTACAAGTGTGTTCTCCGTTGTTTGTAAACCAATTTTAAAAATTGTTTGTTTATTTGAAAGTGTGAAACCCGTAGCGCATTCTTCTATAGCTATTTTTATTACAACTATTTTTTTTTATTTTTGGAGTCAGTGCTAGCCAAGAGAAATATAACATTAATAAATAGAGAAAGGCTTAAAAAAATACCCAAGTTGGCACCGATCAATATTATTCGATTATACTGCCAACTAATTAATCACATCAATAATGTAATTTTTCTATTCATATATGAAGATTGTCAGTACCTTAAAATGTTTTGCAATGCTCTTAGGCTATTTGATTATACTAGTTTCATGTGAACCTAGTATAATCAAATTTACTTTGCCTAGAGATGTCTCTATCTGGTATATTACACTGCAAATAAACGAATCCTATCTACGGTAACTAACAGTTTCCGATATTACCATTTACGTTTGCTTTGAGCGCTTATCCTTTGCGAAATGAAGCAAACAGTATGGCCGAACTTATAAAACCTTCCTTGGCAAAATATATAATCTACAAGTTATAATAATAAAGAATTTAGTTTCTAACAATATACTACGCAAATATCATAACAATGAATCTGGACTGTTTACATTTTTAAAAATGTACTGTACATAGCCAATTAAAATTCAATTTATTAAAAAAATTCTTTTTTTGTAATGAAATTATTATTGCGGTTAAACATTCTGTACATACGCGAACTGTCTCTAGAAAGCAGTTACGGACAATACGAGCCAACAATGCTTACGGCCTACCTCGTACCGAGAATAATAAATGATGTTCCATTAAATATATGCAATGTTATCAATAAAGAAAATATAAGAAAAGCGTTAAAAAAATATTTTGTCAATAGTATTTAATTTTATTTATTTTATTAATTAACTATTTTATAAATTTACTGTGAATTATAGTGTATAATATTTAATTATTTATTATTTAACTTTATTGCATAATAGAATTGAGTAATTTAAGATCACTTTTTTAACATCATTACAAGCTTTTTTGGTTTTTTAGATGTTTTATCTATTGTTGTTCGTGTATTAATTTTTAAATGGTAATAAAATGAAATGTTCAACATAATGATTCTTTTGTAACTGAACGTCAACAACACGTGTACGGGTCGTCCGATATTACATTATGCATTCGGCAATGAGATAACACGATAAAAACTGGTAACCGCATGTTCTCGGTACTTTTAATTCGCCACTGTAACACGATTAAATATATTTCTATAAATAAGATGTAAATTTAACTATAACAAACTAAATATAGCAATTAAATGTAAAAAACTATGATTGTGCTATCAAACGCTATCTATCATCTTTCATATTTATAATTTTTGAACGAATTACATATTTTCCTAGTTGATTACTGTAATCAACTTAACATTCCTGTCGTGAATAGAAATTTCAAAATATAACAATAAATCGCAAATCTCTTTATCTATTATTCTTCTCTATCTATTATTATAAAAAATATTTTTATAATGTTTTCGAAAATCATACAGCTTTCCTGCCTGCAATTATCAATAACTAAGTTATTCGAACATTTTAAACTTGTTAAATTCGACCGCGACATCCGGCGTGTGACTTAATTATAACGTGGGCTCGTGCGAGTGATTAAGTACTCCATAAAAAGATTCAAATTCAAATAAGTTTATCTAAAGTGGTATAATCATACCAACGCTTGTTACATTCTATCTAACTTTGACTTTGATCACAATACGCAAATTTACCAATATTGTGACCAAGTTGATGGGTCAAAAAAAGATAACGAGAATACCATAGATATTTTGATCAATGACGTTTAATAATTGCTCTGCGATGTAGGCGTAGACTATAAAATGGAGAGTCTAGTCATGTTATTAAGCTCTCTTTACTCTCGTCCTCAAGTTTAATTTAGAAGTCCTGGTGCAAGTTTAGATTAGTTTTATTTATTAGATTCCAGTTCCACTTTAATATCGTTTAATATTCAGTTCCGTCCTCGGCTATCATCTTTTATTACAAAAAGCTCAATTAATTTTACTTTAAACCGTTGGATGAACTCGAACGGAAAGCTAAAACTGCATTCGGACGCTCCAATATTGTGTTGAACGTTGAAATATCCTTTGCGAACACGCCCTATTTCGGTCTCTGCTTCGACAGTGACAGAGACTATTTTCGTTTAAATCCTGTATTCGACCCTCCGATACAAAGTGGGTATTAATGACAGGTAACTACGACGGACGTACATCACTTGCTTTTATTGAACGTTTCTCTGAACATTATTAGTTTTGGGTGCAATATTGCGTTAACATTTAAATATGAATACATTATTAATTTATATTAATAAATATAAAGCGCTGAGGCCAGTCGTGGCGCAGGGGCACAAAATATAGTAAACGCGACAGGTTGTGGTTTCGATTCCTACTCGAGGAAATGGAAAAATAATATTTTCATTTTCTTCCCTCTGGTGTCGAGGCAGAGCGCGGCGTTTAGTTTCACCACTCAACATGCAATGCCATGCCAGAATTTGGCGGAAAATGAGGAACGGAGTGTCTTAACACTATGTTCCCTCTATCTACCCTGCAGTGGATACAGCATGACATCAAAAAAAAAACGATAAAAAATAAATATAAAACGCTTATCCACCATTATATAATAACTCAATAATTATATTACATACGCTAATTTAGAGGTTTCCATGATTGATATATTGCTGCACACATTGTATAAATTGATTATGGATTTTTTATTAATGTGAAAGTTTTATAAGTAGTTATAAGTCGATTGCTATTAGGGCCATGATATAAAAATAATACTTCATTCCCTGAAAATTTCGACACTCGAGTCGTCATACAATTAGTAACGCTTCATTTATTTTTTGGATAGCAGCTACCTTTACACCCTTCATCTCGTATTGTTAATTTATATCATATGTAAGTGGCGCTTTAAGTGAAGCGTGATGAGTGGATTACCTGAGGGTAGATGCCCAACAAAAATAAATAAAAAATTAAAAATAAAATTAAATTAAATTAGCTTCACGCTATATCCCGCACACAGCAGGGTAGGCAGAGGGAACCTAGTGTTAAGACACTCTGTTCCCCACTTTCTGCCGATTTTGAAGGCCTTGCGTGTTGAGTGGCAGAATTCAACGCCGCGCTTTGCCTTGACACCAGAGCGAAGAAATGGAAATATAAATTTAAGTAAATATTTCATCTCCTCGAGTGGGGATCGAACCCACAACCAGTCGGTTTTACAGTCACACTTCGTGCCACTGCGCCACGGCCGGCCTCAAATAAATAATTTGCACTATATTTGAAACATTTTTAATATTTAATATTTTATTGGGTATAAATGTTCATGTAACTTTTTTTACGGTGTCTTTTTATGTAAATCAACTGAATGTGGTCAATTTTTCATCATGAATGGTTCTGCAGCTCTTTATAGGCCTCTTTGCCTCCTCCTGCTGTTTACTTCAATCCTCTCTATTCCAAGTTTCAGCCGTTCTTTTTAAATTTTGAAGACTAGGGTTTTGAGGTCTTTGGTAATTTCATCTTGCAATTAACATCAATCATCGATTCATCGTTAACTCGGCTCAAGCAGACGTTTATGGGTCTGTTATTCGCTGTATCCATTTGTTGTATGGGCCAAGCCATGATGTTTATTTTGCAATAGACCTTCTTCAAAGATAGGACCAAAGATTTTTCCTAATATTTTGCATTGTAATATCAGTGAAACACCTTCGTCCTTCCTAATTAGAACCCATATTAGAATTATAATATTAATCAAGTACATTTGTTATAGGAAACTGGTATAATAACTTGCCAAATTAACAACATGAAGAAGTCCGTCTCGTACATCGCTAAGAAGTGCGAGTCGAAGATGTTGCCGCGTGTCGGTGATAAGGTTATTTTCGATATATACCAGGTAAGATTTGGTAACAAATTATGTATTTCTTAATAAAACGATCATAGCTAACGGCATTGCTAACTTTTAACTTAATCATATATTAATTAACGCTATTACCATCTATAACAAAATCGACACGTCGATGCGTCAATAATTGGGATCAAAATGAACTAAATCCTTACCTACTAACCATAACAGCTTATTATATTAATATCTATATAACACGTTTTACTATGATAATATTAAATCCGTGAATATGATATTCTTCTCTTAGTTATATTAATAATCATTTTGGTTACTTGACTTTTGATAGGTTGAAGCGATTACAACGAAATAAAAACTAAAATGTAGTCTGAATTCTTATGTATAAAAGTTGCTTAAATTTATTTTTTCTTTTTACGTGAATTACACATAAACAGATAAACAGACAAAAAATCCAAAAATTCTGAAAATAGATTTTGTTACTTATCCTTTAACACATTGGCTATTTTTTTTTATATTTTCGATATACTGAAACGACTCTTAATAAGTATAGTTTTTACGACTTTTTACATTTATTATACGTATAGATTTAACGTTCTTATTTTAATTTGTCTTCAGGTAAAAAGGACTAAAGAGTTGATAGCAATGGCCATACAGACTCAACACAGCCTCACAAATGGCACCGCGAACGGGGGCTCCAACCTCCGACCCATCATGCAAGGATTTATAGCGGCTCTGAAGGACGGCTTTGGATTCATAGAAACCGCTGACCATAACAAAGAAGTTTTCTTCCATTTCAGGTAAATTACCCTGTTAAAATCAAAATGTCTATTAAAATTTTACGTATTCATTTATAGAGATGCGGTGAGGATTATTTTTACTATTTATGGTATAGTTGATACTTTCTTGCTTGTTTGATACGAATTTATTATTACTGTAATCCCTTTTTTTTTTGAAAATTATTTAAAGTACATTGTTAACGGAATAAGGGAATTAGCATCATTTATGGACAATAATAAAATTCCATCGTTTCAAATTTGATTATAACTTTAATCATTTGGAAATATAATATTTACCTTATTTTATTACTATCTAGTGGGGAACGGAGTGTCTTAACACTAGGTTCCCTCTGCCTACTCTGCTGTGTGCGGGATATAGCGTGAAGCTAATTTAATTTTTTTTAATTGAGGGCGTCGTAGCGTAGCGGCACAGCGTCGGACTGAAAGTGAAGATGGTACCATTTAAAAGAATTAATTGTTATTTCCGCGCTGTGGTATAAATATAAAACGCGGCGTTAAGTTACCCCCACTCAACACAATTTCTCATAAATCATGCGGTGTATCGATAGTGGAATATTTGAGTATTGGAATTCTACTAACCAAATACATTTACATTCAAAAATAATCCTCTTATTGTACGTATTTCGTTGGCTTCTGATGCACTATTGTAAATTCCATGTAATTATAATTTGATAGTCACATTGCTATAGTACAATAGAACAAATTAATACCCTATATGTAAACCTTTATGACATTTTAAGCCACGTTTTCAATAGAGGGATGATTACTATTCGTATTTCAATATTTTTTCATCTCACAACCCCAATAATAAAAATCCGTAATTTTATCAGACGATATTAATGTTTTATTTCTTTATTACTATTGTTTTCGAATATATTCGTATATTTCTCCAATTTTTGTGGCTTAAATTCTGCACAACGTATAAATCGATATCGTTTTGTGTAGTTTTGTTTTTAGTTTAGTTTTTGTATTGTATTGTAGAACGTGTTGGTTTTACTAATAATTTAATAGGCCAAGAGTTAAGTGTTAAAGAGTTAATTTAATCGTAACAAGTTTATTATTTGAAATAATGGACTTTGATAATTAAGTCAAAATTAAAAACACAACTTCCAAGTAGCGTTATGTTTATGCCACAGATAATAAAGCCCATAGATAAACTTATTACAATTTTATCATATAAATAAGGAAATAACATATTTCCTAGCATCCCATGACTTTGCGTTGTCTATATTACATCCTGTTCGTTGTTCCTTCCTTAGTTCAGTACTTCCACTATTCTAATATTAATAAGCTTCAATAGTTAAATTTAATGTAAAACACAACAAAAACAATACCAAAAGTTTTTTTTTTGTTTTTGCACGCACATCTGATGATGCGAATCGAAATTATTAAATCGACTGTAAAATAAATTAATGTACATTTATTTTTGGAAATAATATTATATATTTCGTTGAGATAATATTGTATATTTCATATTATCGTGGCCAGCCATGCCGCATAGAGGACTAAAATTGACTGGTTGTGAGTTCGATCCCCACTCAAGGGAAAAAAAATATTTACATTCATTCGCTCTGGTATCGTCGCAAAGCGCGGCGTTGAATTCCGCCACTCAACACGCAATGCCTCCTGAACTCGACGGAAAGTGAAGAACGGAATGTCTTAACACAAGGTTCCTCCTGCCTACCCTGCTGTGTGCGGGATACAGCATGAAGCCGATTTATTTTATTATATATTTTCCTTATAAGTTTCGAAATTGCACTGCGAATTTTGTCTATTACATGTCTATTTATCTATATACTTTGTCTTTTTGAGATAACAAGTTATCCCGTTGTGTTTATTAATGAATTAAATACATTATTGTGGTACGCTTGTACGTCAATTTTGTTGCTTTGCGAAGATTTAAAATTGGCGAATTTTGAAATTTATATGGTGCGAAATTATTATATAACTCTATAAGCATATATTATATTTTGGATTTTCATTTAATTTTTTTTGTGTTAAAAAATATGTTTTTCTTCATTTTTTGTAAACAATTTCTGCTATAATTTGACGAGTATATGCACTCCCTATAACTTGTTAAAGTAGTTGGGCTATGACAATATGATTGCTTGATAACTTATAAAAGATTTGGACTTGACTTTATATGGAAATTGCTTTGAGCCTTTTATATTCGCACTGGCTGCGCACGCTATTACAATTTGAAGTACTATTAATACTAGGTATTCGCTTGCCATTTTGTGTGTAATTCAATCAAGTCAGTTACTTTTTATTACATTTAAATAATAAAACATCTTTGTTAAAGAGGAATGTTGTGGGTTCAATCCCCACATGGGTAAATGTTTGGGTAAGTTGTTATATGTATGATATCCTCATTTCTCCGCTTTAGTGAGGGGGAGACATAGTGTGGCGTTAAGTTCTGCCATTCACAACGCAGATACTTGAATCTGGATGTAAGATGGGACATGAAGCGACATTAGTTTTGTTTTGACTGTCAGAAGCCAAAAGTTTGTGTAATAATTAAAATTATGGTACATATATTTTGCACTGTGTTCCTAACTATGATTTAAACAAATTGCTTTGCCATTGATGTTTCTATTGACTTACATAATAATTTTATTATTTATTTTAAATTGTTGCCTATATATATGTATTATTGTAATAAAATTCGATCGAAAGTTCAAGAACGTACTCAAGATTCTCTTAACTACTCTAAAAAAATAACATCAGAAAACATTATACATGTTTTCTAATTCTTTTGTTATTTTAATTTTCAACAAGTCTAATATGTAGCTTTGCGAAGGTATATATGGCACTTGAAGTTGAGGATTTTGTTTTATCGAAATGTATATTCTCATAATGATACTCGAGTATTTGTTTTGATATTTGATATAATCCTCTCTATCATTAATATGGACTTAAATACGCCCCCGATGTAGTGGAGTGTTCTTTAAGCTTCAGTATATTGCGCCCTTGTCTAAATTTGCTATAATTGCTCATTAGGCAATGTTGTTTGTTATTATACGAGTACATGTCGGCGCGTAGCCGTATTGCCAGAGTATAAACACGTGGCTAATTTGTAATCCATAAATTTTACGTTAATTTATTTTAAATAAAGTATATAATTCGCATTTATTTTATTAAAATTGGAAACGAGTGAGGCGGCGGCTCATGGCATTTTCGCTCGAGCCGTCGAAGCCATTGGACCCCTAGACAAAGTCCTTGCAAAACACATTTTCGGTTTTATTCAATTCTGAAGGACTGACGGTAGTCAAGATCAGGATAATAAAACACATGAGGGAGCCCACTTCGACATATATTTATTTAATATAAATATATATATTCTTACATTTAATGTTGATATATTCTTATATTTAATGAATATATACTTAATTGGTAAAAAAATACTTAACTGTATTTTATTGGTAAAGTACTCTGTATAATCATGTGGGACAGCTGTCGTTGTTTTAATTTAATAAACGTTCAAATTCAAACTTTTATATTAAAAAGAGCAAAGCCGTTATTTTCTTGCTGGATATTTTTTGTTCTTCTCTCGAGTTGCTGGAAGCTTTATGTTCTGGACTACTAAAAGTCCATGAAATAAAGATTACTTTATTTAAGTTTTTTTTTGTATTTCGTAGTCATTATCTGGTATATGTTACAGTGTAAATCTGCTAACAGTCTATTAAGTAATTTATCAGGGGAGACAAAAAAAAAACTTAAAAATTAGACTATATCTGTATTGTCGTAAGGTTTTTACAATAATTAAAGTCATCCATTTAAAGTCCGATCCGCATTCTCTATTATTTCATATAATATAACATATAACATAAAATAATTATGTATTGTTTACAACTTTCATTGGTATAAAAAAATGAACAAACGAACAGACATAAAACTGATTTAGCAGGTTAAATACTTAATATTATGCAATTATTTGCATTATATATTCGATCTAATTATTTCCAGAAATACGTCCAGTCTTAAATTGAATTATGAGGTTAATGTTGTGTACATTGATATACAATGAGTGTGTTTGCAACTATATAATGCACTAATAGACGACCGTAAAGTGATGTTAACTTTCCCTGATTGCGCTTTGCAACACTAAATGACATTAATGACCGTATAGTTGTACTAGTATACATTTTATACGTACTACGATGTAACTTTAACCTTTGCTATTCATAAATGCTTTATTTTCTACATTTTTTGCTAAAAGCGAATTTATGATGATTAACTATAAAAAAAAATGTTTCATTTATATTTTATATAAAACAATGATTGTTAATAATAGTTTAAAATTATTCCTTCCAGCAATTTCGAAGGCAACCCCGACGGTCTGGAACTGGGCACAGAAGTGGAGTACAGTCTTGGTCGTGTGAATGGATCAGGGGGAGGATGTGCCAGTGCGGAATTTGTTCGTGTATTACCCCGAGGAAGTGTTCATATTGCGAAACCCTTGGAGCCTACGGTGAATGGCACGGTCATACGTACTCTGAGGGCCCTTAACCCTGATCAAGCTAAGTATTCAGGTAATATGATTGGTAATATGAACGTAGTATAAGTTTGGATGAGTATGTATGGGCATCATGGCGTCAAAGTTTATACTTTTTACATTGTCTATAAAGTGTAGATATATTGCCATGCTTACCCTTTCATATAAAGGTTACAGCAATGGAAAAAAAAACATATCATCATAAATCTTAATTAAGACAGAGAGGGGCTTAACATAATAACAAATAAGATTAATAATGACATAATGCACAGGTCTCATCCAAACAGAGAGCGGTGCATCATACGAGTTCGGTATAATGGGGCTGTCGTGCAAGCGCGAGATCCTGCAAGTGGGTGACCCGGTCACCTTCCAAGCGGACGTCGAAGGGCGAGCGACCAACATTGTGCCCGTGAGGAAGAAGCGCAGAGCCACCGTCGATGCTATTAAAGGTATGCTAATATATTTTGATTGGAAGAAAAATTCAAATGTTACCCATTCAATTCAAATTTACGATTTAAATACAAGAGATCCGATAAACGTAGTGTCTCTTAAATATGTAAGAATATAGGATTTATTCACTATATTTTGAATGACTGATATGACATCTATATAATGCCCAATCGTGCAGTAGTCTGTAGTCACGAATAGCAGAAGCAGAAGTGGTATTCCATTGGCCTGTGATCATACATTTGCAAAGTGCTTAAAATGTTGATTTTACAAATGTATAGTAAAACATATGCGATTCCTTCGATTAAAGAGTATCATTTAAAATGTGTAAAAATCTTATAATATATTGATTGACAAAGGATTTGTTGACTTGATTATGAGTCATGGTTCGTAATTCAACTTTTCTGTTATATTTATTCTAATATCTAAATAAAAAAATTGTATCTATAAAATAATCCCTTGTTTTAATCAAAATCATGTCAAAACAATAAAATTAATCAAATTTTCAGTGTGAATATCTTTTTTCAAGTATGTGTTGGGAAAAATTCTTGGCATATTATATGTTCTCGCTTGTTAGGTCTGAATCACCATAATTACAGTATATAATGTGTTGAAAACTTAGCATGGCTTGTCATTAGTCAGGCTTCGCGCATGTATAAATTTGCTTATATAATAATTTCTGTGCTCAATATACGGTTATTATAACTAAATTACCGATGTGCCATTTTGACAACAGTTAAACATTTTTTATTAGCTGAGTTTATGGAAATTTTACATCTTTAAGTAACCATCCAATATATACTATACCAATAGTATCGACCAACTGAATATAGCCAAAAAATCTGATATGGATGTTGGTGTATGCTAAATTTTAAAACCTTTTAAAAAACATATGATCATGCCAATTTTGCTACAATGGCCATCAATAGGGCCATCAATAGGGCAATCAATAGGGCAATAATAAGAAGTTTAAAAATCGACATCTTTTTGCAAATAATAATGGTCTGATAATCTGTAAAAAAAGTTACAACTGCTTAGGATATGATATAATATCTTATATATAGATTTTGTACTCTAAAACAGAATTCCCCTCTACACATATACAAATAAAGTAAACAGATGAAGAACACTGACTCACTGTTTGTCATTGGCCCTTTAGTAAGCGTCACGACAAGAAAATAACAACAGCAAAAAAAATACGAATGAAATAACATGATCTATCGCAGTTAGGTGTAGCTTACTCATAAATAAACCTCTAATTATATCACAATAAAAATCATGCAAATGTGGATGATGAAGTTAGTTCTTATTGAAATATTAAAAAATAACTATTGTTCACTTTGCGGAGTAAACTTAAAGAATCTACTCTGGATTATCCCAACTCCGTTAGTGGGCTCTACAACAAATTTTTACAGGTAAACACATACTGGTCTTAGAAAATATCAATTATAAACTATATCTATTTCATATAAATAAAAATGATATATGGTGTTGGTAACTCACGCACATAAATCTACGTAAAAAAAGTAATAAAAAAAATTCTAATTCATTCCCATATGGGGCCATTGTGGAACAGCCTTGTCCTGAAAATCAACATGAATTTTATATTATTGGAAATTAAGGAAAAAATTGTATCTATAGAATTATACTACTTGTTCTATTTAAGCTTCCTTGAAGACGCAATTATTTCTTATCAAAATGATTCCTTCGTAGACTATTGTAATAAGTAGCTTACATTTTTTTTTTCTTATGTTTTTTTTTGTTATTTAGGTTTATATAATTACTACAGACATGTGTCTTGTACATTTTGTTATCTTTTTTCTCGATTAGAACATATCGTCGAAGTCCATATTGTTATTTTCCTTATGACTTAATCTTGGCTTTCAACTGAAACGTAATTACCGCTAGGTATTTAATTTTTAAACTTTATATCATTCACCTTGACATCATAGTGTTATTCACATTGGCTCAAACTTGGCAAATCATTTGAATCAAATGAGATTGATTGAACTTTTAATTGAATCTAATTCAATTGTACTATTGTATTATCCTGTTCTTGATATTTCAATTATTTTAGAGATGTCTTAATTTATTGTTTATAAATCGATCGTTTGAATTCTACTTAACATTCCAAATAATATTTTGTAAGTTTAATTAGAATATAACAGTAATTACGTGATCATCAGGAATATATACTAATTCGTTATCTTTATTTACTTTTGATTTAATGTAATTTGCGGCCCAACATGATCTATAAATTATGCACTCTAGAATGTAGCGTATATAACATTATTCTATATTAAACAATAACTAAACGTATATACGAAATTCTGCCCACTTTTAAGGCTATTTATTATATTAATGTATAGTTTTAGTTTCCTGCACTAATACTAACTGTAAATGCTAGCTGCCATTTTTCATAATTCTAGATCAAATTTTAGGTCGAGAAACGCCGACCAGTGCCAAAATAAACTTGTAACTTCAGTTGAGGGATCCCTCGGGAATGTTTCCTCGTGGGGTGAAAGGAACTTGGTTCAATTCAATCCCAAGAAGACATAAGTTTGCACGTTAACAAAAAAACCCATTTGTCGTATCGCCAGTCTTCCAAAACACTCTACCAGTATCAGTGCATTGGGTCTTATAGTTCCGAGTGACTGCAAGGATCGCGATCATCTGGAAAGCAAGGCCAAGTTGGCCCCAAAAAAACTGGGGGTCATCAACACAGCGAGACAGTACTTCACGTCAAAACACCGACTGGCCCCTGTACAGGGCCCAGGTTTAGCCTCATATGGAGTACTGTTCTCTCTGAGCTGGTGCACCCCAGTATCAGCTTGATCTATTTGATCGCATAAAACGTAGAGCCGTTCGAATCGTTGGGACCCAACGATCTGTGCAGGGTTTGGTTTGACACATTGGCTTTGCGTAGAGATTTCTCCTCGTTGTACGTTCTCTACCGCATTTATCATGGGGAGTGTTCGGGAGAGTTGTTTTACCTGTTACTGAATTTGCTGACAGCACACTAAAACTGAATTATCATCCACACTATCTGAATACGTGGCATACGTCTATCTCCACCTTGACGGTCGGCAACGCATCTGTAGCTACTCTGGTGTTACACGGGGTGGTGGGCGGCGGTGATCACTTACCATCAGGTGACCTCTATGCTCGTTTGCCTTGATTCTTGCAAAAAAAAAGTACCCTATGAATTTCGATTCATTTTATAGTGTCGAAATAGGCGTTTTTTGTGATTTAAATGGCATTATTATTTTTTAAGTGTAGAAATATTTAAGGTTATTTCAGGAAGTCAAGAGACCGTTGATCTGTGTATATGGTTTGAATTTCAACTCGATATCTCCAAACCTTCCTGAGATAAAGGCTCTTGACAGACAGACATACAGACGGACAACAAAGTGATCTTAAAGCGTTCCTTTTTTCCTTGAAAAGTACAGAACCCTAAAAATGAAGCTGTCGAGAGGCAGGGTCACAAGCATGTGAATGTGATTGTAAACTCGACGATTGGGTTCGATCCCCACTCCGAGGAAATAAAATATGTAATTTTAATTTTCCTCTTTTTTTCATGGATGCCGGGGGTGGTAATGATCCGGTTGAGTCTGCCCGGTCGACTCTACCATACGTACTTTAGTCGCCTCTTACGATACCACCAGTACTAGGATGATCCTATTCTAGACCGGGATCACACGGCTCGCTTTAGTAACGAGAATTTGGCGGAAAGTGGGGAACATAAGTGTCTTGAATGGGGATTGAAGTCTCTTAATTCTAGGTTCCCAGGCTCTATTATGTTCTGAATGGGATACAACGTTACAACAAAGCTAAAAAAAAATATTTCTGCAAAAGTGTCCCGTTTGAACAGAATAGTTCATATATTTAATTAAAATATGTTCTGTGTAAACATTTCAGATGGCTTTGGATTTCTATCAGTCGAAGCGGAGGACTCTCGTCGTCTCTTCTTCCACATGTCGGAGGTACGCGGTAACTCGTCGGACCTGCAGCCCGGTGATGCCGTGGAGTTTGTTATGCTGACCAACCCGAGGAACGGGAAGTCCTCCGCTTGCAATGTGGTTAAAGTCGGGTTAGTATGATACTTAAAAACATAACGTTGAGACCGTTCTTTCTCTACGAATTAAATAAACGCCGCGCTTTGTCCGGTTATCAAAATTAGGAAATAAAATTAACTCATAACCTCCTTGTAGGAATTGAAGCCATAACTATTGTTGTTGTTGGTAAACAATGGTTTTTTTTATTATAATATATAATATATATATATATATTTTATTAATTTTCTCACCTTATTGCACAAAATTTTCTCAATATTTAAATATTCACTTCTTACAATTCACTAAACTATTACTTGTTGACTAAAACATATTGTCTTCCTGAATCTCTGCTTATTTTCATCTAAACAGAAGTAACTCTTAGTTATCTGTATTCTTATTTTGTATAATATTAAATAAAGCTTGTCTACTTACAGCAAAATATATATATATAGAAATTAAAGTTATTAAATTTTTGTTCTATAAATGTAGTAATTTCTACAATTTATACTATATAAAATACATTTGAATTTATTACATTCAATCCAGGTCACTTTAAGAGATACTAGCAATATTTTACACTATGTCTTAAAATTTTTAGCACATTGCAAGAATATTTTTGTTTTATTAGTGCTGTTATAATACTTTTCACTTATAGACATTCACATAAGCCTTTTAAAATCAACAATCTGAATATTGTAGTCTGTCAAAGTCCCCTATTAAATGGGTAATTTTGACATAAAAAGAACCATTCGTAAAAAGATAGTCATAATTATTCTTCTTATTAATCTAGATAACATTCGTTTTTTTTTTTGTTAAGTAATGGATGTTACTAATGTAACAATCATTCTGCAGTCTTATATTACAAAAAAATGGAGAATTAGTATAGAAGTTTGTTATTTAATATTTTTAATCAGCATGAAAAAATACTAAAAACACGTTTAATGACACGTTTAATGAACGTAATCGAATTGCTTTAAGCGCATGCGATGCAAAAATAATAACATATATGTAATAACATTGTACGAATAAAATGTTCTATTTTATTAGTTTTAAAAAAAAAAATCTTCACTCACGTCACTTTACCTCTTCGCTAAGGTGGTAATAAACTGTAACCAACACCATATACACGTACCTTTTTGTATAAAAAAAAATTGGCTGAGTATTCAGCTTCATTGGGAAAATGCTGTAGCATCTTATATGAAATATCAGTATTTAAGATAAATAAAGATGCCACCGTCGCTTTTATTAGTACGATCATTTCTAATGAAACTAAAGTTAGAAATAGAATAAAGAGCAGAAGGGAAAGAAGGTTTTAACCAAGTGAAACGACACAAGAAGGTTGGTGTGATGTGCTGGCATGCTTTTAGCATTGATGTGCACCAGATTCAAGCAAGAACGCACTTTAAATAGCGAATGGAATTTACAAACTATAACAATGTAGGAAAATATGCAGCAGTAAACACATTATTCAACAAGACGAGACTCGGAAGGCTTCAGATCTTTGGAACTGGTGGGTTGGGTGTACTTGCTAACAAGGAGCTGAAGTTCCCGTACTGTCTTTAACTTTCTGCGAATTTGTCAGGCAGTATAACCATAATCACTCCATCAATCGGCCAGTAATTCGTAATGCCGCTGTGCTGGTGCTTTCCAGATGCACTAAAGATTTCTTGTCTCGGTCTTATTAAGAATTCTGACATTGTAACACTGGAGCCTTTAAAAGATGTTTTAATATTCCACACTAAATTTCTCAACTTAAGAAAAAAACGTACCCGGATGGGCCTCACTTTTTCATACTAACTTTACTGGCATCTACTCTAGGTACAATATCATCATATTTTTGCTTAAATTTCAGAAATGGAAATTAATTTAGCACATATGATGTTAATGGTGTTAAAGTAACATTATCTTAATCTATATTTGTGTCTTCCTTAAGCCGAGTCTTAAGTTTCTTTTCGTTTTTAAAATTAACATTTAGTGATTTAAAATAAACATATTAAATAAAAATAGTCAATAGTATTGTATTATACGGAATAATTATCGAAACTAGATCAAGGTGATCAGTGTTACCCGAAGAATCAAATATACCCAGACTGTGTGTTGGCTCAATATATTTACCGTGACCAGCAATTACCGCGTAAATTAAACACAACATTCAAATATTTCCCTAGTATTTTATTGTTCCCCTATATAGTTTTCTAGTGTTGAAATAATCATAAAATTTTTAGCTTCATTTTACATGCTAGGCAGACAGAGGGAACCTAGTGGTGGGACACTGCCGCATTTTCCCCGGAGTGGTGGAATTCAACGCAGTGTTTTGCTTCTTTACCAAAGCGAGGAAATAAAAATATTAAATGTTTGATTCCTTCGAGTGGGCATCGAATTCATAAACGTCACAGTGCAGAAGCGCGCTTGAGCCCGCGCTGTGATGGGTTCAATTACTAATTCATACTAATCATTGCGTTATTTGTTATATTTCTCAGATCACAACCGTCTTCGAGTTCGCACACGGGGTCGTCCAGCGGACACCAGCTACATAGGTCCTCTGATAGTCGCAGCTCCCTTCCGAAGATGTCCAAATCCGATAGGTATATTACCATCTTTTCTATTAAGTTCATGTATTCTTCTTAATCT
The DNA here is from genome assembly GCA_917862395.2 of Heliconius sara. NCBI lineage: Eukaryota > Metazoa > Arthropoda > Insecta > Lepidoptera > Nymphalidae > Heliconius > Heliconius sara. Next base: position 11,028,444 of record OU860800.1, on the reverse strand, counting down.
TCTGATAAGTTATCATTTGATTTACTATATTTGTAGTAATGCTATGTATTAATATATTTTGTAACATTAATATCTTGATTTTTTTTAAATATTAATATGGTGCACCCCTTGTATTATATTACGTAACGAAAAATAAATAATATCTTATGATACATTTTTCAAATTAAAAAGTGTAGATATCTATAATTTTCTAACTTGATCTTTTTCATTTATATTTCCGTTAAGGTTTAAATCGAAAGGATTGTATCAATATAAAATATTTTGTTGTCTAAAATTGCTATAAAATACCTGTTTTAATGAGCTAGCTCCAGTTTTAGTTACATGTATATGTCCTTAGAATACAAATTTTATTAGAACATGAAAGTTATTCAGATTAATAAATAAATAATGATGTAGTAAAAGCGAGTGAAGCCGCGGACGGGTCGCTAGTCTGAAATATATTTAATTTATTACAATTTATTCCACCACTCACCAGATCCACCCAGAAGACGCCCAAGGTGCGCACCGAGCGTCCGTCCCGCCTGCTGGCGCGCCTCCGCACCATATCGCTGGAGGAGCCGGGGCCGCGCGTCGTGCTCGTGCGGCCGCCGCGCGGGCCTGACGGCAGCCGCGGGTTCAGGCCGAGGCGCCCCCTCGCCGGTCAATATATACAATTTTTTTAATCTAGTGATGAAACACCCCGTTCCCCATTTAAACACTTCCGTTTCCCACTTTCCGCCTAATTCGATCTATGTGTTGAATGGCAAAATTTAACACCATGCTTTGCCTCTTTACCAAACCGAGGAAATCAAAATATATAAAATATCTTGCCCCGAGTGGACACTTCTGACTTTATTTTTATAATGCTTTATTTACTACAATGAAATTGTACAAAAATTGAGATGTATCTGATGATCTCGTAATCATACTAAGTATTGAAATATGCGAAAACGACTTGTATTTAAATATGTGTTGTTTATATTTTACAGAACAACTCGCCGAGTGAGACCGTATTGACCATCAGCGAAGGCCTGATAAAACTATATACTGCTACGTAGGTAAACATCCTAGGTTTGATTTCAAATTCTAACGGTAAACTATAACAATAGGGCACCCTCTGTACAACATTACAAACCACAATTTGGTAAAGTATTTTGAATTATTCCACTACCTTCGATTCGCTTGTCATTGTCATATAGAGCTTCTCGAGAGTGCCTTCACGTTGTATAGTTTACCAAGTCATTGTATTCACGAGAGACTGACTGACCATTTCTTTAGCAGCATTTAGGAATTATTTACTAATTTTTTTAGGGAAACAAATTCAAACGTATGATCAGTACAGATTATAAAACATAGTTTTTAACGAGCGAGAAACATATCAAAGGTGACCCGAGTTTTTGTTTGCTTGTTACGTATTTTTTTTGTGAGGTTCTTTTTCGCATACACGTTGTTCAAAATTCCGCGACCATTCCTAGAGACGGTCGTCGTACGTTCGGAGTACACATAACATATGAAGAGAGACCTAAGGCTTATATTACACTGAAAAGTGAGCAGAATCTCGATTTCGACATTTTCCTACTTCAATATCCCTTATGTGCTATAAGCCTTAAATGTGGGTACACGACCTTTTTAATAAATGACGACTGCCAATAAAGTATGCCTTACTCTCTCCACTCTAAATTGATTCACTATTCAAATAGATAAATAAAATAAATATTAGGTTTTATATTTACAAACTGTATTATATGCTTTAAAGAACTTATTAATTAGACGTGTACCAGTGCTATGCCGTAATATTATAGTAGATCTTTTAAAGAAATGTCAAAATGTTAAATATATTTTATCTTTGTAAATAAACTATGTTATTTCTAAAATCTTAATTAAAAATTGTATGGCGAATCGTTGCTCGCAAAATTTTGCAAAGCGAATTCCCTTCTATTTTGTGTTCATATAAAATATGTTGTAGTTTGAGCTTGTTATATGTATAGACATTGTAACTAATGAAAGACGCACGCAAAATTTATGTAACTTTGCAGTTGCTCGCGATCATTTTACTTAAACATACGATTTAAATATATACTTCCTGTTAACTTATTTCATTGTACACGGCGAAATTAGTAAAACCATTCATAAATTAAACTTAATAAATAATTTCAAGTGCCTTTAATATAATTTTGCTATTTTAAACTGGTGATAATATTAAAAAAATAATATAAATATTTTTTTTTTGTTCAATTATTTTATATGTAAACAGTGCAACAATCATCGTGTATAATGAAATCAATGAAACACACACACACACACACAAATTACTATAATTTATGTTTTGTTCTAAGAGATCTCTATTGAAACTTCTGTGATTTTCGAAAACACGTGCAATACAAAAGAATATTAAAAAAAGCTCATAGGGCATTAGATTTAGATGGAAATCTTCATATATTATGTTACTCCGAACAATAGACCGACCGTTGCGAACAAAATTTAATATTAGCTAAGAAATTAATTGGAATAGAGCATACGATATGCTACGTACTGGGATGGAACCAAAGACTGAGAAAAATATTTATTGCAATAATATTGGTATTAGATTATGTTAATTAGCGATATTGTGTAAAGTCATATTCCAAAATATATAATATGGTTGGTGGGAAAGTGTCACAAGTCTGTAAAATCATAAAATAGATCGTATTGCATATTTTGTGTATGCACTGTGACTTGTGACAGTTTGCCACCGGGCTGTCCATTTATATGACATTGTCATACTCCAAGCGGGTTTAGTAACGTGTTTATGCAACGATGAAATTTTGTAATAAATTTAAATAAAAAAATGATTTATGTACAATATGGATACTTTAAATGATTTTTTTTTTTTTTGTCGACTGATTTAATAATGAAAGCAATATGATATGTGTTCATACTTGCGATGGCAATCCGTTGACACTATCAGATTCACGACGGCCCGTCTGTGTTTATTTGTGATGGGTCCTTGTATTGTAATAATTATTTGTTTTTTTTTGATACGATTGTTTTAAAGATGTATTGATTAGATTGGATTTATGTTATTGTAATCTGTTGAGAAAATTGTATGTTTTATTCGCGGAATAAAACTGCAATGCCACGTTAACAATCTGGCGGTCCTGTTGTATCTTATTGCGTAAACGAATTTAAATGAGTCTCCCCCCTCCCCAGTCCCCGGGTTGGAGGATCGTGCAAAAAATGATTTCTAAATAACTTCTAACAAGTACGCTTATAGTAGTTTTTAAAATTATTGTGATTGTTTTATTGAATTTTATTTTATTTTCGTAGACTTAATCGGGAAATGAACAACATGTTTAAGTATTGATTTTTGACACTTACTAATTTAATATAAGACACACAAAATGTATTTTATAATTCTCTGACTGGCTGCTGTACGAGCATGTGACGTTCTCCGACTCGGCATTTAAATGTGTGTGTGGGTGAAGAGGTTACGATACGTTGTTTATTATATTTATGAATAATTCCAAAGAGTAATAGGAATTTTGAACAAACGTTTATATGCTGTACGCTTATCCGCATACTATTTTTATTTGCTTCTATCATATAATAACCATGTAATCATATTTAGTAATAGTGACAAAATATAATAATAATAATAATCAGGATATCGGTGTTGTAGTGTTGAAAATGTGACCCGGGTTTTTGTTTCGGGTATAGTTATAACGTGTACTAGTCGTGTACTACCTACACCCGGATTCTCTTACTCTATATAAGAATTAAACCCACTCCCCTCCATGATCTGACTCGAGGCGTCGTACTCGCATTTCAAACAGTTTTTTTTTTATCAACTATATGCGAATGAAAAGAACAATATTATAAAATGTCAGTCTTAAATGTAAAATGGATGTGTTTTATGAGAGTGCGATGCCGTTTTTAATTCATTTGGCGAGCCCACACAAAATTTGTAATGCAGTGCCTAAAAGAACCTCGATGGAAAAAAAAATGTATTAAGAATTTCTAGCCTTTCAGAATTACAAAACTTTGGAATTATCATAAGAGTCTATTTTATTTAGTTCGTCATATTTGTATTCGTAAGACAAGTTATTTATGCCAAATGTTTATAAGTCCTGTACATTTTGAAATTGTGATTAAAATAATGTACACCTCGAAATCGAGTCCTGTTTCTGCCTTCCTAAGGATTATAAAGTATTTAATATGATTTGATATCGAAGTATATGTATCGGTTGATCGTCGCTCTTTAGGTATAGATACGATTATTGCAATAAACTTCTCATTAAGCATATACTAATAAACGATGTCATTATATCACTTCGGGCTTTTCTCTTTGTTGCGAATCGAAATTTTGTTTGTTCCCCTTACATTTTGCTTTTATGATGAAGGAATATTTGTATGGGAATGGAAATAAATATTGGGGCCGTCGCGGTAAGCGCTACGGTTGTGGGTTCGATTCCCACTCGGGGGAATGAATTGTTTGTACGAATCGTTTCCTCGCTCTGGTAACAAGATAAAGCGTGTCGTTGAGTTCCTAACAGTTCCTAAAATGAAATATAAAATCAATGCAAAGAAAATAAATATAGAGAAAATTAATATATACTTGGCAGAAATCTTTTCTGTAATGAGAAAGAAATATCGACTTTTTCTGTGGGTAAAAAGTTAGTAAAGGGGAAACAGCTTTACCGACCTGGTTATACTCTATATTTGTAAAGTTTATTCATCTTATCTGGTAAGTTAAAACCTATACACAAAAAATAATAAAATTACATACAATTTTAATCATTTTAAGATGCATAATTTACGGTTGTACCATGAAATTATATATATAATTTTTTCTTCATCTTTACAGCAGATTTCAGGATTCCGTGTCACGGCGTTAAATACTTATACAAACATATTAAATATATTGAAATAATGAAAATTCTGTGTATATACTAATAGATTCATCTTCAATCTTCAGTGATTCGCGCTTTTTCTTCTTTTTATTAATTAGTAGGTAGAGGGAACCTAATGATTAAACACTTCATTCCCCATTTTCCGCTGAATTTCAAAACTGAACGCCGCGCTTTTGCCTCGAGACCAGAGCGAAGAAAATGTAAATATTAATCCATTACTACGATCGTTTATAGTCACACTGTGCCTTTGCGCCACGACTGGCCTCATTTACTACACAATCGTAATTATTAAGTATTAATTTAATGTTTTTTTACTTATATAAAAAAAACATGACTCATAATATCAATGTCTCGTAATCATTTTCATTTTAAACGTGATGTCTAAAATGTTTTAATTTTACTAGTAAATGAAAATCCCACCAAAAACATACTGTAAAAAAACCAGCAGTCTATAGGCTGTTTTTCCTCTTTAAAAACTAATGAAATCCCTAGGTAAACCGAATCGAAATCTAAGGTTCCTTACTGCGATTTTTTAAATTAATATAGTAAAATTTTAGGTGACTGACCGTTGAATATTCTTGAGTGAATCAGTGTTGAAATAGCAAAATGTTGATTTCGCATAACTTCCGAAATATATGATTCACAAGTTAGAAATTTTCTTACTAGAAGACTGAAGAATTTAAAAGCTGTTAAATCTATCCAAAAGTTCTCAAATAGGGGGCACGAAAAAGGATGTTACAGGATGGTACGGCAGTGTATGGCTTGCTAAGCGCTCAACTTGGCGGGGGCACTGCCGTGTCCTAGATAACCAACATTTGGTAGTACAGGCATGCCTTACCTATATGTATAATTATATCGTACAAATAGCTAATAATAACAGCCCTAAATTATAAAGTAAGTGTGGATTAAGACACTTCGTTCCCCACTTTTCGCCGAATTTACGAGACATTGCGTGTTGAATGACGGAAATCAGCTCTGCGATTTGTCTTTTTACCAGAACGAAGAAATGATAATATTAATAAGTAATAATCAATTCCTCCTAGTAGGAATCAAAAATTTTGTCAGTTTGTCTGTGT